>CM062294.1:414489481-415764344 GCA_031216915.1 Pictodentalium vernedei | reverse complement strand
CAACGGTCAGTATTTATGTACAGACCGTTACAATACTTTATATGTACCTTTGTTATCAGGTCATTACCTAGATGTTTGTCATTGCTGTGTCACATACTATACATGTACATGTCTTTGTCTTGACAAGTTGAGCTACAGTGTCATTGACACTTTCATTTGTCTCACAAACATAGGTTATGACCCCTCGTTGGAACGAGCTCTTCGAGCTCGTTCCAATGAGGGAACATAACCTATGTTTTGAGACAAAAAATGAAAAAAAATTAGTTATTCAAGAATTTTGTTTGCAAGTGTCGTCTGTTGTACAGTGGTATAAAAATACAAAAGCTGGCTTTTTACATTTTTTTTCCCAATCAGTTTGGACGTTTAACTGTTATTCCTGAAATCCATTTAATATTAAGAAAACGATCGTTTTCACCATCTTTTGATGTTCTGCAACCTTTTTCCTGTTCATTATACCAACAAGAAAGGACGCTGGTTATATTGCAAATGGCATACCGGGGGTGGAGTGTCTCTCTCTCTCCGCGTGGATTCGCACCCCCGCAATGCCATCTTCATGTAGGTTGAGTTGGGTGACACATCGAACCAAAATGATGTAAGATTGGCATTTTCGGTGCGAGAACAATTATCCACAATGAGTCACTGCGCATGCGACACGAGGTGGGGGGGGGGGGGGGGGGGGGGATACATAAGATTTTTGGCCGAAACTATTGTCTTTGAAGTTTGGCATCTTTCTCACGAGTCATTACCTGATTAATCTTTCATCTCGCGTAACGGCTATATCCGGACCAGCGCTATTCAAACAAATGATCACTCAAATTTTACTATTTTTATATGATTGACTCCAAAACATAGTTTATGGTCCAAATTTGTTACGAACTTGGTGAACTCGTTCCAAAAAGGGTCATAAGTTATGTTTCGAAGGCAGAAATGAGCATTTAAATTTTAATTATTGAAGAAAAGCTGAGCGTGGTTGCTCATTGATTAGAGCACTAGAGTCCAGATCGAAAGGTTGTAGGTTCAATCGTGACTCGCGTCATGTGTGCTGTGTCCTTGAACAAGACCCTTTATCCCAATTACGCAAATGGGAGCACGGTGGCGTAGTGTATAACTCTGCTTGTGTGGGGTAAGTAAGTTTGAGAATTCCAGTGTCACTCGCCGTTGCTCAATTGCCCCCCCCCCCTCCCCCCCCCCCCCCGGGTACTCCAGCTTCCTCTACCGGTAAAACTGTCCGTTCGAACGATATGACCCTGTCTGTTGGCAGTGTCATTAAATCCAAATAAATAAATAAATAAATAAATAAATAAATATTCAAGAAAACTATTTTGCAGATGTCATCCGGCAGTTGGGTCAAATAGTTTGCCGTATTCCATGATTAGGAGTTCTTGTGCTGATTTCTCTCTTTTTCCTTGAAGAAGACATTTTGGGGGAACATAACTAGTATATTTTTTCGATGTAGTGACGTGCAAACGAAAGATAAAAAACACTGCCATGTTTCACACTTCTCACAATTATTTTTGAATAATAAAGGGCTGTTATTCCGGTGACTTGCCACCACTTAATTTTTAGATTATTTCGTTAATTTGTGTGTGCTAAAATTCAGTGCGGGACTTAAAATAACTTTGCTCGACACACATATATGATATAGAATGAGGGGTTATCTCATTTGATATTTATGGAACGAGTCTTGGAGTTTCATAAATATTTTATGAGAGAAATACAAATTCCCATTTCTGTTTATCACATGGAAATAACTTTGCGAAAATTAACATATTTTTGCTGTTAGTGAAGACGTAACCCTCTGTCTATTGATGTCAAATGACCGACGTTTCAAAAAAGCAAAATTTCCACGTAATACACTAAGAAATTATCAATTCATCTTTGTTTGACAGAGCTCGATGATGTGTAATGAATATGGACTCATCCAATTGCTGCCACTGAACTTACATGGAAGTTGTCACCAGGGTTCAAAGGGTCAAATTATGGAAAGCATTTGCAGCTTGAAAGTTTGATTTTTCGTATCAGTGTCCCGAAAGGTTTTTTTCTTTTTTAACCCTTTACCTAACGTGAAAAGCAGACGACACTAGCAAAAAAATTCTTGAATAACTATTTTTTTTTCATTTTTTGTCTCAAAAACATAGGTTATGACCCCTCATTGGAACGAGCTCGACGAGCTCGTTCCAATGAGGGGTCATAACCTATGTTTTTGAGACAAAAAATGAAAAAATAATTAAAATTAATAGGCAATTTTTGAGAATAGCGCTGGCCGGTTTTAGCCGTTACGTTGGGTAAAAAATCAACAGCCAGGGTTATTCCCCTGTGAAATGCTTCTCAATGACGTCATTCTTTTACGCCCGATCGTCTGACAAAGTAGTTCTGAATTGTGATTCAACTGTTCGTTTTAAAAAATCGGTGGACCAATGTTTATTTTAAAGTTATTTCACGAGATGATTATGGGAAGAGATTTACAGGAAAGTTAGCTCCCATTAATTTCCTTAAGCTGTTAGAAAATTTAACACTAAGAGAACGAGAATATCAGATAGAAACTGAAATTTCGAAATGTTCGTGAATTCGTATAATCGATGTGCGCATCATTTCAAAAAACGTCGGATATTGTTCTGTAAAGTGGTATAAGAATACAAAAGCAGGCTTTTTAGAATTTGTTCGAAAACAGTTTGAATGTTGTTTGACTATTATTCTCTGTTGAAACCAATTTAAAAATGAGGAAACGGCGTTTTCACCATCTTTTGATGTTCTGGACTTTTTTCTGTTAATTATATCAAAAGGAGCGCGGTGGTTCAATAGGTAGAGGTGCAGACTGCAAGCCGAGAGATCTTCGGTTCAAACCCCACCTGCAGCAACCGCGCTGTGTCCTTGGGCAAGACGATTCACCCTCGTTGCCCTCATGGAGGCACGGTAGCTTTGTGCACTAAGGCGTACTGCACGTCGATGATGCACTTGTCTTCAACCAATGCTAACCATGATTGTGTGGAGTTAGTATGCTGGGGAGCTGACAGTTGCTCGCCGTTGCTCGGTGGTTGTCTCCGGGTACTCCGGCTTCCTCCAACCGTAAAACTGTTCGTGGTCATGATTACATGTTATGCAGAAATATGCGACCTTAAACACCAGTAAATAAATGAATTATATCAACAACGCGAGAATCGTGACATACAGATCCTGTCCTTTCCAAGTTTCCATTAATATAAACATCTAGTGGTGAAATTTGCTATTTTTTTGTCCTGGGGAGAATAAAAACTTACAAATCTTCTATACTATATTTTAGAATGTCTGTATGTATGCCCGTCCGTCTGTCTGTCTGGTCGCTATAGAAATGAATATGGGGCCACCGCAAGTGTCCAAAATGGGTCTACTAGGAGTACTTTTTATGGCGGAGGTCATCGTCAGATTTAAAAAAAAGTGTGGGGTGGGGGTGGAAGTGTAGAGGGGCGCCAAAAGTTACGACCAAAATTTTTTTTTACCGATATATGTCTTCAAAGGGGTCTACTAGGGGTACGTTTTTATCAGGAATCTAATGGTGAGGTTTAAAAAAGTATCGGGGGTGGGGGTGTAGAGGGGCACCAAAAGTTATGACCAAAATTTTTCTCACCGATATAGGTCTTCAAAGGGGTCTACTATGGGTATTTTTTACCAGGAATCTAATGGTGAGGTTTAAAAAGGTGCCGGGTGGGTGGGGGTGTAGAGGGGCACCAACAGTTATGATCAGCATGTGTTTTCACCGATATAGGTCTTCTGAATACTCTCCTCAGCCCGAGCAACTCCGGGGTAACCCTGTTAATTACTGTAAAATGCATTCGCTAAACAAAAAGCTGACACTTGGCGTTAGATAGATATGATTCTGGTAGATATTCTTAACCCTTTGATCCCTCATGGCATATTCCATGTTAGTTCAGAGCCACCAACTGGTAGAGTCTATATTCGTTGTTTAGGGAAGACCAATCAATATTTTCAACGTGCAGCCTTGGGGCTGCACGTTGAAAATCTTGATTGGTCTACCTCACAAATTCACTGAGCAATTATCTACTTTATGAATTCACAGTCGTATCACGACCCTGGGCCCATAAAGCGGCCTTTCGGGTTCAAATGGTTAATGACGCATTATCCGTGAACTAGTTAGGTTGCCATAAAGAGGCAAGTTTCCTTTTGTTACTTTTAATAAACGAAAAAACAGACAGGTCGGAGTTTATTTTCTACTGATGTCCTACTTGGTTTCTCAAAATCACTCGCCTCAAAGGGTTAATGACGGATTATCTGTGAACTAGTTGCTTCTAGTTAGGTTGCCATAAAGAGCCAACTTTTCTTTTGTTACTTTTAATAAACGAAAACGGAGTTTGTTTTCTACTGGTGTCCTGGGTGGTTTCTCAAAAAATCACTTGCCTCTCAGCTGAATCTTCTCCGCTCGTCTAATCATTTCAAGGGAGATGACTTTGATCGAAAGACGATTTTCATGACGATATAAGTCAGGGATGTGACCCAAACGCGTCCGGCCAATTCGGCCAAATACCCCCCCCCCCCCCCGGCTGACATTTCCCAATCCCACCCAACACCACTCGAGGATATTAGTAGGCTAAGTAGGCAGAATGTGGAATAAAAGTAACTTCTTGTTTTCAAATCCAGTTATAGAAACTGGTGAGCTGGAATTATGACCAAGAGTTTTTTAGACGGGTTATGTGAAAAGGATGCGCCAGCTTTTGAGGAGTACCTGGATAGGTCTTTTTTTGTGGGGGGGGGGGGCATAATAAGACTCATTGTTGTTCAAAGTGAGATCCAAGTCACTGGAGTTGAGGGGGAGAATCGGGAAAGGCGTGGAAAGGGTGTGCCGAATGTAACTTCGGTGTAACGGAGACCCTGCAACATTTCATTTTAGAATGCCCCAAATATTTGCCCAGTAGAACAAGACTCCTTGGGAAACTAATGGGAAAATGGGATTGAAACATGAAGGATAATTGAATGAGGAATGACATGAGGAAAAAAGGTCGATTTTTTAGTTGGGGAGATCGAGAAGGCGCCAATGGGGGAGTTATGAAACTTTTTTGACTGAGATTAGGAGGGGGAGTGGGGGAGGAATACCCTGGCGGGGCACTGGGTTAATGTAGGCCTCTTTGTTAGTGGACCGCGACAAATCAGCGGAAGGGCCGAAGATTTATTATTATTACACAATCTCAATAAAAAGCGAAGACTTGACATGTATTACGATATTTTTTTTATTTTCTGCGTTGTCTTTCGTTTGATGTATGTCCTCCGCTCTGGCGGGGAGCGCGGTGGCTCAGTAGGTAGAGGTGCAGGCTGTAAGCCGAGAGGACCTCGGTTCGAATCCCACCTGCGGCAACCGCGTTGTGTCCTTGGGCAAGACACTTCATCTCCATTGCCCGCATGGGGGCACGATGACGCCGTGTATACTAAGGCGTACTGCACGTCGATGGTACGCATGTCTTCAACCAATCTAACCCTGCATGTGCTGCAGTGCGGAGTTACGATGTTGGGGAGCTGGCAGCTGCTCGTCGTTGCTTGGTGGTTCTCTCCGGGTACTCCGGCTTCCTCCACCCGTAAAACTGTCAAGGTCATGATTAGCCATTGCGCATAAGTATGTGACCTTGAGCATCAGTAAATAAATAAAAAAATACCTCCGCTCTGGCCTCTTTTATTAGAGAATGGTTTGCATTATTTTTTTCATCATTAAAAGGGAATTATTCCACTAAACTACAATTTTAAACTGATACTTCTTTTGTTTCGGACGCTCTCGACGATCATTAGACGTCTGTGACAGGAAATCAATGGCCAGGACAATACAGGTTTCCAATCAAATGTCATTGTGTACTTCCAATGATGAAGTCGGCGTATTTTATATTGGCAACTCACGACTTGTAACATCTGCCTTGGGAAATTAAGACAAATGTAAATAAAGCCTTGTGAATGTTTGTATGGAATTGTATCAAAGTGGCGAGTAAATCCCTTCATCTCTTCCACATAAAAGGACTGGCGCATCGGGATGTTTCTTGGTTGGTCGATCAACGCTGTGCCCCGTTCCATTGGGCGGTTTTGTTCAGATGAACTCGTAGGCCAGAGGCGGACTGGCTGTATGGTCCACCGGGAAAATTTCTGGTGGATCCCCTTATAGAGTGCCTGTAGACCCCCAAAATTAATGGGGGCCCAACACCAGTTGGTGCATGAAATTTTCGTGAAAATGACCAAGAGGCGAAATGGATATCAGATTGCATAGACTTCCGGTGTATTGAAATGTCCTCTATGTGGACTGTAAATGGCAGTCCACATGGAGGACATTTCGATATATTAGCAGTCTAGTCTGCGACTGATCGCTCAGATGCAAGGAAACGGTTCTTCTTTTAACCCTTTACCTAACCTGAAAAGCAGACGACACTTGCAAAAATAATTATTGAATAACAATTTTTTTTTTCATTTTTTGTTTCAAAAACATAGGTTATGACCCCCTCGTTGGAACGAGCTCGACGAGCTCGTTCCAACGAGGGGTCATAACCTATGTTTTTGAGACAAAAAATGAAAAAAAATAATGAAAATTAATTGGCGATTTTTGAGAATAACGCTGGCCGGTTTTGGCCGTTACGTTAGGTAAAAGGTTAATCTGAAAAATCCAAATTTTCTCCCATTGGGCCAAACCCGAGTCTTCTCAATCCTCCACCGCCTTCCCCCCCCCCCCCCCCCCCCACTCCGGTACAACCATTTTTGCCAAATGAGCGGTGAAGATGACACAAAAATTCCATCGAAAAGTCTTCTTTATATGGGCTGCCATTGATCGCTCAGATGCAAGCAGCGTTCGTTCAGTTCGAAAAATCAAACATTTTCTCCAGATCCGGTGCCCCCTTGGTGCACTTTCCGATAACTTTTCTTGGACCAGTGCGCCCCTGTTGTAGACGACTATTTGGATAAATCCAAGCAACAAAATGGCATTCTGCGAATTTCTGTGGCATGTGGTCCCCACCACAACCCCTCTCTCCTACATGTCATAAGTCATTTTGATTCGCCATGAGAGAGACATTGTGTCCAATGGGTAAAACCGAAGTGCGTTCAACTTTAATTTTGGGCCGGTTGATTCGATTCAGGGCTTCTGGCATAAGTAAAGTGGGTCTGTCGATATCAGATTTCCCGAGCCAGTTGGCCTCGCTAGTACATCTACCAATTTAAAGAACAACAACCTTAACAAAAATATCTCTGCATTTAAGAAATTTTTTTCTTCTAATGCCCAGCCTTTGACTTATAACTAGAAGAAACTTTGTCCGCTTTTGCAATTAACTGCTAAAATACACTTTCAAAAGTAATTTTTCTGGGATATTAGTGTATCACGCAACAAATCCCCGCATTCTTTATTGGGTACGTTACTCGAGACTTTGGAAGTATAGTGTCCGAAGTTCTGCAATAGCGCCTTCTAGCGGAGTGATGTACATTGACAATGACACCCAAGCTCTCAGGCCACCAATCTAATTCTGTTCGAAATTCGACGCTTTTGTTGCCTGGATCTAGTCTAGCCCTTAAATAGTCCATTGCCTGTATTTAGTTACACTCGTCTGGAATATTTCATTTGGCCTGAAAAGCGAATCTATGATTCGCTTTTCAGACCAACCGATATATTCCAAACGGTTGAATCTAAAAAATACTATAAGGCCCCACAAAGAAGATCTTCTTTTTCTCGGGCTCATTTTTGTGTAAAATTGCACGAGGGTGGGCGTTTTTTTTTATTTTATTTTTTATTTTTGTAATTACTTCTTGGCCATCAAAAGTTCATGTTCTTGGTTTGTTTTATGTTTAGACCTCATAATCTGCAGCATAGCATGCGTGATGGTGTATTTTGCCCCTTGGGTGCAAGAAGGCTTTGCAATGCTAAAGCATTGCAAAGCCTTGTTGCACTCAAGGAACAAATTCAACAATTTTATTAACTTGGGTAAAATATCAGACATAAACCATTTAATAATTATTTTTTTTTAAGTTTGCATTGGTTATAAAAAGACAGCACGCGGTAGCCAAAAGGACCATGAGGGAGGGCCTGAGAAACATATTTTTAACTTTTTAACTATTTTAGACCTAAGCATCCTTTTTCTTTGAATCAACACAAGAAATGTTGCTCAATCAACACTTTTATTTTGATGACATTACCACTGGGAATGGACACTTAACACAACCGTATATCAGGATTATGCCGCGTAGTTCCACTATTGTGTAAATATCTTGGTGGTTCAAAGTGAATTAAATTCTTATTGATTGGAATATCTATACCTGGGGCGCGAAAGTATATATGTCTATTGTTGCGAGTTCCCGAGGGAATCCTGGTGGGGGAGGGGGGTGGGTGGGGTGGGAGGGGGGTGGTGGTGGTAAGTAATGCTTGTTTACTGTGGTAAACAAGCTCTGTTTTACTGGTAAAATACGACCTGGTAACCAATGCTTGGGCTGGAAGCCTCCAAAAGGGTAACATCGATATAAACGATGGGCTGGACTTGATTTTATATCCATGGTGCGCAGTAGCCGGGATGGGTTTCGGGAGGGGACAAGAGTTGAGAAAATTTTTAAAACTTACGTTGTAAATGGTGTTCTCTGGAGCATTCTCAGGCAATTAAATTAAAACAGTTTTATCCTTTTGAAACTTATTGGTTAGATCTTTCAGTTTCAGAAAACGTCGTACATTATGACATTTTAACGGAAGAACGCTGTTGTAAAGTGCGAGCACAAAGCACCAAACGACACTCAAATCGAAAATGAAAGTAGGCTGCATTCCAAACGGATGCGTTGCACGCTCTCGATTCTAGCATTTCTCGAATACTCTTAAGCGGTATGTTTCAGACCGTTTGAACGCGGCACGCCTTGTTGCAATTTGGGCCCTCGACTCTTGTTTGTTGTTTGCAGCTAATGTGTGTGTGTATGGGGGGGGGGGGGGGGGGGGAGACACAAACATAATTTAAAAACTTCTCTGATTTAGCACACTTGGGAATATGGAATTAAGCATACCCACCATTGCACCGCAACGTTCAATACAAAAATTAAAATGATAGCATTTTTTTACTACGCTTGGCGAAAAAACCGGAGGGGTAAACACCCCCCCCCCATACCCTCCCCCAAACATAATTTAAAAACTTCTCTGATTTAGTGCACTTAGGAATATGGAATTAAGCATACCCACCATTACACCGCAATGTTTAATACAAAAATTAAAATGATAGTATTTTTTTTACTACGCTTGGCGAAAAAAGTGGAGGGGTAAATACCCCCCCCCCCCATACACCCCCCTATGGCGCCGCCACTGATGGCGCGGTCACGATTAGCCATTGTGCAGAACTATGTGACATAAATAAATAAATAAATAAATAAATAAATAAATAAATAAATATCCGTGAGTGAAGAAACATCACTTTATATATAACTTGCAGTCTGGGGGCGCGGTGGCATTGCGGTAACCGGTTCTCGTCAGATCACCGAAGTTAAGCAACGTCGACCCCAGTTAATCCTCGGATGGGTGACCGTCTGAGCGATCGATTCGGACTCTCGCGTTGTGTCCTTGGGCAAGGCACTTAACCCCGATTGCCCGTCGATTGTGCGCATGTCTTCAACCAATCTAACCCTGCCTGTGCTGGAGTGCGGAGTTACGATGTTGGGGAGCTGGAAGCTGCTCGTCGTTGCTCGGTGTTTCTCTCCGGGTACTCCGGCTTCCTCCACCTGTAAAACTGTCACGGCCATGATTAGCCACAGTGCATAAGTATGTGACCTTAAACACCAATAAATAAATAAATAAATAAATAAATAAATAAATAAATAAATAAATAAATAAAATAAATAAATAAATAACTTGTAGTCTGCGCGCGAACTCCATGAAAAGTGGGAAAACAAAAAAGCCATAACAGTGTCGAATTCCTTACAGAATTAAACTGGTGGCCTGGGAGCTTGGCCCGATCCATCCATTGGTTTTGTGAGACCAAGAACTTATCTACAAACACTGCGATAAATTCAGTCCTCAAAATGCCATTATGTGGCATGTGGGATAACCCCCATGCCACAGAATTGCATTTTAATGATCGATTCGCCATTTGGGAGACATTTTGTCCACATGGAAAAACCCTGGTTTATTTACAAGTGTTTACGATCAATTCTCGTGTTGTCATGGTAACCCGCGTGAGCGGCCATGTTGTGACGTCATCTCCAGAGTGATACATGGTGTTAGTGCGCATGCGCGGCGCGTGTTGTTAGGGTGATACGTGTTTCCGTCGTCCATTTTGAATACTGGAGGCCGCCATCTTGGTTTCTATGGTAGCACGTGATTGCTATGTTACCTAAGACCTACAACAGGACAGGGATATGTTTTGGGGGAATGTTCGATTGAATAGGAGTAAATCAAATTACCAGAAACAACCCGACAATCCCTCCAAATCACCAAAATCCTCCCCAAATCACCGAAATTGACTTTATTTTCCCAATTTATCGGCTTAGCACGTAGTGCTATAGTACTAAGGGGGAGCAAGGGGTTGCGTTCGATTGAACAGGAGTAATGTTCTGGCTTAGAATTCTCCCAGAATCCCTTTTTGGATCCTTATCCCATGACGTTTTTCCCAATAAGAATAGCACGTAGTGCTATAGGGCAAATTTACCCAGAATTCTCTGCTTCTATCTATATACGTAATAGTTTATGTCTACCTAGCCATGTTCCTTTGTTCTGGAGTATACTCCAGTAGCACAGAAGAGCCTATTAGTTGGAACAGTTTTGCTTATTATTACTATATTTAGCAATTTCTGGTCTATTCTTGTTAGTTCTGACCCTATTCCAAGTGCTCTTGTTGTTTCATTTATCTAGATCTTTATAACCAATCAGATTGCTTGATTTTCCATAATCTGTATGCAGAGTTATCTCTCTTCTGCATAATAAAAGCCTATATCCAATGGCAATATCCCCAGGCACTCCAATTTTAACCTCCCTTTTTTGAAAACACCTGTGGCTATGGAATCCCTTTTTTGTCATATGTGCTTATGTGAAGAAGCACAATGTGACACAATGTGCCCTAGCACAAAGGCACATGCTTTATGTGCCGATATGTGCTTATGCGAAAAGGCACAATGTGACACAATGTGCCCTATCACATAGGCACATACGGGTATTTGAGGATACCTTTGGCCTGGTATTGTATTATTTGAGGATACCTATCGAGGATACCTACTGGAGAATCCCTTTTTGTCATATGTGCTTATGTGAAAAAGCACAATGGGACACAATATGCCCTATCACATAGGCACATGCTTTATGTGCCGATATGTGCTTATGTGAAAAGGCACAATGTGACACAATGTGCCTTATCACATAGGCACATACGGGTATTTGAGGATACCTTTGGCCTGGTATTGTATTATTTGAGGATACCTATCGAGGATACCTACTGGAGAATCCCTTTTTGTCAAATGTGCTTATGTGAAAAGGCATAATGTGACAAAATATGCCCTATCACATAGGCACATGCTTTATGTGCCGATATGTGCTTATGTGAAAAGGCACAATGTGACACAATATACCCTATCATATAGGCACATACGGATATTTGAGGATACCTATGGCCTGGCATTGTATTATTTGAGGATACCTATCGAGGATACCTACTGGAGAATGTGCCTTTTCACATAAGCACATATGACAAAAAGGGATTCTTCAGTAGGTATCCTCGATAGGTATCCTCAAATAATACAATACCAGGCCAAAGATATCCTCAAATACCCGTATGTGCCTATGTGATAAGGCACATTGTGTCACATTGTGCCTTTTCACATAAGCACATATCGGTACATAAAGCATGTGCCTATCCCGTTAGTACTATAGCACTACGTGCTGAGCCGATAAATTGGGGAAATAAAGTCAATTTCGGTTATTTTGGGTGGATTTTGGTGATTTGGAGGGATTGTCGGGTTGTTTGTGGTAATTTGATTTACTCCGATTCAATCGAACATACCCCCAATACATAACCCTGTCCTGTTGTAGGCCTTAGGTAACATAGCAATCACGTGCTACCATAGAAACCAAGATGGCGGCCTCCAGTATTCAAAATGGACGCCGGAAACACGTATCACCCTAACAACACGCGCTGCGCATGCGCACTAACACCACGTATCACTACGGAGATGACGTCACAACATGGCCGCTCACGTGGGTTACCATGACAACACAAGATGGCGCCACTAGGTCAAGTGACATGACGTCACTTCCGGGGTCCGGCACCGGGGTCCGGCAACTAAGGCCCCAAACATACGAGACATACTACTAGAGTCGTTGGGCAAGCTAAAGTGTGCTTGTCGATATCCGAATTCCTGTGCCGAGCTTCAGAGCCCGCCGGCCTCTGTTAGTCCTTCAGTTTAAAAAAACAACATCCTGACTGAAGCAATTTCAAACAAGCTTTTTTTCCTAAAAACAAAGCCTATATGACTTCTAACTGGAAGGAAGCTTTTGAAATTTATTATTTAATTATTGAAATTTAGGTCTCGTTTCCTATGAAAAGGTCTTATCGGGAGTTATCGGACAAATGGTTATTTTGGGCCATAATTTTATTTTGAGATGTTGTGTATTTAGTAAATAATGCTCATTAATGGCGATATGGCCAAAATAATCTACTGATGGGCTTGATTCGAACTGTGCACAGTAAAGTGCATTTCAATTGGAGGTCAAGGTCATACAGGGGTGTTTAATGACCAAACACAGACATGTTTGGGAGCTGAAATTTTGCAGATGACAAATGGCTAAATTTTATGAATATTTGTATTTGAGAAATTCTTATGAATTTTGAAAATGAAACCCGTGTTTTTTCTTTGTCAGAATGTTCATCTTGTGTTGTAGAATCCTCAGTGAGGGATAAAGAATTTCTGCAACATAGATTTATCGCTACCGAAAATTGGAAATTCATCTCCAGAGAGAGAATATTTGTCCCATTTTTGAGCAATCAAGTGTGTCAGCAGGGGAGAGGGTGGGCGGTGGGCGGTAATAACCCCGGGGCCCGAAACTTGGGGGGGGGGGGGAGTGACCCAGGAGTCCAGGATTCTTGTGTCAGGTCTGGGTCCCTCAAAGTTCTGACTCCTGTTCCAAGTCTTCCCCCGGATCCCTGAGCGAGAATCAGCAAAATAAATTACCCGTCGTATTGGAATACTAGTTGTCACTCATGTAAAGAATGAATGGGAGTGCTCCGTGGAGATGCTCAATATGTTAACCCTTTTTCTTAACATGAAAAGCAGACGACACTTACAAACAAAATTTAACTATTGAATATCTTTCTTTTTCATTTTTTGCGTCAAAAACATCGCTTAATACACCTGATTGGAACGAGCTCAACGGGTTCGTTCCAATGATGGGTCATATGCGATGTTTTTGAGGCAAAAAATTGAAAACATAATGAAAATCGAAAGGCAATTTTGGGGAATAGCACTGGCCGGTTTTGAATGGAGTGATAGACTGTTATCTATATACATATGCACCAGACCCAGTGTTATCACTTCAAGAATTTTTTCTCTTCAAGAACTTCGGCATCTGCATAACTATCCCGACACTTTCGAAGTTGGGTGGGGTGGGGTGGGGACACAGAATTAACCCTGGGGACCGAATTTCCTCTCCCCGGCCCTTATTGTGTTTGAATGATATGTTAAGATTTTGATTGTGTTTTTTTTTCTACAGGAGAGGCCACACTGAAAGCTTCCAGAAAAAAGTATTTATTATGAGAGTGACTAATTGAGGTAATTTAAATGCGAGAAATCCTCGGCCGTGTTAATGAGAAGTTGTGCATTTCTTGAATAATCGACATTTTCAGCGGAATAACTGTAACGAGACCTTAACGACATTTTCATCAGCCAGTGTCAGACATTTTGCGGGGAAAGTCGGATTACCCGTCGAAAACCACCGATCAACGGCGTGACTCTCCAACTTATTATTATTCAGCCGGCGTGAAGCCAGGATTCTAGAATAAGGAGTGACAAGCTATTTTTTTTTTTTTTGGGGGGGGGGGGGGAGATGATAATTGAAAGGCCGTTTTTGTGGGTTTCGGAGGCCCCCCCCCCCCCCCCCTAGTCCTAACTAGAACCTCCGGTCGTCGCCACACACACACACCCGAGACAAGTTTGCAAAATGTAAAAATGTAGTACTCTAACAGCGAATATGAGGCATTTATAGCGTGTGTAGCCCTTATACTGAAGCCCTTTTTGGGGCTCTATGTTTGTGTGAAAATTGCGTTGGGCCTATGTTTTGTGGGGGAAGCGAACATTTTAGGAAGCCAAACCCCCAGGCCTGTCGTAGCTACGCCACTTCTCTTCAGAAGCAGGGTTATCGTCGGTTTAAGGCATGTTTACCCTCGTCGAGCAGTATGACGTAGTGACAACGTGCTCCCACCTGGGTAAATGGGATTATGTGTCTTGACAAAGGACATAGGACACAATGTACATGACGAAGATCAGGGCTGGATCTACGACCTTCTGATCTGAAGTCTAATGTGGCTTCTGTTAGTACATTTGCCAAAGAAAAACAACCCGATTAACCCATTGAACTCTGGTGGTATCCTCCATACCAGTTTAATGCCTGCTATTGGAAGAATCCATATTCAGTATTTGGGGATAGACCAATTACTATTTTCAACGGTCAGCCTTCGGTCTGAATGTTGAAAATATTGATTTGTCTACACCACACATTCACTAAGCACCCATCCCACGTTATGAAATTATGACGTTTCGTGTTCCTCGGCAGGAAACATGGCCTCTATGGTTCAAAGGGTTAAACAGTTCCCAACATTTTAAACAACATTTTTCCTTCCAATACAAAGCCTTTGACTCGTATAGCTTGGAAGAACTTTGTCTGCTTTCGCAATTTAAAGCTGAAATACATTTTCAACAATATTTACTACATCACGTGATAAATTCCCGTATTCACATTGGCTGCGTTAAATGGAACTATGAAAGCCTGGTGCCCGGATTCCTGCAATGATTCCTTTCCAGTGGAATGATATACATTGATAGTGACACCAGGCACACTAATTTAAGGGCTGGTGATTACCCATGTTTTCTATGCAGACCACCACATTGCAGAGACAACCAAAAAGGTAAAGAGTGTTTCCAGATTTAAAAACGAGAATACCGAAAGTTTCTAAACACGTCATCAGAGTCGAAGGAAAGTTAAAATGAAAATATGCTTTCTTCGTCACACCTGTTAAAACCGAAGAAAGATACTGAAAGCATAACACATCAGTGGCAGTGCTACGGTGCTTTTTTTCCTTAAACGTAGACTTTGATCCCCCCACCCCTTGCCCCCACGTCCACTCACCCATGAACCACACCCTCACCTAATCACTCGTCTGTCTGTCTGTCTGTCTGTCTGTCTGTCTGTCTGTCTGTCTGTCTGCCTGCCTGCCTGCCTGCCTGCCTGCCTGCCTGCCTGCCTGCCTGCCTGCCTGCCTGCCTGCCTGCCTGCCTGCCTGCCTGCCTGCCTGCCTGCCTGCCTGCCTGCCTGCCTGCCTGCCTGCCTGCCTGCCTGCCTGCCTGCCTGCCTGCCTGCCTGCCTGCCTGCCTGCCTGCCTGCCTGCCTGCCTGCCTGCCTGCCTGTCTGTCTGTCTGTCACACACACACACACATACACACACACACACACACACACACACACACACACACACACACACACACACACACACACACACACACACACACACACACACACACACAACTCCCTCAGGCTGAGAGGAGAACCCTGAGCATCATCAACGAAACCATTCGGAAAGTGAAGGACGTTAACGTGATACCAAAAATTGATGACGCGAAGTTTGATGTTGCTCAGGATTTAATCCATTGGACCACGAGAACCGCCAATATTATGTACGATCACTGGTTGAACCACCTAAATTTAAACTAAGTAAAGGCAAAGGTAACAGCCGCCTAACAGATGTGGGATTAGGAACTAATGTGGTTAACCTGTCTGGCACCAATGACCTAACAACCCAAGAGAAATCTCTTTTAGATCACGGTTTAACTTTTGTACCAACACCAAAGCCTAAAACTGATAACCAAACAAATTTACCATCATACAACTGTAATTTTCTTAGGCAAATGAAATTAGCCGACCGCTTTAGAAACTCCAGCGGTCGGAAACTTCCTTTTACAGAATCATCTGGTTGGTCACCTCCAGATAGTGAAGTAGATCCCGAAATTATTGAGGCTAGCAAACGAATCATCAAAAAGGTGTTCAGCATGAACATACTCTCCGATAAAGACAATTTAACAGCTGGTGAACGGAGAGCCCTCACGAAACTTCGAAAAAATAAGAAATTAGTAATTAAACCAGCCGACAAAGGTGGGTCGGTAGTTGTTCTATCTCGGGATAATTATATAAAGGAAGCCATGAGACAACTCAGCAATACTAAACATTATAAGAAAATAGATTCACTTATTTGGCCCAGTAATATCAAAAAATTTAATAAGATCTTAAAATTTCTCCTCGACGAAGGTCACATTACCAAAAAACGGATCTTTATTTAATTTTTATTAATTTATTTTATTTTTTATTTTATTTTTATTTTTATAATTTTTATTATTTTTTTATTTTTTTATTTATTTTAAAATTTTATTAATTTTATTTTAATTTTATTTTAAATTTTTTATATTTTATTTTATTTTTAATTTTAAATTATTTTAATTTTTTTTTTATTTTTATTTAATTTTTTTATTTAATTTATTTTTATTTTTATTAATATAATTTATATTATTTTTTTTTATAAATTATTTATTTTTATTTATTTTATTATTTTTTTAAAATTTATTTATATTTTTTATTATTTAATTTTATAATTTTTTTTATTTTATATTTATTTATTTTTTTTATATTAAATTTTATTTATAAATGAACAAATTTTGGATCTTTTAGAGCTGAGCTTAAAAGGTAATGACTTTCAATTCAATGGAGAATATTTTCTACAAATAATGGGTTGTCCTATGGGTAAAAGATTCAGTCCTAATTTTGCAAGCATTTATGTAGCGGAATGGGAGGAAAATGCCTTAAGCAAATGTGCAAAGCATCCTCTCGTATATCTCAGATATTTAGATGACATTTTTATTATTTGGGAACATTCAAAAGAAGATTTTGATGAATTTTTAGAAATTTTGAACAATCACGATCCAAATATTAAATTGAAAGCTACTATCAGTGAAAATTCTGTTGATTTTCTCGATGTGACCGTGTATAAAGGCAAGCAATTTCAGGCGTCCGGTCATTTAGATTATAAAGTGTATTTTAAACCAACTGATTCACATCAATTGTTGCACACAAAATCATTTCATCCTCAACATACATTTAAAGGTATCATCAAATCACAACTCATTCGTTTCCACCGCAATTCAAGTGATAAGGTAAATTTCAATGAGGCCTGTTCTACTCTATTTGGCGCCCTCAGATCGAGAGGGTACTCGCTGCGCCTTTTGCGTAGCCTGAAATCCCAAACCCTGAAAAAGCTCGAAAGTCCAGCTGAAACTACCGACTTCGAACCACTGAAGATTGAACACAATAGACCGTTGCAAAATAGTAGTGGCGCGGTATTTAATTGCAAAAAGCCTCGTTGTAGACTGCATACTTTTATGCCTGATCAGAAAAAGGAATTTTCCTCCGAACAAACGAAAAATCATTATCAGATCCATAACCCCCTCCATTGTGATTCACCAAACATTATTTACCTTATCACTTGTAAGCGATGTCGGAAACAGTATGTTGGTCAAAGTCAAAATCCTTTCCGAGAACGTGCTACTAGACACAAACAGGATATAAAACATAATGCTGATGCCCCAGTAGCACAACATTTTAACCTTCCTGGCCATTCTTTGGACGATTTCGAAATCCACCCAATTGAACAACCACCAATTAAAGACACATTAGAAGAAACAGATGAATTTAGAAAAAAACGTGAAGCTTTTTGGATCAATACGCTTCAAACCCTCTGGCCATTTGGTATGAACATATCAGAGGGCGAATGCGAAAGGAGGTCCATCATTCCTTTCACTTTAACGTACAACAGAATGAATATCGAAATAGCAAAAATGTTAAAAGATGAATTCAATTTTACCAATGCTAAATTAAATGAACCTTTGAATCTTCGACCTGTCATCGCCTATAAGAAAAACAAAAGCTTGCGTAACATCCTTGTAAGGACTAAATTAGAGCCCATCAATGAATAACATCAATTATTGCCAGTCAGTTTAACCAGTTCCTAAGCTCATCACTTAGTTTAAATCAATTTTATGTAATTTTTTGTCATGTTTGAAACCCATCAGGGTTCAGTAAATGAAAACAATTTTTCGGCGGCATATTAAAAGAAAAAAACGTTTCAGTAGGAAATGTCTGTGCCAGTGCGATTTTTTAACCTCAAACACACACAGGCGAGTGCCAGAGTTCATATATGCCCAAAAACAAAATAGGTTCCAATTTCAATCATGTGTATGTATTTCCTAAATAAAATTATTTTTTATTTATTTATATATTTATTTATTGATTATTTTTAATTTTTTATTAATTTTTATTTATTTATTTATTTATTTATTTATTTATTTATTTGGTTGATTCATTTATTTATTTATTTATTTGGTTGATTCATTTATTTAAATTATTATTATTATTTTTATTTTTATTTTTTTAATTTTTCATACCTTTCACACAATGTAGAGGTTCAGAAGGTAAAACACACAATTTCTACGTGGTGTAAAATATTTTCCGTCATAAACCTCCGTCGGGGGATATTCATTCCAACTGATAACATTCGTGAGGCATCATGTTGTTTGGCGTTATTTTTTCATTTATTTCTTGAGTCTCAATATATTTTATCAAACCATTTTTTCATATTATTTGCACATACTACTGAAGCCAGTAAAGCTGGTTTTACTTAAATCAAAGCCAACCAATAGGGCTTCATGGGGTCAGTAAAGCAAACCACTCACTGACTGATTAAAATTCAATGGAAGCCAATCAATAGGGCTTCATCTAATTTGTTTGGACGACACAAACTGAGTTGTGAAAAACAAACTTGGGACATCTCAGATTGAAAAGAATTAATTAGATGAGTGACATTTGTCAGCTTGTTACCGAGTTTAATTATGTACTGAGCTGTGAAAAACACCCCCAGCCCACATATGGATATATACCATGCATGCCCTCCCAAAGTTGGAATCATTTTCCTCAAAGTCTCTTTGAAAAAGCCAAACCAAGCGAAACGCGTCGAGACAGACGGATTATTTTCTACCTTTGCTGAAGACTGCAACCAATCCAGGTATCTTCTTTAATAGGTAATATCTAATTTTCCAATTTTATTTATTTCATCACTTTATATTTTATTTATACTTAATTCAGCTACTTTCTTTAACAATGGCAAGAAAAGGACAGAGGCATCAGAAGCAGAGAGTTGCCCAGTCCGGAACTGGCCAGGAACAATCGTTCCAGGCGTATTCTAGGCTGGTCAAGGCTCTGTTTCAGGTGCTTCAATGTTTGCGCCACATTGGGCTATTAGAGCACCATTTGGCAAATCGGGATTTCCCGAAACAGCTTGAGAAGAAAGTAGATGAGTTAGGTGGCTTTCTAAAGCCAGCTCTTCCCACCCCACACTTTTTTTCTGTTTTTCGACAGATTAGTGTGGGATGGGCCAATCAAACGTTAAATGCTTTAGTTGAGCATTATAAGATGAATTTAGACCAGTTGAAGTCTAAGATAACTTTGGCTATGCGACCACCTCCTGGACTCGAAAAAATAGACTTCAACAGCGCTTCGGCGCGTGCCTTGATCTGGGCTAAAAAGAACTTTAAAAATAAGTTGACAGATAAGACGATTTCGGCTTATGAGTCTTACATTTCGGAACTTCGCCCAGCGTCTGGAGTATAATAATAATAACTCTTTGGCCAGCCGCTGATTTGTCGCGGTCCTCATAAGAGAAGGCCATCATTCCCCCTGCACCCCACCCCCTCTTCCCCTCCTCTCCTCCCAGCATTCAGATATAAACTGCTTAATAGTGTCCCTCACTTCCTCTTTTTCAATTTCTTCAATAAGCATTCCTACCCTCTCCCTCGTGTCCCCCTTCAGCCATCTATCCTTTGTTTCTTCACCCCACTTCTGCATTATTCTTCCAGTAAATTTTATTCTATGAGGTATATACTGTGGGCATTCCAAGAGAAAATGTTCCAGGGTCTCCACTACTCCAGAGTGGCACATTTGGCATCCCTTTTCCCCATCTCTCCCAATTTTTCCCCGAAGCTCCAGTGATCTTGATCTCAGTTTGAACAGCAGTGACCCTCCAAAGGTGCCATCTAGGTACTTCTCAAAGGCTGGCTTTTCTTTATATTGTAACCCCTGCAGTGATCTTTTCACGCTAACCCCTGCTCGCCAGTTTCGATTGCAGTCTTCCATGACTCTCTCTTTGACAAACCTTTTGCCTTCTTTCATTCCTACTTCTATGTTTGTGACCTCTATAGAGTAATTGTCCATTAGTTCCCTCACATGTTTTGACCACCCCGTTTCTATATTAGAATTCCAAATGGTATCGAGCATCAATTTACACCACCGGTTGTCAGGCAGGTTTCTCAAGTAGTTAAAGTAACACAGTTTTCCCAAATCTACCCTGTCCTTGATTTTCATCCACCCAAGCTCCCCCCTTACTGCTTCCAAAGCTGCAGCATTACTCGACCCTGTTATCCATCTGCCGGCATCATTCTGAGTACTTTCCAACTTCTTAATAACGGTTTGGTTTAATGGAATCACGTCCGTGCCATACGTTATACTTGGTAAACCCACCCTCTCCCACAGTGTTTTCCCCACAAAGACCTTATTGAAACTATTTTTCCCTAAAAGTTTTAGTTGGTTCAGAATTCTTTTCCTCTTCAGAATCAGTTTGGCTGAGTAATTTCTGTACACCCCTCTTCCCGTTATATTTATGCTTACCCCTAGATACTCATACTCTCCCGTTTCTCCTACAGTGATTTGTTTGCTTTCCCCTTCGGGGATTGAGAACTCCCCCACTCTCCATCTCTTCGTCATATCTACCTTGCGTCCAACGGGTATTACCTTGCTTTTATTTTCATTTAGTTCGAGCCGCCAAGTGTTCCCATATCTACCAACAATTTCCAGCAGTTTCTCTAGCCCCTGTTCAGTTCTAGACATTAACACCATGTCGTCCGCAAAGAATAAGCCTGGTATCTTTATGTCTCCAACATTTACCCCCTCCGCACTCTGAATTAGTTCGTCCCCTAAATCTTTAACATACAATGCAAACAAAATCGGTGAAAAGATACACCCCTGCTTGAGGCCTATATCCATAGGGACTCGTTTTGTAGTGATACTCCCTAGACTGAGTTGGCTTTGCACATCTGTATACAGTGCTTTCATGATTCACACAAAGTCACCCCCCAGTCCGATGCCCTCGAGCTTTCGCCACATACCTTCCCTCCACACTCGGTCGTACGCTTTTTTCACATCTAGAAATGCCAGAAACATCTTTTTCTTTTCAGCCTTTGTTGATTCTATCAGTTGGGTGAGTGTAAATAGGTGATCAGTGACTCTTCGTCCTTTCCTGAAACCATTTTGAATTTCTCCTAAAAAACCTTTCTCTTCTATAACTTCCTCTAGTCTACCGTATATGACCTTACAGAATACTTTTCCGATGTTACTACTAACTGATATCCCCCTATAGTTATCTAGAACTTCCTTATCCCCCTTTTTGTGTATGAACGACACCTTACTTTCCCTCCACTCTCTGGGGACCTCTTGCTTTCGCAGAGCCAGGTTGAAAAGGTTTGTCAGGACTTCAATAAGTGCCTCCCCTCCATTTTTGAGGAATTCGTTCGGAATTTCATCAGTCCCTCCCGCTTTACCGTTTTTTAATTTCGAGACCACGTTCCGCACTTCTTCTGCCGTTATTTCGCTACATACACGATTGGATAGGTTCTCCTCCACCAGTGTATTTCTTTTTGGTGGGGACCCACTGCCCCATCGCCTATCGTTTATCTTTTCCCAGTGCTTGACTAACTCTGAAGCGATACGGCCTTTATCTTCTGTACTTTCCCCATCCACTTTGATACTCTGCACACTACTTTTCCCCCGTTTATTTACCCAGTTCCAAAATACGTTTGAGCTCGAACCCCCCGTTTTCTTTATTGTTCTGGCAAGACTGCAATTGCGCTCCTTCCTATTATTATCCTTTATCTCATTCACCTTTTTCCGTGCCAGTTCATATTCTCCTTTCATTAGTCTCGTGTCATTGTTATCCACCCCTTTAAGCTTCCTACTTCTTCTGTAAGCAGAGCATTTTACCTTCGTTTCTTTTATAGCCTTTTTCAGTCCCCCGTTAACCCTGTATCCAAGCTCTCTCGTTGGGACCCTCACCCTTCCTATACACTCCTTCCCTGCCTCTGTTAGGCTATTTACTATGCCATCTGAAATACTCTGGACATTTGCATCCCTAGGTATACATTCAAGATTTGGTTTTAGTTTTTCCCGAAACTGCTTCCAGTCGACTCCTTGTTTTAGTCCCCAAACTTCCTTGAAGGTATTTCTGTCTCTATTCGTCTTTTTGCCCATAATCTTAACTGTTATCAGGTTGTGATCACTACCCAAGTCATTTTTTCCCTCGTCATCTATTTCTACATCTATAACCTCCCTCCATATGCTAATGTCAGTGAGTATATAATCAATTATTGTTTTCTTATCGTTCCTCTCCCAGGTCCATTTACCCTTACATTTCGCATCCCTGTTCAGGATCTTTAAACCAAGCTCTTTTGATAGGTCCAACATCTTCCTCCCATTCGTGTTAATTTTCCCATCACCTCCCTGTATGCCCTCCTCCTTATCCCCGATGTGCCCATTGAAGTCCCCCATTAGGACAATACTGAACCCTCTGCTCCCAAGCTCTGTGATATTCGATCTAAGAGTTGTATATATTGAATCATTCCACTCGGGCTTACTTCCCTCCACTGCTAAGTATACAACACCAACGGCAACACTCCTGCTTCCTAACTTGATTTTTGCCCAGACTATTTCGTTGGATACTGGAATCTGAGTCCTTGCTTCTGTGAGATCTGTAATCAATGAGGGCTGTAAATCCTCTTTAGCGTAGATGCCAACACCCCCACCCCGTTTCTGACCCTCAGTTCGCCCAGCTCCTATCCACACGCAACCCTTCATCTGATCAACCCGCTCATCCCGTCGTATCCACGTCTCACTTAGACCCATTATATCAAAGTCTCCTTCGTCCATCATTGTTGATATTTCGCTTACTTTCTTGTGCAGACCCTGGATGTTGCAGTACCCAAACTTAATGAATCTTTGTTTTTTTGTCATCACTGGCACATTATTATAACCCTGGTATGTCCCTGTATTGTGCATGTTTGTTGTTCTTCCTATGTTCCCAGCATTTGTGCCACTCTGGGTTACCGGCTGTGGTCCCCTACCCCCCTTTTCTCCAAAAAAGGCCCAGCCACCTGTAAGATTTTTTGGCCCAACAGGTCTGTACCCATCCTACTTAAATGCAATCCGTCTCGCCCATACAACTCTCCTTGTCCCCAGAATGAATCCCAGTGGTCAATGAAATGTACTCCCAAGTCTTTGCAGTGCTCTCCCAGCTCCTCGTTTAGTGCCATAATCCGCGAGTTCCTCTCATTCCCACCACCCATAACGGGGAGCACCCCTGAAACGATTATCCGAGCATTCCTGCTAAGTAGCTTACTAATTAGGTCCTTGTATGTGTCCACGAAACGAACTGATTTCCTCTCCCTGATGTTATTGGACCCCACATGTAATACCACTTCCGGATCAGGCCCCGACCCAGCTACAATACCGTCCACTCTATCCCTCAGGTCCTCCACTTTAGCCCCCGGAAAGCACAGAACTGTTCTATTTTTACTGTCCGGACCACAGACAACCTTGTCGATCCCCCGAACTATGCTACTTCCCGCAACCACCAACTTACTTTTGGACCTCGCCCTATTTATCTCCTCTAGTCTCCTATTGTTTACAGCGTCCTCTTCCTCTCCAACAGCCCCACTCGGAATCAATATCGGTATCGGTATCTTTGACCTAGGATTACTCCTATCCTTGTCCCTCCGTCTCTTTCCAGGCCCTGAGCTACCTGGACTACTCCCCTGGTCTTCCCCCGGATCCCTCCTCCTTTTTCCTGGCCTAGACCCCAAGCTACTATCTGTTGCAACTACCTCCATCTCCCCCTCTGTCTCTTCCGAATCGAGCACATCAAATCTGTTTCTGGTGCTGCACTCCCCACTGCCTTTGGACTTTACACCCCTATCTACCTGCTTCTCTGGCCCCCCTTTCCTACCACTTTTGATAGTCCACGCCAAACGCTTTACAGCATTGCTCCGGCCTGGGCCCCCCTCATCTGTCCTACGTACTTTTCTAGCAGCCCCCACCTCATCACCTACCTCATTCACATCAAAGGTTCTACCCCCATGTTTCCTCTTGGAACCACCGACAACCTTCCATCCTTCTCGGAAAGCCACTTTCACAGGCGTAACTCCAGACAGCCCCGCCCTACCAAGTTTTCCCTTCAGCTCAGCAATCTCCCCCTCAAACTTAACAATTGTCTCAAGTAGGCGGAGGATTTCCTGACAGTTTGCACATACCTCTCCATATCCCACCGAGCGACAGTCCCCATACATCATAGAACACTGTTTACAAACTTCAAGCCCAATATCGCCATCGGTGGCCCCACCAACCCGGCTCCGACCGACACCCCCAGTGACCTCTGTCTGCACACCAATACTTACCCCGTTGGCACCGTTGACCTGGACCGCGATATTACACGTATTTACCTCCATACTTACCTCCGTCTGAACAGACTTGCTCGCCATCATCAAGACAAAATTACGCGATCGGACAGGGAAAACTGTACACACGCGACAAAAGGCAACACGACGAACCGTTCGACAACTTAGCGCTCACGGTTTTATTTAAGACCTCCTAACTTTGTCCCAGTTAGTATACTAAACTAACTCCCCACAAATTTGAATAAAATAACCTGAAAATGAAATATATATGATTAGTAAACAATAAAAATACTTAATTTCGATTCGTAACCAAGGAGACTTCTTCTGTGTACTTGCGGATCGAGATCTCTATTTAATGGAGTAAGGAACAATACGGGAGGGAGCAAGCAAACTCCGGCCCGTGTTGTCCCTCTACCCCAACGCGAAAAGCAAAATAAGAAAAGATCAAGGCAAAGCACTTCTCCCTCTTCTTTTCCTTCTACTTCTTCTTTCTCTCAGAGTAAGCGCCTCAATTTGCAAACATCTCCGGTCCATATTGTGACTGAAGATGCTCGCAAATTGAGTAACGCTGTCTCGCCTCGTCTTGCTCCTCTACCTCCTACTCCTCCTCAGCCTTTCTTCTCTGGTTCTCCTAGTGCTCTTACTAGAACTCCTCCTCCTCCTTCTGTTTCTTCTCCTCCTTCTGTTTCTTCTCCTGCTTCTGTTTCCTCTCCTGCTTCTGTTTCTTCTCCCCCTTCTCCTGCCTCTAGTGTGGTTCAACCAGGTATATCGTACTCAGAGAAAGTCAAATCACCGAGCCGCAACTCGGGCCGCTCATTTGATTCTAAATTCTCCCAGTTTCGGCATAAAATAATAACACTTTGGCCAGCCACTGATTTGTCGCGGTTCTCGGACGAGAAGGCCATGGTTACCCCTGTACTCCCAACTGCTTCCATATTCCCACGCTTCTCCTCTCCTCCCAACACTCGGAGACGAACTGCTTGATGATATCCCTTGTCCCATTCTTCCCAATCTCTCCGATTAGCATATTAACCCTCTCCTTTGAGTCTCCCCCTAACCACATGTCCTTCATTCTCCCATCCCACTTCCCCATTATACTCCCAGTGAATCTCATTCTTTTAGGCTGATACTTTGGGCATTCTAGAAGAAAGTGTTCCAGGGTCTCCACCATGTCCAAGTTACACATCTGGCACTCCCTTTCACCGTCTTTCCCAATTTTTCCCCTCAGCTCCAGGGATCGCGACCTCAGCTTGAACAACAGTGACCCCCCAAAGGTGCCATCAAGGTACTCTTCAAAACCTGGCTTCTCTTTATCACGCAGGCCACCCAAAGACCTCTTTGATTTGACCCCCTCTCGCCAATTACAGGTTACGATTCTCCATGACCCTTTCTCTGACGATCTTTTTGCCCTGGTTTGCCCCAACGTCTAGGTCTGAGATCTCCACTGAGTAGTTTTCTACTAGCTCCCTCACTTGGACCATCCACCCCGTCTTGTTATTTGAGTTGAAAGTTCTCAGGAACATTACTTTACACCAATAATTAAGATAACCGATACAACAACTTTTGGCAGAAAATTTTAGCTGAAATTTGGAAAAAAGTCGTAGTGTCAGGGTTAAATACTGTTCTGATAGTCCCCTACAACCTACATATGCAATATCAAAGGCCTGAGCCCACTGATGTTTGAGAAATTCACCTTTACATTAAATCTTACAATATTGGACACTCCGGACGCCGACGCCGACGCTGACGCCCGAGGTTATCACAATAATAATAACTCTTTGGCCAGCCGCTGATTTGTCGCGGTCCTCATAAGAGAAGGCCATCATTCCCCCTGCACCCCACCCCCTCTTCCCCTCCTCTCCTCCCAGCATTCAGATATAAACTGCTTAATAGTGTCCCTCACTTCCTCTTTTTCAATTTCTTCAATAAGCATTCCTACCCTCTCCCTCGTGTCCCCCTTCAGCCATCTATCCTTTGTTTCTTCACCCCACTTCTGTATTATTCTTCCAGAAAATTTTATTCTATGAGGTATATACTGTGGGCATTCCAAGAGAAAATGTTCCAGGGTCTCCACTACTCCAGAGTGGCACATTTGGCATCCCTTTTCCCCATCTCTCCCAATTTTTCCCCGAAGCTCCAGTGATCTTGATCTCAGTTTGAACAGCAGTGACCCTCCAAAAGTGCCATCTAGGTACTTCTCAAAAGCTGGCTTTTCTTTATATTGTAACCCCTGCAGTGATCTTTTCACGCTAACCCCTGCTCGCCAGTTTCGATTGCAATCTTCCATGACTCTCTCTTTGACAAACCCTTTGCCTTCTTTCATTCCTACTTCTATGTTTGTGACCTCTATAGAGTAATTGTCCATTAGTTCCCTCACATGTTTTGACCACCCCGTTTCTATATTAGAATTCCAAATGGTATCGAGCATCAATTTGCACCACCGGTTGTCAGGCAGGTTTCTCAAGTAGTTAAAGTAACACAGTTTTCCCAAATCTACCCTGTCCTTGATTTTCATCCACCCAAGCTCCCCCCTTACTGCTTCCAAAGCTGCAACATTACTCGACCCTGTTATCCATCTGCCGGCATCATTTTGAGTATTTTCCAACTTCTTAGTAACGGTTTGGTTTAATGGAATTACGTCCGTGCCATACGTTATACTTGGTAAACCAACCCTCTCCCACAGTGTTTTCCCCACAAAGACCTTGTTGAAACTATTTTTCCCTAAAAGTTTTAGTTGGTTCAGAATTCTTTTCCCCTTCAGAATCAGTTTGGCTGAGTAATTTCTGTACACCCCTCTTCCCGTTATATTTATGCTTACCCCTAGATACTCATACTCTCCCGTTTCTCCTACAGTGATTTGTTTGCTTTCCCCTTCGGGGATTGAGAACTCCCCCACTCTCCATCTCTTCGTCATATCTACCTTGCGTCCAACGGGTATTACCTTGCTTTTATTTTCATTTAGTTCGAGCCGCCAAGTGTTCCCATATCTACCAACAATTTCCAGCAGTTTCTCTAGCCCCTGTTCAGTTCTAGACATTAACACCATGTCGTCCGCAAAGAATAAGCCTGGTATCTTTATGTCTCCAACATTTACCCCCTCCGCACTCTGAATTAGTTCGTCCCCTAAACCTTTAACATACAATGCAAACAAAATCGGTGAAAAGATACACCCCTGCTTGAGGCCTATATCCATAGGGACTCGTTTTGTAGTGATACTCCCTAGACTGAGTTGGCTTTGCACATCTGTATACAGTGCTTTCATGATTCCCACAAAGTCACCCCCCAGTCCGATGCCCTCGAGCTTTCGCCACATACCTTCCCTCCACACTCGGTCGTACGCTTTTTTCACATCTAGAAATGCCAGAAACATCTTTTTCTTTTCAGCCTTTGTTGATTCTATCAGTTGGGTGAGTGTAAATAGGTGATCAGTGACTCTTCGTCCTTTCCTGAAACCATTTTGAATTTCTCCTAAAAAACCTTTCTCTTCTATAACTTCCTCTAGTCTACCGTATATGACCTTACAGAATACTTTTCCGATGTTACTACTAACTGATATCCCCCTATAGTTATCTAGAACTTCCTTATCCCCCTTTTTGTGTATGAACGACACCTTACTTTCCCTCCACTCTCTGGGGACCTCTTGCTTTCGCAGAGCCAGGTTGAAAAGGTTTGTCAGGACTTCAATAAGTGCCTCCCCTCCATTTTTGAGGAATTCGTTCGGAATTTCATCAGTTCCTCCCGCTTTACCATTTTTTAATTTCGAGACCACGTTCCGCACTTCTTCTGCCGTTATTTCGCTACATACACGATTGGATAGGTTCTCCTCCACCAGTGTATTTCTTTTTGGTGGGGACCCACTGCCCCATCGCCTATCGTTTATCTTTTCCCAGTGCTTGACTAACTCTGAAGCGATACGGCCTTTATCTTCTGTACTTTCCCCATCCACTTTGATACTCTGCACACTACTTTTCCCCCGTTTATTTACCCAGTTCCAAAATACGTTTGAGCTCGAACCCCCCGTTTTCTTTATTGTTCTGGCAAGACTGCAATTGCGCTCCTTCCTATTATTATCCTTTATCTCATTCACCTTTTTCCGTGCCAGTTCATATTCTCCTTTCATTAGTCTCGTGTCATTGTTATCCACCCCTTTAAGCTTCCTACTTCTTCTGTAAGCAGCGCATTTTACCTTCCTTTCTTTTATAGCCTTTTTCAGTCCCTCGTTAACCCTGTATCCAAGCTCTCTCGTTGGGACCCTCACCCTTCCTATACACTCCTTCCCTGCCTCTGTTAGGCTATTTACTATGCCATCTGAAATACTCTGGACATTTGCATCCCTAGGTATACATTCAAGATTTGGTTTTAGTTTATCCCGAAACTGCTTCCAGTCGGCTCCTTGTTTTAGTCCCCAAACTTCCTTGAAGGTATTTCTGTCTCTATTCGTCTTTTTGCCCATAATCTTAACTGTTATCAGGTTGTGATCACTACCCAAGTCATTTTTTCCCTCGTCATCTATTTCTACATCTATAACCTCCCTCCATACGCTAATGTCAGTGAGTATATAATCAATTATTGTTTTCTTATCGTTACTCTCCCAGGTCCATTTACCCTTACATTTCGCATCCCTGTTCAGGATCTTTAAACCAAGCTCTTTTGATAGGTCCAACATCTTCCTCCCATTCGTGTTAATTTTCCTATCACCTCCCTGTATGCCCTCCTCCTTATCCCCGATGTGCCCATTGAAGTCCCCCATTAGGACAATACTGAACCCTCTGCTCCCAAGCTCTGTGATATTCGATCTAAGAGTTGTATATATTGAATCATTCCACTCGGGCTTACTTCCCTCCACTGCTAAGTATACAACACCAACAGCAACACTCCTGCTTCCTAACTTGATTTTTGCCCAGACTATTTCGTTGGATACTGGAATCTGAGTCCTTGCTTCTGTGAGATCTGTAATCAATGAGGGCTGTAATTCCTCTTTAGCGTAGATGCCAACACCCCCACCCCGTTTCTGACCCTCAGTTCGCCCAGCTCCTATCCACACGCAACCCATCATCTGATCAACCCGCTCATCCCGTCGTATCCACGTCTCACTTAGACCCATTATATCGAAGTCTCCTTCGTCCATCATTGTTGATATTTCGCTTACTTTCTTGTGCAGACCCTGGATGTTGCAGTACCCAAACTTAATGAATCTTTGTTTTTTTGTCATCACTGGCACATTATTATAACCCTGGTATGTCCCTGTATTGTGCATGTTTGTTGTTCTTCCTATGTTCCCAGCATTTGTGCCACTCTGGGTTACCGGCTGTGGTCCCCTACCCCCCTTTTCTCCAAAAAAGGCCCAGCCACCTGTAAGATTTTTTGGCCCAACAGGTCTGTACCCATCCTACTTAAATGCAATCCGTCTCGCCCATACAACTCTCCTTGTCCCCAGAATGAATCCCAGTGGTCAATGAAATGTACTCCCAAGTCTTTGCAGTGCTCTCCCAGCTCCTCGTTTAGTGCCATAATCCGCGAGTTCCTCTCATTTCCACCACCCATAACGGGGAGCACCCCTGAAACGATGATCCGAGCATTCCTGCTAAGTAGCTTACTAATTAGGTCCTTGTATGTGTCCACCAAACGAACTGATTTCCTCTTCCTGATGTTATTGGACCCCACATGTAATACCACTACCGGATCAGGCCCCGACCCAGCTACAATACCGTCCACTCTATCCCTCAGGTCCTCCACTTTAGCCCCCGGAAAGCACAGAACTGTTCTATTTTTACTGTCCGGACCACAGACAACCTTGTCGATCCCCCGAACTATGCTACTTCCCGCAACCACCAACTTACTTTTGGCCCTCGCCCTATTTATCTCCTCTAGTCTCCTATTGTTTACAGCGTCCTCTTCCTCTCCAACAGCCCCACTCGGAATCAATATCGGTATCGGTATCTTTGACCTAGGATTACTCCTATCCTTGTCCCTCCGTCTCTTTCCAGGCCCTGAGCTACCTGGACTACTCCCCTGGTCTTCCCCCGGATCCCTCCTCCTTTTTCCTGGCCTAGACCCCAAGCTACTATCTGTTGCAACTACCTCCATCTCCTCCTCTGTCTCTTCCGAATCGAGCACATCAAATCTGTTTCTGGTGCTGCACTCCCCACTGCCTTTGGACTTTACACCCCTATCTACCTGCTTCTCTGGCCCCCCTTTCCTACCACTTTTGGTAGTCCACGCCAAACGCTTTACAGCATTGCTCCGGCCTGGGCCCCCCTCATCTGTCCTACGTACTTTTCTAGCAGCCCCCGCCTCATCACCTACCTCATTCACATCAAAGGATCTACCCCCATGTTTCCTCTTGGAACCACCGACAACCTTCCATCCTTCTCGGAAAGCCACTTTCACAGGCGTAACTCCAGACAGCCCCGCCCTACCAAGTTTTCCCTTCATCTCAGCAATCTCCCCCTCAAACTTAACAATTGTCTCAAGTAGGCGGAGGATTTCCTGACAGTTTGCACATACCTCTCCATATCCCATCGAGCGACAGTCCCCATACATCATAGAACACTGTTTACAAACTTCAAGCCCAATATCGCCATCGGTGGCCCCACCAACCCGGCTCTGACCGACACCCCCAGTGACCTCTGTCTGCACACCAATACTTACTCCGTTGGCACCGTTGACCTGGACCGCGATATTACACGTATTTACCTCCATACTTACCTCCGTCTGAACAGACTTGCTCGCCATCATCAAGACAAAATTACGCGATCGGACAGGGAAAATTGTAAACACGCGACAAAAGGCAACACGACGAACCGTTCGACAACTTAGCGCTCACAGTTTTATTTAAGGCCTCCTAACTTTGTCCCAGTTACTATACTAAACTAACTCCCCACAAAGTTGAATAAAATAACCTGAAAATGAAATATATATGATTAGTAAACAATAAAAATACTTAATTTCGATTCGTAACCAAGGAGACTTCTTCTGTATACTTGCGGATCAACTGTACATCAAAAGCGGAGTTAATTTTGACAAAAGGAATTGGCGCCTCCCCGATGTTTGTAAAAACATCCTTATGATTGGAAGTTCAAATTTAGGACGCATTGATCGAAATCCCCATCCGGACATCCAGGTGGAGTGTTACCCCGGCGCCAAATTCAATCATCTGCGCTCTATGTTTAAAGGGCACAGGGGCCAGTCCAGTCCCCAAAAAATATTATTAAATATTGGCGTGAATTCTCGAAACGATAATTCTGATCTCGTAGTTAAGCAGTTGCGGAATATGCTTAGCGATATCAGGGTCAAGTTTAGATCAGCAAAAATTTATTTCGCTGAACTAAACTTTTCGCAAAAACTCCCTCAGGCTGAGAGGAGAACCCTGAGCATCATCAACGAAACCATTCGGAAAGTGAAGGACGTTAACGTTATACCTAAAATTGATGACGCGAAGTTTGATGTTGCTCAGGATTTAATCCATTGGACCACGAGAACCGCCAATATTATGTACGATCACTGGTTGAACCACCTAAATTTAAACTAAGTAAAGGCAAAGGTAACAGCCGCCTAACAGATGTGGGATTAGGAACTAATGTGGTTAACCTGTCTGGCACCAATGACCTAACAACCCAAGAGAAATCTCTTTTAGATCACGGTTTAACTTTTGTACCAGCACCAAAGCCTAAAACTGATAACCAAACAAATTTACCATCATACAACTGTAATTTTCTTAGGCAAATGAAATTAGCCGACCGCTTTAGAAACTCCAGCGGTCGGAAACTTCCTTTTACAGAATCATCTGGTTGGTCACCTCCAGATAGTGAAGTAGATCCCGAAATTATTGAGGCTAGCAAACGAATCATCCAAAAGGTGTTCAGCATGAACATACTCTCCGATAAAGACAATTTAACAGCTGGTGAACGGAGAGCCCTCACGAAACTTCGAAAAAATAAGAAATTAGTAATTAAACCAGCCGACAAAGGTGGGTCGGTAGTTGTTCTATCTCGGGATAATTATATGAAGGAAGCCATGAGACAACTCAGCAATACTAAACATTATAAGAAAATAGATTCACTTATTTGGCCTAGTAATATCGAAAAATTCAATAAGATCTTAAAATTTCTCCTCGACGAAGGTCACATTACCAAAAAACAATTGAAATATTTAACAGCTAAGCTCAGTGCTCAAACAAGACAATTTTATATCCTACCAAAGATCCACAAGGACCGTTCTTCATGGACGGATGACTTAACTCCACCCGGGAGGCCAATTGTATCAGATTGTAATTCGGAATCTTATGCGATCTCGGAATTAATTGATTATCATCTGAAACCTATGGCAAATAGACATCCGAGCTATCTAAAAAATACACAGGATTTCCTGTCAAAAATTTCGAAATTGAAAATATCGAGAAATGCAATTCTGGCTACTTTGGATATCGACAGTATGTATACGAACATTGATATTGATAAAGGTGTTAAATCAGTTAAAAATGCATTTGAAAAATATCCGGATGCGAAACGTCCGGATGAACAAATTTTGGATCTTTTAGAGCTGAGCTTAAAAGGTAATGACTTTCAATTCAATGGAGAATATTTTCTACAAATAATGGGTTGTCCTATGGGCAAAAGATTCAGTCCTAATTTTGCAAGCATTTATGTAGCGGAATGGGAGGAAAATGCCTTAAGCAAATGTGCAAAGCATCCTCTCGTATATCTCAGGTATTTAGATGACATTTTTATTATTTGGGAACATTCAAAAGAAGATTGTGATGAATTTCTATAAATTTTGAACAATCACGATCCAAATATTAAATTGAAAGCTACTATCAGTGAAAATTCTGTTGATTTTCTCGATGTGACCGTGTATAAAGGCAAGCAATTTCAGGCGTCCGGTCATTTAGATTATAAAGTGTATTTTAAACCAACTGATTCACATCAGTTGTTGCACACAAAATCATTTCATCCTCAACATACATTTAAAGGTATCATCAAATCACAGCTCATTCGTTTCCACCGCAATTCAAGTGATAAGGTAAATTTCAATGAGGCTTGTTCCACTCTATTTGGCGCCCTGAGATCGAGAGGGTACTCGCTGCGCCTTTTGCGTAGCCTGAAATCCCAAACCCTGAAAAAGCTCGAAAGTCCAGCTGAAACTACCGATTTCGAACCACTGAAGATTGAACACAACAGACCGTTGCAAAATGGTAGTGGCGCGGTATTTAATTGCAAAAAACCTCGTTGTAGACTGCATACTTTTATGCCTGATCAGAAAGAGGAATTTTCCTCCGAACAAACGAAAAATCTTTATCAGATCCGTAACCCCCTCCATTGTGATTCACCAAACATTATTTACCTTATCACTTGTAAGCGATGTCGGAAACAGTATGTTGGTCAAAGTCAAAATCCTTTCCGAGAACGTGCTACTAGACACAAACAGGATATAAAACATAATGCTGATGCCCCAGTAACACAGCATTTTAACCTTCCTGGCCATTCTTTGGACGATTTCGAAATCCATCCTATTGAACAACCACCAATTAAAGACACATTAGAAGAAACGGATGAATTTAGAAAAAACGTGAAGCTTTTTGGATCAATGCGCTTCAAACCCTCTGGCCGTTTGGTATGAACATATCAGAGGGCGAATGCGAAAGGAGGTCCATCATTCCTTTCACTTTAACGTACAACAGAATGAATATCGAAATAGCAAAAATGTTAAAAGATGAATTCAATTTTACCAATGCTAAATTAAATGAACCTTTGAATCTTCGACCTGTCATCGCCTATAAGAAAAACAAAAGCTTGCGTAACATCTTTGTAAGGACTAAATTAGAGCCCATCAATGAATAACATCAATTTTTGCCAGTCAGTTTAACCAGTTCCTAAGCTCATCACTTAGTTTAAATCAATTTTATGTAATTTTTTGTCATGTTTGAAACCCATCAGGGTTCAGTAGATGAAAACAATTTTTCGGCGGCATATTAAAAGAAAAAAACGTTTCAGTAGGAAATGTCTGTGCCAGTGCGATTTTTTAACCTCAAACACACACACACACACACACACACACACACACACACACACACACACACACACACACACAAAATTCAGTGGAAGCCAATCAATAGGGCTTCATCTAATTTGTTTGGACGACACAAACTGAGTTGTGAAAAACAAACTTGGGACATCTCAGATTGAAAAGAATTAATTAGATGAGTGACATTTGTCAGCTGGTTACCGAGTTTAAGTATGTACTGAGCTGTGAAAACACCCCCAGCCCACATATGGATATATACCATGCATGCCCTCCCAAAGTTGGAATCATTTTCCTCAAAGTCTCTTTGAAAAAGCCAAACCAAGCGAAACGCGTCGAGACAGACGGATTATTTTCTACCTTTGCTGAAGACTGCAACCAATCCAGGTATCTTCTTTAATAGGTAATATCTAATTTTCCAATTTTATTTATTTCATCACTTTTATATTTTATTTATACTTAATTCAACTACTTTCTTTAACAATGGCAAGAAAAGGGCAGAGGCATCAGTGGCAGAGAGTTGCCCAGTCCGGAACTGGCCAGGAACAATCGTTCCAGGCTTATTCTAGGCTGGTCAAGGCTTTGTTTCAGGTGCTTCAATGTTTGCACCACATTGGGCTATTAGAGCACCATTTGGCAAATCGGGATTTCCCGAAACAGCTGGAGAAGAAAGTAGATGAGTTAGGTGGCTTTCTAAAGCCAGCTCTACCCACCCCACACATTTTTTTCTGTTTTTCGACAGATTAGTGTGGGATGGGCCAATCAAACGTTAAATGCTTTAGTTGAGCATTATAAGGTAAATTTAAACCAGTTGAAGTCTAAGATAACTTTGGCTATGCGACCACCTCCTGGACTCGAAAAAATAGACTTCAACAGCACTTCGGCGCGTGCCTTGATCTGGGCTAAAAAGAACTTTAAAAATAAGTTGACAAATAAGACGATTTCGGCCTATGAGTCTTACATTTCAGAACTTCGCCCAGCGTCTGGAGTAAGGAACAATACGGGAGGGAGCAAGCAAACTCCGGCCCGTGTTGTCCCTCTACCCCAACGCGAAAAGCAAAATAAGAAAAGATCAAGGCAAAGCACTTCTCCCTCATCTTTTCCTTCTACTTCTTCTTTCTCTCAGAGTAAGCGCCTCAATTTGCAAACATCTCCGGTCCATAGTGTGACAGAAGTTGCTCGAAAATTGAGTAACGCTGTCTCGCCTCGTCTTGCTCCTCTACCTCCTACTCCTCCTCAGCCTTTCTTCTCTGGTTCTCCTAGTGCTCTCACTAGAACTCCTCCTCCTCCTTCTGTTTCTTCCCCTGCTTCTGTTTCCTGTCCTGCTTCTGTTTCTTCTCCCCCTTCTCCTGCCTCTAGTGTGGTTCAACCGGGTGTATGGTACTCAGAGAAAGTCAAATCACCGAGCCGCAACTCGGGCCGCTCATTTGATTCTAAATTCTCCCAGTTTCGGCATAAAAGCGGAGTTAATTTTGACAAAAGGAATTGGCGCCTCCCCGATGTTTGTAAAAACATCCTTATGATTGGAAGTTCAAATTTAGGACGCATTGATCGAAAGCCCCATCCGGACATCCAGGTGGAGTGTTACTCCGGCGCCAAATTCAATCATCTGTGCTCTATGTTTAAAGGGCACAGGGGCCAGTCCAGTCCCCAAAAAATATTTTTAAATATTGGCATGAATTCTCGAAACGATAATTCTGATCTCGTAGTTAAGCAGTTGCGGAATATGCTTAGCGATATCAGGGTCAAGTTTAGATCGGCAAAAATTTATTTCGCTAAATGAATATTGAAATAGCAAAAATGTTAAAAGATGAATTCAATTTTACCAATGCTAAATTAAATGAACCTTTGAATCTTCGACCTGTCATCGCCTATAAGAAAAACAAAAGCTTGCGTAACATCCTTGTAAGGACTAAATTAGAGCCCATCAATGAATAACATCAAATTTTGCCAGTCAGTTTAACCATTTCCTAAGCTCATCACTTAGTTTAAATCAATTTTATGTACTTTTTTGTCATGTTTGAAACCAATCAGGGTTCAGTAAATGAAAACAATTTTTCGGCGGCATATTAAAAGAAAAAAACGTTTCAGTAGGAAATGTCTGTGCCAGTGCGAATTTTTAACCTCAAACACACACACACTCTCTCTTACGCCCTCACATACACACCCTCCCTCACACTGTATCTCTTTTCTTTTATTTATTGGACGTCGAGGATAAAGAAGCTCGAGTACTCGTGCCTTTCACGAGAAGGCATCATTTTTTTTCTGCTCCAAATGGTCAGAAATTCAATGCTAGAAAATGCCTTTTATTGTGTTTCTTTCACTGTTAATCCAATTTCTAACGTAACGGCCATATCCGGTTTGCGCTGTTCACGAAAAATCGTCGTTCAAAATTGATTACTTTGTCATTTTTTGCCTAAAAAACATAGGCTATGGTCCATCATTGGTACGAGCTCGCTGAGCTCGTTCCAATGAGGGGGTCATAACCCATGTTTTTGTTGCAAAAATAAAACCAACTAGAGAAACAGAATTTACTGCATCCAGTAAATTTAAGTCTCTGTGAAAGGGGTTAAAGAATCAGAAATAAACAAAATAGAAAGAGAATATGTGGTGGCTTATTTTGGGGGTGAAATATTTTTAAAGAAATCAGAAATAGGTTTCGTTAATAGTATTTAAAGATATTCATACAGGAATCAGATAAATTTTCCCAAGAAACAAGAAAAAGCATATATGTGCACAGCATTCAAAGGATTCGATCAAGGAATCAGAAATGGACATATTTTTGCTCTGACAATTATTTGAATGATATTCAGAGCAGTATTGTGAGTATGGAAAGGGTTATCATTCTCACATTGCATGACATAAAATCTTTGGAACCTATAATGAAGTCTTGAGAGGGTTAAAAGCAATGAACTGAATAATTTATACTTTATTTCCTGGTAAAGCAAAGGGTTTCTCTCAACTTGATTTGAGGAACTGACTGATTGAAACAGCAGATGACATTTAATGTTTGACAGCTACCTCCACTTCTGTTTACATTGTCTCCAGTTTGAATAAATACAACACAGTATTGCTTCAGGAGAATTTACTGTTATAGGAAATTAGAGGCTGTGAAAACCATGTGGCCGAATGGGCCATACTCAAGGGTCCTAGCGACCTGAAAAAAACATAGGGTGACGAGAACTTGTGACTGTCTGTCATCATGCCAAAAATCAGAGAGATAGGACAATTCATTTTCGAGTTATCGTGTGGACAAGGGAGAGGGGAGACAGAAGAAGAAGAAAAGAAGAAGAAGAAGAAGAAGAAGAAGAAGAAGAAGAAGAAGAAGAAGAAAAAGGAACCAAACAAAAACAATAGTCTGTGTGTTTCACAAAGACTAATTAATTATTTAAGAAGTTTTTTTACGAGTGTTGTCTGCTATTGGAATTGGGTAATGGGTTAACGCCGGCATTCATGGAAAGCCAGCTTAATTACGCCGCAACTTGACACATGTAGAAAACCATACATCTCTACTACAGTGACGTCAGACATGACCGTATAATATAAATGGTTGTTGAACAAATGCAACAGTTACATTGTCGATTGACATTTTTCAGCATTTTTTTCGTTTCATTATATGTTTTATTGATCACTGAAGCTAAATTTAATTAAATCTGTTCTTTTTTATTTGCATTAAAATTATCCTGGTCAGACACTCATTGGTTGTAGAAAGAATGCACCAGCCATTAAAGCGAAAAGGCAATGCATAAAGTTGAATTAATCAGCAATAGGATTAATTATATTTCCAAAGTAATTGTAATCCTAGCCATTACTTGTTCAAATTGGAGTAATTGTAATCGTAATCATAGTCATCAGAACTGAAAGTAATTGTAATCGTAATGATTACATTTTTGAAGCAATCGCAACCAGGCACGTATCCAGGATTCTATAATAAATAGGTGGTGCCCTAGCTGGTTTTTTGGTGGCCAAACATGATGTTTGAGAGGTAGGAGGGGTGTATAGGCCTCCTCTATTCTTAACAATAACCCTCCGGTTATTAACCCCTCTTCCCACTTCCCTTGGAGGGAAGTGGGAGGAGGTGGTAACAATCGGAGCGTCCTAGTTAGAACTAGGCCTCCAACCCCCAAGACATTTTGGGAAAATTCAGTGCTCTGAGAGCGAATTTTGGTCATTTATATTTATTTGAGTGTGTAGGCCTATATTGGAGATCATTTTAGGGCTCTATATGTTTTGAGAAGATACATTGGGCCAAAGTTTTTTTTGCGGGGGTGGGGGTGGGGGGGGGAGGCTCGAAACCTTTAGGGGAGTGGCAAGCCCCCCATCCCCGGGCTATGCCACTGGTCGCCTCAGCCCTGGGGACAGTGGACAGACAGTTACGTTTTTTCCCTAAAATCAATGGACGTCACGGGTTTGTTGTAAGTATACTTTTAGCTATTTGACGGCGGCTTCACTCTGAACGCGACGCAACGTGATGCGAGTGTTGTGTGCGATGCAGTTAAGAACAACGATATTCAGATGTGTAGTGTAGTGTAGAGGGTTTGGGGATGGTATTACGCCCAACCAAAGTCTCCAATCATTTTTCCAGTCGTGAAATTTTTTCAGGGACAGACTGGGCCAAGAAAGGTTAACCCTTACCCAACGTAACGGCCAAAACCGGCCAGCGCTATTCTCAAAAATCGCCAATTAAGTTTCATTATTTTTTCATTTTTTGGCTCAAAAACAATGGTTATGACCCCTCGTTGGAAAGAGCTCGTCAAGCTCGTTCCAATGAGGGTGTCATAACCTATGTTTTCGAGAAAAAAAATGAAAAAAATTAGTTATTCAAGAATTTTTATTGCAAGTGTCGTCTGCTTTTCATGTCAGGTAAAGGATTAACGGAAAATGCACCAGAGGGGACCGAGGACCCGGAGACAATTTTGATTGTTAGAACCCGGTGGACCATATGACCAGTCCGCCTCAGAATTTCCATCTGGATTGGTCTTAGATATTGATTGCGAGTTATCATGCACTTCCTTAAGACACTAGATTTCATTGTTTGATTGTTGACAGCCGGTCATACAAACCGGGGTACCCGATTCGGGCAGTCGGATTACAGCTACTACAGGTACGTTTTATTTATTCACAAAGACATATCCAAGAAGTCTGGAGACAACTAAGGTCCAGACTGACTAATATTCATCATCATCAGGCTAAAGGCATACCTTGATAATATAGTTGGAATATTTTACCAGCATGCATTTGCTTCACCGCTGTTGGGACAAATCAGTCTTACGCGGCCATCCCAAGTTGCAGGGGCGGACTGGGCCAAGAAAAGTAACCGGGAATGCATCAAGGAGGGCCCTGGAGATGTTTTGATATTTCGAACTGAACGAACGCTTCTTCCTTGCAATCAGAGCGATCAATGGCAGTTGAGTTCACAAAGCGGACATTTCGATGGCATATTTTCTTCATCACTCATTCGGCAAGTATGGCATCAACAGGATGTGAGGGACGGTGGTGCGCGGGGATGCGCGCACCCATCGGGCCGACCATTGTTCGGCCCAATGGGAGAAAATATTGATTTTTCAAATTAACCCTTTACCTAACATGAAAAGCAGACGACACTTGCAAAAACAATTCTTGAATAACTAATTTTTTTTCATTTTTTGTCTCAAAAACATAGGTTATGACCCCTCGTTGGAACGAGCTCGACGAGCTCGTTCCAACGAGGGGTCATAACCTATGTTTTTGAGACAAAAAAATGAAAATATTTTGAAAATTAATTGGCGATTTTTGAGAATAGCGCTGGCCGGTTTTGGCCGTTACGTTGGGTAAAGGGTTAAAGGAACGCTGTTTCCTTGCATCTGAGCGATCAGTGGCAGGCCAGACTGCAGGAATATCGAAATGTTCTCTATGGCAGTCCACATGGAGAACATTTCAATATATCGGAATTCTATGCAATAAGATTCTTTTCGCCTGTTGGGAGTTTTCACGAAATTTCAGACACCAATAGTTGTTGGGTTGCATCAGTTTTGGAGGCCCAGAGGGCCACCCAAAAGGGGGCCCAACGGGAATTTTCCCAGTAGACCATACGGCCAATCCTCCTCTGCCAAGTCGTCACGCCATTGACAATATTTCTCCCTAGACTGCAATTTCGACATTGCGTGGTGCTTCAAATTCGAGACCCACTGTTGATAAAAGACAAGGCCCACTGTTGATGAAAGACAAGAAGGACATTACTAATTTCCAAAATGAAACATACAATCACATTAGTAATTTTGATGCATCGATTATAATCAATAATGTTCCAATAATCCCCCTCCCTCTGATTGGTCGAGAGCTCGCGTGGTTTTTTAGCTCGCCTGATTTTCAGTCAGATGAGCTATAGTGATCACTCACCGTCCGTCGTCGGGCGTCCGTCGTCCATCCGTCGTCCGTGAACATGGTGTTTGCATCTTCTCCTCCAAAACCGCTAAACCGATTTAAGTGAAATTTGAGATAATTGTTTGTTATGACATTGCTTTTTGATTTTGTTCAAATCAAGTTGCCCCACCCCTCGGTAGGGCCACGCCCAAAAAGTGTGCTTAAATCTTAAAAAATCTTCTCCTCATAAACAAGCAGTAGCAGAGACTCGATATTTGGCGTGCAGCTTCCTTTTGAGGTGTGGACTCAGATTGTTCAAGAGAAGTTCGAGGGGCTATATTTGCCGTCGTTATGGGAAAGGCAAGAATTTTCGCCCCACCCAAAATTTCTATTTTCCAAACCGAGAGGCTGATTTGAACCAAATTTGATTTGAGGGCTTGCTCGGTCAAAAGTACTTAATTTATGCCAAAAAAATTTCCCGTCGCCCTATGGGAACCACAGGAGCTAAAATTTTAAACGCCCATATCTCCAAAACTACACGGCACTGTGAATTCTTATTTGGTGTGAAGCTTCCTTTGGACCAACAGAATGGAATGGTCCAAAAAAAAAATTGCTATCGGTTTTATCATAGGGTACTTTTCCGGGACTTTGAAAAAGTGCTGAATCAGTATTTTTTTAACACTATGGGTAATGGGGAAATATTTAAGACTCTTCGTCTCCCAAACCACTGCTCCAAAAGCTTCCAAATTTCACATATAACATCTTTGGAAAATTGTTTCACATGTTTATTGAAATCAAATCCCTGGGTCCATATTTGGTCTCTCTATGCCCAAAATATTTAAATTAGTGCAGTATGAGGAATATTCTTTAAAAATCTTCTTCTTCCGATCCACCCATCAGAATATTGAGATATTTGGCATGCAACATTCTTTGGGGGTGAGATTCAAGTTTGTTCAAGCCAAGTCCCTGGGTTCATATTTGGGCTCACTGTGGGATCCCGAAAAATAACTTAGTTCAATATGAGGAATATTTTTTAAAAATCTTCTTCTTCACATCCATCCTTTGATATTTGGAATACAGTATCCTTAGGGAGGTGAGATATAAGTTTGTTAAAGCCAAGTCCCTTGTTTCATATTTGGGCTTCCTGTGGGAACCTGAATTGTACCACAATTTCCGTTTTCCGAACTGAGAGGCCGAATTGAACTAAATTTGATATGAGGGCTTATTGGGTCAGAATTACCTAATTTATGCCAAAAGATTTTTCCCGTCGCCTCATGGGAACCGCAGGACCTAAAAATAGAAAAAAATTAAAATGCCCATATCTCCAAAACTACATGGCACTGAGAGTTTTTATTTTGTGTGAAGCTTCCTTAGGAACAGCAGAAAAGGATGTTCCAAAAAAAAATTGCCATCGGTTTTATCATCGGGTAGTTTTCCAGGACTTCGAAGACATTCTGAGTCATCATTTTGTAACACTATGAATGATGGGAAAAACATTAAAGAATCTTCTTCCCCACACCACTGCTCCAAAGGCTTTCATATTTCACATATAACATCTTTGGAAGATTGTTTCACATGTTTGTTGAAATCTAATCCCAGGGTCCATACCTGGGCTCTCTATGGGAGCCCAAAGTTCAGATTAGTGCAACATGAGGAGTATTCTTTAAAAATCTCTTCTTCCGATCTACCCATCATAATCTTGTGATATTTGGAATGCAGCATCCTTAGCGGGTGAGATTCAAATTCTTTCAATCCAAGTCCCTGGGTTCACATTTGGGCTTCCTGTGGGAGCCCGAATTATAACTTAGTTCAAGATGAGGAACATTCTTTTGAAATATTTTTCTTCAGACCCCGGAATCTTTTGATATTTGGTATACAGCATCCTTACGGAGGTGAGATTCAAGTTTGTTCAAGCAAAGTCCTTGGGTTCATATTTGGCCTCCCTGTGGGAGCCCGAATTATAACTCAGTTCAATATGAGGAATATTGTTTAAAAAATTTTTTTCAGATCCACCGGTCAGAATTTTTGGATACTTGGTATAGGGTTTTCTTAGGAGGGGCAGATGCAACTTGTTCAAATCAATTCCCTGGGTTGTTATTTAGGCTACCATATCAGGTGAGCGCCCCAGGTCTCCTGTGGCCTCTTGTTCTGTTTAATAGCATATGTTACAGTCTGATGTCAACACTCGAAATATTTGAAATAAGGTTTACACATGCGGAATTATTCCATCAAGGGAGTGACTTGCAACTGGCTTCATTTTTTGTAGATTTTACACACGTGCAGTAACAGTCCAAACATGACCTGAAATCGCGAATTTTAATATTTTGGTTTGGTACGTCTTTCAAAGGACGTACCAACTCAAAAAATTAAAATACAGCGTTTCAGGGCATGTTTGGACTGGTGGGGGGGGGGGGGGGCTAACCCAAGAATACCGTGCTACACTTGCCGCTCCCACCCAAAATTCCGGGCCCCGGGATCACTACCCCGGGCCCCACCTTCTCCTCGGCCCTGTACCTAATTCACTAACAACAGCCTGAGTGAAGGTTTACCGAGGTTCAGATCGATTTTAGTGAACGAGGTTTAGAAATTTCATATCAAATCGTGACGAATTTGATGTATCTTTTATCTCATAATGTATAATTTAACACTTTACCTGACGCAAAGACTAATATTGGCCAGCGCTACTCATAAAATTGCCAAGCAAATTTGAGTATTTTTTCAACTTTTGCCTTGAAAACACAGCCCATGGCACATCATTGGAACCAGCTCGCCGAGGTTTATAAGTTATGTTTTACAGGAAAAATGAAAATTCCCAGTTCTTCAGGAAATTCATCTGCTTGTTATATAAGATGAACAGTTAATGAAATATAAAAGAACATTAAATTAAGAAATAACTGTTGTTTTCCTTCGGTTTATGCGATATAAACCGAAAATTTTCAGCACAAGCTTCATAACTCGCGTAGCGAGTTATGATTAAGCTTGTGCTGAAAATTTTCGGTTTATATCGCATAAACCGAAAGAAAGCAACAGTTATTTCTGATAATTTAATCCGGCTGTAATATTAAAATATAAAAACTATGTGTACGTGAACGAAAAACTTTTAATTTTCGCAAAAGACAACAGTCAAACTCAGGAAAGTGTGCCATATACAGGTCACGTCAATCATTGTCAAATTGTTTGATTTTCGATCGCAGACGACAGATATTTAGCAACTCACGTAACAATATCATTAAAAACATTTTTTTTAAGTTCCCCCAAAATCATGTTTGGGTGTATGATCTTTTTTTCGTCTCCCACTTCGGTATATTTTATTAAATTCAATTGTTCCCGAGAAATTATCATTATATTCTCGCTGACTGGAGGCGATGAAAAATCGATCATTGATCTTTGTTTACAAGCTTGTTATCCATATATCAGTCTGCCGTCACGCCCTCACGGTGACAATTGGATTGAGTGGGCGGGGCTTCCAGAGTCTTCAAAGTTGGATCGGATGTGCGAAATTGTAGAGACATTCCAAATCATGACGTGATTTGGTTTATACGATTTTGACGACTTTCACGCTGTATGCTTTCAACCAATCAAACGCAGAGGCGGGGCAAATGATTAAATTATTCAATTCTACTTCCCAAACCAAGACACTCGAAATGCTACAACGCGAACGTTGACGTCTGACGTCACGCATTTATTAGAAGTATTGAGAACAATCTTTTCCGTAATGATTGTGTGATAAAATTGTTTTTCTGTATCGCATCGCACCGAACGCTCGGATCGCTTAAAGTCTGCGACACACTCAAATGTCCATAGTCTCATTGAATTACCAAATGACAACCGGTAACAGACTGAATCACAAAATCTTCTCCAGCTACCAAGAGCTGGACGGTTTTGAATTTTTCAGATTCGGTTTCAGGAAAACACCTCGGTTTCGGTTCAGTTTTTCTTTGTGTAAAAAGAGCATATTATAGTAAACAACATTTCTGGCTCCGTGACTTGGAAAAAAAATCCACTATAGTTTATATGACTCCACCAGGGACGTGAATAGAGGTTTCCGATGGGGGGGGGGGGGGGGGGGGGGTAGGGTAGTGAATTTCCAACTGGGGAGAACCGGGAGAGGCCCCTCCCCTAGTTGGAAATTCATTACCGGAAGATTTTGAAAATAAAGCCATGAAAGGGGGCATCAAATTGATTCTAGTAACTGAAATGCCAACACATTTATGATAGAATTATCAGGTTATTATTATTTGGTATTATTCTGGGAATTGAATATGTGCTAAACAAATGCTCAAGCTTAGAACTTTGAGCAATTCACACTGTCCTAACATTAAATCAGATCTTATGTAGGAATGATCAATTTTCATTGTTTCATCATTTTGTAACTGTGAATGATGGAATTAACTCAGGATAACGATTTTACTTGATGTGATTTTCTTGAAGTGCATTTCGAGGATTTTTTTATTACGATAAGTAACGTACTATTGAGATCTCGTACCGAATGACATCATGCATACTTATGAAGCTCGATATTGCGTACACTGTAGTTGTAAATAGTAACAGTTGGAATTTTTGCCGATTTGAAACCGAGTTGAAGTTTTGGGAAGTAAAGGAGACATCTGCATCACCAAAGAAGCTCTAAAATCCAGATAGATGGAATTTCCAACTACTCATGACTTGCCCTCCGAATTTCCAACTATAGGAAATTTTTGCCAGGATTTGGGGGGAGGGGGAGGGAGGGGGGGGGGGGGGTCATATGCCCTAGCTGAAACATGAACGAATAATGAAACTGAATGTCAATGTTTGTGAATAGCGCTGGTCGGTTTTGCCGTTACATCGTGTAAAGGGTTAATAGACTGTTATTTGTATAGATATGCACCAGACCCGGTGTTATCACGTCTAGAATTTTTCACTTCAAGAACTTCGGCATCTTCTTCAGTATCCCGACACTTTCGAAAGGGGGCCCGTCACATTCCTATCCCCTGTACTGTGCTTGACAACACAGCTCAATGAGCTCTGTCAAAAAACATTGGTTTGCTTAAAGCCCTAGATGCATTATGGGGAAAATTTTAATGTTGAAATTTTGGTCTTCTGACATCAGAGTGTAGAGGATTAACTGGTTGAGTGCTAAATTCTCAAGCGGGGGAATCTCAACTTAACCCTTTACCTGACATGAAAAGCAGACGACACTTGCAAACAAAATTTTTGAATAACTATTTTTTTAATTTTTTGTCTCAAAAACATAGGTTATGACCCTTCATTGGAACGAGCTCGACGAGCTCGTTCCAAAGAGGGGTCATAACTTATGTTTTTGAGACAAAAAATGAAAATTAATTGGCGATTTTTTAGACTAGCGCTGGTCGGTTTTGACCGTTACGTTGGGTAAAGGTTAAAGGGTTGATATTCTGTGCATGTAGTTCACAGTATCTTTGAATCGAATCTATTTCATCTGTATGTCTTGGCTTCATTATAGTTCATGGGAGAGTACCTATGGGCACTCGCTCATAAACTGTTGCAAGGCAAAGGTACGAGGAAAAAAAATTGAAAACCAAACAAAATTTAGCACACTTCAAGTTAAAAGGTTAATATAGTTTCTTGATCCCTGTTTTTACAGCAATCGGACTCTAACCACAGTTACAGACTTCTTGAAAGAAACTCTAGAAAAAATAGTTGGTTGCAAAAATTGGCTCATTTTTTCCCTGTTGACTAACTATGATCCCCGTCGGAACCCCAAGAAGTAAAGCAATGCTTGTTTACTGCGATACGCAAGCTCAGTTTAACTTGTAAAATAGGACCCTGTCCACAATGCCCGAGAAGGAAGTCCTAAAAAATCGGCAACATGGGTATAAACGATTGGCTGGACTTGCCTTTATGTCTATGAAGCGGTCAGGAGTAGCCATTGTGGAGAAATATGTGACCCAAACACCAATAAACAAATAACTGATTATGTTGCAATGTTCGATAGCAGAGCCCAGTGATGCATTTGCAGTCACCCAAGTTAACGAATGAAAGAAAAATGTTTTGCTTTTGCTAATTTATTCCTAACAACACCCAACAAGTAAGAGCAGTTTTAAGTAACATTTAAGATTTTTCCCAGTCTTAACAACCTGAAACGGGAATCAATATTTTTTCTTTGCTTTCTTTTTTAACGGATCGGGAATAAGAGAGAACTCTGTTAACATGAAATTTCAATCTCCAGTTCGTTTGCAACCATTCAGTAAAAGGCATAGTTAACAAACTTTCACATAAATGTTCCTCTGTCATTTTTGAAAATAATTACAACAACGATGTGGCCTGACAATGAGTATTGTCTGTAAATTCTATCGGTTTCTTTCTGCCAAATGTAATTTTCATGTGTCGATTGCAACAGTGGAAATTGTGTTATCAAGGTTATAATTCGCCGTTGACTGTCTTCAAACTTAAATCAAACTTGAGACATTATTTTCAAACAGAAACATCTCGGCGATCCCTTGACCATTTTTTCACACATGGAGCAGACGACCAACGCTTCTAATTTTTCGAGTAAGGAGCTTAAATTAATTTGACTTGACAGAACGAGAACATGGCTCACTGAAATTAACAACTCGTCCCCTGAGTTCCAATGTGTTCTATGTGCCTACTGACACATAGAACACATTGGAACTCAGGGGACGAACTGTTGTGGTGTTTAAGTGGGCGGGAATGCAATCTGCATTTCATGTATATGTTAAAAGTCCATCAGAAATGAGTTTGACTCTGAAAAACTTTGTGTAGGCCTAAGCACCAATAGTCCGGTCGCCAAACCCCCGAAATTCACGAATGCGTGTTTTCGCGTATAATTTTTTTTTTCTCTGCGGATTTTGTAAATTCAGGTATCCGACATCAAGATTTTATCGTCTGGTCATCTGTCAGCCTTGATTGAGCAATTTTTTTTATAGCGCCCTAAAAAGTATATCCCCCCCCCCAATTTGTATTTCTTTGCTTCGGGTCACGTGAACTATGCTAGGTACGGCTTATACTACTTGAGAGACATGCAAAGAGTACCACGAGAAGTTTTACAGCATGTTGTTTTGAAAGGGTCTCATGTGATGAGACACGTTGATGGCGTTTGGAACGGCATATGGGGCGATATGTTCATTGAAACAACATTCATGCGTTACGGGGGGGGGGGGGGGGGGGGGCTCAGTGGGTAGAGGTGCAGGCTGCAAGCCGAGAGGCCTTCGGTTCGAATCCCACATGCGGCAACCGCGTTGTGTCCTTGGGCAAACACTTCACCCCATTGCTCACGTGGGGGCACGGTGACGTTGTGTACTAAGGCGTACTGCACGTCGATGGTGCACCTGTCTTCAACCAATGCTAACCCTGCTTGTGTGAAGTTAGTATGTTGGGGAGCTGACAGTTGCTCGCCGTTGATCGGTGGTCCTCTCCGGGTACTCCGGCTTCCTCCACCCGTAAAACTGCCGAGGTCATGATTAGCCATTGTGCAGAAATGTGTGACCTTAAACACCAATAAATAAATAAACAACATGCGTTACGGCCGTGGTAAGTCAGGCATTATAAGCATTACATTGAAACCTTGAAAGTGTGGGCTTTAAGCCTCCATAGCTGCGGCCAACTTATTAATGGTGTCGCTCAGTTGAGAGAGTCCGATGTCACGGCGCAGGCATTGATTGAACACAAAGAGGAGATGAAGGCGAGAATTGCTGCTGACCACGCTGATCGTGAGGATATCAGGAACAAACTCGCAACGGTCATACACCTACTGGACCCTCACATAACACCCTGATGCAATAGTAAACGTAGTCAGTGGTGAGATTGCGACCAAAAATGTGAATTTGGACCTGATATATCACTTGGCCGGCAAACATTGTATGATTTTGGGAACAAACTCCCGAGTGGGTTTTATGATAAGATATCAATGCCCGTTGAAACAATGGCAGTTATGAAAAAGTCAGTTAAAACCCTTTACCTAACGTGAAAAGCAGACGACACTTGCAAAAAAATTCTTGAATAACTATTTTTTTTCATTTTTTGTCTAAAAAACATAGGTTATGACCCCTCGTTGGAACGAGCTCGACGAGCTCGTTCCAACGAGGGGTCATAACCTATGTTTTTGAGACAAAATATGAAAAAAAAATAGTGAAAATTAATTGGCGATTTTTGAGAATAGCGCTGGCCGGTTTTGGCCGTTACGTTGGGTAAAGGGTTAAGTTGGATGACAACAAAACCTTTGACAGAAATCTTATTTACTCACGGATAATGGGACTTCAAGCTAGCTCAAGAGACGTTAGTATAAATGACATACTATCATATGAATTTTCTCCCCCCACTATACGTGAAACATACGCGTGTCCCGGGTGAGACAGCAGGGTGGGATATTTCTATCCCATCCACCCCACGTGACATACTCATTTGCGTATTTCATTAGGTCGCCGGAACTATTTCATCATCGTCTGCACAATTGTAAATAAACAAAATGGCTTCACGATTTCCAAATCTAAAAACTGACGAATTTGTCGCGGTGAAAAGGAATAAAGAGACGGACCGCAAAACAAAGGCCCATTTGAATCTTATTCAATAATGATTTAGTGTTCACAAACGTTCAAACGCTTCTTAAATTGTGTTCGTTTATTACCTATTTATCTGTTCCTTGTTGATATAGACTAATATTTAATTATTATTCAAATATTAAACTTGATTTGTTTCAACCCCATGTTTCTTTGCAGATTTAATAATATCACTGCGCGAATTTATCATCAATAATCTCACAATGCCCTTTACATTAGAGTTTGACACGCGCAAATTCATTAACCCATCAACGGACAGTGTAACAAATCAATTTTTTAGTATATACCTATGGTATATACCTAACTTTTGTACGATCTTTCCGATGAAATTGTTCGTTTTTCGAAAGGACTACGACTTGATAAATTGGGTATGTCAGCACGTGACCGCCAATTATCTATAATGACGTAATCCTCGTGTGTGGGGAGAAAAATCATCCTCGATGAGTCTGAAGGTGGGAATGGGGAAATCTCACCCTCGGGGCAAGATATTTGATCCAGACCCTCGGCAAGCTTCGGGTCTGGTTCAAATATCTTGCCCCTCGGGTGTGATTTCCCAATTCCACCCCAGACTCACCGGGGGTCATAATAGTCCCCAATTCCGACAGCTCTTTCCAATGAGAATGGTGATATGCGAATATCAAAATCTAAGTTCGATCTGAAATCAGAAACTGCAGTTATGATTTCATCTGTGCATCAAAGAGAAATGCGTCATCTTGCACAATAATAGATGGGTGTGTGCTTCTGTGGATACCACATTGGCCTGCTCCCAGCAAATTATGTTCCCCGACAGTAAAATATTATGTTAAGAAATTTCAGGAACAAGTGACGCGGAGACTCCTGTCTGGAGACACCTACCTTGTATTTCACAGGTACAAAGATTTCAGTACTAAGTGTACCACTAGAGCTAAGAGAAGCGGCGAGGCTTGTTGCAGGAAATTTACGTTGAGTGCAACGTCACCACTACCATCTCAGAAATTGGTTCTGACTGTAACTGAAAATAAGAAACAGTTGATTGTTATTGACATTATTGTGAATTAATTTAGACGTGACAAACAGTTCGCTGTTGACAACACCAGACAACATGCGTTGTTTGTAACTGGCCAAAACGCTGCTCCAATTGAAATAAACAAGGGTGTAGTTATTGATAGGCATGACGTGGCAACTGAGCGTGAAGAAGCTGATAACATTATTGTACAACAAGCTCTTCGGGCCGCATCTGGCAATGACAATGTCATTTTTTTGTTCTTGCAGATGACACTGATGTATACGCGTTGCTTCTGCATCTCTGTCTGGACCAGAATTTGCCATGCCACATCTTCATGGAATCTCCCATAAAAGGAAAATCGGTTGTTGATATCGAAGCATACAGGTATTATCCCAGACTTGCTTGCGGCTCATGCCATCTCTGGATGCGACACAGTTGGATGCTGTTTTGGAATTGGCAAAGGTCGCACGTTAAACGTATTAAAATGCGGTGGAAACTCTCTAGCCTCCGTTGGTGATGTTAATGTCCCGTGGTCTGAGGTACTTAACCAAACTACTCAATTCATGTGTTCATGTTATGGTTGCAAAGATACGAGCACCATGTCTGAAGCGTGAATTAGTGTTTGGACATCGAAGATAGGGAAGAAGGGCGCTACCAAAGTTCCCAGTCTGTGTAGATTACCTCCAACCACCGAAGCATTCACAGAGAACATCAAACGCGCTCATTTCCAAGTATGCATCTTGAAACACGCTTCAGACCTCGTCCCCCCACAATTGGATGATGCAAATTTTGGTTTTATCAAGGATGAAATTTCGAAAACATTATTTACTCTTCCATCTGGTGTACTGGTTGCCCCCGACACAGTTTTGCGAACGATTCGATGTTCCTGTTCGAGTACACAGCCTTGCAAAACTAACAGGTGCGGGTGTAGCTCTTCTCGATTGGCATGCACATTTGCTTGTAATACAACAATTGAACAGACGCATTCGGGGACAGATGGCAGAGCAGCTCAGTTGAACGAAGCAGATGCAGACACACCGCGTAGTTCAGTATAGGGTTTCAGCAATTGGGCTGCTTATTTATGTACATTTCTTCTACAACTGCAATTTGTAGGAATACTGCAGTACTACTTCCTGTTTTCGGAAAACGAAAGATATCAATGTAATGCTACATATTTCTGTCAGAAGTTAGCTCCTGTTTGAGTGTTGTGTTAAGTATGATCTCAAAACGACTTTTTCGCCCATTTTGTCGACATTTTGGCTGCCATTTTGGATTCAATTTTTTCTTTGGTACTTGAAATTAAAGATACTTACCGTGCATTACTCCATTGGTTCGAAATATTCGAAAAATCATTTGTTTGGCGGTCAAACATTGATTATACCGTCATTTCTATATTAACGGCGGCCATCTTTTTTGTAATCCAAATTTCTCAAGTTGCTCAAGCCTGACAAATCGTCGCCTGAGTGCTAAAATGTTCTATGTCCCCTATGGGACATAGAACATTTTAGCACACAGGCGACGAAATGGCCAGCCGATTAATTCTTCACAAGTATATCCCACTCTACCAGAATCCACAGAGAAAAAAACTTTATGCGCCAAAACACGCATCCGTGACCTAGCGACCGGACTACAACTCGATTTTGACGCAAATAAGGTGCAATCGAAACTAGGTTTCCCCGATAGATGCAGTCATCTACAACGATTCTCTCTGTGCAGAGAGTGACCGAGATCGCCTTTTCCAAATTCAATTTGACGATTTAGCCGCCTGGTATCAAACAATGGTGTCAGACAACATGGGTAAGTAGTGCTTTGGTATTGGTCAATTTAAACTTGAGGCAAGTAACAACCGGTACATGATTTGAAGTCGCAAAAGGCAGTCTAAATCGTAGGTCTACTTTATTTTCTCCGATGTTCTACTAGGTTCTGCTAAGATAAAAATATGCGCCTCGTTCAGGGAAGTGTTGTGCGCCTGACACGGCCATAACATTTTGCTGATTGTTCACAGTAAATTATGGAGCCCGAGATGTGACATTGTGGATATTTTTTTTTGAAATCCGTGCGCACTGATTACGAAAAAAAAATGTCCATGTCACCTCCCACTGGCTCCCAGGCTCCATAATAAAACATGCTTAGGCACTGAAAATTCGTGCAACTCGAGAATGGCCCAAAGCGATCGATCTTTTGTTGACACAGTAACCTCTTATTAGAAGACAGGATTTCGAGTTGTGTAACTTGTTTCGTGTTACCAATATATGTCAATATTGAGCGCATTTTCTGAAAATGAATGCAACAATGCGGAATTAACCGTTGTGTACGTTCTAAAAATATAAGGCACATCGGAGAAGGAATTTCCATTTTTGATTTTCTGATAAGATTTTAACGTCGCTTTCAACGAGTGCATTTTCAGCAAGAGACCAAAGTGGAAAGGTTCGTATTCTAACTTCATCTGGTTCATATTTTTTCGATATTAAAAATGGCGAGGCCAGATTTTTGTTTTCGGGAGGGCAATTGGGAGATGGGTTGTCCATAAAAAAAGTGGGGTGAGGGAGGAGGTCATAATTTAGTGTAATATTTTAAACTTTTACCCAACACGAAGAACAGACAATAGGCCCTAATTGCAAACAAAAAGGTGAGAAACTAAACACTTTTCTTCATTTTTTCCTCTCAAAACATAGCTTATGGCCTCTTCATAGGAACGAGCCCGTTGAGCTCGTTCCTACGAGTGGCTATAATCCATGTTATCGGGGCAAAGATTTAAAAAATAATAAAATTTGAAATTAGTTGTTTTTTGTGAATAGCGCTTGTCGATTATGATCACTTCGTAAAGTAAATTAAAAAGTGTTAAAGGCGGTCGTATGGTTTGGGAGTTGGGTTGGGGTTGGGTGGATTTGGTGAGGAACAAAGCCTAGAAAGCCTATATAAGTGTCATAATACAGTGGAATAATGGAGTGGAATGATATAAGAATTGGGGAGATTTAACACCCCTTCCACTCCTGATGGGGATGGGTTGGGGGATAGTGATGAACAAAGCCTAGAAAGCCTATATCAGTGGCCTAATGCAGTGGAATAATTGAATGGGATGATATCAGGAGTTAAGGAGATTTAACATCCCTTCCACTCCTAATGGGAGTGGGGTGAGGTGGAGGATAGTAAGGAACAAAGCCCCAAAACCCATATTAGTGTTATAATACAATGGAATAATAGAGTGGCATGATAGTCAGGGAGTGGAGGAAATTTAACACCTCTTCCACTCCTGGTGGAGGTGGGGTGGGTGGGTTGGAGGATAGTGAGAAACAAAGCCTACAAAGCCTATATCAGCGGCATAATACAGTGGACTACTAGAGTGGCATGATGGATGTGGGGGATTTAACATCCCTTCCAGTCCTTTTCTGAAAATATAGAATGTTTTTTTCCGTGGTTTCAGTATCTGTACGCTTTCCAGCTGAAGGTGGCATTGTGTCAACTATTCGTTCGCTGAGTGCTAGAATGTTCTATGTCCCATAGGGGACATAGAACATTCTAGCACTCAGGCGACGTATTGTTTAAAATACTATTTACTTAATATTTGAACTGTAATATGGAAACCTGAGATTAATATTCCTGTTGTTATTAGTTTTTTTCAGCTTCAAGTGGGCTCACGTAGCGTGTTTCTATTTAGCATTATATGAGTTATGACCCAAGTACGATATTTTCCAATAAAAATTTATCAACTACCTCAGCAGCGTATATATAATTTGGAGCGTAAAATAGCGAACAAGAAATTTCGTAAGACAATTTGCAGTTGATACAAAATAACTATTTCTCAGGGATTGACACTAACAATAAAATTAATCATCACGAGTTGTGATGGTGCTCTGTTAGCTATGCCAGGGATTCTTTTGGGTGTCAACAGAGGGAGAATATGGCATCCATTCCCAACGGCATTTGGGCATGATTTTGCCCAACTCAAACCCACAATTTTCCAATCATTCAACCAAAAATTTAATTTTTTTTTTGACTCTTGAAAGCATACTTTTACAGCAACAAAACATCAACCTCAACAAGCAGTTTTTACACACATTTGCAAGTTACATCCCAAGAACCTCGTCCGTTGTTTCTAGACAAGTCTTGGCTTCCTATATAGGCAGCCAAGGCTTTCCAAAACACATCTGCAAAGCCACAGAATGTCGACTGTTGAAAGGTAGCAAAATGCATAAATATATTCATTATTTAATAGTATAAGAGGGGGCGCGGTGGCTCAGTTGGTAGAGGTGCAGGCTGCAAGCCGAGAGGTCCTCGGTTCGAATCCCACCTGCGACAACCGCGTTGTGTCCTTGAGCAAGACACTTCACCCCGATTGCCTACATGGGGGCACGATGACGCTGTGTACTGAGGCGTACTGCACGTCGATGGTGCGCATGTCTTCAACCAATCTAACCCTGCCTGTGCTGCGGTGCAGAGTTCAGAGTTACGATGTTGGAGAGCTGACAGCTGCTCGTCGTTGCTCGGTGGTTCTCTCCGGGTACTCCGGCTTCCTCCACCCGTAAAACTGTCACGGTCACGATTAGCCATTGTTCATAAGTATGTGACCTTAAACACCAATAAATAAATAAATAATAATAGTATAAGAACAATTTATTTAAAAAAGATTACAGGGACTGAACATTATTTCGTGCGACTGTTTGTTATAAAACTTATGACATGTACTATACATGCAGTAGCTGCTGTATTAGGCCTACACTCGTCTCAATTCAATATGAAGGTAACATTTCTTATTCTTTGTGTGTCTCTTCTCCCAAATAAATTCTCCTTTGGGGCCTTCATGATGCCGATTTTCTCAATTGCATGGGCCCCTGAACCTTTCCCAAAGAGGGCAGAAGAATCCCTGTCAGTTGCATAGTTTTGCTACAGGCCCTACCCACCCCTAATATACTGATCAGGTTTCTGTCCACTAGAAATATATTATGCTCCATGAATGCTGAGAACCTATAGTAGAGTGCAGGGTCCGTAAGGGGGTGGGAGGTTCAACAATATACAACCAACTACCTGACATGTCAATTGTGTGGGGCGGGCCTATCTTGATTATAAATTGTTGAGAGGTTCTCACTTTGCCCAACAACGCAGACGATATCAAAATTTATTATTTTAAATATAATTTTTTTAAAAAATTTTTCAAAAAATTTCAACAAAACCATATCATGTGACCCCTCATTGGAACGAGCTCAATGAGCTCGTTCCAATGAGGGGTCACGTGATAAGGTTTTGTTGAAATATTTTGTGAAAAATTTCATTTTTTCAACTGCTCAATTTGCATATTACGCGGGCGGATGCGTGCGATTCGTTAGGTAAAGGGTTAACTCAATATGTACCGAAGGTCAAGTTCACAGTAACCTTGAATTTGAACATTTTTCAGGAGTTGATTTCCGCTTTCTAATTAAAATTCCGCTGGGGCAATCAAAACCAAAACTGACATGTGGGTTGGATAGAGCTAGGGGGGGGGGGGGGGGATTTTTAGGCTCCCCGAAATTTTCGTGGGCGCATATAGTCGCCACCCTGTCCGTCTGTCCGTCTGTCTGTCTGTCCGTCTGTCCGAAACAAATGGTCTCCGGATGATAACTTTAGTTTGACTGAACAAAATGAAACAAAATTTTATACATAGATTTTTAACCATATAATACAGGTTGGGATTGATAGTGGGTTTGGTCCGGTATTCTTTGGCAGAGTTATGGCCCTTTTCCAACTTAGACATGTTGATATTGGTTTCCGGACAATAACTTTAGTTTGAGTGAATGAAATGAAACAAAAATTATATACCGAGGTTTATAACCACATGATACAGGTTGGGATTGATAGTTGGCTCGATCCGATATTTTTCGGCAGTGTTATGGCCCTTTCCAACTTAGAAAACATGTTGATATTGGTTTCCGGACGATAACTTTAGTTTAAGTGAATGAAATGAAACAAAAATTGTATACCTTGGTTTATAACCAAATAATACAGGTTGGGATTGATAGTTGGCTCGGTTCGACATTTTTGGCAGAATTATGGCCCCTTTCTGACTTAGAAGACATGCTGATATTGGTTTCCAAGTGGTAACTTGAGTTATACGTGTCCGATTTCAATCAATATTGGAATATAGTTTACTGTAGAAGTATACCTGACAGGATTAATTTTGAGTGTTGTGCGATATTTTTTATATTTGAGTTATGGCACTTTTTTGGACTTTGTTAACCACTAAAATATAGTATATCATAAAGCGGGGGCATTAGTGTCCCATGGACACATTTGGTGGTCTGTTGTATTGGTGCTGGGGTTGAATGGAGATAAGACATTGATTCGACATCAACAAAGACAAATAACTAGAAACTCATGCTTAGAATTGGGGGCAGGGAATAGCCACCTTTGGCGTACGGGAAGCATATATTGGCTGTGCCAACTCATTGGCCTTGTTTAGATTTGAGTTCGATTCGGTTTCAGCAAAAACCTCGGTTTCGGTTCAGTTTTCTCTGTGTTTAGAACATATGGTAAATAACACTTCAGGCTCCGTAACTTGGGACAAAATCGGCAACTCGTCCCATGAGTTCCAATGTGTTCTATGTGCCAGTAGGCACATAGAACACATTGGAACTCAGGGGACGAACTGTTTATACGACAACACTCACCACAAAGAGCCCTGTAATTAAGTATTTCCATTGGGTTCAGTCTAACTTTCCTTTGATCATTTTTAGGGGTTCAGTGGGATCAATTGATCAGTCTATTGGGTCTGACAAAAATATTAATTAGGGTACCAAATGAATAAAGTTCCATCTATTCTGTGTCGTGTTCTCACCGTCACATTGTCTTCCTTATTGACACGCCCAGTGGATGGGTCAGTGAGGGAGAAAGTGTGACATGAGAACACGACGTATTCGCACCTTCACTCGATAGACTACAGTACGTGGAGAGTGTATTATCACTAAATCACCCGCAGAGTGGAGATTCCACTCAAGCAGTAATTGCAAATTTGTTGCAAAGCATAACCAGCACAAGCAACGTTTCAGCCAATGGGCCTCCAGGTTAAAACCGGAGGTCCATTGGCTGAAAGATTGCTTGTGTTTTTTGTCGATATGCACAAAATTTGAAAGTTATAGCTTGGGTGATAACTCCACTCCGCGGGTGATTTAGTTACAATCCACTCTCCACGTACTGTAAATGACTAAAGTCTATAAGAGCCATTAGTCCAATTCCCTCCCATTAAGATAGTTTGATCAAATTATACACAACCACAATAAAACCGTTAGGTCGGTTTTTGTTGGGTCTTGCAGTACGGTTTTCCGGTTTACCACACAAAAAAAAAAAAAACGGAACCGAACCAGAAAACCGAAAAACCTCCCAGCTTTTGAATCCAACTATTTCCGGAAGAGGGGATACCACTTGACCGGCCACACCTCCCTCCCATTCCAGAAGGTTTGTACTGTTGGAGTTTTAGTTGAGTATAATTTTGCGAGTGTTTCCCCTTCTATGGAAGGTAGATTTTCTAGTTTTATACAGAGACAATTTATTTATGGGGCGGAGCGTGTAACCAGCCGCCTCCCCTCCCGCCATCAGAAGACCCATGCTGATGGACGTTCAGTTAAATTTAACTTTGCAAGTGTTTACCGTTTTAGCTAAGGTTCTTCTTCATTTTTCCAGCGATTCCTTCCAGAAGCGTGGTTACAGTCACGTCAGCTGCTATTACAATACATTTATTACATTAGGGGATGGTTAATAGCTTGCAGATTGGTAATTCAACCGCTGTAATGATGAATTAATTGTTTTCGCTGTAAGAACATAGTTGTCATTTCACACCTCTATTGGAATAAATTATTGCAATAGATATTGGCAAAAACTTGTAATTTTAACGCCCATTGCAAGAGATTATTGAACTTTGGGTTGAAACAGACTTGTCATGTCAACCACTTTTGCATAAACTATTGCAATTGGGGTTGAAACACACTTGCCCTTCCAATCCCATTGCAATAAGTAAGTGCATTTGGAGTTGAAACACACTTGTCACTTCAACTCGTACCGCACCAAATTATTGCAATAGGGCTTGAAGATGCATGCTATTTCAACTTCTAGTGCAATAAAAATGTATTGCATTAGTCATGTTAGTGGTAGGAAGAGACCCATCGCTAAAGCACAAAATAAAAAAAAATTCTGCTAAAGAGTGTGCGTCAATCTTTTTACGTAACAGCTACGACATGGAGGAAATCTAAACATGGGAAAGGGTGTGCCACCCTATCAGCCAGCCATTCTCCTCCAGAATGCAAGTGCTGTCTACACTTTTGTTCGCATTTAATCGTGCAAGTGTTTGTACTTCTATGCCAGATGTATTTTCTGTTTTGCAAAAAGCATTTTATTTATGGAGTGGGAGATGGTTTCCAACCCGGAAAGCTAGCCCCCGCCCCCCGTCAGAAAGCTTGTGTTGTCGGAATTCAGGGATTCTTCTGTCCACTTTGGGCAAGGGTCTGTGGTTCATGCCATTGGGAAAATTTGCGTCATGGGGGCTCCAAGTGGGTATTTTACATTCGAATTGAACAGAGAACATTAAGACCCGTACCTAATCAACTGCATGTATACTACAAGTAAGTTTTACAACAAACAGTCACATGTAATCATTTTCACCCCACTCTTTGTAGTCTCAATTAAGCAGTGTTTATACGGTATCCTCCCAAAACTTAGACATCCCATTACTTAGACAGCTTAAAACAACAATATTCACACTTTAGTGTACAGCTAATCCCCTGCTTGTTACCCATTATTCTAATGGACTAATCTGTGAAATATGCACACAAAGTCTGATTTATGGAAAAATGTTTATTGCAATTTCAAATTCAATCATTATTCATTTCAATCACATAAAAATACAGAATATAAAGCATTTCAAAATTAGATAACAAACTAAGACAAGAACAAAAACACACAATGCTCAAACACATTACAGAAACATAAAAACACTAATCTATAGGCGATTTGTTGCCATCAGACAACAAGAAATATACTTAAAATATAAACTTCAAAAGCATACACAAAATACAAACATAAAACAGATACATAAAAAACAAAATACACAAACATAATACAGATATATAAAAAACAAAATACACAAACATAATACAGATACATAAAAAACACAAGATAATTTACAAAATACACAAACATAATACCGATACATAAAAATCACAAGATATTTTACAATAGTTCACTAGTTTATCCCTTAACCCAACAAAATTGCCAAAACGGCCTGTATTATTTCCAATTTTGAAATTTACATAATACATATATATATAAATATAAAATATAAACTGCCTCAAAAACATAGCTTATGACCCTCCACTGGACCGAGCTCATTGAACTCGTTTCAATAAGGGGTCATCAGCTATGTTTTTAAGACAAAATGTTCAATTGCTAAGACATTTTCTTGCAAGTGTCATCTATTGTCCTCGTTGGGTAAAGGGTTAAGCTAGTCTTAGAAGATGTCCTGCTGCATCTAGAAATTCTAGAGGCGATTTTTGTCCTTCAACCATCATTTGCTTTAGACGTTGAAGTCGGTTCTCAACTTCCCTGTAGACTCTTTTCCTGCTTGGTGGTGCTGCGCCAAAATTTATTTGTGCGAATTTTGCTCTATCAGCATTTTCAATTTTCTTTATAACTTCCACAAAGCTGTAGATATTTGGGTGTCTGTGGGGCAATGTTCCATTCAGGCGATTGTAGAAGCCTTCTAGGTGGTTGTTTGTCATGGGACCTGTTGTCTGATGATGATTCCAAAGAGGGATTTGGAATCTTGCATCACCATCAACCCATGTTGTGACCATATAGTCATTAAAATCTGTTGCTGTAGGTACTTCTGGGGTTGACTCCATGGCGTCTATCCAAGTTTCTTGGACAATCGTTGGTGGAAGAAGAGCAAGTCTGCTGCTCTTCTAATTCAGGACTGGATAGCTGTGTCTTCCCTATATTGTACAGACAACCCAAGCTCTTGGGTTTTGCGCCAAATGGCCTGAAAGAAATGGAAAAAAACAACCTTTCACCCCCGCATCTGGAAATTCACTTGTAACCACATGAATAGCAGCAATCTCAAAATCAGTTTGTATACGACTAGGGGCAAATGGTCTATTCAGTCTCTGTTGAATTTCAGCTTTCAGCTGCCTGAACAGTCTTGTATATGTTGATGTCTGCATGTTTGGTAGAAGAGCAAACACAAGTGGATATGAACTGGTCCCGTTCATTGCATGAATGGTGTAAACCTGGCTCCATAAGTCGGGGCATGAAGAAAATGTACCATCCATGTACACGGTTTCAGCAGACTGCAAAGCTTGTAGTTGGTCATCAGTAGAAAAGACAATCATCTTTTCTTCCTCTCCATCAGTTAAAAGTAAATAACGACGTCCATCTGAAGTCTCAGACCATGTGCCGTCAAGGTTAACCTCAGCCCTTGTCTTGGGAAGTGATGATATGTTTTTTTGCCTGTGCCTATACAAGGCACTACTTATTGATGGAAAAGATGGCAGTAACTCTACTTGGTCTCTACCAATTATTTCTTCATTATATAAGGACTTCATTTGGGTAGTCTCTTCTCTTGCTCTCTTTCTCATTGTCCTGATAAACCTCACAGTGTTACTATCTTCTGGGGGATGTGAATGATCAGAGATATCTCTGACAAAGTCTCCAACGGTGGTGCACCTTCCCTTGCAAGTAGAATGTATACATCTCCAGTGAGTGCAGCTCTGTCTTATTTTATTTCTGTTATATCTGCAGCCGTCCAAAAGTACCTGTGGCGTGCCCTTCTGTGACATTACAAACTCAACTTTCTTAACAGTTGCCATTTTCAGGATATGATTCCCAAGTAAAGTCTGGCATCTTATATAGAGCACTTCTTTGACTGTGCGTTTATAACATAACTGAGTTCACTGTAAACATGTTCTGTTTGATCTTGATTAGAAGATAAATAGTAATAATGATAATAATTAACAACTTATTTGATGTTTTGTTTGTGTGAACAAGTTTTACTAACAAATTATTATCAATTCTTTGGTAATTCTCTTGTTTGGATAAACCTGTTTTCATTAATATAATATCAGTCTATTCCATTGTAATAGTGGGTGAACATAATTAACTACTTTTACTGAGTGTCTGAGTTATGGGATGTCTAAGTTATGGGATGTCTAAGTTTTGGGAGATAACCGTTTATACTATTAAAGAAGAACTTGTCATTGGCCTTTGAATTAAGACACTTTGTATTCCTCGTTGGATAAGCAATTTAAATTTAAATCACAATTGGTGTCCTGAATCGGGTGGTCATAAGGCCTCAGAAAACCAGTGGCTTTCTGAGGTCTTATGACTATCCAGTTCAGGGAACCAATTGTGCAATAAATTGTGTTTGAGTGGGAACTGAGATTGAGAAAGATTGGGGAAATTTAGGGTTGGAAATTGGCAAAAATCATGCCTAATTGCCGTTGATAAAGGGGCCCTTATTCGCCCCCTGTAGACACCCAAAAGAATCCCTGGAATTTCAGTCAAATTTGAACTCTTCGAGTGTTTCCCCCTTTAGCCAAGCTACATTCCATATTTTCCAGCGATTCCTCCCAGAAACCCGAATACAGCTAAGGCGGCTGATGTTACAGGAATTTATTACATCAGTGGATGATGCATTCGGGTAATTCAACTGCTATTGTTGCAAAATTATTGTTTTATTGGTTTGAACACACTTGTCACTTCAATCCCAATTACAGTATATTTTTGCAGTAGGACATTGAACGCACTTTTTATTTTATTCCCTATAAAGGTGGTTTTACAGGGTCAAGAAATTGCACCAACAAATTTCACCAACATATTACGTAAATATTTTTGTTCTTCACACACAAAAATTGTAGGTGCAATATTGCACTCAATCACATTGATTATCTTAGAAGAATAGTTTCAGTTGCAATAATATTATGAACTTGCAGAAAATAGAGACAGGTTCTATATTTTTTCAATAAATTGCTGCAATAAATCCATTTTACATGAGCAATATTTCATGAAAGATGTGGTTGAAATAAACTGCACACAAGAAATTGCAGGAAACATTGGTCTTGTAAAACCAACTTTACATTTACATGCATAACACCTGAATCAATATACAGGATTTTTGTGATCATGTTGATGAAAGTTACAGCACACTAGCACTTGTTTCTAGCGATGTCTTGGCTGCCAGTAGAGACAGCCAAGACTTCTGTAGAAACCACTGTTAACCCTTTACCCAACGTAACGGCCAAAACCGGCCAGCGCTATTCTCAAAAATCGCCAATTAATTTTCAAAATATTTTCATTTTTTGTCTCAAAAACATAGGTTATGACCCCTCGTTGGAACGAGCTCGTCGAGCTCGTTCCAACGAGGGGTCATAACCTATGTTTTTGAGACAAAAAATGAAAAAAATTAGTTATTCAAGAATTTTTTTTGCAAGTGTCGTCTGCTTTTTATGTTAGGTAAAGGGTTAAGTCAGTGTTATCTTATGAGAGAGCAACAAATAAGTAAGATTCTTTAGGCCTTTAAGGGCATGTTCCGAATCTATGGCGAGAATCAAATTTAACATTTTGCAAGAATCAAAGTTGATTTTCATTGTTTCCCTTGCGAGAATCATTTGCGAGAGTTGTTTCTGATTCTCGCATGAATTTTAAGCCCCACCTGTTGTAATAAAGTATTGTAAGAAGGGTTGCAACCCACCTCTTATTTCACTTTACATTTCAATAAATTATTGCAATATGGTTGAAACACACGCCATTTCAACCTCTATTGTAACAAATCATTGCAATATGGGTTGAAAACACACTTTCCATGTTAACCCCTGCTGCGATAAGTCAATGCAGCAGGGATCGAAACACACTTGTTATGTAAACCCCTATTGAAATAAATTACTGCAATGGGGTTGGAAAACCATCCCGATTGGTCACTTGGGGACAAGGTGGCGCTGTGTGCTAATGCGTATACTGCACGTCAATGGTGTACTTATGTTCAACCAATGCTAACCCTACATGTGCGGAGTTAGTACGTTGGGGAGTCTGATAGTTGCTCGCCGCTGCTCGGGGGTTGTCTCCGGGTTTCTCCACCCGTAAAACTGCCCGACGCGAGATGAAATCTGCAGATTCTCTCCCTTTTACCACCCGGTACCCACACATTCTTCATTCTCCCATCCCATCTCGGTATCTTCCCAGTGAATGTTATTTCACTAGACTGATAACTTTGACAGTTTAGGAGAAAGTGTTCCAAGTTCTCTCTTACTACCAAATTACACAAGCCCCTGACAAGGGTCTCCGATAGATATAATTGTATGAAGGGTCTCGAGACTATATTTGTGCGCACAGAATTAATTACTACTTAACCCTTTACCTAACGTAACGGCCAAAACCGGCCAGCGCTATTCTCAAAAATCGCCAATTAATTTTCCTTATTTTTTTCATTTTTTTGTCTCAAAAACATAGGTTATGACCCCTCGTTGGAACGAGCTCGTCGAGCTCGTTCCAACGAGGGGTCATAACCTATGTTTTTGAGACAAAAAATGAAAAAAGTTAGTTATTCAAGAATTATTTTTGCAAGTGTCGTCTGCTTTTCAGTTTAGGTAAAGGGTTAACCATTTGAACCCTGATGTTATCTACCATGTCAATTCAAGTTCGATGGGGGGTGGGGGGAGGAGGGAGGGGGCTCAGTTGGTAGAAGTGCAGGCTGCAAGCCGAGAGGACCTTGGATCGAATCCCACCTGCGGCAACCGCGTTGTGTCCATGGGCAAGACACTTCATCCCCATTAACCACGTGGGGACACGGTGACGTTGTGTACTGAGGCGTACTGCTCGTCGATGGTGAACCTGTCTTCAACCAATGCTAACCCTGCTTGTATAATAAGGGGGCTCAGTTGGTAGAAGCACATGCTGCAAGCCGAGAGGATCTCGGTTCGAATCCCACCTGTGGCAACCGAGTTGTGTCCTTGGGCAAGACACTTCATCCCAATTACCCACGTGGGGACACGGTGACGTTGTGTACTAAGGCGTACTGCACGTCGATGGTGAACCTGTCTTCAACCAATGCTAACCCTGCTTGTATGGAGTTAGTATGTTGGTGAGCTGATAGTTGCTCTCCGTTGCCCGGTGGTTCTCTCCGGGTACTCCGGCTTCCTCCACCCGTCAAACTGTCGTGGTCATGATTAGCCATTGTGCAGAAATTTGTGGCCTTGAACACCAATAAATAATATCAACTTCAATGACATCAAGTGGAAGAGTCTATATTCATTATTTGGGGTAGAACAATGAATATTTCCAATGTGCAGTCGTGGGACTGGTCTACATAAAAAGTCTTTGATAGGTCTCCCGCGGAGCTTTGGATTCAAGGAACTATCTGGACCATTCACGGGGGCACGGCCTTGAAATTCTGGAACACTGCCAAGGAGACCCTGAAATGCCCTGGATATTCACGGAATAAAGACTCTTGACGAAGGGCGTAATCATAACTATATAGTTATATATGCCATAGTTCGTGATGGCGTAGTCCCAACTGGTACACTCCGGCCATTACCCCTTCGTCCCACTTCCCTTGAAGAGGAGGAGGAGGTGGATTCAATGACCAGGGTGTTCTCTTAGCCTAGCAAAGGTAGATTCTTAGAAACCCGCGAATTTGGCTATTGCAGGGCCTTGAAAAGGACGCAGAATGTCAGGAATGGGCCATGAATAGCCCTGAATTTTATCAGTCCTCAACTTCAGGAATCTTCGTTGAGTATCTATCTTACTTAACCCTTTACGAAACGTAACGGCCAAAACCGGCCAGCGCTATTCTCAAAAATCGCCAATTAATTTTCATTATTTTTTCATTTTTGTCTCAAAAACATAAGTTATGACCCTCGTTGGAACGAGCTCGTCGAGCTCGTTCCGATGAGGGGGTCATAACCTATGTTTTTAAGACAAAAAATGAAAAAAAAATAGTTATTCAAGAAATTTTTTTGCAACAGTCGCCTGGGAAAAACGGCCTTTCGGATTCAAAGGGTTAAACCTCCAATAAATACTGAATAGACTCGCCAGTTTTATAGTCGATAAAAGGTTATAGGAGATGCCACTCATGAACACAATATTGACAAGCTTAAAATGTTCTTCACTATAAATTTGAGACTGAGTAAAAGCTATTGATCAACATTATCCTGTATGCAGTCAGACAATGGAAACTTTTGTCACCATTTCTCTCAGTATGATTCCCAATCTTCGGCGGGCTCGTCGAAGAAAGGGTCTTCGGGACGAGCCCCCCCCCCCCCCCCCACCCCCTCGTGGGAAATCCTGGAAGTGATGGGAACGGGTTATGTTATCGGGAAATTTCACGGCAGATCCTCATTTCTGGAGGGCCACGTGGCACATGAGATGTAGTAAAATTCACACAGTCCCTGTTTACTTATCGAAGCCAGATGATGCTGAACCGGGGTGGCAGACCTAGCAATCAGCCTATAAGTCGATGTGAAAACCCAGAAATTATGATAAAGGGCTACTCGTACTGAAGCAAAGCCAAAAATTCAGCGGCCTCTCCCATTTTGAGCAGCCCATTTTTCCCATTTAATGGACTGGAACAGATACTGTTCGCGAATAGGACTTCGAGGGGATAGTTAACCATTTACCCAACGTAACGGCCAAAACCGGCCAGCGCTATTCTAAAAAATCGCCAATTAATTTTCATTATATTTTTCATTTTTTGTCTCAAAAACATAGGGTATGACCCCTCATTGGAACGAGCTCGTCGAGCTCGTTCCAATGAGGGGTCATAACCTAGGTTTTTGAGACAAAAAATGAAAAAAATAAGTTATTCAAGAATTTTTTTTGCAAGTGTCGTCTGCTTTTGATGTTAGGTAAAGGGTTAAACAACTGGATAAAGGTAAATGTACCTTTCCATATAGCTTCTCTTTCGATAAAAATGTCAAAATCTTGATTAGCGGCTATCGATTTTTCATGACTTTTCACTGAGAATCTCATAGTATTCTCTGAGAATCCCACATTTGCTCTGAGAATCCGGTTTTCGATTGAGCAGCGTGATTATTTTGTTGTAACCTCTGGTTCATTCGAGTATTTTACAAGTGAAGTGATACCCACATAACCTAAATGATCGTTCGCGGGTTATTTCAAGGTCTGCTATTTGCCGCTTCTGATCTTGAACTAACGTAAACACATTGAGCTGCATTATAATAATAATAATTCCATTTTTACCACAACAGAATAAGTGCCCAAACACTCCGTCTCTGTATAAACTCGATGTTACATAATAAGTACCTTGGCAGTTGTTTTTAGACAAGTCTTGGCCTTCTCTGTAAGCAACCAACACTAACATAAGTAACAACAACAGAGCGTAGGATGCCAAAATGTTGCGAAAATGTATAAAAAATTTCCAGTCCTTAAGGAATAAAGACTAAAAAACAATTCACTCTCTTTCCAGGCCTCTAATTTGGGAACATCTCTATAATTTTGGGACATCAGTTACCTGTCAGCTGTGTGTATGGTGAAATTTCAATGTCTTCTTCCATGTTTCTGTTGGAGTAGGATGGAGTGTAGACAAACGTAATATTCTTTATCCCTTTACCCAACGTAACGGCCAAAACCGACCAGCGCTGTACACAAAAATCGCCAATAAATTTTCATTATTTTTTCATTTTTTGTCTCAGAAACATAGGTTATTCGCCCCTGATTCGAACGAGCACGTCGGGCTCGTTCCAATGAGGTGTCATAACAATGTTTTTGTGACAAAAAATGAAAAAAATTAGTTATTCAAGAATTTTGTTTGTAGTGTCGTCTGATTTTCATGTTAGGTAAAGGAGGGTTAAAGGCCAATTTACGCGGTATGCTTCAAGTGGTAGAGTGTCGAATTATCTCCAGTCGTCAAAATTTGTTCACAAGCCTTTGCTTTGTTAAAATGTATGGGAGAGGCCTGCAGACACTCTCCCATAAATTGTTACAAGAAAAATGCATGCAAACTAAATCATTTAGATTCACAAATAAGATGAAGAACATCCACAGAGTTCAAAGCCTTTGAGTTGCAATACCTGCACCTTAGAGTATAGCCCAAATATGGGCTTCCAGCACTTAACCAGTTAACACATATTAAAAAGCAGATATGCTTTCAGCAGATCTACTCTTTTTAATTTTACACTGTATATAAAAAGAGACCAGCTTGCTGTAGGCCCCTGCGACTCCCAAATTGTGTGCTGATTGGTCAGTTGCGTCTCCTGGGTAGAACATGTCCTAATTGCTCTGTTTTACATAAGATAAGATAAGAAAAGATAAGATTTATTCAGCAAATACATCAGAATAAAAGTAGATTGCTACACACAGAATCAACATAAACAGAATCATAAAACTACGGCAGTGTGCTGACGCCAGTTGATGTATTTTTTTACCTGTGCTAAGTTGTTATAACAAGTTAACTAACTTGTTATAACAACTTAGTAACTTGTTATAACAACTTAGATAACTTGCTATAACAACATAGCTTAACTTGTTATAACAACTTAGCTATTTTGTTATAACAACTTAGTAACTTGTTATAGCAACTTAGCTAACTTGTTATAACAACTTAGCTAACTTGTTATAGCAACTTAGCTAACTTGTTATAACAACTTAGCTAACTTGTTATAACAACTTAGCTAACTTGCTATAACAACATCGCTAACTTGTTATAACAACTTAGCTTAACTTGTTATAACAACTTAGCAAATTTGTTATAACAACTTAGCTAACTTGTTATAACAACTTAGTAACTTGTTTTAACAACTTTTCTAACTTGTTATAGCAACTTAGCTATCTTGTTATAACAACTTAGCTATCTTGTTATAACAACGTAGCTATCTTTTTTAATCATTGCCCCCTAGGTCAGTTTGTCCCTTCCTCAGGGCTGATAGTAATTGGTCAATTTGCGTTTAACCCTTTACCTAACGTAACGGCCAAAAACGGCCAGCACTGTACACAAAAATCGCTATTCAGTCTTTTTTATATTTACATTTTATACTTCCAAAACATAGGTTATGACCCCTCATTCGAACGAGCGCGTTGTGCTCATTCCAATGAGGGATAATACCATGTGTTTTGGATGCAAAAAATGAAGATTTTTAGTTACACGAGAATTTTTTTCACAAGTATCGTCTGCTACTAGCGTTAGATAATGGGTTAATGAGGGGCGCGGTGGCTCAGTTGGTAGAGGTGCAAGCTGCAAGCCGAGAGGTCCTCGGTTCGAATCCCACCTGCGGCAACCGCGTTGTGTCCTTGGGCAAGACATAAACACACACTAATTCATATGACATACATAAATCATATTACAGAGAAGTCCCTCTTGTGAAGGAAGAGCTGGATCATGTTACAAATGACATTGCACAGCACTGGATTATCATTAGTCATTAATACGTTAAATTTGTCCATTGTATCCATTAGAGGAAAGTAAATTTTTTCGTCAGAAAATGCGCGAAATAATTTTTCTCTCAGTGGTGCATAAAGCGGACATACCATTACAAAATGCCATTACATGTCTGCTAGATGATATCTTCCTTTAGACGGTATGTTTCAGCGGATGTGAAAAAAAACACACCGTGTAAATTGGCTTTAGGTTCTACACGCGACAAATGCTTCCTGCTTCCACTGCTTTAACCCTTTACCTAACATGAAAAGCAGACAAAACATGCAAACAAAATTATTGAATAACTAATGTTTTTCTTTTTTTGCGTCAAAAACATAGCTTATGATCCCTCATTGGAACGAGCTCAATGATCTCTTTCCAATGAGGGGTCATAAGCTATGTTTTTGAGGCAAAAATTGAAAAAATAATAAAAATTTAATGGTGGTTTTAGTGAATTGCGCTGGCCGGCTTTTGCCTTTAAGTTGGGTAAAGGGTTAAAAGTCATTTTCACATGGCATCGCACACTGATGTGTCAATAATTTCTTGCTATTTCAGTAATCAAGAATGCATTATTAATTAATAGCTATGCTTGGGATCTTAGTGATAATCTGGCTAATGTGGTTCCTCCTCAAAAAATAATCAATACATATTTAACCGTCTTTGGGTATCAACAGTTACTTTTTTATTTTTCCAAAGAGAAAGCAGCCATCACTCCTGTCAATGATGTGACCCCTGGACAACCCCCATCTATACCAGGGGCGTAGCCAGTATTTTTATTTATTTATGTAGGAGTTGGGTGGGTTGGAAGGGAGTGGTGGCACACAGGCAGAAAGACAAAGGAACGCGTTGACGTTTCTGCTCGGTTTTCCCTCTGGTCATTACCCCTCAAAACACTTCCCTTCAGAAGGGAAGTGGATGGAGGGGTAATGGCTGGAGGTTTTTAGTTAGGACTAGGTGATGCATGGGAGGGAGTGCCACACTTACAATGAGCGGGGAACTGGGGCTCCTATAGACAAATTTGGAAAATAAGACCCCTCAAAATGCATCTTATGGCATCTGAGGAGGGAAATGGGTGAAATTCAACACTTAAAATATTCTTGATTTTCTTCTTGACCAGGTGCGGAGTGACTGGGAATGGGTGGCACACAGGTAGAGGGATAAAGGAACGCTTTGGCGTTCCTGCTTGCCTTTGCCTAGCCCTAACAGGATCATCTAGTCATTACCCCTCCTACCACTCCCTTTCAGAAGGCCAGGGAGGTGGGAATGATGATTAGACGGTCGAGGTAGGTCTGGGTGAAGCCGAGTCTGGCTGAGATGACAGTTCCACCCTTCCAATAGTTGGGGAACTGGGGATGCTTCTCCACGATTTTTTGTGTAAAATAGCCCCCCCCCCCCCCCCCCCCACACACACCACCACCACCACCACCTCAGATTGAATCTGGTGGCTTGTGGGATGGGTGAAATGCAACACTACAATATTCTTGATTTTCAGTGGGATGTGTACTTTGGGGTTTAGGGTTCACTTGTCTCCTTTGACCTCCCCACCCCCGGGTAGCTCCTATGGGTCTGGGGTGTGCTACAGTCCTCTGTCGGGAAGGTTAGCACCAATTTCGGAAAAACTGCCACCTATGTTGTGTGTTTGTCGGGGAATACCCTAGTCCCTTAGCGTCGTGGAGCTCAAGCCCCCTTCCCCACTCCATCGGGCAAATTCTGGTATCAGTACTCCCTTCCAACTACGCCAATGTATACCTTTACCAACCATGACCTTCCAGGCATGTAGCTGTGCCTCCATTTTTCCGAGAACATTCTATGAAATTCTCGGTTTATTCGATCATCAATAGTCTACCTTCAAAGTCATTTGACAGTCCTCGGAATACCTACCCATTTGAGTTCATTGGTGTTTTTCTGGGTCGGATTGTTAGAAATTATCTCAAAATCATATTTTCGATCAGGGGCGTAGGATGCATTTCGGACTGTGGGAGAGGGAGGAACACGGTCGTAGAATGGAACCTGCACATTGTTTTTTTTTTCCAGTGACGACTCATGTTCCTTACTGCCATGAATGGAATACAATGCACAAAGCTATGGTTGGGACTACCACACCTTTACAGTTGAGAAAAGTATATTTTAGCTCTATATTTACATCTCAAGTAAAGAGTCTGTACACACCCTTCTTGCTACGATTTCAATGGCGGGACCTAAAATAAAAAAGAAAAGTTTCAGGTGAGGGGTATTTGAGTCGTGACACCCACCCATCCCCCCAAAGCCCCCGAGGTCCCTATTCTCTGGTGGTGGTATTATGGTGTAAAATTATATTGATGATGACAGTGGCGGCGCCACAGGGAGGGGGGGGGGGGCTCCTCCTCTACTTTTCCCTCGGGCCCCTAAAATCAAACTTCAAATTACTTTCTGACCGTGGTTTTTCCACCCTATACCACACCGTAAACGGCACACAACAATACACATCATGTCAGGTGTTGCAGAAATGCTCAGATATCGCTCCTTGGGCGCCCAAAAAGGAACATTTTTCATGAGGAGCTCCTCCTGACCCCCCCCCCACACACACACAAACGGGAGGGGACACCCTTCTCCCTAGTTCAGCGATCTGAAAGTAGTGGCTGCCCCTTGTACCGCTGAACTACCTCCTCCTCTATCCTCCTCTAGCTCAGGACTGCGGCGATTGGGAGATGTCTTCGGCATCTCGACCTTGGGCCCCCATATCTTACTTGGCTCCGCCCCCTCCTCTAACTGAAATCCTGGCACAGCCACTGGGTGAAGATAATGATGGCTAAATCTCATGCAGAGATATCTTATCTTTTTCTTAGACGAAAGTGGAATCGCCAAGAGAATAGGAATGCTTCTTAAAGATTCACAATGATGAATATTTTAGCATTGGTTCCAGGAGAAAAAAACAAACTTCCCAGGTTTCTTTTTTATACAAAGCTTTCAGCCGATAACGTTAAATGTCTTGTTTTATTCATGAAGCATGTCTGAGAGATACTGCGAGTCTTTCGAAACCAATTAATGCCACTGACTAGATTTCAAGTCCAGCGCACTTGTATTCCAATTAATAACTTACGTCCAAGACAGCCGTAATGCCATGGTGTTTTTCCCATCTAAAATTGGTCTAGCTGTGGATGAATTGAAAAAAACGAGAATCATTGATAATTCTAACCTTCAAGATTATAATAACAATTGTTCTTATTTGAATACTTCTCATTATGTGGCTATTGATTTGATTTTTGGAGTTGACTGAGTACATTGGATTTTAATTCACCTTGGGCATTCTTCCTGTATTTCACTTATACACCCCAGGGGCATTGAGCAGTTTACAGTTTGCAGATCTTATAAAAGTACATCGTTGTGTCGGCCATTAACCCTTTCACAGGCTTGGAAATAACTCGCGAACGATCGCTTAAGGTACACTGGGGTTACTTCAATTGTAAAATACTCGAACGAACTACAGTTTATGACGAAATAATACAACATAAATTAAACTCCTAATCCCTCAAGTTTTGCCTGTTAAGTCTGAAAATCTTTTCGTACTACCTCAACTCGAAGGCTGTTTATTACACGCCTGTTGTGTGAAATCCCCATCTACAGAAATGATAAACCATGCGGGAAATGAAAATCCTCTCCGCACACATATGCGGAACGGTAATCGTTGACGGACAAACTTTTATAAAGAACTGAAATTTTACTGGAATTTTCTACAAATCTTGCAGTGCAATTACAATTTGAATCGCTAGCGATAGCCAAAAATCGTCCCCTGAGTTCCAGTGTATTCTATAGAACTCGGAGGAAGATATAGTAACCTCGCAAATTTGGTTAGCGATAAAATGTGTTCTTTTTGTTGATAGTTCTTCCTCTGAGTTCCAATGTGTTCTTTGTGCTAGTAGGCACATAGAAAACATTGGAACTCAGGGGACGTGTTGGCGAATGAATTGCCGAGTGCCCTTCTAATAATTGTTTTTTACAGACATGAATGCGTGTAATAAACACAGAACGACACGCGTGTGTGAATGGGTTAATCGATTTGGCACTTGTGCCATCGCAGAAGATAAACCCGAGGCTCGCGGCCTCTCGTTCCATCCTCTGCGCTAGCACTTGTGCCATATCGATTAACCCATTCACACACGTGTGTCGTTCTGTGTATGTGTTGCATCCAAAATGGAAAGAATGACATGACGTTTACATCCTAGTCTGTTTTGCTACTCCAGCCAGGATGTTCACGTCTTAACAGAACCTCTGTCACACTGAGGTTGCGCTCCACATTTTCCAGGCATTTCCAAAAATGGCATGCCACACAGTCTCTTCAAATGCAAATATTCTGTAACTTTGTAATCTAACCCATAATATATACTACTCAAAGTTTGCTAAGCACCAAGTATATCCAACTACCTGTTTTACATTTCAGTTGAAATATTGCAATGAAAAGTGTATATATTTTTTTTATTAATTACATCTTTAATGATTTAAGTACAGAAATTAAGATTTTATTTGTGTTTGACATTATTTTTTAGCTTTTGAATACGATAACCATGGAAAATGGATATTATTGGTAAAAGAGGAAATTTTTCAATTTGCCAAAAAGTTGACGGAGCGAACTGGTATGGCTCCAATATCGAGTATGAGACCCGTTACTGTTAATTACAGCTTGACAACGCCTTCTGTTTCCCCCCAGTCAGGTTCCTGGTGGTTCTTTGTGGGATGTTGTTCCATTCTTGGACCAGCATAACGCCAAGCTCCTGGTCACTTCTTGGCTGGACTGGACGGGCTGAAATTGGGGTTTAGGGGATATTATTATTAGGGGCTACCTCCAAATTAAGGTAGTGTTAGGGTTAGGAGTGGGGTGTGGTTAGGGTTAGGTGTAGCTCCAGAGTAGGGCTTAAGGTTGGGGAGGGTTAGGACCCGGGGGTTAGGGTTGGGGTCAGGGGTGAGGTTTTAGTTTTAGTAGCCCCTAAACCGAAAAATAGCTCCTAATCCTATTGGTTTGGCTAGGGTGGGGTTGGGTCAGGGGTGGGTGGGGGTTAGGGTTGGGGTAGCCCCAGAGTAGGGTTTAAGGTTGGGGGTGTTAGGTCCCAGGGGTGGGTGGGGGTTAGGGTCTGGGGTGGGCTTTTAGGGTTTAGGGTCAGGGTGGGGTAGGGTTAGGGTCAGGTTTTTGGGTGGAGGGGTGGGGGGTAGGGTTAAACAGAAGTTCTAGGGTGGAGGGGTGGGGTTCTGGGTAAAATAAGGTTTTGGACATGCAAAATGTTTTTTTGGTAGCCCATAAACCCGAAATGTTGGAGTGTCCGTCCGTCCGTCCGTCCGTCCGTCCGTCCGTCCGTCCGTCCGTCTGTCTGTCTTGTCTGTCATTTTTTAAAAAAAATAGCCAATTTTCGAAGCCACTGTTTCCCATAATTTTTTCACTGTCCTCACTTACCTACCCCTGGAGCATATAACCCCCTCCCCCACCCCCGTTTCTAAAATGTGAAAAAATTCTATGTTTACGTCTCATTTTCAGTTACATGCCTGGTAACAAACCCGTGGAAAAATGACATTTTAAAAAATCCAATTTTCGAAGCCACTGTTTCCCATAATTCATCTGGTAATGTACCCTGTTGCCTCCCACGTCCACTCACCCTTGAACCACACCCTTATCCAATCTGCCTGCCTTCCTGCCTGCCTGCCTGCCTGCCTGTCTGCCTACCCGACCGACCGACCGCCCACCCGCACGCCCGTCTGTCCGTTCGTCCGCCAATTTTCGAAGCCAATGTTTCCCATAATTCATCTGGTAATGTACCCCTATGCATCAGCCTCCAACTCTGTGACCAAAACTTCAAATTTTCTTGTCCAACAAATAGCCTAATGGAATCATATATCTGATATCTCAGGTGAGGGTGCGATGGCTAAGTGGTTACGGCATTGGACTTCGAATCAAAAGGACGGTTCGATCCCCGCCAGCGGTAACTACGTTGTATCCTTGGACAAGGCACTTCATTCCTATTACCAATGTGAGAGCACGGTGGCGTCGTGTACTAAGGCGTACTGTACGCCGACGGTACACTTGTCTTCAACCAATGCTAACCCTGCCTGTGTGGAGTTAGTACGTTGGGAAGATTGGCAGTTGCTCGCTGTTCGGTGGTTCTCTCTGGATACTTCGACTTCCTCCACCTGTAAAACTGTCCGAGGCGAGGTTACTCTGGCTGTCGAAAGTGTCGTTAAACCTCAATAATCCCCCCCCCCCACACACAAGGTTCCGTGTTTGTTCTGACTGCTGATAATTTATCGCTTACCCACACATATCCTTACTATCAAATGGGGTGGGGGGACTTGTCCAGGCAACGCCTGAAATTCCCTTCAAAAGGACGTACCAAACCAAAAAAATAAAGTACAGTCTTTTAGGCCACGTTTGGAGCTGTGGGGGTGGGGGGTGGGGGGTGGGGGGTAGCTAAACCAAGAATCTTGGATTCACGGTCCAAACCCGGTCCCCCCAAAGTTTCGGGCTTACTACACTGGGCCCCACCCCCTCATCGGCCCTGCTGTTTTACTGGTAAAATAGGACCCGGTAACCAACACCTAAGTTTTGTTTGTTTATTGCGGTTTATCGACACGTTCAATAGCCAGGATCATCACATCGAGTCGTGCAGCTTTACGGGTGGAGGAATCCGGGGTACCCGGAGAGAACCATCGACCAGCGGCGAGCAACCGCCAGGCTTTCCAGCGCTACACAAGCAGATTTAACAGCGGTTCAAGGCAAGTGGGCCATTGACATGCAGTACGATCGAACAGACGCCTATAGCGGACGTTCTCGAAAGTGGACAAGAATGTCACAAGATATTGGTATAAACGATTGGCCTAACTTGACTTCATGCTCATGTTGCGGTAACAATATAGCCGTAGCTGCTGAACATGATCTTAACCCTTTACCTAACAAATCGGCCGCATCCGCCCTCGTAATTTTCAAATTAAGCATGCAGTTAAAAAAACCATATATTTTTCAATAAAACCATATCAAGTGACCCCCTCATTGGAACGAGCTCGTTCCAATAAGGTCACATGATAAGGTTTGGTTGGGTTTTTTTTAATTTAAAGAATAAAGCCCAAAATTAAAAATAATACATTCTGTTATCAAATGCGTTCGTCACAGGGTTAAACCCCAATAAATAAATTAATAAATAAAATCGCTGGAATAATTGGTTCTGGTTCTGTTAGGTTTTTCGGTATCCCCATGATATCGGTATCGGTTCGGTTTTTCGTTGTATTGCCTATTTCTAATTCCCAGGCCTGCAATTTTTTCGACAAAACTTCCAGTGTTGGTGGTGTTGGTGGAGGGGATGACACCCCCGGCTCCCCGTATTTAAGCCCCTGGACAATTGTAGGAAGAGTATGCAGAGAAGGCATCAGTTCTGTTTTGATGAGCTGGCCACAACCATTTACAGAAGGTTTGATTTGCGTGGGCAAATGAGGTTCATTCTCTCCACTCCTTTGTCCTTTTTTCTGTGAAGCAGTTTTTCAAACTGTTTGATTGATCGAACCATGTCGTGGATAACAAATCGAACACGTTCAATAATTACTGTGCATTATAGGCAGTTGTTGAAAGGTCCCGAAAAGGTCGGCACCGCAATTTCTTTTGTGTGGTTATTATCGGATTTCGATGAGAGCGGGCACATTTTGTTCCAGAAAAAAATGACATTTCTGTAATTTTTCCGTAACAAAGTTAAAAACGGAAAAAATGTTTGTTTTCAAAGGACACCGTGAACATGGTTTATTCCTTTTCAATCAATGTCGTCAACTGTTGGCAAATTCAACCATTTTTGTACAGTGAATAATTATAGAAATTGGGGAGAATCTTTGTTTATATTTGGCAGAGGGAGGGGATTCAGAAGGAAGCAAAAGAGGCATGTGCCCAATTTTTTCACGGGCATGCTTCATGAACAAGCAATGAGTTTAAAACGTGTCACTTTGGTAATGAGGTCCCGGGATGGTCGCTCATGTGGGCTAACATAACAACCAACCATGACGTGGTTGGGTTGCGTGACTGTAACGTCACGTGGGATCACCCATGAGATCGCCCTGATCGTGCCCGAAAACCACATGACACACTGCTTACATTTTCGAAAACAATTTAACCCTTTACCTAACATGAAAAGCAGACGACACTTGCAAAACAAATTCTTGAATAACTAATTTTTTTCATTTTTTGGTCTCAAAAACATAGGTTATGGCCACTCATTGGAACGAGTTCGACGAGCTCGTTCCAATGAGGTGTCATAACCTATGTTTTTGAGACAAAAAATGAAAAAAATAATGAAAATTAATTGGCGATTTGTTAAAAGTTCGTCGTATTATTTGGGATAATTTATAGACATACTTGATTGTGGCTATGTATATATGTAAATACTAATTGTTGTCGTAAAAAGGGAAAAAGGAGAGTTTAAAAAGTTGAGAATATGCATGCACATGAGAGGGGCGTCGCTAAGGGAGAGGGTGGAAGTGGTGCACCCTAATAATTTTCCAATTGGGACATTTTCTTTTGGATTGAAATCGTAATCCTTTTCCCAACGTAACGGCCAAAACCGTCCAGCGTTATTCACAAAAATCACCATTCAATTTTCATTATTTTTTTCATTTTTACGTCCAAAACATAGCTTATGACCCCTGATTGGAAGGAGCTCGTTGAGATCGTTGCAGTGAGGGGTCATAAGCTATGATGTTGACATGAAAAATGAAAAAAAAATTGTTATTCAAGAATTTTGTTTGCAAGTGTAGTCTGCCTTTCGAGTTAGATAAAGGGTTAAATATTTCTCTGCTGGTAGTAAGCATGTACTTTCTAGAGTTGATACTTGGACTGATGTCACGCATACATTCGGTCATACAAATTAGAGGCCTGTAGTACCCGATTTGGTCTGTTAGGGACTCAACGTCACCAATTTGGAGTACCGATTTGGTACATGTTAATTAAACAAGAGCAACGAGAAGTATGGCAAATGCCCCCGACGGTGTCATAACGCCTTGGCGAAACATTTTCCCAAGTCAAAAGAGTGAAAAGGGCCATAACTCTGTGAAAAATGATTGGACTGAACCCGTTCCTTGTGCATACCCGTTCCCCCATGCGGGTCTACCAACATATCAAAGGAGATCCAAATCTGACCGATGGCTTTGAAATTACAATCCAAAACGTTTGTACGGACGGACGGACGGACGGACGGACGGACGGACGGACGGACGGATATCCTCACTAGATACCCCCGAATCCTCCTTCGGAGGTGGGGGCATAAGAAGTTGCGTTACTACTTCTACATGTTGGCCTATATTTTATATATCATAACTAGAATCACGTCTGACTGACATTCCAACTCCATCATCAAGGCATGCCTTCCCAGAATGCATGCCATGTTGATGCAGTTGGGGTATTTATAAGACGGGTCTTGTGTGCTTATAGTCAGGAGAAATCAGAGTTAAATCCCCTCGCCAAATCGGTCATCTTCGCGAAACCACGGCATATGTGTCAACATACAGACATTGCCGTTATATACATTAACTGCACACGTAAGCAACTTTAGTTCTTGACCAGTACCTTCCACTTTTCACAGGTTCGGTCCATCAGATTCTCCTCCAATTCGACCATCTTGAACCCCGAAGGCTAGATTTCGAGTTGCAGGATCAGGGCTTAAAATCCAGGTGTGAATTATAATCGATTCGCGCAAATGATTCTCGCAAGGAAAGCGATGAGAGTCAGCTTTGATTCTCGTAAAATGATCATTTGATTCATGCCATAGTTTCTGAAAGAGTCCTTAAAGGTCTGGAGAATTCAACTTATATTTTGCGCCATCATAATAAGGTAACACTTGGACTTTGCAGTGATGTCTAGTGAAGACTATACAGGCAGCCAAGACTTCACTAGAAACCACTGCCAAAGTACTGTGGCTTTCATCAGCAAGACCATCAAACGCCTCTACGTTGGGATAGGGCTGCACTGTATATCGATAAACCGATATATTATTATTAATTTTATTATTATTATTATTATTATTATTATTATTAATTATTATTATTATTATTATTATTATTATTATTATTATTATTATTATTATTATTATTATTATTATTACTGCTCCAGTATTCACCTTCGACAGGTTATCATATAATTTAGAACGCTAACGTTCAAATGGTCTCCGGCCACCTGCTGAAGTATACTGGTATTTTACAGTGAGTGAGGGACTAGACTTTCTGCACATCACTCCGACCTTCATCTATTACTGACTGTCCAACAATGAAAATAAACACCATTTAACTCACTTTATTTCTTTGTACTCATTACCTTAAAATTCTTTTTCTTTGTAAGTTCCTTCGATTACAAAATTGTAATTGTTGTTTGTGTACAGTACGTGGAGAGTGTATTACCACTAAATCACCCGCAGAGTGAAGATTCCACCCAATCAATAATTGCAAATTTGTTGCAAAGCATAACCAACACAAGCAAAGTTTCAGCCAATGGACCTCCGGGTTAAACCCGGAGGTCCATTGGCTGAAACATTGCTTGTGTTTTTTGTCGATATGTACACTATTTGAAAGTTATAGCTTGGGTGACAACTCCACTCCGCAGGTGATTTAGTTACAATCCACTCTCCACGTACTGTATGTCGTTTTTCCACATGTTTGATTACATTTATCACTGCACTATACAGGAGTCAGGAGAAGAGCGAAAATAAATTGCAATAACTTGTGTTCCAGTCCTTTTGTCATTTAACATCAAACGACAAATAAATATGTTTAATCTAATCTAACATGGGGGGCGCGGTGGCTCAGTAGGTAGAGGTGCAGGCCGCAAGCCGAGAGGTCCTCGGTTCGAATCCCACCTGCGGCAACCGCGTTGTGTCCTTTGGTAAGACACTTCACCCCCATTGCCCACGTGGGGGCACGGTGGCGTTGTGTACTAAGGCGTACTGCACGTCGATGGTGCACCCGCCTTCAACCAATGCTAACCCTGCTTGTGTGGAGTTGGTATGTTGGGGAGCTGACAGTTGCTCGTCGTTGCTCGGTGGTTCTCTCCGTGTACTCCGGCTTCCTCCACCCATAAAACTGTCATGGTCATGATTAGCCATTGTGCAGAAATATGTGACCTTAATAACACCAATGAATAAATAAATAAATATCTAATCTAACCGGTATATACCGGTATTCAAATTAGTGTCGATTGAATACTAGTGTAATTAAACAAAATTCGGTTTATCGTCATTATTTAATTTCGATAAACTAATATTTAAAATAATAAATTTTGATATTGTCTGCGTTGGGTAAAGGGTTATTCGAACTGCCTCATCAAGGCATGCTAATTCGTTCCGACTGTGATGGCTCAAGACCCGATTATGGTACGTATGTTCAGATATCTCAACAGTCTTTCGATATGCCGTGGTATTTGTTTGGTTTGATTATTGATACCGGTATTCGGTTTCGGATACAGTACAGCCCTATGTTGTGACATATCTTCTGCGTGCATATGCAAGACAAGAAACTCACCCAAATTGAAACTAGGCCCACAAGCTTTAACCCTTTGAACACGTAAAACCGATTTTTCGGTTCAAGGCATAATTTCGTCCTATTTTGTCTCATTATAAGAGATATATACACGGGGCATTGATGGTAAAATAATAACTGCAGTCTGCAGCCAGACGGCTGCAGACTGCAGTTATTATTTTATTCTCCTTGTATATTGATATTGGACTGGCCCATCTCACTGTAAGTGTACACAAAGGCGATTCCATTCCAGGAACGAGGGTTGAAAGGGTTAAACTAGGCCCACAAGGTTTAAACTCTAGTGAATATATAAATTGGAGATTTGATTATTACTATGAATATGGAATGTGTAATCGTTACACTCATAGCACTCTTCGAATTTAAGAACAGAAAATGCATTTTCGCAGCAAGAGTTCACGAGAATCAAGACCGGTTCTCGCGAATCGGAACTGATGTTAAGCCCTGAAGATGGTCGAAGTGGGAGAATAGACCGAATCAAGGCTAGACCATTGCAGATCAGATATTAGCAAGAGAATTTGATGGAGAGAATGAAAGGAGTAGCGGCGAGGGCTCGAATGTCGACAGATTTTTGTCTGTTTGCACGGTTTGGCTTGGGTTATCTGAGATCATGTCTTTGCTTTTGCCCTTGTTGAGATTGGGTGGGGTGTGGGGGGTGGGGGTAGGTGGGTTGGACTTCGTCCTGGCTAGCTGCTTCTGTCGATCCATTCTTTTCATTAACAGTTGTCGAAACCAAAGTCGACCTTATGCACCTCTTGGTCACGTGGGTTTGTAGTCAATGCACGTGGAATGATAACTGGAAGAAGAATGGCAGACGGGCAGAAGTGGTAGGAATGATGACAGATTCTTCTCCATCGATTATTCCATTATCTCCTGTTTTGTCCCGTTCTATAAGAATTCCAGCAATGTTGGCGAATCTGTTTTGCATTTGTGGGTAGGCCCGGTGATAATGCAATCCTATATACCACTTTTGGACTGTAGCATTAATCAATTACTGGTCCTCAAGTGGCAAAGCAAACTGGTTAGCATGTCAAACTTCTTATAGAGATGCCACAAATCTAACCAGAAGCACTCTCTTGTGTGTGCGTGGGCGAGATACGTAACTCCAGACCTGGCATTCTAAAAATCGCCCCCTCCCCCCACTCGCATGAAATAGGGGGTGATTAGCTCTCCTCAAGCTTAGAAACGCTAAAAGTGGCAAAATGAAGTTTTACTATTAATCCTTTACCCAACGTAACGGCCAAAACCGGCCAGCGCTATTCTCAAAAATCGCGAACTAATTTTAATTATTTTTTTCATTTTTTGTCTCGAAAACATAGGTTATGACCCCTCATTGGAACGAGTTCGTCGAGCTCGTTCCAATGAGGGGTCATAACCTATGTTTTTGAGACAAAAAATGAAAAAAAATAGTTATTCAAGAATTTTTTTTGCAAGTGTCGTCTGTTTTTCATGTTAGCTAAAGGGTTAATGAATTCTGCATCGTGGGCTTTGTACACTTTATTTTGTGCTGATAACAAGGTAGTCTCTATGAGACGGCTACACTGCCCCTCCCACACAGAGACCGCTAACACAGCAGAGATCTGAAATGATGTGGTTTTTAGGTATAGGCTGTTATGGTAATCTTTATTTTCTAAGACCAGGAGGGCTAGTTTCCGCCTCCCTTAATTTTTTTTTAAAACGAGCAGCAGGCGAACGAATAAATCGCTCCATTTGTGGGTGAGCGGTTGGTCAGTGGTTAGAGCATAAACTTTAAGCCGAGAGGTCGACGCTTCGATCCTGACAAGCGGTAACTTCGTTGTGTACTTGGGCAAGATACTTAATGTCTTAATTTAGAGTGCCCACGTGGGGGACACGGTCGTTCTGTGTGCTGAGGCGTACTGCACGTCGATGGTACAATTGCCTTCAACTGCTGCTAAATCTCTTTGTGCAGAATTAGTAAATTGGAATGTCTGACACTTACTCGCCGCTGCTCGTTGGTTCTCTCCGGGTACTCCTTCTTAATATAATAATAATAACACTTCGGCCGGCTGCTGATTTGTCGCGGTTCTCGTATGAGAAGGCCTTGGTTACCCATGTTCTATCAACTGCCTCCCTATTCCCGCGCTTCTTCTCTCCTCCCAACACTCGGAGACGAACTGCTTGATGACATTCCTTGCCCCATTCTTCCCAATCTCTCCGATTAGTATATTAACCCTCTCCTTTGAGTCGCCCCCTAACCACATGTCCTTCGTTCTCCCATCCCACTTCTCCATTATACTCCCCATAAATCTTGTTCTTTTATACTGGTATTTTGGGCATTCTATAAGAAAGTGTTCCAGGGTCTCCACCACGCCCACGTTACACATCTGGCACTCCTTTTCACTGTTTTTCCCAATTTTTCCCCTCGGCCCCAGGGACCGCGACCTCAGCTTGAACAACACTGACCCTCCAAAGGTGCCATCAAGGTACTCTTCAAAACCAGGCTTCTCTTTATCACGCAGGCCACCCAAAGATCTCTTTGATTTGACCCCCTCTCGCCAATTACGGTTACAATCCTCCATGACCCTTTCTCTGACGATCTTTTTGCCCTGGTTTGCCCCAACGTCAAGGTCCGAGATCTCCAATGAGTAGTTTTCTACTAGCTCCCTCACTTGGACCATCCACCCCGTTTTGATATTTGAGTTGAAAGTTCTCAGGCACATTACTTTACACCATCGGCTGTCGGGGAGATTTACCAAATAATTAAGATAACCGAGTTTCAATAAGTCTATCCTGTCCTTGATCCTCATCCGCCCAAGCTCACCCCTGATTGCTTCTAGCGCTGCGGCATTACTCGAGCCTGTTATCCGTCGGCCTGCATCGTTTTGCAGGATTTCCAGGGTCTTAACAGCTGTCTGGTTTAAGGGTACAACTTCCGTACCGTATGTTATACTTGGCAGACCCACCATTTCCCAAATGGTTTTCCCCACGAAAACCTTATTGAAACTGTTTCTCCCTATAAGTTTCATTTGGTTAAGGATTCGCTTCCCCTTCAGAATCAATTTATTTGTGTGGTTTCGGTAGATGCCTCTTCCTGTGATGTTTATATTTACAGGTACTCATAGTCACTAGTCTCTCCTACACTAAGAAGTCTACTGCTACCTTCCGGAATGCAGAACTCCCCCACTCTCCACCTTCGAGTGGGGTCCACTTTGCGGCCCACGGGTATAACTTTGCTCTTGCTTTCATTAAGTTCGAGTCTCCATTTGCTCCCATATTTCCCAACAATTCCCAGCATCTTTGCTAGCCCTTCTTCGCTTTCTGACACCAGCACCATATCGTCTTCAAAAAATAGCCTTTGGATCTTCAAGTCACCAACTGCAACCCCCTCGTCGCTATGCAGGAGTTCATCTCCTAAACCTTTGATGTACAATGCAAAAAGAATTGGCGAAAGGATACACCCCTGTTTTAGGCCTATCTCCATAGGCACACGTTTTGTTGTAATGTTTCCCAGGCTAAGTTCACTCTGTACGTCTTTATATAATGCTTTCATAATCCCAACAAACTCGCCCCCAAGCCCAGAGCCTCCAGCTTGCGCCACATGCCCCCCCCCCCCCCCTCCATACTCTATCGTATGCCTTTTTAACATCCAAAAAGGCCATGGACATCTTTTTCTTTTTTGCTTTCGCGGATTCTATCATTTGGGATAGCGTGAAAAGATGGTCAGTGACTCTCCTTCCCTTCCTGAAGCCATTCTTGATTTCTCCCAAAAAACTCTTCTCTTCAATCACCTCCTCTAATCTCCCATACAGGACTTTACAAAAGACTTTTCCAATGTTGCTGCTAACAGAGATCCCTCGTTAGTTATCCAAGACGTCTTTTCCCCCCTTTTTGTGAATAAATGTCACTTTACTTTCCCTCCACTCCTTTGGGACCTCTTGTTTTTCTATGGCTAAATTGAATAGGGCAGTTAGGCTTTCCAAGAGTTCCTCTCCCCCTTTTTTGATAAACTCGTTAGGAATTTCGTCCACCTCTCCCGCTTTTCCATTCCTCAATTTTGTGATCACCCTTCGCACCTCCTCAGTTTTGATTTCGCTGCACACGAAGTCCAATAGATTTTCCCCGACCTGGTTCGGACACTCTGGTGGGTTCCCCATGCCCCATCGCTTATCGTTTACCTTTTCCCAGTGCTTGACTAGTTCTAATGCGATTTGATCTCGCTCTTCTGTAACTCTGCCATCTACTTTAATGCTCTCTGGGTTATTCCCTTTGTTACGTTTGTTCACCCATTTCCAAAATACGTTCGAACTCGACCCCTCCCCCCCCCCCCCCCTGTCGTTCTTATCGTCCTAATAAGACTGCTATTTCGCACTCTCCAGTTGTCGTCTTTAATCTTGTTTACTTTATTTCGTGCTTGTTGGTATTCTTCCTTTGCTACCATGGCCTCATTGCTTTCCACCCCCTTAAGTTTTCTACTTCCCCTGTATGCAGCACATTTAGCTTTTCTAATCTTTATGGCCCTTTTCAGTTCTTCGTTCACTCTGTACCCAAGTTCCCGTGTTGGCACCCTAATCTTTCCTACACTTTCCTTCCCTGCCTCCACTAGGCTCGCAACTATGGCGTCGACCATCTTCTGGACACTGCCCCCCTTGTGTACGGCTGCAAGCTTTGGTTTCAGTTTTTCTTCGAACTTCGCCCAGTTGGCATCCTTTTTGAGTTCCCAAACCTCCTTGAAGCTTCCTTTCCTTTTCTCTAGGTTTTTGGCCCTCATCGTCACTGTAATCAAGTTGTGATCACTATCCAACTCCATTTTGCCCTCATCATCCACTTCTATCCTTAGCACCTCCCTCCATAAATTCATATCGGTGAGAATGTAGTCAATTATTGATTTTCTGTCGTTTCTCTCCCAGGTCCATTTCCCCTTACATCTAGCTTCCCTGTTCAGAATCTTCAGACCGAGCTCATTTGTGAAGTTCAACAGCTTCCTTCCAATCCTGTTGACTTTCTTGTCCCCACCCTCTATGCCTTCTTCCTTATCACCTATGTGTCCATTAAAGTCACCCATCAGAATTATACCGAGCCCCCTGTTTTCTAGTTCAGTGATATTGGACCTTAGTGTTGAGTATATCGAGTCATTCCACTCGGGTTTACTTCCCTCCACCGCACAGTACACAATCCCAAGGGCAATACTTTTGTTTCTCAGACTGATCTTTACCCATCCAATTTCTTTTGAAACCTCAGCCGAGGTGATGATATCTTCCAGATCTGTGATCAGCGACGGTTTTAAATCCTCTTTAATGTACATGCCTACCCCTCCCCCCTTTTTCTGGCCTTCCGTTCGCACTACACCTATCCACACACACCCGCTTACTTGGTCTACCCGTTCCTCGTGTCTTACCCACATCTCGCTTAGGCTCATGACATCAAACTCATTTGCCTCGATCAATGTAGCAATTTCACTTACTTTCCGGTGGAGACCCTGGATGTTGCTATAACCCACTTTCAGGGTAGCGAGGTTCATTGGCTTCCGCCTACTGGGCCCATTGTTTTCTGGCGCTAGTCTTGGTAAACTTATTCTGTCCCCCTCACTCTTGTTCACCCCACCTATGTCCACTCTAGTTATACTTGCCTCTGACCTCCCACCCCACTCCTCTCCAAAAAAGGCTCTGCTACCCGTAGACTTTTATCCCCCAATACCCGTTTCCCCACCCTGCTAAGATGCAGCCCGTCACGCCCGTACATGCTCCCATTGCCCCAAAACGTGTCCCAATGGTCGATAAAAGGAATTCCCAGATCAACACAGTAGTCCTCTAACTCTTCATTTAGCGCCAAAATCCTGGAGTTCCGTTCGTCCCCCATCTCCAATGACAGGAAGGACCCCGGATACGACTACCCTTGCATTCCTACTTAGCAGTTTGCCGACTAAGCCTCTATACGACTCCACCAAACTTTCTGACCTTCACTCCCTGATATTATTGGTCCCCACATGGACCACCACTACTGGTTCCGGTCCTGACCCTGCCACAATGCCATCTACCCGGTCCCTGAGATCCTCCACCTTCGCCCCCGGAAAGCACAAGACTGTTCGATTGGAACTATCAGGACCACAAACTACATTGTCAATCCCACGTACAATGCTGCTCCCGCTACAACTAATTTTCTTCTTCTGGCCCCAGTTCCTATATCATCTGCACCTCCTCTCGTTTTGCACGCTCCTGGCCCCCTCTTTCTCTTGACCGCCCTCCTTACCCCGACTGGCCTATCATCATCAACAACCATCTCACCCCCACATTTTCCCCCTCGCTCTCGTCCCCAGGGGTATCAGAGTCTAAAACACAAAACCTGTTTTCTAAACACCGCCTAGCAACCTTGGCAGCCTTACGTCGACTCTGGCTTCCGGACTCGACGCAGCCCTGACCTAACGCCACCTTCCGAATTTTCCTACTAGAACCCCCCCTCCTCAGTTACACCCCCACATCAAGCATTATTCCCCCACGTTCCCTGCTTCCCAGTTTCCTCCTTGAGTCCACAACGACCTTCCACCCACCTTCCACCTCACCATCGTCTGTAACCTTCAACGGGGTAACTCCAGATACACCTTCCCTCCCCAACCTCCCTCTCAGCTCTGCAATCTCCCGCTCGAATCCAACACACTTCTCTAACAACTGTAGAATATCCCTGCAATTCGCACATACCCTACTACTTTCCATTGGCCGACCACCACCATACGTCATATAACACTGTCTGCACGCCTCCGAATCCTCACTCTCCCCCACCTGCATCCCTCGACTCACCTCCCCCAGACCTCCCTTGATACCCATACTTACCTCTGTCTGAACACCCGTCGTGCACTTTCCACTCATGATATAAATATTATGTAGAATCAGCAAAATTGGAAAAACCTATCAACTAAACCTCCTTATTACACCCTACGATCCTCCCAAACACATAAACAAAACAAAATAAATAAAAACGTCTCTGAAATAGAACTAATATTCAAAAATATACTTATAAACAGATTTGAGTCGAAAATCCTCTTCTCTTCATGAGTTGTATTCACTTCTAAACTTACTTCACCCATAACACTTTCCGATACGACGTACCTCTGGTTGTTAAAAGTGCCGTTAACTGGTTGAGGGCTTGATTATTTTTGGTGGTCGGAATTTGTTCATCAAATCTTGTCTTATTACAAATTATTGGAGAGTGCCCACAGGCAGTCTCCAATAATTCGTAATAAATCAAATTTAAATAAACAAAATATCATTTGCATTTGAATGAATACGGAACATGAGTGCGGAAATTGTTGAATTTTACTCTGGCACCCTCAATTTTTTTGAAAGCCCTGATAACGGCTCATAGCACTCCACCAGTTAAACCCAGTAAACAAAAAATCAAACTCCTCTTGTAAGGACATATTATAGCACAGTGTTCTTGTGTAGGGAAGCTTGACAATAAATATGCCTTCACCCAGTTAAAAAGTTCGATAGTTACTTGCTTTTGACCGGTTGTTGGCGCCGAGTACATTAGCTTTTATCACCTGTAAAATGTCCGTAAAAATACGAACCTGGCTGCTTAAAGTGTCGTAATGCCCCAATAAACGAATTAGTAAATAAATCATTAATTATTGCCGGTCCTTCTCCATGGGAACCCCGTGAAGTGAAGAAGTTCTTTTTTACAGCGGTAAACAAGCTCTGTTTTACTGGATCCAATCATCAATGATTGGGGTGGAAATCCTATAAAATTGGCAACATGAGTATGAAGAATTGACTAAAACTTAACTTTACATCCATGTTGCGGTCAAGATTAGCCATTGTTCAGAAACATGTGACCTTAAACACCACTAAATAAAAAAAAAAAAAAAAAAATAAAAAAATAAAAAAATAAATAAATAAATAAATAACGTCCTTTGAACAAGTTAGGTGATTGATGCAGGATCCACAGAACGTTTTTAAAGTCAGTGTGTGTATGGTTTGTTGGTGGGCTAGAGGCTAGAGGAAGTAACTGAATTTCTTTAACCCTTTGCACTCTGATGTCAAAATTGCCAAGTTTTCAGCAGCAAAAATTTCCTATAATGCAGTTTGATATTTAACCCTTTACCCAACGCAGACGATATCAAAATTTATTATTTTAAATATCATTTTTTGAAATTTTTCAAAACATTTCAACAAAACCATATCATGTGACCCCTCGTTGGAACGAGCTCATCGAGCTCGTTCCAACGAGGGGTCTCATGATATGGTTTTGTTGAAATTGTTTGAAAAATAATATTTTTTCAACTGCTGAATTTGCATATTACGCGGGCGGATGCGGGCGGATGCGGGCGATTCGTTGGGTAAAGGGTTAACCAAATATTCATTGTTTGACAGAGCTCAGTGAGCTCTGTCAAACAAGATATAACGGGCTAAATTCATGGTTAAAAAAGAGAAAAAACAGTGTGCTTGGAGAAAATTCTGTTGCATTCTGAGTGGTTAAAGGGGCCACCCCAACACTCAAATGCGAAGGCATGAGTCATTGGAGAGAGTTGCTTTAAAAATTGAAAATGTGCTGTTATAATCATATATAGCCTTCAGGGGGCTTTTTTGGATGTCCTCTTTATTTTTAGGGTCGGAAAAATGTCATTTGTTTTCGCTCTTTGTTTTAAATTCCCAAGTCCATCGGTGAATTTATCCCATTTACAGACCCGCGCGGCCGCTTTTCCTGCCAGGAACATGATACGTCATAACGTCATTAAATAGGGTGGCTGTTCAGTAAATATGTGGGATAGACCAATCAATATTTTTAACGTGCAGCCCCGAGGAAAATATTGTTTAGACTACCCCAAATAATGAATATAGACTCTTCTAATTGCTGCCATTGAACTGACATGGAAGATACCACTAGAGTTCAAAGGGTTAATAATAATAACAACACTTTGGATGGTCACTGATTTGTCTCAGTTCTCATGCGAGAAGACCTTGATTAACTCTGTGATCACATATGCCTCCATCTCTGCACGCCTCTTCTCTCCTCCCAACACTCGGAGACGATCTGCTTTATGACATCCCGTACGCCAGTCTCTCCAATGAGAATACTAACCCTCTCCGTTGTGTTACCCACTAACCACTTGTCCTTCATTTTCCCATCCCAGTTCCCATCATACACCAGGTGAATCTTATTCTGTTAGACTGGGTTTGGACATTCTAATAGGATGTGTTCCAGACTCTCCACTACGCCTAAATGACACATCTGGCACTCCAAAATGACTAAATGTTTAGACCTTTAGAATTCGCAGCTGACGAAAGACGTTCTTTTAATTATTCCGTTTACGGCGGCTAAACATTTAAATACTAACTTCGCAATCTTATTTTTTTATGGTTTGCCATTAGCCACCAATTTTTTCTGTCACACTCGGTCACACCGTTATCTAAAAACAACAAACTTGCTGGTGCAGATTACTGCAAATTTATCTAAATATGTGCATGCCGCAACAAAAGTATCCTTGCGTAAAATCGTGGACATTATAGGATAGGGCCCTGCGAATCAGAAATTTTAGATTCGAATCGAATCTCGAATCGAATCGGGTCTATTGTTCGAAATCGAATCGAATCTCGAATCAAATTCTGGGTGACATGAAGATGACCGATAAGGGGAGCGAGGCTGTAAACCTGGTTGTTCCGACTGTGACGGCTCAAGACGAGACTGATAAAATATTCCAGCTACATCATCAAGGCATGCCTTCCTGGAAGGCATGCCTTGATGATGTAGTTGAAATATTACCCAGGAAGGGGTGCGGGACTTTCCACCACTAAGCACTGCACAGGACTACCCGCTAGCAGCAGCTCATCGTCAACAATGTTTGGAAACTTTAACTTTGTTTTCAACAGTGGTAGAGACTAGTGTGACTGGAATTAGCATGAGAGATGGAAGGAGTCAGATGCTATTTATGTTAATATAGTTGAAATTACACTCTGTCTTTATTTTCACCATTATTTACGTATAAATTCTATCGGAACTTTTCGCTTTGTGAGACGACGACAATGACTAATACGAAGCTATATTTCCGTGTAAAAATTCGAAAGGAAACAAATCGGGCAGCTGATTTCTATTGGAATCAAATATCAACTTAAGATTCAAAATCAAATCGAATCACGAAGCTTCGCAGGGGCATACTATAGGAATGGACTGGTAACTACGTAGTTCATTAAGAACTATAGATTAACTAGAAAATATTCAAATGGTGACAAACTTTTTAAGCACAATATACAATTTAACACTTTTAATATTTGATTTTTTCTTCGATTCGGAGAAGAAATAAACAAGGTCGACAAACGCCAAAAATGTGTGTGTGGTTGTGGTGGTGGGGGTGGGGGTGGGGGGGGGGGGGGTGCAAACATGTCTCAAAATAAAGATCTTATACCATAACCCGTTATCAGTCACACTATATAACATGGTGGTATTAACCCTTTCAAGCTGTTGTGCATAAATTGTGAAGAAAAAAAAAATGGTATTTGGCGAGCAGACGATTTTAGGAGCAAAAAATTCGTAGCGAGGCTCGGTAATAATTTAATTTAATTAAATTATTACTGAACCTCTCAACAACCCAAAATGATTTCGCCCATTTCGCCGTTGACAGTATTGGTTGAAACGATACCTTCCAGGGCGCCAGTGTTGAAAGAGGTAAACATGTTGGAAACAAGTGTTGTGATGTTTTTCTACCTTCTCTGTTTTCAAGATACCAACCATCCTATTTACGTCACGGTCACGACAGACTTTCCACCAAAATAAAAAGCACCAACAAGTGTACGTTCTCGTTTTGGCGAGATCGCGCATTAGTTGTTACTCTATATTTTCGCGGAAATTCTGTAAAGGTGGATGCAATTTGCCACCCTTGTGGATGCAATCAACAAGCTTTGTGGATGCAATTGGCAAACTTTGAGTCGAGTCAGTTCCAAAAGAGTCTCATGTCACCCTGCGACACATGCCGCATTTTGAATTTAATTTATACCTTATAATTTTGTCGTAGAACGTAGGGCCGTGACAACCGTTACTTATTCCCACTTCCTTATTCGGCATTCGTTACCAACCGATAAAATCGGTTGATAACGAATGTCGAATAAGGAACTGGGAATAAGTAGCGATTGTCACGTCCTTGTAAAATGTAGTTTGTTCACATATTGCAGAAATTGAAGTAACTCTACAGCTCCTGAACAATCGTTCACGGGTTATTTCCAGGGCTGGGCAAATAATCCCTTAACCCTCGCCACACACCGATTTTGCCGTACTGTAATGTGTCGTCTGCGCAACCCAGGGGTGACAACAAGGCTGGTCGGGGGACTGCCTCCTTTATTGTGTGCTTGTCGGGGAATACCCTAGCCACAGAGTCGGTGATCACAAGCTTCTCCTATCAGGGACATTCTGGCACCACCACCGGCTTAATCACGTCAAATATCGTAGCCACGTAAACATTTATTCATAATATCTTGGAAGAGTTCATTCGAGAAGTGATATCGATTGAAGCTTTTCACTACTTATTTATTAGGATTGGACACGTTCTCTAATTGCCACACACACCTTCCGTAAAGCAGGCTTATTCTTCATAAGCAATCGGCGTGATTATCTCACAAATAAAACGACTAGACACTGAATAAACTAATAAAGAAACTAAATGATCGGTACCGGTGAAAATTCTCTAATGATTGATTTTAGTTTAGGTTTGGTCAGTGAATTATAGGGTTTAATACATTGATTATATTCCCAAATGATGAACAAATCCCCAACACTAAATAATAAAAGTTTTTCAATCGATCAGCATGGAAATGAAATTAGGGTTATATCGTATGACTAATTCCAGTTACGGATTATAAATGAACTAGCCAGCCCAACCGTCCAAATAACTGCCCCGACCGCTCAAGATCGGAAAAATAGCTTTCCCGAACGGAAAAGTAGCCCAATTGCATATTAAGGGAGACAATCAAAGCTGGAATTTCTTGATGGATGAAATCCCAGACTTTCCATTTATAAAACAAATAGACGGGATAACAGACAGAAACGTTGCGAAGATGACCCATTTGTGGGTGGGGGTGTAAACCCAATTGTCACGACTGTCATGACTTAAGAAGTGCCGACTGATAAAATATTCCGACTACATCATCAGCTTATACAGGCAGCCAAGACTTCACAAGGCACCACTGCCAGGGCACTGTGACTTGCACCAGCAAGACCGCCGGAATCTGTAAATTTGAACATGTGTTCTGTATGTGCATATTAGACAAGAAACATATCAAAATTGGAACGAGGCCCTTCAGGGTTCAACTTAGAGATGGGAGGTATAGAAATTTTGAGTTCGGTGACTTGCACCAGCAAGACCACCGGAATATGTAAATTTGTACATGTGTTCTGTATGTGCATGTTAGACAAGAAACATATCAAAATTGGAACGAGGCTCTTCAGGGTTCAACTTAGAGATGGGAGGTATAGAAATTTTGAGTTCTATATCGGTATTTTAGGGGGTATACCTCGGTATCGGTTCGGTATGACTGAAGTTTGCTGATAGTGCCAAACGGGAATTCAAATCAGGAAAAACAGAATAGGTTGTTGCAGAAACATTCTACCACAACACCATACATGACACTGCCAATGAGATCAACAGTGGCATTCTTTTACGACCACAAATCATATCTACAGTAATTTTGTGACTTGTTCTAAACGCATCTTAACCCTTTTCCCAACGAATCGGCGACATCCGCCCGCGTAATATGCAAATTCAGAAGCTGAAAAAATATTATTTTTCCATAAATTTTAACCAAACCATATCATGTGACCCCCCTTTGGAACGAGCTCGTCGAGCTCGTTCCAATGAGGGGGTCACATGATGTGGTTTGGTTGAAATTTTTTGAAAAATTTAAAAAATGATATTTAAAATAATAAATTTTGATATCGTCTGCGTTGGGTAAAGGGTTAATGTTTAAAGACCTATTTCGGGCTTTTGCCATCTCGAGCATATGCCCTCACCATGCCATCTGTAGGAGATCCTGCTGACAATAGACAAAACACATGGGTAGTGACTTCTAATCAGGCCTTGGCTAGAATCTCGGCTAAGCAACTGGACATGTACAGGTTGTAATCTATTGGGAATTCAGGACAGTTGCCGAGTCCATTGTTAACAAAATTGAAAAGAAAATCGCTCACTTCTGTTATGAAGCCTCAACAGGGACTTATAAATAAAGTATGTATGAAAATTTGAAAATCCAGATGGTTCGGTTCGGTTAATCGGTGTCCCCATGATATCGATATCGGTTCGGTTTTTCGGTATATTGCCCAATTATAGTTCAACTCTAGTAAATATATAAATATAAATTTTATTTTTTTTTTTTACTATGGAATATGTATGGGGACAATACTATAAAACTTTTACAATGGTATTTTCTACAATTGTGTTCTTAGTCATGACTTTAAATGGGCTGAAATGAACATTAGCATTTTCAAAGATGTGGCAATATGCCAGATGGAAAATAGACACATCTTTTAAAATGCTAATGATTCATTTTGGACAGTTGTATCAATAAGTAAAAAAATACAATTCTAGAAAATACAGTATTAAAAGTTTTATAGTGTTGGCTCCAGGCTGGGTTGCACTCACAAAGGTATAACAGTACTGATACTCTCAGTTTCTAAATTTTTAACCCTTTGAATACCAGAGGCCGTTTTTCCGGTCCAGTAACATGATACTTCATAATTTCATTAAGTAGGTTGACTTTTGAGTGAAGGTGTGGTGTAGACCAATCAATATTTTCAACGTGCAGCCCCAAGGCTGCACGTTGAAAATATTAATTGGTCTACCCCCAAACAAAGAATATGGACTCTTTCTGTTGCTGCAATTGGACCGATATGGAAGATACCACTAGGGTTCAAAGGGCAAAGAATTGAAAAGTGATTCCCGCAGTAGGAGTTCGGGAGAATCGAAATTGAATCTCGCGAATCGGGACATATTTCCTGGCCCGTACTTGTTGTTAGGGTGCGAGCGCGGTTTCAGCTCCTTCTTTGCTGGAAAGAAGAAAATGTAGAAGTACAGGGACATCGAGATTTAAGGGGTGGACTGTGATATTTAAACAAATTTAAATTAATTCTTTATATTATTTTAACCCTTTACCCAACGCAGACGATATCAAAATTTATTATTTTAAATATCATTTTTTAAAATTTAAAAAGAAATTCAACAAAACCATATCATGTGACCCCTCGTTGGAACGAGCTCGACGAGCCCGTTCCAACGAGGGGTCACATGATAAGGTTTTGTTGAAATTGTTTGAAAAATGATATTTTTTCAACTGCTGAATTTGCATATTACGCGGGCGGATGCGAGCGATTCGTTGGGTAAAGGGTTAACCCTTTGCTAACCCAATCGTCCAAACCAGTTCAACTGGGTTTTCTGTTGAAGAACTTGACAATATGTTTTGATCTTTTTTGCTTTAAAACTTAGCTTATAGCACCTCATTTGAAAGAGCTATGTGAGTCCGTTCCAATGGTGAGTTATAAGGAGCTTTTTTAGGTAATGAATTGCAACTGTTTGGTTGTCTTGAAGGTATGTTCGTCGATGCTCTGTGAGAGACAAAGGATCAAACGCCAAGTAGTTGTCTCCCTTTATGTAATTGGCCAGATAATGCCACAAGGTTTGAAAACATGGATTTATTTTTAAATACCGTACGTTTTAATTTGTTCCAGTTTAATAATCCGACGAAGAATTTTCGCAAACTTTACAAAGGTAATTCTAAAATAAAAGAAAATTAAATTAATCTAGTTCACTTATGAATACCCCAGAGACAAAAATAAAATAAACTTAAAGCAATCAAGTTCGTTTATGGATACCCCAAAGACACAGTGTAATTTGTAAATCAATAAATGCACGTGCTATTTACTTCATATTTAGAATGAGTTCGACGAGGCAGCAAAATCCAGTGCACACAGTTCAGATTTGAAGGTTTCGTTCCAAATTGAATGAAAAAAATATATATTAGTTACAGCGTGTGCATGGTAATCAGTCGAGGGGCATCTGGAGCCGAATATTAGTCCCAAATCCCCAATGTAAAGTGGGATCATTTTTCCTAATCGACCCTAAAGAATCACACCTTGTCCATCTAATTGGGTAAATGCAAAACAATCTACAGCGCTTATAGGGTAAGTCACGGAACTCTTGATTGTAAAAAACAGGGAAATATGGCACAATGTTCTTTATATAAACATCTTAACTCATACGAAACGAACAAGCATCAAAATTATGAAGTCTTATAATCGGTGTTTCTATAGTCAAGTGTCGTCTGCCAATTCATGCAGACGACACTTTACTAGAAACAACTGCTCAACTAAAACGACTTTGCTGTTCTCTATTATCCAAAACATCGGTGCCAGAGCACCTGCTCCAAGTGCTCATACAACATCCGAGGCGAGTAGGCTCGACATCAAGCCCATGGGTGTTAAATCCCATTAAGTCTTTCCGATGTAAGTGTTTTTCCTATGGAAAAGGTCTTTGTCGCTTTCCCTGAAAGGCTGGGCAGAGCCCTGGTGTTTTATGATCAGCCTGCTTTGTCAGATGAGAATTTCAAGTCCCCCAGTTTGATACTGTATCTGTATGGTATCAGGCCTAGAAATTAAAAGCTTACACCGTAACCTGCAGCAGGTTACGCTATATAATTTGGTGGTAACATATAGGAAAAATGTGTTGTAATGCTTTTCTGCTTTCTCTGTTTTTTTTACTACGCACGTCAAGTTGTTTTTGACTTGATAGATTTTTCTCCCAAATATATAACAATGCGAGATCGCGCGTTATTTGAAGCTATTTATTTTGACGCTAATCTGTTAAGATGTAAACGGCATGCTACTCTGGTCATGTGTTGATGCAATGCGCAACCTTTGAGTCGAGTGTGTTTTCCAAAGATTGTCATACCTGACTGGCAAAACATGTGGGATTAGGAAGTTAATTAATGCTGTGTTTTATCGAAAGCTGTACTACGTTCGCATATTTTACAATTGACGTAACAACCCCCACGTCACCTGAGCGATCGTTCGCGTATTATTTCCAGGCCCATGGAACGTATTTCCCCTACTTGTTTTGGTTTGGTTGAATCTGGGAACGCCACACAGTAGTGGTTACTCGGGTTAAAGAGCCTCGAACACAACCATTGAAAGAAAATGGAAACAAGGGAGGTAAGGTATGTTAGTTTAGGGTTCGAGTTTGTCTCATTTTATTTCCGTTACATTGCTTTGTTCCAGTCCGGGACGCCGCGAAGATGACCGATGGAGAGATGTGAGGGTGTCAAACAAATTTGTCCAGAATGTCATGACTCAAGTCTCAACTGAAGAAATATTCCTACCACATCATCATTCTTCGAAAGCATGCCTTGGTGATGAAGTTTAACCCTTTACCAACGTAACGACGAAAACCGGCCTGCGCTATTCTCAAAAATCGCCAATTAATTTTCATTATATTTTCCATTTTCCATTATTTGTCTCAGCGCTATTCTCAAAAATCGCCAATTAATTTTCATTATTTTTCTTCTCAAAAACATAGGTTATAACCCCTCGAACGAGCTCGTTCTAATGGGGGGGGGGGGGGGGGGGGGGGGTGGCATAACCTATGTTTTGGAGACAAAAAATGAAAAAAAATAGTTATTCAAGAATTGTTTTTGCAAGTGACGTCTGCTTTTCATGTTAAGTAAATGGTTAAATATTTGTCAGCGGGGATTTTAATTAAAAAAACTTTTGGATAAATACATGTAGAAATCTGGAAGATTATTGAGGGTGGGGGTTCACACACCCACAGTTACGACCTGGTTCCAGTCTCCACTCTCAAATAACTACCCGTCTGCGCCAGTGGCCTATCTTTGAAAAGGGGAGACAACCCTTCTCTCGTTAGATCATCGAAGTTGAGCAACGTCGAGCTCGGTTTGTCCTTGGATGGGTGACCGTCTGAGCAATCGAGTCGGCCCCCCGCATTGTGTCCTTGGGCAAGGCACTTAACCCCGATTGTCCTCCTGGGGGCACGACGACACCGCGTACTAAGGCGTACTGAACGTCGATGGTGCGCATGTCTTCAACCAATGTAACCCTGCCTGTGTTGCAGTACGGAGTTACGATGTTGGGGAGCTGGCAGCTGTTCGTCGTTGCTCTATGGTTCTCTCCGGGTACTCCAGCTTCCTCCACCCGTAAAAACTGTCACCGACAAGCCTGAAAATAAGCAGACTGTCATCTTCAAAATGAGGTCCCCACAGGGTGAATTTGGTGATGCTACCCTGCACAGCAGGATAGCATCACAAAATTTACCCTCTGTGAACCTAAGTCTGGATCAAGGTCTCAAGCCAAAACAGAAAAATGTACCTAGAGGATAAATTGGCCCACTGTATGGGATAGCATCTGCAAATTCACCCTCTGGGGACCTCATTTTGCAAATGGCAGGTTGCTTATATTTAGGCTTGGTCACCGACACGATATGACCTTGGATGTTAAGTGTCGTTAAACCCTAATAAATAAATAAATAAATAAATAAATAAATAAATAAATAGACAACCGTTCAGTTTTTTAATCAATGTTTTAACATATAAAGCGAGCGAAAGTCTCAATGCTTCCCCCTTTGGTGTTCAACGGTTCCTGAAATTCCGAAAAACACAAGTATTTGACATCACGACGTGGCAGTCACCTCGCCGACACTAGCAAGAAGAAATTACATACTAGGAATATCCGTGCTCGTCAAGCTGCAGTTAATTTTTATCGACTTTATGAAATTATGTTACGTTATTTTTTTCTATGAATTACACAAACTTCGATTTCCGACAGTTCGTTTGTAGAAGTGAAGGTTCCTCTTATAGCAGTCTTATCTTTCTTGTGTTACCTTTTCTGTGGTTTTCCATTTTCATTGTTACAGGCCTGATTGAATCCATTGCTGAGTCAATGGTAATGCATTATCACGAGTTATTTGATGCTTGCAGTCTTATCAGTGGAATGGATTGACTAGGTGCACTTCCGTGTTGGGCAACTCTTACAAGTAACGCATCTCCAAGCGCATAATCTACAATATAACTCAGCGATAAGTGATCTTCCCATTCCAATTCTTGATCCGTATACTGGAAGATAACATGAAAACAATTGTTAACCTTTTTAACTGGTTGAGTGCTGGAGGCCACTATCAGGGTTTTCAAAAATTGAGGGTACCATAGAAAAAGCCAAAGTTTTCCTTGCTTATGTTTCACATTCAGTCAAACGCAAATAATATTTTGTTTATATAAATTTGTTTTATCACAAATTATTGAAAAGTGCCGGTGGGCACTCTCCAATGATTTGTAATAAAACAATTTCTGATGAACAAATTTAGACCACCAAAATTAACGTAGCACCCAACCAGTTAACAGAATGTGCATAAATATTTGTGTGAGGAAAAAAATGGTTGTCGACGAGCAGACGGAAGATGCGGACTGGCCGTATGGTCCACCGGGAAAATTCCCGGTGGGCCCCCCTTTGGGTTTCCACAGGGGGGGGGGGGGGGCAAAATTGATGCAGCCCAACACCTGTTGTTACGTCAAATTTCGTGAAAATGACCAAAACGCGAAGATCTGATTGCATTGACTGCCGGTATATCTATTCGGTATATCGAATAGAGGATATTTCGATATCCCTGCAGTCTGGCCTGCCACTGATCGCTCAGGTGAAAGGAAACAGCGTTCCTTCAATTTTAAAAATCAAAATTTTCTCCGATTGGCCCGAACTATGGTCTTCTTGATGGGTCTCCCCACCCGCACCCCCGCCGCCGGGTAGAACCATTTCTGTCGAATGATCGATGGAGATGATAGAAAAAATGTCATCGAAATGTCCTCTGTGTGGACTGCCATTGATCGCTCAGATACAAGGAAGCCGGGTTCATTCAGTTCGCAAGATCAACATTTTCTCCAGCCCCCTTGGTGCATTCCCCGCCCCTGGCAGACGGCACAATGAACAATAAAATCGGAAGAAGTGGGGATCAGTAACACAAGTGCTAGATGATATGTATTTTGGAATAAAAACTGACACCTTGCTAGCATTTATGGTTTTATTATATACCTATCAATGATATGCCGTGTTTTTCACCCATCGCATCCTGATCGTCGGATCACACTAAGTGGTTTTCCGATTCCATATCAGATGGTTGGTCTCAGAACGAGGACGGCACTGGAGAATATCAATCGAGTCCGCCCAGGTTACCCAACCGTTTCTAGCTACGCTTAATTTGTGTAAATAAACACTATCGAATAACTTGAATTTCTAATATTGTTCTCATGCTATTATATATGCACTAACCCATATTAACCCTTTACCCAACGTAGCGGGCAAAACCGGCTAGCGCTATTCTCAAAAATCGGCAATTAATTTTCAAAATATTTTCATTTTTTGTCTCAAAAACATAGGTTATGACCCCTCGTTGGAACGAGCTCGTCGAGCTCGTTCCAACGAGGGGTCATAACCTATGTTTTTGAGACAAAAAATGAAAAAAATTAGTTATTCAAGAATTTTTTTTGCAAGTGTCGTCTGCTTTTCATGTTAGTTAAAGGGTTAATCACAATGAAATATCGTTGTAACTTTGCTTTCTTACTTTATTGCTATTTCAATGCGCGAATCTGACACTGATGTAGAATGCTGTCAACTTTGGGAACTTTGAAACGATATTTTGGGAAGTCCCCATAATTTTACAAGTATTGTTTGTTTGAAAATAAAGGTAGTTCTAGATACAATTGCGCGCTATTTACCCTTATATTGATTTCTCTTGTCAAAGGTGAATTTCTATAACGGCATATAATAAACAGATCATTATTTGGCGGCTCGTGTGATCTGGCGATCTAACCTTGTCAACTCGACGGAATACAACAAACTAGATCACTTTACTTTCATAATAGTCTCTAGTTATTATACAGTACGTGGGGAGTGTATTGTCATTGAATCACCCGCAGAGTGGAGATTCCACCCAAGCAATAATTGCAAATTTGTTGCAAAGCATAAGAAGCACAAGCAAAGTTCCAGCCAATGGACCTCCGGGTTATACCCGGAGGTTCATTGGCGGAAACATTGCTTATGTTTTTTGTTCACATGTACAGAAATTGAAAGTAATACTTTGGGTGATAACTAATTTGAAAGTGATACTTTGGGTGATAACTCCACTCCCCGGGTGATTTGGTTACAGTCCACTCTCCACATACTGCATGATTACCTCAAATATTCCCTCCATATCGCAATTGTTTCCATTCGATTCTGGCTCTCCAGAAACGGCAGTCTCAACTTTTATTTATTTATTGGGGTTTAACGATACTTTCGACAGCCAGGGTCGTGACGGATGGTTTATCGGTGGAGGAAACCGGTGTACCCGGAGAGAACCATCGAGTAACGGCGAGCAACTGTCAGATTCGCCAATATACTAACCCCACACAAACCGGGTTAGCATTGGTTGAAGACAAGTGTACCATCGAAGCGCATTATGCCTTAGTACACAACGCCACCGTGTCCCCACGTGGGCAATCAGAATTAAGTGCCTTGCCCAAGGACACAACGCAGTTGCCCCTGGCGGGGATCGAACCGTGGACCTTTCGGTTTGAAGTTCAATGCCGTAACCACTGAGTCACCGCGATCCCAGTCTCAAAGTACCAAATTCATATCATGCATGTCTCAAACGACTCACTGACGTTCGGAGATTTTCCGAAGCGGCAATTTTACAAACGCGGAATAAAAACTGGAATGCTTCGGCGCCGAACCCTCCGAATAAACATCCGTACTTTTTTTGTTTGCATTGAAGTGTGTCCCTATACAGTTTTTAAAGACTCGCTATATCGCTCATTTTCCAAACGAATTATTATAACAGTCAATTAATCAGCGTTGTCTTGTTGACGAAAACATATTAAATACGACTGTTTGATCTCACGCGCTCTCCCAATGACGCATCACTCATCGGCGATCGCCGCGCGTTGAGCCCCGGTTCAGAATGGGCGCCGATCAACGCGTACCGATGGCAAACGCCCGACACGGGGCGTTCCCCTTTCCATTAGTTTCTGAACGCACCACTGAATCTACCACTTTTTTTTAAACAAGAGGCCACAAGGGGCCCGAGGGCGCTCACCTGACATGGTAGCCTAAATATCAACCCCGGAGAATTGATTTGAACAAGTTGTATCTGCCCCTCTTAAGAAAAGCTTATACCAAATATCCAAAGATTCTGACCAGTAGATGTAAACAAAAAGATTTTTAAAGAATATTCCTCATATTGAAATAAGTAATAATTCGGGGTCCCACGGAGGGCCCTAATATGAACCCAGGGAGTTGGCTTGAACAAATTTGAATCTCACTTCCGTAAGGATACTGTATACCAAGAATCAAAAGATTCCGACTGGTGGATGTGAAGAAGATTTTTGAAGACTATTCCTTATATTGAACTTAGGTATAATTCGGGCTTCCACATTGAGCCCAAATATGAAGCCAGGGACTTGGGTTGAACAAACTTGAATCCCCCCCCCCCCACCCCCAAGCATGCTGTATACCAAATATCAAAAGATTCTGATTGTTGGATCTGAAGATGAAGATTTTTAAAGAATATTTCTCATACTGCTCTAATTTAAACATTTGGGCTCCCATAGAGAGCACAACTATGGACCCAGGGATTTGCTTTCAATAAACTTGTGACACAATCTTCCACAGATGTTATATGTGAAATTCGAAAGCTTTTGAAGCAGTGGTTTGGGAGAAGAAAAAAAAGCCTAAAATGTTTTTCCCATTACCCACAGTAATGTTACCTACAGTGTTAAAAAATGCTGACGCAGCACTTTTTCAGTGAGCTCAAATATGAGCCGAGGGACTTGGCTTGAACAAACTTGAATCTCACCTCCCTAAGGATGCTGCATACTAAATATCAAAACATTCCGACTGCTGGATCTCAAGAAGAAGACTTTTAAAGAAAATTGCTCATTTTGATATAAGTTATAATTCGGGCTCCCACAGAGAGCTCAAATATGAACCCAGGGACTTGGCTTGAACAAACTTGAATCTCACCCCCCTCCTAAGCATGCTGCATACCAAATATCAAAAGATTCTGATTGGTGGATCTGAAGAAGAAGATTTTTAAAGAATACTCCTCATACTGCACTAATTTGAACATTTGGACTCCCATAGAGAGGCCGCTTATGGACCCAGGGATTTGATTTCAATAAACATGTGAAACAATCTTCTAAAGATGTTATATGTGAAATTTGAAAGCTTTTGGAGCAGTGGTTTGGGAGAAGAAGAGTCTTAAATGTTTTCCCATTACCCACAGTGTTAAAAAGTGCTGACTCTGCACCTTTTCAAAGTCCCGAAAAAATACCCAATGATAAAACGGATAGCAATTTTTTTGGACCATTCCATTCTGTTGGTCCAAAGGAAGCTTCACACCAAATAAGAATTCACAGTGCCGTGTAGTTTTGGAGATATGGGCGTTTAAAATGTTTTCTATTTTTATTTAGCTCCTGCGGTTCTCTTGGAGCGACGGGAATTTTTTCGGGGCATAAATTAAGTACTTATGACCCAATAAGCCCTCCTGTCAAATTTGGTTCAAATCGGCCTCTCGGTTTGGAAAATAGAAATTTTGGGCGGGACGAAAATTCTTGCCCCTCCCATAGCGAAGGCAAATATAGGTCCTCGAACTTCTCTTGAACAAATCGGAGTCTACACCTCAAAAGGAAGCTGCACACCAAATATCAAGTCTCTGCTACTGCTGGTTTATGAAAAGAAGATTTATTTAAGATTTAAGGACACTTTTTGGGCGTGGCCCTACCGAGGGGCGAGGCAACATAATTTGAACAAATCAAAATGCAATGTCATAACAAACTATTATCTCAAATTTCAATTAAATCGGTTCAGCGGTTTTGGAGGAGAAGACGCAAACACCATGTTCAGGGACGACGGAAGGTGAGTGGTCACTATAGCTCCCCTGACTGAAAGTCAGGCGAGCTAAAAACAAATCCAACTGTATTGCTAACGATATGGTATTTGATACAAGTTGTAGTCTGTGTATACAGACAATTAGTTGACCTGGTGGTCCTTTTCTGTCGAGGGGACGAGACGAAATCATCCAAATTAATCTGGCTGATCCGGGCCCTTCAACGAGACGACATGTTGCAACCTAGGGCACTGCGAAGCTTCGTGATTCGATTCGTTTTCGAATCCTAAGTTGCTATTCGGTTCGATACGAAATCGGCTGTCCGATTCGTTTTCCTTCGAATCTTTTACTGGAATTTCGCTTGCTATATCAGTCATCTTATCTTATTCGTCTCATAAAACGTATAGCTGAGATGGAAATTGTACACAAATGATGTTGAAAATAAAGACCGAGTGTAATTTCCGCTATATTAACATAAAAAGCACCTGCACCAATGCCACACTCCACTAGTCACTACCTCTGCTGAAAGCAGATTTAAAGTTTCCAAGCAATATCAACAATGAACTTACGGTTGCTAGTGGCTATACAGAATTCTCGCAACCGTTCCAGTTTTTGAACAAAAATCTTTACTGGGTAATATTCCAACTACATCATCAAGACATGCCTTCGACGAAGGCATGTCTTGATGATGTAGTTGGTATATTTTATCGGTCAGGACATCAAGACGCCTGTATTCGATTCGAGGTTCGATTCGATTTCGAATGATAGACTCGATTCGATTCGAATTGAAAATACGTGATTCGCAGAGCCCTGTTGCAAACGTGATTGGTTTGACTGTTGTAATAATTTATTTATTACAATGCAATTTGAATACGACACCCGAAATGCTCGCAAAAAGAAGTCATTGAATGTTTGTCCAGCGTGTTCAACGCAAAGGCTCTCGTATTTTTATTTCACGTTTGTTAAAATGTAGCCTCGAAAATCTTTGCAAGTCAATAGCGTCACGCGAGCCTCGTTTGACACAGTCGCTACATGGATTTGGAAAAGTGGAGTCTCTCATTTCCTGTGACAAAGAATTGACAAGCAAACTACAGCAATATCTTAGAGGTATTTGTGGTAGTTGTGTATTTAACCCTTTACCCAACGTAACGGCCAAAACCGGCCAACGCTATTCATAAAAAAGCGCCAATTAATTTTCATTATTTTTTTTATTTTTGTCCCAAAAACATAGATTATGATCCCTCTTTGGAACGAGATGAGCTCGTTCCAATGAGGGGTCATAACCCATGTTTTTGAGACAAAAAATAAAAAAAATAGTTATTCAAGAATTTTGTTTGTAAGTTTGTTTGTAAGTGTCGTCTGCTTTTCATGTTAGGTAAAGGGTTAAATAGTATTACCGCCCACCACTGGTGCCATTAATTTTAGTACTCTTCAATAAATACCAAGAAACAATTTTAATTACTTGAACGACCTGAAAATAGGTTGCCTTAACTTTTTAGGCAACCCATTTTTCAGGTAATCCTGTTTCAGTGTGTTATAAGCAAGAGAAGAGTAAAAATAAATATTGATATGTCCATCATTTTATGTGGAAAATTTAGTTGAGAAAGGCATTGCAGCTGTTCGATGAGCTTCGTTTGTAATACACGGTGGACAGTAGAGACGGGCAATATACCGAACAATTGAACCGACACCGACATAATGGGGATACCGAAAAACCGAAATGAACCAATCATTCGAATACATAAACCATCTGTATTTTCAAATTTTCCTTCATTTGCTATTTATAAGGCCTTGTTGCGGCTTGGTAGCAGATGAAGTGTTCATTTTCATGAAAGAAGTTATTGATTTTCTTTTCAGTTTTGTTACCCCTGAGAATTTGCCAATTGTCCCGAATTTCCACAAGACGACAACCTGTGCATATCCTCCAGTTGCTTAGCAGTGATTTCTCTTCGCGTCTTGGCTGCCAGTTAAGACGTGACGAGAAATCACAACCTGGGTGATTTATCTATTGTCAACATGACCTCCTAATGATGGCATGTGAAGAGCACATGCTCTGAGATTGCAAAAACCTGAAATAGGCCTTGAACCCTTTACCCAACGCAGACGATTTCAAAATTTATTATTTTAAATATCATTTTTTAAATTTTTTCAAAAAATTTCAACAAAACCATATCATGTGACCCCTCATTGGAACGAGCTCGAAGAGCTCGTTCCAATGAGGGGACACATGATATGGTTTTATTGAAATTTTTCGAAATATAATATTTTTTCAGCTGCTGATTTTGCATATTACGCGGGCGGATGCGGGCGATTCGTTGGGTAAAGGGTTAAAAGTTAGGCTGTGTTTGGAACATGTCACAAAATTACTGTAGATATGATTTTCTGTTGCAAAAGAATCCTAATGTTGAACGCATTGGCGTTGGCAGTTGTGGCACTGCTGGAGAATGATAATAAATTATTCTGCACTTTTCAGCTCTGCATTCCTCTTTGGTACTCTCAGCAAATCCTCGGTCAAGTCAGATACCGAATACCGAACCGATACCGTGATATACCCACATAAAAATATCGATACCGAACACAAAATTCCAACACCACCCATCTCTAGTGGAAACAAAGTGTTAATGTCATAATTTTTTGAGAGTTAACCCTTTACCTAACACGAAAGGCAGACGACACTTGCAAACAAAATTCTTAAAAGCTAATTTTTTTCATTTTTGCGACAAAAACATAGATTATGACACCTCGTTGGAACGAGCTTGTCAGGCACGTTTCAATTAGGTGCCATAAGCTATGTTTTTGAGACAAAAAATGAAAAAAATAATGAAATTTGAATGGCGCTTTTTTGCGAATAGCTCTAGCCAGCTTTTACCGTTACGTTGGGTAAAGGGTTAAAGAATATCCAAAACGACGTTATAAATCTTCCTATTTTTTGTCTGAGGTCTACTAATCTGGGCGAATGAAAAATCGGTCGCTATGTTTGTTTTGAGACGAACGAAACGTTCATTTACACAATTGATACAGGTTATCGGGTCATGAGATAGTGAGTTCGAACTTGTCAAGAGTGACTTGTAGTGAGGGAGACACTCAGCCAATAGGTGTAGGAACCTGGGGTGGAGGGGTAACCCCACACAAACATTTTGAAAGAAACATTTTTTTTTCCGGCAATAATGTTTGGATTTCTGCCAGTAACCAGAACAAACCCGGGATGACCATTTTTTTTTAGATTAGGTATTCTTTGATGACATTCTATCTCTCTGGAGACCATTGAACTCCAGAACGAAATGTCGTTGGTTCAATCTTGATTATCGCCATCTGCGTTGTGAACTTGGAAAAGACCCTTAACCCATTTACCTAACATGAAAGGCAGACGACACTTGCAAACAAAATTCATGAATAGCTATTTTTTCATTTTTTGCATCCAAAACATAGCTTATGACTCCTCATTGGAACGAGCTCGATGAGCTCGTTCCAGTGAGGAGTCATAAGCTATGTTTTTTAGACAAAAAATGAAAACCATAATGAATGTTGAATGGTAAGTTTGCGAATAACGCTGGTCGGTTATGGTCGTTACGTTAGGTAAAGTGTTAATCCCAATTGCCCAAGTGGGCGTAAAGCACGTAGATTGTACAGCCGATGCCTCCACCCAAAAGCAAACCCTTCTTGTGCTGGGTTGGTAGATGGATAGTAGTTCTGACAATTATACTCGCCACTGCTTGGTGGTTCTACCTAGTTAGTCAGGTTTTGTCCACTGTATAACCCTGGCTGTTGAAAGAATAGTTAAATCCTAAAAAAACAAAGCAATAACAGCACCCACCCCCCCCCCCCCCCACCCCGAACAAACAAAATGGTATCGTCCCAAACATCTCCAAGTATCGCCGTGAGAGAGCGTAAAAATTACAGATTTCTCTGGTGGAGTTTCTTAGCTCCACCCAACCACCCCACTATACGTTTATGACTTAGCCCACTTACTTGCTGGCAATGAAGTGTTCTGGAGACCCAGGTGTACCGCAGATTAAGAGCATACATACCTTCAACACATGCCAGTCATGCTCCAACTTCGCTTGTGGTGTATTGGTTAAAAAAGCTGACAGTTACTTGCCTCTGGTCTCTGTTTTTCACACGTAATGTAAAACATATTTTCAAACCTCTTATGTACTTACCAATGTTTGTTCTATGGTTACGGCATTGGACTTCAAACCGAAAGGTCGACGGTTCAGTCCCCACCTGGGGTACCTGCGCTGTGTCCTTGGGCAAGATACTTAATCCCAATTGCCCACGTGAGAACACGGTGACGATGTGTGTTAAGGCGTACTGCACAGCGATGGTGCACAGGTCTTCAACCAATGCTAACCCTGCTTGTGTGGACTTAGAACGGTGGGGTGTCTGACAGTTGCTTGTCGTTGCGTGATGGTTCTCTCGGGTACTCCGGCTTCCTCCACCCGTAAAACTATCCGACACGAGGTGACCCTGTCTGTCGAAAGTGTCGTTAATAAAAAAGAAAACTCACCAGTGTTCGTTAAAGTGGTTGTATTTTCCTCTATCAACTGTCCATTGTCTGTCAATCCGTTGTCGCTCGGAGAATTCGAAGCGTCAACCGGGTTAGACTTGATTAAATTAGCAGCAACGGAGACCAATAGGAACACGATTGGGATTATGTGGTTCATTTCGTGTTTCTCTCCGATCGAACCTGCCTGGATGACAGCGCATTGGGGCCTGCGGTTGCGTTTTTATAGTAGAAACGCCAGGATGATAGAGACATGACAAACATATCAAGAATCATTTACTAAAAGTCTGATGACGGATCCTGTTCTGGGTAACAATCCTTGGCAATTGTTATAATTTATTTCAGTGAATCTTTGGATTGGCGATGCACGCACCACTTAAAAGGATATTCGCACTTTGAGATCAAGCGCCATCGCTAGTCATTTCCGGTCTGTATGGAGTAGTCGTGCAAAAACTTACTCGCTATATCTTTGAGATTTCTTTATTGTTCATTTGATTATTGTCACGTGATGCTACTTTCGACATCTGCCGCTATACATTAATCAATGCACAAATGTAACGTCAAGTTGAGTTCCTTTTACGCCACTCAGTTATAACATGAACACAGCCCACATAATTAGCAAAACTCCCGTGATGTTGACAGAGGTGGCGGAACCGGGGGTGGGGTGGGGGGGGGGGGGGATTTCACAGACACGTGACCCTCCACTTTTTTCCATTGCGCGGTTATACAATGATTTAATATGGGCGCACGCAAACGTGTCAATATACAGGCATTCTTGTAATATATTATTTGCAAATCCCAGCAACATTTGGCAAAAGAATCACACCTTGGGTCGCTTCAGTCCGTTTTTTCTACTTCACCCATCTTCCAACCCGAAGGCTAGCATTCGGGTTGGAAGATGATTGCAGTAGAAGAAGTGAACTGGACAGTGACCACTCCGCGGCAAGCTCATATAAACGAGAGACTATAGTATGTCACTGCACATTTACTGATATACGGTTGTAATGTTTCTCCCACTGGGCCGAACTATGGTAGCCTTGAAAGGTTGTGCCCCACCACTTTTATCGAGCTTTTTGCCTCAAAACAAAGGTTATGACCTCTCATTGGAACGTGCTTGGAGCTATATTTTGGAGGCAAAAATGGTAAAACTTGAATGGCCTCTGGCCGGTTATAATAATCTAATCTTCTGTGATTATTTAAACAATAACATGATTTTGGAGGGCATTATGGTTCGTGAGCGGCCCTGATTCGATGTTGAACAGCCCGAGGGTTTATTAAAGGCCCGAGACGAAGTCGAGGGCCGTTAATAAGCCCAAGGGCTGTTCAACATCGATGCAGGGCCGCTCACGAACCATTATGCCCGACAACAATCATGTTATTACTATTATTACCACTACGTAATTTGTAATTTTACACATTTCCAAAATGATATCCCAGCAATCAAAAGACACAAAATTTAATAAAACAGACACATTTTATTTGGGTCACGTGACAAGAGGGCCGATAATGAATTTTGTTTTCCATTAGCGGCCCTTCTATCACGTGACTACCGAGCAATAGAGGATATGATTGCCCGTTAAATCGACATTAATGCAGTAGGAAACGCCCTGCAAAGTGGTAATAATAAACGGTAACTCATATATGGTGAAGAAGTCACCATGGAACCGCACGGCTGGATAATCGACCCTTCAGCAGTGATATCAGAAATTTGCGTAAAATGATTGTTTTTTTTATTGAGAAGCATTACTTCAAAATTATATTTGATCAAAATTATGATCAATATCCACATCAGTGATTGACATTGGTGGAAGTTTTGCTGCCTTTATTCTGCACCAAGGCGCAATTACAGATTTCACTTCATGATCAGATTTCACACTGAAAAGGAGAAAATATAATTGTAGCATATGGAGATGTAATTTTTCTTCCCTGGAGAGGTGAGGATCATAAAATCTTCAGCGGAATTAACAATGGAACGTCCCGCGGAAACCTAGCTCGAAGAGCCCAACAGTGCGTTATCACTGTGGTATTCACGAGTATGAGAGGACACGGTAATCGACGACTGGAGGGGTGAGACTCCTCTGCAGTAGTTGTCATCATGATATAGTCATATATGTTGAAAGTAGCTTTAAACCGCAATAAACACAAACACTCATAAATGATTAACCCTTTACCTAACTTGAAAAGCAGACGACACTTGCAAACAAAATTATTGAATAACTATTTTTTTTCATTTTTTCCTCAAAAACATAAGTTATGACCTCTCATTGGAACGAGCTCGACGAGCTCGTCCCAAAGATGGGTCATAACCTATGTTTTTGAGACAAAAAATGAAAAAATAATGTTAATTAATGGGCGATTTTTGTGAATAGCGCTGGCCAGTTTTCCCGTTACGTTGGGTAAAGGGTTAAGGAATAAGGATTGCCCTTTTCGAAACGTAGCGATGCACAGCATCTCCACGTATCGTAAATAACAGTCCTTATTTTTTTGCATCTTTTTTCTTCAGTCAGAACATCCTTCCGTCTTCAACCCATATTCCAAAGAGCACGTCCCGCTCTTAAATTTCAAAATCCTGCTAAAAATGGATGTCTAAAAAGGCGTGAGTTCCTTGACTCAAACAAATAGCAGACATTCTAGGCAGTGGCGGATACAGATATATTTTTTAAAAAGGAGTGGGAGAAGGCAAACCTTTAGGGAGGGGGCATTGATGCATTGATGCCCCATTGCGTTTACACCCAACTCCCACTACCCCGTCATCCTCTGGATGGCCTCGTGAGCGAGGCTGCTCACTTATTAGAGCATTGAATCTCGGACTGAAATGTCTGCTGTTCGATCTTGACACGCGACATCAGCGTTATGTTCTTGGGCAAGACACTTAATCGCGATTTCTCAAGTAGACATACGGTGGTGTCGTGTTCTGAAGCGCACAACACATCACTTGTACATTCTCCTTCACAGCCAGAGTTGACCTTGCTGCTTGTGTCGGATTAGTAAGTTTGAGAGTCTGACAGTACGGCTCTGCGAAGCTTCGAGATTTGATTCGATTTTCAATATTAAGTAGGTATTCGGTTCGATTCAAAATCTGCTGCCCGATTCGTTTCCTCTTGAATCTTTTTCTTAGGAATATAGCTTGGTATCAGCCATCTTCACGGTCTAACAAAACATATAATTCAGATGGAAATCGTAAATAAATGGTGTTGACATAAAAGACTCAGTGTAACTTCCGCTACATCAACATAAATAACATCTCTACTTATGCCACCAACCATGATAATTCCACTTGCCCCTACCACAGTTAAATACAAATTTAAGGTTTCCAAGCAATGTCGACGATGAACTATAATTACAGGGTAATATTCCAGCTACATCATCAAGGCATGCCTTCGATGAAGGCATGCCTTGATGATGTAGTTGGATTATTTTATCAGTCAGGACTTGAGCCATCACAGCCAGATCAAATCAGGCTTATAGCAGGCCTGGCATTCTTTAGGAGTGCAGGAGTGCTGCACGCAAAGATAAAATGGGGGAGGGCAATTTTTTTCACCCCTTCATTTCTGGACCTTGTTGGGACTGCCTTTAAAATCTATTATCCCCTTCCGTTCCCTGAGTTCCAATGTGTTCTCTGTGCCTACTGGCTCAGTGTACGATTTGTCAATGTTGCATTGATTCACAATAATTCATGACCCATTCTGTGTCGCATTTCCATACATTTTGAGTGTAGAAGACAATCACGTAAGAATTAAATGCAACATTTTGAATAATGAGAAGATGTGTGTGCCAATTTTTCCTACTATGTAGCTGAATATTGAGAAATTTTTCAGTCACAATATTAATAACTTGAAGTGAATATAACCAAAATAGCATACAGGTTTTTGCATTGAAAATTTCAGGTGCAATTGCACTCCCAAGCAATCTGGGGAAGGCAATTGTTTTGCACTCCTGGATTTTCTAGATTGCCAGACCTGTTATAGCACTCCAACCTCCATCGGTTATCTTCAAGAGGCCACTAATTCGATTCGCGGTTCGATTCGATTTCGAATAACAGACATGATTCGATTCGAGATCGAAAATGTGTCATTCGTAGGGCCCAATGTGACAGTTGCTCGCCGCTTCTCTCCGCGAACTCCAGATTCCCCCACTCATAAAACTGTTCGACATGTTATATGACCCTACATTTTAGAGCGTCGATAAACTCCAACAAACAAACGGAAAAATAAACGAGAAGACCTCGTGCACTTGAGTGCGACAATAAAATCCGGAAATTAAACATCACTTCAAGTGTAATTGTAATTTGTTAAATTCAGTTATGTTTACAACCGTGTTTGGCTATTGTGGGAATATTCTTGTGACATTTGTTGACAAAAGTATTCGAGGGAATCTGAATTTAAAAAAAATACAAGTACACTTGCACTGTCGTTGTATGAGACGCAAAATCGTCTCTTTAGTGAACCAAGTTAACGTGGATCGAGGAATGAGTTTGAAAAAAGCCCATCACGGTCCAATGTGATCGCAATACCCCCACTCACCCTAGTCTGTATCCTCTATTGATGTTTTTTACGTCGACAGAGCTCGAAAATTTCTTCAAAATCCCCTGGTAGAGGGTGTTCCTCATATCCCCGACCCAGCTCGCGTTGCTCTTGCTGCATGCAGTTGGTGACTGCCTTCAGAAGTGTGCCAATATGTACTATTCCAAAAAAGTAGAGGATATTTGATAAAAGAGAGATATATGGAGAAATGTATTCATCTTTTCATCAAAAAGACAGTTGAGGCATTGCACTGTAACATCTCGTGAATGATTTCAGCCATAGTTGGGTGTCTGACAAGCACATATTCCACGCACTGAGATGTAGAAGACATGGACGGTCAGTCAGAGAATTTACCACATTCTGTCCAAGACCTCAATACATTGTAAATTCTCCTCGGTTCGCGAGACAAGCGCAGATCCGACGTGGCAGACTCCTCACCAAACGTCCAATATAAGCTTGACTGATGTTATTCCATTCTTCCTGCAGTGTAGCGGCGAGTTCCTGAACATTGGTAGCGTTGTCGTAGGCGGCTGCCAAGCATATCCTAGACGTGCTGGATTGGTGAATAGTCTGGACTTAGTGCTGGCCAAGGCAGTGTAGTGATGTTCTGCTCCTACAGGAACTCTGTAACGACACGCGCCCTATGTGCTCTTGCATTGTCACTTGGAAAATTAATCGACAGCCGTGACGTCGCGCAAATGGCATCACATGCGCTGCTAACATGCCACGGTAGTACTGTCTGTGACACGCCCTTGAATGACATGGAATGTTGTTCTGCTTGTCATGGTTATGCCTCACCACACCATAACCGAGCTACCACCAAAACGATCGTGCTGCCTAATGGTTACGTCATGGTATCGTTCGTTCCGCCGCCGCCACACTCTGCTTCGCCTATCGTGAAAGTCGAGAGTGAACCTCGATTCGTCGAAAAACTTGACGTTGCTCCACCGACAATTGTCCCAGCGCTGTCGTGCCCAACACCAATTACGCCTTGCTGTGACGTGACGTTCAGTCAAACGTAGAATTATTCGAGGTTGTCGAGCGTACAAATTCCAGCTGTGTAGGCGATTTCGGATAGTCTGGCCACTGACTCGCACATCTATCGCTCGGCGCAGCTGCTGTCCAATTTCTGATGCTCTTTGGTGGCGGTTACGTAATGGTGTGGTTCGGATGAAACGATCCTGGTTAGCAGTTGTCGCCCTTGGACGGCCTGACCGACGTCTGTCATGAACATTGCCTGTCTGACGGTAGCGTGACCACAACCTGCTAATCACCGATTGAGTAACGTTGAGAATTTGAGCCACTGCAGTCTGTCTGTTGTCAGCTTCCAACATGCCAACGACACGTAAACGTTTGTCACGTGTCAGTCTTCGCATACCTCAAAAGTTAAGTTTCGACCAGAAACTATTGATGAACGATTTATACCAAGAAAAGAACGACGAGGCCTCCGAAAAAGCCCGTCCAGTACAAATGAAAATTTCAAAACGCCCACAGACATTAACGCGGCGCTCGTGCGAAAAACCTGAACGAAGGTTTCATGGTCCGGTGCCATTCATGATCCACACCAAACTTGGTAACATATTGATGTGTCCAATCACGCGTATCCAATACCATTTTCCAAAAATATCAACATCAGTTTGGATAACCCCTACTTTTTTGGAATAGCATATATAGAGGGTCGTGAATGATGGGCTGTCCACCACAGAAATTGCAACCACAGCTCTTGGGTCGCCATCGAATTTCTAACTTCAGGGACGTCCATTACCCTCATCCTTTGGGTTAAATCTTTCGACTGGTACCCAGAATTTCCAACTTTTTACGACTCGAGCCCCCCAAATTTCCAGCTGTTGAAGTTTCGGACCGGAATTAAGGGATAAGATCAGAGTCCACCCCTTCTCTCACACACCTTCACACACACATCCTTACTTGTAATGTGTATCAACCGGGGCTCATTTTGCCACAGACAGTCAAACGGTCTCTATGCTTTCTATTGTATCTACATGAATGAAATTTCGTAAATGACGTTAAGGTTACAGACCGGAATCATTTTCGATTGTTTTTGTCAGTGTGTTATGAGTCTGTCTGTGTGCGTGTGTGTGTGTGTGTGTGGGGGGGGGGGGGGGGGGGGTATAAACACTGACGTTCAGGCACACACACAAGAATACTTTGAACCTTCTAACCGGCTTCGCCCTTAACAAACGGGGCGCGCCCTTTCTGCTGTGGTCTTACACAACACACGAAATCTCGAGAAAACGTTCAACCGGGGTCGCTCAAAGAGTTGGATTTTTATGTGCTACCTCGATCAGGGAGACTGGTTCTGGTGGCCTTTGCGAACGGAGGTGACCCCGCTTAGAAGGTTCAAAGTCTGAAATGTGAACCAGGTCGTCGGTGTTTACTAACCCTCTATCCCTCTCTCCTACACACCCACAGACACATCCTCGCCACCCCCCCCCCCCCCACACACACACACCTCGCTACACTCCTGACTGCCTATATACCGTCCCGTAACCGTGTTCCATTTGAAATAAGTAAATTATCAAACAACTAAATAAAGTGTGTGTCCGTATGTTTGTGTGTGTGTGTTTGATCACCGAAGTTAAGCAATGTCGAGCCCGGTTAATCCTTGGATGGGTGACCATTCGGCGATTGATTTGGGTGCTTCTCCTAGTAGTGGCTGGTGTGCGATCGGCGAAGTTTGAGTGTGTGAATCTGCGACGTTGCATCACATGCCAGCTGTGGACGTTGGAAATGTTCACCAGTACACTACGCAATCCTCACCGTACCCAGGTGTAAGAAAGGGACCTGTTGAGGTGCTTGCCTTGTGTGCCCGTCTGCGTATGCTCCGTTGAGTTGAGCTGATGAATGTCATAGAATGAACAAAGGGTGTGAACACCTGTGATACGGGGTAATAATGTAAGTCAGAGAGCACTGCGGTGGATTCCAGACGTTAACATTGCATTATTATTATTATTATTATTATTATTATTATTATTATTATTATTATTATTATTATTATTATATTACTTCACGTCCATGATGCACTTGTCTTCACCCAATGCTAACCCTTGTGTGGAGTTGGGGAGTCTGACAGTTGCTCGCCCATTGGGGCCAACATGTGTAGCGGGGTGATCGAACATTGCGAATATTCGCAAAGCATTGCGAATATTCGCATTCAACAGTGCGAATATTCGCATTTAACATTGCGAATATTCGCATTCTGCATTGCGAATATTCGCATTTAACCTTGCGAACATTCGCATTCAACATTGCGAATATTTGCATTCAATTGCGAATATTCGCAACGCATTGTTGAATGAGAATATTAGCAACGCATTGTTGAATGCGAATATTCGCAAGGTTGAATGCGAATATTCGCAATGTGAATGCGAATATTCGCAATGTGAATGCGAATATTCGCAATGCTCCCAGTACACATGTTGGCCCCAATGGGCTTCCGTATGTTTGTGTGTATGTGCGTTTGTGGAACACAGGTTGTTGTTATAAATCGGTTAAGATTCACTGGGAGTATAATGGGGAAGTGGGATAGGAGAATGATAGGAGAATGAAGGACATGTGGTTAGTGAGTGACACAAAGAAGAGGGTTAGTATGCTTATCGATCGAAGAGATTGGGAAGAATGGGACACGGGATGTCACCAAGCAGTTCGTCTGCGAATGTTGGGAGGAGAGAAGAGGCGTGGTAATAGGGGGCAGATGGGAGCACAGGGGTAATTTAACTAAGGCCTTCTCACCTGAGAACCGCGACAAATCAGCTGACTGCCAAAGTGTTATTATTGTAGAAGTTACATTAATATTATTAGTGTGATAGAAAGACGGATGTATGATGCGATTACGGATAGTTAATGTGATATATTTTCTTTCCTGGCAGTTTATTGCGGCGTCTTGCACATAAATACTAGACTTTAGGTTTGGAGCAACAAGTGTTCTCGTGGGAGGGTCGTCAGATGACAGCTATTAACAAGTGTCGAGTGATTAAGAAAACCATGTTCGTGAATAAATAAGTTGGTTAGGCCGAGGCTAATAAAATCTTTATTTTACGTCAATCATTGTTCTGATATATAGATATGATATGGTATAGGGAACGTGGTGGCACAAGGGTTATGGCGTTGGACTTCAAACCGAAAAGGTCCACGGCGCGATCCACGCAGGGGTAACAACTGCGTTGTGTTCTTTGACAAGGCACTTAACCCCGATTGCTCAAGTGGGGGCACGGTGGCGCTGTGTACTAAGGTGTACTAGGGGAGCACTGGCGGAGCGAGACCGGTTCTCGTTAGATCACCGAAGTTAAGCAATGTCGAGCCCGGTTAATCCTTGGATGGGTGACCATTCGGAGATTGAGTCGGGTACTTCTCCTAGTTGTGGCTGGTGTGCGATCGGCGAAGTTTGAGTGTGTGATTCTGCGTCTGACAGTTGCTCGCCGTTGCTCGGTTGTTCTTCGGGTTTTCCGGCTTCCTCCACCAGTAAAACTGTCCGTCACGAGGTGACGCTGGCTGTCAAAGTGTCGTTAAACCCCAATAAATAAATATGATATGCCCTAATTATTAAATATTATTTGTTACATCTACAGGCAAGAATCCATGCTCGCCTTGTAAGTTTAAAATAATAGGAACTGCAAATGAACAAATACTTTCAGTTTCATTGCTTTCAAAAGCGAAATCCTTTGGTCGTGCCACACCCCAAACTTATTTTGCGGTACTTAGTAATACCCAGAACACCATGACCGATACTGTCCAGCGTTAAAAACGAAACACCACGGTCGAGTTTCGCCACCAATAGTCGCTCGAGGTTTTATGAATATTTGACATCAAAGTTGAGCTCTTGTTTCTAACGTCATATCTCGACGAGTCGGAGAACCAAGAGCTCGACTACAGTTAAAACTAGAAGTCCTGTCACGAACTGTGCACTTATCTAGGCTTAATTGCGCGTAGGAATTGGGCGCAATTGCCATATCGAATGGCATTCAAAGATATCGAATGGCATTCAAAGCACGGCAGGTTCTCCTAGTTACTCATTGCAAACACAGGCAATGTTTCTGCCAATGGACCTCCGGGTAACCAGGAGGTCCATTGGCTGAAACATTGCTTGTGCACAGGCCATATATACAGAATTTGATAGCCTTACTATGGTTATAACGCGTAGATTAACGTGCATATCGACGTGCTATTTGTGCGCATTTCATGACAGGACTTCTAGTTTTAACTGTTTGATACAACATTGTGTACATAAACATAATGATGATGATAGATTTATCTTACAAATCTCAACTATAATAACTAGAGCTGAAACGGTTAACCGATTAATCGATTAATCGATGATCAACATCTTGATCGATCCAAAAGGTAATTGATCGATTACCCGTTACTTTTGAATTACTGTATTTCATGGGTTAACAAACGAACAAACTTGCTCCAAAACAGGCAGACCTTGTCACACTGACTCACATCAATTATATGAGACAGAGTAAAGCATGCAAGTTACTTGCTGACATACTTGTTTACTTGCATGATCATCATACTGTATTTATAGCTGGAGATGGTTATTCTTAACCCTTCACCCATTGCGGGTAGCAGACGATACTTGCAAAATAAATTCATGAATTACTAAAAATTTTCAATTTTTGTCTTAAAAACATAGCTTATGACCCCTCATTGGAACGAGCTCAACGAGCTCGTTCCAATGAGAGGTCATAAGCTATGTTTATGAGATAAAAATTGAAAACATAATAAATTTGAATGGATATTTTTTTGTATATAGGCCTAGTTGGTTTTGTTTGTTACGTTGGGTAAAGGGTTCATGCTGGCTGTAAATCATCAACGGTATGGCAATTATTCAGATATCTATTTGGAGAAGTGATTAATCGGTTAACCAAGGTTAATCCACGTGATTAATCGACCAAGAAGACCCCTTAACCGTTTCAGCTCTAATAATAACTTGATTAACACTTTACCTAACGAATTGGTCGCATTCTCCCACGTATTTTAAAAACTGGGCAGTAGACAAAAACATTATTTTTCTAAAGATTTCAACAAAACCATATCATATGACTCCCGCATTGGGACGAGCTCGTTCCAATGAGGAGGAAATCTGATTTGGTTTAGTTGAAATATTTGGAAGATATCTTTTGCAAAAAATGTTTTAAATACTGAATTGTGATGTCTGTATTGAATAAAGGGTTAACTTGCATTTTAATTTTAGATTTCATTTTCAGACTGCTTGTTTTGGTTGAAACTATAAGCGGTTGCCTCGAACTTTTGCTCTCCTCGGATAAAGTCATTGAGCGCGTACATGTTCAATATTCCGAAAAGACTGTGCGCTTTAACAGTATAACTGCGTGCTGTCCCAGCGTGAATGCCTTCTAGTGATTTACATATAAAAGCAAAAGGAATAAAAGCAATGTCGTTCCATAATTTAATAATTATACTTTTGAGGAGCGTTTTTTTTCATCTTTCGTGTATAGAAACTCTCAAACGCGTTTCGAAAGCGTGTAAGATAAGATAAGATTTATTCAGCAAATACACCAGAACAAAGGCAGATTGCTAGGTACACACAAAATCAACATAAACAGAATCATAAAACACACTAATTCCATATGACATACATAAATCTTGTGAAGGAAGAACTGGACCATGTTACAAATAACATTGCATAGCACTGGATTATCATTAGTCATTATTACTTTAAATTAGAGGGAAGTCATTTTTTTCGTCAGAAATTGCGCGAAATAATTTTTTCTGTCAATTCTGCATAAACCGGACATTCCATTACGAAATGCCATTCCGATTCCACCTCCCCCATTGTACAAGCTTCGCATATTCTGGGTTCCATCGGACGATCCACAGTTTATGGTTGCTGATGCGTAATCGCGTGAAATTGTTTCTCGCTTCAAGTGTGAATGAGATACGGTTCCATTTGATAATCTACTTTGAACAGTCGATAAGTCTTAAGTTTTTTTTCCTATTCTCTTATTATCATTGTGTATATCTTCTTTAAATAATTTAATATGGTCCGATTCAAGTTTGGACTTTTGAAGATTAATTTTACTTTTGGAAATTTCAGTTTCATTCAAACTGTTAAATCCAAGTCCTTCAAGCTTTTCACTTATTGGGTGTAATGTTCTGTAAATAGTAACGTAAACAATCGTAACCAAGCACGCGCTTGTATTATGTAGTTGCAAGATGCAGATTTTGTATCAGTGGCCCCTAGTACGCCCTGCATTCGGATAATTAGGAACCAACACATACTCACAGTAAGATAAATACTGTTATCAAAAGCAGGCAATGGCGATTAATTAACTAAAATACGCTATTATTATTTGCTAGTCTGTGAATTATCGCAAATTATCTAAAAGATATTTCTAGATATCCATCGATTTGATGGATAAAGAGGAATATCCTTCTGTAGCTTCATAAACGACGTCACGCTTCGGAGCATCGCTTCGCCTTCGATACTGTTTTAAGCGATTCAGTGTTGATTTTAAGTGCAGTATCAGAAGTTCACGCCATTCCAAGCCGTTCTGTGATTCCGTGACTGAAGAATTAGATGTATAATATTATAAAATAATAAAGTAAAATAATTAGATGTCTAGAAAGTGACTCCGAGGGAGATGTTCAGCCTTGAACTGAGTAACTTTTCCGAAAAACCGTGTTGATCGATTCGCCCAAGAAGTTTGTTTTGTTTGGGGTTTTTATTGGATGAGTCGGCGCACTTAATTCCAAATTCCAGGTTGTAAATTGACATTTAAAATGTTATAAAAATTAACATTAATGAAAAATATGAGAATATTCTCATTTGTAGTAGTATTATAATTATTAAATTTCATTTGTGAGTTGAACAATTAGTTGGTTAACCCTTTACCCAACGTAACGGACAAAACCGGCCAGTGCTATTCTCAACAAGAGCACCGCTGGGCATTGCATCATACGCCCGTGAACTGTTCAAATTGTACCATTTTAACACATTTGCAATTTTTTAGAGTGCGAGAAATTTATACTGGCATATATATATATGCTACGGTCAGACTTTGAAATCAGTGATTTTGTGAAATGACTAAATTTTTTCAGTCATTTGAGAAAAAAGACTAACAAGTTTGAAGCCAATCGAAAAACAAATACTAAAGTTATCATCCGGAAACCAAATATTTGACGAAGAATTCTAAGTCCAACAGGGGCCATAATTCAGGCAAAAATTGTTCAGACCGACCCCATATTCGAACTTGACCTGTATTTTGTTGTGATTAAACCACATACCAAGTTTGGAGCCGATCGGAAAACAAATACTAAAGTTATCATCCGGAAACCAAATATTTGACAAATTCTAAGTCCAACAGGGGCCATAATTCAGGCAAAAATTGTTCAGACCGACCCCATATTCGAACTTGACCTGTATTTTGTTGTGATTAAACCATATACCAAATTTGGATCCGATCGAAAAACAAATACTAAAGTTATCATCCGGAAACCAAATATTTGACGAATTCTAAGTCCAACAGGAGCCATAATTCAGGCGAAAAATGTTCGGACTGACCCCATATTCGAACTTGACCTGTATTTTGTTGTGATTAAACCACATACCAAATTTGGAGCCGATCGGAAAACAAATACTAAAGTTATCATCCGAAAACCAAATATTTGACGAATTCTAAGTCCAACAGGAGCCATAATTCAGGCGAAAAATGTTCGGACCGACCCCATATTCGAACTTGATCTGTATTTTGTTGTGATTAAACCACATACCAAATTTGGAGCCGATCGGAAAACAAATACTAAAGTTATTGTTCGGAAACCAAACGGACGGACGGACGGACGGACGGACGGACGGACGGACGGACGGACAGTCGGACAGACGGACGGACAACGCCATACTATAATACGTCCCGTTTTTCAAACGGGCGTATAAAAATCGCCAATTAATATAGGGCTGCACGGTATATCGATAAACCGACATATACCGGTGTTCAAACCAATATCGATTGAATACCGGTGTAATTACAAAAATATCGGTTTATCGTCATTATTTATTTACCCACAATTTAATTTTCAAGATGTCTTGAGTTTTTTAACAGTAGCCCCGAATGAATAATATTATTCCTTTACCCAAGGAATCGTCTGCATGTGCTCACGTAATAAACAATTTAAGCAGTTGAAAAAATAATTTTAAAAAAATTTCAAAAAAACTATATCATGTGACCCCTCATTGGAACGAGCTCGTTCCAATGAGGGGTCACATGATATTGTTTTGTAGAATTATTTTGGGGGGGGGGGGGGGTGGGGGGGGGGGAAATCTGATAAACTAATTTATAAAATAATAAATTTTGAAATCGTCTGCGTTGGGTAAATGTTTTTCGAACCGCATCATCAAGGCGTGCTAATTCGTTCCGACTGTGATGCCTCAAGTCTCGATTAATGTGGTACTAATGTTCATATATCTGAACAGTTTTCGATATACCGGTATACCGCGGTATTTTTTTTGATTGTCGATACCGGTATTCAGTTTTGAATATCGTGCAGCCCTAAATTAATATTCATTATTTTTTCATTTTTTGTCTCAAAAACATAGGTTATGACCCCTCATTGGAACGAGCTCGTCGAGCTCGTTCCAATGAGGGGTTATATCCTATGTTTTTCACACAAAAAATAAAAAAAATAGTTATTCAAGATTTTTTTTGGCAAGTGTCGTCTGCTTTTCATGTTAGGTAAAGGGTTAAATTATCGTGGGAAAGAGGAACCATTTTTTTATGTTTGGGTGATGTCGCTGGTACAGACTTGAAAGAACGATCAGCAGTTGATCTTTGTTATTGTTTGAAATGCAAGTGTTTGCAGTCGAATTGGGTTGAATATTGCGCAGTAAAATGTGTGGATCTTAAAATATTATTTTTCACGAGCGCTTTCAGATCCAAACTCATGAGATAATTCCTGATATCCACTAACATAGTGTAGATATGCCTTGTTTATATCTTTCATGTCTATAATAAATGCCCGCGTTTGATGCCAAACAAAGAATTACTTGACAGAGGCCCCGTGTACGTGAAAAAAGTTTGTGTAAATTAATCTCGGGTTGATTTGTTTCAACCGAATAAACTCTCCCTTATGTAACATATCCATCATTGCTGGAATCCCATATCTGGTTTTTATGTGTGGCTGCCGCAATAAAGGTGACATAACATTTTCAGCTGAAATCAAATTCCATTTCATCATTATAAATTTGTATTGCTAGATTTTAATGGAGAGTGTCTACTGTACAATGATTGATTAATAAATTTTTGCCTCCCCAAAATAATCCAGCAGTCTACCTGTTAACGAGACACGTGACTATGGATTCTCTTAACCCTTTACCATTCATAACAGAAACAGTCGGTCACAAAAAGCCATTCAAATTGCATTAATTTTTAGGCTTTCCCAAACCCAGTTTGGGAAAGACTATTGTTATTCTTCTTTTTCAAAATTTTTCTTCTCTATTTTTTTTTTTTTTTAATTTTTTTTTTCCTCCCTGAATTTTGTCTGTTGAACTGCTCGAAAACAAGTTGTACGATTTTGACCAAATTTGCCACACTTATGTAATGTCATAAAATCTAGTGAAATGCGGTATCGTCATATCTGTGAAAACGCGTATTTTCAAAATATTCTGCCAAAACCTTCAAAATTTCACCATTTTTCGAATGTCGCAAAATTGTTTACAGTTATTTCGCTCAAATTTTCCACACATTTACAGCATAATATGATACACCACAATCACCACTCAAATCTTTCAACATTAACCCCCACTGGCCAAAAATGACATGAATATAGATTTTTTCTTCAAAATTGACCAACTTCAAGGGCAAATTTCTCTAATAACAAGGTTGTTGTAACAATTATTTTGGTTTGGATAGATGCAACAATGATTGCGGAATGAAGTTACTGTTTACTTTTTAATCTCAGATTTAACCCTCAAGCACAATGAGGGCGAGGATAAGAGTACCGTTTGAAAATGCCAAAATTAACCAACTTTGGTTGCTTTTTCTATCATTTTGGAAAGGGTTAATTTCAAACACTTTTCATCTGCGTATTCACAATTGACTACCGAGCATATTTACTGTTGTAAGTTTGGTTGTAAAGTTTAACCCTATCCCATTCTGGTTGCATAAAAGTAGGTACCGTCCAAAAAAAACTCCAATTTTTTAAGAATTTGATAAGTTTAGGTGGCGATTTACTCCATTTTTAATTGCTTGAGCTATGAATATTTTCTGTAGCTGCTTGCATCAGTCAAAGTATGACAAATTTTGTTCTATATGTTATTATTAAAAGTTTAACCCTTGGCAGATTTGAGACTTCCCATAAGGGTACTGTCGGAATAATTGTTATTTTTGCCAACTTCAAGGGCAAATTTCTCTATTTACAAAGTAGTTGTAACAATTATTTTGATATGGCTAGATGCAACAATGATTGTGGAAGAAAGTTACTGTTTACTTCTTAATCTCAGCTTTAACCCTCAAGCACAATGAGGGCGATAATAAGAGTACCGTTTGAAAATGCCAAAATTAGCCATCTTTGGTTGCTTTTTTCTATCAATTTGGAAAGGGTTAATTTAAAAAACTTTTCATGTACGTATTCACAATTGACTACCGAGCATATTTGCTGTTGTAAGTTTGGTTGTAAAGTTTAACCCCATCCCATTCTGGTTGCATAAAAAAGTAGGTACCTTCCAAAAAAACTCCAATTTTTCAGAATTTGGTAACTTTAGGTTGCGATTTACTTCATTCCTAATAGCTTGAGCTCTGGATTTTTTCTATAGCTGCTTGCAGCAGTCAAAGTATGACAAATTTTGTTCTATATATTATTATTAAAAGTTTAACCCTTGGCAGATTTGAGACTTCCCATAAGAGTACTGTCAGAATAATTGTTATTTTCACCAACGTTTACATGCACTTTCTCAGTACTGGAGCCATATTGTCTCAAAACCTTTTCCATGAGAGGATTGGGCCTTCATCCAAGAACAATTTTGCTGTTATATATTTTATTCAAAGATTTAACCTTCACCCAGTTTTCTGGCCTTGAATTTGAGTGCCCTAAAATTCTTCATAAAATTGGCTAATTTGGAGCTCACTTTTCTTCCATTTTCGAAAGGAATATCGAAAAATGATTTACATGTTCGTATTTACAATTTCCTACCGAGCATATTTGCTGTTGTAAGTCTAGTTGTAAAGTTTAACCCTATGCTCATTCTGTTTGCATAAAGATAGGTGCAGTCAAAAAAAACTATCGTTTTTCAGAATTTGGTAAGTTTAAGTGACGATTTACTCCATTCCTAATTGATTGAGCGCTGAACGTTTTCTATGGCTGTATGCAGCAGTCATAGTATGACAACTTTTGTTTTATATGTCATTATTAAAAGTTTAACCGTTGGCTGATTCGAGACTGCCCATATGGGTACGGTCGGAATAATTGATATTTTCATAAAATCACTGAATATTGATAAGCATGCAGTGGTAGTTTGGAATAGAATATCCGAAAATGCTTTCGAAATTCGGATTCACAGTTCAATTCCAAGAATATTTTCTGTTATAAGGTTGCTGTAAAGTTTAACTCCATCCCTGTCTCAAATGCATAAAAATTGGTGCCGTCGAAAAAAAACTCTAATTTTTTTCAGAATTCCGTAGGTTTAAGTGACAATTTACGCCATTCCTAATTCATTGAGCGCTGAATGTTTTCTATTCCTGCACGCAGCAAGCATAGCATGACAACTTCTGTTTTATACGTTATTATCAATAGTTTAACCCTTGACATATTTAGGAGTTCCCATGTGGATATAGTCGGAATAATTGTTATTTTCGTAAAATCAATCTTTGAATATATTGGTAACCGTGCATTGGCCTTTCGGTGGTGCTATATGAAGCCGCAAATAGTTAAGGTTGAAAAGTTCATCAAATAGACAGATATAATGCCTAACTCAGCCGGTGACAGGTAAATAATGAATGGAAAAGTCGTTGAATTGAGAATAAAGTAGGGACGAATCGTGCCCTCGGTTTCCACCTGATCCACGGTATTTCCACGCGCGGCACTTGACAAAGATACTAAACTGTTTGGCAGGGACAGTAGAAAACATTCTGAAAATTTCAAGTTGCTGCCTTGCATGGTCGGGACATAATTGGAATATATCCGACATTGTAACTGTTCAATTTGAATGTTAAATTAGCCAGATGACGGCTTTTTCTCCACCGAATAATCCCACCTGCGGCAACCGCGTTTTGTCCTTGGGCAAGACACTTCATCTCCACTGCCCGCGTGGGGGCACAGTGGCTTCGTGTACTAAGGCGTACTGCACGTCGATGGTGCACTTGTCTTCAACCAATGCTAACCCTGCTTGTGTGGAGTTCGCATGTTGGGGAGCTGACAGCTGCTCGCCGTTGCTCGGTGGTTCTCTCCGGGTACCCCAGCTTCCTCCACCCGTAAAACTGTTGCCGCCATGATTAGCCAGTGTGCATAAATATGTGACCTTAACCACCAATAAATAAATAAATAAATTCTCCACCGGATCGAGTTGTTAGTTTCTGCCGGGACGGTCTAAAATAAGCAGTTTAACTCAAAACTTTCTGTCCATATGAATGTGCGAATATTTAAAGCTGGACAGTTCATCAAATAGACAGAAATAATGCCAAACTCGATCGGTGATAGGTAAATAGTGAATGGAAACGGCATTGCATTGGGAATAGAGTAGGGGCGAATCGTCCCCGCAGTTTCCACGCGATCCACATTGTTCCCACGCGCTCACCCCACTTGACAAAGATACTGTTCTGTCGAGCAGGGATAGTAGAACAACTTCTGAAGGTTTCGTGCATCTGCCTTCACTGGTCTACACGCCGTGTACTAAGGCATACTGCACGTCGATGGTGCGCATGTCTTCAACCAATCTAACCCTGCCTGTGCTACAGTGCGGAAGCACTATGTTGGGGAGCTGGCAGCTGCTCGTCATTGCTCGGTGGTTCTCTCTGAGTACTCCGGCTTGCGCCACCCATACATCTGTCACCGACATAATATGACCTTGGCTGTTAATGTGTCGTTAAACCCTAATAAATAAATAAATAAATAAATAAATAAATAAATAAATAAATAAATAAATAAATAAATAAATAAATCCAGTACCAGTTTTGCTCGTACAAATGTTAGTACCGTCAGACAAAATTCATTTTCTGATTAATTTCGTACTTTTCTGTACCCACCTTCCCTGAGTAAGATTGGTATATCTTTTCAATCTCAGATTTAACCCCCAAGCACAATGAGAGCGAGAATAATAGTACCATTTGGAAATACCTAAATTATCCAACTTTGGTTACTCTCTACTATCATTTTGGAAAGGGTTAATTTTAGACACGTTGCTTTGCTATATGCAGAGATGTTTAATCAATAAATCCGGCTTTAGTTATGTTCTGGAACTTAATGAAACATGTGCTTTGGTCACTTAAAAATAGCACTGTCTGCAAAAATGACTGAGTGAATACTCACTTGTCCAAAAACAAAAAGGAAAGAGCTCTTTGAGATTTCCATAACTGCTTTCAAAAATCAATGGGAAACAAATTTTGTGTTATATGTTTTGGTGTTCCGTGTTATCCAACATCAGTTTGGCAATACAAATATGAATACCGCCAGGAAAGAAAGCACATTTTCTCAGTGATAGACTGTTTGACTTCTATGATAGAGGTCCCGAGTTTGATCCCTGTCTGGGACGACCCACATAATGTCCTTGGGCAAGGCACTTTATCCCGGTTGCCAACATGGGGGCACAATGATGCCATGTACTAAGGCGTTCTGCATGTCAATGGTGCACATGTCTTCAACCGCTGGTACCCTGCTTCAGCGGAGCTTGAACATAATTAGAATGTTGGGCTGACAGTTGCTCGTCGATGCTCGGTGGTTCTCTCTGGATCTCCCGACTTCCCCCACGCGTAAAACTGTCTCGGTCACGATTAGCCATTGTGGATAAGTATGTGACCGTAAACACCAATAAATAAATACCGTCAGGGAAACCCTCTGTGAAATCTTTCTGTCAATAAATAGCAAAGTAGTAATGTAATGCAAGAAATATTAACAAACTGTTCAACATCCCTTTAATCAACTCATTTTGACTTGAACTGTACCCATCACTGTGTATACTAGCTCTCCAATTGGTTTAAACCATATCAAATAAACAACTAATTTGGGTGTGGCAGTAACTCATATTACATGTATTTCATTGTATCTGAAACAGATATGTTGGAAAAATTGTGAAATCATGGAGAAGGAAGCTTACCCTCGTTTGTTGACAAATACCACACATTCACAAACAGATAAAAATAGAGAGAATAAATTAATTATTGATATTTAAGGTCACTTTCAGCATCTTCAGCCATATCATGACCATAATATAGGTATTTATTCAAGTCCGGGTATTCATTGCATAGGCGTTCAGGGCTATTTTTCAGGGGGGGGGGGGGGGGGACCCTTTTAGCCCGAAAAAGTTGAATCTCAGGAGGAAATGCCAAATGTGGGTATGGGAGGGAAGGGGGATCCCCCCCCCCCCATTGAGTACCTGGAGAGAACCGCCGAGCAATGGCAAGCGACTCAGACTCCCCGACGTACTAACTCCACAAAAGGAGGGTTAGCATTGTTTGAAAACAAGTGCACCCTCAAAGTACCCTTAGTACACATCGCCATCATACACCCCCCACCCTCACCCCCACGTGGGAAATTAAATTGGGATGAAGTGTCTTGCTCAAGGGCACAATGTGGTTGCCACAGGTGGAATTCAAACAGAGGACTTGTTGGATTGCAACAATCATCTCTACCTTCTGAGCCACCGCGCTCCCATAATATGTAGTAATAGAACTCTTTATATGTACTTGTGTGATTATAAATGAATAATATTACGTGGATACGGTTCCACTGAATCAACTTGTACAGTATAATGGTCAGTTTACTTGCAACTTCTAAGTGATGAGATAGGAAAACAACATTTTGTGTGGAAAACCAAAATGTTTTGTGGTCATTTCTGGCAACTAAATTGTCTGAAATTTTCTGGCATAGTGGCTGAAAAATCGACTCCTTCCTGACTCAAGAGTGGGTTGGGGTACAGTCCTCCATGAAACCCCGGCCCGTACGCCCACAATTCATAAGTACTTATTTTTTTCAAAGCAGAAAGGACATCGCTTGTTTTGCTTTCTATGAAAATATTCTGTAATTATTGAAGAGCAAATTTTGTGTTAAATATTTTGGTTTCCTGCTGTATCTCAAATATCTGTTTTGGCTGCATAAAAACTAGCAGCATCACAAAAACTTTGATTTCCACTAAATTTTCTGTTTTCAAAACTGATCGATAGTTTTGTGTACAATACAGTTTGCCTTCTCACATTAAAAAGTTGGGAAAGCCCGTAATTTTTCCAACAAATTACAATTCTCTAGTTTTCATTCAGTTTTCCCTAAAAAATATAGCTTACGACCCCTGATTGGAAAGATCTAGTTATGCTATTTTCACTGAGTGTCATCAGCTATGCTTTGTACACAAACAATTCCAAGAAATAGAGAGTAATCGCTTGACTGGACTGGTTACGCGAAATAATTCATGAGAGGTGAGGGACGCTGTACAAACACGAGTGCGCGAATGCACACGAGTGTTTTACAATATAGTCCCTTGCCTCGAATGAATTATTTCACGTAACCAGTCCAGTCAAGCGATTACTCTGTTTATTACTTTTCATTATTAACGATAATTATATTATTTAACCATTTACCTAACGTAACGGCCAAAACTGGCCAGCGCTATTCTCAAAAATCGCCAATTAATTTTCATTATTTTTTGTCTCTAAAACATAGGTTGTGACCCCTCGTTGGAACGAGCTCGTCGAGCTCGTTCCAACGAGGGGTCATAACCTATGTTTTTGAGACAAAAAATGAAAATAACAGTTATTCAAGAATTTTTTTTTTTGCAAGTGTCGTCTGCTTTTCGTGTTAGGTAAAGGGTTAAAAAAAAACAAAAAAACAATGAAGTCCCCATTGGACCCACAGCAAAGCGTCCTCGTTTGCGCGCACGGATACATGACCCAATTGTTGATTGCATAATTCACTTGTGAAGTTATCGTTTATAATCAAACCGGGAAATCCCAGTAAATCACACGTTGGAAAGTAATAATTGATATTGGGAGCGCGGTGGCTCAGTAGGTAGAGGTGCAGGCTGCAAGCCGAGAGGTCCTCGGTTCGAATCCCACCTGCGGCAACCGCGTTGTGTCCTTGGGCAAGACACTTCATCTCCATTGCCCGCGTGGGGGCACGATGACGCCGTGTACTAAGGCGTACTGCACGTCGATGGTACGCATGTCTTCAACCAATCTAACCCTGCCTGTGCTGCAGTGCGGAGTTACGATGTTGGGGAGCTGGCAGTTGCTCGTCGTTGCTCGGTGGTTCTCTCCGGGTACTCCGGCTTCCTCCACCCGTAAAACTGTCACGGTCATGATTAGCCATTGTGCATAAATATGTGACCTTAAACATCAATAAATAAATAATAATTGTAATTATTCGGGAAAAGTTGTTTGCAAGTCTCCCAGTTGTCTGAGAAGAAGGTCTTTTTGCTATAAGCATGAGCACACAGGCAAAGGATAATCGGTATACCCAACGGTATAGATTGAATATCGTTTTCTAATTATCTTTGTGTATTTTATAGTTAAATATGTAATTGCCTGCAAACTATACCGTTAAATAAAATATCTATCTATCTAATTACACATGGATCCCGAAGCCGCCAGTTATACCAACCATGTCTTGTTCGTAGAGTTTCGTGGCTGCATAGCGTACCAGCTTAGCCGCCTCATCTATTTATTCCAAGGTGGAGATACTCAAGGATCTTAGTGGTGGTTCTGTCGGCTAAAATATTTGTACCACGGTCGTTGTGCGAATTCAACGTTACGCGATACAATCTAGACATTGGGAAATGTTCTAGGTACATCACGCGCGGAATCTGAATTACGCGTAAAAAAGTCATGCAAGAACGCACCTGTTTGGGCGTTGCACGCCTGACTATTACGTTATGACGTGAATGAAATGCTTCGGCACAAAACAGTGTCAAGCAAGAAAGTTATCAGACCGCAGAAGGTGATAAATTTTCTTTTCGAATATCAGCTTCATGCGCTTAATTCAAATTTAATCGTGGTGTAAATACAGAACACATCTCAGGTAGAGTAAGGGGACAGGATTCGACGACCTCCTTATTTCACGCGCAATGTTAATCCCTCGTAAGCGTTTTTGCACTCCTAGTTTCAATCGTTTTCGACAGCGCCGGTATATCGGACACTCTGACCCCCCCCCCCCGCCCCCCCCCCCCCCCGCCCCCCCTCACCTCTCGCGGAGCTAGAAACCGAAGTGGCATTAAGTCTGTCATTGATCTTGAACTCTCTAAAATGTAAATATTTTCTCTGGTCGGTCTGGGCGAGTTGGGTTATTACTCATTTCTGTTGGACCCATCAGTAAATTGTTACATTATCTATAATAACATTTTTTCAATTTTACATACAGGAGTATCTCTTCTCACGAGGAGAATTGTTTGAATTTTTACAAACTCGTGTCCCCCGTATGGGCTGATTGAGCAAGAAGTTCTTCCTGGATTGAATCCAGGCAGAACGTCTTGCTCAACCGGTCCATACTGGGATAGAGTAGTTTGTAAAAAAACGAACACGGGTTTAACAGCAGCTTATAGGCATTAATTGACTTGAATGCTTTCGACAGAGAACACATGCCATTTACTTACCATTTAGAGGATATTTGCGAAGAAAACAATAATGAAAACTAGTTCAGAAAGAGCGTTTCTTTGCCACCTTGGACTTTTGAAAGAACCAAGCCTGAATCGTGTCATTTACTAATTAAATAATTATTGATGTAAAAATCTACGAATATTGGAAGGGAGGGGTTAATCTCTACAGCCCGAAAGGTTGTAGCATCCATTATTGCCGATCGTATCAATAAACTTCAAATAGATTCACTCATTTGTGATGACTCATACTGCGTTAGATAACGCTGTTGTGAAAGAGATGAATGATAAAGTTAACACAACTAATTCACTAAAATAGCATTGACGCCACATTGCAAGTGACAATGAACTATTGGACTTCTCATTATTACTGAATAACAACGTTGGGATAAAGCCCGCCAAGGAGTGCATCAAGAACGATAATCAGTTACAAGTGTGCATTAACACAGGGTTACAATAGACTAAATATTGACGACAGTGGTGACGTTTTTCTGTCTCACCATCTTATCAAGTCCTTTAGGGACAAATAGCCCTATTCTAGATGGTTACTCCTAAAAATAATCCATTCCCCAAAATGATATGTTGCCGTGTGATTTCTACCTTCAAATTTTGTTTTTCCCATCTGTTGCCAGGTTTCGCTCCGAATAAAATGTTCACTCATTTTCATTGTCATGACTTTTGAATATTTTGGATTTTTTTTTCAATTCGGACACAGTTACATTTTTATTGATGTTTCCTAAACTTTGATGCCCATAATATTGCACCAATCGGCTGATTGGGGAAATTGAATGGTGTATCAACTGGTGAGTTCAAAAACTGTTGGGTGGAGTTTTTATTTGCATATAGGTTTGTGTAACCATAACATTGACTCTCTAAGGGTTCTGTACATCCTTTTCGGAAAAGGATCAAGGGTAGTTACCATTGGGAAAACTTGTACTGTAAAGGGTTGATTAGGGAATTTTTTTTAACACACAGAAACAACTTGAAGTCCAGTCCACTGGCTTTCTGTATTGTGTGGGCTAGTGATCTGTCAGTGATGTTTGTAATAATATTAATCAGCAAAACTCGTATAACTTGAGCAGTTGCTTCTAGTCAAGTGTCGTCTGCCTTAATAGGCAGTAATGTACTGGTTAAATTAGATATTGTATTAAACAATACAGTAAAGAAAAGAGAAGAATTACTCCAAACCCAACACGAGCACGGGACAACACTCAACATAGGACTGCCTTAAGTAATAGCCTCAAAATGCTGTGTTTGCTCCCTGTTTACACCGAGCTATATGAGTGGCAGATAGCAATGTTTAATAGTTCAAGGTGGAAGTTGGCTGGTCAGATTGAAATAGGCTGGTAGCCGTCACCGCCCTCCTATTGGGCCCGAAGTCAAGGTAGAAGTTCATAGGATGGTACTACAGAAGAGTGGACATGAGTTGATAGAAGATTTGGGAACTGCTATTCAGACATCTATGTTACATGCATACATTTCATAGTTAACAAAAAATGATTTAATGATACAGAATGCCGACATACACATTGTAAAGATTAACCCTGTACGTAACGAATCTCCCGCATCCGCCCGCGTAATATGCAAACTGAGCAGTTGAAAAAATTAAATTTTTCAAAATATTTCAACAAAACATATCATGTAACCCCTCACTGGAACGAGCTCATTGAGCTCGTTCCAATGAGGGGTCACATGATATGGTTTTGTTGAATTTTTTTTTGTAAAATTTAAAAAAAATGATATTTAAAATAATAAATTTTGATATCGTCGGCGTTGGTTAAGGGGTTAACAAGTTACTGTCAAAATAAGGGATTCGACAAGAAGCGTCAAATTTATGTTGGTCGTCTCCCAATTCATAATTTCGATATTCGTTTGGTTTATTCGAGTTAAATGGTTTACAAAATTAACTTTTGTGTCCCCTTGGGAACCCCGGGAAGTTAAGCAGTGCTTGTTTACTGTGGTAGACCAAATGTTTACTGGTAAAATAACACCCAGTCACCAATACCTGGGGTGGTGTTCCTCTAAAATGGGCAACATGGTTTTAAACGATTGACTAAACTTTACTTTATTTCCATGTTGCGGTCACGATTAGCCATTGTGCAGAAATATGTGATCTTAAACACAAATAAATAAATTTTGTGTCGTATTCCCGCGGTTTAAAATGAAGGGTTTCGTAATTTACCATATGTGCATTGTCGTTTTGGGGGTGGGGGTGGGGGTGGGGGTAATTGGTTGGGTTTCTATTATATACAACCCCCAGATCTGTGAATTGGGATTTTTTAGAGTCGGAAGTGGGGGAAAATGGTTCAAATTCGCATTGAGAATGGGACCGTTATTCTATTCAGCCCCTGTCCCCATACAGGTTGATCCATTCTTCATTATGTTCTGCAAACAGTTGCTAATAGGTATCATGTGGTACGAAATACTCAGTGTTTATTGTGGCATATGACTGAAGTTATTTTGTGTTAATAGACATTTACCCGAAAGCAACATTTCATTTCATCAGCCCTCATGCAAATGTAAAACCATGCTACCAGTTTTTTAATCTTCTTTGTGAAGCATACAAGCAGGGACGTGGTTAGAGGTTTCGATTGGGTATAGGGGGGGGGGGGGGGGGTAGGGTAGTGAATTTCTAACTAGGGGGGAATTCACTACCGAGAAAATTTTTTAAAATGAAGTAATGAAAGGGGCATAAAATTGATTCTCGTTACTGAAATGCCAACACATTAATGATAGAATTATCAGGTTATTATTATTTGGTATTATTCTGGGAATGGAATATGTGCTAAACAAATGCTCAAGATCGAGAACTTTAAGCAATTCACATTCTCCTAACATTAAATCAGATCTTATGCAGGCATGATCAGTTTTCGATGCTTCATCATTTTGAAACTGTGAATGGTGGAATTAACTCAGGATAACGATTTTATATCATGTGATTTTCTTGAAGTGCATCTCGAGGATTTGTTTTATTACGATAAGTAAACGTAGTGTAGAAATCTCGTACCGACTGACATCATGCATACTTATGAAGCTCGATATTGCGTACACTGTAAATACATACATACATACATACATACATACATACATCATATTATACAAAACAAAGATAAAACAACATAATTGTAGATACATAGAACATTGTAGGCAGTATAGAGTGAATATGATAAACCTTACAGTGAAGGGATTCCACAGAAAGCATAGTGCTTATTTTAGTAGTCTCCCTTATGTCTCCAAATTACAAGAGAAAGATGATATTACCTGTTAGTAAACGAATACTAGATAATGCTCAAAACTGCATATTGAGAGAAATAAGGCATATAGAAAGGAAGTAGAAAAGAAAAAAAACAGAAGTAAAAGAGGAAACAGAATAATAAAATAGATAAGAAAAATGAGAAGGACAAGAGAAGAAGATGAGAAGAAGTGGAAAGAAGAAAAGAGAAGAGAAGCCAACTTGGAGACAAACGCAACTGTATACCTAAATTGTAGAAGTACTGAGAGTGGTTCACAGTCAATTACAGTACGAGTCAAAACAAGTCGGAGAGTAACCGCAACAGACCAAGCATCCGGTAGAACCACCAGGAACCGACCTCACCTTCTGGAAAGCGCTTCGCGAGAGCCTTGCCAAAAATGATGTCAGATACTGCCGACACTATAACCGCAGAAGTAGGAGGGCACTCCGTCTACCGCAGCCACGCCACGACCCATTTCGACTCGAACTGCAGGTGGCTCAACAAGCGTTTTTCTGAGGTGTCAGACTATGAAGGTGTCAGTGTTGCATGGTGAAACCAGACTTACTAAGACTGGTCTGTTCCTTCGGAGGTTAACTAAGCTCAACGGGCTAACGGTCCTTGACTGAGGTTTAAATGGGTTTACTGAAAGAGTTTTTGATGCCATGATATAATCCTGAACTGTTTCAAAAATGAAGCGATTCTCGCCACTACATAGGTACTCGGAGCCGTAGAGTAATGTATTTAAGTTCAGTGGAGGGGGTATTTGTGCAATAGTCCTATTTCTGGCACACAGGTGCAGCGGGCATGACAGCAGAAAATGTTCAATTGACTCGATTTCCCCACACTGACAGTTTTTGCCGATTTGAAACCGTGTTGGAATTTTGGGAAGTAAAGGAGACATTAGCATCACAAACGAAGCTTTAAAATCCAGATAGATGGAAGTTCCAACTACTCATGACTTGCCCTCCGAATTTCCAACTATGGGAAATTATTGGCCAGGATTGGGGGGGGGGGGGGGGGAGTAACACCCCTGTTACAACCCACTTTGTAATAAAAGTTGCAAAATGTAATTATTATTACAAAATGCAACTACTTGGACGGGAAAAACGTTGCAATATGTAATAATTATTACAAAATGCTACTACGTGGACGGGAAAAACGTTGCAAAATGTAATAAACTTTTTTTTCAAAAGGGCACTTTTTTTCAAAGGGGAAATCCGAAACTAATTCATATTATTATACAACTATTAAAATAAATAAAATAAATTTGAGTCTCTATGATTCTACGACTGTGTTCGGGTATGTGAGCGAGTTTCGTATATGTCCGAAGTTTTATTACAAAATACAACTACTTGGACTGGAAAAACGTTGCAGAATGTAATAGTTATTACAAAATGCAACTACATGGACTGGAAAAACGTTGCAAAATGTAATAAATGTTACAAACTGCAACTACATCGACTGGAAAAACGTTGCAAAATGTAATAAAATATTTTCAAGCAGAGCAATCAAACTAATTCATTGTATTATACAATTATTAATAGCAAATTGTATCTGAATGTTTTAACCAAATGTTGTCAGTGTGTGTTGTTTGTAAAGATGACTATTGGTGATCAGTATTGTGGCGATGACAAGAAATGGCTAGTGATCGTCTATGGCGATCTTTAGTGATCGTTGGGAGCGAGTAAGGATTAGAGGGCTATGAGTACTAACCGCACCGAGGCCACTCCTCACCCCCTCACATCCTCATAGGAGGAGATGATCATTGGTGATCGCCATTGACGATCACCAGGGATGCCTAGTGATCGTTTATGGCGATCTCTAGTGATCGTTACTAGCGATCATCAGTGATCATCTCCCTGCATGAGGATGACAGGGATGTGAGGAGAGGCCTCATTGAGTCCTCACAGCAGAGCCCTCACATCCATATCTCGCCCCCAACGATCACACTGAATATCACAGACATCCATACTGATTGGCAATAGCGATATCAGGTGATTGTTGCGGCGAGATGGGGGATGTGAGGGCTATGAGGTGAGGCCTCATTGGGCATCTCCTCACAGCCCTCTCATTCTCATAGGGAAGATGATCATTGGTGATCGCCAGTGGCGTTCACTACGGATGCCTTGTGCAGGGCTTATATTTCGACGAAAATCCGAGAATCGATTCGCACAAAGATTCGCGCAATAAAACCGGCGAGAATCCATGTAGATTCTTGTTGCACCTCTGCTATGATTCGCGTGAAAAAAATTAAGTCAACTTAACCCTTTAACTAACACAGCGGCAACAATAGAAGGCTAACATGACCTAAAATATCCTGACACTTTGTCAATAAAATCTTACAAATATGGCTGTCGTTGGAACCGGCTCATTGAGCCGGTTCCAACGACAGCCATATTTGTAAGATTTTATTGGTAAATATTGTTCATTTAATTATTTTATCATTTATTTATTATTTATTGTTTAAAAATTATCAAATTTAGTTTTAAAAATTAAAAAGGTGTGTTGGGTAAAAGGTTAACATGGGTTATCAGTATACAACAGCGGTTCAACCATGGTGGCCTCATGGAATCCTGGGACACTCATAGTAGGTATGGATTCTCGCAACCATTTTCACGAGAATCCAAATGGATTCTCACAAATTTAGACGAAATATAAGCCCTGCTAGTGATTGCCGATGGTGCTCTCTAGTGATTGTTGGGGGGGGGGGGGCAAAGAGGATGTGAGGGCTATGAGAAGAGACCTCATTGAGGCATCACCTCATAGACCTCATTGGTCCCCGAGTTGTCCGACGGAGAGCGCCACAGTTGCTGCCCCGTCCAGATGCCCTGGCCTACTTTACTTGACCTAGCGACCCGGCGACTCAGAGACCTCCAACCAGTGGCCCGACCGACTGCGACAAAGTCCCCCCTCTCTTCTCCCAACGGTGGACCTATCTCAGAAGCCCTCCAACCAGTGGCCCGACCTGGCAACACAGTAGCCTCACCCCTGCTCCCAACGTTGACACTATCCCAGAAGCCCTCAAACCAGTCGCCCGACCGAGAGTGACACAGTCGTACTTCCCTCTGCTCCCAACAGTGACCCTATACCAGTAGCCCTCCAACAACTGACCCGACCGAAAGCGACACAGTCACTCGGCGATCCTAACATGGTGTGGGATAGCGACAGTCAAATTTTACTGGGGGAAATGACACTACTGACACAAGTTCTGTGTGAAATGTCATAGGGTAAGGCAGACTTGGTCTGAAGCGACTGTTGTGAAAGGCTATCACTGTGCGGACAGTGTTACGAGGGTATTGACAAAGGCCAGAGGCTTCTCAACAGCAAAGGGCGGAGTTGCTGGGCCCGAGCAACGTCCAGTCACTCACCCCTGTGGACATCGACAGCGGTCAACGTCGTCATGACCTTGCGCGCTCCCCATGACGTCACCGACGTCATAGCTACTATAACCATTTTCCTCTGTCGACTTTCCTGCATTTTCACAAACTTTGCAGTGGGCATCCACACCCAGCCTGCGATGCAAACTATGCGAACCGTACAAAGGCAGTCGACTAGAGTTGGCAAATGAGCCCATAGAGGTTGTGTCAGCGATAGGAATTTGGAGGGGAGGGGCGGGCTGGGTCCGGGTGCGGGTGGGGGTCAGGTAGAGGGCGATATAAAGGTCCTTTCGGGAACACAACATACTACTCGTGCAGGATGATATGGAAACAAAAATACTCCAGTTTGCTTTCCTTGGGTTTTATGGATTACATTATATTACCTTAACCATGCATCAACAAGAAATCTTTCCAGGCAAGCGTTTTCATGATGAAAATGTTGTTCTGCTTTAGTGGCTTTGGGGTAGGCGCAGAGCCAGGATAATGGGCACCCCTTTTCATAGGAGCAATTCGGCTGCTTATTCGAAAGAATTACAAAGGATAACATAGAATAAAAATACAACACTTATTATTTATTGGTAATTAGAAAAACAGAATATAATTAGTTTCACAAATATAAAAAAAAGTACAGGTAGAAACTGATTATAATTGAAACAGATGTAGTATTAATGCAAAATTGTGAAATGGTTCGGCATCACTATTCCAAGTGAGAGTGCTAAGCATTTTTTAACCCTTTACCCAATGCAGACGATATCAAAATTTATTATTTTAAATATAATTTTTTTAAATTTTTCAAAAAATTTCAACAAAACCATATCATGTGACCCCTCGTTGGGACGAGCTCGACGAGCTCGTTCCAACGAGGGGTCACATGATATGATTTTGTTGAAATTTTTTGAAAACTAATATTTTTTCAACTGCTGAATTTGCATATTACGCGGGCGGATGCGGGTGATTCGTTGGGTAAAGGATTAATTAAATGCTTTCTTGTTCGCAGAGGAAATCAATGGTGTTATATCACAACTTCTGAGGTCTGAGGAAAAGAAAATCTCGTGATTTGTGAGTGCATAGCGGAAATAGCCCACGCTTCGCCACTACAATTAGTGTATTTTAGCTCGTAAAAGTCGCTCGCAAAAATAATGTTTCTCATGCTTCTCGGATATTGTTCTTTGGGTTTTCGGATTTTCGAATTTAATTCGTAAATTTGAAATGAGAAATGATTACAAGTAGTCTTTTTACCAGTTGTAGTATATGTAGTGCTCCCCTGAATCTGAGGTCTTGAGAAATAATACTAATAAATAGAAAGCGTGTGAAAACTTAAATTAATATTGCTATTTGTTCCCCATATGCCCCAAAATAATTGAAATCTGATCCGAAAAAAAATAACCATCACCTGTGCTGGTTGCGTTATCGTCCACTTGATATTAAAATGATATAGAAAGTATCTGAAATTATCAGTTCACCAGTTTCATTCAACTTCAGTTATTATGCGAATAACATAATTCAAAATTGTCTAGAACAGTTCAAATTTTTTTAATATTTTTGCCTACTCATCAGAAACTTTACTCTGAATAAACGACGACGACCTTGTCGACTTAACATGAAATAAACAGTTTTAAAAACCAGAACCTTTTAAATCCATTCAATGAAACTGTTCTTGTTTCATTGAGTTTGATAAACTTGAGGCCTCGTGATAACGGAAGCGCACAAGCCAGTTCTGTTGGAAAACGCCAATCCAATCTGCTGCTGTCTATTCCTCTGCGAGGCGCACGTTGCCGCTACACGCTAAAAACTAAAGTGTTAAAAACTACACTTGAAGTGCTGTATTTAACACTTACTAAGTGCTGAACTAGCACTTTGTTCAGGTGTATTTCCCAGAACTAGACAGGTGTTACAATAATACCACTTGACAAGTGTAATGTCGCGAAACTTAAAAGGAAACAACGTAGATGACGCGGATCAGGCTCGAACTCTCGAGCCTGATCCGCATCATCTGCGTTGTGTCCTTTTAATTATGTACCCACCAAGCGCAAATCAAATTATGGACGATTCTGGAAGAACCACCAGTGCTGGACACATGGGAAGTGCCATCCATTCAAGTTTCAGATGTCTGACGATTGTAATGTCTAAGTGCTTAAAGCATTGCACTTTGAGTATTAAAATCAAACCCTAGGAGTTAGAATGGGTTTAACACCTTGAAAGTGTAAGTTTTAACACTTTAGTTTTTAGTGTGTATATGAAGTAGATTGCAGTCATTCCATAGTCCCCAGTTTAAACGATCGAAACCCCACAGTAGAAGCTTAACCAATTATCGTAACGGTTGGAATCGTTGGGAAGAGGACCAATCACTGTCGGGAAGCCTGTTTTCTGAGCATCGTCATTAACAAGAACCTGGCTCTCAAGACGTCTTGTGACAAAATAATTCTAATAGGAAAGATGGAGGGGAGGGGGGGGGGGGTTGATAGAGGGTCTATTTTGAGGCTCTTCACGAGCTTTGTCAGGCCCTTTTTCGACTATGCTGCTGTAGTCACACACACATACTGTGTTAGCCGGACTAAAGCGCACCATGTCAACAGGGTACGAGCCCCCAACCTGACGCTATCGGTGCTTGGCACACCCGCATCCCTCAGCTCAGAAGAAGCGGGTCTTGAAACACTCCACGAGCGCCCCACGAACCTTGGGGAAAAGACCCTCTCCCCTTTAAGCGCGAACGATCTCATAAAAGAGTACCAACAGCTTGATAGAACTTCTCCCCCTCCCGGGTAGGGTGTGGACTCGGAATGGGTGTGCCATGTGCACCTGGGACTTCGGGCCCGGGCTGTAAACTAAAAATCACCTTTCTGGTTGTCGCCAGAAGCGTTAAGGTGTCTGACTTACGGCCCAAAGTTATTCATTCTCCTGTCCTCTTGCATGCCGGACACGCTAGTGGAATGTTATGTAACCAACTTATCCTCACCCACTTCCGGACCCCCTTTCCTCCCGGACCCCGGCACCCCAATGTCCTGTCGCTAACACAACAACTGTAGGTTCAATGGCCAACTACAGTCGCATGGCTATGTACAGTGCGCACCGCTTGCTTCGCTGTCTGGTGTGGATGCTTAATGCATGGTATATGTGAATAAAAAAAAACAGGCATCAAGAGTGGGAAACTGTTAGAGGAGCTATGACGTCGGCGGCGTCATTTTGGGCACACTGTCGTTGTCCGCGGAGCTGAGTTTCAGGACGTTGTTCGGGCCCAGCGAGAGGGCAGTGCCGCTGAGTAGCCCCGGTCCTAGATTAGTACGACTGTCCTAGGGATGGAATAGCTGCGTTTGCTGGCTCAGTCGACCAGGCTCAGTGAATCAAGACGTTCAATATCAACGGAATTAATGGACAAAAATCAAGTGAGCGACTTTCCTGATGACAACGTCAATTCCCTTTAGCATTCGGCGTGATGTCGCATGAGCGGTCTAGGTCTGGACTCCGTAGCCCGAGTCGCGAGTAGAGGGCGTCTGTGGTTCTCCTCGGTGACTCCAAATGGTGGATGGGTATTGTGGTCTCCTCCCTCTTTCTTCTCCGTCGCATAGGCAGGTGGCTCTTTGAGTCTTGGCGGCCTTCTCGGTTCTCTTGTTCCCACCTGTCTTGGCTTACGATTTTGCATGAAAAATATTATATAAGTAATTTAGGATGTAAGTGGAGCTCGCGCCCATATAGACGGCCACGTGCGCCTTCATTGCGCGTAACCACCCCCCCCCTCCACACACACAAACAAATAAAAAGTAATAACACGTTGTTCACCCAAAAAGTTCAGCTGCTTCACTCAAAATTTCTTTATTCATTTCAACGAGTTAAAGCACACTGACTGACTACATTGTCGAACTTTAGACCGAATGGTTAAAAGTTCGAGCCGGGTCCGTGTCACTCACCCTGTGTCATTGAGCAAGACACTTAATCCGGATTGCTTGTATGGGAACACGGAGGCAAAGTGTGCTAAGACGTATAACACACCGATGGTACACACGCCTTCAACCAATGCTATCACAGGTTAGTGCGTTGGGGGAATCTGACAGATATTCGCAGCTGTTCGGCGGTTCTATCCCATTACTCCGACTTCCTCCACCGACACGATATGATCCTGGTTGTTGAAAGTATCTTAAAACGCAATAAATAACAGTGCGTCAAAACCTAGTAAAATCAATACACCTATAGCAAACCACTACATCCACCAGACGTTTACATGTTTCTCCCCGATTTATACACCCAAAATCATAAAGGGTGAAATTTCTATAAATCGCAGCCCTACGATGTCTGGTGGTGATTTGCTGTTGCGGTTAATCTGGTTCTGGTCCGATCAACTCTGGGATATCTGTGACCTTTAGTGATCGTTGGGAGCGAGATATGGATGTGACGGCTGTGAGGTCAGGACTCAATGGGGCCTCTCCTCACAGCCCTCCCATCCTCATACAGGGAGTTGATCACAGATGATCGCTAGTAACAATCACTAGAGATCGCCATAAGCGATCACTGGGCACCCCTGGTGATCGGCAATGACGATCACCAATGATCATCTCCTCGTATGAGGATGTGAGGGGGGGGGGGGGTGAGGAGAGGCCTCAGTGCGGTTAGTACTCATAGCCCTCTAATCCTCATCTCGCTCCCAACGATCACAAGAGATCGCCATAGACGATCACCAGCCATTTCTTGTCATCGCCACTATACTGATCACAAGTGGTCATCTCTACAAACAACACACATTGACAACATTTGGTTAAGACATTCAGATACAATTTGCTATTAATAATTGTATAATAGAATGAATTAGTTTGATTGCTCTGCTTGAAAATATTTTATTACATTTTGCAACGTTTTTCCAGTCGATGTAGTTGCAGTTTGTAACATTTATTACATTTTGCAACGTTTTTCCAGTCCATGCAGTTGCATTTTGTAATAATTATTACATTTTGCAACGTTTTTTCCAGTCCAAGTAGTTGCATTTTGTAATAAAACTTCGGACATATACGAAACGCGCTCAAATACACGTAGAAATGTGTATAACAAACCCGAACACAGTCGTAGAATCATAAGAGACACAAGTTTATTTTAATAGTTGTATAATAACATGAACTAGTTTCGGATTTCCCCTTTGAAAAAAATGCCCCTTGAAAAAAAAGTTTATTACATTTTGCAATGTTTTTCCCGTCCATGTAGTTGCATTTTGTAATAATTATTACATTTTGCAACTTTTAACAGCCCCCCCCCCCCCCCTCCACCTACCCACCCATCCACCACGTCCCTCCATACAAGACACCCTGTGCTGTTTTCTACAGAGCGCCATCGCATATGGACGAATTTTCCTATAGCGTCTATCGGAAAGTGAGTTGTTCTTGGACTAACTACTACCGGTTGGTATTTGCGGTATTGTAAACATTCCGACTCGGATTCACAGCGCATAGTGAAATTTCGCCCAGCAAAATCAACTCACCACAGTCGGGAATGGGTTGGTGGAGTGGGGTCCCGAGGTGTTCTCCTCTAGGAAAAATTTGCTTGGCAATCAATATAACATCACAATCAACATTGGCTCGTGCACTGCACATCACACAAATCAATGACATGATCGTTGAAAATTTTGTCGTTGTGCAGTACAGTCGTCATGGACTGGTCACTTTCAACGGAGTGGGTAGTATTTCCACGAATGCAATAATATTAGATTCCAAACACTAATTATAGGAATAATCATCAACACTTTAATTAATGAAGAACCTGGTACAGCCAGGTGCTTTATTATATAACCCTTTACCCAACGTAACGACCAAAACCGGTCAGCGCTATTCTCAAAAATCGGCAATTAATTTTCATTATTTTTTCATTTTTTGTCTCAAAAACATAGGTTATGACCCCTCGTTGGAACGATCTCGTCGAGCTCGTTCCATCGAGGGGTCATAACCTATGTTTTTGAGATAAAAAATGAAAAAAATTAGTTATTCAAGAATTTGTTTTGCAAGTGTCGTCTGCTTTTCATGCCAGGTAAAGGGTTAAAAGTTTGTTGGTGATGATTTTTATTACCTGGTAAACGCATGCGTGGACCTCACTGCCCACGCGTGGATTACGACCAGTCCACGGCGACTGCACTGTAATTTTGACACATAATTACACGGCAGACTTTTTCCATTAATATGATCGCAGTTTTGACAATGTTATTTAATTGAATCACAATGTACACAAACGAACACTCGGAAATAAAGAATTTCACATACCAACCCTAAGTAATTATTATCAGTCTCCACAGCGTAGAAGAGTTCATGGAATCAGGTGGAGATAACCTATTTATCAATAGAGCCTATTGGGCCCCGCGAAGCTTCGAGATTCTATTCGATTTCGAATCTTGAGTTGCTATTCGGTTCGATTCGAATCGGCTGCACGATTCGTTTCCATTCAAATCTTTTCACTGGAATATAGCTTGGCATCAGTCATCTTCGTCGTCTCACAATACGTATAGTTCTGGTGGAAACTGTACATAAATAATATTGAAAATAAAGACTGAGTGTAGTTTGCGCTTTCTAAACAGAAACAACGTCTGTACCCATACCACCTAGCCATGCTAATTCCAGTCTCACTAGACACTACCACTGTTGAAAAAAAACTGAAGTTTCCAAGCAATATCAACGATGAGCTGTTACTATAGCGACTAGCCCTGCATAATGCCTAGTACCGATGCTTCTCGATTGTAGGATAAAATACCCTCGGACAAAATACCCTTAGGACATAATACCCTAAAAAAAACCACCCTTAGGACATAATACCCTCAATGGGTAGGACAAAATACCCTCGGACAAAATACCCTCATATTTGTTTCATGTTCTGTGCTATCTGCCATTTATATTGTGCTTCATATTCAAGTGCCATCTGCCATTGGTATTGTGCTTCATATCTATTTAGTTTAACCCTTTACCTAACCTGAAAAGCAGACGACACTTGCAAAAATAATTCTTGAATAACTAATTTTTTGTCTCAAAAACATAGGTTATGACCCCTCGTTGGAACGAGCTCGTTCCAACGAGGGGTCATAACCTATGTTTTTGAGACAAAAAATGAAAAAGCAGTGAAAATTAATTGGCGATTTTTGAGAATAGCGCTGGCCGGTTTTGGTTGTTACGTTAGGTAAAGGGTTAATAAAAAAAAAAAAAAAATATTGGTACTTGTTATTTCAAACAAAACACCGGCTAGTGCCTTAGATGCAATTACCCCCCCCCCCCCCCCCCCAACACCTTAAATACAACTTTAGATACATTTGGTCTGAGGGTATTTTGTCTGAGGGTATTTTGTCCTACCCATTGAGAGTATTATGTCCTAAGGGTATTTTTTTGAGGGTATTATGTCCTAAAGGTATTTTGTCCGAGGGTATTTTGTCCGGATACCAACTATACCGCCTTCGACGAAGGCATGCCTTGGTGATGTAGTTGGAATATTTCATCAGTCGGGATTTGGACGATCACTGTCGAAAAAAAATCAGGTTTACAGCACCCCTCCGATCCTTTCCCCAGTCGGTCATCTTCAAGACGCCCCTGATTCGATTCGAGATTTGATTTGAATTCGAATAATAGACTCGATTCAATTCGAGATTCGATTCGATTTGAAGCGAAAATGGGTGATTCGTAGGACCCTCTTTCCTTAACACAATGGCCATACCTGGCCGCACCATTTCCAAAAAACACAACTAATCAGATTTATTATTTTTCATATTTCGTCTCCCAAAAATACTAAAATGTGTATGGTAAAGGGTTAATCCTTTGAACCGCTTTTCCAGCCCAGGAACATGATACGTCACAATTACAATAAGCAGGACGGCTGCTAATTGAATGAGTAGAGTAGACCAATCAACGTTTTCAACGATCATCCCAAGGCTGCACGTTGAAAATATTGATTGGTCCCTTCACCCCCCCCCCCCCCCAAAAAAAAAAAAAAAAGAAAAATAATGAATTGGACTCTCCCAATTTCTGCCATTGAACTGACATAGAAGATACCACCAGTGTTCGAAGTTTTAACCCCCTGCACTCTGATGACGAAACGCCTGATTTGTCATCCATGGTTATCCCCCCTGTGTTGTCAGAAATTCAGCAGTTTAGATTTTGGTTGACAGAGCTCCATTTGAGCTCTGTCAACCAAAATCTAAATTGCTGAATTTCTGACAACACAGGGGGGATAACCATGGATGACATGGAGGTGTGGTGGGGCTTAGAGTGGGGGAGGTGTCGAGTATTCTCGACATCAGAGTGCAGGGGGTTAAGTATACATCAGATGTGGAGCACGCATGTTCTAAAGACGTTAATTTTTTTCGAAAAATGTGTTTTTGAAGAACTAATATTTGCTTTGTCTTTCTTTCATGTTAGTAGACAGACAGAGATTTTGTTCAAAATAAAATCGGGGTGGTTCTAATTAACTGGTAGAGTGCTGGAAGCCCATATTTGGGCTTTAATCTGAAGTGCATGTACCGTAACTTAAAGACTTCACATTCAGTGAATTTACTTCGTATTGTCTTCCAAGTGAAATAATTTAATCTTTAAGGATTTGCCTTGTTAGAAATTTATGGGAGAGTGGGCACTCTCCCATAAATTTTAACAAGGCAAAGACATGTCGACAAAAATCTCCATGTATATGTTTCATTAATAGGGTTGTATCTTTCTATCTCACTTGGAAGTATCTTCGTGGTAAACACGCTCTGTTTTACTGGTAAAATAGGACCAGGTCTCCAATGCCTGGGGTGGAAGTTCTCTAAAATGGGCAGCATGGGTATAAACGAGTGGCTGGACTTGACTTTATATCGATATTGTGGTCGCAATTTTCTATTGTGCAGAAATATGTGACCTTACACACCAATAAATAGATAAATCCATTTATTTATTTATTGGGGTGTAAGGTGTAGGACTGCAAAGATTCGGATGTTCACGATGTGATGCACATCGCGATTATTTGCTCATGATGAGATGCGCATCGTGATGCGAGTTCAACATGGAAAAGCTATGATCTTGTAAAATCTGTATGTTTAGTAGAATGGTAATTGCACCCAGTACATTATTTTTCACCTCAGGTTTGCTCAAAATAAGAAAGAATTTATGTTAATCTTACTTTTAGTCAAATATGAATACAAAATTATACTCTATCAAAATGATACATTATTGTGTTTTAATAATGTTTTCAACCTTTTCAAGTTTCCTTCATTAACAGGGTGAGGGCTAAATTATTTTGGTGGTCTGTATTTCTTACTTAAAATTTGTTTTATTACAATTTATTGGAGAGTGCTTACAGGCACTCTCCAATAAGTTGTAATAAAACAAATTTCTATGAACAAAATTTTATTTTTGTTTGACTGAATACGAAACATGAACAAGGAAAATATTGGCCTTTGTTCTGGTATCCTCGTTTATTTTAAAAGCCCTGGTAGTGGCTTCTAGCACTCAACCAGTTTATAATCCCTATCATGATGCATGTTTTGTCAAGATACGATGCATCGCAGAGTGAAAGAATCGTGATGCATTGAAATTGAAATGCATAGTTGCAGGCCTAGTAAGGTCACATATTTCTGCGCAATAAATAAATACTCATGGAAGTAGAGCAGTAATTGTGTATTACAGTCAGCAAGATCGGCTTTACTCGCATATTAGCACCTGGTAACCAAAGTGTGGATGGAAGTTCTGGGGAGTGGGCAACAAAATGAAGAGCAAATGGGATAGATTTTAGCATTTGATTCACTGAGTGATTCACCCACCAGTTGTGTACGTTTGTTCAAACAGAAATTGTCCAAACAATTCGGAAGGTTTTTTTGTTGCAAAAATAAGTTTTTTCGTCCAAATACCAACATTATAACGCGATCATCTCCCCCAGACCCCAACCCATGGAAAGTACAGTGTATAATCTTCTGCCATACAACTATAGTATGAGAATGAGGCTTCAGAGCGCGTTTATCGAATACGGCCTATTTATACGATGTGTTTGCTTATCAATTCGGAAGTAGAAGGAGCTTTCGGGTGCATGCGCAGGTCAACAATAAATATTACTCGAATGTCCGACTCCATAATATAAGTAGGCGCGCTTGATTCAACAAACGGCAATTCGGAGTTTGTTTACAGTTTCATCTGCTCTAGTAAGGATTGTTTCCGGTTATCGAAATAATTAAATTCATAGTTTTAAATAGGCCATTTTTACATTGCGCCATCTTTCATCCGGGACTCGATATGCCCGTAAAAACCAGCCCTTCAGATTTGTTACTAAAATAGCATCCACGTCTGCTGTACAGAGCTGAGCGCTGCTTTCATATCGCGTGTTTCCACTTTATTAATATTTTTTGTCATTGCTGTTGTTCTTTTGAACCAATTCGATTGTGTGCCTGCCTGCCGTTCTTCGAACAAAACATTTTAGCTTGAAAGAAGCCGAAGGTACATTGTTGTTGAGAGTTGATTGTCGAACCTTAATTGATAAAAAGGAGAAGAAAAACGAAGCTTTCGATGCCGATCAGCAGTTCTGTACATGTGTGTGCAGTGTTGATAAATAAAGCCGGTTTGTAGGGATATGTGAAGTCCAGGATGTAAGATGGCCCTATGTAAAAATGGTCTATTGTCATGGCCTGGACCGGTAGGTATTTCATTGGAAATGGGTATTTTTAATCAGTTTAATTAATTACTGTGACATATAATAAGCCTGTTATCACTATAGTGGAGTGATCTGGTCGTCCCATCATGTCTCGTTGACGAGGTGAGATAGATGGATTTGATCTAGCTATCTCCCCGTCACCTAGTTTTGGACTTAATGAAGGGGTTCTCTAATCCATGCATTAGGGAAATATTACTGAGCCTTGAAATTTTTTTTGGGTGGTCAGTTACCTGCTTCAATATTCGCTTTTCAGTTCTGCTTTCCGCAGAAATGTTTCACAGCACTTTCAGTTATCTCCCTTGATGTTCTTTTACAGATTTTTGAGAGCAGAGCCTGGTTATGAAAGCCTTAGAATGCCAGTGAAGACAGTACTAAGATTCTACTCACTGCACAACACATTAATCTGTTTTGGGATAAATTACATATACATCCATAAAGTATATTATCTCTTGAACAAATTATCTAGAAAACAAAATGTGGTCCCACACGAAATATATGACCTCGGAATGATTCACCTGGACACTACATTTTTCACACAATCCACTAAAGAATTCCATTGCAAATGGCACCTTATTGCCCTCAATCGTAGAAAGAACGTCGTTTCCGGTTAACCAAAGTCCACGTGACTGTCACGATGGCACAATTAGCATGGCCATATTGTATCAATATTACTGAAGTAAATCTTATCCCACTGCACGGGCTTGGGAGCTTTAGTATACATCACAGCGGTTTCACCACACTTAGTGAAACCAATCTCCTCAGCCAGGCGACAAGCTTCTCGATTGATTGAAAGTAAGTTCACTTGAATGACGTCTTGGTCTTTCAGAAATCTCTTTGATAGTTGGGATAGTAGAAAAAGGGATAACTTGTAACCATTCGAATACAAGGCACAAAACAAAGCACAGCCCCTGGCTCGGACTTCCAGGAGATACAAAAATCCCACAACTATTGTGCCTTTATAAGCGACGAGTCCACGAATATTGGGTAGAGTTGCGATGTACTTATCAAAGAACCAGTAACGTTTGAGAGGATTTATATCACGGCAATAGGGTATTACCCCATCTGTAATGTTTTGGGCATTCATCGTTTCTATCCATACATCAGGAAGATATGGCAGATCGCATGACTTGCTATTAAGTTGTCCCTGCCAGTCCTCCACGGAATATTGTTCATACTTGAAACCGCATTTAGAATAGATTCCAAGACCATCTCTGGTCGATTTTAAGAACACGTTTCTGTCTCCGAGAAAATCCATTGCGCTTCTCAAGAGGGAGGAACCTATTCCGTGTCTTCTCAGATCTTTTTTCACTGCAAGCATTGGCAAGTGTCCGTGGCTGTCATCATTTGGTATAGCAAAACAACAGCCTTAAAAAGTGAAGAAAAATGGAACACTTTGGTAGTTTGTACACATGAGATTGCTAGTCAGAGGGTTAGTGATAGTAGAGGCGTCGTAAACTGAGACCTCCCCCCTCACTCCCCCATTTAATTTTATTTATTATTTAATCCTTTACCTGAACGAGAGGCAGACAACACTTGCAAACAAAATTCTTGATAACTATTTTTTTTGCGTCAGAAACATAGCTTATGGCCCCGCATTGGAACGAGCTCGTTGAGCTCGTTCCAATGAGGTGTCATAAGCTATTTTTTTAAGACAAAAGAAAACAGAAAAAATAATGAAAATTTAATGGTGAATTTTGTGAATACCGCTGGTCAGTTTTTGAGTTTACGTTGGGTAAATTATGGGTTAACAATTTCCCTAAGCTCAATAGCAGACGACACTTAAATAAGTTACAAAAAAATAATTTGACCCAGCTGCATGCCCCCACATTAAAATGAGCTGATCAAGCACGTTCCATTGAGGGAGCTAAAAAAATATTTATTTTTTAGTTATTTCACCGTTTTTGCAAGTGTCGTCTTCAATTCTTGTTGGATAAATGGTTAAATGAAGTGAAAAACATAAACAATGAATACACGTCCACCCACCCCCTTCCCCCCAGTTTCATTTTAGTTTCGTCGCCACTCTGTGACAGAAGAACATTGTTACTTGTTTGTTGGTTTATATATTTTTTTGTCTTCCAGAACAGTTTGGACAATAAAGAATTTTCAAGCAGGGATGTATCTCTTTGGATTGGGGTCAGATGGAAAACAGTTTTCCCGACCATGTTAGAGCTGGGAGGTTTGAATTTTTCAGATACGGTTTCGGTTTCCATTCGGCTTCAGTAAAAACGTCGGTTTCGGTTCGGTTTTTCTGTGCGTTAAGATTTTTTCACCAGACGATTATGGTTCATATCTCCGTTTCCTTTCGCGTATTAAATTGAAAAAGTACTTTGATCAGGGAAAATTGGTAGATGGAATTGAAATGTTTTGAGTAATATTATTGTTCATGCTACTTGTATATTCTCGCATACTGTCCTATAGATGATGTAAATGTTATGTTATGTTACGTTACGCCACGCCACGCCACGCCACGCCACGCCACGCCACGCCACGCCACGCCACGTAACGCCGCGTCATGTCATGTTACGGTACGCTGCATCATGCCATGACACACCGCGTTATGTTACACCTCGTCGCGTTACGTCACGTTATATCACGTTACGCCGCACCACGTTACGTTACGTTACGTGAAATTAAATTATTTTATGTTATGTTAACCCTTTACCCTACGTAACGGCCAAAACCGTCCAGCTCTATTCACAAAAATCGTCAATCAATTTTCATTATTTTTTCATTTTTTGCCTCAAAAACATAGGTTATGACCCCTCATTGGAATGAGCTCGACGATCTCGTTCCAATGAGGGGTCATAACCTGTGTTTTTGAGAAAAAAATGAAAAAAAATGAGTTATTCAACAATTTTGTTTGCAAGTGTTGTCTGCTTTTCAGGTTTAGGTAAAGGGTTAAATAACACTTCTGGCTCCTTAATTTGGAAAAGGGTCCATAAATGTTTGTACGACAACACTCACCATAAAAAATCCCCGTCTGTACGTATCTCCATTGGGTTCAGTCTAACTTCTCTTTGATCATTCCTAAGGGATCAGTTACTAAGTCTAATGGGTTAGAAAAAAAAAATTAATTAGGGTAACAAAGTTCATATCTATGTCGTATTCTGATTACAGGGATTCGTTTGTCCACTTTCGGAAAATTGCGTCAAAGGGTCTCCAATCAGGGGCGGTGGAACCGGGGGGGGGGGGCAGGGGAACATGCCCCCCCCCCCCTTGTTTCGCCAATTTTAGGTACCCAAACGGCATTTCCGACATCACGTACACAACCACTCTATATATGGTCACTACACATCGCCAATACATATATGACCACACTGATTTTCTTTGAACTCGAGAGGCCGCTTTTCCGGCGCATGAACATGATACTTTATAAATTCATTAAGTATGACAAGTATGACAACTGGTAAGTGAATGTGTGGGGAAGACCAATCAATATTTTCAACGGAGCAGCCTCAACTGAAAATATTAATTGGTTTATCCACAAATAATGAATATGGACTCTTCCAGTTGTTGCTAATGAATCGATATGGAAGATACCACCAATGTTCTAAGGGTTAAGTAAAAACAAAACAAAATAAATACGCTGAGATTGGCGTCTTAAATAGAGTGGGTTCAAGGGTTAGGGGAAGCGTATATAAATTTATATAGTTTGCGTGAATACACCATCCCACCACCATTGACAACCTCTCCCACCACCCTCGCGCCTCTCTCTCCAATTGGGCATTTTGTTTGTTTTGTTTTGTTTTTTTTTGGGGGGGGGGGGGGGGGGCATACAAAGACTAAGAAATTCTATATTCGAAATGAGCAACGAACATTAAGACTGATACCTATGCAGCTTTATGTATACTACAAGTAAGTTTTATAACAACCAGTCACATGGAATCATGTTCACCCCCACTCTTTGTAGTCTCAATTAAACGTTTCTGATACCATTGAAGAAGAACATGTCATTTGCCTTTGAATTAAGAGACTTCATTTGACAAGAGATTTAAATTTAAATTTAACCCTTTACCCAACGTGAAAAGCAGACGACACTTGAAAAAAAAATTCTTGAATAACTAATTTTTTTCATTTTTTGTCTCAAAAACATAGGTTATGACCCCTCATTGGAACGAGCTCGTCGAGCTCGTTCCAATGAGGGGTCATAACCTATGTTTTTGAGACAAAAAATGAAAAAAAATAATGAAAATTAATTGGCGATTTTTTAGAATAGCGCTGGCCGGTTTTGGCCGTTACGTTGGGTAAAGGGTTAATGTACAATTGGTGTCCTGAACTGGGAGGTCATAACGCCTCAGAAAACCAATGGTTTTCTAAGGCCTTATAACTACCCAGTTTAGGGTACCAATTGTGCTTTAAATTTCTGTTTGAGTGTGAACTAAGGTTGGGAAATCTGGGGTTAAGAATTGGGAAAAATCATGCCCAAATGTCATGGGGAAAGGGTCCCATAAACGGCTCCTGTAGATAACCAAAATAATCCCTGCACTGAAATAGATTCTCTACAGATGGCGGTGACTATGGGTATGTCAGTATCACTGGTCTGAAAGCTGGGAGAATAAAGGTATTGGAACGATCTAGGAGGCAGAAGTGGAAAGGAACAATTACAATCCACGGATAACTATCCTCTGATATCTGTCCTCCAGAAGGTATTCTCCATTCAAGGAGAAATTTAAGTGGTATCGCATCGCATATTACGATGCATTTTTTGTGTTTAGCGATGTCTGGAATCGGGAAGAAAAGCAAAAGGCGATACCAACCGAACGCTTGTGAATGAGAAGTCCACAAATTTCAGCTCCGTCCTAGAAACTAAGCTTCGTATCAGCAATCATAAGTTAGCTATTGAGAAAGGGCGACATTATCAACCTCCGAAGCCTGTTATCAACAGGATATGTACTCACTGAGAAGCTAATTCTGGGAAAATAGAAAACGAATTCAATTTTCTTATGGAGTGTACACATTATACAGAGCTTCGATCAAAACTATTTGTTCTGATCAACAGTGAGATTGACGGTTTTAGTGATCTGATTAAATTTGAGAAATTCAAATTAATACTTGAAAATAGAACCCCCAGTTTATGCCAGAAAATCTGCAGCCTGATCCGGGATTTTTTTTCGCCAGACGATTATGATATGTTTAGTGATGTGTATTGGAAATTCTAGTTCACATCTCCACGTTCTTTTGTGTATCAAATTAATAAAAAAATATAGTACTTTGATCATGGAAAATCGGTGGATGAAATTGTAATGTTTTGAGTACTATTTTTGTTCATGTTACTTGTAGATTCTCGCATACTATCCTGCAAAGGATGTTTTATGCCAATAAATTTTATGTTATGTTATGTTTATGTTATACCTGGAATGTTTCTGTGCTTGAAAGGTATTTGATACTTGATATTCATTTTCCACCACCTACATTGAAAACTACTTGAATTCAGATTAACAACAACATCTGAGCGGGGACGTTTTATGACCCCCCCCCCCCCCCCACACACACACACAAACACTATAATACGATGGTACAAATCAGACTGGCAAGCCTGGAATTTTCAGGAGAGCGATTTATTCGCTTGCCTACTTCTCGCCTTAAAAAAAAAGGAGGGCGAAGAAAACCAGCGCTCCTGGCCTTACGTAAGCCGGCCACACTGCCCCTCCCACACCTCCGGGCCTTGCTGAGGCCCGGAGGTGTGGGAGGGGGCCGTGTAGCCGTTTCACAGAGACTACCTTGTTAGCAGCACCAAATGTACAAAGCCCACTAGGCAGATTTCATTAATAGTAAAACCTCATTTTGCCACTTTCAGCTTTTGTAAGCTTGATTAGAGCTAATCGCTCTTCCAGGCCATACAAGGAGAGCGATTTTTAGCCCTCCTGCATTTTCTAAGAACGCCAGGCCTGGGCTGAGAGTTGGGGAACTGCATCTCTTTGATCTCTAAAATTCACAAACTGGATTTTTCCAGCAACTCTGTGACATCATAACTTTTCAAGCACTTTTGAGTGAAACGTCATCACTTTAGTAAAGGCCGAATCGAATTGATGAATTCAGCGAAAACGCGAAATAATCGAAATGTTTGAAATGGGTAGTAGTATGTCATGTACCCGGACGGGCCTTATTTGGGGGACCCCGGTGGGAGACCCCGGAAGTGACGTCATGTCACGTGAGCCAGTGGTGCCATGTTGTGTTGTTATGGTAACCCGCGTGAGCGGCCATGTTGTGACGTCATCTCCATAGTGATACGTGGTGTTAGTGCGCATGCGCAGCGCGTGTTGTTAGGGTGACACGTGTTTCCGTCGTCCATTTTGTATACTGGAGGCCGCCATCTTGGTTTCTATGGTAGCACGTGATTGCTATGTTACCTAAGGCCTACAATAAGACGGGGGTATGTTCGGAGGGTGTGTTCGATTGAATCGGAGTATTTTCTGGAACGACTTCCCTGGATAATTACCACAAACAACCCGACAACTTGTATTATTTCGAATTCTTTCAGAATTCTCTGTTTCTATCTATATATGCAATAGTTTACATCTGCCTAGGCATGTTCCTTTATTCTTGAGTATACTCCAGTAGCGTAGAAGAGCCTATTAATTGGAACCGCTTTACTTATTATTACTATATTTATCAATTTCTGGTCTATTCTTGTTAGTTCTGACCCTATTCCAAGTACTCTTGTTGTTTCATTTATCTAGATCATTTATATAAATTATAACTAACCAATCAGATTGCTTGATTTCCCATAATCTGTATGCAGGGTTATCTCCCTTCTGTATAACAAAAGACGATATCCAATGGCCATATCCCATGGAATCCCATTTTTTTGCAAAACACCTGTAGCTATGCAATCCCTTTTTGTCGTATGAGGCCATGAGGGCTATGTAAAAGCCCTCAACGAGTCCTCATTTATTATCCCTCATACCCTCATTGAATTTTGAGCTTATGAGGACCTTGAAAAATCCCTCAATGAGGTATAATTTACTACGACTCTTAGCCTCATTTCAGTATTTAACAGGTATATCCTATGGAATCCCATTTTGGAAAACGCCTGCGACTGTGGAATCACTTTTTGTCGTGTTAGGCCATGAGGGCTATGTAAAAGCCCTCAATGAGTCCTCATTTACTATCTCTCATAGCCTCATTGAATTTTGAGGTTATGAGGACCATTAAAAATCCCTCAATGAGGCATAATTTACTACGACTCTTAGCCTCATCTCGGTATTTGAGGATACCTATGGCCTGGTATTGTATTATTTGAGGATACCTATTGAGGATACCTATCGAGGATACCTTTTATAGGATACTTATCTGAGGATACTATATAGGCTGTACATATCCCTATAGGTCTCTTGCTGGCCCTTAGTACTATTAATCCACCTGATGCATTATGTTATCCTATGACTGGTATAGGTAGTATGCAATGCTAGGCATAGGGGTATTGTGGGTAGGGGTACTGTCTGGTAGTTTACAACGGTACTATAGCATGGCGGCATATAACCTATAGGCCCTTGTTAGTGCTTGGTACTATTAACCAACCGATTGCTTTGTTTTATTATATGGCTGGTATATGTAGTACGTTATGGTAGACCTAGTGATTATGTGGGGGTGGTGGTAATGCTTGGTAGTTTAGAACGGTAGTATAGCATAGGCTGTACATATCCCTGTAGGTCTCTTGCTGGCCCTTGGTACTACTGATCCACCAGGTGCTTCATATTATTGGGCGGTATTCTGGGGTGGGGTCAATGCCTGGTAATACAAAACGGCAGCAGAGTACGGTTGGTATATTCCCCTATAGATCCCATCCTAACCGTTGATAGTATTAACCCACCAAATGCTTTGTATCATCCTGTTACTGGTAAGGTGGTATGAAATCCCAATAGTTCCTACCTTATTCTGAGTACTCTTGTTGTTTCATTTATCTAGATCATTTATATAAATTATAATTAACCAATTAGATTGCTTGATTTCCCATAACCTGTACTTAATCGTACAGAGTTATCTCCCTTCTGTATAATAAAAACCTATATCAATGGCAATTTCCCCGGCACCCCAATTTCGGCACCCCTTTTTTTGAAAAACATATAACCTTCGGCACCCCTTTTTTCTGAAATGAGGATAAGAGTCGTATTAAAAATCCCTCAATGAGGGATTTTTATTACGACTCTTATCCTCATTTCAGAGAAAGCGGTGCCGAAGGTCATATGTTTTATACTGAAATGAGGCTAAGAGTCGTAGTAAATTATACCTCATTGAGGGATTTTTCAAGGTCCTCATAACTTCAAAATTCAATGAGGGTATGAGGGATAATAAATGAGGACTCATTGAAGGCTTTTACATAGCCCTCATGGCCTCATACGACAAAAATGGGATTGCATAGCCACAGGTGTTTTGCAAAAAAATGGGATTCCATGGGATATGGCCATTGGATATAGTCTTTTGTTATACAGAAGGGAGATAACCCTGCATACAGATTATGGGAAATCAAGCAATCTGATTGGTTAGTTATAATTTATATAAATGATCTAGATAAATGAAACAACAAGAGTACTTGGAATAGGGTCAGAACTAACAAGAATAGACCAGAAATGGCTAAATATAGTAATAATAAGTAAAGCTGTTCCAATTAATAGGCTATTCTACGCTACTGGAGTATACTCAAGAATAAAGGAACATGCCTAGGTAGACGTAAACTATTGCATATATAGATAGAAACAGAGAATTCTGAAAGAATTCGAAATAATACAAGTTGTCGGGTTGTTTGTGGTAATTATCCAGGGAAGTCGTTCCAGAAAATACTCCGATTCAATCGAACACACCCTCGAACATACCCCCGTCTTACTGTAGGCCTTAGGTAACATAGCAATCACGTGCTACCATAGAAACCAAGATGGCGGCCTCCAGTATACAAAATGGACGACGGAAACACGTGTCACCTTAACAACACGCGCTGCGCATGCGCACTAACACCACGTATCACTATGGAGATTACGTCACAACATGGCCGCTCACGCGGGTTACCATAACAACACAACATGGCGTCACTGGGTCACGTGACATGACGTCACTTCCGGGGTCCCCCACCGGGGTCCCCCAAATAAGGCCCGTCCGGGTACATGACATACTACTGTGGGTAACGCGAGATAGTTATTTGAAGTGATCGCATATCAATGCGCATTCACTTTAGATAAAATTAATAGCATATAGCATTTGGTGATAAATCACAGGTTATTATTTATGTGGTCGAAGTGGGCAAGGACAAACGCAATCATTTCCGTGTTAGATGGAGCCTTATAAAATGAGTGCGAGTTTTCGAACGCCGCAGATGAAATACTGAATTATTTATTTATTTATTGGTGTTTAAGGTCACATACTTATGCACACAATGGCTAATTATGATCGTGGCAGTTTTACGGGTGAAGGAAGTCGGAGAACCCGGAGAGAACCACCGAACATCGTAATTCCGCACTGCAGCACAGGCAGGGTTAGATTGGTTGAAGACATGCGCACCATCGATGTGCAGTACACGGCGTCATCGTGCCCCATCTGGACAATCGGGGTTAAGTGCCTTGCCCAAGGACACAACGCGGGAGTCCGAATTGATCGCTCAGACGGTCACCCATCCAAGGACTAACCGGGCTCGACGTTGCTTAACTTCGGTGATCTGAAGAGAACCGGTCACCGCAACGCTACCGCGCCCGCCAAAAGAAATATTAGTTTATAACAAGAGAATTGTAATTTGTTGGACAAATTAGGGGTTTTGCCTATTTTTAAATGGGAAAAAGCAGACTGTATGGTACACAAACCTTTCAATCATTTTGATTATCTTTACACCTGATTTGTTTTGGCACTGGCATAAGAAATCGTCAGGTTAACATGCATTTAACTCTTTCCAAAGTGATAGAAAGTAGCAACCAAAGTTGGCGACTTTTGTCATTTTCAATTGATACTCTTTTTACAGCAATTAGTGTACTGAATGGTTAAATATGAGACTAAAACGTGAACAGCAACGTTCATCTACATGTGCAAACCATTTTTTCGGTGAACAATTAGTTACTGTAATAGCCATTTCAGAGGAGATCAAGTTGTTTGGGTTTGGATTTATTGATAAAAAAATGAGTGTAGAATGCAGCAAAATTCACGAAAATTAACAGTTTTTTTCTTAATATTGCTTTCAAAACATGTGTTGGATTATGTGTGACACCAAAAGTTATCACAGAAAATTTGTTTCCCTATAACACATAATACAGATATGCAAAGGAAAGTAGACTATACCAATCCTACCCACGTAAACTGAGTACAGAAAAGTATGAAATTAATCGGCAAATGAATTTTGTTTGACGGTACTCATATTTGTACGGCCAAAACAGGTATTGGATAAAGCGGGACACTAAACATACAACACAGAATTTGTTTCCCATTGATTTTCGAAAGCAGTTATGGAAAGTACAATGGTGGAAGGCAGGCAGGCATACTCATTTCTTACAACTTTTCCGACAATACTCTCACATCGGCGTGAATGGTGTATGGTTAATGTCGAAATCAAGGCGGTCGGGCAGGCTGGTAGGCGTGTAGGCGGTCGGGTGGGTGGGCAAGCGGGTGAGTGGGCAAGCGTACGGGCGAACGAGTGGGCATGCAGGCCTGTATAACAACTCTACCGACTTTACTCTTTCACACCGGCATAACTGGTATATGGTTAAAGTCGAAGTCAGGGCGGGCTTGCTGTCAGGCAGGTAGGCCGGTAGGTAGAGAGACAGTCTGACAGACTGCATTTCATATTATTCCATCCATAATTCTTGGAAATCCATATCTACTTTTCTGAAACCACGCGTGCGACTTGAGGAATCTTGAATCTTGGTATTTGAATGAACATGTACAATTTGAGGGTAGGGGAGACCGGGGCATATTGGAACAGTTTGACATATTTTCACCGTCAGTGGCTGGTACTTTTCCAAACTTTAAATGCTCCAATTCAAGGCCCGACAACTAAGCGAGGGTTAAAACATACAACAGCAAAATTGTTCTTGGATGAATGTCCTATCTTGCCATTGGAAACGTTTTGAGAAAATATGGCTCCAGTGCTAAGAAATTGCATTTAAAAGTTGACGAAAATAACAATTATTTCGACAGTACCCCTATGGGTAGTCTCAAATCTTCCAAGGGTTAAACTTTTAATAATAACATATAAAATAAAAGTTGTCATACTCTGACTGCTGCATGCAGCCATAGAAAACATGCAGAGGTCAATCAATTAGAAATGGAGTAAATTGTCACGTAAACTTACGACAGCAAATATGCTCGGTAGTTAATTGTGCATATGGACATGCAAAGTGTTTGAAATTAACCCTTTCCAAAATGATAGAAAAAAAGCATCCAAAGTTGGCTAATTTGGGCATTTTCAAACGGTACTCTTATCTCTTATTCTCACCCTCATTGTGCTTGAGGGTTAAGTCTAGGATTAAAAAGTAAACAGTAACTTTCTTCAGCAATCATTGTTGCATCTATCCATACCAAAATAATTGTTACAACAACCTTGAAATTAGAGACATTTGCCCTTGAAGTTGGTAAATTTTGAAGAAAAAATGCTATATTCATGTCATTTTTGGCCAATAGTGGTTAATTTTGAAATAGTTGTGTGGTGATGTTGGTGTATCATATTATGCTCTAATAGTCTGGAAAACTGGAGCTAAATAACTGTAAACAATTTTGAGACTTTTCAAAAATGGTGAAACTTTGAAGGTTTTGGCAGAGTATTTTGAAAATAGGCGTTTTCTCAGATATGACGATACCTCATTTCACTAGATTTTACGACATTGCATAAGTATGCCACATTTGGTTGAAATCGTACAGCTTGTTTTTGAGCAGTGCAACAGACAAAATTGACGCGGAAAAAAGAAAAGAATTGAGAATAATTTTAGAAAAAGAATAACAAGAGTCTATCCCAAACTGAGTTTGAGAAAGCCTAATTAAACCTTTTTTCTGTTCATGCATTTTCAGGCAAAATGATTGGTAAAGTGTTTCTTTTTTTTCTTTTCATAACATAATGAACCGAAAAAGGGCATTTAGGCCTGCCCTAAACCACGCCCCAATGTCTGTCTTAAAAATTACGTTGCAGAGTGTGAATGGAAAAAAACCCTGCACTCTCATATTGCTTATATCTCATCATATTAAAATAACTTTCAAAATAAAATTTATTAAACAATGAAATCCTTATCATGCTTTTTTACTCCATGTTCAATTTGTTTAATCGCGATAGGTGATCGTCTGCGTTCATCGTTTTACCCAAATCAAACGTAAACAATGGCCGGGCATAATAATCCACAAACGAAACTCAAGCGAACAAAATTTTCCTATTTCCAAATAGCCTGAATGAACTCTTTCTGAGACAAAGTTCAACCAACTTCATGTCATCCGGGTATATATCGAACTCCACATTTACAAACTGTGTTGTCAGTTTCTCAGGAAATAGTCAAAATCAGAATTAAATTTAACCCTGTTTTGCTTTGAAAACAGGCGCTGGACGCTTGGTCCCTTTACTGGTCCGTTTTAATTATTGAGTATTCTCGATGCATCGACGAAATCGCATCGACAGTTTGGGAGGAAAGTATAAAAAAAATACAAATATACCCTCTCAGGTCACTCAGAAATATTACAATGAAAAATATTAATATGACTTTAATTATCAATGTTACTTTCTATCTTGTACTGACAAATACCTAATTCACTGCGGTGGACTGTGACATATTTGTAGAATGGCAAGATTTAAATCTGACCTGAATTTCCTGACAAATGAAGTTGGTATGATTGTACGAGGAGTGAATGATAAATAAAACATATGCACACGTGAAGATAAATATATTATGCAATTAGTAATGCCTTGAAACAGTTTGGAAACCTTTCGTACATAAGAAAAATAGGCATTACCTAATTTCTAGTGTCAAACTTCGAGAGAAGTTCGTTGCATACCTTTCTTTTATTTATATAAATATCCTACGTAATATTTGATAATGGTCTTATCTATTTGATTTTGGGCGTAATTTTTATTATCCAAGCGTCCAACGCCTGTGCTTTGAATGATAGCAGCCTCCCGTCAAGTGGAAAAGGAGATGGAAGTTTTGCGTGGGCGTGGTCTATGACGTTCCTTTTAACTTACGCAATTCATTGGCCAATAAAATTTTTAATGACACAAGAACATGTTGCTGTGAAATGTATCGTTATTTCAAACAGAATTTTGGAAAGCTATGCCTTTTTTATTCAGTTATCACTAGGAAGAATGATGAGACCTGGGCCCAGTTTCATGAACACACATATGAACATTCTTAGGCATAAGTGTATCTTATGACATACTTAACCCTTTACCCAACGTAACGGCAAAAACCGGCCAGCGCTATTCTCAAAAATTGCCAATTAATTTTCATTATTTTTTCATTTTTTGTCTCAAAAATATAGGTTATGACCCCTCACTGGAACGAGCTCGTTGAGCTCGTTCCAATGAGGGGTCATAAACTATGTTTTTGAGACAAAAAATGGAAAAAATTAGTTATTCAAGAATTTTCTTGCAAGTGTCGTCTGCTTTTCATGTTAGGTTAAGCATCATTAAGCATCACAAAAGAAAGTTCAAAAGATGTTCGTAACTCCGATAAAATGGCGGCGATGTATTTATTGCTTCAAACCAGGCGATATTTTCGTCGCCAAATCGCTTTCAGAGATCGCACGAACTCTCTCTTCTCCATGGACCATGTTGTTATAATCCAGCGATACCGGAGTTTAGTGATACAGGCATGCGAACTTGGAATATCTGACACTGGACGACACACGAGATCTCACAATTTACCAGCCTCCCTGCTGGTGTTACGGCACTCAGCTTCAATGTCAGCGGCAGCTTTCAGGCCGTAAACGAAGACGTGCAGAATATAAGCAAGACCAGCGTATCGCATGTTGTTTATGGAGACACATCTGCACTAGTGTTTGATATTGCAGAACATCAAGATGTCGACCTATGAAAACGACTTACAGGAAATAATGACAGGTTTCTTCGAGCTGGCAAGTTTCCCTTACGTTGTCGGGGATGTAGATGTAACCCACATGCAGAAAAGGGCATTTTCGGAAGATGATGATGCTCACGTTAACAGGAAGGGGTATCATTCTGTAAACATCCACGCAGTGTGCGATTCGAAGCTGATGTTCCTTAATGTTGTGGCGAAGTGGCCTGGGTCGACACCCGTTGCATTCGTGTTCAATACGTCAGCCTTGAATCACGACTTCCAGCAAGGCAGAATACCATGGCAGTGGATGGTTAATTAACGACAGTGGGTATCCCCTCAGGCAATGGCTTATGACACCTATCCCAGATCCAACTACAACAAAAGAAGTGGTATATAATACTGCACACAGGAAAACTCGAAATCCAGTGGAGAGGTCATTTGGCGTATGGAATATGCGATTTCCGTGTACGAACACGGGGGGAAGGGGTGGGGGGGGGGGGGGGTATTTTACCCAGAAAGATGTTGCAAGTTGGCGAGTGTCACAATGGCCCTTCGCAACCACCCGATCCCTATAAAGTTACACGCCTGTGGCGTAAAACTGTTAGCGTTTGCTAGACGCCTCGAAGCGGCGCAGATTATTAATCTATAACCTGGGTTATAATCTCACACGCCTGAAGCGTAAACTCAGTTAAGGTCTGCCAAATCAATGAATAAACTGTTGACCAACGAAAATCCTTTTTGGTCAAAATATTTAAACTAATCAGCGACGTCTGTCTGATGCACGTTGATTTTGCGATCGCGAAGTGAAGCTCATACGTTTTTTCAACATCAAAATATCAAAACGCAAACTCTTTTTGTTGTGCATTACTTTGGACGAAAGAAACATTTGAGAGTATGTACATGAACGTTTCGATTTCTAACTTACAAAAGTGACTGTGGACTCCACCAGTGACACTGGAATGTGATACGAGTATCGGTATCGAATTACCGAAAAATAAACAAGGGTTGGCCCATACTCTTGGGTGCTGAATAAAAGGGCTGACTGGGGTTTTGTTTTGGCCCACCTTCTTAGTGCTTCTAAACTAATTGGGCAATGCTACACCGGTTGTCGATCCAAGGATATGGTTAACTTACTAGCCTTGGCTAAGTTAGGGCTTACAATACAAGTTACATCCTTGTAACTTAAGGTGTTGCTATTGTGTTTCGCAACATGCGTGGAGATGAAAATTTGACATTGGAAAAATCTTTGAAACTGGCCCTATATGATAACATTAATAGCAATTACGGAGGGATAGAGATAGTGCTGCAACCTTTTTTAGACAGAACATTGTAAACTCAAGATTTTGATTTTTGTTGTGTGTGTTTTCAGTCTACAGAATTATGAGTGGTAAGTTTATAGAGAACCTAGCCTCGCTTAACTTATGACTATACATGCTTCAACCACATGACAGTCTCTTATAGTCATGAAAACTGAATCGCTTTTCGCCACACACTGCCTTTGGAGCGTTGGGTATACTAAAATTAAGTGTAATTTGTTGTAGTTGACGATTTAAGGACGTAAACGCTTATTTGACTGTCATAAATTGAATTCAACCGGTGACGCGTGAGCGGACCCGATGTGCCACGATATCCCCTCCCCCGGACATCTTCCCCAGGGGGAAGATGTCCTAGGATATCCCGCCCCGGGCGGAAGTTATCCTAGGATATCTACCCCATCCTGGATATCCCCCCCACCAAAAATGTGTGAATATCTACAGGACATTGAAAAGATGGCGGGGGAGAGGAAAGACATCCAGGCCTGTTTATCTCCCCCACCCATGTCAAAATTGGAAGGAAACAAATTCTTTAAATCTTATATTGTTAAATAACGAGAGCAGTGAATTAGAAACAGAAAATCTTAGAACATTTGCAGCAATGTTTTGGACAAAAATGGAAGGGGGTGGGGGGGGGGGGGGGGGTCGGTGTAGGGGAAGATATCCAGGCCTGACTATCTTCTCCCTCACCCATTCTAAAACCATAGCAACCACTTGGAAAAAATAAATAGGTTTCATTTACACTCTCACCCAACCATAACAAAGTCCAAACAGTGGTTGTAAAGGTCGTACGAATGTCTACAGGACTCTGACAAGGTGGAGGGGAGGGGGAGATATCCAAGCCTGGTTATCTCCCCCCCCACCACCCATGTCAAAATATAATATAGAAAACTTGAAAGAAAAAAATCTTCCAATCGTATACTGTTAAATAATGAGAGCAGTGAATCAGAAATAGAGAATCTTAGAACTCTGCAGCAATTTTTTGAACAAAAATGGAAGGGTGGGGGGGGGGGGGGGAGATGTCCAGGCCTGATTATCTTCCCCCTCACCCATTCAAAAACCTCTGTAATTTTTTTTTTTTAGATTTTGACAGGGTGAGGGGGGAAAATGTCCAGGCCTGGTCCCCCCCCCACCCTCCACATTGTCAAAATATATCACAGTCATGAAAAAAGGAAGATATATATTTATTTTAATGAGATACTACTAAATCTTATCTACTAGATTAGAATTTGCCAATCTTATAATCTTCGTAACAGTTTTTCAGATTTTGACAGGGTGAGGGGGTAGATGTCCAGGCTTGGATATCTTCCCCTTCACCTTGTCAAAATATTTATCAACCGTGAAAACAAATTTTGGAAATACTAATATTTGTACACAAATGAATTAGAAACAGCCTATCTTAGAACCTTTGTAACGTATTTTTTTAAGAATTGAGGGGGAGGAGGAAGATGAACTGTTTCTAAAATTCATTCCAAATATGTCTCTCCCTTGCTTATTCCACATTTTATTATGTGTTCCTGCATGAGTAATTTTATACAAAGATTTAGCTGTTTAATATCAAATGTAATCAAATATTGTGAAATAGCAGTAAAATAAACAAAATTAAATGAATACATTTAAAAATTTAGGTGGGGGATATGTCCAGGATGTCCTAGGATATCTTACCACCCAGAGGGGAGATGTCTAGGGAGGTAAAATATCCTGCTACACCGGTAATTTGAAACGAATGTTTGCGACAGTAAAACCAGAGTTTACGTCCCGTAATCGTACCTTGTAACATAATTCGTCAATAAAATTCTTTAACCCTTTACCTAACACGAAAGGCAGACGACAGTTGCAAAAAAATTCTTGAATGGCTAATTTTTATCATTTTGTGTCTCAAAAACATAGGTTATGACCCCTCATTGGAACGAGCTCGACGAGCTCGTTCCCATGAGGGACCATAACCTATGTTTTTGAGTCAAAAAATGAAAAAATAACGAAAATTAATTGGCGATTTTTGAGAATAGCGCTGGGCGGTTTTGACCGTAACGTTGGGTAAAGGGTTAATAAACAGTCATATAAACTTAAAATGCGTTCCAAGATGGAGTAAGGATATTATTTAGCTGCAGTGTTTCTGTTTTGCAGTCAATCCACGGACCCACATGCACAAAAGGCATATAGTTTTGTTTCGCGGACACTTTTTTAACCAAATTGTATTTCGTAATATTTATATTGGACAGCATAAAAATGGACAGCATAAAAATGACGTAAGTAAAAAAAAAAATCACGTTATTTTTTGGCCGTCAAAATGACATTTTAGCTGCATGTTTCAAATTTCCTAGTTCAAGCATACAAATGACATAAGTATTGTTTTGTGAAACAGTTATGGCATTTACTTTGGGACTTCATATGAATGTCGTATGCTCATTCAAAGGTCATATTAATGAAATCGGCTCCTGGTGTTTATTTTAACTCCGCAAAGTAGAGGGTGTTTAATTGTATTGCCCCGCAAGTTTAATTATAAGGAATGTTCGTTTGTTTCTGTCTATTTCTTGAGTTACGAACCCTCAAAAAGAAAGGCCAAACATAGTGTAAATGGGCGTCGTTCTGGGGGGTTCATAACTCAAAAAACAGACAGAAACAAACGATCATTCTTTATTTAACACCGTCGAATAGAGGTCCCTCAAATGTAAAATATATTAGCTTTTTATATTCTTTGATTATGGTTAAAAATTTTAAAATATTATTTCATATTTTTTCAACTGCTCCAACCAGGCAAAGGAGGTTGCCACTGTTTATGGGGTCAAACGCTCCTTTGGAACAAAATCATACTTGAGTTGGAGTCATCCACGGTAGGGGTCTTTTGTTACACAGCGCGTGTATTCTACCCGCCCCCCTACAATTTTCACTAACCCCGTCCCCAAATGTTGGCCCAATGCACCTTTCACACAGCAAAGAGCCCCAATATAGGGGCTACACACGCTACAAATGCCCCAGATTCGCTCTTAGAGCACTACACTTTGCAAAATCTTCTAGGGGTACGTGGGGGTGTGTGAGAGGTGGGTGGTATATATGTGGGGGCTGCTAGTCCTAACTTGCCTCTTCTCTCACTTTCCGTTAGGATTAACTAGGAGAGGCCCTCGTAACCTACGCCATGGCATTTCAAATATCATCCTCCCCCACCCCTCCTCCGAAAAAAATGGCTGGAACACCACTTACTGTGGAATCATAGACTCGCCTGGTAGGGAGTGTGTGGACGGGGTGAAAGACGAGGATTGATTTTTTCCAAAAATTTGGAGTTGAGGAGAGACTTCTTTTATGGCGAGGAATCGAGATCAAAACATTTTTGATGAACGATAACATCTCTAAACATGAAGTAAATCAATTTATAATTTTCTTTTACCGGCAATAGCACCCGTCGGCGTTTGAACCATTTTCCCACAACCAGGAAATAGTTCTAATGCAATCTTGAGAAACTGCGGGAAGATTCTCCATCTTGGTACTTCTTCTGTGTAAAAATCTATAATTTTCTGCAAATCGCATACTTTGATTGACTCCACCGTCTGACTCCACATAGTTCACTCGAGTGTTCCGATCGCCCTAAAAACGAAAACAAGAGGTTCGGAACTTCAAACCTCACATCAGGGTGCACAAACTGGAATTCAGTGACAATCGGACAAGGACGTAGCCAGTAGCCAGAGGGTGTTCAATGGGCGTGGGGGGTGTGATCAGTTAGGTTTCTAGGCCCTAGGCATGTTTTCATTATTTTTTCATTTTTTGTCTCAAAAACATAGGTTATGACCCCTCATTGGAACGAGCTCGTCGAGCTCGTTCCAATGAGGGGTCATAACCTATGTTTTTGAGACAAAAAATGAAAAAAATTAGTTATTCAAGAATTATTTTTGAAAGTGTCGTCTGCTTTTCATGTTAGGTAAAGGGTTAACTACCACCCATAGCTATATTGATTGCACAATTCTTGAAGTGATAACTTTGTTACGTCGAGTTAATTTAATAAAGTTATTACTTCAAGGATCATGCAGTCCAGAATTACAGCTGTTGGTCAAGTGCATAGCTTCATTCACGATACAGCCCCCTTCTCAACTGTTGGCACAGGAGTCAGAACCTTTGGGGAGGGGGACAAGGTCAAGCATGGCCTGAAAGCCTGTATTTTCTGGGTTTTTTTTGTTTTGGAACGCCCTTTGAAAGGACGTACCAAACCCAGAAAATTAAAATGCAGTCTTTCGGGTCATGTGTGGACTAGAGGGTGGGCAGGCGAAACCAAGATCCTTGACTCCTGGGCCAACCGCCCCCCCCCCCCCCCCCCCCCAGTTCCAAGCTCTGGCAGTTACTACCCTGGCTGTCAGGTATAGCCAGTGGTTGATGCCCATGTGCATTATTTTGCACAAGCAAAATTCCAGCCAGCGGACCTCCGAGTGGAATTCAGAAATCACTTGACTTACAGTACAAGTCAAAATACGTCGTAGAATAACCACTATAAACTACTAGTATGCATCTTCAACTAAACCAGCAACACAAGAACCTGACACCATTTTTGGGAAAGCTCTCACAGAAAGCTTTTCCGGAAAATGATTCCGGGTTCTTGTGCTATTGGTGTAATGGCAGTGGGCTACTTTGTTCATTGCGGTTATGCTACGACTTATTTTGATTCATACAGTATTTGTAGACTTGAACATATGCTTCTGCCTTGTACCACGCATTTATACTCATAAGAAGTCTTTTTCCAGACATTTCATACTTGGCTATTAAATAAATAATTGTTCATTTATAGATTAGTTCTATTAAAAATTATTCTTCTGTAGCCATGCTGTAGCCATAGCCACATTTCAATATTTCGTGATTGTAAAACAAACTTAAAATAAGAAGTTTTGACTTGCTGAAATAATCTACAATTGTAGTACTCTGATCACAAAAAAGCAGTATAATATATTTTGTACTTTACTTTTTAACCCTTTACCCACCCCACAGATAACATTAAAACTGGAAATTTAAATTTAATTTTTTCAAATTTACACAAAAAAGCCTCAAGCAAATCGAATCATGTGATCCTCGGAGGAACAATCTTGTTCCGATGATAGATCACATTATGTGATTTGTACAAAACTTTAAAAAAAAATCATTTTTACTTGCTAATTCATGAATTATGTGTGAAGTTGCAGTCAATTTGTTAATTAAGGGTTAGACAGCGAGGTGTGTGGATTATGGAGATTCTTGTCAATCCATTTTCCAATGTTTGAGAAAAAAAAAGAATTAACAGTACCAAAAGGGTAAATTCCCACCACTCATGGGTATGGTTTTTGGCATATCAAAGCTACGTGAATAAAAAAAGTAGTTTTCCTGAAATAATATTCTTTCGTGGACATTATAACTTACATTTTGAATTTCTGGAGAATATAATGCAATCGGAATTCCAATGCAATTAACCCTCTTAAATGCAGTGTATAATACCAAAACATGTTAAAAAGGTTACAGCATACATGTACATGTATTTTTATGTCCGATTCTTGTTATTTGTATAGGAAACATTACATCTATAGTTTATTCCGGTAGTGGTTATTCTTCAACTCATTTTGACTTGAACTGTATATGGACAAAATATTGTTAGTAGACACGCGACACTGCTACTAGCAGACGATTTCCATTCACTTTTTAGGGACCACGCCCCCCTCCATCCCCAACCTCTTCCAGCTGGAACATCTGTGTGTTATGCTTGAAAATATTTGCATGGGTTGGTTGTTTGGATACCCAGGGTTTGCATTTTCACTCACGCAGAAAATTTTGTGTCATTTCGGTGATATATCTGCAGCTTTCTCACTCGTCAACAAAACAAAACCACGATGCCGAGTCAACCTTCGCTTGTGGGAAGGGGTTCATTGTGGTATTCATTTCACTAAAAAATCAATATTATTTCGCCATGTCCATTAAATGAAGTGTTGAAAGTGTGTTATTGTTTCTATCTTTATTGGTATTAAATCGAAAATGCACATATTCTCGTTTCAAGCGAAACTGTTGTTGGTTGTTTCTGTCGCATGTATGAGTCTTGACAGATAGTCTGATCGAAGTGTTTACCCGAAGCAACCTCTGACCTTGCATATCATTAACGTCAAAGATGGCTAATCGGCAATGGGCTTATTATGTCAAAAGCTAAAATTGCATATCTTGGATGTGCGAAGATGAACAGTTTTTTCTTCTTTGACCTGAAATTGAGTCATCGCCATTCATACCGAACCTCAATGTTGATTCTTTTGATGAGCAGGGAATATTACAATTTCCTAGATTTTATTGTCTTATAATTACATTGTTAATGTAGTTATACGTTTTGGGTCCAAATACTCCATTTCCATTGGTCAGCTGGATGAAAACGTCATGACCAAATGTAATTCATTTTCCAATGAGTACATTTGGTCGAACTTTGACCCGCATTTACGGTGGAGCGCAGTTGACAGAATGTAATTCGGGCGGTGTCTGGGCGGGTTTGTAACTTTTAGCGCCTCTCGCAGTCATCAGCGATTATAGTTTACTGATATGTTAAATAAATTGTTTTGAACATTCCAAGTTTCGTTGCGAAAGACGGCAATTTGACAAATTTGGGTCAATTCCGAAAACCGGCACTTAACTCAGAGTTGTGCGCTTTGTCTTTTGTGTGAGGGTGGTTTTTCGCCTCGTTCGTTCGTACATGTTTTATTTCGTCTTTCTGCTTTGTTGTTTGGTAAAAAGTAGTTTAAACAGTTACGGAATGTAATTATAAGAATTGAAAGCAATTTTTATAATCTTTATTGGAGTATGAACGTGTGGGAATGGGTACAAATTATGTATGAATCCCGAAGGGATTCATACAATTTGTACCCATTCCCACACGTTCATACTCCAATAAAGATTATAAAAATTGCATTCAATTCTTAAGAACACTCGCTGAAGTGAGCTAAACGAGTTTGTTTCAATGACGGGCATAAACTATGTTTTGGAGGCAAAAATTGAAAAAAAAAAAATAATAAACTTTGGATAGATATTTTGCACATTTTAACATTTTTAAAATTTTTGCTTCCAAATAGGGCTGGGTGGTTTTCGGTTATTCTAGTCCAGTGGTTCAGTTGCGGTTTTTGCGGCAAACCGAAAAACCGAACCGCAAGATCCAGCAAAAACCGAGCTAACGGTTTTATTGTGTTTGTAAGTATTAAGCTGATCAAACTATCTTACTGGGAGGGAATTAAACTAGAGGCCACTATAAACTCTGGTCACTTAGTCTCTCCGGTAAATGGACGAATAAGTTGTGTTCTGATTCTCATGTTTTCTCCCTTATTGTCTCTTCCACCGGACTCCACTGGATGAGTCAATTCAGTCTTTTGAGAGTTATATCCTTATTACCGTCCCATTAGAGAGATGACAGTATCAACCGAAATGTCCTAATTTGAACAAATGAGATTGGAAATAGAGAAACAGAATTTACTGCATCCAGTAAATTCAAGTCTGTGTGAAAAGGGTTAAAGTATCAGGAATAAACTCTACAGAAAGAGAATTTATGGAGGCTTATTTTCTGGAGTAAAATATTTTTTTAAAAAATCAGAACAATTTTTATAAGAAACCAAAAAAGGCATATATGTGACCAGCATTCAAAGGGTTCGATGCACGAATCAGAAATGAAAAATTTTGGCTCTGCCCACTAATTTGAGTGATGAAATACATTCATAAACTTTAGAAATACATTAAGGTGTAAATGCATTTCTCAGTCATTCTTAATAATATGCACTCGATGACCCCATTCAGGTGGACCATATATTGAATCTCCAGCAATTTTTAACTTAGTCGGTGTAGTTCCACGTCTACATCTACACGGAAGAATGAGCGCAACCCACTTTGAAATAATGGCTCCACCAACTTCAGATCTGTCATTCAGATCGAACGGGTGCAAAAAACATAGATGAGTGCAAACTGGGTATTGTTAACCAGCATGCCAAAATGCATAGAGATAGGACGATCCGTATTTGAGTTGTCGCGCTGACAAAGGGTGCATAGACTCTATATCGGAGATATTGCCATAAAAACCTTAAAACCCCCCAGAGCTCATTTGAAGGCCTACTCTTAAAAGGGCATCTAGTGACCTAAACATGGCATACATAAAACTAGAACTTCTCTAATAAATTAATTTTAAACAGTCATAGCACTAATACAGTTAACTGTACAGTCAACTATGTCAGTATTGCATCTTTTACCAGAATCCTGACAGTATTGTGATAGGTTTCAATAACAAATCTTCAGTGTAGTTTTACAATTACATGTACACTGGAATTCTTGATGATCAAGTTGTTTGTTTTTATATTAACTTGGTTTGGGAATTAATTCTGTACAATTAGATTAAATAAACAGATCATGTTATTGTATGTGACAGCCACAGCTTACTCCCTAACTGCTTTTTGTGAAATTCTTTCATGGAGAAAATATTCATACAGGAATAAGAACAATTTTTCTAAGAAACCCGAAAAGTCTGTGCACACCATTTATAGGGTTCGATCAAGGAATAAGAAATTGACATTACTGCCGCTGCCATTTGAATGATGAGATACACGTATAATCTTCAGAATTGCATTAATTGGTATAAAGTGACTTTCCTAATAGGTCGCAAAAAATATGCATTTAATGGCCTCTCTTGACCGCATAGAGGTGAACCACATTTTGAACCTCCAGCAAGTTTCAACTCATTTGGTGTAGGTAGTATTTCTATAGGTCACACCAAGCCTGAAGTATGAGCAAAAACTACTTTATAACTAAAGAAACCCCGGGCATGGTGTGTGGCACATCCTCCCATGGTCCTTTATAATTGTGTGAAGTTTGATGACTGTGGCCCAAACAGTCTTCGAGTTATTAGCTCGGGCACACACACACACATGGACACACACACGGACGGACACAAGCACACTTCAATCACTATATGCCACCCGACTTTAGTCGGGGGTGGGGGGGGGGGGGGGGGACATAAAAAGAAATCTTTGAGTCCCAAAGTGGGTGTGACTGAACCCAAAACTATTTGTTCTCATAGCACAGTGATAACAAAGGCACCCAAATACACTCATTCCAGTCACAAGGAATAACAAAGGTACCCCAAGAAGTTTTGTGAAGATCGGTTCATAAATACAGACTCTAGCCCGAGCCGTATTAACATATGCGCTTACTGTGTATAAGTAACACTGAACAAATCAAAGTTCATCTAATTTGCATAATTTCTGTACGAGAGAAAAAAAAAACGTATTATATGTGATGTATTCTATGTTACTAAACATTCCTACAAAAATTTATTCAAATCAGAACTTTCATACTTTCATACAGAAGTTCTGTACAAAAAACTGATTGCACTAACTTTGGTACAAAATGGCTGCTGGCGGCTATATTGAATTTTGGACCGCACCCCAAAACACTCGTTCTCATACCACGGTGATAACAAAAGGTACCCAAGAAGTTTCGTACAGATCGGTTCATAAATACAGCCTCCAGCCTGTGCCGTATAGAAGTTGTGTACAAAAAAATCTGATTGGACCTAATTTCGGTACAAAATGGTAACCATCTTGAATTTTGAACCGCATCCAGAAACACTTGTTATTGTCCCAAGGTGATAACAAAGGTACCCAAGAAGTTTTGTGAAGATCGGTTCATAAGTTCAGCCTCCAGCCCGAGTCGTGTTGACACGTGCACTTACTGTGTATTAGTAGCACTGAATAAATCAAAAGTTCATCTAATTTGCATAATTACTGCTCGAGAAAAACAAACACGTACTTTTTGTGATGTATCCCATGGTACTAAAAACTCATACAAAAATTTATTCAAATCAGAACTTTCATACATAAGTTCTGTACAAAAAAACTGATGCACTAACTAAAGTACAAAATGGCTGCTGGTGGCCATCTTGAATTTCGGACTGCACCCAAAACCACTCGTTCTCATCCTACGGTGATAACAAAGGTACCCAAGAAGTTTCGTAAAGATCAGTTCATAAATACAGCCTCTAGCCCGAGCCGTATTGGCATTTGCAGTTACAGTGCTGAAAGTAACATTAAATAGATCAAAGTTAGTCTAATTGGTATAATTTATGTACGAGGAAAAAGAACCGTATTATATGTGATGTATGTGATGTATCCCACGGTACTAAACATTCACACAAAAAATTATTCAAATCAGCACTTTCATATGGAAGTTCGGCGCAAAAATCTGATTGCACCTAATTTTGTACAAAATGGCTGCCAGCGGCCATCTTGAATTTCAGAACGGACCCCAAAACACTCGTTCTCGTCCCACGGTGATAACAAAGGTACCCAAGAAGTTTCGTAACGATCGGTTCATAAATAGGGCCTCTTGCCCGAGCCGTATTGGTATTTGCACCTACAGTGCTGAAAATAACACAAATTAAACCAAAAGTTAGTCTAATTTGCATAATTTACACACGAGAAAAAAAAGTGTTATATGTGATGTATTCCATGGTAATAAACATTCATACAAAAAATTATTCAAATCAGAGCTTTCAAAATCTGATTGCACCTAATTTTGTTCAGAATGGCTGCCAGTGGCCATCTTGAATTTCGGACCGGGCCCCAAAACACTTGTTCTCGTTTCACAGTGACAACAAAGGTACCCAAGAAGTTTTGTTTCATAAATACGGCCTCTAGCCCGAGCCATGTGTACAGCACGACAGACGGACAGACAGACGACGGGCCATGACAATACCTCGAATTTGGCTTCGCCAAAGTTGAGTTAAAAATGGACTAAGTTTAACAACCAGTAGTTTTGTAAAATATTAAAGCAAGTCAAAATTCTGACAATACGCAATACGCACACATCTAGAAAATGTAGAAACATCCTGTGAAATAAAAAAGTAATACATTGAAAATTACAAGAGGCCTCACGCGGCTTGAAGCGCTCATCTTGAACAGAACACAATTGAAACATAGTCCAAGAATGAGCACATTAAACAAGCCATCTCCATAGGCTACACTCTTAATTCTTGAGTCCCTCAGGAGTGACAAAAATAATACGGGCATCATGCCTTTTCTTCAGTTGATCATAAAGTAAAATGTTGCGCTCCCCAATGAAGCCCCTTGATACAACCTTTGTGGATTAATCTTAGTTACACACCTCTAGAGGGTACTGAATACAAAATTTTTAATTCTTCAGCAAAATGGCCAATTCCGGCTCCATAGGGAGCCCAAATATCAACCCAAGCTCTCGATTTGAACACAGTTGAATCTGACATCCCTAGAGATGTTGTGTACCAAATACGAAAGCATTCTGACTAGTGGATCTGAAGAAGATTTTTGAAGAAATCCCCTTATATTATACTAAGTTAAATTTCAGGTTCCCATATGGAGCCCAAATATTAACCCACGCACTCGAATTGAACAAACTGGAATCTGCCCCCCCCCCCCCGAGATGTTGTATACTAAATATGAAAGCATTCCGACTGGTGGATCTGAAGAAGAAGATTTTTAAAGAAATTTCCTCATATTGCTTTAAGTAAAAAAATTGGGCTACAATAGCGAGCCCAAATATATACCTATGGGTCTGATTTGAACAAACTTGAATCTGACCCCTATGTTGCATACCAAATATGAAAGCATTCTGACTTGTGACTCTTAAGAAGAAGATTTTTTTAAAATTACCGCCCCCCCCCCCCCCCCCCATATTGAACAAAGTTAAAATTTGGGCTTCTGTAGGAAGCCCAAATATCAACCTAGGGACTTGATTTGAACAATCTTGAATCTGACCCTCGTAACAATGGTGCATGATGCATACCAAACATTAAGAGAAAGAGATTCTGACTGTTGGTTCTGAAGAAGAAGATTTTTAAAGAATATTCCCCATATAACCCTATGTTAAAAATTCGGGCTCCTATATTGAGCCCAAATATGAACCAATGAGCTTTTTTTATTTCAACAAACTTGCATCTGACCTCCCTATGAATGCGGTATACCAAATATCAAAAGATTCTGATGATTGGTTCTAGAGAAAAAGATTTTTTAAATTTTTGCAAATATGCTGACTCAGCACTTTTTTCGATGCCCATTACAGAACACCCTAACATAATCGATGGCAATTTTTTAACCATTCAATTCTACTGGTCCTAAGGATACTTCATACCAAATAACAGCTCTCTGTTCCGTGTGGTTTGGGAAATATGGACATTTGAAAATATTTCTAATTTTAGCTCCCAGGGTTCCCATGGGGATGCGGGAATTTTTTTTCTGCATGGGTCAAGTACTTATGACCCAATAATACCACATACCAAATTTGGTTCATACCGGACCATCGGTTAAGAAAATAGAAATTTTGGGCGGGGTCAAAAATCTTATTCCTCCCATTACAAAGCCAAATATTGTTTCACGAACTTCGTTTGAAAAAAGTTGATTCTTTTTCCCAAAAGGAAGTTCCATAGCAAATGTCAAGTCATTGTACACACTGGTTCTTGAGAAGAAGATTTTAAAAAATTTCTGGAGCATTTTTCCCACTCCCTTCCTATGGGTCTGGGCATGTTGAGTTGAACAAAAATGCCATGCCCCTTTGGAATCATCACTCACACAAACCTTCCCTTGAATTGGCCCAGTGGCTTTGGAGGAGAAGACCAAAAAATGGTGTTGACGCACGGCGGACGACGGACAGAAGGGGATGAAATTAGCTCAGCTTGACTTTGTCAAGATGAGCTAATAAGAGAGGTTAGTTGGACAAACAATATACCCTATATGCAGAAAGATAGAGGGAAAGACAGAGGTAGAACAATATGGCCCCTGACTATTCGTTGTGGGCATAACATGGACATACGTCAATTGTAACCAGACCGTCCAAGGCAGCCACTTGAAATTCTGAGAATGTGTTCTATCCCCGCTCGACAGTTTAGTATCTTTCTTGAGTCCTGTGACCGGGTGAAAACACCGTGGATGTACCCATAAGGGAAGTCTCAAATCTGCCAAGGGATAAACGTTTATTAATAATAACAAGATATAAAATTAGAAGGGTGGTTGGTACTGCCGGCATGTTATAAAAAGTATACACTCCGTTACATGTACAGTAGATTGTGGAGAGAGTTTTTGGAGTAGCGACTCGAAATTTTCAACGTTCGTTCTAGAAGCTCTGCCCAACTCGACCTGTGCCTGAAAAATCCAACAACCGAGCGCATAGCCCGTAGGAGCCTCACGCGCATGCGCATACGCTCTTTTCGAATTGGACTTGAGAAAATGCGCAATTCGTGTCACCTTTCCAGGCATCCGATGGAGCATCTATTCGTGAATGCTGAGTGAAAATTTCGTGGAAATCCGCGAAGAATTCGCTGACATATAGTGTTTTTGAAGAGAAGAGGTAATTTTCTGAATCTGGTCTTTTTCAAGTCGGAGCGAAAGAAGAGGGCGGGAATGGGCACAGTCTCTGGTGGTGCCCCCTCTCTGGGGTAGGTCCACTTAAAAGTTACAATAGAGCGTGGCTGACGGAGGGATGGCTGTAAATCAAAGTAGTTTCTTTAAGAACAGCACCCAGGGATCCCATCGCAACATTGAAACCTTTCAGAATCGTCGGAAGTTAAAAGTGAAAAGAAAACGGCGGTGAGTTGGTTTTTGGCGGGGAAAGATTAATGAGAATTTGCACAAAAGACATTAAAATAGCACTTCAGACATACGCTCACTGTGTCCAGACCGCTGAAGGCAGCGACTTGCAATTTTCAGAACTTGTTCTACGTAGCCTGGCCGACATTTGGGCATAAAATCGAGTGTTCTAACCGCGTGGAAAACACCACGCCTCACGTAGAAACCATGGGGACGGTTCGTTGCCACTTTATTTTCAATGCAATGAAATTTCCATTCATTATTTACCTGTCAACGGCAGAGTTTGGCATTATTTCTGTCTGATGAACTGTTCAACTTTAACTATTTGCACCTTTATATAGGACCGAAAGATCACTGCATGCTTACGAATATTATATTCAGGTACTGATTTTACGAAAATAACAATTATTTCAACAGTACCCACTTGGGAACTCTCAAATCTGCCAAGGATTAAACTTTTAATAATAACATGTAAAACAAAAGTTGTCATACTTTGCTAGCCGCATGCACCCACAGACAACATTCAGCACTCAATCAATTAGGGATGGAGTAAATTGCGACTTAAACTTACCAAATTCTGAAAAATGGAGTTATTTTCGACGGCACCTATCTTCATGCATCCGAAACAGGGATTGGGTTAAACTTTACAGCTACCTTATCAAGGAAAATCTTCTTGGACTTGAACTGTAAATCTGAATGTCAACAGAATTTTCAGATATTACGAAAATCACAACTATTCAGACAGTACCCATATGGGAGTCTCAAATCTGCTATGGGTTAAACTTTTAATACTCACATATAAAACAAAAGTTTTCATACTATGACTGCTGCATGCAGCTATTGAAAACATTCAGCACTCAATCAATTAGGAATGGAGTAAATTGTCACTTAATCGTACCAAATTCTGAAAAAAGCACGAGTTTTTTGGACAGCATCTATCTTTATGCAAACCAAATGGGCATATGGTTAAACTTTACAACCAAACGTACAACGGAAAAATATGCTCGATAGGTAATTGTGAATACGAACATGTGCATCACTTTTCGATATACCATTCGTAAATGGCAGAAAAATGAACTAAAAATGAACCATTTTTATGAACGAGTTAAGGGTACTCGAATTCAAGGCTCGAAAAGGAGTTTAAGGTTGAAACTTTGAATAGAATATATAACAGCCAAATTATTCTTGGATGAATGCTCAAACTTCTCATAGGAAACGCTTTGAGAAAATGTGGCCGCAGAGCTGAGAAATTGCATGTGAAAATTGACCAGTTTTTCCAAAATTGCACTTTGCTCGGAATTTTGAGGTCAAAAGGGAGCAACGTGGGTAATACAGCTTATGTAGTCAGGTGTAGTAAGTCATGCTACAAATATAATGAAAGCTCCAGCCAAATCGTCCTGGGTCTTGTTTGAGAATGGCGGCAAAACGTAACATTGTGACAACATTTTGCACGGTTTTGGCAGAAAAAGAAAAACTTCAGAAATGCCATGATCCAGATGAGAAACTTCTAATGAAACTCTACATATGTGCCAAATTTCAGTAGAATAGTAAAGAATCCATCAGACAAAAATCATTGAAATAGAAAATAATGTTAAGACTAGAGAAATAGAATTTACTGCATCCAGTAAATTCAAGCTTGTAAGAAAAGAGTTAAAATATCTATTGGGAAAAAACTATATAGAAAAAGAATTTATGGAGGGTTATTTTCGGGAGTAACATATTTTTAAACAAATCTGGAATGGATTTTCGTAAACAGTATTTACAGATATTCATAATGAAAGAAACCAGAAAAGGCATATATGTGCACAGCATTCAAAAAGTTTGTCAAGAGAATGCATTAGGTGTCCAAAAATGTGATTCCCAGCAATACTAAAAAATGCATTCAGTTATCCCTGGGCGACCTCAGTGACCTTGTTCATATTGTGAACCTCTATGGAGTGTTGACTGATTTGGTGTTGGTCCCCATGTCTGTGTGTCATACCATCCTTGAGATATGAGCGTGACCCACATTCAAAAATTTTGGCCACGCCCACTTTTTTTACGTCAAAATGCATGTGTGTATGTCAGGAATGCTTTAGGGGGTCAAAAAATGTAATTTCTAGCAATTATGAAAAATGCACTCAATGACCCCTAGGTGACCTCCGTGATGTTGACCCATATTTTGAATCTCCATCGAGTGTCGACTCATTTGGTGTTGGTCCTAGGTCCATACGTCATACCATGCTTGAGATATGAGCATGACCCACTTTCAAAAATTTTGGTCACGCCCACTTTTTTTACGTCAAAATGCATATGTGTATGTCAGGAATGCTTTAGGGGGTCAAAAAATGTGATTTCCAGCAATTATGAAAAATGCACTTAATGACCCCTAGGTGACCTCCGTGACCTTGACCCATATTTTGAATCTCCATCGAGTGTCGACTCATTTGGTGTTGGTCCCAGGTCCATGTCATACCATGCTTGAGATATGAGCATGACCCACTTTCAAAAATTTTGGCCACACCCACTTTTTTTTACGTCAAAATGCATGTGTGTATGTAAGGAATGCTTTAGGGGGGTCAAAAAAATGTGATTTCCAGCAATTATGAAAAATGTACTTAATGACCCCTAGGTGACCTCCATGACCGTGACCCATATTTTGAATCTCCATCAAGTGTCGACTCATTTGGTGTTGGTCCCAGGTCCATACGTCACACCATGCTTGAGATATGAGCATGACCCACTTTCAAAAATTTTGGCCACGCCCACTTTTTTTTACGTCAAAATGCATGTGTGTATGTCAGGAATGCTTTAGGGGGTCAAAAAATGTGATTTCTAGCAATTATGAAAAATGCACTCAATGACCCCTAGGTGACCTCCATGACCTTGACCCATATTTTGAATCTCCATCGAGTGTCGACTCATTTGGTGTTGGTCCTAGGTCCATACGTCATACCATGCTTGAGATATGAGCATGACCCACTTTCAAAAATTTTGGCCACGCCCACTTTTTTTACGTCAAAATGCATGTGTGTATGTCAAGAATGCTTTAGGGGGTCCAAAAATGTGATTTCTAGCAATTATGAAAAATGCACTCAATGACCCCTAGGTGACCTCCGTGACCTTGACCCATATTTTGAATCTCCATCGAGTGTCGACTCATTTGGTGTTGGTCCCAGGTCCATACATCATACCACGCCTGAGATATGGGCGTGACACCCCTGATACCCCAGGAATCTGAAAAACATAGGTGGCCGAGAACTTGTGGCTGTCTATCAGCATGCCAAAATTCAACGAGATTGGGCAATTCGTTTTCGAGTTATCTTGCGGACAAAAAAGTGATGAGAAGACAGAAGACAGGAGAAGAAGAAGAAGAAGAAGAAGAGGAAGAAGAAAAAAAAGAAAAAAAAGAAAAAAAGAAAAGAAAAAGAAACCGTGCAAAAACAATAGTCTGTGTGTTTCACACAGACTAATTACTAACCCAGATTTGTTTTTGACAGTCTGACTGTGCTATCAGGTGAAGATGCATTTCAAATATTCTTTTGAACATAACCTGTCGTACTGGAGACTGTGGTTAGATTAACATTTTACCTAACAAATCTACCGCATCCGTCCGCGTAATATGTGAATTCAAGAGTTGATTTTTTTTTCAAAACATTTCAACAAAGGCGTATCACGTGACCCCTCATTGGAACAAGCTCAACGAGCCCGCGCAATATGCAAACTCAGGATTTGAAATTTAAAAAAAAAAATTTCAGCAAAGGCATATCATGTGACCCCCTCAATGGAACGGACTGGCTGTGACGGTTCGAATGAGAGGTCACGTGATATGTTTCCGTTGAATGTTTTTGAGAAATTTGACAAAATAATATATAAAATAATAAATTTTGATATCGTCTGCGCTAGGTAAAGGGTTAACATCTATCAGGCTACCTTTTTAGGGGTACGCGGTAACTAATTGGTTACAGCGATGGATTTTAAACCAGAAGGTCGACTGTTTGATCCTGACCCACGCCATCTACGCTATGCCTGTGAGACACTTAATCCCAATTTTCGACATAGGGCTATGGTAGCGCCCTGTACGTAAATGACGCCCTTGCCTTCAACCACCACAACTGCCGGGTTAGTATGTTGAAAAGCCTGCATTGCAGCTGCTAGCCGCTGCTCCGTGGTTTTCTCTGGGTACTCCGTCTTCATCCACCCGTAAAACTGTCCAACACGATTTGACCCTGGCTGTCGAAAGTGTCGTTAAATCTCAATAACCAACAAATCAAACAAACTAGTTTTATAGAACTCTGTTCTATTTTCGTAGCAATAGAATAGCGTGGTCGAACGCTGACACATCCCTTACTTTTGTCGTCATCAAAATCAACTTTCGATAACGTTATCTCCATGAAGTCATTAGACGAATATGCAAGTTTTCTTTTGTTACTTTTAATAATCAAAAATAACAGCCAGCTCCGTGAGCTGTCTGTTGTTTTTAATTTTTTAAAGTAAGAAAAGGAAACTTGGCTATTTATTGCAAGCTAATTAGAAGCGACTGGTTCATAGGTAGTCAAGAATGCACAGGTATTGGTTTCGGGGCTTCTCCCAGTACTAGGTGCAGGGCTTGCCTTGAGTCTGGGCTGATCAGCCCAGGCCCCGAGATCAGCCCCAAGGAGCACTTGCTGGGGGCTTTTTTTCAAGCCCCGACATTTTCCACAAAAAAGCACTAACAATAATGGACAAAATGGAAAATCAGCCCTGAAAAGGCCCCAACCTCAATATGTGGGGCACTTTTTTTAGGCCCCGACCATTTTACTAGGCGAGCCCTGTAGGTGGAGGGGGGCGAGCGTAATTCGCGGATCACTGGGACCAACGAGGAATTGGGGGTGTATTGTAAGGAACTTGGGATACCCTTTGTGGACAATTGGGGATCAGTTTGGGGCAGAAATGACCTATATAGAAGGGATGTTCTCCATCTTAGCCCAAGGGGTACATAGGTTTTAGGAAGAAATATGTTGCAGGTGGTGGAGCCTTTTTTGGTATAGTGAGGGGAGGGGGGGAACAGTGAAGGGAGGAATGAACACAGGAAATGTGTTACGAACCATAGTTGTAAAAAATGGGACAAGGGGGATACGGAAAAGGGACCAAAAATCCAAATCAACAGGAATAGCTTCCCAAGGAAAGCACAGGTACACAAAATAGGATATACAAGCATACAGGCACTAGATAATAATGGGACCAGTAGGCGGAAGCCAATTTTACCCTGAAAGTGGGTTTTAGCAACATCCAGGGTCTCCACCGGAAAGTAAGTGAAATTGCTACATTGATCGAGGCAGAGGAGTTTGACGTCATGGGCTTAAGCGAAACGTGGGTAAGACACAAGGAACGGGTAGACCAAGTAAGGGTGTACGTGTGGATAGGTGTAGGGCGAACGGAAGGCCAGAAAAAAGGGGGAGGGGTAGGCATATATATTAAAGAGGATTTAAAAAGCGTCGCTGATCACAGACCTGGAAGACGTCAGCACCCAGGCTGAGGTATCGAAAGAAATTGGACGGGTAAGGATCAATCTGAGAAACAAAAGTATTGCCCTTGGGGTTGTGAATTGTACGGTGGAGGGAAGCAAACCCGAGTGGAATGATTCGATATACTATACTAAGGTCCAATATCACCGAACTACAAAACAAGGGGCTCGGTATAATTCTGATGGGTGACTTTAATGACCACATAGGTAATAATGACGAAGGCATAGAGGGTGGGGACAAGGAAGTCAACAGGAATGGAAGGAAGCTGTTGAACTTCACAAACGAGCTCGGTTTGAAGATTCTGAACAGGGACGCGAGGTGTAAGGGGAAATGGACCTGGGAGAGGAACGACAGAAAATCAATAATCGACTACATTCTCACAGATATTAATTTATGGAGGGAGGTGATAGGGGTAGAAGTGGATGATGAGGGTAAAATGGAGGTGGATAGTGATCACAACTTGATTACAGTGACGATCAGGGCCAAAAATCTAGTAAAAAGCAAAGGAAGCTTTAAGGAGATTTTGGAACTCAAAAAGGTTGCTGACTGGGCGAAGTTCAATGAAAAACTGAAACCAAAGCTTGCAACCGTACCCAAGAGGGGCAGTGTCCAGAAGATGGCCGACGCCGTAGTTGCGAGCCTGTTAGAGGCAGGGAAGGAAAGTGTAGGAAAGATCAGGGTGCCAACACGGGAACTTGGGTATAGAGTGAATGAATAACTGAAAAGGACCATAAAGGGAAGAAAAGCTAAATGTGCTGCATACAGGAGAAGTAGAAAACTTAAGGGGGCGGAAAGCATCGAGGCCACAGTAGCAAAGGAAGAATACCACCAAGCACGAAATAAAGTAAATAAGATTAAAGACGATAATCGGAGAGTACGAAATAGCAGTCTTATTAGGACGATAAGAACGACAGGGGGGGGGGGGAGGGGGAGGGGGTCGAGTTCGAACGTATTTTGGAAATGGGCGAATAAACGTAACAAAGGAAGTAACCCACAGAGTATTAAAGTAGATGCAGAGTTACAGACGAGCAACATCAAGTCGCATCAGAACTACTAGTCAAGCACTGGGAAAAGGTAAACGATAAGCGATGGGGCATGGGGAGCCCACCTGAGTGTCCGAATCAGGTCGAGGAAAACCTATTGAACTTCGTGTGCAGCGAAATTAAAACGGAGGAGGTGCGAAAGGTGATATCAAAATTAAGGGATGGAAAAGTGGGAGGAGTGGATGAAATTCCTAACGAGTTTATCAAAAAATGGGGAGAGGAATTCGTGGAAAGCCTAACTGCCCTATTTAATCTAGCCATAGACAATCAAGAGGTCCCAAAGGAGCGGAGAGAAAGCAAAGTGACATTTATTCACAAAAAGGGGGAAAAAAGACGTTTTGGATAACTATCGAGGGATCTCTGTCAGTAGCAACATTGGAAATGTTTTCTGTAAAGTCCTGTATGGGAGACTAGAGGAGGTGATGGAAGAGAAGGGTTTTTTGGGAGAAATCCAGAATGGCTTCAGGAAGGGAAGGAGAGTCACTGACCATCTTTTTACTCTATCCCAAATGATAGAATCCGCGAAAGCAAAAAAGAAAAAGATGTTTATGGCCTTTTTGGATGTTAAAAAGGCATACGATAGAGTATGGAGGGAGGGTATGTGCCGCAAGCTGGAGGCTCTGGGCTTAGGAGGCGAGTTTGTTGGAATTATGAAAGCATTATATCAAGATGTACAGAGTGAACTTAGCCTGGGAAACATTACAAAAAAACGTTTGCCTATGGAGATAGACCTAAAACAGGGGTGTATCCTTTCGTCAATCCTGTTTGCATTGTACATCAAAGGTTTAGGAGATGAACTCCTGCGTGGCGACGAGGGGGTAGCAGTTGGGGACTTGAAGATCCCAGGGCTATTTTTTGCAGACGATATGGTTCTAGTGTCAGAAAGCGAAGAGGGGCTAACGAAAATGCTGGGAATTGTTGGGAAATATGGGAGCAAATGGAGACTCGAACTTAATGAAAGCAAGAGCAAAGTTATACCTGTGGGCCGCAAAGTGGGCCCCACTCGAAGATGGAGAGTGGGTGAGTTCTGCATTCCGGAAGGGAGCAGCAAACTTCACAGTGTAGGAGAGGCAGATGATTACGAGTATTTGGGGGTAAAAATAAACATTACAGGAAGAGGCATTTACCGATACCACACAAATAAATTGATTCTCAAGGGGAAGCGAATCCTTAACCAAATGAAACTTATAGGGAGAAACAGTTTCAATAAGGTTTTCGTGGGGAAAACCATTTGGGAAATGGTGGGGCTGCCAAGTATAACATACGGTACGGAAGTGGTTCCCCTAAACCAGACGGCCGTATATATAAAGAGCTTGGGAATCCTGCAGAACGATGCAGGCCGATGAATAACGGGGTCGAGTAATGCCGCAGCGCTAGAAGCAATCCGGGGTGAGCTTGGGTGGATGAGGATCAAGGACAGGATAGACCTGTTGAAACTCGGTTATCTTAATTATTTGGTAAATCTCCCCGACAGCCGATGGTGTAAAGTAATGTTCCTAAGAATTTTCAACTCAAATATCAAGACGGGGTGGATGGTCCAAGTGAGGGAGCTAGTAGAGAACTACTTATTGGAGATCTCGACCAGGACGTTGGGGCAAACCAGGGTAAAAATATCGTCAGGGAAAGGGTCATGGAGGATTGTAACCGTAATTGGCGAGAGGGGTCAAATCAAAGAGGTCTTTGGGTGGCCTGCGTGATAAAGAGAAGCCAGATTTTGAAGAGTACCTTGATGGCACCTTTGGGGGGTCACTGTTGTTCAAGCTGAGGTGGCAATCCCTGGAGCTGAGGGGGAATATTGAGAATGACGGTGAAAGGGAGTGCCAGATGTGTAACTTGGGCATGATGGAGATCCCGGAACACTTTCTTCTAGAATGCCCAAAGTACATGTCTAAAAGAATGAGATTCACTGGGAGTATAATGTGGAAGTGGGATGGGAGAATGAAGGGCATGTGGTTAGGGGGAGACTCAAAGGAGAGGGTTAATATGCTAATCGGAGAGATTGGGAAGAATGGGGCAAGGGATACCATCAAGCAGTTCGTATCTGAATGTTGGGAGGAGAGGAGAACCGTGGGAAAAGGGAAGCAGTTGGGAGTACAGGGGTAACCAAAGCCTTCTCATCCGAGAACCGCGACAAATCAGCGGCTGCCCAAAGTGTTATTATTATTATTATTATTATTATTATTATTAGGTACTCCGTCATTAACTGATTGAGGGCTAGATTACTTTGATGGCCTAAATTTGTTATTCATATTTTTTTATTACAAATTATTGGAGAGTGCCCACTGGCATTGGATTTTATGCAAGTTACAAATTACTATATTTTTTCTATATGTATTACAATTATTTCATTGAACACTTGTTGATTATTGCTTTTGGAGAAAAGTCATTGGCCCCTTTCAGGATAAGACCCCCCCCCTCCCCAACAAAAACAGAACGGTGAGACATACGTTCACGCACGGATCCAGGCGACACTCCTGGAGTTTTGGCTGAATACCAGGCATGTCAAAGTACCACCGGTACCAACATAACCGGTACCGGAACGGGACAGCGGCTGTCCGGTCGAAACCGGTACCGGTATCGGGACAAGTCAACAATTGGGTGACATCACAATCAGATGGGAGAAATTCGTATTTAAACCGACCCAGACCCAAGATCGGAAAGACAAACATGGCACTGTACCAATTATTCTGCGGCGACATCAAAGTAATCATAAAGCACCAAAATCGTGCTTTATGATTACTTTGATGTCGCCACAGAATAATATCTTTGAAGTTGCCGATGACGGTGCTTTCATTGACTTTGATGCCACGTTTGGAAAGTTAAAATGATCGGCCTTATCGAGGTGGTGGTGCAGACAGAACAAGCCCCTTTTGAGTGTTTTGGTGTGTTCATTCACAAATAAGCTGAAAGTATGTCGTGTAATTGTGCCATATACAATTCATCTCCTGAGTTCCAATGTGTTCTATGTGCCAGTAGGCACATAGAACACACTGGAACTCAGGGGACGAATTATTAGCTCATTTACCCTCTTTCAGTTAGAAATTTCCCCATAAAATAATTTTGTCCCGGTACCGGCGGGACAAAGCTTCAGTACCGGTGCCGGTTGAAGCATGGGGGAACCGGCGGTACCGGTTCAGGTACAGGTACCGGTTGACATGCCTGTTGAATACGCGGTGTGAATGTATTTCCTCGAGCAGCGACAAATCCCGGTTTCCGACACTCCATTTGTATGACCGATTTTGGGGGTTCACAAGTCCAAGTAACAAATCTAGTCTGTTTACAAAGTAAACGATAACTAGCATTAGCAAAAGTTAATTAATTTATTATTTTATTTATTATTTTATTTATTTATTGGGTTTAACGACACTTTCCACAGCCAGGGTCACCTTGTATCGGACAGTTTTACAGGTGGAGGAAGCCGGAGTACCCAGAGAGAACCACCGAGCAACGGCGAGCAACTGTCAGAATCCCCAACGTACTAATTCCGCACAAGCAGAGTTAGCATTGATTGAAGACAGGGAGCGCGGTGGCTCAGTTGGTAGAGGTGCAGGCTGCAAGCCGAGAGGTCCTCGGTTCGAATCCCACCTGCGGCAACCGCGTTGTGTCCTTGGGCAAGACACTTCATCTCCATTGCCCGCATGGGGGCACGATGACGCCGTGTACTAAGGCGTACTGCACGTCGATGGTGCGCATGTCTTCAACCAATCTAACCCTCGCTGGCCTGTGCTGCAGTGCGGAGTTACGATGTTGGGGAGCTGGCAGCTGCTCGTCGTTGCTCGGTGGTTCGCTCCGGGTACTCCGGCTTCCTCCACCCGTAAAACTGTCACGGTCATGGTTAGCCATTGTGCATAAGTATGTGACCTTAAACTCATGGTTAGCCATTGTGCATAAGTATGTGACCTTAAACGTCAATAAATAATAATATTGAAGACAAGTGCACTATTGACGAGAAGTACGCCTAAGTGCACGTGCTCTCGGGTGGGCCATTACGTGTACACTCCATACGAAAAAATTATCCAAAAATAGACTGAGTGTGTTATGTGTAATTACATAATTTCAGACGCCCACTCACTAATCAGTGTTGATTGGACTGTGTTGGGAAAAGATTCGCCAATTAACATATTAATTTCTGTTCACTAAATCTTTTTTTTGTACCCGATACATTTTGTTTGGGAATTTTGTGTATCAAATAAAATCTTTAAAGGTGAAAATCGATTCGGTAAATCCCGTTATTTTGTGTGATAAATTTGACCCCAAAAATTAGAATTTCGCCGATCACGAGCAACAGTGTGGCTCTTCCGTCAACTGGATCTACATTGCATGAAATATTCTGAAGTCCTTGGAGACCGGCGAACAAACTCAGTATTCAGTCTGTTTTTCAACAGACACGGGAAGTTTTAGATTGCTTATACATTTTTATTTTTGAACATCAAGGGAATTTACCTGCTTTTGTCAGGGGAATAACATCACAATCCACCCAAATGTCAAATTATAACACGATTTTTGTGATATGGCAGCTATTTACAGCCTCGGAAATTCAGTGAAGTGGATTGTTGTCGAAACAGGTCAGATCCACCCGCGAGCCTTTTTCCGGAGCTATTTTAAAACACGGCATCCAAATTCAATTTGGGACCTTCCGATCGATAAAGCGTGTCCCCAGGAAAACGAAATGACGCCATACCAGGAATACATTACTTGAATTTATGGTTGTGAGAACAACACCGCAACATCTTATGGTAACTCGGGGTGGGGGGGGGGGAGGGGGATGGTCATAGCAGCCTCGACTCGAAATCGCCCGCCGAGAACACCAGTTTTGCCTTTGTTTGTGGGGGTGGGGGGGAGGGGGAAGGGAAAAAAATGACCAAACTCGTTACTCTCAACCCAACTCGGATGATGCCATGCATCATACTGATACTACTAGGATAATCAACGCCCCCTTCCTTGTGAAATTGTTGAACCGCCACTGCAGAGAACCACCTGTCTTCTCGGTTGTCTCTTAATCTTTTACCCAATGCGGATAGCAGGCGATGCTTGCAAAATAAATTCTTGGATAACATTTAAAAATTTCAAACTTTTGTCTCAAAACATAGCTTATGACCCCTCATTGGAACGACTCGAGATCATCGAGCTCGTTCCAATGAGAGGTCATAAGCTATGTTTTTTGGACAAAAATTTAAAACATAATAAATTTGAATGGAGATTTTTGTGTATAGAGCTGGCCGAATTTGGCCGTTGACGTTGGGTAAAAGGCTAACAGAAGAAATTTTGCGAGCAATTTAGTCAGTTATTGAAAGTTGTTTTGACGAGTGAGAAATCGGGCACTCGGCACAGTATAGAATCCATAATCCCGTGTCGGAAAAGCTATTGTCACAGCGAAACGCCAGGATTTATCGCCAAGACTGTCACATTTTTGTTTCAAAAACACCGTGCACCCAGACACATTTTATTCACTAAAATACTCGCTCTATTGCATAATTTCATTTAAAAAATACAGATGAATCGTTACGAGAATGAATGAAGACAAGATCATTTCGACGGAGATTATACGCGGGGGGGGGGGGGGGGGGGGGGGGGGGTGATCCAAACATATATCAGCGAAAAGTTTATTTTAATATGAAAACAGATCGAAAATCTCACGAATTAACGAACAGATTTTTTCAATTCCTATATTAGCTGGAATTCCAGCGGAGAATAGCTAATTTTATAGTTTTAATATTTACGTGCTATTCTCTGCTGGAAGACTAAACGAGTTTTTGCTTGCAGTCGTTCGTAACAGATTTTCGGTACGAACGGTTTGGGCGTGTTAAAAGCACTAAATACCTGCCTTGACAATGTAATTTCGATTCCAATTTGAAACTGGTCATCCATTCTACATTTTTGAACAAAATGACGGCTGAGCACGGTGCATTTCATGCATAAGAGACAATTATAATCAACGGACCCCCAATTTTTCTCACAAAACAAAACAAGCAAACTGGGAAATACCAGACATTTGTGACGTTTTTGGTTTGCGCGTGCTGAAAATAATCAAAATATGGAATTCCGGAATTTAAAACGGACTGGCATTTCCTTATTATCTCATACAACAAAACGGGACAATTTTCGAGCCTTGTGTTTCTAAATATATGAAGATATTCGGGTGTAACTTTTATACAAAAGAATATGATTCTTCTAAATCATTTACACAACAATTAAAATATGTCATAAAAATAAAATGACGATCGTAAAATGTTGAATATGCGAGCTCTTTGTGTGACACAGTCAGGGCCGGGTAGAGAAATTTTGGGCCATGGGTTTATCCTGTTACGCCAACTTAACTGAACTTACGGGACCGTTTTGAAAGTGTGTGGGAGAGGGGGCGTGCCGGCGCCAGCATTTCAATTTAGGGGGGTCCCAAGTAAGATATGGGGTCCAAGGTCGAGATGCCGAAGGCATCTCCCGAACGCCGCAAGCCTGAGCTAGAGCAGAATAGGGGAGGAGGCAGTTTAGCGATCTGAACGAAAGGGTGTAGCAACAACGTTCAGGTCGCTGAACTAGGGGGGGGGGGGGTGGCCCCTCCCGTTTGCGGGGGGGGGGGGGTCTTCCCAGGAAACATTTTCATATTAGGACGCCCTGGGAGCTATATCTGAGCATTTCTACAACACTGACATGATGTGTGTTGTGTGCCATTTGCGGGTGTGACATTGGGTGGGAAAACCATGGTCAGATAGTAATTTGAAGTTTGATTTTGGGTGTCCGAGGGAAAAGGGGGCGGCACCGAAGCCCCTCTATGGCGCCACCAGCGGTTGGGAGGGGGGGGGGGGCTATTTCTGCGAGGGCACGAGTATTTCAATTTAGAGGGTCCTGAGTAAGATATGGGGAGTAAGGTCGAGATGCTGAAGGCATCTCCCAATCGCCACAGGCCAAAGCTGGAGGAGGATGAGGACAAGGTAGTTTAGCGATCTGAACGTAGTGGCTGACCGCTTGTGGGGGTAGTCCTACGTTCAGATCGCTTAACTAGGGAGGAGGGAGGTCCCTTCCGTTTGTGTGTGTATGTGGGGTGGGGGGGTGGGGGATCTCCCTAGGAAAAACTTTTATATTAGGACGCCCTAGGAGCGATATCTGAGCGTTTCTACAACAATGACATGATGCGTATATTGTGTACATAATGTATGAGAGAATTAAAATATTTTCATTGATTTTCTGGTCGTTTAGATTTACTTCAGACGTTTTATTTACCCCTTTTTAATAAAACCACGAGGTGGGGTGCATGTGATTAAAAGATATGTTGATATGCTTGAGATCCACAGACAGTGCCAACGGAAGCACGTAAGCGCAATGTGGTGGTGGTCATGTCGGTGTGTGTGGGGGCGGTTTCGTGTTCATTTTATTAGTAAACTTGGGGGCGCGGTGGCTCAGGTGGTAGAGGTGCAGGCTGCAAGCCGAGAGGTCCTCGGTTCGAATCCCACCTGCGGCAACCGCGTTGTGTCCTTGGGCAAGACGCTTCACCCCGATTGCCTACATGGGGGCACGATGACGCTGTGCACTGAGGCGTACTGCACGTCGATGGTGCGCATGTCTTCAACCACTCTAACCCTGCCTGTGCTGCGGTGCAGAGTTCAGAGTTACGATGTTGGAGAGCTGACAGCTGCTCGTCGTTGCTCGGTGGTTCTCTCCGGGTACTCCGACTTCCTCCACCCGTAAAACTGTCACGGTCACGATTAGCCATTGTGCATAAGTATGTGACCTTAAACACCAATAAATAAATAAATAAATATTAGTAAACTTCATTTTCTCGAAGTGGCTATTTCACAGGCTCCTGAAAAAAAGTCAATCGACAATTCCACGGGCACCGGCGAAATAGCTGCCAGAATTAGCATTTTCTCTGCCCTTGAATTACACAATGGCATAAAGCTATTAAAAATGTTTACTTATTTCGTGTGGGGCGCGATGGCTCAGTTGGTAGAGGTGCAGGCTGCAAGCCGAGAGGTCCTCGGTTCGAATCCCACCTGCGGCAACCGCGTTGTGTCCTTGGGCAAGACACTTCACCCCGATTGCCTACATGGGGGCACGATGACGCTGTGTACTAAGGCGTACTGCACGTCGATAGTGCGCCTGTCTTCAACCAATCTAACCCTGCCTGTGCTGCGTGCAGAGTTCAGAGTTACGATGTTGGAGAGCTGACAGCTGCTCGTCGTTGCTCGGTGGTTCTCTCCGGGTACTCCGGCTTCCTCCACCCGTAAAACTGTCACGGTCACGATTAGCCATTGTGCAAACGTATGTGACCTTAAACAGTCCTTAAACACCAATAAATAAACACTTAGTTCGTGTTATTCATTCATTAGATTCTTTCCCCACTTCATTCATGGGCTTTTAGATTGAAATGTGACAGATCGTCCCTCAGATATCTTCATTCCAAACTCACCAAACTGCATAAACGAATCGAATGTTGGTTCACACCATTCAGAGGTTAAGCGCCGAAAAAGTTTATACAAGAAATTTTAATTGCAGGAAATCGGTCCCCTATCTGTCGCCCAATTCATCTTCGGTGCTCCACCTCTGTCAATAATATTAGGGTCATATTGTATTTTACAAATATTTTAACCACAACTGTAACCATACAAATGTTGATGTATTTGAAAGAACAAAAGGAGCTAGGCTTAAGGAGCTGGTGCCAATGACATCCGTATTTGTATGGTTTTCTCGGCCATTGTCCGGAGCAAAATACTTCAAATCTGCCATATAGACAATTTCATTATTTTTTTGCTGCTGTGGTAGATAAAGAGATCAAATCTTGAATGAAACTGGCTCGTCTGTCGAAGAAATGCACAGTTAGCTTATTCTCAACTGATAAAAAAAACTTATTAGAATAAGGACAGGACAGACACTCGAATTAACCGTTATTGTAATAAATTTATTTCAATAGCAGTTGGTGGAAATGTGTACGTCAACCGTAATGGTTAAAAGTTTATTGCAACAGCGGTCGTTGAAAATGTTTTCATTGAGCCATCAACCGATATTGTAATAAGTTTATCATAATTGCGAATTGCGATTGATGAAAAAGTTCGCGCCAACTGTTATGGTTACAAGTTTATTACAATAGCTCTTGATGAAACCGCTATTGTAATAAGTTGATTACAATAACGGTTAAATGAAATATGTGCCCCAAGCACTGTTGTTATAAACTTATTACACTAGCGGATGTATTTGCCAGGGGAAAGGTGTCCCTTTGCCCCCCACCCCCCCCCCCCTCACCCATCATTTCTTTCGGCTCCCCTGATTCCTTGCATATTTTATCTTTCCGTTCAATCTTGTTCCCCCCCCCCACCCCCCCCCCCCCCCCCCCAAAAAAAAAAATATTCCTCACCACATCCTTCCCGTTCCAACCTGCGATTTATAGTCCGGTAAATTCAAAAGACATGTTATAACAGGCCTGGCGCTGATGCCAACGAAAACAGTGGTAACTTTAATCCACAGCACTCTAGGATTTTTTTTATATCTTAATCGTAATTATGAGTCCCTTTTTGTTCTCGTGTAAATCATTTGGGCTGAAACGCACAGGTTCAGATTTTGCAACAAAACCATCGAGAGCGTCGAACGAATGTATGCCATTCTCAGCTGTGCAATTTTTTAACCCCTCCCTTTATTCTCGTTGATTGAGCCTTCATTTTCAAGCGGTTAAATGTATAAAGGGGGGTGGGGGTGGGGGGTGGGGGGTGGGGGTGGGGGTAGACGCAGTGTCAAGTGGCTTTAACAATTGATCGTTTGACAATGCACCTCAGATAAGATAAGATTTATTCAGCAAATACACCAGAACATAGGCAGAATGCTACTCACAAAATCAACATAAACAGAATCTTAAAACCACTAATTCATATTACGGCATATATAATTCATATTACAGACAAGTCCCTCTGTAATATGATTTATGTATGTATTAATATGAATTTGTGGGTTCATTTGAACGGTAAACTTCATTTTTTCGAAGTGGCCATTCACAGGCGTGCACGCTGCTGAGCTGTTTCGTTTCGCTTTGAAGCCCTACACCGCCTTTTCAGTCAATCGTGGAATTCCTTGATGACGGAATTCACATAAAAATTCCGGTGCCGACGCGATTAATAAAAAAGTAGATTTCTTGATATTTTGAACGTTTTACATCACAATGACCAATACTCGTTCTTTAGAAATGTGTAAACTACACACGAAGTGTTGTATATTTGTCAAATACTACGTATATATTTCACGAAGAACAATAATGTGGTCATGTTTCCCAATTCGTGCAACTGATTGGAAAAATCACTTCGTTCGTTGAGCTTTGTTTGCAGAAGAAATATCCGATTTTAAATATAAACTGCAAACAAAGCACAAAAGTTGAGCTATTCCTATATTAAACCGCAGTACAGAGTTCTGGAAATGAAAAATATGGCATTTGTATCTGAATATTTTATTAAATGTAGGTTTTAGAAATTTTCTGACTGAACAGAAAATTGCTAATCATGGACAGTCTCCGGAAGATTTTTCTTGCGAAACATTAATTGGTTATGTAATCCTTCTCACGTGACCGCACTAAAACAGCTTTTCATACCCGGTCGTGTCTTCACAAACGACGGGGTATTAACAAGTGCGGTTTTGTTTGCAATGTACACGTAATGCAATCAGGAAGTGCCTTGCCCATGAACACAACGCAGTGGAATTTCGGTTTGAAATCCAATTTCGTACCACTGAGCCACCGCGCATCCAGCAAAACTCCAGTCCGGACGAAAATGTCCCGACTAGAAAACTATTGGGGATAGGTCCCCCTCCTTTAGTGAGCTCCCCAAGATGCAACAAAATTTACTATAACGGATTCTGAAAAACTAACTTCGGTCTTTTCTTAAATCTTCGTCAGCAAGCTCTACTTGACAAACAACTGTATTTTGTGAATGCAACCTTAATAGGTTTGTAACCTGAATTCACTATCGTGTTCTCACGTGACGAGGCAAAGAATGAAATCTGGTGCACAGGCTTCATTCGGTTGATTCATATTTCACATACCAGAACGAAACGGAACGGAACAGAACATTACAGAAAAACTACCAGTTTTGTTTGTCGACATATTTAGTCCGTCTGCATGAGATACTCGGACATCTTTGTTTTACAGGCTTATGGAGGCTTTGAATGTGGCCCCTAGGGTGTCATTCCTTTCTTCCTTGTCCGTACAGTAACTCGAATACAAAAATTCCAATCTCGATGCTTCTTAATAATTTGAAAGACAGCTCTTTAGCTCCCAGGGGCGGCGGAATCGCTCGGGAGTGGACAGGGCGTTATGTCCACCACCTTTTATCAAACAGTATCATGTCTTCACAAAAGTGGCCCCACAGACAGACGGAAATATCTTCAGCGTTCATGCGTCCACATCGAAGACCACACAAGAACTAGCACTCGCCATTCCGCAGTGACCAAAGTTTAATGTGAAATTGGTATCCATTTTCATACTGTACAATGCATTGATTAGTACTGAGTTACTCCCATGTGAATGTGTGAATTCGCGTCTGGTATCACAGTTTTCAATATTTTTCCCAAGGGCATTCAAATATCTATGTCAAGTACAGCCCTTCAGACAAATTTATTGCCCTTAAAAATATTTCGTTTATTGTTTATAATCTTCTTATTGGAGGACTGAACACGCACTGGGGGCGTTATCAATTTCAAGGACATATGGTTTATCCAACTAGGGCTACGCAAAGCGTGGTTCACTATCCCTGAACCGTAAGTATGTTCGAAGTAGCCTTAAAGGTATTACGGGACAGGAAAGGTTCTAAGTAGAAAAATCGCTATGAGGGAGTGATGTATTATTGGATAGCTATCAGAGAGGTTAGTTTACCTCATCCCCGTTCCAGTTCATAAAATACACTATGTTTGAAGTATCAGATTTTCTTTAATGAGGGTGGGAGGAATCAATTGGGAGAAACTCCTCATTGTTTGTGAGTAGTTGTGAGGGACTCATTTGATCACAGATTTCAGAAAAATTCGTTATTTATTGACGAAGAATTTTATCATCTGATCACCGATTTCATATCAATTATTAATTTATTTGTAATCAATTTGATTAGTTTTTGATCTCTGGTGAGTATCGATTGTTACAAAATGCAGTATATCTCAGATTTTATCATTGTAAGCATTCGCTCACAGTCGGAAATCCCCGTAAATTACCGAATGCAACTTCGTGACTATTCGGCAATTATTCAAAACAAACACTACCCACTGATACTGTGATCCAATAAAAATTCGGTTGTTATTAAGAGGGTACATTAATAAGGGCATTCAAATATCTATGTCAAGTACAGCCCTTCAGACAAATTTATTGCCCTTAAAAATATTTCGTTTATTGTTTATAATCTTCTTATTGGAGGACTGAACACGCACTGGGGGCGTTATCAATTTCAAGGACATATGGTTTATCCAACTAGGGCTACGCAAAGCGTGGTTCACTATCCCTGAACCGTAAGTATGTTCGAAGTAGCCTTAAAGGTATTACGGGACAGGAAAGATTCTAAGTAGAAAAATCGCTATGAGGGAGTGATGTATTATTGGATAGCTATCAGAGAGGTTAGTTTACCTCATCCCCGTTCCAGTTCATTAAATACACTATGTTTGAAGTATCAGATTTTCTTTAATGAGGGTGGGAGGAATCAATTGGGAGAAACTCCTCATTGTTTGTGAGTAGTTGTGAGGGACTCATTTGATCACAGATTTCAGAAAAATTCGTAATTTATTGACGAAGAATTTTATCATCTGATCACCGATTTCATATCAATTATTAATTTATTTGTAATCAGTTTGATTAGTTTTTGATCTCTGGTGAGTATCGATTGTTACAAAATGCAGTATATCTCAGATTTTATCATTGTAAGCATTCGCTCACAGTCGGAAATCCCCGTAAATTACCAAATGCAACTTCGTGACTATTCGGCAATTATTCAAAACAAACACTACCCACTGATACTGTGATCCAATAAAAATTCGGTTGTTATTAAGAGGGTACATTAATAATATTCGGGAATGTGGTCTAATACAAGACATATTTTATCACCAAAAAGCAGTACACAAGTTGTTCTCATGTATTATCTTCTTTTTACATCGACATTTGCCACAGAAAATAACAATTAATTTCGATCCGTACTGTACGATCGATATAGACTAGACGCGGGCGGTGAGTGGGGGGAGTTTATATGGGCGGGGAGTCAATTGAAGCGTTATATATTAATTTTGATTTTGTGCTCATAGTGGGCAAAGAATGGTCGGAGTGGGGTAGTTAGGTCTGTAAAACATGCTAACGGGAGCGTCATAAAATCGCTCAGTGGTGTGGACAACAGGTGGAAATTTATGGCTATCCTTAAGGTGATTCTAAAGTCATGGCTGCCAACATGGAAGCCAGAAACACGGAAAAATGTGAACATTTCATTGAACAATAACTTGGCAACGAAACAGCCTTGCCCTTGGATACCAGGGTTGGGTGGAATGGTCATGCCACATAGAATGTGATGGGACCCGCAAAATATGCATTTAACAAATTTATGAGTCATTTGGAGACATTAGAAAATGTGAGTAGGTAATATACGCGGATTCAGTATCACTTGTACACGATTTTGTACATGTACACGTACATCGATGTACACCTCCATAGGATTTAGTGTTAAAATCGTGTACAGGTACACGATTTGTCGTTTTTTATGGTGATACAGAATCCGCTTGCGGATTCTATATCACTGGATTCTATATACACGTCGCTCAAGAGTGAAAAAAATGTATGAAATTTTAAGAAAAATAAGGTGTACTGTCTGATACAGAATCCACAAATGGGTTTCCCCCATAGGATTCAGTGTTAAATCGTGAGCAAAAAACGTGTTGCGGATTCTGTATCAGCATCAAAAAGGTGGTTTGCGGATTCTGTATCATCCGTATCTGTACACGATTTTAACACTGAATCCCTATGGAGGCGTACACGGTAACCCATTTGCGGATTCTACATCAGAAATCGACTTATGTACGACACATGGAAAAGAGGTGATACTGAACCCGCAAACCCACTGCCACGTCTCCCGAGGAAATAAAAAAAGTGATTGATATATATAGGAGAGGAAAAAAAAAAATAAAATAGTTATTTAAAAAAATAAATATATCAAATCGAATAGATAATAAAAAAAAAATACGTAAATCATGAGCGCTTCCCAGACTATTAGAGCGAGGTTTCTTTTAAACATGCTGATGAGAGCATACACAATCTGCGTGAATGAAGAACTACGTCCCATCTTGTTAGAACGATGCGTCGGATGTCGGGATCATCTAGACTTTGATCACGAGAATCATTCGTGTCTGACGATGGAAAGGGAAGATATGGTTGTCAAGTATTTCGAACCGGCGTTCGAACACGTTAGATTCGACGATGTGATCACGCTTTGGAAGAGATTAGTCTTCTGTAAGGATCGAGACAAGCCCACAGTTTCAGAAGAACTGAACTTGGCGCGTAGAAGTCTGACTTTAGAAGACAAGGGATGCATCATGAAATTATTGTTCAATGAAGCATACGTCTAAGTTTTCTCATTGATATAAAAATAAGGGAGAATAGAAAATAAAAATAAATACACACATACATTTTTTTATCTAATATTAGAAAGAAAAAAAAACACAAAAATGAGAACCAGAAATAAATTGTATCCGACGTTAGATGACGACGAGGATGAGAAGCCGAACGGCGTTTTGCTGACGGCACCGTTGCTAGAAGAAAAAGAAAGAGGAGAGAGGTATCGCATCGATCAAATCAATAGAATCCAAGCGTATTTAACTCGAGAGAGAGATTCTCGCCATTCTCTCAAGAAGAAGTATTCGCATTTCGTGAAATTCGTCAACGCAATCGACACAACACTCATCACAATTTCCAAGGGTTTACACGCGGCCAGCAGCAGATTGTTGTAGACCGGGGTCGGCATTCCGATCATGTTGACCATAGAAGGAGTGGCTCTCGCCGCCGGATTGTTTAGCACGCTCGGAAATTTTTGAGTAGGAAATTATATCTAAAGGCGAGGAAACACGACAAGATTCGCATCTTGGCCGACTCCAAGGTCGACACAATATCCGAAATGATCTCGATGGCGTTGAAAGACGGTAGGATATCAGACGGAGAATACTTCACGATAGTGGGTGAGAAATGAAATACGAAGCCATGAAAGAAGACGTGAGAATCAAGTCTCGTCAGATCATCAAAGAAGAGATGAAGGATTCTCTCGTGGAAAAGGGGAGGAAAGAGGCTAGGGAGGTATTCAGTAAGATGATAGAACTCAAGAGCAGCGATTGAAAAAAAAATATATAATAAGAACAGAATTTAAAAAAAAAAAATATTAAATTTATATATAAAATAAAAACGAAATTAATTTAAATAACTCTTAAATATGTATTGCGTAAAGTGTAAGAGACTTACCGAGATGAGTAATTCTCAAGAAGTACGAACTAAAAACGATAGACAGATGCTTCGAGGAATTTGCGACGTGTGTGGTTCTATCAAGACACGATTCATCAAAAAAAAAGAACGAGAGCAAAGGTAAAGGCATCGTGAATAAAATGATCAATAATCTACCTTTCGAAATGCATCTGCCTGGTCACAGTTTCACGGGACCTGGAACGAAATTGAACAAGAGACTCAATGCCGATCTGACTCCTAAATCTTGGAGCAAACCTGTGAATAGGGTGGACGCAGCCGCGTATGATCAAGATCTGTGCTACGCCAGACATCCCGACACCAAGACTCGCAACGATGTCTGCGATAAAAACATGTTGGGGAAATTGAGAGGCATATCGAATCTGACCAGGAGAGAGAAATAGAACGTTTGCTGGTCGCCAATCTGATCGGTGCGAAACGTCGATTCGGATGAGGCATTCAAAAAAAAAAGCGCATCTGAAAAGAAGAAGAAATGATTATTGACGAGCAAATTGGCTGAGGAGTTACACAAACCCATCGTGCGTAAATTTCGAAAGAGAAGGGTGTTTGTGAAGGGTTTGGATGATATTTGGTCTGCCGACTTGGTCGACATGAGATCGTTTTCGAGGTGGAATGAGGGTATCAAATATCTATTGACAGTCATCGACGTGTTTTCCAAATACGGTTGGATCAGAGCTTTGAAGAATAAATCGGGACCTTGCATCGCTGAGGCTCTGAAGAGCGTGTTCCACTCGTCTTCTCGAAAACCGAGTAAATTGTGGGTGGATAAGGGAAAGGAATTCTACAACAAGCACGTTCATCGATTGGTCGACCTCTACTCAATTGAAAACGAAGAGAAAGCCAGCGTGGTGGAACGTTGGAATCAAATGATGAAGGAAAAGATGCAAAGATACTTCACGGCAAATTCGACCAAGAAATACATATACGCTCTGAACGGTCTGGTTAAAGATTACAACAACACGTGACACAGATCGATCAAGATGACTCTCGTGGAAGCTAGCGATCCTCGAAATGAAAAACAGGTCTACGCAAATCTATATCCTGAAAGATCTAAGATTAGGAAGAAGTCTAGAACACCGAAATTTGCGGTCTGTGATCGGGTGAGAATCTACGCTTATAAGAAGCACTTCAAAAAGGGTTATTCTCCTCGATGGACCTCGGAAATCTTCATGATAAGCAAAATATTTCACACCGATCCTTACGAAATCGAAGCTTTGGATGGAGAAGATGAAAGTATTCAAGAATATGAGGTTCACGAATATGAACCGGTAACCGGAATGAGTTTGAACAATGCGGGAGAGATAAGAATCAACGTCGAAACTCAAGATCTATTCATATATCCTAGCAAGAGTTACATAGTGGTGCAGGGACGTCTCACCAAGGAAGATGGGAGCGACTATGCTGCCGATGACACGGTTACTCTAGCCAATAATGGCATCATGCATCTATTCAGTAATATAAAATACATGCTATCCGGACAAGAGATAGAGTCTGTGTTTCATCCCGGTCAGGCCACCACGATGTTCGGACTCTTGACGTATCCTGATGATTTTTCGAAATCCAGAGGACTTAATCAGTTGTGGGTGAAAGACACCGTCGGCCCTGCTAGCGGCGGCGCCGTCATGATATTCGACTACGTCGTCAAGACATCCAGACCTAAACGAACGTTTTCATTCAGGATACCTTTGAAACACATCTTCGGATTGGTGGACGATTACAACAAGATCATGTACGGATTCACACACAATCTAACGTTGATTTGAAAAGGAAACAACGATGCAATATTGAGACTCACTGCAACCGATGCGGGTAAGATAACTCTACACAAGATATCGTGGTTCGTTCCACACGTGGAGCCTCCGATCGTGGAAGAAGCTCGTCTCTACAAGATCATAGAATCCAAGAGTAAATTACCTGTGGGATTTAGAATGAGACAGTGCGACATGGCTAGCATTCCTCTCTCCACGAATCACTTCAATTGGAGATTGATGGTGAAATCTGCTTCCGAGAGACCGCGTTTCATCGTGGTTGCATTTCAGACCGATAGGGACAGGTCTCAGGAAAAGAATGCGTCGCTGTTTGATCACTGCCATTTGAGAAACATGCAAGTGTTTCTGAACGCCACGAGATATCCAGCAATCGATTACAATGCGTCATTCGACAAGAACGATTTCTGCAGACTGTACGGCGATGCCGCTGATTTTAGAAAGAAGTATCATGGTCTAGACGAATTGATGAGCAACCCTAACATATCTCCCGGCGAATACAAATCGATGTACCCCATGTTCGTATTCAACGTCAGTAAACAGAGTGAACGACTCAAGAGTAGCGTCTTAGACATTCAGATCAAGATGCAATTCGATAGGAACATGCCGAGAAAAACCGAAGCCTTCGCCCTGGTCCTGTCGGACAGAGAATTACAATTCGAATCGGATGGAAATAAGATGTCGATCATTTGATGAGAGACGTGTGTGAAAAAAAATAAAACAAAAATAAAAAAAGTAATGAGTAATTATTAAAAACAAAAAAAAAACACAAAAAAAAATAAAATAAAGTAATGAGGTCTAGAGAGATTGAACATCTTTCTAAATCTCATTACTTTTTTTTTGTTTTTAATAATCACACATTATTTTTTTTAATTAATTATTTTCCACGCGTTCACTGTTTGTTCAAAGGAACTAGTTCGATCAGTAGACTCACCACAGAAGTGGCGGCTTTGGGATTATTGGTTTTCGTAATGAAATTAATCCTGTCTCCGGCATTCACTTTGAGAGGCGTGCCGACCGTGCTAACATTCGCATGTTGATTCTCGGTCTTTTTGACACTGTATTTCTTATCGCTCTCTACTCCATTCACCACGAGATTGACGACCGCTCTGTTATTCAAATCCGAGGAAGCCAGAGCCATTCGAATGGTTTCACCTCCCAATGGCATGGGATATCCCACCTGACCATGTTTCAATCCGCTACCTCCGTTTCCAAAAGACCACTCGGTTTTTCCCTCCTCTAAGGTGCCAGCCTCCTCGGCCCACACGGTGATCACTGGCCTAGCATATTTGAGTCTTTCCACCACCGAAATCAGGGTGCAGGCATCCGTCATCTTCACGGGATCCGGTAGATTTGTGAGCACGTGTCCACCCATGTCTAGTTTACCTTCCATGATGTTGCCCTTTCTCCAGACTGAGTTGTCATTCACGTACTTCCTGCTGACTGTGCTGGAATCGAATTCGGGATCGTGATTGAGTCCAAATAAATTCTCACCGTTCATGTTGATACCACCCTCCATGGTTCCGCCAGATTGTTTGTTCAGGTAGAGATCGCCCACTTGCGATTCTACATATTCTTGTGATCGTATCACGGCAGAATCTACGTAGCCCTTGTTGACCGCGGTTGAGTCCGCATCCGTGTCGTCGACCTTCGACAGATTCAATATCTTGTTGAATCCCGAATTCAGATCCGATTTCATTTCTCATCTGTCAGACTTTCGCTGTTCCAGATCTACATAGTGTTTGGTCGCCACGTCCTTGTGATTTGTGGGAGTGGCCACGTTTGTTATCTTGTTAGAACTGGCGTTCAATTCCGAGTGCATCGTTTTCTGAACGTATCTATTTCTCAGGTGTTCGCTGAATCGCGCGTGAGAGTCGTCAGCGTATTTCTTGGTCATGGCATCGGTGGGATCTATGGGATTTGCGACGTTCACCAAACGTTTGGATTTCAGATCGACATCGTCGGTCATGGTTTATCCACGTAATTATCTAGCATGATTTGTTCAAAATCGGCGTTCCCCCTGTCGACGTATTTTTTAGTCGCAGTATCTGCGAGATCTATCAGCTCGGGAAAATTGTAGAGCTTCTTATCGTTCATGTTGAAAGGTTCCTCTTGAGGTTTGTATCTCCAAACGTAACATTCGTCCAAGTTGGCAACGTCGTAATCATCACCAACTTCGAGCGTCTTCCTCTTCTTTTTGGGTCGACTTTCGTCATCACTTCTACCAAATTTATCGACTGGCATGTTGTTTTGAGATTTTTTGTTTCAAAAATATATTTCAAACGCAGTTTATTAAAAATGAATTATTTTAGTTATTTTTATTTTTCGTTTTTATTCGATTAAAATTTTTTTAATAATTTTTTTTTACCTTTATATGCTATAAAAAAAAATCTCTCTCTAATGTAAATCATTGAGAATGTCTTGAAACCAATCTCCTTCAGACCATCTCTTGAGAACGTAAAGACACAGGTGACCGCAAACACTTGATCTGGTGATTGCACTCGTTCCGTGTTGTAACGAACCATCGATTTGTTGAAATAGTTCTTTATTTCTTTCAGCGGTGAGATTCCGTAGCTGTCGAAATAATAATTCTTCTTCCCGTTCTTGAACCACGCCACCCAGTGAGTGCCTTCACCCGATAAATCGTCTAGATTTAAAATTTCGCATTCCGATTGTCGAGGTCTTCTCTTCGGCAAGGCATCTCTAGAAAACACGCCTAGAAAATCTTTCATTTTCAAATCCTTCGCCGCATTCGACAGATCGATGTTGGATAGGAGTTTGTTAGGTAAGACGACACCTTCTACGGATATCCCTATTTTCTTATTCATAAATGCATATATATTTTTTTTTATTTATTTATTTTATTATAATTCACTAAAATGACGTTATTTTTTTGAATTTTTTTTTTTCTTTTTAAACTAACTCTATCGACTTCCATAATTTTGAATCCGTCTAATTCCTCGACTTCCATAATCTTGAATCCGTTTAATTCCTCTTGATTTTCTGGAATCCTATCATCCTTAATCATATCTGGAATCCTATCATCCACAATCATATCTGAAATCCTATCGTCTAAAATTAGATTCAAAGTCCAATGTCCGCGTGCCAAAGTGCTTATTTTATCGTCTAACATGAATCTCTTATCGTCGTTGGCCATCAGCGAAATCTTGTTGACTATTTCGGTATACAAGTCGTGATTTTCGCTTCAAATCGATTTCATAGTCTTATACACCAGACCACTTCCTAACAGACAATCTTTATACTCTTGGAAAGAGATGTTTTTCTTCACCACACACGCTTTAACCCCTCTGCACTTCTTGATCTCTTCATCTTCTAGACGATAAGCATACAGTTTGGGTCTCAAGCCCATGAATTCGAGGATTTGTTTACCGCCACTCTCATCCTTAAACTTGCCCAACACCTTCTTGTTGTCGTTCGATTGAATGTTGGACGGGTGATCGACGGGATAATTGCTCATGTCGAACCACGCAGCCATGTCCGGAGATATATCTCGGTAGACGTCTTTCATCTCTATCTCCTAAACTAAACTGTCTGTGTCAGTGAACAGTAGTTTGGCTTTATCACCAAATTTTCGTTTGACGTAATCGTAGTGAAACTCGTACATCAATCGCTTGCTGATATCTAAGATGATTGGCCCGAGATAATACGGTTTGTCAAACTTCAGGTGCGTCTTTTGCATGTGAACGGCAAATAGATTTTCGTTGAATATGATTCGGTGTTTGTAATTGGGTTTCGCCACTAATTTTTTAGCTCTTTTCTCAGATGTGACGAGTCGAACATCGGTTCTCTTCCTGATGTTTTCCATTGATTTACTGTACACACAGTTGTTCATGAGTTTGAAGAAATCATTTTCAAAATCGTTCTCGGCTCGAATTCTGAGATTCGTGTTGAGATCGATGTATTTTTTCATCCAAGGCTCTTTGTCGAATTGAATGATGCGATGCATGTTGACTAATTTCATCCCGTAATCGACGTATTGTTTCAAATTCTCACTGTAGATGGCGTAGTTACGTTTGTTAGATAAATTGGGAATGAGTTTTTTCTCGTCTCCTTCGTTCGGTTCCATTTGTTCGGGAGCCAGCGGATAATCATTGTGTAGATCGTGTAATTCTTCCGGATAGTTCAAATCGACTTCTAAAATGCAAGGATAGTCTCTCCATTTTTGCATCTCTTCCTGTTCTGTCACCCATTCGAAATTTCCAATCGGTAAAGGATGACTCATAGCCCAACCGTACAGATTATTAGCATCCCAATACTGTATGTATTTATTTGACCATTTTGAATCGAAACCTTCTTTCATGCAGGGATTGTTAGCTTCAGAATATCTGTGGGAGATCATCAAGACTCCACCTCTCGCAGCCCTTTCGCACATGAGCAACATGTCCACGTCAGATAATAATTCCAATTGGACATCAGTGGTCTTCAACAGAGCATCCCACACCAGACCGGGTGCGGTGAAATACCAAGCGGGATCCAGATCGTAATTTCGATGACAGACATCTCGAAAATTTTTGAACACGTCTGCCAAGAGCAGAACGTCGGTCTTCAGATAGAGATCATGATAATCTCTCATGATTTTCATATCGAATGATTTCCACACATTTTTGGCGTGTTCGTAATTCTCGTCGGAAATGTCGGATTCGTATAATTTTGAATAAAAATCTTCTTTTGATGGTAGTGCGGTGTCGTCGAATCTCTTTAGATCGTTCATGTAATCGTAAGGATAGACTCCTTTCCTCAAAATAACGTCTACTCGTTCTCCGAAATGTTCGCTCATGATTTTAAATTTATCCTTGCTCATGTTATCAACTAATTTTTCCAGAGCGGTCGACATGAATTTAAAACTGTCGATGAAACGTATGCTTCTACGAATGGATTTTGTTTTTTCTTCCAACGTCTCTCCATCGATTACTCTTTTCTTCTCCATGAGCTTCCATTTCATGAATGAAATGTATCTTTCTTCGCAGTTCGCGATGCAATTTAATTCTTCATGGGAGGTGCCGAGATTTTTCACGAACAGATGACTGTCATAACCCAAGAGATTGTGAAATATCACTGGATAGAAAACGGCATCTCGATATTTTAAATTACACTTGCTGTGAGCCGGACCGCGATACAGACCTGTGTAATGATTGTGGTCTCTAACCTTCTTATTTTCCTCCGAATTCTCATCGAACGATTGTCTGCATATGTGACATTCTGTGGCTCTGTTATTTTCATCCTGCTGCTCTCGCGTGATGATCATTTTCGCCGGAGTTTGGAATTTGTCGCATAACATTTGAATTTTCGATTCTAACTCTTCCACGAACATTTGAGCCACGTCGTCTTCTTTGCACTGTTTCATGTAGGTGAAGGGACCCATGTTGTGTTGTGAGTCGAAAGCGCATTTCACGTAAATGCAATAATCCGAAGGCGTGTGTTTTTGATATCTTTCGACGTAACTTTGAAGAGCATTAGGTTGGCAGGAACTCATTTTCACGGTGAAACATTCGAAATCAGCGTACACAATGAAAGGTACTTTTAACCTTCTATTGCGATTTTCAAACTTCATGATGGGCATTTCAGTGGCGACACCTTGATTTTCATTGCAATATTCCTGATATTTCGCTAACGATTTTTCGCTGTGAAACGCGTTCATGCAGTTGCAACATAAACATATCTTTCCTTTATGTTTATTATTTTGTCTCGACAGTAATTGGCTCAGATGTTTAACCCAACAATAATGACGATTGCCACCCTTTGAAATCAATAATAAAATAATCGTCTTTTCTCTTTCGAGATACGAAGTCTGTCTGAGAGGATAGATCATTCGTTTTTCATCGTCGTATCCCAAGACATTCAGTGCTACGGTGGGATTTTGAGCCTCGAAACGTTTGATGTGTTTTAACTCTGTTGGAAAAGTCACTCCGTCCAATCAAGATTTTTAGAAGTCTCCTCGTAACAAGAAACTTTATTGGAGTTCATTTTGACAGGGTATAAAGCAGAAGTGACTGCCCATTTAAAACACTGATCATCTTTATTTCTCACATTGACCACAGAGTGTTTTTTAGCTAAGAAATACGGTAATTCCATGTAGGAAGATCCTTTCAACGAATCGTTTTTAGTTATATGAATTTCGAGTTTCAACACCTCATCGAATGTCCAATTACTACCTTCATGTTGATAATTCGCGAGAGACGTCAACATCTTGTCTTTCATCTTTTCGAAAACGTCTGATAAATCTGAACCTCGAAATATGGGTTCGATGTTTGATCTGAAATATGCATTTTTCACGATGCTCTCGCTTGACTTCACATCGATTTTATTCATCATGCAATGGAGTATCATCTTAATTTTTTGTCCCACGTTCATGTGTTCGCGAAACAAATCCAATACTTTTTTCTTCACCCATTCCATGAACAATTTCGGATCGATTTTCTTGAATGAGGGAACCATGTCGAAAGTTTTAAAAATACCTTTGATTGCACTCTCCCGTTCTACAGGCTTTGATTGGAATAGTTCCGTGACGACTCGTGCTACATATTCTTCACCTTTCCCTTCGTCAATTGCTCGTTGAATTTCACTTGATATATCTCGTTTGTCTAGAATCTGAAGTGCATCACTCGTTTTCGTTTTAGTTTTTTTTTCTTTTCTTTTGAAACTTGAAGTTCTTCAATGGCTTTTCGTTTAGTCGTCTTCTTATTTTTCACAATCGAAACGTTTTTGGTTTTTTTCAACGTCGGCATTTCGATTCCTTTTACTATCTTTTTCTTCTTCTCATTTTTCACAACATGCATTTTTTGACGTCGTTGCTATCGACATTTCGTTTGCCTTTCTAGCGTTTCACAAATATTCCTGTATGAGTTCAATTTTTTTTGATTTAGTTCTATGATTTCTGAAATGTGGAATTTTTAATAGTTTACAAATCTTGTTTAACTGAGTTACGGTTCTCTCATTTAAATTTTCCATTTTTTTATTTGTTTGCTCCATTTGTAAGAATATTTTTTTTTTGAATTTTGTATTTAAATAATTTGTTAAAAAAGTTTTGTTTTTTTACTCTTTATATATATAAAAAGATTTTTTTTAATTTGAATTTTTTCTTTAATGTGAAAAATTTTTTTTTTGATGAAATTAATCAAATTTTATGTTCCCTAACATAAAAAAAATTGAATTAATACGAGAAAAAAAGGATGTTGAAATTTAAACTTTTTATTTTATATATAAAGAGAAAAAAAACTTTTACAAAAAAAAATTTACATTAAAGAAAATTAAAAATTAAAAAAACTTTTTTTTTATATATATATAAAGAGCAATAAAAAAACAAACTTTTTAACAAATTATTATTTAAATACAAAATTTAAAAATATATATTATTTGCAATAATTCATAAAACAAAAAAAACCCAAATAATCGATCATGACAACAACACCTAAAAGATGCGAATTGAAATTGAAACGAGTCGAAACGTATAAGAAATTCGGTTGTAAAATCTATAGATTACAACGACACTATCCCATGGAATTGAACGAGGTCGAGACGAAGGGCTTAGAGCACAAATACGACAAATATAGCATGCCTTTGAAATTGGACGAAGCCACGCTCGATTTGTTTTACGAGTACGAAAGCAATCTGCAGAATATCGTCATCGCCAAAGATTTAGAATTCGACAAGGATGATTTGTCGTTGCCCCATGGAAGTTACATATTTCCAAACATCTCACTTGAACTCGTGAACAAATCGGGTGGTGAGAGCGCATTGACCGAAGTAAAAAAACTAAAAAAAGTAAAGATAAACATTCAACACATTTGTGATAAAGGAGAAAAGACGAGTGTCAACATGCTAATAACAGACTTGGAAATATAAACAATAGAGAGATTGATTTTTAGCGAAGAAGAAGGAAAAAAAAAGTAATGAGATCATCGTTTCCTTTTTACATAAATTTCAGCATCGATTCTTCTTTTCTTTTTTCTTTTTTTTTGTGATATGCTACATTTTTATAAGAACACATTTGTTTATCCGAATCATAATTATGAATGAATGTTGTGCATCTCTCGGTAACACTCGCATCATTACCATTATCTTCAGACGATAGTGGTAATGGTGGAAAACGTCTCATTCTTTTAAATTTCAACCGCATATCCCAATCTTTATTTAACTCTTTTATCAGTTCTTTCCTAAGATATCCATCATTAGCGTCTAATCATTTTTCCACATCTTTTTCGCACTCTATCTTGCAATATTCATCATTATCGTCTAATTGTTTTTCCACCTTTTTATCCATTTTATATATTATTTTATACTTTCTATGATTTATATTTTATATTTATATAATTTTTTTACATTATAATAACATATTCGAAATCGGCATATTCTTAAATGGCGAATTCTCACCAAACAACAAACCCTTGCCGAGTCGCTCAACGTTCCGTCCACTCTTCAGATAGAGACCATTTCCACTCAAAGAGTTGTCACCTCTAACGGGTTCTAGATACAATCCTTTACCACTGTCGTCTACGTGGACGTGACACACGGCTCCACAATTCTTCAAAAACGGTCCGCTGCCACCCATTAATTTCTCAACTGCCAAACTCGTGAGTCCCGTGAGAGCTCCCATGCCGAGAGTCTTTCCGAGAAAGGTTAATGCCTTTGCGGCGAAGGGTAATGCTTTTGCAGCGATTCCTGCCAATAGCGGTAGGAAACCACCTTTCATTCTCAAATTGTATCTCAATTGAGTGGGACTCAATCTCACCGTCAACCCTCTTCCATCACGAATCGCTTTCTCCATCCTTTTGATTTGACTTCTGGTCCAGGCGATCGAATCCTGACCGCCACTTGTCAGATCTTCGTGAGCGAATTTGAATCTCACCGCCTCGCCTCGAGTTGTTAACGCTCTCTTAAGTTTCTTCCTCTGTCCTGCAGATATGTTCACATTTTTAACCACGTATTGTGTCATAATTCTTTTTTTTTAAATATATTTTCTTCAATTGTTTTTTTGTTTTAATGATAATTATATATATTAAATAATTTTTGTAAAATTAATATTGCGTTCATTTTATTTTTGTTATTTATATATATACACAATATTTTTTTTTTTTGCTTTTATATTTCTCTTATGTGAAATCGTATCGTCACCCTCTCTCCGTGAAGATCTAACAGTTCACAATTTTGATCCGTCAACGTGGTTTTGAGACTATACAACGTGTCTAAAATCACTGGTAGATAAACTAAATTTCGAGGTCGCTCCACGATCTTATAACCCGGCGACACGTTTGGAAAGAAGGAATAGATCGTCAGTTGAGCGCTACCATTCACGTAGCTTCCAGCAATCACATCCACGTTCACCAGAATGCTATTGACTGTGAGAATGTCAACCGTATTTTCAGATGCTGCATGGTCTCGATACATCTTTCGATCGAATCCCAACATCTTGCCTATAGAATCATCCGTATTGAAAACCACTCGAAAATTATCTTCCAAATCCAACATCGTCTGTAAGGTATTAGGATTGGGAGCGAGTCTGATCTTGTTGCTTCCCTTTCTATTGGTCTTCATTCGCGTCTGAATGTAATTGTTCAAATCGTCTATGTCATAACTTCCTTTGGTAATTCGAATCTCCAACCAATCCACTCCGTCGGAATACTTAAATGAGTTATTCTCTTCGGTGACGTTGGGAAAGGAATAATAAGTCTCCAGATTCACCAACGCCATCTCGTATCTTTTCTCTCTATTCAATTCGATGGAAGGTTCGAATTTCGTCGTGAATCGAGTCGAATCGCCACTCACCACGATTTGAATGGATTGTTTTGCAGCTGTATTCTCAGCTATCCATTCTAACAATTCTCCTTCTTCGAACATTATATTTAATTTTATTTTTATTTTTTCAAAACTAATTATTTGAAGATTTATTATTTTCTAATTTTTTTTTATTTTCACGCTCTATCTTATTATCATCAGAAACATAAAACTTGTTGAATCTGCACCAATATTTTCCACGATTAAATTCGCTAGTCAAATCGATCATGATGAAATTGTAAAGTCCTCCATCCCAAACCCTCTTGCAGAATCTCCTGAATTCCGCCACGCTCATGTCGTTTGCGACGTGATCGCTGTAGATGTGATTGAGATTCTTGAGATCTTGGCAAAAGAGAAAATTAGCGTTCTCCCTTATCGTCTCTGGGCAATCGAAAATAATTCTGCGACAGGTAGAAACAGTCCACGTTGCTGTGACGACCCCTAACGTAATACGATTCGCATCGGTTCTGTCTCTCCAAAAGCAGATCGTCGAAAATCATGAGATTCTTATATTTCGATTTCAATTCTCTAGGATCCGGAATGTCGCGAGCATTCTCATAAAATCGACACTCGACGTTCGAAGATGCATTTCTCTTCATCAATTCCATCGCCACACCATTCAAAATAGTTGAAAGAGGAGCTTCACTTTTGTCGAATTCCTCCCTACTGTCAAAGATTCTGGCTATGACGTCCTTGGGCAATCTACGATCCATGCACTCTCGAAGCAATCTGTATTCGGGTTGAAACAAGCTCTTGACAAACACAAACAATTTGTCGTAATCCAACCAGTCGGGTCGGGACAACAGATTCATTAACAGATTGGTCTTTCCACAATTCGATTTTCCCACTATCAAGCCTCTTATGCTTTTGGGAAAGAACTCGTTATTCGACCTCTTGGTCGCGGCGTCATTCCAAGACATATCTTTAATGTTCATCTTTGTTTTATTTTTTGTTTGTTTGTTATTTTAGATTTTTTTCAAACACAATTTTTTATGTTTTTTCAAACTCAGTTTTTAATATTATTATTTATTTATATTACACCGTCGCGACTTCTCTTCAATCCAGATCCACTCGTCATATTCGCTAAATCTTGTATGGGTACCACAGCATCCTTAAAATCTTTCCAACTTTTCGGCGTTCGCTCTAACGCAGCTCGCTTCACCTGCGGACTGATCAACTTGTCGATCAACGCGTCGGCTGTCCTCTTGCCAGCCACAGAAGCTATCCTACCACTGGCTTCGGAAGTGGCTTTCTTACCAGCATCCAAAGCCGTCTTCTTACCGACCTCAAACGCGGTCGATGCGAGTTTTCTACCCGCATCGCTCGTGAAAGCTCGCATTATAGAATCGACGATGCCAGAACAGACTTGAACGTAAGTTCTGACGTATCCCCTGTTCTTTATCACCAACATATTTTTTTTATTTTATAATATATATTTTGTTTTTCACTGGTAAATCGTTTGTTGTTTAAATACTTCTATTATTCTAGTGTAAAATTTACTGTTTTTTATTTTATATATTTTTGTTTGTTTGTTTCTCTCTACTTATTATATACACCAATCCTTCAATTCGTTCATCAGCCTTTTATAATGGTTTTTATTCAAAACCTTCTGTCTTAACAATTCATCGCATATGCTAACTATCTGATTATCTAATCCTGTGTTACCAGCACGTCTGCTTGCCATCAACAAACTCAATCTCTGAGACAGAGCGTCAGAATCACTCGGAAGAAAAGTGGTTTCCACCCCTTTGCCAGTCACCGATTCGATGAACTTCTTATGCGAATTCCATATAGGTTTCACCACTTTCGTCCACTTGTAACCTCTGTTGGCTTTAGGTCTCGTCTCTCCATCATCGTTATTTCTCTTCATGGCATTGGTCTGAACCAGAATGTTGCCGTAATTGTTGTAATCCTGTTCTGTGTAATCACTAGGCTTGTCGTAAAGGAGCAATTTGCGCAGTCCGGAAGTTAATTCGTACCTATTCGGGCCGACGGTTAATTCATCATCATCTATTTCCACTTCTGTGTCGCCCACAAAAGTTCTATCGTCCGAATCCTTATAAAATCCATACAACAGATCTCTCTTACCACCATCCTTGGATGACGCAACACTATCAGTGGTGATAGTCGAAGCTGTATCGTCGCTCTCGCTCACGTCGGTTTGAATCCCTGTGGGAACATAATCCGGTGTAGATTGAAAGGAATACTGATTTGCAAAACTACCGGGCAACGAACCCATTCTCAAAGAACTCTCTTTTATGGGTCTCAATTCTTCAACTATCTCCTTCTTGCTTCGCTCTTGAAGCTCCATCATGGGTTTAAATATTTTTGTGGTTTCGCGTCTCAATTCCATCTCCCCAAGACGTCTGCTTCTGTCAGCTGATTGAATGCTCTTCTTGGCATGTTCATATTCGTTTAAAATATGATCTCGACGTTTAGCACCCATCTGTAAAAACATTTTTCGTTTTTGAATTATTAATATTCCTTTGAGTATGCTAATGTGAGTTATTTATTATTTTCAAAATTAAATGTATAATTATTTTTTATGTTTTAAGAAAATAAAAATCTTCTGTCTTTAATATAATAACTAAAAAACCAGTTGAGAAAAAACATTTTACACGATAAAACGTATATAAATGCGTTTTGGCTCCGAACACGTTAAAAATCGCATCACCGATTATTCACTCAGTGTTGAACTGGGAGAACTTGAAAAGTTTCAAAGTTTTAGAGCATAAGAAACCGGTTTCTGATTTAATGCATTTGAGAATAATTACGTCTGTTAAAAGGATTTCATTCATATCTCAAAATCATTCACTCAGTGTTTGAGAATAATTACGTCTGTTAAAAGGATTCATTCACATCTCCGAACATTATCACGAATATATTAAAAATTTACCACTCAAACCTAATTGAGTGGAAAAATGCGTTTTATTATCTATTATTAAAATGATCCATTAAACGAAAACCTTCATTCACACCACAACAAAAACATGAGTGTCAATTCTAGGAACTATTTTTATTTGAATGAAACATTCTATAAAGTGTTTTATTAAAATTTATTTCACAAAATTCGCAGTGACAAAACGTAAACAAACGATTTTTTACCTCCGATTTTTTCTAATTTTTCTAAACTCAATTTTTTTTTTTCGTTTACATTGAAACAAAACATGAATGTCTATTTTTTTTTACAGATTCAATTTTATAGTCGACTCTTTTGAACGAAAACCTTCATTCACACCAGAACAAAAACTGACACTCATGTTTTATAGTCGACTCTTTTGAACGAAAACAGGATTTTCAAAAAAACTTAGTTTTTTTTCTGTTGAGTTTGGAAAATCCCACTATGGGTATTCCCCCCACTTACGTCAGAAATGGGAGCGCCCAATATTAGTCTGTTAAGTTTGGAAAAATCCACTATGGGTATTCCCCCCACTTACGTCAGAAATGGGAGCGTGGTTTTGCGGGTTCAGTATCACCTCTTTTCCATGTGTCGTACATTAGTCGATTTCTGATGTAGAATCCGCAAATGGGTTTCCGTGTACACCTCCATAGGGATTCAGTGTTAAAATCGTGTACAGATACGGATGATACAGAATCCGCAAACCACCTTTTTGATGCTGATACAGAATCCGCAACACGTTTTTTGCTCGCGATTTAACACTGAATCCTATGGGGGAAACCCATTTGCGGATTCTGTATCAGACAGTACACCTTATTTTTCTTAAAATTTCATACATTTTTTTCACTCTTGAGTGACGTGTATATAGAATCCAGTGATATAGAATCCGCAAGCATCTGCAAGTGGATTCTGTATCACCATAAAAAACGACAAATCGTGTACCTGTACACGATTTTAACACTAAATCCTATGGAGGTGTACATCGATGTACGTGTACATGTACAAAATCGTGTACAAGTGATACTGAATCCGCATATATTACCTACTAATGTGTACTGTCAAAAAGTCGGAAATGGCGTGGGCAGGATTTCAAAAAATAGCGAGACGCCTCACCTTCCAATGAACAACCAACGTGAACTATCAATAATGTACTGCAGCAGTTGAGTCTTAATTTTTAATAAAACACATCGAAGATAGGACTAAGCACGTTGTCAACCTGGGTCGTTTCAGTCTCAAAAGTGTCCACCATGTTTACGGTGGGAAATTCAAAACACTGAAGGTTGTGGGCAACATTGCGACAAAAGATCTCACCATATGTCCCGTAAATTTTCATGACAATGCCACTGCTGAAATTCTGATTGTCGATATATCTCAAGGGAAGCAGACTAATAGAGGCAAATTGCATTGATTGTCTGTTCTATGTAAATATTCTTCCCTCACCAACTGAAGCAATAAATTTGTTTACATGGATCGACCTTGCCATTAGTTTGTATTCATGCGCCAAAATTACCAATAGAGAACAAAAATTTCAATTTTCTTTAATTAACAAAACGGTGACATATAGTGGAATTAGAAAACCATGTTGTATTCTTTCTTTGTTGAAATATTCGTAAACTGGTTGCTTTTTCACTTCTTTTAATCGCAGATCGGGGGAACTCTTGTTCGTCATGTAATATTGATGGTTAACTTTATTGGTCTGTCATTCGGTCCCGTTTCGGTCTGGTTTCAGTGAGTTCCAGAAATAATGCTCCTAATTTTGCGATCTGGTGTGATTTACATTGCGAATCATTGTAAATGATGTATTTCATTAAATTTGTTTGCAATCCACAAAGATCATCGATAATTTCAAATAATCTGTGGGCTATTAGACTCATGCCTGCAAGTCTTTGTTGATCGAAGTTGTTGTCACCGGAAAGTCACATGGGTTGGTAAGTCGCTTGTTCAAAGTGCGAAAAAAATATTTTTTCTTTCTATCCACCCCACTAGACCTCCTAATCACAAATAAAATATGACAGAAGTGTGAACATGAAATTTTTCTCTAGAAAATTATTTTATCAGTCGTTGCATAGAAATTCTCAACGAACGTGAAGTATGGCAACACACACAAGGCACAATCGAGCATCAAATTTTTGAGAACGGGTCAACTCGCCACTGGGTCAACTCGCCACCGTGTCAAGTCGCCACCGGGTCAAGTTGCCATCGGTCAACTCACCACCAAAAAAAAAAATAATAATACAAGGTAGGTTTCTGACACAACATGAGTTTATTCATGATCCAAAACATAGCATTTAGCACATGAAAAAACACTTTTATACATTAAGCACCTTATCAGATTTTTTCAAAAATTGGATGAATATTTTATACTTTGAGCACTGTAAGTATTGGTCAATCGATATGACTTATTGGCGGAATTCAATTCCATAAATTCCCTTCGAGTCTGCATGTAGACCTGGTAGGTGATTCCAGTGTCACACTTTTTCAACTTTGAAAACTCCTTTTTTTAGTTTCCAACCAATAACTTGAGCTGTAATTGACAGAATCAAATAAAATTTGTTGTGTAGGTGTATCAACATAAAATGCAGGTCAAGTCAGATCAGGGTTTGATCCGAAAATTTTTGCCAGAGTTATGTCCCTTTTTCAATTTTGAAAAATTCGATTTTTTTGTGGTGGGGTGGGGGTAGCCGCACAGTCTTTTATTTTCTATTATTGGGATTTGACGATACACTTTCAACAGGATCATTTCATGTCAAGACAGTTTTACTTGTGGAAGAGGGCAAAACAGACATATCACTTGTATGGCTAATATTTCCAGGGGAGGTCAACTAAATTACTGATTAGTGTGGTGTGCCATACTTTTGAACTGTAAATAGTTCCCTGTGAAAAAATGACTGGACCAGTGCATCCAGTGGTTCTTCAAAGATTTAAATAAACATACAATTGGATTTATTTGTTAAAAAGTTATGACTCAACTGTTGTTCTCCAATGCACATAGAAAACATATTTTTCAATGTGAGATTCATATTTTAAGTTTTGGTGGCAGGAAGTTGACCGTGAGTTAGGGATTTTTAAAAGCATTTTTTTGGTGAGTAAATTCTTTTTTTATCACATTTTTGTAATCTATTAGGTAGGAAGCAATCATGCATGTATTATATAACCATTACTATTGAAAAGTAATGAAAAAAACATCATGTTTTCGACCTGTCCACTCAAACTACAATCTTCAGTTTAGAATCACCTTAAGAGGACGTCCAACCTAACTTTGGTCAAATTTCATGCTATTTTCTTTCAAGTCTAAAAGTGCGCTAAATGAATAACCCCAATAAATTATATACCAAAATGCTTGGAATGAAACATAGAACATGTGGAAACTGAAATTAGCCATGGAACTGCTGCCATGTGTAAATAGCACCACCTGAAAGTCTGCTATGGCATAAGTAAGAGAACAAAATTTTTACAATAAAATACCTCAAAATAAAATGACAGCTGTATTCTATAAACATTGAAGTACATACTCCTCGAAGAAATCTTTTCCTAATTCATGAAAGTAATAAAGATTGAGACCAAATGTTATAAGTGGAGTGCTCACTGATTGAAGGCAGACATTTTCTTTTGTTTATGTTTTGATTTGGGGACTTCATCAAAGGTCAACTTGAAGGAGTCCACCAGAAGAAGTATGGAAGGACAAAAGAGCGTCTCCCAATATAAAGATGTATGTGTCACCGTGGTGGTTTGGAAATAAACTATGATACTCTTCTATGTAGAATGCACTGCAAAGTCATACATTGTAGTTGAATAAATATATTTACAAACCCTTTGTACTGTAACCCCTTTTATCCCATGCATCAATTTGATAGTGATTAAATTGTTAAATTTGTCTGGTTTATCAATAAGTATAATAGCTTTGTTTACTCTTGGACACCAATACACTCATGATATCTGTTGGAGAAGAAATAAGGGTAACTGTAACCTGTCACTGCAATAAACCATCTAATGTACTTAAAAGTACATTGTTATTCAAAATACATCAAATCAACCCTACATAACCATTATTGCATGTACTTTCCCCAAGGAGGCTTATTGGCATATTGAGATCAGAAGGGCACATCCAGAGGGTCTCACATATTTTTTTCAAGAACGCAGTACACAAAGCAATCCCCAAAAGGTGACAAGTGAGCTCCATTTGACACAAAATATTTCCCGGGGGGGGGGGGGGGGGGGGGGGCTCTCTTCCTTGTATGACTCTACCCCCAGCACTCAAGGCATATGCCTTTGTTCTCAAAGTTTAACTCTTTTTTAAGATCCTGGCCACACATGTTCCAAACACTATCAGACAACCCTCCAAATAAGTGTATCTGCAAAAATCACATTACATTGCAAAACATTCTTTTTAGACTTTAAATTCTGGACTTTTCATGCTTCTTACTTCCAACTATAACACTTAATTTATCGATTAATGGGTGAATAGAAAAGTCCTGCCATAATCAACATTTTGAGTTCTCTAAGCCTTCATAACAGCTCTGATAAAAGTGTCAAACATCCGATTGGTGGCTTTATACATAATATTCATTAGGTTGTTGCTTGATAAGTAATAGGAACAAAATCTTCCAGAAATAGTTTGTAGCAATACATTTGAGGGTATCAGCAGGCACTTTCCAACAAATTGTAACATATCATCTAGTTATAAACAAATTTTCTAACTCAAAAGAGTGAAAAAGTACCACAACTCTGAAAAAAATGTGGGAAGAAACACATGCTACAGCAGCTACACAGGCATTGTTTCCCCATGATGCTCGATCACAACACCAAATATCCTTCAAACTGGAGTAGCAGTGGTTGAGATACAAGGGAGAATGTTGGTACATGTAATGATGAATGGATGAGACTAAGACTAAGAGTACAGAGGTCACCACTGCACGGCTTTAGATGCACCTTTGATTTTACAACTTCCAGGTCTGGGGCATAATAATCGCAACACACCCACCTTATCAATTCATAAACTAAAATAAACGGAATTATCAATTTTAATTAATTTATAGATGATGGGAAATATTTGGCTTCTTTCGCCTTCTCATATTATTAATTACCACAAACAATATCAGTTTGATGCCGACAAACGAAACTGAACGCATGTGGTCTGGTTAAAAAGTAACTCGCCATGGATAATGAACAAATTGCGAATATTTCGTGTATTTCATTTGTTTAAAAGCCAATTGCAGCTAAATTTGACCGTGGATTCGATAATTCGTTTCGGTTTTGACCACACGATCACGCTGACAGCGGTTATGTTTATTGTGATATGCAAATTAGGAGATAGTTTCTGGTGAAGGAGATTTGTCACATTTGTCAGTGTAAAACGATGACAAAAGACACTGATCGACGCTTGTGTTAGTATGGTTGGTTGCAAGAAAAAACTAAATTCTCAGCATCGTCCAAACGCACCTTATTTAAAAGCGCGAATGCATCATTTTCAACCCATCTTGAATCGGTCCTTTTCCGACATCAACACAGCCCGTGGCGAAGATCCGTGGTAACTGTGAAGTAAATAACTTCACAACATCGGGGGAAATCAACACACTCAATATAGTTCCAGGTCACTTGGAATATACATCATGAAAAAGTGATTTCTGAAGCATTCTGCTTACTTTGTTACGAATATTGCCTTATTTTATGTGTATCGTCCCGATTTTATACACTCGGTTATTTTTTTACAAGTGGTTCATGTTGTCTTTCTGGTCTGCAGTAATTCAGATTTTTGTCAACAAAAAAGTTCAGACGGTCTGTAAACAAGAGAGGGAATTTCGAACCATATTTTGCAGTTATGACATTATCAGCTCAAGTATTTGCTGTCACCTGTTTGCAAATCCGCTCATACATTGTCTCGAACAAATAAAGGTCGTGATCACGTCCTTGCATTCTTACGATTGCCCAAATTGAGTATTTCTGTAAGAACCACGTCGTTATCACATGACCGGAATAAACATCATTGAAACATGGCCACATCCGAAACATCCAAAATTTGTGTTGTGTTATTACATTCAAACATCAAAACCCACCAGAGTGTGTGTCAAAAAATGCTTTCTCCGAGTCTGTAGTATGTTATCATTATATTGAGGACAAGGCTTTCGAATTACCGATTATTTTGTGGTTTTACCGGTTCGTTACTTATGCCATTGGAAAAATTAATTTTCTTCAAAATCATAAAATTCACTTTTTTTCCTGAAAAAAGTTATATGTACCTTTTCTATGCACTTTACTCATTATTTTGATACATAATTTGCCTATCCTTACTTCTCTTATCTGTTCCTGAGGCATTGGGAAAAATGTCAACAAATTGACCAAAGTTAGGTTGGACGACCCCTTAAGTATCGAATACCGATTTTTACTCAACTGAACACAAAATTAAAGCAAATTTTTACAAGTTTGTACAAGTTAAAAAACTGTAAACCAGCTGCGTCTACACGAATAAATCTAAGTCAGAATTTAACAGAATGCCTGCAGAAAATACGCTATTTCATTACACCCCGACTTCAAATCTTGAAATGCAGGCTCAAAATTAATTATCAGTTTCATGTAATATACAAATGCGCAGAGATTGTCATAAAGGTCTTGTCACAAACACGAAGTTCTCTTCACATTTTCAGTCCAACGGACACACTGAATAACATTTGACGGATGCACGTGACGATTTCCTGCACTCTGATTGGCTGACATATACAGTGACCATACATTAATATTTTTACTTGAGTAAAACACAGTTATTGTCATCTTTGAGAAAAATAACGGCCAGACATTACTTGATTTTGTCAATTTTAAACGCGCTGGTCCACAATTAACTGTCAAACACCTAAGGGCTGTTTTGATGAGTGACAGACCGTAATGAACGAAAAAACAATCTACCTCCGTCATTTAAATTCCATTGATGTATAAATGTAAAAGGGGTAGGCGACCCATTGTTCACAAACACAATAGATCCCCAATTACGTACGTTGACACTTTTCAATGGTGCTTTATGGAAGCATTTCATATACATGTATTTCTCACATTGTGTCTCGCCTATTGATTTCAAAAACCTGTTTTGGAGTATAATTATCCATCTAAATACTTTAAAACTTTTTCTTGGTGTTGAAAATAATTTGATAAATACTTCGAAACTTTTTGCTGTTACTTAAATACTTTATATGATCATACGTCATTTAATTCCCTTAAACTTATTTAATGAAAATTATTAATATATTAAATGTACATTTAGTTCCCTTAAAAATTCTTTAACAAAATTTAACAACTTGTTACACTATTTAAATTTAATTTAAAAATTTTTTAACGAAAATTATTAATATATTACGCCAATCGTTAGGGGGACTACGTCATAACAATTAAAATTGAAAACAGGCGAAAGGATGGGAGTAGGTAATAAAGGCGGATTCTGTATCACTTGTACACGATTTTGTACATGTACACGTACATCGATGTACACCTCCATAGGATTTAGTGTTATAATCGTGTACAAGTACACGAAATGTCGTTTTTTGGTGGTGATACAGAATCCGCAAAGCGGATTCAAAATCACTGGATTCTATATACACGTCTCTCAAGAGTGAAAAAAAAATGTATGAAATTTTAAGAAAAATGAGGTTGATTGTCTGATACAGAATCCGCAAATAGGTTTCCCCATAGGATTTAGTGTTAAAATCGTGAGCAAAAGACGTGTTGCGGATTCTGTATCAGCATCAAAAGTGGTTGCAGAATCTGTATCTGTACACGATTTTAACACTGAATCCTATGGAGGTGTACAGGGAAACCCATTTGCGGATTCTACATCAGAAATCGACTTATGTACGGTACATGGAAAAAAGGTGATACTGAACCCGCAAACCACTGCCACGTTTCCCGATCGTAAGTGGGGGGAATACCCATAGTGGATTTTTCCAAACTTAACAGACTACTATTGGACACTCCCATTTCTGACGTAAGTGGGGGGGGGGGGGATACCCATAGTGGGATTTTCCAAACTCAACAGAAAAAAACTATGTTTTTTGGAATATCCCCTACTGTATAAACTTACTGAGAACGCCATTTGTCATGCTTGAAATGTATTACGGGTTTTTATTCAAATGAGCGTCAATTGTCAGTTAAATAGTTTAACTGAAAAAAACTATTCTATATATGAAAGCGGAAACAGTTCAAAAGATTAATTGATATGATTTAAACGTGTTTTTGAAAGCGTTACATTACTGATGTGTTTACTTGTGATTTTGATTATCAGATGTAATTATTCTCAAACGCGTTAAATCAGAAACCGGTTTCTTATGTACTAAAACTTTCAAACTTTTCAAAGTTCTCCAGTTCGCCATTGAGCGAATAATCTGTGGTGCGATTTTAACGCGTTCAGAGGCAAAACGCATTTATAGAGGTTTATCATGTAAAATGTTTTTCCTCAACTGGTTTTTAGTTATTATATTAAAGACAGAAGATTTTTATTTACTTAAAACATAAAAAATAATTATACATTTAATTTTGAAAATAATAAATAACTCACATTACCATACTCAAAGGGAATAATAATAATTTAAAAATGAAAAAAAAAGTTTTTACAGATGGATGCTAAACGTCGAGATCAGCTTTTAAATGAATATGAACGTGGCAAAAAGGGCATTCAATCGGCTGACAGAAGCAGACGTCTTGGAGAGATTGAACTCAAATGCGAGACCACAAAAATATTTAAAGCCGTGACAGAGGTCCAAGAGCGAAGCAAGAAGGAGATCGTTGACGAATTGAGGCCCTTCAAAGAAAGTTCTTTGAGAATGGGTTCGTTGCCTGGTAGTTTTACAAACCAGTATTCATTTCAATCTACACCGGATTACGTTCCCATGAGAATCGAAACCGACGTGAGTGAGAGCGATGATAGAGCTTCGACTATCACCACTGATAGCGTCGCGTTGTCCGAGGATGGTGGTAAGAGAGATCTGTTGTATGGATTTTATAAGGATTCGGACGGTAGAACTTTTGTGGGTGACACAGAAGTGGAAATAGATGATGATGAATTAACCGTCGGTTCGAATAGGTACGAATTAACTTCAGGACTGTGCAAATTGCTCCTTTACACGGAACAGGATTACAACAATTATGGCGACATTCTGGTTCAGACCAACGCCATGAAGAGAATAAAGATGACAGAGAGACGAGACCTAAAGCCAGCAGAGGTTACAAGTGGACGAAAGTGGTGAAACCTATATGGAATTTGCATAAGAAGTTCGTCGAATCGGTGAGTGGTAAAGGGGTGGAAACCACTTTTCTTCCGAGTGATTCTAACGCTCTGTTTCAGAGATTGAGATTGTTGATGGCAAGTAGACGTGCTGGTAACACAGGATTAGATAATGAGATAGTTAGCATATGTGACGAATTGTTACAACAGAAGGTTTTGAATAAAAACCATTATAAAAGACTGATGAACGAATTGAAGGATTGATGTATATAATAAGTAGAGAGAAACAAACAAACAAAAAATATATAGAATAAAAACAGTAAATTTTACACTAGAATAATAAAAAGTATTTAAAAAACAAACGATTTACCAGTGAAAACAAAATATATATTATAAAATAAAATATGTTGGTGATAAAGAACAGGGGATACGTTAGAACTTATGTTCAAGGCGGTTCTGGCATCGTCGATTCTATAATGCGAGCGTTCACGAGTGATGCAGGTAGAAAACTCGCATCGACCGCGTTTGAGGTCAGTAAGAAGACGGCTTTGGAGGCTGGTAAGAAAGCCGCTACTGAAGCCAGTGGTAGGATAGCTTCTGTGGCTGGCAAGAGGGCAGCCGACGCATTGATCAACAAGTTGATCAGTCCACCGGCGAAGCGAGCTGCGTTAGAGCGAACGCCGAAAAGTTGGAAAGATTTTAAGGATGCTGTGGTACCCATACAAGATTTAGCCAAAATGATGAGTGGATCTGGATTGAAGAGAACTCGCGACAGTGTAATATAAATAAATAATAATATTAAAAACTGAGTTTGAAAAAACATAAAAAATTGTGTTTGAAAAAAATCTAAAATAACAAACAAACAAAAAAAATGAAACAAAGATGAACATTAAAGGTATGTCTTGGAACGACGCCACGACCAAGAGGTCGAATAATGAGTTCTTTCCCAAAAGCATAAGAGGCTTGATAGTGGGAAAATCGAATTGTGGAAAGACCAATCTGTTGATGAATTTGTTGTCCCGACCCGACTGGTTGGAATACAACAGATTGTTTGTGTTTGGCAAGAGCTTGTTTCAACCCAAATACAGATTGCTTCGAGAGTGCATGGATCGTAGATTGCCCAAGGACGTCATAGCCAGAATCTTTGACAGTAGGGAGGAATTCAACAAAAGTGAAGCTCCTCTCTCGACCATTTTGGATGGTGCGGCGATGGAATTGATGAAGAGAAATACATCTTCGAACATCGAGTGTCGATTTTATGAGAATGCTAGCGATGTTCCGGATCCTAGAGAATTGAAATCGGAAGATAAGAATCTCATGATTTTCAACGATCTGCTTTTGAAGAGACAGAACCGATGCGAATCGTATTACGTTAGGGGTCGTCACAGCAGCGTGGGCTGTTTCTACCTGTCGCAGAATTATTTTCGATTGCCCAGACAGACGATAAGGGAGAACGCTAATTTTCTATGTCTCTTTCGCCAAGATCTCAAGAATCTCAATCACATCTACAGCGATCACGTCGCAAATGACATGAGCGCGGCAGAATTCAGGAGATTCTGTAAGAGGGTTTGGGATGGAGGACTTTACAATTTCGTCGTGATCGATTTGACTAGCGAATTTAATAGCGCAAAATATCGGTGCAGATTCGACAAGTTTTATGTTTCTGATGATAATAAGGTAGAGCGTGAAAATAAAAAAAATTAGAAAATAATAAATCTTCAAATAATTAGTTTTTGAAAAAATAAAAATAAAATTAAATATAATGTTTGAAGAAGGAGAATTGTTAGAATGGATAGCCAAGAATACGGCTGCAAAACAATCCATTCAAATCGTGGTGAGTGGCGATTCGACTCGATTCGTGACGAAATTCGAACCTTCCATCGAATTGAATAGAGGGAAAAGATACGAGATGGGGTTGGTGAATCTGGAGACTTATTATTCCTTTCCCAACGTCACCAAAAAGAATAACTCATTTAAGTATTCCGACGGAGTGGGTTGGTTGGAGATTCGAATTCCCAAAGGAAGTTATGACATAGACGATTTGAACAATTACATTCAGACGTGAATGAAGATGGATGGAAAGGGAAGCAACAAGATCAGACTCGCTCCCAATCCTAATACCTTACAGACGATGTTGGATTTGGAAGATAATTTTCGTGTGGATTTCAACACGGACGATTCTATAGGCAAGATGCTGGGATTCGATCGAAAGATGTATCGAGACCATGCGGCATCTGAAAATATGGTCGACATTCTCGCAGTCAATAGCATTCTGGTGAACGTGGATGTGATTGCTGGAAGCTACGTGAATGGTAGCGCTCAACCGACGATCTATTCCTTCTTTCCAAATGTGTCGCCGGGTTATAAGATCGTGGAACGACCTCGAAATTTAGTTTATCTACCAGTGATTTTAGACACATATAGTTTCAAAATCACGTTGACGGATCAAACTGGTGAACTGTTAGATCTTCGCGGAGAGAGGGTGACGATACGATTTCACATAAGAGAAATATAAAAGCAAAAAAAAAAATATTGTGTATATATATAAAAAATAAATAAAATAAACGCAATATTAATTTTACAAAAATTATTTAATATATAATTATCATTAAAACAAAAAAACAATTGAAGAAAATATATTTAAAAAAAAGAATTATGACACAATACGTGGTTAAAAACGTGAACATATCTGCAAGACAGAGGAAGAAACTTAAGAGAGCGTTAACAACTCGAGGCGAGGCGGTGAGATTCAAATTCACTCACGAAGATCTGACGAGTGGCAGTCAGGATTCGATCGCCTGGACCAGAAGTCAAAGCAAAAGGATGGAGAAAGTGATTCGTGATGACAGAGGGTTGACAGTGAGATTGAGTTGATACAATTTGAGAATGAAAGGTGGTTTCCTACCGCTATTGACAGGAATCGCTGCAAAAGCATTACCCTTCGCCGCAAAGGCATTACCCTTTCTCGGAAAGACTCTCGGCGTGGGAATTCTCACGGGACTCGTGAGTTCGGCAGTTGAGAAATTAATGGGTGGCAGCGGACTGTTTTTGAAGAAGGGAGGAGCCGTGTGTCGCGTCCACGTAGACGACAGCGGTAAAGGATTGTATCTAGAACCTGTTAGAGGTGACAACTCTTTGAGTGGAAATGGTCTCTCTGAAGAGTGGACGGAACGTTGAGCGACTCAGCAAGGGTTTGTTGTTTGGTGAGAATTCGCCATTTAAGAATGTACCGATTTTGAATATGTTATTATAATGTAAAAAAATTATTTAATTATATAAATATAAAATATAAATCATAGAAAGTATAAAATAATATAAAATGGATAAAAAGGTGGAAAAACAATTAGACGATAATGATGAATATCGCGAGATAGAGTGTGAAAAAGATGTGGAAAAACGATTAGATGCTAATGATGGATATCTTAGGAAAGAACTGATAAAAGAGTTAAATAAAGATTGGGATATGCGATTGAAATTTAAAAGAATGAGACGTTTTCCACCATTACCACTATCTTCTGAAGAGAATGGTAATGATGCGAGTGTTACCGAGAGATGCACAACATTCGTTCATGATTATGATTCGGATAAACAAATGTGTTCTTATAAAAATGTAGCATATCACAAAAAAGAAAAAAAAGAAAAGAAGAATCGACGCTGAAATTTGAGAAAAAAGGAAATGTTATTATAACATATGGGCAATAGTGAAGAAGGAAAATAAAAAAAAAAACAAAGAAAAGTAATGACATCTAAAGATGATCTCATTACTTTTTTTTCCTTCTTCTTCGCTAAAAATCAATCTCTCTATTGTTTATATTTCCAAGTCCGTTATTATCATGTTGACACTCATGTTTTCTCCTTTTTCGAAAATGTGTTGAATGTTTATATTTACTTTTTAAAGTTTTTTTTACATCGGTGAACACGCTCTCACCACTCGATTTGTCCACGAGTTCGAGTGAGATTTTTGGATATATGTAACTTCCATAGAACAACGACAAATCGTCCTTGTCAAATTCTCTGTCTTCAGCGATGATTATATTCTGCAGATCACTTTGGTACTCATAAAACAAATTGAGCATGGCTTCGTCCAATTTCAAAGGCATGCTATATTTGTCATGTTTATGCTCTAAGCCCTTCGTCTCGACCTCATTCAATTCGATGGAGTCGTGTCGTTGTAATCTATAGATTTTATAACCGAATTTCTTATACGTTTCGACTCGTTTCACTTTCAATTCGCATCTTTTAGGTGTTGTTGTCATGATCAATTATTTGGTTTTTTGTTTTATGAATTATTGCAAATAATATATATTTTTAAATAATAATTTGTTAAAAAAATTTGTTTTTTTTTTGCTCTTTATATATATATAAAAAAAGTTTTTTTAATTTTAATTTTCTTTAATATGAAAAAAACTTTTTTTGTAAAAGTGTTTTTCTCTTTATATAAATAAAAGTTTAAATTTAACGTCCTTTTTTTCTCATATTAATTCAATTTTTTTTCATGTTAAGGAACATAAAAAATTGATTAATTTCATCAAAAAAATTTTTTTTACATTAAAGAAAATTAAAAAACTTTTTTTTTTTATATATATAAAAAGTAAAAAAACAAACTTTTTTAACAAATTATTTAAAGACAAAATTCGAAAACAAAAAAAAAATATTCTTACAAATGGAGCAAACAAATAAAAAAATGGAAAATTTAAATGAGAAAACCGTACCTCAGTTAAACGAGATTTGTAAACTATTAAAAATTCCACATTTCAGAAATCATAGAATTAAATAAAAAAAAATTGAAGTCATACAGGAATATTTGTGAAACGATGGAAAGGCAAACAAAATGTCGATAGCAACGATGTCAAAAAATGAATCGGTTGTGAAAAATGAGAAGAAGAAAAAGATAGTAAAAGGAATCGAAATGCTGACGTCGAAAATAACCAAGAACGTTTCGGTTGTGAAAAATAAGAAGACGACTAAACGAAAAGCCATTGAAGAACTTCAAGTTTCAAAAAAAAAGAAAAGAAAAACGAAAACGAAAATGAGTGATGCACTTCAAATTCTAGACAAACGAGATATATCGAGTGAAATTCGACAAGCAATCTACGAAGGGAAAGGAGAAGAATATGTATCACGACTTGCCACAGAACTATTCCAATCGAAGCCCGTAGAACGGGAGAGTGCGATCAAAGGCATTTTTAAAACTTTCGACGTGGTTCCCTCGTTCAAGAAAATCGCTGTGAAATTATTCATGGAACGGGTGAAGAAAAAATATTGGATTTGTTTCGCAAACACATGAACATGGGACGAAAAATTAAGATGATACTCCATTGCATGATGAATAAAATCGACGTGAAGTCCGGCGAGAGCATCGTGAAAAATGCATATTTCAGATCTAACGTCGAACCCATATTTCGAGGTTCAGATTTATCAGACGTTGTCAAAAAGATGAAAGACAAGATGTTGACGTCTCTCGCGAATTATCAACATGAAGGTAGTAATTGGACGTTTGATGACGTGTTGAAACTCGACATTCATATAACTGAAAACAATTCGTTGAAAGGGTCTTCCTACGTGGAATTACCGTATTTCTTAGCTAAAAAAAATGCTGTGATCAATGTGAGAAATAAAGATGATCAGTGTTTTAAATGGGCAGTCACCTCTGCTTTATACCCTGTCAAAATGAACTCCGATAGAGTATCTCATTACGAGGAGACTTCTAAAAATCTCGATTGGACTGGAGTGACTTTTCGAATGCAGTTAAAACACATTGAACGTTTCGAGGCTCAAAATCCCACCGTAGCGGTGAACGTCTTGGGATACGACGATGAAAAATGAATGATCTATACTCTCAGACAGACTTCGTATCTCGAAAGAGAAAAGACGATTATTTTATTATTGATTTCGAATGGTGACAATCGTCATTATTGTTGGGTTAAAAATCTGAGCCAATTACTTTCGAGACAAAATAATAAACATAAAGGAAAGATATGTTTATGTTATAACTGCATGAACATGTTTCAGAGCGAAAAATCGTTAGCGAAACATCAGGAATATTGCAACGAAAATCAAGGTGTCGCCATCGAAATGCCCAAACCCAACACCATCGTGAAGTTTGAAAATCGCAATAGAAGGTTAAAAGTACCATTCGTCGTGTACGCCGATTTCGAATGTTTCACCGTAAAAATGAGTTCCTGCCAACCTAACGCTCTTCAAAGTTACGTCGAAAGATATCAAAAACACACGCCTTCGGGTTATTGCATTTACGTGAAATGTGCTTTCGATGTGCAACACAACATGGGTCCCTTCACCTACACGAAACAATGCGAAGACGACAACATGGCTCAAAGGTTCGTGGAAGAGTTAGAATTGAAAATTCAAATGTTATACGAAAAATTCAAAACTCCGGTGAAAATGATCATCATGCGAGAGCAGCTGGACGAAAATAACAGAGCCACCGAATGTCACATATGCAGACAATCGTTCGATGAGAATTGGGAGGAAAATAAGAAGGTTAGAGACCACGATCATTACACGGGTCTGTATCGCAGTCTGGCTCACAGCAAGTGTAATTTAAAATATCGAGATGCCGTTTTCTATCTGGTGATATTTCATAATCTCTCAGGTTACGACAGTCATCTGTTTGTAAAAGATCTCGGCACCTCCCACGAAGAATTAAATTGCATCGCGAACAGCGAGGAAAGATACATTTCATTCATGAAATGGAAGGTCATGGAGAAGAAAAGAGTAATCGACGGAGAGACGTTGGAAGAAAAACGAAATCCATTCGTAGAAGCATACGTTTCATCGACAGTTTTAAATTCATGTCGACCGCTCTGGAAAAATTAGTCGATAACATGAGCAAGGATAAATTTAAAATCACGAGCGAACATTTCGGAGAATGAGTAGACGTTATGTTGTTGAAAGGAGTCTATCCTTACGATTACATGAACGATCTAAAGAGATTCGATGACAGCGCACTACCTTCGAAAGAAGATTTTTATTCCAAATTATACGAATTCATCATTTCCGACGAGAATTATGAATGCGCTAAAAACGTGTGGAAATCATTCGATATGAAAACCATGAGAGATTATCACGATCTCTATCTGAAGACTGACGTTCTGCTCTTGGCAGACGTGCTCGAAAATTTTCGAGATGTCTGTCGTCGAAATTACGATCTGGACCCCGCTTGGTATTTCACCGCACCCGATCTGGCGTGGGACGCTCTGTTGAAGACCACTGAAGTCCAATTGGAATTATTATCCAACGTGGACATGTTCCTCATGTTCGAAAGAGCTACGAGAGGTGGCGTCTCGATGATCTCCCACAGATATTCTGAAGCTAACAATCCCTACATGAAAGAAGGTTTCGGTTCGAAATGATCGAATAAATACATACAGTATTGGGACGCTAATGATCTGTACAGTTGGGCTATGAGTCATCCTTTACCGATTGGAAATTTCGAATGGGTAACAGAACAGGAAGAGATGCAAAAATGGAGAGACTATCCTTGCATTTTAGAAGTCGATTTGAACTATCCGGAAGAATTACACAATCTACACAACGATTATCCGCTAGCTCCTGAACGAATTGAACCGACCGAAGGAGACGAAGAAAAACTCATTCCCAATTTATCTAACAAACGTAACTACATCGTCTACAGTGAGAATTTGAAACAATACGTCGATTACGGGATGAAATTAGTCAACATGCATCACGTCATTCGATTCGACGAAGAGCCTTGGATGAAAAAATACATCGATCTCAACACGAATCTCAGAATTCGAGCCAAGAACGATTTCGAAAAAGATTTCTTCAAACTCATGAACAACTGCATGTACGGTAAATCGATGGAAAACATCAGGAAGAGAACCGACGTTTGACTCGTCACGTCTGAGAAAAGAGCTAAAAAACTAGTGGCGAAACCCAATTACAAACACCGAACCATATTCGACAAAAATCTAGTTGCCGTTCACATGCAAAAGACGCACCTGAAGTTTGACAAACCGTATCATCTCAGACCGATCATCTTAGATATCAGCATGTGATTGATGTATGAGTTTCACTACGATCAAACGAAAATTTGGTGATAAAGCCAAACTACTGTTCACCGACACAGACAGTTTAGTTTATGAGATAGAGACGAAAGATGTCTACCAAGATATATCTCCGGACGTGGCTGTGTGGTTCAACATGAGCAATTATCCCACTGATCACCCGTCCAACATTCAATCGAACGACAACAAGAAGGTGTTAGGTAAATTTTTGGACGAGAGCGGAGGTAAACAAATCCTCAAATTCGTGGGCTTGAGACCCAAACTGTATGCTTGTCGTCTAGAAGATGAAGAGATCAAGAAGTGCAAAGGGGTTAAAGTGTGCGTGGTGAAGAAAAACATCTCTTTCCAAGAGTATAAAGATTGTCTGTTAGGAAGTGGTCCGGTGTATAAGACTATGAAATTGATTTGAACCGAAAATCACGACTTGTATACCAAAATAGTCAACAAGATTTCGCTGACGGCCGCCGACTATAAGAGATTCGTGTTAGATGATAAAATAAGCACTTTGGCACGCGGACATTGGATTTTGGATCTAATTTTAGACGATAGGATTTCAGATATGATTGAGGATGATAGGATTCCAGATATGATTAAGGATGATAGGATTCCAGAAAATCAAGAGGAATTAGACAGATTCAAGATTATGGAAATTGATAGAGACATCGAGAGAGTTAGTTTAAAAAGAAAAATAAAAAAATAAAAAAAATAACAACGTCATTTTAGTGAATTATAATAAAATAAAATAAATTTAAAAAAAAAAAAATATACACATTTATGAATAAGAAAATAGAGATATCCGTAGAAGGTGTCGTCTTACCTAACGAACCCCTATCCAACATCGATCTGTCGAATGCGGTGAAGGATTTGAAAATCAAAGATTTTCTAGGCGTGTTTTCCTGAGATGCCTTGCCGAAGAGAAGACCTCGACAATCGGAATGCGGAATTTTAAATCTAGACGATTTATCGGGTGAAGGCACTCACTGGGTGGCGTGGTTCAAGAACGGGAAGAAGAAGAATTATTATTTCGACAGCTATGGAATCTCACTGCCAAAAGAAATAAAGAACTATTTCAACAAATCGATGGTTCGTTACAACATGAAACGAGTGCAATCACCAGATCAAGTGTTTTGTGGTCACTTATGTCTCTACGTTCTCAAGAGATGGTCTGAAGGAGATCGGTTTCAAGACATTCTCAATGATTTACATTAGAGAGAGATTTTTTTTATAGTATATAAAGGTAAAAGAATTATTTAAAAAAATTTAATCGAATAAAAACGCAAAAAATAAAATAAGTGAAATAATTCATTTTTTTTAATAAACTGCGTTTGAAATATATTTTTTAAAAACAAAAATCTCAAAACAACATGCCAGTCGATAAATTTGGTAGAAGTGCCGACGAAAGTCGACCCAAAAAGAAGAGGAAGACGCTCGAAGTCGATGATGGTTACGACATTGCCAACTTGGACGAACGTTACATTCGGAGATACGAACCTCGAGAGGAACCTTTGAACATGAACGATAAGAAGCTCTACCATCTTCACGAGCCGATAGATCTTGCAGATTCTGTGACTAAAAAATACATCGACAGGGGGAACGCGTATTTCGAACAAATCATGCTAGATAATTACATGGATAAAGCCATGACCGACGATCTTGATCTGAAATTTAAACGTTTGGTGAATGTTGCAAATCCCATAGATCCCACCGATGCCGCAGCCAAGAAATACGCTGACGACTCTCACGCGGGATGCAGCGAACACCTGAGAAATAGATACGTTCAGAAAACGATGCACTCGGAATTGAATGCCAATTCTAACAAGATAACAAACGTGGCCACTCCCACGAATCCCAAGGACGTGGCGACCAAACACTACATAGATCTGGAACAGAGAAAGTCTGATGGACGAGACCGACTGCAGTCAACAAGGGCTACGTAGATTCTGCGGTGATACCATCACAAGAATACGTAGAATCACAAGTGGATGATCTCTACCTGAACAAACAATCTGGCGGAACCATGGAGGGTGGTATCAACATGAACGGTGAGAATTTATTTGGACTCAATCACGATCCCAAATTCGATTCCAGCGTGGTCAGCAGGAAGTACGTGGATGACAACTCGCTCGGTCTTGAGAAAGGGCGACATCATGGAAGGTAAACTAGACATGGGTGGACACGCGCTCACGAATCTACCAGATCCCGTGAACATGACGGACGCCTGCACCCTGATTTCGGTGGTGGAAAGACTCAAATATGCTAGAAAATTAATCACCGTGTGGGCCGAGGAGGCTGGCACCTTAGAGGAGGGAAAAACCGAGTGGTCTTTCGGAAACGGAGGTAGCGGATTGAAACATGGTCAGGTGGGATATCCCATGCCATTGGAAGGTGAAATCATTTGAATGGCTCTGGCTTCCTCGGATTTGAATAACAGAGCGGTCGTCAATCTCGTGGTGAATGGAGTAGAGAGAGATAAGAAATATAGCGTCGAAAAGACTGAGAATCAACACGTGAATGTTAGCATGTTTGGCACGCCTCTCAAAGTGAACGCCGGAGACAGGATTAATTTCGTTATGAAAACCAATAATCCCGAAGCAGCCAGTTCCGTGGTAAGTCTACTGATCGAACTAGATCCTTTGAACAAACAGTGAATGTGTGGAAATAATTAATTAAAAAAAAAATAATCAAAACACGCGTCGACATCTATTTTAGCATTTTAGCATTACGAAGAGCTTTTATAAATTCTCGAAAAGCAGTCGGTCCTCTATACGTCAACGTGTCTAAAAGTTTTCTGGTCTTATCTTCTATCAAGATTTTACTTTCGATTTCACGTCTCATATAATCAGTCAATATCAAAGGTTCTGTTTTGACTAAAGTGTCTAGAATTATTGCTAATGAATCTTGCGAAAATTTTTTAATCAAAACACGTCTGTTTCTTCTTAAGTATTCTCTTTCTTTATCATTCATTTTTATAATAATTTTTTAATTTTTATTTATATATTTTTTTTTTCACACACGTCTCTCATCGAATGATCGACATCTTATTTCCATCCGATTTGAATTGTAATTCTCTGTCCGACAGAACCAGGGCGAAGGCTTCGGTTTTTCTCGGCATGTTCCTATCAAATTGCATCTTGATCTGAATGTCTAAGACTCTACTCTTGAGTCGTTCACTCTGTTTACTGACGTCGAATACGAACATTGGATACATCGGCTTGTATTCGCCTGGAGATATGTTAGGGTTGCTCATCAATTCATCTAGACCGTGATACTTCTTTCTAAAATCAGCGGTGTCGCCGTACAGTCTGCAGAAATCGTTCTTGTCGAACGATGCATTGTAATCGATTGCTGGATATCTCGTGGCGTTCAGAAACACCTGCATGTTTCTCAAATGGCAGTGATCGAACAGCGACGCATTCTTTTCCTGAGACCCATCCTTATCAGTCTGAAATGCAACCACGATGAAACGCGGTCTCTCGGAAGCGGATTTCACTGTCAATCTCCAATCGAAGTGATTCATGGAGGGTGGAATGCTAGCCGTGTCGCACTGTCTCATTCTAAATCCCACAGGTAATTTACTCTTGGATTCTATGATCTTGTAGAGACGCGTTTTTTCCATGACCGAAGGCTCCACGGGTGTAACGAACCACGATATCTTCTGTAGAGTTAACTTACCCTCATCGGTCGCAGGGAGTCTCACTATTGCATCGTCGTTTCCTTTTCGAATCAACGTCAGATTGTGTTTGAATCCGTACATGATCTTGTTGTAATCGTCCGCGAATCCGAAGATGTGTTTCAAAGGTATCCTGAACGAAAACGTTCCTTTAGGTTTTGACGTCTTGACGACGTAGTCGAATATCACGCCGGCGCCGGCGCTAGCAGGGCCGACGGTGTCTTTCATCCACAACTGATTAAGTCCTCTGGATTTCGAAAAATCATCAGGATACGTCAAGAGTCCGAACATCGTGGTGGCCTGACCGGGATGAAACACAGATTCTATCTCTTGTCCAGATAGCATGTATTTTATATTACTGAATAGATGCATGATTCCATTATTGGCTAGAGTAACCGTGTCGTCGTCGGCGTAGTCGCTCCCATCTTCCTTGGTGAGACGTCCCTGCACCACTATGTAACTCTCACTAGGATGTATGAATAGATCTTGAGTTTCGATTTTGATTCTTATCTCTCCCGCATTGTTCAAACTCGTTCCGGTTACCGGTTCGTATTCGTGAACCTCATATTTTTGAATACTTTCATCTTTCACTATGCTTTGTGCTATATCTAGTATATTTGCTATTTTTAAAGAGTTTTTTTTTTTTTTTGTTGTTTATTAATTAGCTTGCTTTATTTTATCTAAAAATAGCTTTAATTATTTTTTATTATTATTTTTCTCTCCTATATATATATGTGTGTAAACAAGAAAATGTTAAAGAGAGTAAATAAAAGAAATTTGTTTTTCTTTATCAAAACTTTGTCTTCTGAAATTGTTGTTCGTAAAACTTTCCGATGATCTCTTCTCCCCTTCCAAAGCTTCGATTTCGTAAGTCACCGGATCGGTGTGAAATATTTTGATGATCACGAAGATTTCCGAGGTCCATCGAGGAGTATAACCCTTTTCGAAGTGCTTCTTATAAGTGTAGATTCTCACTCGATCACCGACTGCAAATTTCAGCGTTCTAGACTTCTTCCTAATCTTAGATCTCTCAGGATATAGATTTGCATAGGCCCATTTTTCTTTTCGAGGATCGCTAGCTTCCACGGGAGTCATCTTGATCGATCTGTGTCACGTGTTGTTGTAATCTTTATCCAGACCGTTCAGAGCGTATATGTATTTCTTGGTCGAATTCGCCATGAAGTATCTATGCATCTTTTCCTTCATCGTTCGATTCCAATGTTCCACCACGCTGGCTTTCTCTTCGTTTTCGATCGAGTAGAGGTCGACCAATCGATGAACGAGCTTGTTGTAGAATTCCTTTCCCTTATCCACCCACAATTTATTCGCTTTTCGAGAAGACGAGTCGAACACGATCTTCAGAGCCTCGGCGACACAAGGTCCCGATTTATTCTTCAAAGCTCTGATCCAACCGTATTTGGAAAACATGTCGATGACCGTCAATAGATATTTGACACCCTGGTTTCACCTCGAAAACGATCTCATGTCGACCAAGTCAGCAGACCAAATATCATCCATACCCTTCACGAACATTTACGCACGATGGGTTTATGTAACTCCTCGGCCAATTCGCTCGTCAATAATCGTTTCTCCTTCTTTTCAGATGCACTTTTTTTTTTTGAACACCCCATCTGAATCGACGTTTCGCACCGATCAAATTGCCGACCAGCGAACGTTCTATCTTCTCTCTCTTGTTCAGATTCGATAAACCTCTCAATTTCCCCAACATGTTTTTATCGCAGACATCGTTGCGAGTCTTGGTGTCGGAATGTCTGGTGTAGCACAGATCGTGATCATACGCGGCCGCGTCCACCCTATTCACAGGTTTCCTCCAAGATTTAGGAGTCAGATCAGTGTTGAGTCTCTTGTTCAATTTCGTTCCAGGTCCCATGAAACTGTGACCAGGCAGATGCATTTCGAAAGGTAGATTATTGATCATTTTATTCACGATGCCTTTACCTTTGCTCGCGTTCTTTTTTTTTTGACGAATCAAGTCTTGATAGAACCACACACGTCGCAAATTCCACGAAGCATCTGTCTGTCGTTTTTAGTTCGTACTTCTCGAGAATTACTCATCTCGGTAACTCTCTTACACTTTACGCAATACATTTTTTTGAGAGTTATTTAAATTAATTTCGTTTTTATTTTATATATAAATTTAATATTTCTTTTTTAAAAATTCTGTTCTTATTATATATATATTTTTTTTTTCAATTGCTGCTCTTGAGATCTATCATCCTACTGAATTCCTCCCTGGCCTTTTTCCTCCCTTTTTCCATGAGAGAATCCTTCATCTCTTCCTTGATGATCTGACGAGTCTTGATTCTCACGGCTTCTTTCCTGGCTTTGTATTTCGTTTTCTCGCCCAATATCATGAAGTATTCTCCGTCTGATATCCTACCGTCTTTCAACGCCATCGAGATCATTTCGGATATCGTGTTGATCTTGGAGTCGGCCAAGACGCGAATCTTGTCGTGTTTCCTCGCCTTCAGATATAATTTCCTACTCAAAAAGTTTCCAAGCGTGCTAAACAATCCGGCGGCGAGAGCCACTCCTTCTACGGTCAACACGATCGGAATGCTGACCGCGGTCGACAACAATCCGATGCCGGCTGCGTGTAAACCCATGGAAATCGTGATGAGTGTTGTGTTGACGAATTTCAAGAAACGTGAATACTTCTTCTTGAGAGAATGGCGAGAATCTCTCTCTCGAGTTAGATACACTTGGATTCTACTGATTTGATCGATGCGATACCTCTCTCCTCTTTCTTTTTCTTCTAGCGACGGTGCCGTCGCCAAAACGCCATTCGGCTTCTCGTCCTCGTCGTCATCTAACGTTGGATACAATTTATGTCTGGTTCTCATTTTTGTGTTTTTTTTCTTTCTAATATTAGATAAAAAATTTATGTGTGTGTATTTATTTTTATTTTCTATTCTCCCTTATTTTATATCAACAAGAAAACTTAGATGTATGCTTCATTGAACAATAATTTCATGATGCATCCCTTGTCTTCTAAAGTCAGACTTATACGCGCCAATTTCAGTTCTTCCGAAACTGTGGGCTTGTCTCGATCCTTACAGAAGAGTAATCTCTTCCAAAACGCGATCACTTCATCGATTTGAACGCGTTTGAACGCCGGTTCGAAATACTTGACGACCATATCTTCCCTTTCCATCGTCAGACACGAATGATTCTCGTGATCGAATTTTAACGATTTAACGATTTTAACACTAAATCCTATGGGGAAACCCATTTGCGGATTCTGTATCAGACGATCGACCTCATTTTTCTTAAAATTTCATACATTTTTTTCACTCTTGAGCGACGTGTATATAGAAACCAGTGATATAGAATCCGCTTTGCGGATTCTGTATCACCACCAAAAAACGACATTTCGTGAACTTGTACACGATTTTAACACTAAATCCTATGGAGGTGTACATCGATGTACGTGTACATGTACAAAATCGTGTACAAGTGTTACAGAATCTTTATTACCTACTGATGGGGTAAAGCGTCATAGCAATTAAAATTAAATTAAAAAATATGCTACGTCATAGCAATTAAATTTAAAAGAAGGGAGGAGGGTTACTGTGTGATAACAATTTAAATTTAAGCGGGGGAGGGCATAGCAATTAAAATTAAATTTTTCGAAGATAAGACGGGAGGGACGAGGGAAGGGATATTGCGTTATAGCAATTAAAATTAAATTTATCGATTTAAGAGGAGGGGTAGGGGTATGACGTCATAGCAATTAAAATTATTTTAAAATATGCAACGTCATAGCAATTAAAATTATTAAAAAAATTAATTTACAAAAAAAATTAATGATGCTCTATACCTCTGAGGTATCTGGTACCCCTGGGGTATGGAGCCAATCGATATCGTTTGGCGCATCTTCTACTACTACCAGACAACACTTGCAAACAAAACCTTGAATATCTATGTTTTTAATCTCTTATGACCCCTCACTGGAACGATCCCAAAGAGTTCGTTCCAGTGAGGGATTATATGCTATGTTTTTTGGCAAAAAAGAAAAAAATAATGCAAATCGAATGGCAGTTTTTGTGAATAGCGTTGGCGGGTTTTGGTCGTTACGTTGGGTAAAGGGTTGAAAGGGTTGATAGACTGTTATCTATATACAAATGCATCGGACCCGGTATTATCACTTCAAGAATTCTTCACTTCAAGAACTTCGGCATCTGCATCAGTATCCTGACACTTTCGATAGGGGACCCGTCAGATAATTAACCCTTGGGCCAGAATTTCCTCTCCCCGGCCCTGCCCACGTGGGGGCACGGTGGGCGCTGTGTACTAAGTTGTACTGCACATCGTTGGTGCTGTTGCCTTCAACCGCTGTTATCTCTGCTTGTGACGGGTTAGTACGTTGTGAGTCTGACAATTGCTCTCCGCTGCTCGGTAGTTCACTCCGGGTACACCGGCTTCTTGCATCGTAAAAATGATCAAGGCTGTTCAAAGTGTCGTTAACACCCCAATAAACAATAAACAAACTCGGTCTTCCGAATGGAATGGTTTAACGCGCCGAAGGCTCGCAGAGACGGTATGGGGAACAAGCCCCTTTCGGCCCTCAGTGACTGTAAATGACTAATTTCCACATGTCTACTCGTGTTGAAGGGGGAACAGGTTCAGGTGCTCGGTAGGTGTCACCGGTTGTAGCGTGATGGTCTCTTTGACCGATGTCGGTTGAACCCTCGGGTGAGGACCAGTGTGAGAGGTTGGGTCCTCTCACAAAGGTACTACCTCTCCCCGAGGGTGCAGTCGATCTGGATTTTCAGGCAAGTATAGTCTGCCACTTCGGAGATGATATTGAGTGATGGCCATCACTGGCAAGTATAATCTGAAGTATAATCTGCCTCAGGCTGTCTCTATTTGGTAGGACGTCTTTGAAGGAAACAACAACGACCTCTTTCGGGGACCACCAGAAAGAAGACCCGAACTTCCCTGGTTCTGGGGCAGGCCTGCATTGTAATCCTATTGGGTTGGGACAAGAGATGCGCAATGCGCTTACAAAAAGGGACAGAGGTGGGACGCAGGACCAACGCTCGCCTCCCTTAAAGTGGTCGACCACTTTTAGGGATGGAGTGGAGGATGTCCAGGAACCATGAGGGTTACCGTTTTTATAACGGTTAGACTATCCATAGCGGTTATTGGGGTGCTGGTCAAAAAGCATCTTCTGTGTACATGCTTAAAAGAAGAAGGCAGAATTAGTTTTCATAAGAATATGTAAAAATAAAAAAAAGATAAAAGTAGCACATTATGTTTTAATTTGTGATCTAATCTTTAGCTGAGTCGGTGAGGCAGCCCTTTCTGGTAAAAGGCCACAGTTAAGCTGTTAATCCGCCTGTTAGCCTGTTAGCTCACCTTCTTAGGCTGAGAGTGAGTTTGTAGCGGGAGGGTAACAGGTTTAGACTCTAAACCACACCCGAGGGTGTTTCTGTTATGCCCTTCGCTGGTTTCGACCATATTTAGATTTGTTTGAGTTTATTTGGCGCCCTTATTTAGGTTAGTCTGAGATTATATGGAGGTGCCGGGGATCGCGAGCGCTTAATGTGGACTCCTTCCCTCCCCGAGCGGTCCTAGCTTTGATTGGAATCTTTGGGCTTTTGTCGGCCAAAAATTCCGATCATAACCAAGACCGCCCGAAAAAAAAGAAAAAAAAGTCCACATTAAACGCTTGCGATGTAATATTTTTAAACCTGAAGTAATCTTAGTTGAGTTGGTGAAGGCAGCCCTTTCTGGTGGAAGGCCACAGTTAAGTTGTTTATCTGCCTGTTGACTCACCTTCTCGTTCCCTATTTATTATTTAGTTTTTTACAATATTTAATCCTCGGTCTTCAGAAGAATATTAAACAATATATACTGTCATCATCCAATATGGCGGATCTGAACGCCACCTTGGGTGTTTTTCAAATGACCTGTCTTGCATATTTTATATTGAAAACACGTCGATTTGTTCATATAGTAGAAACGGATGAAAATTGTAATAACATAAATTGAGCAGGGGTTTTGTTAACTTTAAAATGGGCTTCACTGAGTTGCGTTTAGAATACTAAAAGTGGGCGAGGCTTATATCTTAGACTCGGTTTGTTGTATTGACTTGGAATCAACTCAACTCAGTCAAAAGTCATTGGAGGTTCAAATCACTGGCAGTTCAAAAGAAGAGCAAATCCACTGGGGTGGTCTTCGAGTGAATTTTTAAAAAATACTGGAAATTGCATTTCGGAACCCTACAAAAACAATTCAGCATGTCGTATATAAATTCCATTCTCGTAAACATAAAGTGAGGGGGATTTTCCAATCCGGGAAGTGGGTGAACAAAAATTAGTGCCGGAAAGTTAAGATTTTTCAGATTCGGCTTCGGTTCGGTTTCAGGAAAAAATCTCGATTTCAGTTCAGTTGTTCTATGTGCTATATAGAATATACCCATAGTAGCTTGGTATACCAAATGTTCACCACGAGTTGTCAAGTGGTGTTTACCGCGAGCCATCGGCGAGCGGTTAACACCAATTCACCACGAGTGGTGAACATTTGGTACACCAAGCTGCTTTGGGTATAATTTATTTATACCATGACCGTCTGATTATTAAGAGTCGCTATTATTTTTTTCTCTATTTTACTGAGCAGCAGCCGTACATACGTGCGAATTTGTTTTTGTTTACATGAGTTTCGGTGGGCGGTACTTCCGCTGTCAATTTTATCACCGAAACGGAATAGAAAAAGAAACAGAGCCTTTTTCATTTTAATAACATGATAACATACTATTTCGTGATATGTATGCTTTATTAACATGAGACAATGCAAGTTTGTTAATTTTTGGTGTTTTAAGGAGTAAACTCATTTAAAAACGTAATAAATAATTGCCACTTTCATTTTACTCTTCCCGAGGCGATGTGCGATAAATTTAGACAAGTTCACATTCATGTCGACGTAACCAAAGGTCAACTTGGATGTAGTTCCACTGTAGGTGTAAATTTTAACCACTGAAATCCCATTGCTGGCATGTTCACCACGGTTGGTGTATAAAGCTAACATTTATGTCATAGGCTTTTCATGTATAGTAGAATAGGTATTCATGGTATAAAAGAAGATATACGTGTAGTAAATAAATCTTCACGGTCTTTAACCCTTTACCTAGCATGAAAAGCAAACGACACTTTTAAAAAAAATCATGAATAACTAATTTTTTTCATTTTGTGTCTCAAAAATATAGGTTATGAACCCCCCCCCCCCCCCCTTTGGAACTAGCTCGACGAGCTCGTTCCAGTGAGGTGTCATAACCTATGTTTTTGTGACAAAAAATGAAAAAAAAAATAAAAAAAATTAATTGGCGATTTTTGAGAATAGCACTGGCCGGTTCTGACCGGTTTTGGCCGGTACGTTCGGTAAAGGGTTAACTTGGTAAACATCTACAATAGTTTGTATGACAGTACTCCTCACAAAAAGCCTTGACTGTAAGTATGTCCATTGGTTTCAGCCTAACTTCCCTTTTATTACTCTTGGGAAGGTGTGTGTGTGTGTGTGTGTGTGTGTGTGTGTGTGTGTGTGTGTGTGTGTGTGTGTGTGTGTGTGTGTGTGTGTGTGTCAGAAAAACAACTTAAATAATGGGCACATATGAATAAAGTTCATCTAATCTATATTGTGTTCTCATCATCACATTTTCTCCCTTATTGACTCGTCCGGTGGACGAGTCAATAAGGGGGTAATGTGACAACGAGAGCATGACGTATTCGGCCCTTTGCGAGTTAAACTAAGGGACGAGTGTCCATGGGAGCCACTAGCCCAGTTCCATCTCAGTAAAATAGTTGACCAGTTTATACACAAAATAGGTAAAACCGTTCGGCAGGGTCCCGGCGTTTGGTTTTCCGATTTGCTACAAAAAACGGAATTAAACCGGAAACAAACATGAGGCCCCAGGGGGCCTGAGGGCGCTCACCTGACATGGTAGCCTGAATATAAAACCCTGGGAATTGATTTCAGCAAGTTGCATCTGGCCCTTCTTAGAAAAGCTTATACAAAATATCCCAAAATTCTGACCAGTGGATCTAAAAAAATTTTTTTTTAAAGAATATTCCTCATATTGAACTAAGTTATAATTCGGGCTCCCATAGGAAGCCAAATATGTACCCAGGGACTTGGCTTGAACAAACTTGAATCTCACCTCCAGTGGGATGCCGTTTTCCAAATAGCAAAAGATTCTGACTGGTGGATGTGAAGAAGAAGATTTTTGAAGAATATTTCTCATATTGAACTAAGTTATAATTCAGGCTCCCACGGGGAGCCCAAATATCAACCTAGGGACTTGGCTTGAACAGACTTGAATCTCATCCCCTGAGGATGCTGCATGCCAAATATCAAAACATTCCGACCGCTGAATCTGAAGAAGAAGATTTTTAAAGAAAAATTCCTCATATTGAACTAAGTTATAATTCGGGCTCCCACAGGGAGCCCAAATATGAACCCAGGGACTTGGATTTAACAAACTTGAATCACACCCCCTAAGGATGCTGCCCACCAAATATCAAAACATTCCGACAACTGGAGCTGAAGAAGATTTAAAAAAAATTCCTCATTTTGAACTAAGTTACAATTCGAGCTCCCACAGTGACCCCAAATATGGAAATATGGATCTAGGGACATGGCTTGAACAAACTTGAATCTCAATCCCCTAAGGATGCTACATACCAAATATCCAAACATTCCGACTGCTGGATCTGAAGAAGATTTTTAAAGAAAATTCCTCATTTTGAACTAAGTTATAATTCGGGCTCCCACAGTGAGCCTAAATATGAACCAAGGGACTTGGCTTGAACAAACTTGAATCTCACCCCAAGCATGCTGCATAGCAAATATCAAAAGATTCTTATTGGTAGATCTGAAGAAGAAGATTTTTAAAGAATATTCCTCACACTACACTAATTTAAACATTTGGGCTCCCATAGAGAGCCCAAATATGGACCCAGGGAATTGATTTCAATAAACCTCTGAAACAATCCTCCAAAGATGTTATATGTGAAATTTGAAAGCTTTTGAAGCAGTGTTTGGGAGAAAAGTAGTGTTAAATGTTTCTCCTATTACCTACTGTGTTAAAAAAATGCTGACTCGGCACTTTTTCAAAATCCCCCAAAAGTACCCCATGATAAAACCGATAGCAATTTTTTTTGACCATTCCATTCCGCTGGTCATAAGGAAGCTTCACACCAAATAAGAATTCTCAGAGCCGTGTAGTTTTGGAGATATGGGCGTTTCAATTGTTTTCTATTTTTAGCTCCTGTGGTTCCCATGGGGCGACGGGGAAGATTTTTGGCATACATTAAGTACTTATGACCCAAATAAGCCCTCATATCAACGTTGGTTCAAATCTGCCTCTCGGTTTGGAAAATAGAAATTGTTGGCGGGGCGAAAATTTTTGCCCCTCCCATAACGAAGGCAAATATAGCCCCTCGAACTTTTCTTGAACAAATCTGAGTCTACACCTCAAAGGGAAGCTGCGCACCAAATATCAAGTCTCTGCTACTGCTGGTTCATGAGAAGAAGATTTTTAAAGAATTTGGTGCCCCTTGGGGGCGTGGCACCACCCAGGGAGAGGGGCCACTTCATTTGAACAAATTCGAAATGGCATCAGGTAATAAACATTTACCCAACATTTGAATTAAATTGGGCTAGTTGTTTTGGAGGAGAAGTCGGTTTTGTAAAGTTTACGACGGACGGCGGGCGGAAAGTGATTAGCAAAGCTCCCCTTGAGCTTCGGTCAGGTGAGCTAAAAACTGCCCAGTTCCAATAAAAACGATGACGTGCACCATACGATGACAAATTGTATCAATTTCGCAGATTGATGGACGCTCTAGTTGGACGGATGACTGAATGGTTGTTGCGACATCTGAGGCTGTTGTCAAGTCATAACTTGGTAATTCTGTACATAAATGCTCCAGACATCGGCGATATTTAACCCCTCCCTCACTTATGTCAAAATATCTAAATTTCAGGCTGCAATTGTTTCACATCATGCAAATAGAAATTTAATCAATTCTGTCTTGTTTGACATAGCTCAATGAGCTCTGTCAAACAAGTTTGAATTGGTTAAATTTCTAGTTGCATTATGGGTATAATGGCTAATTGAATTATAGATATTTTGACACCAGAGTACAGGGAGTTAAACCTCTTTTACCTGGTTTGGGATCAAATGGTATAACTAATATTCAGCTTGCTTGCCGAGAATAACCTGCGAATGATCGTTTAGGTTTCGTGGAGGATTCGTCACTTATAAAATACGCAAACGAACTACAGCTTACTACAAAATAATCTAACATAAATTAAACTCATACCATACTCACTGTACAACACATTATTCTGTTTTAGTGTAAATAACATATACATCCATAAAGTATATTTTCTCTTGAACAAATTATCTAGAAAAAAATATGTGATCCCACACGAAATATAAATTAAAATTTTTACTTTTTCTTGCTACCGTATGATCTTGGATTGATTTACCTGGACACTACATTTTTTCACGCCCAGTGTTTTTGAGAGATTCTAACACAGTCCAGTAAAGAATACAACTGCAGATGGCGCCTTCTCGCTCTCAATCGTCAAAGAACGTCTTTTCCAGTCAACCAAAGTTCACGTGACTGTCACAATGGCACAATTAACATGTAGAATGGCCATATTGTATCAATATTCCTGAAATAAATGTTATCGCACTGCATACACGGGCATGGGGCTTTAGTATACATCACAGCGGTTTCACCACACTTAGTGAAGCCAATCTCCTCAGCCAAGCGACAAGCTTCTCGATTGATTGAAAGTAAGTTCACTTGAATGACGTCTTGGTCTTTCAGAATTCTCTTCGATAGTTGGAATAGTAGAAAAAGGGATAATTTGTAAGCATTCGAATACAAGGCACAAAATAAAGCACAGCCCTTGGCTCGTACTTCCGGGAGGTACGAAAATCCCACAACTGTTGTGCCTTTATAAGCGATGAGCCCTCGAATATTGGGTAGAGTTGCGATCTACTTATCAAAGAACCAGTAACGTTTGAGAGGATTTATAGCACGGCAATAGGGAATTACCCCATCGTTAATGTTATGGACATTCATCGTTTCTATCCATACATCTGGAAGATATCCCATGACTTGCTATTGAGTTGTCCCTGCCAGTCCTCCACCGAATATTGTTCATAATTGAAACCGCATTTAGAATAAATTCCAAGACCATCTCTACTCGATTTTAAGAACACGTTTCTGTCTCCGAGAAAATCCATTGTGCTTCTCAAGAGGGAGGAAACTATTACGTGTCTTCTCAAATCTTTTTTCACTGCAAGTAATGTGAAGCGATGTGAAGTTAGTTACTTATTTGACATTTTGACATTTTGACATTTTTTATTCCATCAAAACAGGAAAAATGGCACCTGCTGTAGGGTGGCACAAATGAAGACGAGTTGATTGACATGTTGCCCGTCCACATAAGGCCTATCTTTATGGGGCAACCAAGGCCCTAAAAGTGACAACCTCCCAGAAAACCTTCTAGATGGGCAAAAATGATCAAATAAATGGTGCTGCAGGGTGGCACAAATAAAGACCAGTTGATTGACATGTTGCCGGTCTGCATAAGGCCTTTCTTTATGGGGCAATCAAGGCCCTAAAAGTGACAACCTCCCAGAAAACCTTCTAGATGGGCAAATCTGATCAAATAAATGGTGCTGTAGGGTGGCACAAATGAAGACGAATTGATTGACATGTTGCCCGTCCACATACGGCCTTTCTTTATGGGGCAACCAAGGCCCTAAAAGTGACAACCTCCCAGAAAACCTTCTAGATGGGAAATCTGATCAAATAAATGGTGCTGTAGGGTGGCACAAATGAAGACGAATTGATTGACATGTTGCCCGTCCACATACGGCCTTTCTTTATGGGGCAACCAAGGCCCTAAAAGTGACAACCCCAAGAAAACCTTCTACATGGGCAAATCTGATCAAATAAATGGTGCTGTAGGATGGCACAAACGATGACGAGTTGATTGACATGTTGCCCGTCCGCATAAGGCCTTTCTTTATGGGGCAACCAAGGTCCTAAAAGTAACAACCTCCCAGAAAACCTTCTAGATGGGCAAATCTGATCAAATAAATGGTGCTATAGGGAGGCACAAATGAAGACGAGTTGATTGACATGTTGCCCGTCCACATAAGGCCTTTCTATATGGGGCAACCAAGGCCCTAAAAGTGACAACCTCCCAGAAAACCTTCTAGATGGGCAAATCTGATCAAATAAATGGTGCTGTAGGGTGGCACAAATGAAGACGAGTTCAGTGACATGTTGCCGGTCCACATAAGGACTTTCTTTATGGGGCAACCCAGGCCCAAAAAGTGACAACCTCCTAGAAAACCTTCCAGATGGGCAAATCTGATCAAATAAACGGTGCTGTAGGGTGTCACAAATGAAGTCGAGTTGATTGACATGTTGCCCGTCCACATAAGGCCTTTCTTTATGGGGCAACCAAGGCCCTAAATGTGACAACCTCCCAGAAAACCTTCTAGACGGGCAAATCTGATCAAATAAATGGTGCTGTAGGGTGGCACAAATGAAGACGAGTTGATTGACATGTTGCCCGTTCACATAAGGCCTTTCTTATGGGGCAACCAAGGCCCTAAAAGTGACAATCTCCCAGAAACCTTCTAGATGGGCAAATCTGATCAAACACATGGTGCTGTAGGGCGGCACAAATGAAAACCTTCTAGATTGGCAAATCTGATCATATATATGGTGCTGTAGGGTGGCACAAATGAAGACGAGTTGATTGACATGTTGCCCGTCCACATAAGGCCTTTCTTATGGAGCAACCAAGGCCCTAAAAGTGACAACCTCCCAGAAAACCTTCCAGATGGCCAAATCTGATCAAATAAATGGTGCTGAAGGATGGCACAAATGAAGACGAGTTCTGTGACATGTTGCCGGTCCACATAAGGCCTTTCTTTATGGGGCAACCAAGGCCCCAAAAGTGACAACCTCCCAGAAAACCTTCTAGATGGGCAAATCTTATCAAAAAAATGGTGCTGTAGGGCGGCACAACTGAAGACGATTTGACTGACATGTTGCCCGTCCGCATAACCCTTTCTTTATGGGGCAACCAAAGCCCTAAATGTGACAACCTCCCAGAAAACCTTCTAGATGGGCAAATCTGATCAAATAAATGGTGCTGTAGGGTGGCACAAATGAAGACGAGTTGACTGACATGTTGCCCGTTCGCATAAGGCCTTTCTTTATGGGAAATCCAAGGCCCTAAAAGTGACAACCTCTCAGAAAACCTTCTAGATAGGCAAATCTGATCAAATAAAAGGGGCTGTAGGGTGGCACAAATAAAGTCGAGTTGATTGACATGTGGCCCGTCCACATAAGGCCTTTCTTTATGGGGCAACCAAGGCCCTAAAAGTGACAACCTCCCAGAAAACCTTCTAGATGGGCAAATCCGTTCAAATAAATGGTGCTGTATGGTGGCACAAATGAAGTCGAGTTGATTGACATGTTGCACGTCTGCATAAGGCCTTTCTTTATGGGGCAACCAAGGCCCTAAAAGTGACAACGTCCCAGAAAACCTTCTAGATGGGCAAATCTGATCAAATAAATGGTGCTGTAGGGTGGCACAAATGAAGTCGAGTTGATTGACATGTTGCCCGTTCGCATAAGGCCTTTCTTTATGGGGCAACCAAGGCCCTAAATGTGACAACCTCCCAGAAAACCGTCTAGATGGGCAAATCTGATCAAATAAATGGTGCTGTAGGGTGGCACAAATGAAGACGAGTTGATTGACATGTTGCCCGTCCACGTAAGGCCTTTCTTATGGGGCAACCAAGGCCCTAAAAGTGACAACCTCCCAGAAAACCTTCTAGATGGGCAAATCTGATCAAATAAATGGTGCTGTAGGATGACACAAATGAAGACGAGTTCTGTGACATGTTGCCGGTCCACATAAGGCCTTTCTTTATGGGGCAACCAAGGCCCCAAAAGTGACAACCTCTCAGAAAACCTTCTACATGTGCAAATCTGATCAAATAAATGGTGGCTGTAGGTTGGCACAAATGAAGACGAGTTGATTGACATGTTGCCCGTCCACATAAGGCCTTTCTTATGGGGCAACCAAGGCCCTTAAAGTGGCAATCTCCCAGAAAACTTCTAGATGGGCAAATCTGATCAAATAAAGGGTGCTGTAGGGTGGCACAAATGAAGCCGAGTTGATTTACATGTTGCCCGCCCACATAAGGCCTTTCTTTATTGGGAAACCAAGGCTCTAAAAGTGACAACCTCCCAGAAACCCTTCTCGATGGGCAAATCTGATCAAACAAATGGGGCTGTACGGTGGCACAAATGAAGACGAGTTGATTGACATGTTGTCCGTCGACATAAGGCCTTTCTTTATGGGGCAACCAAGGCCCTAAAAGTGACAATCTCCCAGAAACCTTCTAGATGGGCAAATCTGATCAAACAAATGGTGCTGTAGGCTGGCACAAATGAAGACGAGTTGAGTGACATGTTGCCGCCCACATAAGACCTTTCTTTATGGGGCAACCAAGGCCCTAAAAGTGACAACCTTCCAGAAACCCTTATTGATGGGCAAATCTCATCAAATAAATGGGGCTGTACAGTTGCACAAATGAAGACGATTTGATTGACATGTTGCCAGTCCGCATAAGGTCTTTCTTTATGGGGCAACCAAGGCCCTAAAAGTGACAACCTCCCAGAAAACCTTCTAGATGGGCAAATCTGATCAAATAAATGGTGCTGTAGGGTGGCACAAATGAAGTCGAGTTGATTGACATGTTGCCCGTCCACATAAGGCCTTTCTTTATGGGGCAACCAAGGCCCTAAAAGTGACAACCTCCCAGAAAACCTTCTAGATGGGCAAATCTGATCAAATAAATGGTGCTGTAGGGTGGCACAAATGAAGACGAATTGATTGACATGTTGCCCGTCCACATACGGCCTTTCTTTATGGGGCAACCAAGGCCCTAAAAGTGACAACCTCCCAGAAAACCTTCTAGATGGGCAAATCTGATCAAATAAATGGTGTTGTAGGATGGCACAAATGAAGACGAGTTTTGTGACATGTTGCCGGTCCACATAAGGCCTTTCTTTATGGGGCAACCAAGGCCCCAAAAGTGACAACCTCCCAGAAAACCTTCTACATGGGCAAATCTGATCAAATAAATGGTGCTGTAGGGTGGCACAAATGAAGTCGAGTTGATTGACATGTTGCCCTTCCACATAAGGCCTTTCTTTATGGGGCAACCAAGGCCCTAAAAGTGACAACCTCCCAGAAAACCTTCTAGATGGGCAAATCTGATCAAATAAATGGTGCTGTGGGGTGGCACAAATGAAGACGAGTTGATTCACATGTTGCCGGTCCACATAAGGCCTTTGTTATGGGGCAACCAAGGCCCTAAAAGTGACAATCTCCCAGAAACCTTCTAGATGGGCAAATCTGATCAAACAAATGGTGCTGTAGGGAGGCACAAATGAAGACGAGTTGAGTGACATGTTGCCCGCCCACATAAGAGCTTTCTTTATGGGGCAACCAAGGCCCTAAAAGTGACAACTTCCCAGAAAACCTTCTAGATGGGCAAATCTGATCAAATAAATGGTGCTGTAGGTTGGCACAAATGAAGACGAGTTGATTGACATGTTGCCCGTCCGCATAAGCCTTTCTTTATGGGGCAAGCAAGGCCCTAAAAGTGACAACCTCCCAGAAAACCTTCTAGATGGGCAAATCTGATCAAATAAATGGTGCCGTAGGATGGCACAAATGAAGACGAGTTCTGTGACATGCTGCTGGTCCACATAAGGCCTTTCTTTATGGGGCAACCAAGGCCCCAAAAGTGACAACGTCCCAGAAAACCTTCTACATGGGCAAATCTGATCAAATAAATGGTGCTGTAGGGTGGCACAAATGAAGACGAGTTGATTGACATGTTGCCCGTCTGCATAAGGCATTTCTTTGTGGGGCAACCGAGGCCCTAAAAGTGACAACCTCCCAGAAAACCTTCTAGATGGGCAAATCTGATCAATTAAATGGTGTTGTAGGGAGGCACGAATGAAGACAAGTTGATTGACATGTTGCCCGTCCACATAAGGCCTTTTTTATGGGCAACCAAGGCCCTAAAAGTGACAACCTCCCAGAAAATCTTCTAGATGGACAAATCTGATCAAATAAAAGGTGCTATAGACTCGAGTTTAAAGCGAGTGTATTGGCGATATTAACGCAATCCGCGAGGTTATCGCGACTTTATCCGCGTTGTTAGCGAGAGTTAATTCGCCAGGTTAACGCGAGTTTATCGCCAGTTTATCCGTGAGGTTAGCGCGAGTTTATCCGCGAGGCTAACGCGAGGTTAACGTAATCTTAACGCGAGTTTGACAGGAGTTTATCCGCGAGGTTGACACGAGATTAACGCTAGCTGACCCGCGATGATAACGGATGTCAATCCGCACGGTTATCGGGAGTTTGATACGAGGTTACCCACGAGTTTTACGGGAGTTGTGCGCGAGTTTAACGCAAGGTAACGCGAGTTTGACAGCAGTTTATCCGCTAGGCTATCGCGAGTTTTTCTGTGAGGTTAACGTGGATTTTACCGCGAATTTATCCGCAAAATAAACGCGAGTTCATACGCGAGGTTAACGCGGGTTTAATACGCATTTTACGCAAGTTGATCCACAAGGTTGACGCGAGATTCACGCTCGTGACCTTGTGGATAAACTCGCGTTAAACACGTGCTAACATCACGGATACTCTCGCATTAACCTCGCGTCAACCTCGCACTAAAAACGCGAATAAACTCCCGTTAAACTCGAATTCACCTCCCGGATGAACTCGCGTTAACCTCGAGTTAACCTCACTTTCAACTCGCGTAAACCTAGCGGATAAACTCGCGTTAATCTCGCGATTAAACTCGCGTTAGCGTCGCACATAAACCTGCGCTAATCCCGCTGATAAACACGAGCTAACCGCGCGATTTAACTCGCATTAATCTTGCATTAATCCCGGGGGTAAACGCACGTTAACCTCGCGGATTAAGTAGCGCTAAACTTCCGTTAAACTCGCCTTAACATCGGGGATAAATTCGCGTTAAACTCGCGGGTAAACACACGTTAGCATCGCGAATTAACTCACTTTAAAGTTGCGTTACACTCAAGTTAATCTCGCGTTAACCTCGCGTTAACCTCGCAGATAAACATGCATTAACCCCTCAGATTAATTCCCGTTGAACTCGAGTTGACCTTGATTTACATCCAGTTTAACCTAGCGGTTAGACTCCCGTGAATCTCGCGGATAAACTCGTGTTACGCTCGCGTTAGGGTCGCGCATAAACTCGTGCTCACCTCGTTAACCACGCGAATTAACTCTAGTTAATCTCGCGTTAACCGGGGCGATAAACTCGTGTAAAACTCACGAACAAACACACGTTAAATTCGCGTTAACCTCGAGGATCAACTCGCGGAAAAACTCGCGATAACAACGCATGTAAACTCACGATAACCTCGTGCGTAAATTCGCATTAACTTCGCCGATAAACTCGCGTTAAACTCGAGCTAACCTCGCGGCGGATGAACTCGCGTTAACGTCGCGCATAGATTCGCGCCAAACTCGCGTTAACCTCGTGAATAAACGAACGTTAAATTCGCGCTAATAACGCGAATAAACTCGCGGTAACCTTTCGCACAAACTCGCATTAATACCGCGGATAAACTCGCGTTAATCTGGCGGAAAAACGCGCGTTACTGTCGCGCATAAACTCGCGCTGACCGCGCCGATAAACACAAGTTAACCTCGCGGATTAACTCGCGTTAAACTGGCGTAAAGATCGCGTTAATCTCGCTGATAAACTTACGTTAAGCTCGTGGGTGAACACGCGCCAAATCGCGTTAACATCGCGCATAAACGCCCTTTGAACTGGAGTTAATCTCGCGGATAAATTCGTAGTAACCTCGCGAATTAATCTCGCGTTGACATCGCGGCTATACTCGCGCCAAACAACGTGGATAAACTCGCGATAACCTTGCAAATAAACTCGCGTTAACATCGTCGATAAACTCGCGTTAAACTCGAGTTAACCTCGCGGATAAACTCGTGTTAATCTCGCGTCAACCTTGCGGATAAACTCGCGTTAAACACGCACTGACCTCACGGATAATCTCGCGTCATTCTCGCGCTAACAATGCAGATAAACTCCTGTTAAACTCGAGTTTATCTCACGGATGAACTCGTGTTAAACTCGAGTTAACCTCGCGTTAAACTCGCGTTAACCTAGCGGTTAGACTCGGGTTAGTCTCGCGGATAAAGTTGCATTAAGCTCGCGTTAGCGTCGCGCATAAACTCGCGCTAGTCCCGCGGATAAACACGCGTTAACCTGGCGAATTAACTCGCGTTTATTTCCCGTTAACCTCGGGAATCAACTCTTGCTAAACTTGCGGACAAACGTATAAACTCGCGTTGGACTCGATTTAACCTCGGGGATAACCTCGTGTTAACCTCGTGAAAAACTCGTGATAATATCGCGGATAAACTTGCGATTACCTTGTGCATAAATTCGCATGAATATCCTGGATAAACACGTGTTAAACTCGTGCTAACCTCATGGATAAACTCGCGTTAACCTTGCGGGTTAACTCTTGCTAACAACGCAGCTAAACTCGCGATAACCTCGCGGCCAAATTTACGTTAAACTCGAGTTAACCTTGCGTTGTACTTGCGCTAACAACGCGGATAAACTCGCGCATAAACTTGCGTTAACATCTCCGATAAACTCGCGAAAAACTCAAGTTAACCTCGTGGTGGATAAACGCGTGTTAACCTCGCGGATAAACTCGCGCCAAACGCGTGTTAACCTCGCGGAAAAACACGCGTTAAACTTGGGTTAACTTCGCGCATCATCTCGCGTTATCGTCGCGGATAAATTCGCGTTCAACTCGACTAAACGCAGCGGATAAACTCGCGTTAAACTGGGATTACCCTTACGGATAAACTCCCATTAACATCGCGAACAGACTCCCGTTAAACTCGCGTTGTTTACGCGGATAAACTCGCGTTAACCACGAGTTGCGTTGAACTCGCGGACGGATAAACTCGCGCTAAACTCGAGTTAACCTCCCAAATGAACTGGGGTTAGCGTCGCGTTAACCTTGCTGATTAACTCGCGGATAAACTCGCATCAACATCGGGGATAAAGTCGCTTTAAGCTCGGGGATTACCTCGCACTAAATTTGCGGATCAACTCGCGATAACCGCGTGGATAAACACGCGTTAACATCGCGAATTAACTCACATTAATCTCGTGTTAACCTTGGGGATATACTCGCGTTAAACTCGCGGACAATCACGCGTTAAATTCGCGTATAATCACGCGTTAACCTCGAGTTACCGTTGCGTATAATCACGCGTTAATCACGCGAATTAACTCGCGTTACACACGTGTTAAACTCGCGTTAAACTCGCGGCTAAACACACGTTATCATCGCGGGTTTCCTCGCGTTAAACTTGCGTTAAATTCGTGTTGATCTCGCCGATAAATTCGCGTTATTCTCGCTTTAACCCCGGGGATAAACTCGCGTTCAACTCGCGAACAAACACTCGTTAAATTCGCGTTAACCTCGCGGATTAATTAGTATTAATCTCCTAGATTAACTGGAGTTAATCTCGCGTTACCCTCGCGGATTAATTCGCGTTAATCTCGGGTTAACCTCGGGGATATACTCGCGTTAAACTCTCGGGCAAACACGCGCCAAACTCATGTTATCCTCACGGAGTAACTCGCCGAAAAACACGCGGATAAACTCGCGATAACCGCGGGCATAAACTCGCGTTATAATCACGGATAAACTCGCGAAAAACTCGAGTTAACCTTGCAGATAAACTCGCGTTAACCTGCCGAATAGACTCGCGTTAATCTCGGGAATAAATTCGCTTTAAACCCGATAATCTCGCGATAACCTTGCGCACAAATCCGCGTTAATATCGTGGATAAGCTTGCGTTAAACTCGCGTTAACATCGCGAATTAACTCTCGCTAACAATGGGGATTAACTCGCCATAACCTCGTGGATAAATTCGCGTTAACCTTGCGTCTAACTCGCGCTAACAACGTGGACAAACTCGCGATAACCTCGAGAATAACCTCGCGTTAACATCGCCGATAAACGCGCGTTAAACTCGAGTTAACCTCGTGAATAAACTCGAGTTAGACTCGCTTTAACCTTGCGGACAAACTCGCGTAAGACACACGCTGACCTCACGGATAATCTCCCTTCAAACTCGAGTTAACCTCGCGGATGAATACGCGTTAAACTTGAGTTAACCTCGCTTTAAACTTGCGTTAATCTAGCAGATAGATTCGCGTTAAATCTCGCACAGAAACACGCGTTAACCTCGCGAATTAACTCGAGTTAATCTCGCATTAACCTCGCGGATTAACTAGTGTTAAACGCGCGTTAAACTCGCCTTAACCTCGACGATAAATTCGCGTTACACTCGTGGGTAAACACACGTTAACATCGTGGATTAACTTGCGTTAAACTTGCATTACACTCGCGTTAACCTCGTGGATTACTGGCGTTAACCTAGCAGTTCACCTGCGTTAACCTCCCGCATTAACTTGCGTTAATCTCGCGGATAGTCTCACGCCAAACGCCGGCTAACCGCGCGGATAAACACGAGTGAACCTCACGGATTACCTCAGATTAATCTCGCTTTAACCTCGGGGATACACTAGTGTTACAGTCGCGGTCAAACACGCGTTAAATTCGCGTTACCCTCGCAGATTAACTCGCGGATAAACTCGCAATAAGCCCGGGGATAAATTCGCGCTAAGCTCGCGTTCAGCTCGCGCTAACAACGCGGATAAACTCGCGATAACCTCGTGCATAAACGCGCGTCAACATCACCGATAAACTCACGTTTAACTCGCGTTAAACTCGCGGACAAACTCGCGTTAACCTCGCGCATAACCTCGCGTTAACCTCGCGTTAAATTTGCGTTACCCTCGTAGATAAACTCGTGTTAAACTCGCGTTAAACTTGCGGATAAGCTTGCGGTAAACACGTGCTAACCTCACGGACAAACACGCGTTACCCTCGCGTTAAACTCACGCTAATAACGTGGATAACCTCGCATTAAACTCAAGCGAACCGCGAGGATAAACGCGTGTTAAACGCGAGTTAACTTCGCGTTAAACACGCACCCAGTGGTTAGACTCGCGTTAAGTTCGCGGATAAACTCGGGTTAGCGTCGCGCATAAACTCGCGCTAATCTCGCGGATACTCGTCAATCTCGCGTTAACCTCGGGGATAAACTCGTGTTAAACTCGCAGACAAACACGCGTTAAATTCGCGTTAACCTCGCGGATTAACTCGCGGATAAACTTGCGATAACCTGGCGCATAAACTCGTGTTAACATCGCCGATAAACTCGAGGTGTACTCGATTTAACCTCGCGGATAAACTCGCGTTAACATCGCGGATAAACTCGCGTCAAACTCGAGTTAAACTCACCGATAAACTCGTGTTAATCTCCCAGATACTCTCACACCAAACCCGCCTTAACCTCGTGGATAAATTCAAGTTAAACTCTCGCTAATAACGCGGATAAACTCGCGATAACCTTGCGCACAAACTCGCATTAATATCGCTGAAAAGCTCGCGTTAAACTGGCGGAAAAGCTCGGGTTAACGTCGGGCATAAACTCGCGCTGACCGTGCCGATAAACACACGTCAATCTCGGGGATTAACTCGCGTTAAACTCGCATAAACCTCGCGTTAACCTCGGGGATAAATTCGCGTTAACTCGCGGATGAACACCCGTCAACATCGCGTTAATCTCGCGTATAAACGCACGTTAAATCGAGTTAACCTCGCATATACATTCGCGTTAACCTCGCGGATTAACTCACGTTAAACTCGCGTAAACGTCGCGGATATACTCGCGCCAAACTCGCGATGACCTCGCGGATAAACTCACCTCATACTCGCGTAACATCGCGTTTAACTCGCGCTAACAAAGCGGATAAATTCGCGATAACCTCGCACATAAACTCATGTTAACATCGCCGATAGACACGCGCCAATGTCGCGTTAATCTCGTGGACGGACTCGTATTAACCGCGTGTTAACATCGCCGATAAACGCGTGTTAAACTCGAGTTAACCTCCCGGATAAACTCACGCCAAATAATATCCTTGCGCATAAACTCGCATTACTATTCCGGATAAACTCGCGTTAAACGCGCGCTAACCTCACGGAAAAAACCCGCGTTAATCTCGAGTTAACATCGTGGGTTAACTATCGCTAACAACGCGCATAAACTCGCGATAACCTCGAGGACAAATTCGCGTTAAACTCGAGTTAACCTCGCGTTTTACTCGAGCTAACAACGTGGATAAACTCGTAATAACCTCGTGCATAACCTCGCGCCAACATCGCCGATAAACACGCGTAAAACACGAGGTAACCTCGCGGATGCACTCGTGATAACCTCGCGTATGAACTCGCGCCAAACTCGCGTTATCTTCGCAGATAAACTTGTGATAACCTCGCGTTAACATCGCCGATAAACTTGCGTTAAACTCATATCAATCTCGCGTATAAACTCGCGTTAACCTCACGGATATACTACTGCCAAACTCGCGGACGACCACGCATTAAATTCGCGTTAAACTCGCGGATAAACTCGCGTTTAACTCGATTAAACTGGCGTCAAACTGGCGTTAACCTTGCGAATAGACTCGCGTTAATCTCGCGAACAGACAACTATTAAACATGTATTAATCTCGCGGATAAACTCCAGTTAACCACGAGTATTACCTCGCATTAGACACAGCACGCGTTAAACACGCGTTAAACAAGCGTTAAACATGCGTTAATCGCGCGGATAAACACGAATTAAAGTCGTGTTATCCTTGCTGATGAACTCGCGGCTAAACTCTCGTTAACCGCACGGATAAACACGCCTTTACATCGCGGATTAACTCGCGTTAATCTCGTGTTAAACTCGGGGATATACTCGTGGAGTCAATCCGCTATGTCAATACGGAAAATATGTCAATCAACTCGTCTTCATTTGTGCCACCCTACAGCACTATCTATTTTTAGGGCCTTGGTTGCCCCATAAAGAAAGGCCTTATGCAGACGGACAACATGTCAATCAACTCGTCTTCATTTGTGCCACCCTACAGCACCATTTATTTGATCAGATTTGCCCATCTAGAAGGTTTTCTGGGAGGTTGTCACATTTAGGGCCTTGGTTGCCCCATGAAGACGGCCTTATGCGGACGGACAACATGTCAATCAACTCATCCTAATTTGTGCCACCCTACAGCACCATTCATTTGATCAGATTTGCCCATCTAGAAGGTTTCTGGGAGGTTGTCACTTTTAGGGCCTTGGTTGCCCCATAAAGAAAGGCCTTATGTGGACGGGCAACATGTCAATCAACTCGACTTCATCTGTGCCACCCTACATCACCATTTATTTGATCAGATATGCCCATCTAGAAGGTTTTCTGGGAGGTTGTCACTTTTAAGGCCTCGGTTGCCTCATAAAGAAAGACCTTATGTGGACGGGCAACATGTCAATCAACTTGTCTTCATTTGTGCCACCCTACAACACCATTTATTTGATCAGATTTGCCCATCTAGAAGGTTTTCTGGGAGGTTGTCACTTTTAGGGCCTTGGTTGCCCCATAAAGAAAGGCCGTTTGCGGACGGGCAACACGTCAATCAACTCGTCTTCGTTTGTGGCACCCAACAGCACCATTTATTTGATCAGATTTGCCTATCTAGAAGGTTTTCTGGGAGGTTGTCACTTTTAGGGCCTTGGTTGCCCCATAAAGAAAGGCCTTATGTGGACGGGCAACATGTCAATCAACTCGTCTTCATTTGTGCCACCCTACAGCACCATTTATTTGATCAGATTTGCCCATCTAGAAGGTTTTCTGGGAGGTTGTCACTTTTAGGGCCTTGGTTGTCCCATAAAGAAAGGCCTTATGCGGACTAGCAACATGTCAATCGACTCGTCTTCATTTGTGCCACCCTACAGCACCATTTATTTGATCAGAATTGCACATCTAGAAGGTTTTCTGGGAGGTTGTCACTTTTAGGGCCTTGGTTGCCCCATGAAGAAAGGCCTTATGTGGACGGGCAACATGTCAATCAACTCGTCTTCATTTGTGCCACCCTACAGCACCATTTATTTGATCAGATTTGCCCATCTAGAAGGTTTTCTGGGAGGTTGTCACTTTTAGGGCCTAGGTTGCCCCATAAAGAAAGGCCTTATATGGACGGGTAACATGTCAATCAACTCGACTTCATTTGTGCCACCCTACAGCACCATTTATTTGATCAGATTTGCCCATCTAGAAGGTTTTCTGGGAGGTTGTCACTTTTAGGGCCTTGGTTGCCCCATAAAGAAAGGCCTTATGCAGACGGGCAACATGTCAATCAACTCGCCTTCATTTGTGCCATCCTACAGCACACTTTATTTGATCAGATTTGCCCATCTAGAAGGTTTTCTGTGAGGTTGTCACTTTTAGGGCCTTGGTTGCCCCATAAAGAAAGGCCTTATGTGGACGGGCAACATGTCAATCAACTCGTCTTTATTTGTGCCACCCTACAGCACTATTTATTTGATCAGATTTGCCCATCTAGAAGGTTTTCTGGGAGGTTGTCACTTTTAGGGCCTTGGTTGTCCCATAAAGAAAGGCCTTATGTGGACGGTCAACATGTCAATCAACTCGTCTTCATTTGTGCCACCCTACAGCACCATTTATTTGATCAGATTTGCCCATCTAGAAGGTTTTCTGGGAGGTTGTCACTTTTAGGGCCTTGATTGTTCCATAAAGAAAGGCCTTATGTGGACGGGCAACATGTCAATCGACTCGTCTTCATTTGTGCCACCCTACAGCAGGTGCCATTTTTCCTGTTTTGATGGAATAAAAAATGTCAAAATGTCAAAATGTCAAATAAGTAACTAACTTCACATCGCTGTAATGTGAAGTGTCCGTGCTTGTTATAATTTGGTATAGCAAAACAACAGCCTTGAAAAGTGAAGAAAAATGGAACACTTTGGTAGTTTGTATACATGACATTGCTAGTCAGAGGGTTAGTGATAGTAGTGGCGTCGTAAACTGAGACCGCCCTCCTAATTTTGTTAGATTACATACTCCCTCCCCCAGATTTTTATAAAACAAATTAGCCACGGAGATAATTTTAAACATTTATTTATCATTATTTAATCCTTTACCAGAACGAGAGGCAGACAACACTTGCAGACAAAATTCTTGAATAACTAATTTTTTTCCATTTTTTGCGCCAAAAACGTAGCTTATGATCCCGCATTGGAACGAGCTCGCTGAACTCGTTCCAATGGGGTGGCATAGGCTATGTTTTTAAGACAAAAGAGAAGAGAAAAAAAAATGAAAATTGAAAGGTGATTTTTGTGAATAGCGCTGATCAGTTTTTATGTTTACGTTGTGTAAATTAAGGGTTAACAATTCCCCCAAGCTGAATAGCAGACAACACTTGCGAAATAAGTAAAAAAAAAATAATTTGATCCCCTCATTAAAATGAACTGATCGAGCACGTTCCATTGAGGGAGCTAAAAAATTATTTTGTTAGTTATTTCATCTTTTTTTGCAAGTGTCGTCTTCTATTATTGTTGGGTAAATGGTTAAATGAAGTGAAAAACATAAACAATGAATACCCACCTTCATACCTCAGATACGGTTTCGGTTTCGATTCTGTTTCAGTAAAAACGTCGGTTTCGGTTCAGTTTTTCTTTGAGTTTCTTCGCCAGACGATTATGGTTCACATCTCCGTTTCCTTATGCGTATCAAATTGATAAAGTATAGTACTTTGATCAGGGAAAATTGGTAGATGAAACTGGAATGTTTTGTGCAATAGTATTCTTCATGCTCCTTGTATATTCTCGCATACTGTCCTATAGAGGATGTAAATGTTATGTTATATTATGTTACGTTACGTTACCCCACGTCACATTACGTAACGCCGCGCCATGCCATGTTACGTTACACTGCGTCATGCCATGACACACCACGTTATGTTATGTCACGGCGAGTTACGTCACGTTATATCACGTTACGCCACATCGCGTTACGTTAAATTATATTATGTTATGTTAAATAACACTTCTGGCTTCTTAACTTGGAAAAGGGTCCACAATTGTTTGTACGACAACACTCACCATAAAAAATCCCCGTCTGTAAGTATCTCCATTGAGTTCAGTCTAACTTCTCTTTGATCATTCTTACGGGATTAGTTACTAAGTCTATTGAGTCAGAAAAAAACATAAATTAGGGTAACAAAGTTTATATCATCTATGTCGTATTCTGATTACAGGGATTCGTCTGGAGGGTCGTCTCACTTACCCGATTGCTATTGTTTTGGTAAAATGTGTGAAAATTAGGAAGATAAAAGGGAGACGGATTATAGTCAGTATCCAGTAAGTCTGTTCGCTCAACTCAATTCGTGTTCATTTCCAACAACCAACCGGATAGGTGGGAGGGACCAGATGAACCCATAAGTGCAGTATATTAATTAAAAATTACTTTATAAATACACTAAAATCCAGTACTGTGAGAAACAAAGTCCGAGTAGTTTAGTAGTCCAATTTCTCCAGCTAGAAATATTCTTTTGAAATGTTCAATTGAATTATGTATTTTCTGTATTTTCTTTTCCTGGGTGTAAACTTTCTCCCAGCACTCAACTGCAACATTGTGGATTCCTGGAATGATAGGAAGTCTGTCATCTTTAGTAAATTAGAGTGACAGCCAGCTTTCAGCAAACTCAACCTTCTCTGCCGCCCTTCGATATGCTTTGTAGTACGCGGTCCGACCATATCAAAATGATACCACATGAACCGTCCGTGGTCACCTTCCGCCCAGTAACCCGTAACATCGTCAGGAAACCGTTCAACATTTGAACTGACTGGAACCTCCTCAAGAGTTAAGAACCAAACATCGCTCACTAGGTGAACGGGCACTAAAGGAAGAGCAATAGCCCTCCGTATTGCGCACTGAATTTCTAGATTATCCACATATAATGTTGGAAGGAAGATGACTAGGAATTGTGCATAACTACAAAAATTCTGCTCTGTGTTTGCTTAGAGACGTGGGCATATTTCTGATAGTACTGAAACCGCAGTTTGTTGGTTGAAAAGAAAAAAGAAAAAGAAACCCAAACAGTCGCTGATTTGGGAGCAGCCCCTGCATGTTATCCATAACGGTTACAAAACGGAAAAAATCCACCAATATGTGTTTTTGAAAGCTGGGATGCATTCATCAGCCCATAAGGGAGAGTGGATGCTGAGCCTTGGCCATCTGGTCAGCCTTCAATGAAAACAGATGACGGAGTGATGGGAGGCCGCTCCCCCCGCCCCGCCCCCCCGCCCCCCTCCCTAAAAAAAAAACAATATAAAATAACACAAACACACGCACGCACGCACCGCACGCACGCATTCACGCACGCACGCACGCACGCACGCACGCACGCACGCACGCACGCACGCACGCATTTTGCATTTTCTGATTATACCCATGACCTCTTCTACGCTTATTATTTCGGTTAATTCATGGTCGTCCACATCTTCATGCCTTCGGTCGAAGTTGGGTTCATTGAAAATTGAGTTGTTATCTGGGACAAATTTATTTACTTTTACCTTGAAATCATTGTAATATCCGTTCCCTTATTGTGGACGATGAGGTTTCTCCAGAAGATCGGCAAAAGCGCTGGCCATAGTTCCGTCGCTAGTCCTCAGCGCATTATTATTGGCTGAGGATACTAAATAATGCTGCATATTTATACACTGTGAATTCAGTGAGTACAAAATATGAAAATATATGATATAAACACTCACACTATCGGCGATTTTGTATTACTGAATTTATATAGACTGTACACACATTTCACCATCAGCAGTGAAATAAATTTTGACCGAACTTTTCCTTCTCGTAGAAAAAATATTAAAACACGACGTGAAAATGTAAAGATTGGGCTATATCAAAATAACAGTGGAAATATAAACCTTTAACAGAATCAGGATTTAAAATGGGTTTGAAAAAAATTCTCCATAGGCTTCAGTGTAAAAAAAAATTATCAGATAGTAACACAAAACTCGCGCATGCGCATTTCCACCTTCTCATGTGCGTTCAGGTGTTCAAACAGAAACTGTCCAAACAATTCAGAAGGCATTTTGTGTTATATGAAAAGGAGCTTTTTTGTCCAAATACCACCGTTATATCGCGATAACCTCCCCACCACTTGAAAGCACAGTTTATAATATTCCACCATACGACTCTATTATGAAAACGAGGCTTCAAAACGCGATTATAGAATACGGACTATTTATAGCGAGCGAAAGCGACCCGCAGGGTCACGATCGCTTGCTTCGCAAGCTATTAGGCAACACGTATGTACCGTTTGTATGAACTCAAAGCCAAACTCATCTCAAAGGCATCGGCTTCAAAATTTTTCAACGGAAGTGGTACGCAAGGACGCTGACATGTTTGCGCATGGCGGAAATTAATATTCTCAATTGAAGAAATGATTTATTGACGTGAGAAGTAGTTAACGAGATACTTCACGAGGATGACTCTGGCTGATTAAACTTTTAGGGATTTTCCCAAAGGAGCCGGGGACAAATGAGGTTCCATTTTTTCAAGGATACTCGGACGCTAGAACAAGTGATGGCTCTCCACCATTGCTTTCACCCTCATTGGGTCAAGGGACCCTTAATATATTGGGTGAGGGGTGTGGGGGGGGGGGGAGATGGGTGCTAATGGGTCATGATTATGTCACGTGACGTCCATAGCAAATATAAGCGCGCCCTAGCAACGGGCAAACTACTGGGCCAATTTTGACCAATTTTGATACATGGACCCCACCATGCATTGTAAACGAAAACAGACAGGTCAATGGTGTCGTCGCGTGACTTCCCTAACAACCAGTGCGCCTCCTTAGCAACGGGCTAACTACTGGTCCAATTTTGACCAAATTCGCTATGACCCAAAATGCATTGCAAATAAAAACAGACAGATCAATGTTGACGTCTCGTGACTTCCATAGCAACCAGAGCATGCCCTTAGCAACGGGCTAACTACTTGGCCGATTTGGCCCAAATTTGGTATACGGACCCAGAATGCATTGCAAATGAAAACAGACAGATCAATGATGACGTCACGTGACTTCCCTACCAACCATGCCGCCCCTTAGCAACGGGCTAACTACAAGGCCGATTTTGACCAAATTCGGTATACGGACCCAAAATGCATTGCAAATGAAAACGGACAGATCAATGTTGACGTCACGTGACTTCTCTAGCAACCAGAGCGCCCCCCTTAGCAACGGGCTAACTACTGGGCCGATTTTGACCAAATTCGGTTTACGGACCCAAAATGCATTGCAAATGAAAACAGACAGATCAACGTTTACGTCTCATGATTTCCCTAGCAACCGGAGCGCCCCCTTAACAACGGGCTAACTACTGGGCCGATTTTGACCAAATTCGGTATACGCACCCACACTGCATTGCAAATGAAAACAGACAGATCAATGTTTACGTCACGTGACTTCCCTAGCAACCAATGCGCCCCTTAGCAACGGGTTAACTACTGGGCCGATTTTGACCAAATTCGCTATACGGACCCAAAATGCATTGCAAATAAAAACAGACAGGTCAATGTTGACGTCACGTGAATTCCCTAGCAACTAGAGCGCCCCTTGAGAACGGGTTAACTACTGGGCCGATTTTGACCAAATTCGGTATACGGACCCAAAATGCATTGCAAATGAAAACAGACAGGTCTAGTTGAATTTCCTAGCAACTAGAGCGCCCCTTAGCAACGGGTTAACTACTGGGCCGATTTTGACCAAATTCGGTATACGGACCCAAAATGCATTGCAAATAAAAACAGGCAGGTCAGTGTTGATGTCACTTCTTTTTTCCTCTTCCCTGACATGACCCAGAAGCACAGGATTAGCTGTTTCATAATTACTCTCAGAATTATCTGTTGTGATAACTACAAACAATACCGGTACGTCGGTATTTTTTTCAGTGAAATTAATGAAAATGGCTTATTGAAATTGGCACATAAAGCTTTAGGCCTATTTAATTCAAAAGACATGTCTGTGCTGTCTTGTGAAGTGTGTATGTCTGTGCTGGCTTGTGTAGTTTGTGTGTCTGTTGGGCAAAGCGCGCAGAAACCTAGTCCAAATCGTCCACAAACATGGTCCGAATCGTCCAATAGTCTGGCCCGAATCGACCAGAAATATGGTCCGAATCGTCCATAGATCTGGGGCCGAAACGTCCTATATAAAAATCTAGTCCGAATCATGAAACTACATTTGTGATACTCAGTCTTATTATTTTAAAGACGATCTTTTCAGTAAAAATGCATTGGCATATTATCATCGTCCTTTTTTGCACAGCACTGCTGTATTTTCTTGTTGTGGCTACTAACAGTTGGTAATAGTAACAATAAATGCTACACGCTAATTGTGAAAAAATAAAAATGAACGCAGCAATTTCCGTAACTCCTCGGATAAATTCCGGAAAACAACGACGCCATAAATATATCTTCCAATGAAAGCAATGATAAAATTATCTTTCAATCAGAGCACTGGAAAATAATATCTTCCAATCAAAACGCAGATAAAAGTAGTTATCTCGAAATTTGGTTGGTCCCCAATTCTTTACCAGTAAATGTTGGCCTTCAGCTCTTTAGGCCTAATGCATAACTTTCGCTCGCTTTTAGGTTTGCCTAAATTTCATATTACGTGTTTGCTCATCAAATCGGAAGTAAAAATGAGCGTTCTGGTGTAGTTTCCCGCATACAAAGGCCAACAATAAATATTACTCCAATGTGCGACTCAATAAAAAGTGGACGCGCTCGATTTTGTTTGTAATTTCGTCTGCTCTAGTAACGATTGTTTCCGGTTATCGGAATAGTTATATTCAGAGTTTAAAATTGTCATGCGCCTAGGTGGGTAGGTATTTCATTTGAAATGGGAATTTTTAATTAATTTAATTAATCGTGTCATTAATAATTCTGTTATGACGATAGTGGAGTGATCTGGTCATCCCATCACGTCTCGTTGACAAGGTGAGATAGCTGGATCAAACTCACGGAAAGCCGCTCGTCTGATCCAGCTATCTCACCTCGTTACCTAGTTTTGGACTTAATGAAGGGGTTCTATAATCCATACATTAGGAAAGTATCATTAAGCCTTGAAATTTGTTTTGTGTTTAGTAACCTGCTTCAATATTCTCTTTTTAGTTCTGCTTTCCGCAGAAACGTTTCAAAGCACTTTCAGGTATCTCCCTTGATGGTTTTTTGCACATATTTCAGAGCACAGCCTGGGTACGAAAGCCTTAAAATGCCATTGAAAAGAGAACTGAGATTCTACTCACTGTACAACAAATTAATCTGTTTTGGGATAAATTACATATACATCCATAAAGTATATTATCTATTGAACAAATTATCTAGAAAAAAATATGTGGTCCCACACGAAATATAGATTTAAATTTTTACGTTTTCTTACTACTGTATGATCTTGGATTGATTCACCTGAAAACTACATTTTTCACGCCCAATGTTTTTGAGAGATTCTCACACAATCCAGTAAAGAATACTACTGCAGATGGCGCCTGGTTGCCCTCAATCGTCGAAAGAACGTCGTTTCCAGTCAACCAAAGTTCACGTGACTGTCACGATGGCACAATTAACAATTAGCATGGCCATATTCTATCAATATTCCTTGAAGTAAATGTTATCCCACTGCATGGACATGGGGGCTTTAGTATACATCACAGCGGCTTCACCACACTTAGTGAAGCCAATCTCCTCAGCCAAGCGACAAGCTTCTCGATTGATTGAAAGTAAGTTCACTTGAATGACGTCTTGGTCTTTCAGAATTCTCTTCGATAGTTGGGATAATAGAAAAAGGGATAATTTGTAAGCATTCGAATACAAGGCACAAAATAAAGCACAGCCCTTGGCTCGTACTTCCAGGAGGTACGAAAATCCCACAACTGTTGTGCCTTTATAAGCGACGAGCCCTCGAATATTGGGTAGAGTTGCGATGTACTTATCAAAGAACCAGTAACGTTTGAGAGGATTTATAGCACGGCAATAGGGTATTACCCCATCGGTAATGTTTTGGGCATTCATCGTTTCTATCCGTACATCTGGAAGATATGGTAGATCGCATGACTTGCTATTAAGTTGTCCCTGCCAGTCCTCCACGGAATATTGTTCATACTTGAAACCGCATTTAGAATAAATTCCTAGACCATCTCTACTCGATCTTAAGAACACGTTTCTGTCTCCAAGAAAATCCATTGCGCTTCTCAAGAGAGAGGAACCTATTCCGTTTCTTCTCAAATCTTTTTTCACTGCAAGTAATGTGAAGTGTCCGTGGTTGTCATCATTTGGTATAGCAAAACAACAGCCTTAAAAGTGAAGAAAAATGGAACACTTTGATAGTTTGTACACTTGAAATTGCTAGTCAGAAGGTTAGTGATAGTAGTGGCGTCGTAAACTGAGACCCCCTCCCCTAATTTTTCACATACTCCCTCCACCATATTTTGATAAAACAAATTAGCCACAGGGATATTTTTAAACAACTTTTATTTATCATTATTTAATCCTTTATCTGAACGAGAGGCAGACAACACTTCCAAACAAAATTCTTAAATAACTAATTTTTCCATTTTTTGCGTCAAAAACATAGTTTATGGTCCCGCATTGGAACGAGCTCGTTACATTGGGGCGTCATAAGCTATGTTTTAAAGACAAAAGAAAAGAGAAAAAATAATGAAAATTGAATGGTGATTTTTGTGAATAGCGCTGGTCAGTTTTTGAGTTCACGTTGGGTAAATTAAGAATTAAGAATTCCCCCAAGCTGAATAGCAGACGACACTTGCGAAATAAGTAAAAATAAAAAAAAATAATTTGACCCAGCTGCATGATCCCCTCATTAAAATGAATTGATCGAGCACGTTCCATTGAGGGAGATAAAAAAATATTTTTTTTAGTTATTTCATCTTTTTTGCAAGTGTCGTCTTCTGTTCTTGTATTTGTCAAGGTGATACCTAAAAATTGCGATTTTCTTTTTGTTTATAAGTGTAAATATTTTCGATAATATTTCTGCTTGGGTTAAATGTAAAACGTAAAGATAGGTATGTGACGGACCCCGAAAACCGATTTGTCAGACTAGCAATAATTCAAGAGCTGCTAAATGAAGTATGAAATTTAATGTCCATTATGGCGCATTTGTCGAATGCCACAGCCATATGGGCTATCTGATAACTGACCAAAGAAGTTCTCTCCTGTAATTGTTATCTACGTAATTATGGCCAGTTAAGAGATGATTATGATGAAAACAGTGCATCACACATGTTCTGGACACACACCCATATTACGCATCTATCCTGTCACTGAATGTCGCGGAGAGCAATTACGAAGGGATAGAGATAGTGCTGCCGCCCTTTTCAGACAGAACCTTGTAAACTCAAGATTTTGATTTTTGTTGTGTGTTTGTTTTCAGTCTACAGGATTATGGATGGTAAGCTCACAAGGAACCTAGCCTTGCTTAACTTATGGCTATACATGCTCCATCCACATGACAGTCTCTCATAGTCATGAAAACTGAATCGCTTTTCATCACACACTGCTGTTGGAGCGTTGGGTATACTAAAATTAAGTGCAATTTGTTGTAGTTGACGATTTAAGGACGTAAACGATTATTTAACTGTCATAAATTGAATTCAACCGGTGACGCGTTAGCGGACCCGGTGTGCCACGATATCCCCGCCCCGAACATCTTCACCGGGGAGGAAGATGTCCTAGGATATCCCCCCTGGCGGAACTTATCCTAGGATATCTTCCCTCACTCTGGATCCCCCCCCCCCCACACACCAAAAATGTGTGAATGTCAAAAATTGCAAGAAAAAAAAAAAATTTCAATCTAAAACTGTTAAATAACGAGAGCAGTGAATTAGAAACAGACAATCTTAGAACATTTGCAGCAATTTTTTGGACAAAATTGGAAGGAGGGGGGGGGGGGGTGGTGGAGGGGAAGATATCCAAGCCTGACTATCTTCTCCCTCACCCATTCAAACACCATAGCAACCTCTTGAAAAAAATGTTTTATTTACACTCTCACCCAACCATAACAAAGTCCAAACAGTGGCTGTAAAGGTCGTATGAATGTCTACAGTACTCTGACAAGGTGGCGGGGAGGGTATCCAGGCCTGGTTATCTCCCCCACCCCTCCCATGTCAAAATATAATATAGAAAACTTGAAGGAAAAAAAATCTTTCAATCGTATACTGTTAAATAACGAGAGCAGTGAATCACAAATAGACAATCTTAGAACTTTGCAGCAATTTTGTTGACAAGAATGGAAGGGGAGGGGGAGATGTCAGTAGGTGTAAGTGGGGGCTTCTGGGACACTTTTTCTCTTATACATGTACATGTACACGTATATGTACCCATAGGGTTCAGTGTTAAAATGTACACAAAATGTACAAAACATGTTTTGTACATTTTGTCCCAGAATCCGCACAAGTAGCTTATCGTGTCCTAGACGGTTCAATCAGCTGTTGGCGAACGAGTGCGAATTCCAGCACAATTCGCACAGAAGGAAAATCTACGAAAATTGAAGAAACCGACCTAAAATTTTCTCAACGTTCACCATCATGGGTCAGACGTTTCGGTCGATCGTTGGCGAATGCCAGCAAAGGCTTTGCGGCTTCTAGGACAGCATCAAAATGCGTTTACGGCTTCTAGGACACCGACGTTGGCAATCGGGTTCTAGACGGCGGTGGGTGCGATCCAGTCGGCAAAAACGATTGTGGATTCTAGGACAGGAAAATCGATCCTAAAATTTTTTCTCAACGTTCGCCAACGACCGATCGAACCATCTAGGACACGATAACCAACTAGTGCGGATTCCAGGACAGCAAAATATAAAAAATTAAGAAATGTCGAAAAATTAGAACGGAGGAAAATTTTCTCTCCACGTTTGTATTTGTGGTCTAGGCGGCGGTGCGATCGATCGCGGACGAAAACGGCGAAGAGTGGAGGGGAACAGATGAAAAATAAAAATCGTTATGAGTTTTGAGGTAAATTGTAATAGATCAGTTTTGTCGAGTTTTTCTTTTCATCTCCACTTAGTTGTTTAACGATGCATATGTAAATGAACGGTTTTTCATTCAATAAATCAAATGGTGAAATTGTGGAGAAAGTTTAAAGATTGTAAACAAATCAGTTCGTCAAGTTTCTTTTTCATTTCCACTTAAAAGCGTTTTGAGGATGTAAATTGAGTTTTGATTTAATAGGTGACAAATAGTGAAGTGTGTCTCATCAAAAAGCGTTTTGTTAATGTTTCTCGAACCGAAACGCGAGAGAACATTTTTCCTGCTTGCAAAGTGTGCTCTTTTGTGTAAATCTATCTGGTTTTTTTCTTTGTGGGTTTTTTGCTTTGAATAAATTATTTTTACTATTAAAGGTTTGAAGATATGTTAATCAGAAATTGTGTCATTACCTCAAACAGTATTCTTCTCTTTGACGACACGAATTCTGTTTAAACCGAAAAAAACATCCCAAGAATGAAAATGAACCAGTTCAAATGATTAACTCCAACTTCTTTCTGATTTACCGCGTTTTGAAAACGTTGTATTTATTGATGTTTATTTGAGATTTTAACTTTTTGGAGTTTTCTCACTGTGGAGAAAATAACCGCTGATGTGATTTTTAACACGTTTGGAGCAACGCATTTATCAATGTTTTTTTTTATTTTGAGATTGACTTCAAGTTTGTTTTTCAGTGTGAGGAAAATAACTGTCTATGTGATTTAAACGCGTTTGAAAGCGTTGTGTTATCGATGTTTATTTGAGATTTTATCTTTTTAAGTTTTTTTCTCATTGTGGGAATAACCGCTGATGTGATTTTTAACACGTTTGAAGCATTTTATTGATGGGTTTTATTTTGAGATTGACTTCAAGTTTGTTTTTCAGTGTGGGGAAAATAACTGTCTATGTGATTTAACGCGTTTTGAAATGTTGTATTATCGATGTTTATTTGAGATTTTGAGTTTTCTCTCATTGTGGGAATAACCACTGATTTGATTTTTAACAAGTTTGAAGCAACGCATTATTGATGGTTTTTATTTTGAGATTGACTTCAAGTTTGTTTTTCAGTGTGGGAAAATAACTGTCTATGTGATTTAATGCGTTTGAAAGCGGTGTATTTATTGACCTTGATTTGAGATTAACTCTAAGTTTCTCATTGTCGGAAAATAACTGTTGATGTGATTTAACGCGTTTGAAGTGATGCATTATCGAGGTTTCATTTGTAATGTTTTTCTTTTTCTTTCCAACTGGTTATAGTTATATATATTAAAGACAAAAGATTTTATTTATTTAACCCTTTACCCAACGTAACGGCCAAAACCGGCCAGCGCTATTCTTAAAAATCGCCAATTAATTTTCATTATTTTTTCATTTTTTGTCTCAAAAACATAGGTTATGACCCCTCATTGGAACGAGCTCGTCGAGCTCGTTCCAATGAGGGGTCATAACCTATGTTTTTGAGACAAAAAATGAAAAAAATTAGTTATTCAAGAATTTTTTTTGCAAGTGTCGTCTGCTTTTCATGTTAGGTAAAGGGTTAAAAACATAAAAATAATCACATTTAATTTTGAGAATAATAAAAATAATCGATGTTACCACACTCTAAAAAGAAATATTAATAATCGAGAGAACAAAAATGTTTTTACACATCAAAGATTCCAAGTGAAGAGACGAACTCCTCAATGAATATGAATGAGTCAAGAAAAGCATTCGATCCGCCGACAGAAGCAGACGATTGGGAGAGATGGAATTAAGATGAGAGACCACCAAACTATTCAAACCCGTGACGGAGGTTCAGGAACGAAGCAAGAAGGAGATCATCGAGGAGCTGAGACCCATAAAAGAGAGTTCTTTGAGAACGGGTTCGTTGCCTGGTAGTTTTACAAGACAGTTTTCCTTTCAAAGATCTTCACCGGATTACGTCCCCATCGAAACCGATGTGAGCAAGAGCGATGATACAGTTTCAACTATCACCACTAGTAGCATCGCAACGTCCGACGATGGTGGTAAGAGAGATCTGTTGTATGGAATTTACAGGGATTCGAGCGGTAGGACTTTCGTGGGCAACACTGAAGTGTGAGAGGATGATAATCATTTCATCGTCGGTTCGAATAGGTATGAATTAACTCCGGAACTACAAAATTTGCTCCTTTTGGACAAGCCTGGAGATTACTTGGATCAGGATTTCGGCAATTACGGCGACATTCTGGTTCAGACCCACGCCATGAAGAGGAATAACGACGCCAGAAAGACGAGACCCAAGGCTAACAGAGGTTACAAGTGGATGAAGGTGGTGAAACCCATATGGGATATGAATAAGAAATTCATTGAATCGGTGACGGGAAAGGGAGTGACAACCACTTTTCTTCCACGCGATTCCGACGCTCTGTTCGAGAGATTGAAATTGTTGATGGCTAGTCAGCGCACTGGTAATACTGGAGTGGATAATCAAATAGTGAGTATATGCGACGAATTGTTGAGGCAGAAGGTCTTGGATAAACGAGATTATAAAAGGTTGATGAACGAATTGAAAGATTGATATATAATAAGTATAGAGAAAAAACAAAAATAGATACATAAAAAAAGTAAATCTACACTAAAAATAATAAAAATATTTAAACAAAAAAAAAAAAAACGATTTATGAGCGAAAAAACAAAATATATACATAAAATAAAATATGTTGGTGATAAAGAACAGGGGATACATCAGAACTTACGTTCAAGCCGGTTCTGGTATTGTTGATTCTACAATGCGAGCGTTCACGAGTGATGCAGGTAGAAAACTTGCATCAACCTTGTTTGAGGTTGGTAAGAAGACGGCTTTGGATGCTGGTAAGAAAGCCACTTCCGAGGCTAGTGGTAGGATTGCTTTGGTGGCTGGCAAGAGGGCGGCGGATGCGTTGATCGATAAGTTGATCAGTCCACCAGTGAAGTGAGCTACGTTAGAGCAATTGCTGAAAAGTTGGAAAGATTTTAAGGATGCTGGGGTACCCATACAAGATTTAGCCAAACTGACGAGTGGATCTGGATTGAAGAGAACCCACAATGGTGTAATATAAATAAATAATAATAATATTTATAAACCAAGTTTGAAAAAACATAAAAAAAATTAAGTTTGAAAATCTAAAAAATAAAAAATAAAAAAAAGATGAACATCAAAGAAATGTCTTGGAACGATTCTGCGATCAAGAGGTCGAATAACGAGTTCTTTCCCAAGAGCATAAGAGGCTTGATAGTGGAAAAATCGAATTGTGGAAAGACCAATCTGTTGATGAATCTGTTGTTGCAACCCAGCTGGTTGGATTACAACAGATTATTCGTATTTGGCAAGAGTCTGTTTCAACCTGAATACAGATTGCTTCGACAGTGCATGGATCGTAGATTGCCCAAGAACGTCATAGCCAGAATTTTTGACAGTAGGGAGGAATTCAACAAAAGCGAAGCTTCTCTTTCAACCATTTTGGACAGTGCGGCGAAGGAATTGATGAAGAGAAATGCGTCTTCAAACGTCGAGTGTCGATTTTACGAGAATGCGAGTGATGTTCCGGATCCCAGGGAATTGAAATCAGAAAATAAGAATCTCATTATCTGCTTTTGGAGAGACAGAACTGATGCGAATCGTATTACGTTAGGGGTCGTCACAGCAACGTGGGCCGTTTCTAGCTGTCTCAGAATTATTTTTGACTGCCCAGACAGACGATAAGGAAGAACGCTAATTTCCTGTGTCTCTTTTGCCAGGATCTCAAGAATCTCAATCACATCTACGGAGATCACGTCGCAAACGACATGACCAGAGAAGAATTCAGGAGATTCTGCAAGAGGGTTTGGGACGGAGGTCTTCACAATTTCGTCTCAATTTGACTAGCGAATTTAATCGCGGAACATATCGGAGCGGATTCGACAAGTTTTATGTTTGTGTTGATAATAAAATAGAGAGCGAAAACAAAAATTAAAAATAATAATAAATCATCAATAATTTTAGTTTTAAAAATAATAAAAAAAAAAAAAATAATGTTCCAACAAGGAGAATTGTTAGAATGGATAGTTGAGAATATTGCTCCAAAACAGTCCATTCAAATCATGGTGAGTGGCGATTCGACTCGATTCACAACGAAATTCGAACCTTCCATCGAATGGAATAGGGAGAAAAGATACGTGATGGCATTGGTGAATCTGGAGACTTACTTGTTATTGCTTTCCTAACGTCACCGAAAAGAATAACTTGTTCAAGTATTCCGACAGAGTGGATTGGTTGGAGATTTGAATTCCCAAAGGAAGTTACGACATAGACGATTTGAACAATTACATTCAGACACGAATGAAGACGGATGGAAAGGGAAGCAACAAGATCAGACTTGCTCCCAACCTTAATACCCTACAGACGATGTTGGATTTGGAAGATAATTTTCGAGTGGATTTCAACACGAACGATTCAATCGGCAAGATGTTGAGATTCAATCGAAAGATTATCGAGGCCACGTGACATCCGAAAATACGGTCAACATTCTCGCTGTCAATAGTATTCTGGTGAACGTGGACGTGATTGCTGGAAGCTACGTGAATGGTAGTGCGCAACCGACGATCTATTCCTTCTTTCCAAACGTGTCACCAGGTTATAAGATCATGGAACGACCTCAAAAGTTAGTTTATCTACCCGTGATTTTAGACACATTGTTTTGTCTCCATGACGGATCAGAATGGTGAACTGCTAGATCTTCGTCGAGAGAGGGTGACAATACGATTTCACATAAGAGAAATATAAAAAGCAAAAAAAAAAAAATATTGTGTATATATATATAAAAAAGAAAATAAAATAAACACAATATTAATTTACAAAAAAATATTTAATATATAATTATCATTAAACAAAAAAAAAACAATTGAACAAATATATTTAAAAGAGAAAAGAAATATGGGTGAATACGTGGTTAAAAACGTGAACATATCCAAAGGACAGAGGAAGAAATTTCTGAGAGCGTTAAAAACTCAAGGCGAGGCGGTGAGATTCAAATTCACTCACGAAGATCTGATGAGTGGTGGTCAGGATTCGATCGCCTGGACCAGAACTCAAATCAAAAGGATAAAGAAAGCGATTTGTGATGGAAGAGAGTTGACGGTGAGATTGAGTCCCGCTCAATTGAGATACAATTTGAGAATGAAAGGCGGTTTCCTACCGCTATTGGCAGGACTCACTGGAAAAGTATTGCCCTTTCTCGGGAAGACCCTGTTGCCGGCTCTTGGCATGGGAGCTGCCTCGGGACTCGTGACTTCGGGAGTTCAGAAATTAATAGGTGGCGGCAGACTGTTTTTGAAGAAGGGAGGAATCGTGTGTCGCATCGACACAGATGGTGGTAAAGGATTGTATCTAAAACCCGTGAGAGGTGGCGACCTTTTTTGCAGTGGAAACAGTCTCTATCTGAAGAGAGGAGAGGATGTGAAGCGACTCAGTAAAAGTTTGCTGTTTGGTACCACTTTTGAGTATGTTATTATAAAGTAAAAAAAAATTATATAATTATATAAAGTATAAAATATAAATTATACAAAGTATAAAAATAAATAATGGATAAAAAGGATTATGAGACCTTTTTGAATGATAATGATGGATATTTCAGGAAAGAACTGGAAAAAGAAGTGAAAAAATAGGGATAGATTGTGGAAATTAAAAAGAAGAAGAAGAGTGAGTTGTTTTCCACCACCACCATCACCTTTTGAAGAGAATAATAATGATGTGAGTGTTGCCAAGAGATGCACCACATTCGTTCATAAATATGATAGACGGAATGAAAAGTGTTATTATAAAAACACGTAATATATCAACCAAAAAAAAAAAGAAAAGAAGAATCAATAATGAAAGTGGAGAAAAAAGGAAATGTTATTACAATATATATGAGCGATAGTGAAGAAGAAGAAGAAGAAGAAGAAGAAGAAGGAGGAAACAAAAAAAAAGTAATGAGATCTAGAGAGATTGAACATCTCTAGATCTCATTACATTTTTTTCCCCTTCTTCATGAATCGGTCTCTCTATTGTTTTTTCAATATTTCCAAGTCCGTTATTAGCATGTTAACGGTCGTGTCTTCTCCTTTTTCGCATATGTGTTGAATGTTTATTTTTACTTTTGCGAGGTTTTTTTACTTTGGTCAATGCACTCTCACCACCCAATTTGTTTACGAGTTCGAAAGAGATTTTTGGATATATGTAACTTCCATAGGGTAACGACAAATCGCTCTTGTCGAATTCTCTGTCTTCAGCGACGACAATATTCTGTAGATCGTTTTCATACTCATAAAACAAATCGAGCACGGCTTCATTCAATTTCAAAAGCATGCTATATTTGTCGTGTTTGTGCTATAAGCCCTTCGTCTCGACCTTGTTCAATTCAATAGCACCGTGTTGTTGTAATCTATAAATTTTACAACCAAGTTTCTTGCATGTTTCAACTCGTTTCAATTTCAATTCACATCTTTTAGGTGTTGTTGTCATGATTGATTATTTTTTTTGTTGTTTTATGAATTATTGAAGATAATAATATATATTTTTGAATTTTGTGTTTTTGTGTTAAATAATAATTTTTGTAAAAAAGGTTTTTTTTTTCTCTGTATATATATATATTCTCTGTATATATATACAGAAAGTTTTTTTTTTAATTTTCTTTAATGTGAAATTTTTGTAAAAGTTTTTTTTCTCTCTCTTTATATATATATACAAAAAAAGTTTAAATTTTAATTTCCTTTATTTTTTTGTCGTATTAATTCAATTTTTTTCCACGTTAAGGAAAATAAAAATCGATTAATCTCACCAAAAAAAAAAAAAAAAATTTTGAGGGGAATTAAAAACACATATAAAGACTATTTTAAAACTTTTACAAAAAATTATTATTTAAACAAAAAAAATTCAAAATATATTCTTACAAATAAAGCAAACAAATCAAAAAAAAATGGAAAATTTAGATAAGTATACCGTACCTCAGTTAAACGAGATTTGTAAAGAATTAAAAATCCAAATTTCAGAAATCCTAGAACCAAATCAAAAAAAATTAAAGCCATACAGGAGTATCATTCGTGAGGTGATGGAAAGAAAATCAAAAGATCGAAAGTGAAGAAACTTAAACAGACTCGAATTGCGAAAAATAAGCCAATGGCAGTAACACCTGATGATAGAAAAGAGAGATCATACATGAGGAGTTACGTAGTTTGTAAACGAAATGCCGATAGCAACGACATCCAAAAAATGTTCCGGTTGTGAAAAATGAGAAGAAAAAAGTGGCAAAGGGAATCAAAATGCCGGCGTCAAATGAAAAAAACGTTCCGGTTGCGAAAAATAAGAAGATGACCAAACGAAAAGCCATCGGAGAACTGCAAGTTTTGAAAAAAAAAAAAATTAAAAAAAAATGAACACGAGTGATGCGGTTCAGAATCGAGACGAACGATATATATTGAACGAAATTCAATGAGCGATCAATGATGGGAAAGGAGAAGAATATGTAGTATGAATCATCACAAAAGCATTCCAATTGAATCCCATAGAACGGGATAGTGCAATCAAAGGCATTTTTAAAACTTTCGACGTGGTTCCCTCGTTCAAGAAAGTCGATTCAAAATTGTTCATGGAATGACTGACGAAAAAAGTATTGGATTTGTTTCGTGAACACATGGAGGTGGGACTAAATATTGCGATGATACTCTATTGCATGATGAATAAAATTGACGTGAACTCCGCAAGAGCATCGTGAGAGATGCATATTTCAGATTTGTCATCCAACCCGTATTTCAAGGTTCACATTTATCGGACGTTTTCAAAACGATGAAAGACAAAATGTTGACGTCTCTTGCGAATTATCAACATAGAGGTAATAACTGGACGTTCAAAGAGGTGTTGAATCTCGAAATTCACGTGACCAAAAATGATTTGTTGAAAGCATCTTCCTACGTGGAATTACCGTATTTCTTAGCTAAAAAAACACGCCGTGGTCATTGTGAGAAGTATAAATTTTATAGTAAATTTCCTTTCTTATTATACCTACCGAAATTGTTTACTACAGGCTTGCACTACAGTGGAAGAACCTAACTTGGATAAAATACTCTCTATTTTAATAGGTCGCAAGATTTGAGAAAGAAAAGTGGTGTAAAAACACCACAAAAAATAAATAAGACAAAACTGGGTCGAGCGCCATCGGCGCACACCCAGTATGGGACGCTCTTCCATAGTACAAATCCACGACTACCGTAAAACAGTGCGCAATGCGTCAATTCGTCATTCTTTTGATTCCGAACAACACAGGGGTAATGTGATCAGCGGGGAGGAAGGATTCTTAACCGAATAAGAAGACGGGAGGGCCTCCATGTAAACAATTTCGGTAGGTATAATAAGAAAGGAAATTTACTATAAAATTTATACTTCTTATCAACCTACCTCAATTGTTTACTACAGGCTGAATAGACAAAAGGATGGAGGGAATCACATAACCAACCCACACATAACTCAATAGCACTGGGACCGTGGACAGAGGAAGAGATCCCTAGGCCTATCAAACCATAGCATCACAAACATTAGAAAAGACAATGAAAGATGAGGTGTATGGTGAAGTGCGATGCACAGACAAAAAGGGCGGTAACAGCACAAAGCTGGAACTGACCCTAAAAAAGCTGAAAGGCTGGGATAGAAAACAGCATGAGCCGTAGAAAGAGGGCCCCAAGGTTCTCTGTCGGCTCCTGCAACTGTCGCAGATAAAAGAAGAATGTAGCATTTCTCCAGAAGGCTGCCAGTATAACATCCGTCATCCAACAACATGACAGAGTTATTAAAAGAGGAAGACAATGCACGCACCTCGTGGCAGAAAAAACAATTGGTAATACAATCACCAGTAGCTAGACGAGCGGAAGCTGCACGAATAGCAAGACAAATCCATCAAGAAATGGATGCAGGAGAGATCTGGCATGTGAGAAAACGCATATTCATCCAGGATAAAGGCGCGAATGCTCCTCACCCCCAAGCAGAGCAGCGCCCAAGAAAGTGACCATCTTGGAGTAAACTGCAAAGTCCTAGGCCTTTTCAAGGAAAAGAGCCGAACAAGCTTGGAGAGGCAAGGATGAGTGTCGAAACAATGCGGTATCACATATGAAAAAATGTCTCCGAAGCATGGACATGTACCCATTGCTGGAGACCCCCAGAAACAAACATATACCAGAAACTCTGCAAGCGGTGTGAGCGAAGGAGTGACAGAAGCAACAGAGTGATCGCACACCATCGACGGAAGAACCTTCCACTTAGCCAGAGGCTAAACCAGTGGAGTGAGTGCCTCCTTGAAGAGGTAACTCCACTGCGTGTCTCGAAAAACCACTACGGAGGAGACAGGACCCAACAAAAGACATGTGCGAAGGCACAATGAAGTCGGGTCAACGTGAAACCCTCTCGGGCGAGTTTGGCAAAGAAAGTCGCGAGATAGAGGGAGACATGCCGGAACCGCCGCTAACAGAGAGCGGAGCAGATTGATCCACACCCACGGAGGCGACGGGTGTGATGGAAAGGATTCGACGACTGTAGGTTCATATCTGGGCGAGAACCTGAGGCGGAATCGGAACCGGTAGGAAGGCGTAGCCGACAAGACCATCCCAAATGAGGGCCAGAGCGTCCACGGCGAAAGCCAGAGCATCTGGACACGGGGACACGAAAGTGTCCACCGGATGGTTCCAACGAGTCGCAAGAGATCGATGGAACCCGCCATGTGGAGCATCCACCTGGTGGAAATGACCCTGCCCTGACGGGACAGGGAGTCGGCTAGGACGTTCAGACGACCGGGAATGTGACGAACAGCCACCTCGGCGTGGACATCTTGGGCGAGCAGAAGAAAATCCCGAGCCAATTCGTACATTGGAACAGAGTGCGTGCCGCCCTGGTTCCGAATGTAAGCAAACACCGTCGAATGGTCTGATAACAGAAGGACCTGGTGATTCGACAGGTGAGGGATCGACTGCCTGAAACTCAGAAGAAGAGCAAGAAGCTCCTTCTGGTTGATGTGTAGAGCTGCATGATCCTGGTCCCACATCCCGTGAATGGAAAGATCTAGAGGATCCAACGTCGCACCCCATCCGAGATCGCTGGCGTCTGCCGTCAGAACGCGATCGGACGTAGGTAAGTCCAACGGAATACCCTGCGAAAGCCACTGGACATCCGCCCAGAGGAGAAGGTGAGGATAAAGATATTCTGGAAACTGAAGCACCAGATCCAGAAAATCTACACTCGGCCTCCAACGACTGAGCAGAAAGTGTTGGAGAGGTCTGACACGCAGCCGACCTAGAGGAATGAGATCCATCATCGAACAGCAGAGACCGATTAGCCGGAGAATACTCCGAGCCGTCGCAGATGTGGACTGGGACAGAGTCAGAGCAAAAGCTGCCACTGTCGACTGGTTAGATGGTTTGAGATCCGGAAGGAACCCAAACACGAAATCAAGAGCTGCCCCCAAGTCCGAAGACTGCTGGCTCTCGACATCAAGCATGTCTGACTCTTCCCCTGAGTCGGAAGACACATAGCCCATCGAGGGAAAACTAGCCGACGCCTCCCATGGTGTCGGAACACCAGGATGATCAGAAAGCGGCCTGTTTCCAATACCGGGAGGCGGCGCCATAGGGGGTGCCTGGAAACCACTCGCTGCCTCGCTGGAAGCAACGGGAAGGCTCTTTAACAGAACCTGAGTGAATAAGGAGAGGGCCTCTCTAAGCTCACTGCCCGTACTGACCGGTTCGACAGGGGTACGAACCGGCAAAAAGTGGCTTCACCTCTGACCCTCTTAACCAGCGAAGGGTCACGATCCTCCAAAACACCCGACGTGGGACGACGGGCGGCAGCCGAAACGTCTGAAGGCAGACGTGTATAGGGGTGTAACACACCCCGAGGATCAACATAGCGGGAACTCATGAGAGTCACCCGGACCTCTGCAGGGCAGAAGGTCCAGGCTGCACAAAAGACGTTGGTCCCCCAAAACTGGTCGTGTGGCCAGACTGAGTGGACGGAAACGCCACGGAGTTCATAGTGTCCCACTAAGAACATCCGAATCCAATGACAACTGTGGTGCTCGACGGCGCAGAGACCACAGTAGAGGGTCCGGCTGGCAGCCTCTTCCAACTTCGCCGAGTTGAAGTCAGGGAAGGCTGTGGCCGATACCCCCACGTCTACACAACCAGACACCGCAGCAGACCACTGCAGGTATAAAACTACTGTGCTCAACGGCTGAGAGGACACAGTAGGGGGTTCAGTCGGCAGCCCCATCCGACTTCGCCGAGTGGAAGTCAGGGAAGGCTGAGGCCGATACCCCACAACCACACTACAGACATCCCTGCAGACAGTTGCAGGGATAAGCCGAGGCCGGCTAAAAACCGTGCCCAATGACGTTGTAGACGGAACAGCAGTAGCAGCAGATACGACGGGAGCTGTTGGAACTGGCGGAAAAGCGGAGAGAGCCACCAAGCTCGGCCTCCAAAGGAGGAGTCACAACCCTAGTGACAGCCTCAGATGTCGACTGGAAAGGGTGCATAGTCCCGGAACCAGGCATCTCTTCACCAGAAATCCAACAGCTCCCTCAGTATCCACCACGGTAAGAAACTGCACATTCTCCATGGAAGGGGAATAACTCTCACCAGACATGGTCGAGTCGGGAAGCCCCGAAACGACAGCGTTCCCCACCCCCAGCTGGTGCGGGAGGAGCTGCACATCCCCCACGGAGGGGGAGAAATTATCACCAGACGTGGTCGAATCGGGCGACCCCGAAACGATAGCGTTCCCCACCCCCTGCGGGGGCGGGAGGAGCTGCACATCCCCCACAGAGGGGGTAAACTCACACCAGACGTGGTCGAGTCGGGAGGCTCCCGAAACGACAGCGTTCCACACCACTCGCGGGTGCGGAAGAAACGGCCACGAGAACGCACCAAGGCGAGGGCAAAAGGAATTGCCCTAAAGGAACCGAACTGGAAATAACAGAGGTGAGAGCAGTAGAAGAAAAGGGTGAACTCAACAGAAACAGAAAGTAGAAGAACACCCTCAACGACGAGAGAAGGTGGCAGAAAAAAACCGGTGGGTACATGACAGAACCCAGACGGTCGACAGGGACCGAAAAAACAGAAATTCAGCCCTCAACAGAGTGAAGAAATCCTGTCCAGACAGTCCCAGATTGACACCTAACTCCAAAAACAATTAATTCATCAACCGAAAAATTCATTGTCGAGTCGCGTGATGTCGAAAACAAAACATTTGCTAAAACGGAATAGTAAATAATATACAATGAGAATGTGGTTGAAAATATAAACGAGGATATATAAAACACAGTCCTGTTATTATACGATCTTCAGATCCATAATTCCAGTCACAGGAAAACCATTATCGACGAGTTAAAATATCACTGTTACTGAGCAAAGATGGCACACATCCACCACGTGTGCGGATAATCAAAAGAATGACGAATTGACGCATTGCGCACTGTTTTACCATAGTCGTGGATTTGTACTATGGAAGAGCGTCCCATACTGGGTGTGCGCCGATGGCGCTCGACCCAGTTTTGGCTTATTTTTTCGTGGTGTTTTTACACCGGGAAAGATTAAAATAGAGAGTATTTTATCCGAGTTAGGTTCTTCCACTGTAGTGCAAGCCTGTAGTAAACAACTGAGGAAGGTTGATAAGAAATAAAGATGATCAGTGTTTTAAATGGGCAATCACCTCCGCTTTATACCCCGTCAGAATCCACCCTGATAGAGTTTCTCATTATAAGGTGGCTTATAAAAATCTCAGTTGGACTGGAATGACTTTTCCAACGCCGTTAAAAGACATCGGACGTTTCGAGGCTCAAAATCCCACCGTAGCGGTGAATGTCTTGGGATACAATGAGGAAAAACGGATGCTCTATCCTCTCAGACAGACTTCTTATCTCAGAAGAGAAAAGACGATTATTTTGTTATTGATTTCGAACAGTGACAATCATCATTATTGTTGGGTTACAAATCCGAGCTGATTACTGTCGAGACAAAATAATAAACATAAAGAAAAGATATGTTTATGCTGCAACTGCATGAATGCATTTTGCAGCAAAAAATCTTTAGCAAAACATCAGGAATATTGCAACGAAAATCAAGGCGTGGCCATTGAAATGCCCAAACCCAACACCATTTTGAACCTCACGATCACAATAGAAGGTTAAAAGTACCATTCGTCGTGTACACCGATTTCGAATGCTTCACCGTGAAAATGAGTTCCTGCCAACCCGACACTCTTTGAAGTTACGTCGAAAGATATCAAAAACACATGCCTTTGGGCTATTGCATTTACGTGAAATGCGCTTGCGACTCGCGACACAACATGGGTCCCTTCACCTACATGAAACGGTGCGAAGACGACGATGTGGCTCAAAGGTTCGTGGAAGAGTTAGAATCGAAAATTCAAATTGCATGATTCTCAAATTGCAGTAATCGAACAGCGATGCATTCTTTTCTTGAGACCCTTCCCTGTCAGTCTGAAACACGACCACGATGAAACGCGGTCTCTTGGAAGCAGATTTCATGGTCAATCTCCAATCAAAGTGATTTGTGGAGGCGAATGCTAGCTGTGTCACACTGTCTCATTATAAATCCCATGGGTAATTTACTCTTGGATTCTATGATCCTGTAGAGATGCATTTTTTTCACGGTCAAAGGTTGCACGTGCGGAACGAACCACGATATCTTGTGTAGAGTTAACTTAGCCATGGCGGTTGTGGAGAGTCTCACTATTGTGTCATTGTCTCCCTTTCAAATCAACGTCAGACTGTATTTGAATCCGTACATGATTTTGTTGTAATCGTCTGCGAATCTGAAGATATGTTTTAAAGGTATCCTGAACGAAAACGTTCCTTTGGGTTTGGACGTCTTGACAACGTAGTCGAATACCATGACGGCGCTGGCGTTGGTGGGGCCGACGGTGTCTTTCACCCACAACTGATTAAGTCCCCTGGATTTCGAAAAATCATCCGGATACGTCAATAGTCCGAACATAGTGGTGGCCTGACTGGGATGAAACACAGATTATATCTCTTGTCCAGATAGCATGTATTTTATATTACTGACTAGATGCATGATGCCATTATTGGCTAGAGTTACAGTGTCACCGTCGGCGTATTCGGACTCATCTTCCTTGGTGAGGCGTCCCTGCACCACTATGTAACTCTCGCTAGGATGAACAAATAGATCTTGGGTTTCGATGTTGATTCTTATCACTCCTGCATTGTTCAAACTCGACCCGTTATCGGTTCGTATTCGTGAACCCCGTATTCCTAAATACTTTCGTCTTCAGTATGCCTTGTGCGATATCTAGCATATTTACCATTTTTGAAGGGTTTTTTTTTGTTATTAATTCGTTTGCTTTTTTTCTAAAAATAGTTTTAATTATTTTTTATTACTATTATTTTTTTCCCATTATATATATGTGTGTAAACAAAAAAATGTTAAAAGAGAATAAATATATATATATTTTTTTTTAAAACTTCGTCTTCTGCAATTGTTGTTCGTAAAACTTTCCAATGATCTCTTTGCCATCCAAAGCTTCGATTTTGTAAGTCACCGGATTGGTGTGAAATATTCTGATTATCATGAAGATTTCCATGGTCCATCGAGGAGTGTAACCCTTTTTGAAGTGCTTCTTATAAGCGTAGATTCTCACTCGTTCGCCGACTGCAGATTTTGGCGGTCTAGACTCCTTCCTGATCTTAGATCTCTCGGGATATAGATTCACTTAGACCCGTTTTTCGTTTCGAGGATCGCTAGCTTCCACGGGGGTCATCTTGATCGGGCTGTGTCATGTGTTGTTGTAATCTTCGACCAGACCATTCAGAGCATATATGTATTTCTTGGTCGAATTTGCCGTGAAGTACCTGTGCATCTTTTCCTTCATCGTTCGATTCCAACGTTCCATGATGCTGGTTTTCTCTTCATTTTCAATCGAATAGAGGTCGACCAACCGTCGAACGTCCCTGTTGTAGAATTCCTTCCCCTTGTCCACCCACAATTTATTCGGTTTTCGAGAAGATGAGTTGAACACACTCTTCAGAGCCTTGGCAATGCAAGGTCCCAATTTATTCTTCAAGGCTCTGATCCAACCGTATTTGGAAAACACGTTGATGACTGTCAATAGATATTTGATGCCCTCGTTCTATCTCGAAAACGATCTCATGTCGACCAAGTCGGCGGACCAAATGTTGTCCACATCCTTCACGTACACCCTTCTCTTTCAAAATTTATGCACAATGGGCTTGTGTAACTCCTCGGCCAATTCACTCATCAATAATTGCTTCTTCTTCTTTTCCGAGATGCTTTTTTTTTGAACGCCCCATCCGAATCGACGTTTCGTACCGATAACTTTGCCGACCAGCGAACATTCGAACTTCTCTCTCCTGGTCGGATTCGATATGTCTCTGAATTTTGCCATCATGTTTTTATCACAGACGTCGTTGCGAGTCTTGGCGTTGGGATGTCTGGCATAGCACAGATCATGATCGTACATGGCCGCGTCCACCCTATTCACGGGTTTGCTCCAAGATTTAGGAGTCAGATCGGCGTTGGGTCTCTTGTTCAATTTCGTTCTGGGTCTCATGAAACTGTGACCCGGCAGATGCATTTCGAAAAGTAGATTATTGATCATTTTATTCGCGACACCTTCGTCTCTCGTCATTTTTTTTTTTTTTGACGAATTGAGTCTTGATTGAACTACCCACCTTTCAAATTCCGCGAAGCATCTGTCTGTCGTTTTTAGTTCGTACTTCTCGAGAATTACCCATCTCAGTAACTCTCTTACACTTTACGCAATACATTTTTTTTGGAGGTATTATTTAAATAATTTTGTATTTTTTTTTTTTTTTATACATAAATTTAATATTTTTTTTCTTTAAAAAATTCTATTTCTTATTATATATATATTATTTCAATCATTGCTTTTGAGTTCTATCAACTTACTGAATTCCTCCCTGGCCTCTTTCCTCCCCCTTTCCACGAGAGAATCCTTCATCTCTTCCTTGATGATCTGACGAGTCTTGATTCTCATGGCTTCTTTCATGGCCTTGTATTTCATTTTCTCACCCAATATCATGAAGTATTCTCCGTCTGATATCCTACCGTCTTTCAATGCATTGAGATCATTTTGGATATCGTGTCGATTTTGGAGTTGGCCAAGACGCGAATCTTTTCGTGTTTCCTAGCCTTCAGATATAATTTCCTACTCAAAAATTTCCGACCATGCTAAACAATCCGGCGGCGAGAGCCAATCATTCTATGGTCAACACGATCGGAAGGCTGGCCACGGTTGACAACAATCCGATGCCGGCTGCGTGTAAACCCATGGAAATTGTGATGAGTGTCGTGTCGACCTCGTTGATGAATTCCACGAGGCACGAATACTTCTTCTTGAGAGGACGATGAGAGTCTCTCTCTCGAGTCAGATACAATTGGATTCTACTGATTTGATTAATGCGATACCTCTCTCCTCTTTCTTTTTCTTCTGGCAACGCCGCCATTGGCAAAACGTTGTTCGGCTTCTCATTCTCGTCGTCCTCTAATGATGGATACAATTTATTTCTGGTTATCATTTTTTTTGTGTGTGTTTTTTTTCTTTCTTATATTAGATAAAATTTACGCATGTATTTATTTTTATTTTCTATTCTCCCTTATTTATATCAACAAGAAAACTTAGTCATGTCGTATGCTCCCTTCAGCAATAATTTCAAGACGTATCCCCTGTCTTCTAAAGTCAGACTTCTACGCGCCAATTTCAGTTCTTCCAAACCGGTGGGCTTGTCTCGCCTGCTAAGAAGACTAATCTCCTCCAAATCTTGATCACGTCGTGGATTTGAACGCATTCGAACGCCGGTTCGAAATACTTGATGACCATATCTTCCCTATCCATCGTCAGACACGAATGATCCTCGTGATCGAAGTCTAGATGATCCCGACACCTGGCCCATCGTTCTAACAAAAGGTGACCTAGTTGTTCATTCACGCAGAATGCATAGGCTCTCATCAGCGCCTTTATAAGAAACGATGCTATCATAATCTGAGAATCGTTCATGATTTACCTATATTTTATTATCTATTCAATTCGATATTTTATTTATTTTTTAATAACTATTTATTTATATATATATTTTTTTTTTCTCCTATATATTATATCAATCACTTTTTATTTCATCTTGTGAATCTCGTGATTCTGTTACAATTTACCTCAAAACTCATAACGATTTTTATTTTTCGTCTGTTCCCCTCCACTCTTTGCCGTATTTGTTCGCGATCGATCGCACCGCCGTCTAGACCACGATTACAAACGTGGAGAGAAAATTTTCCTCCATTCTAATTTTTCGACATTTCTTAATTTTTTATATTTTGCTGTCCTGGAATCCGCACTAGTTGGTTATCGTGTCATGGATGGTTCGATCGACTGTTGGCGAAAAAAATTTAGGATCGATTTTCCTGTTCTAGAATCCGCAGTGGTTTTTGCCGACTGGATCACACCCACCGCCGTCTAGAACCCGATTGCCAATGTCGGTGTCCTAGAAGCCGCAAACGCATTTTGATGCTGTCCTAGAAGCCGCAAATGTTTGCCGGCGTTCGCCAATGATCGTTCGAAACGTCTGACCCACGATGGTGAACGTTGAGAAAATTTTAGGTCGATTTCTTCGATTTTCGTAGATTGTCCTTCCACGCGAATTGTGTTGGAATTCGCACTCATTCGCCAACGGCTGACTGAACCGTCTAGGACACGATAAGCTACTTGTGCGGATTCTGGGACAAAATGTACAAAACATGTTTTGTACATTTCGTGTACATTTTAACACTGAACCCTATGGGCACATGTACGTGTACGTATACATGTATATGTACAAGAGAAAAAAGTGTCCCAGAAGCCCCCACTTACACCTACTGATGTCCAAACATAATAATAATAATAATAATAATAATAATAATAATAATAATAATAATAATAATAATAATAATAATTTTAAAGCCTAGAATCCAGAAACGGCGCTCAATGGCTGTACAATACTTGCATACATGCATATACACACATACACATACATTTCCTCACAGATACATTGATGCATGGATCACTATTACTACTTATTGGTGCCCAACGCAACGCACCTGGTAATGTCAGTTAATGGCCAAAATTAAAAGACCACTGAAGGAAATGCCTTTCGAAACAGGTAGGTTTTAGTACCAGACTTGAATGATTCAAGTGATTTACTATTTTTTATGTCGATTGGAAGAGAATTCCAAAGCCTTGGGCCAGCAACCGCAAAGGCCCTATCACCAGCACTAGTAAATTTAGATGCGGGTTGAACCAAATTGAGTTGACCTGCTTTGTGTATGGTAAGCAGATCGGACAGGTAGGATGGTGCAAATCCCGGGATACACTTAAACACCAAAAGGACAATTTTAAATTGAATTCTTTGCTTAACGGGTAGCCAGTGTAACTCAGAGAGTACTGGTGCTATATGGCAGTACTTTTGAGTTCTGGTTATGACCCATGCAGCACAATTTGGATGTGTTGTAGCTTTTCAAGAATAGATGTTTTAGAGCCAATCAGAAGAGAGTTGCAGTAGTCGAGGCAACTGGTAACAAAAGCGTGGACAAGCTGTTGTGACGTCTGCGTATCAATGAAGGATCGAATTTTGCTAATATTTCTAAGATGAGTCTGAAATGAGTCGTCAAGCAGTATGTGCGAGTCACTCAAACGAGCAATTGCTCATTTTCTCGATGGGATTCAAGTCGTTCGAGCAGTATGTCGAGCAATTGCTCGATGAGCTTCGAGTCGTTCGAGCAATTGCTCATGGTGTAATTACTCTCTTGGCTTATTGGCTTTGGGAATGATATGGGGTTTGTTGTACACAGGGGAGATAACTCTGCATACAGATTATGGGAAATCAAGCACTGGTGATTATAAGACTTGGACGACAGAGCCAGAGATTGTTTGGACTGGATAGGCTGTTAGTGATAGAGAAACATATGCAATAGGCATTAAATATGTGATTCTGGGAAAATCAGGTCCTGTACTCCTATTCAATAGAACATAACCCCTTGTACCCCCTTGGTACTATAGAACTACATGCTATACCGATAAAATTGGGAAATAAAGTCGGTTTTTGGAGGGATTGTCGGGTTTATTTGGGTAATTACATATACTCTAGTTCAATCGAACGCACCCCCTGTGCCCCCTTGGTACTGTAAGACTACCTGCTTCACCGATAAAATGGGGAATCCATAGTAAATAAAGTCAATTTTGCTGATTTGGAGGGATTGTCGGGTTTATTTGGGTAATTCTACGAATCGGGAAATTACTCTTCTACAAAGGAACATACCCTCCGAACATACCCCACTCTTGTTAGAAGCCATTGGGTCACATAGCAACCACGTGCTACCATAGAAACCAAGATGGCGGCCTCCAGTATACAAAATGGACGACGGAAACACGTATCACCCTAACAACCCCTGTGTTAAAATACGCGAAAACGCGGTTTACACAGTATCCAAATTCAGATTCAGACAACACGCGCTGCGCATGCACACTCACACCACGTATCACTATGTAGATGACGTCACAAGATGGCCGCTCACGCAGGTTACCATGACAACCAAACATGGCGCCACCAAGTCACGTGACATGACGTCACTCCCCCCCCCCCCCCCCCTGCTAGCCAATCTCATAATCTTCGTAACAGTTTTTGACAGGGTGAGAGGAAGATGTCCAGGCCTGGATATCTTCCCCCTCACCTTGTCAAAATATTTATCAACCGTGAAAACAAATTTTGGAAATACTAATATTTGTACATAAATTAATTAGAAACAGCCTATCTTGTAACGTTTTTTTTTAAAGATTTGAGGAAGAGGAGGAAGATGAACTGACTGTTTCTAAAATTCATTCCAAATATTTCTCTCCCTTGCTTATTCCACATTTTATTATGTGTTCCTGCATGAGTAATTTTATACAAAGATTTAGCTGTTTAATATCAAATGTAATCAAATATTGTGAAATAGCAGTAAAAGAAACAAAATTAAATGAATACATTTAAAAATTTAGGTGGGGGATATGTCCAGGATGCCCTAGGATATCTTACCACCCAGAGGGGAGATGTCTACGGAGGTAAAATATCCTGCTTCACCGGTAACTTGAAACGATTGTTTGCGACAGTAAAACCAGAGTTTACGTCCCGTAATCGTCAAATACACACCTTGTAACATAATTCGTCAATAAAATTCTTTAACCCTTTACCTACCATGAAAGGCAGACGACACTTGCAAAAAAATTTCTCATTGGAGATGAGCTCGTTCGCGTGAGGGGCTATAACCTATGTTTTTGAGTCCAAAAATGAAAAAATAATGAAAATTAATTGGCGATTTTTGAGAATAGCGTTGGCCCTTACGTTGGGTAAAGGGTTAATAAACAGTCATATAAACTTAAAATGCGTTCCAGGGTGGAGTAAGGATATTATGTAACTGCAGTGTTTCTGTTTTGCAGTCAATCCACGGACCCACATGCACAAAAGGCATATAGTTTTGTTCCGCGGACACTTTGTTTTAACCAAACTGTATTTTGTAATATTCATATTGGACAGCATAAAAATGGACAGCATAAAAATGACGTAAGTAAAAAAGAAATCACGTTATTTTTTGGCCGTCAAAATAACATTTTAGCTGCATGTTTCAAATTTCCAAGTTCAAGGAAATTTGGACGGCATAAAAATGACATAAGTACACTGCAAAAAATATAGGTTCTCTTTAGAACCAAAACTGGTTCTAATCTTGTCCCTGAGATGGAACCAGTTCTGTTTAAACAGTATTGATTTCAAATCAAATAAATTTACCAAGATTAGCATTCAATTTTAACAGAATATAACATGAACTGAAGTAGATTCAGCAGTAAACTTGGAGCTTATTCAACGCAGTCGCCAAACATTTTGAAACAAAGGAGATATGAACAGTTGGCATATCGAACCAGTTTTGGAACCAAAACTGGTTCGATATGCCAACTGTCCATATCTCCTTTGTTTAATAATGATTTGAGACAACCTCGTATAAGCTCTAAACTTACAGCTGAAACCCCCTCAATTTATGTTTAATTCTATTAATATTTAATGTTAATCTTTATAAATGTGTTTGATTTGAAATAAATACTGTTTAAACAGAACTGGTTCCATCTCATGGACAAGATTAGAACCAGTTTTGGTTCTAAAGAGAACCAATATTTTTTGCAGTGTATTGTTTTGTGAAACAGTTACGGCATTTACTTTGGGACTTCATATGAATGTCGTACGCACATTCAAAAGTCATATTAAAGAAATCGAGCAGCAGAGAGGGTCAGCATACCAATTTCGAAAGCTTGAAAAAAATCCACTCGAGCCCATGAACGGCGAGAGCCTATGGACGGCCCATTACCCTCGCCGGCCTGGGCTCTCTTGTTTTGTAAAGTCTGTCAAATATATATGCACCCCTCCCTGCTGCTTATAATATATTTAGAGATTGAGAAACACTTAAGTATACTTGACATACACATGAGGACTAATACAATGGACTCTTGTGAGTGGCTGCTTCTAGGGTGTACCGACGTTTGTGGGGGGTCGTGTCGTGGGACCTTTTGTAAGGTCCACAATGCTCGTCTAAAGAAGGATGGAGGCCCACTATCCTGTAAAGGCTGTGGTAAGGGCGTTAAAACAGCGCTAGCCCTTTGTAAAAACAAACTGTGGCGTGGGGTACCCTCGGTTGGCTAAATGGCGACAAAGGCAATCTAAAATTAAGGATGAGTTTCGGCGTCTGGCTGCGATAGATAACACTTTTGAAAGTTCCTATTAGAGAAATGATAACATATAGATATACTCGTTACACAGCATGACAACTATGAACGATCTACGTGCTCAAGCAAAACAATTTGGGTTTAGGAGGTATTAGTAAGCTCCGAAAAAATGACTTGATTAAATTGATCGCCACTGCTCGCGCGGAAGAATTTTTGCCGAGACTTCAGCAGGCTAGAGAAACGGGGCGGTTCCTGGCTCTTCGGGAAGATGTACAGAATCCTAACAGGCGCAGTCAAAGAATGCATGCAATCAAACAGATTCTGGTCGAGGTCACGGCGGCACTTCGTGCTAAAGCTATTGAGGAAAAGATGCGAAGAAACCCCGCTAAAAGAGCTGCCCTACGTCGGCGAAGGCCTGTAACCCTTACCAATCAAATCGTTCAAGAGGGACCCACCATCCTTAAAGAATTACGAGAAAGGCGACAATTCGACTTGGATATCGAAGTCCCTCATCTAGTGAGGCTGCCAGATGATAAAGCATGGGTGGCTCTTTTGAACAACGCCAAAGATGAGTTTGAAGTCGACGGCGCTGTTGCGGTCTACTCTGCATGCCGAATGGAAGTAGATGTCATTGGCGCTGATGGTTTGCACACTGGCCGAATGGCCTTGGGTGCTCGTATGACCAATGAGAGGACAGCACGGCTTCTCGGGGCTCTACCGGGGCTCTACTGGAGGGGGAATTCATCTTAAGGATCAAGTTTCTCCGGGAGCATAACGAAAGAGACTGGGTAGTCGAAGACAAGTTTGACCCCGTGAAGGCAGAAAGGAAGAAAGGTCAGGGCATTGTCGAAATCACAGAAAACACCAAACCAGGCGCCCTGACGGGGACTGACAGTCCGTACTACACAAATGCCTACCCTGTTACAGCTGTGGTCTACGGGCTCTATCTCAGAGAGCCAGACCCTGCCAACCTAGTACCAATGAAAGTAGGGGATCTGAATTGCGTCGCCCGGAGAGTGGTTGAACACTTTGGTTGCGCTCTTAGAGGACAGGGCCTAACCCCGATCAGGCGCCAGAAACTCGAGAAGTGGGAGGAGAGTGTTCATATAACTGGTGCCACAGTTGATGACGTGGCTAACCTCGAGAAAACACTCAAGCGAGCCATCATCGTGAAAGATATAGCTGGCGAGGATGTCCATAACAGTGGCAAATACCAGGCAAGTAGATGGAAACCCGTAGAGCTCATCATTCACAACGGCCACGCCTGGTTCAAAGACCTGCACTTCCCCCAGTCCAGACCGGTCCACATATACGAGGGTGACGTCTGGGAAGCCACCAGGCCACCCAAAACGAGCCAATCGCTGTCTGGCTACTCGGAGGTGGCAAGGATAGACAGCTCAGCGTTGACCAGTTTGTCTTACAAGACGGCCGTACTTTCAGAACTCAGGACACTCACGAGTTACTCCAAGCGGCCTGCACCGATCTAGGAGATGAGTCTCTTGCCGAAAGGGCCCCCGGAGTGAACCACGCAGCCAGCATCGTCGCAAAGGAAAGGAATGACTGAAAGCCGACCCCAGCATCTTTCCTGGATGACATCCAAAAGGCTTGTGTCGAACATGGCCACGGTGGCCTCTGGAACGCAGAACTGTATCACGTCAATGACATCATAAGCATCGACATGAAGGCGTGCTATCCCTCAAGCTTCCAAGGTCTGGGTGAGGCCCAGCCCTACTTCGAGCGTTTCGGTCATCCAAAGGCCAACATGACCCGTGTAGCAATCTACGGTGCTTTGTCCAAAGACATAGGTACCGGTTTCGCCCAAATACGCAAGTGGGCTTTCGGTCCAAGTGTCCACCCTGTCATCCCTGCGTGGTTCGGGAGATATTTCGAGGAGCAGGAAAGAAGAACGTAGTGTGGCTCCCCGAAGATAGAGATTAGGGCTGCAGCATCATCGGGAAATTCACCCAGGGCGCAAAAGTCGATGGTAAACGATTGACGCGCCGCCTGGTCACGGACCATGGTGAACTAGATTATCTTGTGAGAGATACTTGCCAAAGTGGCACTCTTGTCGGAGCCTCAGAAAAGTGTCCCCTAGGCCATGTGTTAACTTACTACGATGGAAGCCAGCACCAATACACCCAACTAAGGGCCTTTATGTTAGCATACGCCCATATTGACCTTCTCAGTATGTTACAGCGTTTCGGCAAAGAAGAGGCGGTTCGGGTGGCGACAGGCAGCATATATATGATGAAAGCAATACTCCATGAACTCGACGGGGTCCAAGTCTACGTACCACAAGAAGTTCACCCTGAGAATTTTTGCAGAACGTGCTCCCTCTATCATGACGAACCCACCCTACAGCCTCCCAAAAAGCATAATGTCCTGCCAGCTCAATGGCGAGATAAGGGGGGAACTCTCTACATGCCCCAGGATCATGCCGCGTATCTTCCAAAGACAGAGTATTGGTGCCGGAAAAAAAAGACATCCCTGATTCTACAACTCCAAAGTACGACGACCCACTGACCCACCAACGGCTGAGCTACCTCAACGGTGAGGGTGGTAGCGGCAAGACAACGAGAGCAATCGAGCTTTTCGGGGTGCGAGATCCGCTTGTCTTTACTCCAACTCACAGCCTTGCCAAAGAGATGCGAGGTAGGGGAGTCAGAGCCCAGGCCTACCATAGCTTCTTCCGGTGGAGTGGAAAAAATGAGTGGACGCCAGATGGCATGGACCAAAAGTTCATTCCCCGTGTCATCATCTGGGACAAGGTCTGTATTGTGCCCCGACCAATCCTTGAGACCTTCCTATGCTGGCTTGAGCAACGGGGTGTCCAAGTCGTCTGCTGTGGCGATCAGGGCCAGCCGCCGCCGATTGCAGGCGAGATGCGGCACGATTGGCTGTGCCAGGCCGCCGACTACTACGAAGAGGTAGAGGTTGACCATAGGGCAAAAGATGACACAGTCAAGGCTCTGAAAAGGCGCATCAGTCTCCATACTGACAAGGTCCAGTGCCAGGAGATGCGAAGGGCTCTCCCAAGATGCCTGGGATGGGACAGGTTTGTAGAGCAGTGGAAGCCCGGGGACCTAATCCTTACCAGCCGCCAAAAAGTCCGAGATCGTGCCCAGAGTATTCAGTTCCATCGCCACAAGAAGGCATTCCCAAACGAGCCTGTTCCCCTGTTGTACCGACCAAAGGACACTCGGCGGCAAAATTGTTTGGTGACGATCCCAAGTCCTGTAATAGTCAATGACGGCCGACCCGACCAGGAGGAGTTAGTTCTTAACGATGTCGTGGAGGTACCTATTCGACACGCCCAAGAGGTCATTGACGGTAAGTGGGGGCTATGATTGGGCTCTCGGCTGCGCGATGACGGTACACTCCAGTCAGGGTTTCACCGTCAGCGACGCGCAGAAGGTCTGGATTATCGATGACTATCTCCAGTGGTCAAATCTTGCCTACCTCGCTGTGTCACGTGGGGAGTATATCATCAACTTGAGATGGTAACTTGTTCCCCAGAAGAGGGTTCTGAGTTCAGGTTACAGAGCGACAAGCAACTCCGCAAGCAAATCCAAAAGAAATTTGTGATATACAAGCATCAGGACCGGGTCAAATATCTCCAGGGGTTTAACCCGAAAGTTGACTACATCTTGCAGTTCAGAGAGGCCCAACAAAACCGCTGCACGACATGCAACATCGAGTTGATATGGGCGTATACCCCAAAAGACACACAGCAGTTCTCTGTCGACCGGCTGGACAATAGCAAGGGACACTGTAGAGGTAACGTACGACTGACTTGTCTAGAGTGCAACAAAAAAAAGAGGGGTGCTGCAATTACAACTGAGTAAGGGGCAGGGGGCACCACGAGGAGCTTCTCTCGGACAAACCCTCGTGGTGGCCCATCCAATAAATAATAAAGCACAGGTTCGCCGAGCTTGGTGACCGAGCGTCCAAGCTGGTAGACCTGGAGGGACCACACAGGGTCAGTTGCACGACGGCGACCACCCTCAAGTTCGCCTGGCTGGTAGAGGTAGTGAACATCCATGCCAGATGGGAGCTTCTGCTCTCGGATGCCAACAGGACGACCTGCAACCACAGAGAAGGGCTTTCGTGCTACAGTCTTAGCCTTGATGGAGTCAGAGGGCTTCTTTCCGGTTAGGCGAGTCACCTTACCATTCAGAACCGCAATGACGGCAGGCAGTCGAGCCATCCACTCGGTTGATCGTTTGCCGGGTGGAAGTCGCATCTCTTGAGCGTATTGGTGCCCACGGGGTCGCTCTGCCAGGGTGCGGTTGAAACGCTCTCAATTCCCTGGTCCCGGTGGACATCCACACGGCCACGCCGCACTTCTGTCCCGTGTTTGGCCAGCAGCTGGTTCACTGCGCCCATGAACTCGCGGCCGGGGTCGACCTGTAACAATTGCGGCTATCTGAGGGGGGCTCCGCCTGTAAATCCTTTCAAGGGCACCCGCGACCTCATTGGCCTTTTTCGTGGACAGGGGCTCTGCCTCTTTATAGCGGGAGGCTACGTCAACAACAGTGAGCGTTATTTGTACGTTTTGCGGGCCGTCCGGTCGTGTGGCAGAAAGAGCAGGTCGGCCTGGTGGACTTCATTCGGTACGAACATTTCAAATGTGGGTCGCGGAATGTGTCGCGGAGAGGGCAGGTATATCTGCCAGATGGTCTGCTTCTTGAGCCATGCCCGAGCCACATCTTCAGAGACCTTGGTCGCGGAAGCAAGGTTTTTAATGGCCGCAAGTCCCTTCCAGTACCCCTTGGGGCTGTAGTAGATTGAAGCCAACTTTGTTGCAATCTTGCTGTCCATTCTTGGGTATACCAGCATCCTTTGGACCTCTAATATGCACAATTGAAGATTTATCACGTGTTAAGTATCCAACAAGTACACAAAGCAATAGTCACAGACATAAGCTGGCCAACAAAAGAGGATTTCAAGAAAAGCGAAGCTTCAAAATGGAGAGACCTGCCCATAGGCACCTACCAACTTATGGAAGAAAAGGATCTGCCAGGTGGCATGATCCTCGCCCTTGTTACACAAATCGGCAAGAGGTATGTGGTTTGGGCGCCAAATAGATTAGCGTCCGATTTGCGGGGGTCTCACGAGGCGGTGAAATATATATACAATGATGGTCTTGTTACTAGTAATAAAAACCCTTCAAGACAATATTATGGTTATAAACTCTTATAAACGTTTCTGGTTTTCAGTTGACTCAGACTAATTTGACCCATATTGGGAGAGTCTTATTTTATTATAAAACTATAAATGTAAGTAGCACTATCCGACAATCAAACCGTGGACCTACCAAGGGCGCTCCCTGTTGGAGAGTAATATGAGTGTGCGCTTGCTGAAGTAACATACTACCCTCTTTGGTACAACATTAGCACGTGGAAACGCAACAATACTATTCACATTGTGTCTTAGAATGATGACGAGCGAAAGATGATTTCAATCCCAGACGGTAATTACAATGTATGCGAGCTAAATGACGAGGTGTTTAGTCAAGTTGGGGCTATATTGGATCCTCACAAACCATCGGGTCGTCTGCGACTCAAGACAGATAAGTCTCTGAAACTGGGAAAGCTGACACGCACATTAGGATTTACAACAACCAAAATCCATGGGGAGGGAGGATGATGGGGGTGAGTTACCTAGTCTTGCGGCCCACCGTGAGCTCTTCGTTCATCTGTCAGAAGTCAGCACCTCGGACAATGTTTACAACGGGCTACCCAGCACACTACTCAGAATAGTACCTAAAGCAAAAATGTGCCAGTGGCAGAAGAGAAGCTTTCTCTCATTTGCAATACAAAAGACTTGTCCCAGGTCCTATGGGCAATATCACAGTTAGCGTTGTAGATAGCAGGGGCGGCCCTATTGAATTACAGCACCTATCAGTAACATTACATATTCGAAATATATCTTTTTTGTGAAGACATGATGGATAGCGGAGGACCAGGAGCTGCTCATGATGTATTGCCTTGTACAACCATTTCGCTGGCTGATCTTGGGGATACGAAGGGATTTGGAGAACCAGGTGAGAAGGACAAGCTATATATATTTCAACTTTCTAATGGGTTATATAAGAGAACGGAACTCCCATCTGCTGTTTCCACGGAACAACCTACCTTTACCGAGCTGCGTGGTTTGGACCTGGAAGGCTCAGCCCCGTGGAGGAGCTACGAACTCCTCCAGAATGATGCCAGACAGTGGTCTCTGTATAGGCACCCTGTACGCAGTGGGTGGGAACTTGACTTCAGGGTCATCCAACCTTACATCCAACTGGGCCGTGGACACAGGCTACGTAAACACCAGAACAGTGGACGCGTGTTGGCTTCTTACATCCAGAAAGGTGTTATTAACGTTCACGAAAGCGCGATGGGGTATGTGCTGGGTGCGGAGAAAAAACAAGGCGTCATGATGAAGCTCGTTTCGGAGTTTGATCGTCTTACTGCTGGCAAGAATACTACCACCATTGTACACATAGTCATGGGTCCACCACCCAACGACTTCGTACCAGTGCTACAGGGGCTTGCCCTAAAATGGGGTTGGCGACATAACTGCAAAGAACTTGTCATCATTATCTGTGGCAAAGATGTGTTGCCCTCGTTGAGTGGAGTTGATCACAATGTCACAGATGATGACTTTCCAACTGACACACTCAGTACCCCATATCTTGGCCCAGCAAGCCCGTGCGGTTTACCAGACAGACACTGGCGGACGATGATTTAAAGGTAATGGAACATGACTAATAACAATGGGTCTGTATCCAAACCTCAAAACGGCGACGCGAATACTTTACGCATCCAGGAGATCGGTGATGTTAGAGCCCGTCTCATGGCCAAACGAGACCGCAGGTATTCCCTCGGTAAGAAATACCAACGAGGGGTTAATATCGCAGATGGCACTGAAACAGTTATGTCCTCGGTGGGTGTAGGAATCGGCGTTAGTGGTATTGGACTGTTGGCCAACGTAGCAGCGATTCCTGCGGTTAAAGCGCTAGAGGCCGCGGCAAGTGTCTGTGGATTGGCAGGTGTCTTCGGGAAGGTTGTAAGCCGAAGACTCACAAAGAAGGCTAAAAAGCACAACACCATTGCCACATTAGCGGAGGCAAAACTTTCGAGCATCGTAGATCTGTACTCGTAGGCTGTTGGTGATGGCCAGATATCAGACGAGGAATTCAATCATATACTCGCAGAGGAAGAGAAATTCAACCAACTCCGGCTTGATATCCGCAAGACTTCTCGCCGAGAGAACTCGCAGGGCACAAAAAACGAGATGTTACTGCTGATACGCCAAGAACTCACCAGGCGGAGCAAGCCCAAGGTACCCACTGGCCAACTGAAACCATAGCCCACCGCGCCCACCGCAGATGCTTACTAATCATCCCATGGGCATTTGCTGCGCGAATAAGGATTGATTAGTAGCTAGGCGTAGCGCAGTAACAAAACCCCCAGTTTTTTAGACACCGTTACTGTTTTTTTCTCTCCGCTACAACGGCGGGCAGCACAGCTGCAGTTCCAAAGGAACACATTCACTTGGCGAGTTTGTAGGCCACCAGGCCCGTCGCAGCCATACTCAAGATAACAAAGGCGACCTCACGGTCTTTTTGGTAGGCTGGTGGTATGTAAAAGACTTCTAGTTGCGGCTCTGGACCAAGACTGTTTAAATTGTTCCCAGCTACCCGTGCATATTCGCGAATTGCAGCATCGACATCCTGGAATGTGCGTAATGCATGACCTTGGCGATGTAGTTCTTCGTTAATCCAATCGAGGCGTTCTGTTCTCTCATGGGACCATGCTGCGTGAGATGTCTGGAGCTTTTCGATGGCTTTGTCATGTCGTCCACGTTCCTCACCAGCCTCATTATCCCGAAACATGGAGAAGAGGTAGTTGCTGCCAGAGAAGGCCAATGCGTTAACAAGGGCGCCCCCAACTAGCATTGCGATCGAGGCCATCTTGTTATTTCATAATATTTGGTGGAATGATTCCTTGTTTAATTAGCATGTCCTTGGTTGCCATCGCCAGCCCCGCGTCAAGGACTACCATCCCGACGTCATAACCGGTGAAGTCAAGTTTAGGGGTGGCACCCTTCATTGCCATCTTACATAAGCGGGCGTACCCTATTGCTAGTGCAGAGACTACGGCGCTGTGATAGGCAGCATTGACTAGCATCTTTCCATCGGCTGAAGACATGTTTACTCCATATGTAATGGGTCATTAGATGCCTCTACCTTGTTCGGAGGTGCGACTCGGTTGACCGGTTCAGCATTGGGGGTCCTATTGCACTGGCCCTCTTCCTTTTGCTCTGCAAAAAACATAATGCCAAGCTAACCAACCCAACAGCCCCAGCCCCAGCCCCAGCAATCGATGGGAACCATTTGTCCAATGAACTGCATTCGTGATGCATCGAGATCCCTTGCTGGTGTTGTTCCCGTTCGGAAGGAACATCAACCGCTTGGGTTGCGTTGTTTATGGCCATTCTTTGGAGATTGGCCTTCTCTTCTCGCAATTCGACCAAGGCTTTTTGTTGTTTTGCATTCCGGGCGTCAGCTCCTGGCCTCCCAGCGACCACTTTTTAGGGTCCTTCTGTCGCTTCTGTAAGGAACAACAGGCGACTCAGTGGTTGGCACAGCTGTCTCTCTCTCTCCACCTGTTGCGTAGCAACTGCCGCCAGGTCTGGCTCCGCCCATATGTTTGGCTCTGTCGTCGATGACATCGTCTTGAATTGTAAGAGGGCAGGTATGTCCAAACTGACATTGTTTAGCAGTGGTTAGCGCGGCGGTTAGCGGTGCTAAGTACATGCCATACCGACGATGTAGCATGCACGTGGCACTGTTCAGCGCGTGCCCAACAAATGGATCTGCCTCAAGGTCAGCAACCAGCTTTGGTTGGTCTCCGGGGGGTATGGGAAGTAACATGCTGACCACCTTTGCATAGAGTTGTAGTGCGGCCGTCCCCAGGGTTTTTGTCATTGCTGCGCCGAGCCGTGCCTCATATCGAGCATAGAGTTTATCGATTTCCTGATCGGCCATGTCGTCAACCTGGTCAACCGTGAGGTTTTCCCCATATATTGCTTAGCCTGCCCACCAGAAGCTATCGCAGCTAGCCTTTCGCGTTTGGCCCCATCGGCCTGTTGTTCCTTCGGATGTTGCTCTGCAACTGAAAGAGGATCCACTGCCATCTTGTTTTTTGTATTGACTGCCTGCGGCGCAGTATCTTGCTCTTCCAGCAGTTGGTTAATGATTTCGCCGCAATCCATGATGCTGTGGATATGTCCATGCACTCCGTCTGGGTTTAATGGTTGTTTTTTAACACTAGCCGGGCATGCTTACTATCCGCCCGTGCCTGGCGAACTGCTGCACGTTTCTCGCGGCTTCCAATCACATCATTCTCTCGAAGACAGTCCTCGAAGCTATCTCTGCCTTTGCAGTAGAACAGACAGGCCCAGCGGGTCTGCTCGCGGAGATCTTTTAAGACAGAGTTATATTTCTGAGTCATCATCCAAACGCTCTGCTGCGCATGACGACAGCATGTCTTTCTTTTGCGTCAAAGCTTTTGTAGCCGAGCAATCGTCGATAATGTACAACGTTGGCTCCCCCTGGAACAGCTGATAGAAGGCCCGAAGATATGAATGGGGGCGCTCACCAGGATTTGCAATGTATACATCCGGGTCTTTCCAAATCCATGGATGGTCGTGGTATGTCTTGTTGTATTTGATTGTAGGACAGAGGACCACAATGTGCTGAAATACGCCCCGATAAGGACCCTCCAGCAGGTTCAGAGCGAAAACTGTCTTGCCACAGCCTGTTTGACCGCAAATAATGGCTGCGCGTGGCTCCATAAAGAAAATGTTGTTAATAAAGTACGTTGGTAAACTGACCATGTTCAATGTTAAGCCGCGCATCCATGAGAACGTACAGGTATATGTTCAATGTGCCACTTGTCTCTGCTGTCCTTGTGATCTGGATAGTGATACCTTCACTGGCGTTTTCTATTCGCCGGCCACTGCCGTGTAGCTGGCCATCATCCGTGGTCCGCAGGTCAAGCCATAGAGCATTCTTGCGGGTCAAGAACTCGCCCAGTGTGACATCACCCAGAGATAGTTCCTTTGCAACCAGGGCAACCTCAGGATCTCTTTTGCTGCTGGGACAAGCTCCAAAGTGCCGAGTGGTCTCATCACATTGCCGGTAGGCACGCAATCCCTGGAAGTACAGCTGGATGGCACTCCCTCGATGATAACCTCAACTTTGGTGATCTTTGGATTACAAAAGACCTCAGGCTTCCTAGCGAAAGCAGCACCAGCTGTAGCAGGGTCCTCGAACAGCATCAGAATCTCTTTCATGCTCTGCGCCGCCACATTGAGGCTGATATTCCACAGAGTGTCGCTTTTATCTTTTGTCATTTTGCGGTAGCGAAGGACGCGGTCGTAGAGGATGGCGAGACGACCAGAATACTGGCTGTGGACCATGCGAGCAAGTCCATGTTGGGTGACCATCTCGTATTCCAGGCTGATATTATCAATGGTGTAACTTGCATCGACATCGTCTGAAGACTGGACCACCCGGCTGTAATCATTGAACGTAAGCTCGTACTCGAGCCGATCCCCAAGCACACTCTGGTAGAAAGGCATATGAGCCTCAAGGAGTTCAAAATCCAGTGAGATACAGAAGCGGTTGCTACAGGCATCAGCGATAGCCTTGTCTGCAACAACAGAGTCATCCTTGTCTACTGCGCCGACCCGCAACTTGGTAGCATTTCTTTTCGCGGATGTATCAATACCCTGGTAGTGTGCATTGCTGCGCTCGGAAGTTGTCTGCCAGAGGTCAAGGTAGCAGTGGTACACGTCTGCATCGTCGACCGACATCACCTCGTTCCCGCTGATCTTGATTGCCATTTTCCTGATGATGGCACGGCCAAGATTCTGAACAACTGACCTGTTATCATCTGTTGAGTTCACGATGACTGTTAAGGCAAGGCGTACATTACCCGGTGTAATAAGATGATATTCTCCAAGATTCGGAAATCGGACATTGAGCGATTGGTTCTGGTCAATCGTACTGGGATTGTGCGTAATAACAACCGATTGCCTGATTCCCTTTACCCCAAGAGTTAGTAGTCTACGATGTGGGTTAAGCTTGCGTCCATATTGGCTTGAAGACATGTTGAATTGTATTGAACTCTGTCGCTCATCCTTCAATACAATGGCAGACTTTGATGTCTTCGACCATCCTGATGAACAAGGTGGCCGTGATGATGGAGAAGAAGAAACTAGCTTACCCGGGTCCCTGTTAATAGCGGAGCTGTCGGGGAGATAGGTGATCGTCTACCTTCACTGCAGCAAGAGATGTTGGAGACGACCGTTAATGACTACTACCAGAATATGTCCGAGAAAGGGATGGTGCCCCTTCAACGCGACTATACCAAGTTTGAGATCGACAAAAAAGACGGCTGGGGCTGAAGGCCCATCCAGATTTCGACATTGTTAATAGGTCAGTAGCACCCCTTGCTCTCTCAACAATTGCTGGGAGGCGTGGCAGTGGTGAGGTCATGCGGAATGAGCTGGGGTTTGTGGACTGGACTCGTGGGACAAAGGCGCTTAAGCCTAAGGCGTTTGAAGCACTGCGGGTCAATAACAATGAGTTGGGTGAAGCAGCTGCTAGGATCGGATCAGATACTACAGAACTGCAAGACTTGGGACAGGTGGCTAATGCTGCGTCAAATTCCATTCAAAACGTGATGGAAAGTCTTACCGAGGAGGAAGAAACTGCATTTAAAACCTTACATGACCCTCCACTTGATACCGTGGGATTTAAGGACAGCATCAGAGAGCTCCGCGGACTGGACAGGGCAATGCAGACACCCCGTGGTGAGCTGATAAATAACCCGGCTAAACTGTTCGAACTTGATAAGCACATCGCTTCGGAGAAGCGCAAACTGGACCCTGGAGGCGTTGATGAGTCTATCAGGTGCCGAATTGCAGAACGTCTGCGCAACCTGGAAGATGAACGAGCTTCACGCCTGGAGCCGGCCGCAACGAATAGAGAGGCTCTCCGTTCCCAAATCAATCGAATCAGAGAGACGATCAATCGGATCCTCAATGAGGACACGACACTCGCTGAGCGCATTCGCACCCTCTCCTGGGAACAAGGGATTGCGATCGCATCTATCCTCACAGCGATTGGGATGGCAATCTCGACCCTAGTACTTGCGCTGACCGGCTACCCCACCCACGACGAGGGCCGCTATTTCTTCCTTATGCTGGCGTGTCTTTGGCAGTTCCTTGCTCCCTGTAGCTTGAAGCTCGAGGGGCTTGTCTCGTTCCTTTTGGAACGAATGCGGCTTGACTAGCCCCATCTCGTGTGTGAGCGTCGGTGGTGGGTGGGGTGGGTGTTGTGTTTACATCCGTATTCACACCCAGGATCTGTAGAGTCCGATCCCAAAGACAAAGTTGACCTTAGAGCCAGCGCACCGCAATACATCTTGATAACGCTTGATTGCTGAAGGGAGGTCCACTGTGAATGAGATGGCATCCTCAACGTTTGAAAGGAACTGCTTCTGCGCATCGAAAGCCGTTCCTTGGCGTGCATCGGCGATAATGCGTGTCCGTGGTTGGGCCTGTGCCCCCAAGACTGCCCACACGTGGGTCCTGATGCTATCGTTTATGCGTTCAACGCCGGGCCGCGTAAACCCCTGAGATTTATCGAGTATGAATGTGTTCCACGCGCTATCTGTGTTTGGGGCATCTTGTTTGATGAAATCGACGTGGACGAACTCGTTGGATGTCCGATGTGTGAATGACATGCTAGTAGGGTGGTAGTGAGGGTCAGCTAAGGGGTGATGGCCAAGATTTGTCCAGTAGTTGTACACCCGCCAAATGCTATGGTTTGGGACTTTGACGCACCAGTCGGTGTGTGGGGATACATCAAACTCACCACAGATTCGCTCATATGTCCTATGAGTTATTGAACGCATTCCAAGATTGATCCTGGGGCAGTGCAGTCTTTAGCTCGCTGAGGATCCTGCGAACCTGGTAGTACACATGGAACTCGTATAAGGACTTAAGGAGGGTATCTGAGGCACTTAGGTGATCTTGTATGGACACCCCAGAGCCTGTCGTTGCACACCGGATGGCGAAATTTAGCTGGTTCTGCCAGAACTGCATTGGATTGCTAAGCCATGTCTGTACTAGCTTGTCAGATTTGACAAGTGGCAGCCGGTACCTCTGGAACACATCAGGATAATGCGCTTGGAAATATGCGTGCGACGCGGCCCGGACCCGGATGCTGGGTTTTGTTAGTTGCTTCACTATGTCTTTGGACGAGAATAACCCGCCTGTCTTGTATTTTGCACCACTGTTGAAGGTAAATGCCTGGGCATCCATAGTATGTATGTCTAAGACAAGACTTCAAAATGGCCAGACGACTGCCCTTCCCAGGTCGAATGTGATTGCCGCAACTTCCATAAAAGGACTTAATGTTGGTAATACCAAGCGACCCCATGGTATTCTGTTTTGGCAACTACTGTGTATATATATATATATATATATCATACTAGATAGATATAACTTTATTTTATAGTACATACGTCAAGACAAACATTAATCGACCCAGTTTTCGAATAGTGCATTTTAACACAGATAAGAGCTTTTGAACGATATACTCATATTAAAAACATAGAGGATATTCACGAAAATTTGATGAATACCGAAAATATCTCGTGAGTGGCTACAAAGAAATATGAGGATCTTCACGAGCGACGCAGTCGCTCGTGAAGATCCTCATATTTCTTGAAGCCACGAACGAGATATTTTCGGTATTCATCAAATTTTCGTGAATTTTCTTTTTATTTAATGCTCTACGACTACAAACTCTCCAATTTGTGGCCTTTATTTGCCATTAAGGCGCAAAATTTATGTGCCGAACCGGCGTCCATACAAAAATTACAACAACCAAACTCCAACCATTGGAATGTGTGAATATCCGCACAAAAAGTAGTCCCGTCTTATTTCTCCCCTAACTTTACGATTTACCAAGGCTGGCGAATTGAAATAATCGCAATGTGTTTCGAAGAAATAGAACAATAACAAAAAACACCACTTTCTTATTTTCAATAACAAGACACGTCATTTTATTTTTTTTGAACTCAATGCACTGAAGACGTGTGAAGTTGAACTGAAGAAATTTGAAAGTGATTTCGGCTTTTCGCTGGAAGGTGAATGAGAAAGTCAAACTTTGAAACCGCTGATTTAATGAATTGATTTAGTCACTGTCACTATCAATTATTCGAATTCGTTTGTATTTGGGACTCTGGAATTCATTACTGATGTGCTGACTCGTTTAAAGTACATGTGATTCGTCATCCGAACCTACGATGAAATATCGATTTCTAAATATCATTTTGATATTTCGTTTTGCCGACCGACAGGGGAATATGACTTAATTTTTCAGCGTGAATTGATGCCTGAGCATTAAATAAAAATGCATATTTTCTTTCTTATTCTGTCCCAAATGCATATTTCTTTCTTATTCTGTCCCAATGCCATTTCCATTTTCTTTCCACAAATATCATATTTTAAAGCACAAACTTTTTTTTGTCACAACACTGTAAACTGCGGAAGCATTGAGGCGCCAGTTGAGTATTATTTCTATCTTGCACGTGCAAGTTAGCTATCTTGCACCTGCGAGTTACTATCTTGCACTTGCAGGTTATCTATCTTGTACCTGCAAGTTACTATCTTGCACGCGTAGGTTAGCTATCTTGCACCTACAAGTTATTATCTTGCACGTACAGGTTAGCTATCTTGCACCTGCAGGTTAGCTATCTTGCACCTGCAAGTTACTATCTTGTAGGGGCAGATTAGCTATCTTGCACGTGCAGGTTAGCTATCTTGCAATTGCAAGTTAGCTCTCTTGCACGTGCAGGTTAGCTATCTTGCACCTGCAAGTTACTATCTTGCACGTGCAGGTTGGCTGTCTTGCACCTGCAAGTTAATTATATTTGAGGAACATCATTACAGTCATATTTGAAGTCGAGTTCATCAAAAGTAGTATATAGGGGTCCAACCTAGCCCCAATTTGCCGAACCTAGGTTCGGATTTGCCGGACCCCTTCCCGGACTAGGGAAATTCCTATCGCTGAGATAACCACTATGGGCTCATTGGCCATGTCTAGCCGCCTGGCTATGTACGTTTCGCATCGCTTGCATGGCAGCCTTGGTGTGGATGCTTCATGCTGGGGGTGTGAATGGGAAAAGTCAGGCATAAAGAGCGAAAAACGATTAGAGTTGAAATGACGTCGGTGACGTCATGGTGTGCTCGCGACGTCATGACGACGTTGACCGCTGTCGATGTCCACAGAGATGAGTGACTGGACATTCTTAGGGTCGTTAGTAGGTGATACACGCCGGTTCAACCATCATCGTACATGTACGTGTACACGTACATGTACACCTCCATAGGATTTAGTGTTAAAATCGAGTACGTGTACAAGATTTTTAACGTTTTTAGGGTGCTTTAGAATCCACTTTAACCCTTTACCTAACATGAAAAGCAGACGACACTTGCAACAAAAATTCTTGAATAACTATTTTTTTCATTTTTTGTCTCAAAAACATAGGTTATGACCCCTCATTGGAACGAGCTTGACGAGCTCGTTCCAATGAGGGGTCATAACCTATGTTTTTGAGACAAAAAATGAAAAAATAATTAAAATTAATAGGCGATTTTTGAGAATAGCGCTGGCCGGTTTTGGCCGTTACGTTGGGTAAAGGGTTAAGTTCAATTAACACTGAATTGAATCCTAGACTTTTAAAATTTTTCGTACAGTACATGTACCGTTTTGATGTTTGAATCGGCAATGGATTTCTCCCATAGGATTCAGTGTTAAATTGCGAGCAAAAAAGCGTTTTGCCGATTCAAACATCATCCTCTCGCTGATTCTAACAATTCGCGTCCGCACACGATTTTAACGCTGAAAACCCCATGGAGGCGTAGACGGAGATCTACTCTGCGGATTTTAGGTCTGATGATGTTTGAATCGGCAAAACGTTTTTTGCTCGCAATTTAACACCGAATCCTATCCGCACACGATGTTAACGCTGAAAACCCCATGGAGGCGTAGACGGAGATCTACTATGTGGATTTTGAGTCTGAAATCGACTCGCGTGAAAGAGGTGATGTATGAATCGGCAAACCCACTGTTGCGTTTCTCGAAGTGAGACTGGCGCACGTTATTGCGAGGTGATCTATGGAAATGTTTTGAACGAAGAGTGTTGTCGGTGTGTTAGAAATTCGCGAGCCCGCTGTCACGTCTTCCTGAAGTAAAACTAACACATGTTATCGTTATGACTGAATGAGGTTTTTGTTCAAAAAGAGTCGATTATGAATATGGTCTGTATTATAGACATTCGTGTTTTGTCTTGATGAGACGAATAGAAATTGAGTTTTGGAGGATATTGTTTGAAAGAGTCGATCTGTAATAGATATTCGTGTTTTGTGTTGATGAGACGAATAGAAATTGAGTTTTGGAGGATATTGTTTGAAGAGTCAAACACTTAGTGGAATGTTTAAAACGCATTTTCCGCTCAATTAGGTTTTTGTGTGGTAAATTTTTAATATATTCATGATAGCAATCAGAGAGAGATGAATAAGTTCTCAGCGTTAAAATTAGTTTTCTTTTGTGTGTTGAAACTGTTTAACAGTCATCAAAGGGATTCTCTCTTAATTCGACACTGAGTGAATGGTTGTTTGATGTGTGAATGGAGATCTTTCGACAAAATGTAAAAACTACTGTCAAAATGCGTTAAATCAGAAACCGGTTTGTCATGTACTGTTTAAACGTATTCTTAAACTTCTCTAATTCAATTAACAGTCAGTTGAGATGTGAATATTTTCAGATTATTATATTAAAGACGGAAAGATTTTTATTACTTAAAAACATAAAAATATAATTAAACATTTAATTTTGAAAATAATAAAACAATTAAAACGAAAGATGTTTTTACAGATGGATCCTAGGCGCCGAGATCTAATTTTAGGCCAGTATGAACGTGCTAAGAAGGGGATTCAGTCAGCTGATAGGAGCAGACGTCTTGGTGAGATGGAACTCAAACGCGAAGCCACAAAAATATTTAAACCCGTGACGGAGGGTCAAGAGCGAAGCAGGAAGGAGATAGTCGAAGAATTGAGACCCATAAAGGAGAGTTCTTTGAGAATGGGTTCGTTGCCTTCTAGTTTTGGAAATCGGTATTCCGTTCAATCTACACCGGATTACGTTCCCACGGGAATTCAAACAGATTTGAGCGAGAGTGACGATACAGCTTCGACTATCACCACTAGTAGCGTCGCATCGTCTGAGGATGATGGCGGTAAGAGAGATCAGTTGTATGGATTTTATAAGGATTCGGAGGGAAGGATTTTTGTAGGAGACACAGAAGTGGATATTGGCGATGATGAATTGATCGTGGGTTCGAACAGATACGAATTGACTGATGGACTGCACAGATTGCTCCTTTACGACAAGCCCAGCGATTACACGGATCAGGATTTCGACAATTACCGCGACATTCTGGTTCAGACCCACGCCATGAAGAGAAATAACGATGCCAGAGGGACGAGACCCAAAGCCAACAGAGGTTACAAGTGGACGAAAGTGGTGAAACCCATATGGGATATGAACAAGAAGTTCATCGAATCGGTGACTGGCAAAGGGGTGAAAACCACTTTTCTTCCGAGCGATTCTGACGCTCTGTCTCAGAGATTGAGTTTGTTGATGGCGAGCAGACAGGCTGGTAACACAGGATTAGATAATCAGATAGTTGCTATATCTGACGAATTGTTAAGACAGAAGGTTTTGAATAAAAACCACTATAAAAGCCTTAAAAGGCTGATGAACGAATTGAAGGATTGATGTGTATATAATAAGTAGAGAGAAACAAACAAACAAAAATAAAACAGTAAATTTTTACACTAGAATAATAAAAGTATTTAAAAACAACAAAACGATTTACCAGTGAAAAAAACAAAAATATATTATAAAAATAAAATATGTTGGTGATAAAGAACAGGGGATACGTCAGAACTTACGTTCAAGGCGGTTCTGGCATCGTCGATTCTATAATGCGAGCGTTCACGAGCGATGCGGGTAGAAAACTCGCATCGACCGCGTTTGAGGTCGGTAAGAAGACGGCTTTGGATGCTGGTAAGAAAGCCGCTTCCGAAGCCAGTGGTAGGATAGCTTCTGTGGCTGGCAAGAGGGCAGCCGACACGTTGATCGACAAGTTGATCAGTCCGCCGGCGAAGCGAGCTGCGTTAGAGCGAACACCGAAAAGTTGGAAAGATTTTAAGGATGCTGTGGTACCCATACAAGATTTAGCCAAAATGACGAGTGGATCTGGATTGAGGAGAACTCTCGACGGTGTGATATAAATAAATAATAACATTAAAAACAGAGTTTGAAAAACATAAAAAATTTGCGTTTGAAAAGAATCTAAAATAACAAACAAACAAAAATAAAACAAAGATGAACATTAAAGATATGTCTTGGAACGACGCCGTGACCAAGAGGTCGAATAACGAGTTCTTTTCCAAAAGCATACGAGGTTTGATAGTGGGAAAATCGAATTGTGGAAAGACCAATCTGTTGATGTATCTGTTGTCCCGACCCGACTGGTTGGATTACGACAGATTGTTCGTGTTTGGCAAGAGCTTGTTTCAACCTGAATACAGATTGCTTCGAGAGTGCATGGATCGTAGATTGCCCAAGGACGTCATAGCCAGAATCTTTGACAGTAGGGAGGAATTCGACAAGAGCGAAGCTCCACTTTCGACCATTTTGGACGGTGCGGCGATGGAACTGATGAAGAGAAATGCATCTTCGAACGTCGAGTGTCGATTTTATGAGAACGCTAGCGATGTTCCGGATCCTAGAGAACTCAAATCGGAAGATAAGAATCTCATGATCTGCTTTTGGAGAGACAGAACCGATGCGAATCGTATTACGTTAGGGGTCGACACAGCAACGTGGACTGTTTCTACCTGTCGCAGAATTATTTTCGATTGCCCAGACAGACGATAAGGGAGAACGCTAATTTTCAATGTCTCTTTCGCCAAGATCTCAAGAATCTCAATCACATCGACGGTGATCACGTCGCAAACGACATGAGCGCGGTGGAATTCAGGAGATTTTGCAAGAAGGTTTGGGATGGTGGACTTTATAATTTCGTCGTGATCGATTTGACAAGCGAATTTAATCGTGGAAAATATCGGTGCGGATTCGACAAGTTTTATGTTTCTGATGATAATAATAAGATTGAGCGTGAAAATAAAATTTAGAAAATAATAAATCTTCAAATAATTAGTTTTGAATAAAAAAAAATAAAGTTAAATATAATGTTCGAACATGGAGAATTGTTAGAATGAATAGCCGAGAATACGGCTGAAAAACAATCCATTCAAATCGTGGTGAGTGGCGATTCGACTCGATTCGCTACGAAATTCGAACCTTCCATCGAATTGAATAGAGAGAAAAGATACGAGATGGCGTTGGTGAATCTGCAGACTTATTATTCCTTTCCCAACGTCACCAAAAAGAATAACTCGTTCAAGTATTCCGACGGAGTGGATTGGTTGGAGATTCGAATTCCCAAAGGGAGTTATGACATAGACGATTTGAACGATTACATTCAGACGCGAATGAAGACGGATGGAGAGGGAAGCAACAAGATCAGACTCGCTCCCAATCCTAATACCTTACAGACGATGTTGGATTTGGAAGATAATTTTCGAGTGGATTTCAACATGGACGATTCTATAGGCAAGATGTTGGGATTCAATCGAAAGGTGTATCAAGGCCACACGGCATCTGAAAATACGGTCGACATTCTCGCAGTCAATAGCATTCTGGTGAACGTGGACGTGATTGCTGGAAGCTGCGTGAATGGTAGCGCTCAACCGACGATCTATTCCTTCTTTCCGGGTTATAAGATCGTGGAGCGACCTCGAAATTTAGTTTATCTACCAGTGATTTTAGACACGTTGCATAGTCTCAAAACCACGTTGACGGATCAAAATGGTGAACTGTTAGATCTTCGCGGAGAGAGGGTGACGATACGATTTCACATAAGAGAAATATAAAAGCAAAAAAAAAAAATATTGTGTATATATATAGATAACAAAAATAAAATAAACGCAATATTAATTTTACAAAATTATTTTAATATAATTATTAAACAAGAAACAATTGAAGTAAATATATTTTAAAAAACAGAATTATGACAGAATACGTGGTTAAAAACGTGAACATATCCACAGGACAGAGGAAGAAACTTAAGAGAGCGTTAACAACTCGAGGCGAGGCGGTGAGATTCAAATTCACTCACGAAGATCTGACGAGAGGCAGTCAGGATTCGATCGCCTGGACTAGAAGTCAAATCAAAAGGATGGAGAAAGTGATTCGCGATGGAAGAGGGTTGACGGTGAGAATGAGTCCCACTCAATTTGAGAATGAAAGGTGGTTTCCTACCGCTATTGGCAGGAATAGCTGCAAAAGCATTACCCTTCGCCGCAAAGGCACTACCCTTTCTCGGAAAGACTCTCGGCGTCGGAGCTCTCACGGGACTCGCTAGTTCGGCAGTTGAGAAATTAATGGGTGGCAGCGGACTGTTTTTGAAGAAGGGAGGAGCCATGTGTCGCGTCCACGTAGACAACAGCAGTAAAGGATTGTATCTAGAACCTGTTAGAGGTGGCAACTCCCTGAGAGGAAACGGTCTCTATCTGAAGAGTGGACAGAACGTTGAGCGACTCGGCAAGGGTTTGTTGCTCGGTGAGAATTCGCCGTTTAAGAATATACCGATTTTGAATATGTTATTATAATATAAAATTGTATAAAATATAAATCATAGAAAGTATAAAATAATATATTTAAAATGGATAAAAAGGTGGAGAAACAAATTTATCACCTGGATGAAAAGGTGAAGAAACAATTTGACGATAATGACGAACATCGCAAGCCAGAGAGCGAAAAAATAAAAAAAAATGGTTAGACGCTAATGATGGATATCTAAGGAAAGAACTGATGAAGGAGATAGATAGAGCATGGGATAGACGGTTGAGAATGAGACGCTTTCCACCGTCACCACTACCTTCTGAAGAGAATGGTGATGATGCGAGTGTTACCAAGAGATGCACAACATTCGTTCATAATTATGATTCGGATAAACAAAAATGTTGTTATAAACGTATCATATCACAAAGAAAAAGAAAAAAAGAAAAAGAAGAAGAATCGACGCTGAAAATTGAGAGAAAAGGAAACGTTATTATAATATATGGTGATAGTGAAGAAGAAGGAAAACAAAAAAACAAAAAAAGTAATAAGATCTAAAGATGATCTTATTACTTTTTTTTTCATTTTTCTTCGCTAAAAATCAATCACTCTATTGTTTATATTTCCAAGTCTGTTATTAGCATGTTGACACTCGTGTCTTCTCCTTTTTCGAAAACGTGTTGAATGTTTATCTTTACTCTTTTGAGTTTTTTTACATCAGTCAACTCGCTCTCACCACCCAATTTCTCCACGAGTTCGAATGAGATGTTTGGAAATATGTAATTTCCATAGGGCAACGACAAATCATCCTTGTCGAATTCTCTATCTTCTGCGATGGCGATGTTCTGCAGATCGCTTTGGTACTCGTAAATCAAATCGAGCGCAGCTTCGTCCAATTTCAAAGGCATCTTATATTTGTCATATTTGTGCTCTAAGCCTTTCGTCTCGACCTCGTTCAATTCGATGGGATCGTGTCATTGTAATCTATAGATTTTATGACCGAATTTCTTATTCGTTTTGCCTCGTTTCAATTTCAATTCGCATCTTTTAGGTGTTGTTGTCATCATGATCGATTATTTGTTTTTTTTGTTTTTACGAATTCTTCCAAATAATGTATATTTTAAATTTTGTATTTTAATAATTTGTTTAAAAAAGTTTTGTTTTTTTTTGCTCCTTATATATATAAAAAAAAGAAGTTGTTTTTAATTTTAATTTCTTTAATGTGAAAATTTTTTTGTAAAAAGTAATGAGATCATCTTTAGATCTCATTACTTTTTTCCTTCTTCTTCGCTAAAAATCAATCTCTCTATTGTTTATATTTCCAAGTCCGTTATTAGCATGTTGACATTCGTCATTTTTCCACTTACGAAAATGTCTTGTATGTTTATCTTTACTCTTTTAAGTTTTTTTACATCGGTGAACGCGCTCTCACTACCCAATTTGTCTAAGAGTTCGAGTGAGATTATTGGATATATGTAATTTCTAAAGAACAACAAGAAATCGTCCTTGTCGAATTTTCTGTCTTCGGCGACGATGATATTATTCACCAGATCGCTTTGGTACTTGCAAAACAAATCGAGCATGGCTTCATCCAATTTCAAACACATATGATATTTGTCGTAGTAGTGCCCATCGTTTCAACCTCGTTCAATTCGATGGGATCGTGTTGTTGTAATGCATAGATTTTAAAACCTAATTTTGTACACGCTTTGACTCATTTCAATTTCAATTCGCATCTTTTAGGTGTTGCTGTCATGATCAATTATTTGTTTTTTTTGTTTTACGAATTCTTGCAAATAATGTATATTTTAAATTTTTGTATTTAAATAATTTGTTTAAAAAGTTTTTTTTCTCTTTAAATATATATAAAAGTTAAATTTTAACATCCTTTTTTCGTATTAATTTAATTTTTTTTTTCACGAGTTTTTAGAATGGGCAAGACATCAAACGTTTAAAAATTAGCCTTCGCATCTTGCAGTTATCATCATCTATTGAGAAGGAATCGGGTGACATGAACACCCGTCTTCTTCCTGGAAATTTGTTTTGAACCTCGTGCGAGACTTCACGTAAAATTCGTAAGAGTTCTATTTGTCTTGAACTTTCTTTTTTAATAATTCGAACGACATTGTCGATTAATTTTTGTTCACTAATAGTATTATGATTCGATTTTCTATCGCAAATCGTATCGTTTTCTTTCGAAACGCGTAAATATAAATTACGATTTTTTTCTTCTTGGTTTTTTGGAGAATAACGATTTATTAAACAATGTCGACATTTATGTCGAGATTCCATTGTGGATGTTGTCGTCATGATTGATTATTTGTTTTTTTTGTTTTACGAATTCTTGCAAATAATGTATATTTTAAATTTTTGTATTTTAAATAATTTGTTAAAAAGTTTTTTTCTCTTTATATATATCAGTTAAATTTTAACATCCTTTTTTCTCGTATTAATTCAATTTTTTTTTGACATTAAGGAACATAAAAAATTGATTAATTTTATCAAAAAAAATTTTTTTTTTCACATTAAAAAAAACAAAACTTTTTAAACAAATTATTTAAAATACAAAATTCGAAAAAATACATTCTTTCAAAATGAAACAAACAGATAAAAAAAAAATGGAAAATTTAAATGAGAAAACCATACCTCAGTTAAACGAGATTTGTAAACTATTAAAAATTTCACAGTTCAGAAATCATAGAACTAAATCAAAAAAGATTGAAGTCATACAGAAACATTTGCGAAACGATGGAAAGACAAACAAAATGCCAATAGCAATGACGTCAAAAAATGCATCGGTTGTGAAAAATGAGAAGAAGAAAAAATAGTAAAAGGAATCGAAATGCCGATAGCAATGATGTCAAAAAATGCATCAGTTGTGAAAAATGAGAAGAAGAAAAAGATAGTAAAAGGAATCGAAATGCCGACGTCGAAAAAAACCGAAAACGTTTTGATTGTGAAAAATAAGAAGACAACTAAATGAAAAGCCATTGAAGAACTTCAAGTTTCCAAAGAAAAGAAAAGAAAAACGAAAACGAGTGATGCACATCAGATTCTAGGCAAACGAGATATATCGAACGAACTTCGACGAGCAATAGACGAAGGGAAAGGAGAAGAATATCTAGCGCGACTCGCCGTGGAACTATTTCAATCGAAGTCCGTGGAACGAGAGAGTGCAATCAAAGGCGTTTTTAAAACTTTCGACATGGTTCCATCGTTGAAGAAAATCGATCCGAAATTGTTCATGGAACGGGTGAAGAAAAAGGTATTGGATTTGTTTCGCAAATACATGAACGTGGGACTAAAAAGTAAAAATTAAGATGATACTCCATTGCGTGATGAATAAAATTGACGTGACGTCCGGCGAGAGCATCGTGAAAAATGCATATTTCAGATCTAACGTCGAACCCGTATTTCAAGGTTCAGATTTATCGGACATTTTCGAAAAGATGAAAGACAAGATGTTGACATCAATCTTATCAACATGAAGGTAGTAATTGGACGTTCGATGAGATGTTGAAACTCGAAATTCACATAACTAAAAACGATTTGTTGAGAGGGTCTTCCTACGTGAAATTACTGTATTTCCTGGTTAAGAAACACGCCGTGATCAAGGTGAAAAATAACGATGATCAGTGTTTTAAATGGGCAGTCACCTCTGCTTTATACCCTGTCAAAATGAACACCGAAAGAGTTTCTTCTTACGAGGTGACTTCTAAAAATCTCGATTGGACTGGACTGACATTTCCAATGCGGTTAAAACACATCGAACATTTCGAGGTTCAAAATCCCACCATAGTGGTGAATGTCCTGGGATACGACAAGGAAAAACGAATGATCTATCCTCTCAGACAGACTTCGTATCTCGGGAAGAAAAAAGACGATTATTTTATTATTGATTTCGAACGGTGACAATTGTCATTATTGTTGGGTTAAACATCCTAGCCGATTACTGTCCAACCAAAATAATAAACATGAACATAAGGTATCTTTATGTTGCAACTGCATGAACATGTTTCCCAGTGAAGACTTGTTGGCGAAACATCAGGAATATTGCAACGAAAATCAAGGTGTCGCCGTCGAAATGCCCAAACACAACACCATCGTGAAGTTTGAAAATCACAATAGGTTAAAAGTACCATTCGTCGTGTACACTGATTTCGAATGTTTCACCGCGAAAATGAGTTCCTGTCAACCCAACGCTCTTCAAAGTTACGTCGAAAGATATCAAAAACACATACCTTCGGGCTATTGCATTTACGTGAAATGCGCTTTCGACGCGCAACACGACATGGGTCCCTTCACCTACACAAAACAGTATGAAGACGACGACGTGGCTCAAAGGTTCGTGGAAGAGTTAGAATGGAAACTTCAAATGTTATACGACAAATTCAATACTCCTGCAAAAATGATCATCACGCAAGAGCAGCAGGACGAAAATAACAGAGCCACCGAATGTCACATATGCAAACAATTGTTCAACGAGAATTCGAAGGAAAATTGGAAGGTCAGAGACCACGATCATTACACGGGTCTGTATCGCGGTCCGGCTCACAGTAAGTGTAATTTAAAATATCGAGACGCCATTTTCTATCTGGTGATGTTTCACAATCTCTCGGGTTACGACAGTCATCTCATCGTGAAAAATCTCGGCACCTCACACGGAGAATTAAATTGCATCGCGAACAGCGAAGAAAGATACATTTCCTTCCCGAAATGGAAGCTCATGGAGGAGAAAAGAGTAATCGACAGAGAGACATTGGAAGAAAAAATGAAATTCATTCGTAGAGCCATACATTTCATCGACAGTTTTAAATTCATGTCGACCGCTCTGGAAAAATTAGTTGATAATATGAGCAAGGATAAATTTAAAATCATGAGCGAACATTTTGGAGAACGAGAAGACGTCATGTTGAGGAAAGGAGTCTATCCTTACGATTACATGAATGATCTAAAGAGATTCGAAGATACCGCACTACCTTCGAAAGAAGATTTTTATTCAAAATTATACGAATCCGACATTTCCGATGAGAATTACGAACATGCTAAAAATGTGTGGAAATTATTCAATATGAAAACCATGAGAGATTATCATGATCTCTATCTGAAGACTGACGTTCTGCTCTTAGCAGACGTGTTCGAAAATTTTCGAGACATCTGTTGTCGAAATTACGATCTGGATCCCACTTGGTATTTCACCACACCTGGTCTAGCGTGGGACGCTCTGTTGAAGACCACCGAAGTCCAATTGGAATTATTATCTGACGTGAATATGTTACTCATGTTCGAAAGGGCTGCGAGAGGTTGCGTCTCGATGATCTCCCACATATATTCTGAAGCTAACAATCCCTACATGAAAGAAGGTTTCGATTCGAAGCGGTCGACTAAATACATACAGTATTGGAACGCCAATAATCTGTACGGTTGGGCTATGAGTCATCCTTTACCGATTGGAAATTTCGAATGGGTGAAGGAACCGGAAGAGATGCAAAAATGGAGAGACTATCCTTGCATTTTAGAAGTCGATTTGAACTATCGGGAAGAATTACACGATCTACACAACGATTATCCACTGGCTCCCGAACGAATGGAACCGAATGAGGGAGATGAGGAAAAACTCATTCCCAATTTATTTAACAAACGTAACTACGTCGTCTACAATGAGAATTTGAAACAATACGTCGATTACGGGATGAAATTAGTTGACATACATCGCATCATTCGATTCGACGAAGAGCCTTGGATGAAAAAATACATCGATCTCAACACGAATTTCAGAATTCGAGCCGAGAACGATTTCGAAAAAGATTTCTTCAAACTCATGAACAACTGCGTGTACAGTAAATCGATGGAAAACATCAGAAAGAGAACCGACGTTTGACTCGTCACGTCTGAGAAAAGAGCTAAAACATTACTGGCGAACCCCAATTACAAACACCGAACCATATTCGACGAAAATCTAGTGGCCGTTCACATGCAAAAGATGCACCTGAAGTTCGACAAACCGTATTATCTCGGACCGATCATCTTAGATGTCAGCAAGCGATTGATGTACGAGTTTCACTACGATTACGTCAAACGAAAATTTGGTGATAAAGCCAAACTACTGTTCACTGACACAGACAGTTTAGTTTACGAGATAGAGACGAAAGACGTCTACCGAGATATATCTCCGGACGTGGCTGAGTGGTTCGACATGAGCAATTATCCCGTCGATCACCTGTCCAACATTCAATCGAACAACAACAAGAAGGTGTTGGGTAAATTTAAGGATGAGAGCGGCAGTAAACAAATCGTCGAATTCGTGGGCTTGAGACCTAAACTGTATGCTTATCATCTAGAAGATGAAGAGATCAAGAAGTGCAAAGGAGTTAAAGCGTGCGTGGTGAAGACAACATCTCTTTCCAAGAGTATAAAGATTGTCTGTTCGGAAGTGGTCTGGTGTATAAGACTATGAAATCGATTCGAAGCGAAAATCATGACTTGTATACCGAAATAGTCAACAAGATTTCACTGACGGCCGACGATGATAAGAGATTCGTATTAGATGATAAAATAAGCACTTTGACACTCGGACATTGGACTGTGGATGTAACTATAGACGATATGAATGTGGATGATTGGATTCCAGAAAATCAAGAGGAATTAGACGAATTCAAAATTATAGAAATCGATAGAGACATCGAGAGTGTTAGTTTAAAAAGAAAAAGAAAAAAATAGAAAAAATAACGTCATTTTTTTAGTAAATTATAATAAAATAAATAAAAAAAATATATACACATTTATGAATAAAAAAATAAAGATATCCGTAGAAGGTGTCGTCTTACCTAAGGAACCCCTATCCAACATCGATCTGTTGAATGCGGCAAAAGATTTGAAAATCAAAGATTTTCTAGGCGTGTTTTCCAGAGATGCCTTGCCGAAGAGAAGACCTCGACAATCGGAATGCAGAATAAATCTAGATGATTCATCGGGTGAAGGCACTCACTGGGTGGCGTGGATCAAGAACGGGAAGAAGAAAAATTACTATTTCGACAGCTATGGAATCTCGCCGCCAAAAGAAATAAAGAACTATTTCAACAAATCGATGGTTCGTTACAACACGGAACAAGTGCAATCACCAGATCAAGTGTTTTGTGGTCACCTGTGTCTCTATGTTCTCAAGAGATGGTCTGAAGGAGATCGATTTCAAGACATTCTCAATGACTTACATTAGAGAGAGATTTTTTTTATAGTATATATAAAGATAAAAAATTATTTTAAAAAAAGTTTTAATCGAATAAAAACGAAAAATAAAATAACATAGTTCATTTTTAATAAACTGCGTTTGAACATATTTTTCTAAAAAACAAAAAATCCCACAACAACATGCCAGTCGATAAATTTGGTAGAAGTGACGACGAAAAAGTCAACCCAAGAAAGAAGAGGAAGATGTTCGAAGTCAATGATGGTTACAACGTTGCCAACTTGGACGAACGTTACGTTTGGAGATATGAACCTCGAGAAAAACCTTTGAACATGAACGATAAGAAGCTCTACAATCTTCCCGAGCCGATAGATCTCGCAGATGCTGCGACTAAAAAATACGTCGTCAGGGGGAACGCCGATTTCGAACGAATCCTGCTAGATAATTACGTGGATAAAACCATGACCGACGATCTGGATCTGAAATCCAAATGTTTGGTGAATGTCGCGAATCCCATAGATCCCACCAATGCCGCGACCAAGAAATACGCGGACGACTCTCACGTGAGATTCAGCAAACACCTGAGAAATAGATATGTTCAGATAACGATGCACTCAGAATTGAACGCTAATTCTAACAAGATAACGAACGTGGCCACTCCCACGAATCCCAAGGACGTGGCGACCAAACACTACGTAGATCTGGAACAGAGAAAGTCTGACAGACGAGAAATGAAATCGGATCTGAATGCGGGATTCAACAAGATATTGAATCTGTTGAAGATTGACAACACGGATGCGGACTCAACCGCGGTCAACAAGGGTTACGTAGATTCTGCCGTGATACAATCACAAGAATACCTAGAATCACAAGTGGACGATCTCTACCTGAACAAACAATCTGGCAGAACCATGGAGGGTGGCATCGACATGAATGGTAAGAATTTATTCGGACTCAGTCACGATCCCGAATTCGATTCCAGCGCAGTCAGCAGGAAGTACGTGGACGACAACTCAGTCTGGAGAAAGGGTGACATCATGGAAGGTAAACTAGACATCGGTGGACACGCGCTCACGAATCTACCGGATCCCGTGAACATGACGGATGTCTGCACCCTGATTTCGGTGGTGGAGAAAGTCAAATATGCTAGACAATTGATCACTGTGTGGGCCGAAGAGGCCGGCACCTTAGATGAGGGAAAAGCTGAGTGGTCTTTCGGAAATGAAGGTAGCCGATCGAAACATGGTCAGGTGGGATATCCCATGCCGTTGGGAGGTGAAATCCTTCGAATGAGTCTGGCTTCCTAGGATTTGATTAACAGAGCGGCCGTCAATCTCATGGTGAATGGTGTAGAGAGCGATAAGAGATACAGCGTCGAAAAGACTGAGAATCAACAACATCAATGTTAGCACATTCGGCATGCCTCTCAAAGTGAATGCTGGTGACAGGATTAATTTCGTTACGAAAACCAATAATCCCGAAGCTACCACTTCCGTGGTGAGTCTACTGATCGAACTAGATTCTTTGAACAAACAGTGAACGCGTGGAAAATAATGAATTAAAAAAAATAATGTGTGATTATTAAAAACAAAAAAACAAAAAAAAAAGTAATGAGATTTAGAAAGATGTTCAATCTCTCTAGATCACATTACTTTATTTATTTTTTTTTTGTTTTTTTGTTTTTAATAATTACTCATTACTTTTTATTTTTTTTTGTTTTTTATTTTTTTTCACACTCGTCTCTCATCGAATGATCGACATCTTATTTCCGTCCGATTCAAATTGTAATTCTCTATCCGACAGGACCAGGGCGAAGGCTTCAGTTTTTCTCGGAACGTTCCTATCAAATTGCATCTTGATCTGAATGTCTAAGACGCTACTCTTGAGTCGTTCACTCTGTTTACTAACGTCGAATACGAACATGGGGATACATCGACTTCTATTCGCCGGGAGACATGTTAGTAGGGTTGCTCATCAATTCGTCTAGACCGTGATACTTCTTTCTAAAATCAGCGGCGTCGCCGTACAGTCTGCAGAAATCATTCTTGTCGAACGACGCATTATAATCGATTGCTGGATATCTCGTGGCGTTCAGAAACACTTGCATGTTTCTCAAACTGCAATGATCGAACAGCGACGCATTCTTTTCCTGAGACCCGTCCCTATCGGTCTGAAACGGAACCACGATGAAACGTGGTCTCTCAGAAGCGGATTTCACCATCAATCTCCAATCGAAGTGATTCGTGGAGGGAGGAATGCTAGCCGTGTCGCACTGTCTCATTCTAAATTCCACGGGTAATTTACTCTTGGATTCTATGATCTTGTAGAGATGCGCTTTCTCCACGATCGAAGGCTCCACATGCGGAACGAACCACGATATCTTGTGTAGAGTTATCTTACCTGCATCAGTCGCAGTGAGTCTCACTATTGCGTCATTGTTTCCTTTTCGAATCAACATCAGATTGTCTTCGAATCCGTACATGATCTTGTTGTAATCGTCCGCAAATCCGAAGATGTGTTTCAAAGGTATCCTGAACGAAAACGTTCCTTTAGGTCTGGACGTCTTGACGACGTAGTCGAATATCAAGGCGGCGCCTGCGCTAGCAGGGCCTACGGTGTCTTTCACCCACAACTGATTAAGTCCTCTGGATTTCGAAAAATCATCAGGATACGTCAAGAGTCCGAACATCGTGGTGGCCTGACTGGGATGAAACACAGATTCTATCTCTTGTCCGGATAGCATGTATTTTATGTTACTGAATAGATGCATGATGCCATTATTGGCTAGAGTAACCGTGTCGTCGTCGGCATAGTCGCTCCCATCTTCCTTGGTGAGACGTCCCTGCACCACTATGTAACTCTCGCTAGGATGTACGAATAAATCTTGAGTTTCGACGTTGATTCTTATCTCTCCCGCATTGTTCAAACTCGTTCCGGTTACCGGTTCGTATTCGTGAACCTCATATTCTTGAATACTTTCATCTTTCACTATGCTTTGTGCTATATCTAGTATATTTTTCATTTTAAAGGATTTTTAGTTTTTTGTTTATTAATTAACTTGCTTTCTTTATCTAAAAATAGTTTTTAATTATTTTTTATTATTATTTTTTTCTCTCTTATATATATGTGTGTAAACAAGAAAATGTTAAAGAGAGTAAATAAAAAAAATTTTGTTTTCTTCATCAAAACTTCGTCTTCTGTAATTGTTGTTCGTAAAACTTTCCGATGATCTCTTCTCCATCCAAAGCTTCGATTTCGTAAGTCACCGGATCAGTGTGAAATATTTTGATTATCACGAAGATTTCCGAGGTCCATCGAGGAGTATAACCCTTTTCGAAGTGCTTCTTATAAGCGTAAATTCTCACTCGATCACCGACCGCAAATTTCGGCGTTCTAGACTTTTTCCTGATCTTAGATCTCTCAGGATATAGATTCGCGTAGACCCGTTTTTCGTTTCGAGGATCGCTAGCTTCCGTGGGAGTCATCTTGATCGATCTGTGTCGCGTGTTGTTGTAATCTTTGACCAGACCGTTCAGAGCGTATATGTATTTCTTGGTCGAATTCGCCGTGAAGTATCCGTGCATCTTTTCCTTCATCGTTTGATTCCAACGTTCCACCATGCTGGCTTTCTCTTCGTTTTCGATCGAGTAGAGGTCTACCAATCGATGAACGTGCTTGTTGTAGAATTCCTTTCCCTTATCCACCCACAATTTACTCGGTTTTCGAGAAGACGAGTCGAACACGCTCTTCAGAGCCTCGGCGATGCAAGGTCCCGATTTATTCTTCAAAGCTCTGATCCAACCATATTTGGAAAACACTCGATGACCGTCAATAGATATTTGACGCCCTCGTTCCACCTCGAAAACGATCTCATGTCGACCAAGTCGGCAGACCAAATATCATCCAGACCCTTCACGAACACCCTTCTCTTTTGAAATTTACGCACTATGGGTTTGTGTAACTCCTCGGCCAATTCGCTCGTCAATAATCGTTTCTTCTTCTTTTCAGATGCACTTTTTTTTTTGAATGCCCCATCCGAATCGACGTTTCGCATCGATCAGATTGCCGACCAGCGAACGTTCCATCTTCTCTCTCCTGGTCGGATTCGATATGCCTCTCAATTTCCCCAACATGTTTTTATCGCAGATGTCGTTGCGAGTCTTGGTGTCGGGATGTTCGACGTAGCACAGATCGTGATCATACGCGGCCGCGTCCACCCTATTCACAGGTTTGCTCCAAGATTTGGGAGTCAGATCGGCGTTGGGTCTCTTGTTCAATTTCGTTCCGGGTCCCGTAAAACTGTGACCGGGCAGATGCATTTCGAAAGGTAGATTATTGATCATTTTATTCACGATGCCTTTACCTTTGCTCGCGTTCTTTTTTTTTGACGAATCGCATCTTGACAGAACCACACACGTCGCAAATTCCGCGAAGCATCTGTCTGTCATTTTTAGTTCGCACTTCTCGAGAATTACTCGTCTCGGTAACTCTCTTACACTTTACGCAATACATTTTTTAAGAGTTATTTAAATTAATTTCGTTTTTTTATTTTATATATAAATTTAATAATGAATCAATTCTGTTCTTATCATATATATTTTTTTTTCAATCGCTGCTCTTGAGTTCTATCATCTTACTGAATTCCTCCCTGGCCTCTTTCCTCCCCTTTTCCACGAGAGAATCCTTCATCTCTTCCTTGATGATCTGACGAGTCTTGATTCTCACGGATTCTTTCATGGCATCGTATTTCGTTTTCTCGCTCAATATCGCGAAGTATTCACCGTCCGATATCCTACCGTCTTTCAACGCCATAGAGATCATTTCAGATATCGTGTCGATCTTGGAGTCGGCCAAGACGCAAATCTTGTTGTGTTTCCTCGCCTTCAGATATAATTTCCTACTCAAAAAGTTTCCGAGCATGCTAAACAATCCGGCAGTGAGAGCCACTCCTTCTACGGTCAACACGATCGGAATGCCGACCGCGGTCGACAACAATCCGATGCCGGCCGCGTGTAAACCCATGGAAATCGTGATGAGTGTCGTGTCGATCGCGTTGACGAATTTCACGAAATGCGAATACTTCTTCTTGACGGAACGATGAGAATCTCTCTCTCGAGTTAGATACTCTTGGATTCTACTGATTTGATCGATGCGATACCCCTCTCCTCTTTCTCTTTCTTCTGGCGACGGCGCCGTCGGCAAAACGTCAATCGGCTTCTCGTCCTCATCGTCCACTAACGTCGGATACAATTTATTTCTGGTTCTCATTTTTGTTTTTTTCTTTCTAATATTAGATAAAAAATTTATGTGTGTATTTATTTTTATTTTCTATTCTCCCTTATTTTATATCAATGGGAAAACTTAGACGTATGCTTCGTTGAACAATAATTTCAAGATGCATCCCTTATCTCGTAAACTCAGACTTTTACGCGCCAATTTCTGTTCTTCCAAATCTGTGGGCTTGCTTCGATTCTTACAGTGGAGTAATCTCTTCCAAAACGCGATCACTTCATTGATTTGAACGCGTTCGAACGCCGGTTCGAAATACTTGACGACCATATCTTCCCTTTCCATCCACAGACACGAATGATTCACGTGATCGAAGTCTAGGTGATCCCGACATCCGACGCATCGTTCTAACAAGAGACGACCTAGATGTTCGTTCACGCAGAATGCGTAGGCTCTCATCAGCATTTTTAAAAGAAACCTCACTCTAATATCCTGAGAATCGCTCATGATTTACGTATTTTTTTTTATTATCTATTCGATTTGATATATTCATTTTTCTAAATAACTATTATTTATATATTTTTTTTTCTCTCCTATATATATCAATCAAAAACGTGACAGCAGGCTCGCGAATTTCTAACACACCGACAACACTCTTTGTTCAAAACATTTCCATAGATCACCTCGCAATAACGTGCGCCAGTCTCACTTCGAGAAATGCAACAGTGGGTTTGCCGATTCAAACATCACCTCTTTCACGCGAGTCGATTTCAGACTCAAAATCCGCAGAGTAGATCTCCGTCTACGCCTCCATGGGGTTTTCAGCGTTAACATCGTGTGCGGATAGGATTCGGTGTTAAATTGCGAGCAAAAAAACGTTTTGCCGATTCATACATCATCAGACCTAAAATCCGCAGAGTAGATCTCCGTCTACGCCTCCATGGGGTTTTCAGCGTTAAAATCGTGTGCGGACGCAAATTGTTAGAATCGGCGAGAGGATGATGTTTGAATCGGCAAAACGCTTTTTTGCTCGCAATTTAACACTGAATCCTATGGGAGAAATCCATTGCCGATTCAAACATCAAAACGGTACATGTACTGTACGAAAAATTTTAAAAGTCTAGGATTCAATTCAGTGTTAGTTGAACTTAAAGTGGATTCTAAAGCACCCTAAAAACGTTAAAAATCTTGTACACGTACACGAGTTTAACACTAAATCCTATGGAGGTGTACATGTACGTGTACACGTACATGTACGATGATGGTTGAACCGGCGTGTATCACCTACTGTCGTTGAATAGCCGATGTCTCCCTATAGGTGGCAGTGCCGTTGAGTAGCCCCTGCTGGGCCGGGTCTCAGTACCCCTCAACAGGAACAGGGATGTCCCTTTTCAGGCTTTCGACCCTTCTTCTCTCCGATCGACTCTGTCATACTCTGTCGGCTCGAAGGGCTCGAACCGAGGAGTAGCAAGAGCAGCTCCTCGAGAAGAGACTCCTCGAACAAGTCATACAGATGAGTAACTGGGGAGCTGCTCCAGAAGCAGCTTTACGAACGACTCCCTGAAATGAGCTTTCGAGGAGCAAATTAGTAATCAAAGAGCTAGTCCCAGTGACTCTTCGAACGATTCTTCTCCATCTGGATCGGAATGCTCGGTGTAGGGTTCCTGGCTCACTGGCACAGGTTGTGGAGGCCTGGGCTCGTGGAATAAGGTCGACGGGTCTCTGATGTGATGAGGGTATTTGGTCGAGAAGGGAGGGCTTCTGGAAGAAGGGGAAAGGAGACTGTGTCACTCTTTGTCAAACGGCAGAGGTAAGGTCACCGTGTCAAATACGGGAATGTAAGCCACCGGGGCAAGTATGGGGAGCCGAGACTTCTGAGATAGGGTGGCTGGGTAGTAGATAGTAGATAGTAACTTGCTGAGATAGGGTGGCTGGGGTGGCTATCGCAAGATAACTAACTTGCACGTGCAAGGTAACTAACATGCACTTGCAAGATAGTAACTTGCATGTGCAAGATAACTAACTTGCAGGTGCAAGATAGTATCTTGCACGCGCAAGATAGCTAAACTGCACGTGCAAGATAGTAACTTGCACGTACAAGATAGCTAACCTGCACGTGCAAGATAACTAACCTGCACATGCAAGATAGTAACTTGCAGGTGCACGATAGCTAACCTGCATGTGCAAGATAGTAACTTGCAGGTGCAAGATAGCTAGCCTGCACGTGCAATATAGTAACTTGCAGGTGCAAGATATCTAACCTGCACGTGCAAGATAGTAACTTGCAGGTGCAAGATAGCTAACTTGCACGTGCAAGATAGAAATAATACCCAACTGGCGCCTCAACGCTTCCGTAGTAAACTATTTTGAGTACAAAAATAAAATCTAATGACAAAATGTTCTCACCGTTACGGATATTGCACAATTCAGATCACGAAAGATAATCGGTGGCCAAATGTGCTCAACATATCCAAGAATAAAGCTAGGGCATCAACATTCTTCAAACCACAGCCACAGAGCTACATGGGAGTAAATCCAAAAACTGTCTTTCTAATACAGGTTCGTTGTAAATCATTATCGATTGCGCTGCATGCTGTCAAGAAATAGATCGCGCTATTTTTAATCCGTATGTAAACAAGACACCCCAAGAGTGTCAATCGATTTTTAGTATCCTATATAAGTACAAATTGTTTGTTTAACAAATACAGGGTAGAGCGGGTTCCCTATATATCTGCCGCTAGCGGAATTGGCCATTTCGTAGTGGGTATGCTAAAACCGTTAGGTGTGGCGCGGTTCAATTCTTCAGCTGCCCGGCACGCAGTTGTGGACCGTACTAGCTCAGGACTAAAGCACCGAGACTGAAGGGCCACATGCTTCGACCCACTGCCTGCGGTCAGCGGATACTGCTAGAGTGTATCAGCCGGTGCTTGCTATAAGGTACAGCGGTCACAGCTATAAGTGACACTCCAATATGTGTGAGGGCAGTTGTCGGAGGGCTGCCGGAGCTACACATCCAGCCAGGGCCCATAAGCATGTGGAAGGTTTTCCTCTTTTGCTATAATTTTTTTTGCGATTACACTTCGCAGCAGAGAGCCCGGGCCGGCGAGGGTAATGGACCGTCTCATAGGCTCTCGCCGTTGATGGGCTCGAGTGGATTTTTTTCAAGCTTTCGAAATTGGTATGCTGACCCTCCCTGCTGCTAATCGGCCCCTGGCGTTTATTTTAACTCCGCAACTTATAGAGGGTTTAATTGTATTGCCCCTCAAGTTCAATTATAAGGAATGTTCGTTTGTTTCTGTCTATTTCTTGAGTTACGAACGAACCCCAAAAAAGAAAGGTCAAACATAGTGTAAATGGGCTTCGTTCTGGGGGGGTTCATAACTCCAAAAATAGACAGAAACAAACGGCCATTCCTTATTTAACACCGTCCAAATAAAGGTCCCTCAAATGTAAAAGATATTAGCTTTTTATATCCTTTGATTATGATTAAAAATTTTAAAATATTATTTTATATTTTTTCAACTGCTCCAACCAGGCAAAGGAGGTTGCCACTGTTTATGGGATCAAACGCTCCTTTGGATCAAACTGTGACATTAGAAGTCAACACGAGTCTGTTGTTTGTGAACTATGTAAGGTAAATTGTTAAATATTGCTATGAGATTCAACAGCGGTTTAATAAGAGTTCTTTTTGTGAGTGGCCTAAAATTGTCAATTCTTCCTGAAATTACGCATGGCGAAGACAAAATGAAATGTGTTGGACGCCATTTGTCGGAGCCAAATAGTGATGGCTTTGGGCTCAATGGCGTTGAATTGTCTTGAGAGAATAAAATCATACTTGAGTTGGATTCATGCACGGTAGGGGTCTTTTGTTACACAGCGCGTGTATTCTACCCCCTTAAAGTTTTCACTGCCCTCCCCCCTCCCCAAACGTTGGCCCAATGCACCTTTCACACAACAAAGAGCCCCAATATAGGGGCTACACACGCTACAAATGCCTCAGATTCGCTCTCAGAGCACTACAGTTTGCAAAATGTTCTAGGGGGTGCGTGGGGTGTGTGAGAGGTGGGTGGTGTGTATGGGGGGGGGGGGCTGCTAGTCCTAACTAGTATCCTCTTTCGTTGCCCCTTCTCTCACTTTCCGTTAGGACTAACTGGGAGAGGTCCCCGTAACTTACGCCATGGCATTTCAAATATCACCCCTTCCCCCGAAAAAATGGCTAGGACACCCCTTACTGTGGAATCATAGACTGACTCGCCTGGAAGGGAGAGTGTGGACGAGGTGAAAGACGAGGATTTGATTTTTCCAAAAATTTGAAGTTGGGGTGAGACTTCTTTTATGGCGAGGAATCGAGACCAAAACATTTTTGATGAACGATAACATCTCTAATTTCTGTCAAGGTTTATGGTCTCGCCTGCCACAAGACACCAAAAATACTATCTTTACTAATGTCAGCAGAGAAAATAAATAAATGGATGATGTTGGGAAAAACATGAATTAAATCAATTTATAATTTTCTTTTACCGGCAATAGCACCCGTCGGCGTTTGAACCATTTTCCCACATCCAGGAAATAGTTCTAGTGCAATCTTGAGAAACTGCGGGAAGATTCTCCAACTTGGTACTTCTTCTGAGTAAAAATCTATAATTTTCTGCAAATCGCATACTTTGACTGACTCCACCATCTGACTCCACATAGTCCCCTCGAGTGTTATGATCGCCCTAAAAACGAAAACAAAAGGCTCGGAAGTTCAAACCTCACATCGAGGTGCACAAACTGGAATTCAGCCATCTGACTGAGTGACAATCGGACAAGGACGTAGCCAGAGGGTCTTCAATGGGTGTGTGATCAGTTAGGTTTCTAGGCCCTAGGCATGTCCCGATGGCCGTAAGTTCCCCCTCGCGATGGTGGGAGTCCGGGGGGGACGCCTGGAAAAAATGTTCTATGTTTTTGCCCCCCCTGCCCCCCCCACCCCCCCCCCCCCCCCGAGAGATTGATTCTGAGGCCTCCCTCGGGTTTAAGTGTAGTCATTCCACCCACAAGAAAAATGCATTTCTCCAGATAGCCCTATGAGTTTTCCCCCACACTGGCCAGGCTACACAAAGACTATAGTCTGGCAGCAGTTCTGCCAATACCAACTCGTCCCAACTGACTGCCAGTCAGATGGAAGGAGCAGTTTTTTGCTGAATAGCTGTCAGTCTATAGCCCTTGTGTAGCCTGGTCGGTGTAGGGGAAACTGAACGATGCATTCGGAAAACCGGACCGGTCGCAAATCGAGTCGGAATTAGGAAAATGTTGTCAGCTGCTAATTTGAAAAGTCGGAGAATTTGATTGAAAATTGGAAAATCGCTTTGTCTCTGACCTAAACAATATGACTAGAGCTAATTAAATTAACATTAGTGAATTTCCAGCTTTTGGAATTTACATCACCTAATTTCCAACTTTTGAAATTCTGGGCGATAATTAGGGAGAGTGATGATAACATATTAAGCTGATCAAACTATCTGACTGGGAGGGAATTGAACTAATGGCCACTTAAGACTCTCGTCACTCAGTCTCTCCGGTAAATGGACGAATACGTTTTGTTCTGATGCTCATGTTTTCTCCCTTATTGATTCCGCGTCCACCGGACTCTACCGTACTCTACTGGACTCCACCGGACGAGTCAATAAGGGACAAAGTGTAACAATGAGAACACAAAATAGGTTAGATTCATTTGTTACCCTGATTTATGGGTCATTCTGACTGAATAGGTTTATCAACTGATCCCATAGAACCCCCGGGAATGATTTTGAGGCTAATGTTAGGCTGAACGCAATGGAGATATTTACAGACAGAGCTTTTGTGGTATGTTGTGTCTTACAAACTTTTTTCAGGTTAAGGAGCCTGAGGTGTTATTTACTATTTGATTTTAACACACAGAAAAACCGAACCGAAATCGAGGTTTCTCCTGAAACTTAATCGAAACCGATACCGAATCTTAAAAATCAAAACCCTCCATCTCAACTTACAAAACATAGCTTATATTCCTATATTGGGACGAGCTTGCCGAGATATTTTCAACAAGGGATGCATAAGTTATGTTTTTCAGATAAATTTTTTTTTTGAGTTATTCCAAAAAAAAAAAAAAGAGAAAAAATGTTTGTACAAGTATCGTCTGCGTACGACGACTATCGATATCTATTTCTTAAAAAAAATATTTTTTTCTCAACCGACTAATTGCTAATTGTGTGTGTGTGTGTGTGTGTGTGTGTGTGTGTGTGTGTGAGAGAGAGAGAGAGAGAGAGAGAGAGAGAGAGAGAGAGAGAGAGAGAGAGAGAGAGAGAGAGAGAGAGAGAGAGAGAGAGAAAGAGTGTGTGTGTGTGTGTGTGTGTGCGTGTAGCTATAACAATCTTGCCAATTGAGATGGCTATCTTATAACAATCTTGCCAATTGAGATGGCTGTCTCTAGGGGGATGCTGAACAACAAATCGCCGGCTACAACACACATCAGGCTTTTGAGAGTTATCTCCTTGTTACCGTCCCACTGGAGAGGTGACAGTAACAACCGAAATGTCCTAATTTGAACTAATGAGATTGGAATTACTACCCCAGATTTGTTTTGCCAGTCTGACTGTGTTATTCGGTGACGATGCATTTCAAATATTCTTTAGAACATAACCTGTCGTACTGGAGGCTGCGGTTAATTTAACTCTTTACCTAACAAATCTACCGCATCCGTCCGCGTTATATGCGAATTCAAGAGTTTATTTTTTTTTTCAAAACATTTCAACAAAAGCATATCACGTGACCCCTCATTGGAACAAGCTCAACGGGCCCGCGCAATATGCAAATTCAGGAGTGGAAATTTAAAAAAAAATTCAGCAAAGGCATATCATGTGACTCCCTCCCCTCAATGGAACGGACTGGCTGTGACGGTTCCAATGAGGTGGTCACGTGATATGTTTTTGTTGAATGTTTTTGAGAAATTTGACAAAATATTGTATAAAATAATAAATTTTGATATCGTCTGCGCTGGGTAAAGGGTTAACATATATCAGACTACCTGTTTAGGGGAACGCGGTAGCTAATTGGTTAGAGCGATGGATTTTAAACCAGAAGGTCGACTATTTGATCCTGACCCACACCATCTACGCTGTGTCTGTGAGACACTTAATCCCGATTTCCCACATAGGGCTATGGTTGCTCCCTGCACGTAATCGACGCCCTTGCCTTCAACCACCACAACTGCCGGGTTAGTAAGCTGAAAAGCCTGCATTGCAGCTGCTAGCCTGCTCCGTGGTTCTTTCTGGATACTCCGGTTTCATCCACCCATAAAACTGTCCAACACGGTTTGACCCTGGCTGTCGGAAGTGTCGTTAACCGTTTACCTAACGTAACGGCAAAAACAGGCCAGCGCTATTCTCAAAATCGCCAATTAATTTTCATTATTTATTTCATTTTTTGTCTCAAAAACATAGGTTATGACCCCTCGTTGGAACGAGCTCGACGAGCTCGTTCCAACGAGGGGTCATAACCTATGTTTTTGAGACAAAAATGAAAAACATTAGTTATTCAAGAATCATTTTTGCAAGTGTCGTCTGCTTTTCGGGTTAGGTAAAGGGTTAAATCCCAATAACCAACAAACCAAACAAACTAGTTTTATAGAACTCTGACCTATTTTCGTAGGAATAGAACAGCGTGTACGGACGCCGACACATCCCTTACTTTTATCGTCATCAAATTCAAATTTCGATAACGTTATCTCCATGAAGTTATGAGACGAATAGGCAAGTTTCCCTTTGTTACTTTTTAATCTACGTGAATGATATGAGATACTCCTCTGTTCTTAACCTCTTATCATTTGCCGACGACACAACCCCGTTTACAGCTGGACATGACCTGAATACTCTGGAGACAACAGTTAATACTGAGCTGAATAAAATATTCGACTGGTGCTGTTGCAACAAACTCCAAGTGAATGCCAATAAATGTAAATATATTATGCTACACCCACCGAACATTCCGAACAAATCCGACTTACTAAATATTGTTCTTAACAATACTAAGCTTTCACCCATAGGTAACTCCCAACAAGAAAAGGTCGCTAAGTTCTTAGGCGCATACTTTGACGAAAACCTCAATTTTTAGTACCACATTTCCGCACTATGTTCTAAGATGTCAAGTGCAATCTACTGTCAAAACAAAGTGAAAAATGTTCACCCCAAGAAATCACTGATATTACTGTATTATACATTAGTTCATAGTCACCTACTGTATGCAATCCATATTTGGGGGCATGGGCCATCCAGAAGTAAAATATACTCTCTACAGAAACGCGCTATGCGAGTAGTTAGTTGTAAAAAATATAATAGCCATACCGATCCCTTATTTAAGGATATAACATATTAAAATTTAACGATCTATACAAAGTGAATGTCTCTCTATTCATGTACGACTGAAAAAACGATAGGATGCCCGACTCATTCAAAACTTGTTTTAGTGTACACTCATCAACTGGACTTCAAACAAGACAAGTTGGCATGATACAGTCGCAGAAAGCAAGAACTCAAATCTCTGCCAAACTGCCAAAACATAGCTTCCCTAAGATTTGGAATGGAATTGATTCTGACTTACGGGCCCTACCTTCCGGATATGTTTTAAAGAAACAGCTTACTAATGAATGCTTAACAAACTACTCCTCACATGTTACCTGTTCGTATCAAATATGTCCAGATTGTAGGCCTAATGCTCATTGATACTCGCATGTCTCGTCACTCGCCCGTAGGACCCTTATATGAGAGAGAGAGGGAAAGATGTCGTCGCCTGGGTGCTTGAGTGCTCTATGTGCCAGTGGGACATAGGGCACTCTAGCACTATGGTATACCTTAAGTCTCCATTGACGTCCATACCTTAAGTATGACGTCAATGGAAACAGGAAATCCTTCTATTTGCCAATAACATTCCCTCCTCCTAGTTACAAACGAGCCATATTCTAAATACTTCTGCTCAAGGCGCCGACTGTTCGAGTCTTTCCTACCAAGAAAAAAAGCATTCTTAATCGTAGGACGCCATTGTCAGCCCATGTCGGTGACTTCTCCAATTATCTCATCCCACCCAACCTCAAATTAATCTCCCAATCATACCTTGCTCCACCATCTCACGTCTTATCTTATATATCCAAATTTGTAGTCTACCGTCAAATTGCACTCGCGCATATCGGGTGCAGTCTTTCGCGTACACTGGGAAGGGGTTGTTTGTAGTTTCGAGGTCTTCCTTCCTCTCATCATTCATTCAATAGCTAAGCCATAGGCAGTGGTACTTATGAACAAAAATAGCCAGCCTACTCCATTTCTGTGTAGTCATTTCTGTATACTCTTTCTCTCTTCCTGGGGGCAACAGGAAGACAGCCAATGTGGCTATGTTGTCTCCCAACAATTTACCAGTGTATCATACATGTATATACGTAAAACTCTCTGTACAAATCTAACTTGTAAATTTGGTATTTTGTTGAATAAATTTCATTTCATTTAATAATAAAAAATAACAGCCAGCTCCCTGAGCTCTCTGTTGTTTTCGTTTTTTTAAAGTAAGAAAAAGAAACTTGGATATTTATTGCAAGCTAATTTGAAGCGACTGGTTCATAGGTACTCCGTCATTAACTGGTTGAGGGCTAGATTATTTTTGATGGCCTGAATTTGTTATTCATATTTTTTTTTATTACAAATTATTGGAGAGTGCCCACTGGCAATGGATTTTATGTAATTTACAAATTATTATATTTTTTCTATATGTGTTAAAAATGTTATCTCAGTGAACCCCTGTTGATTTATGCTTTTGGAGGAAAAGTCATTATCCCCCTTTAGGATAAGAACCACCCCAACAAAAACAGAATGGGCGGGTTCGTCTCGATGAGACATACGTTCACGCACGGATTCAGGCGATACTCCTGGAGTTTTGGCTGAATAATAGGCAGGTCAAAGTACCACCGGTAGCAACATAACCGGTACCAGGACGGGACAGAGGCTGTCCTGCCGAAACCGGTACTGGTATCGGGACAAGTCGACAATTGGGTGACATCACAATCAGATGGGAGAAATTCGTATTTAAACCGACCCAGACCCAAGATCGCGAAGACAAACATGGCATTGTACTAATTATTCTGCGGCGACATCAAAGTAATCATAAAGCACGAAAATCGTGCTTTATGATTACTTTGATGTCACCACAGAATAATATCTTTGAAGTAGCCGATGACAGTGCTTTCATTGACTTTGATGCCACGTTTGGAAATGATCGGCCTTATCGAGGTGGTGGTGTAGACAGAACATGCCCCTTTTGAGTGTTTTGATATGTTCATTCACAAATAAGCTGAAAGTATGTCGTGTAAGTGTGCCATACACAATTCATCTCCTGTGTTCCAATGTGTTCTATGTGCCAGTAGGTACATAGAACACATTGGAACTCTGGGGAAGAATTATTAGCTCGTTTACCCTCTTTCAGTTAGGAATTTCCCCATAAAATAATTTTGCCCCGGTATCGGTGCCGGTTGGAGCATGAGGGAACCAGCGGTACCGGTTCAGGTACAGGTACCGGTTGACATGCCTGTTGAATACGCGGTGTGAATATATTTCCTCGTGCAGCGACAAAGCCCGGTTTCCGACACTCCATTTGTATGACCGATTTTGGGGGTGACACAAGTCCAAGTAACAGATCTAGTCTGTTTACAAAGTACACGATAACTAGCATTAGTAAAAGTTAATTAATTAATTAATTAATGGGTTTAACGACACTTTCCACAGCCAGGATCACCTTGTGTCTGACAGTTTTACAGGTGGAGGACGACAGAGTACCCAGAGAGAACCACCGAGCAACGGCGAGCAGCTGTCAGAATCCCCAACGTACTAATTCCGCAAGTTAGTTACTACTAAGAATGGTGCTCAGAAGGCTGAAGTTACTACTACGAAACAGCTAGAGAAAGAGGAATCCAAAGATGCCAGACAGGAAATTAAAGCAACCAACAAAGCCAAGTTATCAAATGAGAGATTTATCAAGAACCTAGCCATGCAATGGGAAGAAGCTCCAACCAACAAGAAGATGAAATGGTTAACCCACGCAGGAAGAACTACAAAGACAAATGCCTTGAGAAATTGAATTGTATACTTGAATAAAAATGAAATGTTATATATATTGTTGTTTGTTTTTTATCAACTACCCAACAGAAGTACCCGGATGTAGCATGAAGTACCCGGATGTAAAGTTTCTACAACTAGTATCCTCAAATAATACAATACCAGGTATCCTGAAATACCCGTATGTGCCTATGTGCTAGGGCACATTGTGTCACATTGTGCCTTTTCACATAAGCACTTATGACAAAAAAGGGATTCTCCGGTAGGTATCCTCGAATAAAACAATACTAGGACATAGGTATCCTCAAATACCCGTATGTGCCTATGTGCTAGGGCACATTGTGTCACATTGTGCCTTTTCACATAAGCACATATAAGCACATATCGGCACATCTGGCATGTGCCTATGTGCTAGGGCACATTGTGTCACATTGTGCCTTTTCACCACAGCACATATGACAAAAAAGGGATTCCATAGCCACAGGTGTTTTCCAAAAAATGGGATTCCTTGGAATATTACCATTGGATATTGAGGTGATGAGAATCGGATAGGACTTCGTTGTAATAAGGGAGATAACTCTGCATACAGATAAAGGGAAATCATGCAATCTGATTGGTTAGTTATAATTTATATAAATGATCTAGATAAATGAAACAAGAGTACTCGGAATAGGGTCAGAACTAACAAGAATAGACCAGAAATTGTTAAATATAGTAATAAGAAGCAAAGCTGTTCCAGCTGATGACTCTTCCACGCTACTGGAGTATACTCTAGAACAAAGGAACATGGCCAGATAGACGAAAACTATTGCATATATAGATAGAAGCAGAGAATTCTGAAAGAATTCGAAATAGTAAAACTTGTCGGGTTGTTTGTGGTAATTTGATTTACTCCGATTCAAACGAACACACCCTCCGAACATACCTCTGTCTTCTTGTAAGCCTTTGGGTAACATAGCAATCACGTGCTACCATAGAAACCAGGATTGCGGCCTCCAGTATACAAAATGGATGATGGAAACACGTATCACCACAACAACATGCGCTGCGCAAGCGCACTAACACCACGTATCACTATGGAAATGACGTCACAAGATGGCCGCTCACGCGGGCTACCATGATAACCAAACATGGCGGCACTGGGTCACGTGACATGACGTCACATGAGATCCCCCGATGAGATCCCCAAATGGCCCCTGAAAAGCCCGAGACATACTACTTCGGCACAAGCAGGGTTAGCATTGATTGAAGACAAGTGCACTATTGACGAGAAGTACGCCTAAGTGCACAGAGCCACCGTGCTCTCGAGTGGGCAATCAATAAGTGCCTTGCCCATGAAAACAACGCAGTGGACCTTTCGGTTTGAAGTCCAATATCGTACCACTGAGCCACCGCGCATCCAGCAAAAGTTGAAAGATATGCAAAACTCCAATCCGGACGAAAATGACCCCACTAGAAAATTATTGGGGAGAGGCCCCCCCCCCCCTTAGCGAGACCCCCCTGATGCAACAAAATTTACGTATAACGGATTGTGAAAAACTTACTTCGGCCTTTTCTTAAATCTTCGTCAGCAAGCTCTGCGTGACAAACAACAACTGTATTTTGTGAATGCAACCTTTTAAAATGAAAGGTTTGTAACCTGAATTCACTATCGTGTTGAATCGTGACGAGGCAAAGAATGAAATCTGGTGCACTGGGTTCATTCGAGTTGATTCAGATTTCACATACGAGAACGAAACGGAACGCAACAGAACAGAACAGAAAAACTACCTGTTTTGTTTGTCGACATATTTAGTCTGTCTGCATGAGATACTCGGACACCTATGTGTCACAGGCTTATGGAGGCTTTGAATGTGGTCCATAGTGTGTCATTCCTTTACTTCCTTGTCCGTACGGTAACTGGAATACAAATTCCTATCTCGATGCTTCTTAATAATTTGATAGGCAGCTCTTTAGCTCCCACAATCGGCAGAATCACCGGGGAGTGGACAGGGCGTTACGTCCACCACTTTTTATCAAACAGTGTCATGTCTTCACAAAAGTGGCCCCACAGACAGGCGGAAATATCTCGAGCGTTCATGCGTCTACATCGAAGACTGTACAAGAACTAGCACTCGCCATTCCGTAGTGACCCAAGTTTAATCTGAAACTGGTGTCCATTTTCATACTGTACAATGCATTGATTAGTACTGAGTTACTACCCTTCGAATGTGTGAATTCGCGTTTAGTATCACAGTACTGAATAGTTCATTAATCTACGTCTCAGGAGAGGAGCATGGACATAGAATTTAGACACAGAATTGGAGTCATAGAATTTCAGTTGTATACTAGACTTCATGATTCTGGAGAATCATGGCTTTTCCAGATAAGATTCCATGACTGTTTATGACCCCAGAGTGTCTGAAGAATTGTTTTTAAAGGGTCGTCCAACCTGACGTTGGTCAATTTGTTGACATTTTTCCCAATGCCTCAGAAACAGATAAGAGAAGTAAGGAAAGGCAAATTATATATCAAAATAATGAGTAAAGTGCATAGAAAAAGTACATATAATTTTTTCAGGAAAAAAGTGAATTTTATGATTTTGAAGAAGATTAATTTGCCAATGGCATAAGTAACGAACCGGTAAAACCACAAAATAGTCGGTAATTCGAAAGCCTTGTCCTCAATATAATGATAACATACTACAGACTCGGAGAAAGGATTTTTGACACACACTCTGGTGGGTTTTGATGTTTGAATGTAATAACACCAACACAGATTTTGGATGTTCCGGATGTGGCCATGTTTCGATGATGTTTATTCAGGTCATGTGATTACGATGTGGTTCTTGCAGAAAAACTCAATTTGGGCAATCATAAGAATGCAAGGACGTGATCACGCCCTTTATTTATTCGGGACAATGTATGAACGGATTTGCAAACAGGTGACAGCAAATACTTGAGCTGTTGATGTCATAACTGCAAAATATGGTTCGAAATTCCCTCTCGTGTTTACAGGCCGTCTGAACTTTTTTGTTGACAAAACATCTGAATTATTGCGCACTAGAAAGACAACATGAACCACTTGTAAAAAAAATAACCGAGTGTATAAAATCGGGACGATACACACAAAATAAGGCTATATGCATAACAAAGTAAGCAGAATGCTTCAGAAATAACCTTTTCACGAAATATATTCCAAATGACCTGGAACTATATTGAGCGTGTTGATTTCCCCCGATGTTGTGAAGTTATTTACTTCACAGTTACCATGGTTGTTCGCCACGAACTGTGTTGATGTCGGCACAGGACCGATTCAAGATGGGTTGAAAATGATGCATTCGCGCTTTTAAATAAGGTGCGTTTGGACAATACTGCGAATTAAGTTTTTTCTTGCAACCAACCATACTAACACAACCGTCGATCAGTGTCTTTTGTCATCGTTTTACACTGACAAATGTGACAAATCTCCTTCACCGGAAAGTATATCCCACTTTGCATATTACAATAAAAATAACTGCTGTCAGCGTGACCGTGTGGTCAAAACCGAAAGGAATTATCGAATCCATGGTAAAAATTAGCTGCAAGTGGCTTTTAAACAAATGAAATACACGAAATATTCGCAATTTCTTCATTATCCATGCCGAGTTACTTTTTAACCAGACCACATGCGTTCAGTTTGGTTTGTCTTCATGAAACTGATATTATTTGTGGTAATTTATAGTACGAGAAGGCGAAAGAAGCCAAATATTTCCCATCATCTATAAATTAATTAAATTTGATAATTCCTTTTATTGTACTGAAATTATGAATTGATAAGGTGGGTGTGTTGCGATTATTATGCCCCAGACCTGGAAGCTGTAAAATCAAAGGTGCACCTAGGGCCGTGCAGTGTGACCTCTGTCCTCTTTGTCTTACCCATTCATCATTACATGTACCAACATTCTCCCTTGTATCTCAACCACTGCTACTCCAATTTGAAGGATATTTGGTGTTGTGATCGAGCATCATGGGGAAACGATGCCTGTGTAGCTGCTGTAGCATGTGTTTTTTCCACACATTTTTCCATAGTTGTGGTACTTTTTCACTATTTTGAGTTAGAAAATTTTGTTTATAACTAGTTGATTTGTTACAATTTGTCGGAAAGTGCCTGCTGATACCCTCAAATGTATTGCTACAAAATATTTCTGGTGAAGATTTTGTTCCTATTACTTATCAAGCAACAACCTAATGAATATTCTGTATAAAGCCACCAATCTGATGTTTGACACTTTTATCGGAGCTGTTATGAAGGCTTATGAAACTCAAAATGTTGATTATGGCAGGACTTTTCTACTCACCCATTAATCGATAAATTAAGTGTTATAGTTGGAAGTAAGAAGCATGAAAGGTCCAGAACTTAAAGTCTAAAAAGAATGTTTTGCAATGTAACATGGTTTTGCAGATTCACTTATTTGGAGGGTTACTTGTCTGAGAGTGTTTGGAACATATGTGGCCAGGATCTTCAAAAAGAAAAAAAGAGTTAAACTTTAAGAAAAAAGTCATATGCCTTGAATGCCGGATGTAGATTCATACAAGGAAGAGAGCTCAGCCCCCCCCCCCCCTCCCCCCGCCCGGGAAATTTGTTGTGTCAACTGGAGCTCCCTTGTCACCTTTTGGGGATTGCTTTGTGTACTGCGTTCTTGAAAAAAATATGTGAGACCCTCCTGGAATGCCCTGCCGATCTCAATATGCCAATAAGCCTCCTTGGGTAAAGTCAATGCAATAATGGTTATGTAAGGTTGATTTGTTGTGTTTTGAATAACAATGTACTTTTAAGTACATTAGATGGTTTATTGCAGTGACAGGTTACAATTACCCTTATTTCGTCTCCAACAAATATCATGAGTGTATTGGTGACCAAGAGTAAACAAAGCTATTATACTTATTGATAAACCAGACAAATTTATCAATTTAATCATTATCAAACTGATGCATACGATAAAAGGGGTTACAGTGCAAGGGGTTTGTAAATATATTTATTCATCTACAATGTATGACTTTGCAGTGCATTCTGCAAAGGAGAATATCATAGTTTCTTTCCAAACCACCACAATGACACATACATCTTTATATTGGGAGACACTCTTTTGTCCTTCCATACTTCTTCTGGTGGACTCCTTCAAGTTGACCTTTGCTGAACTCCCCAAATCAAAACATAAACAAAAGAAAATGTCCACCTTCAATCATTGAGCACTCCACTTATAACATTTGGTCTCAATCTTTATTACTTTCATGAATTAGGAAAATATTTCTTCCAGTATGTACTTCAATGTTTATAGAATACAGCTGTTATTTTATTTTGAGGAATTTTATTGTAAAAATTTTGCTCTCTTGCCTATGCCATAGCAGACTTTCAGGTAGTGCTATTTACACATGGCAGCAGTTCCATGGCAAATTTCAGTTTCCACGTGTTCTATGTGTCATTCCAAGCATTTTGGTATATAATTTATTGGGGTTATTCATTTTGGGCCTTTTTTAGTCTTGAAAGAAAATTACATGAAATTTGACCAAAGTTAGGTTGGACGTCCCCTTAATTCTATCACTAAAGTATTTTCATTGATGCCTTGGGAAAAGTGGGTAAAATAGTCTCAAATGAACCAGTGTGATAAAAGAAAGCTTAGGTTCAATCATCATTATTGATGGAGAGAGTTAATATCAATATCAGCGTCTGAGAATCAGCGTCTAATGCGAATAACCCATTATATCTCAAGTTTATCTAAAAATCTTGATGTTTGACAGTTTGTTGAGGGTTAATGAAGACTTGCGAGAATAATTCTTCTCCAGAGTCTATTTGTTCTTGAAAATCTGTAAGAACCACTTGAGGATATCGAAAGAAAATGTGAACTTTGAGTTCTTAAGCATGTCATGTATAGTTCCTGTATCAATTATCTCCAAATAGGCTACAGTTGTTATGGATGATTATGTCATCTTTTCACACCTTCTACTGTTCACCCTGTCTGTTAATAGCAGAACTACTTTTCTCTCTAATTGGTTTTCCCAGTATGGGAGTGAACAAACAGTGGTATATTTGAATGGATTAGTTTTATTTATTACACTGAAGACATCTATACATACAACGAGAAACATGAAGTTATAGACAACAATAATTACATATATTAATAGGAAGTGTTGTTCATACACCTATGCAGATAAAATACTATACCCTGGGATGGAGGAGGGGCAGTATAGCCGTCTTACAAACAAGTATATACCTAGCCCCACTGCCGGGAATATGTTGGCGCCACCACTGCATTTGATAACCGCCTTACAGAGTAGTAAATATACCTGCCCCCTCTTCCCATGTTGGGGGACTCCCCTTTTTATTATAAGGTTCCTTAGGCACAACATAGCGTCCGTAAGATGGCTATATACTGCCACGTTGTCACCCTGGGGTGGAGGAGGGGCAGTGTATAGCCGTCTTACTGACTAGTATATACCTGGACCCACTGTCGGGGAAATGCTACAGTGTCAACACTGTATTTGAAATTATAAGTAACTGATCCCATTGTAGCAAACGTTATTTACTGCTTTCTTATACAGTGCAGTGTGGAATACGAAGTGAGGCGTACCTTTCAACGTGTATGGCTGGAGGAAGAGGCAAGGAGGGGTGGTAAGCTCGATAATTTTGTTGGGATAAATCGACCGCTGGCGTGGGACACCGTGGGACTGAACGATGAAACAACGACACAGTGAGAGTGGAACTTATGGGCGGTTATTCTTGATAATAAATAAATATACACTTACTTTTGAGTTCATCTTGGAGAGGATTCACTGGAAATCGTATATCGACAACCGTTACTTCTCAGTTACACTCTGGTCTCATCCTATGAATTGCACTTCAGACTTCTCAAATCTAGCCCCCATCTCCGTCATTACCCGCCAGAATTCTGGCTCGCTAAAAACTTATTTTTACTTTATTCACCCAACATTTAACATAATGACAACTAGAGGTGTTTCGCAGGGCCACGGGAGCACCAGAGGGCAGGGCAACCCATATTTTGAGGGCTCTTTCCCCAGGGCAGTATGCCAGCTATGCTCCCAACCACGCCCTCTCCCCATCGGCCTGGGTGCTTCTCACGATATAAAGGTCTGTGGGGAAGGGGCCCGTTAGCAAACAAACAGGGACAGGTGTACTTGGTGAAAAAAACAGCAGGCGGCAGGTGTCCTAGGGAAAAAACAGCAGGGGGTAGGTATCCTAAGTAAAAAAAAACAGCAGGGGGGGGGGGGGGGCAGATGTCCCTGTTAATTAATTTTAATAGGGGGCAGTTGTTCATGGATCAGGTATCCGTATCCCATTGCCCAGTATTCCAAATTTTCTATGGTACCTGGCCTTGACGGAAACAACATTTCAACAAGAAACAACGAGAAACCTATTTGCAGTAAATCTGCAAATATAAACTTGATTTTAGGACCATTCCATGGACAGTTTAAAGCCCACTTCGATATCAGCGTTCCTTACTCTCGTCCTTTCACTGCATCGCCGCAGTGTTTTACCTAAGTCAAGTTCTTATGTCTTGCAAGTTTGGCCGACATGCTTTCAATTTAGTTATAGACAGCTACATATTTATAATTTCGTGATTACTGATTAAATACCCTTCCTACTTACAAACTGATCCTCTGTTAATTCTACGCGCGGTGAAAGAAGTTTTGCTTAGCTTTTATATACCCATTGGGTGCTGTTGGTGCCCGAAAATAGTACATTTTATCAAAATGTTGATATTTAGCAGTCCGTGGAGGGTTAACAAATGCTTAACGGAATATTTTGTCTATGCAAAATGTAGGATCAGACAAAGACCTGCTAATGGTAATTTTTTCTTCAATGTCTACAAAAAGTGTTTGGAGAAATCTAAAGAAAATGGGAATTTTAAGCTTTTAAGGGGTATCTCTCGTTAACCAACCCAAAATGGGTTAAGACTCCTTACCGCATACAAACATTTTTCCCTATAAATTTTGCGTCTGATAATAAGTTATGTTTCTCTGTTAAATATCCATTGGATGCTGTTGGTGTCTGAAAACAACCCATTTTATCAAAATTTTGATGTTTAGCAGCTCGTGGAGAGTTAACAAATGCTCACCGGAATATTTTGTCCATGCAACTTGTGATGTCACACTAAGACCTGTGAATGGCTATTTTTTCTTGAAATCTACAAGATGTTTTTAAAGAAATCCAAGGAAAACATGAATTTTTAAGCCTTTGATGGGTATCACTGTTTAATCAGCCCGAAACGGGTTAAGGCTTGTTTTTTTGAATACCCTTATTACAAAAATTATTCTCTTTGAATTCCACTTCCAATAAAGGAAGTTATGTTTATTTCCTAGCTACAGGTTGGGTACTGGGATGGGGGTGGGGGTGGGGGTGGGGGTGGGGGGGCTGCAAACAGCCTATTTTACCAAAGTGTTGATGTTTGAGAGACTGTGGAGGATTACCAAACCTTTATCAGCATATTGTGTCCTTGCAGTTTATAATGTCACACCAAGACCTGCGAATGACCAGTTTTTCTTGAAAATCTACATGACATGTTTAGGGAAATCCACGTAAAACATGATTATTTAAGCATTTGAGGGAATCACTCTTAAACAAGTCCAAAACGGGTTAACAATTGTTTTTTGAATAACCTTATTACTTAGAAAAATGGTCCTCGGTGACTTCTACTTCCAACAAAGGAGATTATGTTGATCTCTTAGTACACAGTGGGTGCTCATTTTCTGAAAATTACGATGCTTGGCAGACTATAGATGGTTAATAACTCTTACACTGGGTGTTATGGGTGCCCAAGAAGAACTCATTTTCTCAAAATGTCTATGCTTAGCAATCTCTGTCGGGTTAACAAATGCTTACCGGAATGTTTTGTACATGCAACTTGTAATGTCACTGCAAAACCTGCGAATGGTCATTTTTTCTTGAATTTTTTTTTGAGAAATCCACAGAAAACTGGAATTTTAAGCTTTTAGGGGTATATCTCCTTAACCAGTCAAAAATGGGTTAAAACCTCGATTTTTGAATACCCTTACTACTAACAGAAATGCTTCACTATCAGTTTTGCGTCCGGTTAAAGAAGTTACGTTTCTCTGTGCCATTCCCATTTGATGTTGTTGGTGTCCAAAAAGACTATTTTTTTCAATATTTTGACATTTAGCAGCCCATGGAGGTTTAACAAATGCTTACTGGAATAATTTATCCACGCAACTGGTAATGTGACACCAAGACCTATCAACGGCCATTTTCTCTTGAAAACCCAACAAGATGTTTGTGAATAAAGCCAGAAAAAACATAATTGTTTTAAGTTTTTGATGGATATAACTATTAACTACCACAAAAGGGGTTAACGCTTGGTTTATTGAATACCCTTATTACTTACAAAAATGGTCCTCGGTGAATTTTACTTCCAACAAAGGAGATTATGTTTATTTCTCGGGTACACATTGGGTGCTGTGCGTGTCCAAAAACAGCCCATTTCAACAAAATTAAGATGCTTTGCAGCCTGTAGAGGGTTAATAAACGCTCACCGGAATATTTTGTCCATGCAACTTGTAATTTCACACAAAGACCTGCGAGTTGCCAATTTGTCTTGAAAACCTTCAAGATGTTTTTAGAGAAATTCACAGAAAATGGGAATTTTAAGCTTTTAAGGGGTATATCTGCTTAGCGAGCCGAAAATGGGTTAAGATCTCGATTTTGGAATACTCTTACTACTTACAAAAATGTTTCCCTATCAGTTTTGCGTCTGGTAAAATAACTTACGTTTCTCTGTGGCATTCCTATTTGATGTTGTGTTCAAAACAGACTATTTTTTCAGACTTTTGACATTTAGCAGCCCATGGAGGGTTAACAAATGCTTTGCAGAATAATTTATCCATGCAGCTGGCAATGTGACACCAAGACCTATCAATGGCCATTGTCTCTTGAATACCCTACAAGATGTTTGTCAAGAAATTCAGGGAAAACAAGAGTTTTTTAAAGCTTTTGATGGGTATCGCTATTAACCAAAACAAAAGGGGATAACGCTTGGTTTTTTGAATACCCTTATTACTTACAAAAATGGTCATCAGTGAGTTACACTTCCAACAAAGGAGATTATGTTTATCTCTAGGGTATACAATGGGTGCTGTGGGTGTATGAATCAGCCCATTTCAACAAAATTACTAATCTTGGCAGCCTGTAGAGGTTTAATAAATGCTCACCGGAATATTTTGTCCAAACAACTTGTAATGTCAAACAAAGACCTCCGAGTTTTGAATTTTTCTTGAAAACCTTCAATATGTTTTAGAGAAATCCACAAAAATGGAAATTTTAAGCTTTTAAGGGGTATCTCTCTTTAGCCTATACAAAATGGGTTAAGACTTCGACTTTTGAATACCCTTACTACCTACAAAAATGTTGCCGTATAAATTGTGCGCTCGATAAAAGAAGGCATTTTTCTTTGTGGAGTATCTATTGGGTTCTGTTGGTGTCCAAAAACATCCTATTTTATCACAGGTTTGATTTTTAGTAGCCCGTGGTCAAAACGGGTTAACTCTTGTTTTTTTTAATGCCCTTATTGCTTACAAAAACGATCCGTGGTGAATCTCACTTCCAGTAAAGGAAGTTGTGTGTATCTTTCGTGTATCTTTTGGATGCTTCGCGAGCACGAAAACAGCCCATTTCATAAAAAGTTTGATGTTTGACAGCCTGTGGAGGGTTAACATATGCATTTCCTAATATCTCTTGTATATGAATGGTCGCGCCACAGACAGGTCTAACCATGATGAATGTTTTGAAAACTCTGCAAGACGTGTTTTGAGAAAGTGCCTATAAACCCTAATTTTGACAGTGTTTTGCTAATTCTGGTAATATAAGAGTTAAATCGAAAATTCGGCTCTTGTTTATTTTTAGATTTTGTGCCCCACTATGCGTGTGCAAAACTGTATGAAAATCGGTTCGAAAATGGCTTCCGAATCATACGGACAAAATATGTGGAAAAAATACCCCCCCCCAAAAAAAAAAAAATAAATAATAAGAAGAATCCGTAGAAAAACAATAGTCTTTTCCAGAGGGAAAGGCCGAAAAAAAATAATAATCCATAGAAAAACAATATTCTTTTCCAGAGGGAAAAGCTTAAAAAAAACTCCAAAATAATAATCCGTAGAAAAAACAATACTTTTTTCCAGAGGGAAAAGCTTAAAAAACAAAATAATAATCCATAGAAAAGCAATAGTCTTTTCCAGAGAGAAAAGCCTAAAAAAATAATAATCCACAGAAAAAAAAAACCCTTTTCCAGAGGGAAAAGCTTAAAAAAAACTCCAAAATAATAATCCGCAGAAAAACAATACTTTTTTCCAGAGGGAAAGCTTAAAAAAACAAAACAAAATAATAATCCATAGAAAAGCAATAGTCTTTTCCAGGGGGAACAGCCTAACTAGACTTTATGATTCTGGAGAATCATGGCTTTTCCAGATAATATTCCGTGATTTTTCATGACGCCAGAGTGTCTGATGAATTGTTTTAACTGTCTCACTGAAGTTCCGTTATTGATGTTACGAGAAAGGTGGGTTTGGTAGTCTCAAATGACTCAGTGTGATAAAAAAATGTTTAGGCAAAAACCATCATTAATGGTGGAGAGGGTTAATATTAATATCGTCCTCCGACAAGTTAATGACGTACAAAAGGAGTTATGTTTGTTTGTCACATGCCCAACTGAGTGCTGTGGCTATTTGAAAATAGTCCATTTTATCTCAAATATATCAAAAATATTGATGTCTGGCAGTTTGTAGAGGGTTAACAAGTGCTAACAGGAATATTTTTCCATTCAACTTGTAATGTCACACCAAGAACTGCGAATGGCCATTTTTTTCTAAAAAATCTACAAGATGTTTTTAGAGAAATCCAGGGAGAACATGAATTTTACGTTCTTGATGGGTATCATTGTTTATTATCCAGCCAAAAATGGGTTATGGGTTTCTTTTTGAATACCCTTATAACTTACAGAAATAATTATTTGTGAATTCCACTTCCACTTATGTTGATCCTTCCTCATAACTTTGGGAGCCTTGGGTATGCAAACACAGCCCATTTTATCAAAATTTTGATGTTTGAGAACCAGCATAGGGTTAACAAATGCTTACTGGAATATTTTGTACATGCAACTTGTAATGTCACACTCAGATCTGTGAATGACCATTTTTTCTTAAAAATCTATAAGATCTTTTTTAGTGAAATCCTCGGATAGCATGAATTTTTAACATTTTTGCTCTTTAACCAGCCCCTAACAGGTTATTGCTTCGTTTTGTGAATACCTTAATTACTTACAAAAATGATCCTCGGTGAATTCCACTTCCAATGAAGGAGGTTATGTTTATCTCGCAGGTCCGCTTTCGGTGTTATGGATGCCCAAGAACAACCCATTTTCTGTAAATTCCTATGCTTGGCAGCCTGTGGAGGGTTAACAAACGCTTACCCAAATATTTTATTCATGCATCTTGCAATGTCACTCAAAGACTTGCGAATGGTCCATTTGTCTTGAAAACTTACCCGATGTTTTTAGAGAAATCCACAGAAAACGAAAATTTTAGGCTCTTAAGGGGTATCTCGATTTTTGGATACCCTTACTACTTACATAATGTTTTCCCTGTCAGTTTTGCGTCTGGTAAAATAAGTTATGTTTCTCTGTGGCATTCCAATTCGGTGTTGTTGGTGTCCAAAACAGACCTTTTCCTAAATTTTGACATTTAGCAGCCCATGGAGGGTTAGCAAATGCTTATCAGAATATTTTATCCATGCAACTGGTAATATGACACCAAGACCTATCAATGACCATTTTCTCCTGAAAACCTACAAGATGTTTGTAAAGAAATCCCGGGAAAACATGAATTTTTTAAGCTTTTGATGGGAATCGCTGTTAACCAGCCCAAAAGTGGTTAACTCTTGGTTTTCTGAATACCCTTACTACATTCAAAAATATTTCCCTATCAGTTTTCCGTCTGGTAAAGAAGTTATGTTTCTCTGTGCCATTCCAATTCGGTGTTGTTGGTGCCCCCAAACAGACTATTTTTTCAAAATGTTGACATTTAGCAGCCCGTAGAGGGTTAACAAATGCCCACCGGAATATTTTGTCCTTGCAACTGGTATTGTGACTTCAAGACCTATCGTTGTCTATTTTCTCTTGAAAACCTACAAGATGTTTGTAAAGAAGTCCAGGGAAAACATGAATGTTTTAAGCTTTTGATGGGAATCGCTGTTAACCAGCCAAAATGGGTTAATGCTTTGTTTTTGGAATACCCTTATTACTTACACAAATGGTTCTCAGTGAATTTCACTTCCAACAAAGGAGATTATGTTTATTTCTTGGGTACCCATTGGGTACTGTGCGTGCCTGAAAGCAGCCTGTGTTCTCAAAATTATGATGCTTGATAGTCTGTACAGGGTTAATAAAAGCTCACCGGAATATTTTGTCCATGCAGCTTGTAATGTCACACCAAGACCTACAAATAGTCAATTTTCCCTGAAAACCTACAGGATGTTTTTAGAGAAATCCACAGAAAATGGGACATTTAAGCTTTTAATATGTATCTCTCTTTAACCATCCAAAATGGGTTAAGACTTTGACTTTGGAATACCCTTACTACTTACAAAAATGTTTCCCTATAAATCTTGCGTCTGATAAAAGAAGGTACCTTTCTCCATGGCATACCCGTTGGGTGCTGTTGGTGTCCACAAACAGCCCATTTTATCACAATTTTGAATTTTAGCAGCCCGGGGAAGGTTGACAAATGCGTACCAGAATATTTTGTTCATGCAGCTTGTATTGTCACACCAAGACCTGCTGTGGCCAATTTTTCTTGAATATCTACAAGACTCGTTTAGAGAAATCCACAGAAAACATGAATGTTTGAGTTTTTGGGGGTTTTGCAGTTTAACCAGTCTAAAATGGGTTAACGCTTAGTCTTCTGAGTACCCTTATTACTTAACAAAAAGGATCCCCAGTGAATCAAACTTCCAATAAAGGAAGTTATGTTTATCTCCCGTGTACCCTGTGGGTGCTGTCCCAACACAGCCCATTTCATCAAAATTTCGATGTTTGGCAGCCTGTGGAGGGTTAACAAATGCATTGCCTAATATCTCTTGCATATCAATAGTCGTGTCACATTCAGGCCTAACAATGATGGATGTAAAAACAAAATCTACAAGATGCGCTTTGGGAAAATATGGTCACTACTTACGCTTGTATCAGAGAGATTTTATCTGACTTTCAATTCTATGGTCATGAAGGAGACACAGGAATATGGCAGTCAGTCAAATGGTCACCATACTTCAATTAAAAAATCAAGATGTTTGTTTGCTGTTTGCATCATGCCATTACTGTTGACAAATCTCCATTCCACCATTTCTTTTCTACTTTTTGTTTGATTCTGAGTTAATTACTTGTGTGTGTCTAAGACAGATTTCTTTCAATCTTGCATTCTTTGGCTGTCAAAGAGGCACAAGTTTATAGAAGTCAAATGGTCACCCCACTTGGTTTGAAAAATCGAAATTTTTGTCTGCTACGTGCACCATGCTATTGCTATTTAATAACATCTCCGTCCATCAGATCATTCCTATTTTTGTTGCATTATACGCTCATTACTTATAAATATAAAAGATACATTTCATCTCATTTTGATTTCTATGGCTATGAAAGAGACACAAGTATATGGCAGTAAATTGGTCACTAAACTAGCTTTGAACGTTGTATATTTTTGTCTGCTACTTGTATCAAACTATTACTTCTTCATAACACCTCATTCCATTAATTTATTCCAATAGTTTGTTTCATTATAAGCTCACTACTAATGTGAGTATTAGACAGATTTTATCTGACTGTCAGTTCTATGGTCATGAAGGAGACACAAGTATATGGCAGGCAAATGGTCACCCCTCTTGGGTTAAAAAATCTAAATTTTTGTATGCTGCCTGCATCCTGCTATTACTGTTGATAACTCTCCATTCCACCATTTCTTTCCTACTTTTTGTTTGATTCTGAGCTCATTACTTTACTTATGTGTATCAGAAAGATTTCTTCTGATCTTGCATTTTATGGCTATGAAAGATACACAAGATTATTACAGTCAAACGGTCACCATACTGGTTCCAAAAAATGTAAATTTTGGTCTGCTACTAGCTCCAATTCTATTACTTTTTAAAAACACCATCACTTCATTCATATTTTTGTATCATTATGAGCTCATTACTTATGTGTCTGTAAGATAAATTTCATCTGACTTTCAGTTCTATGACCATAGAAGAGACAAATGCTTATGGCAGTTAAGTGGTCATTAAACTGTTTCTAAAAAGTTTTATTTGTTTCCTGCTACCTTTGTCATGCTAGTACTTGTTGATAGCACCCGCATTCTCCCAACTGGTTCTTATTTTGTTTGATTATGAGCTTATTGTTTATGTGTGTAAAGGCTGGAGTTCATCCGATCTTGAATTCTATGGCTATGAAAGAGACACCAGTGTATGGCAATCGAATTGCCACTGAACTAGTTCTAAAAATTCCAGGTTTTTATCTGCTGCTTGCATCCTGCTATGACTAGTTTATAAGCAACCATTCCATCATTTCCTCCCTATTTTTGTTTGATTATCAGCTCACTACTTATGTGTGCATTTCTTCGGACTTTCAATTCTCTGGCTATGAAAGAGACATAAGTATTTGACAATCAAATGGTCACCAAACGTGCTCTAAAAATTGTAATTGTTTTGTCTGCTACTAGCATGTGCTATTACTTCTTCATAACACCTCATCAGTTGTGCGTGTAATGCAGATTTCATCTAACTTTCAATTCTTTGGCTATGGAAGAAACACAAGCTTATCGCAGTGAAATGGTCACTAAACTGGTTCTAAAAATTTTAAATTGTTGTCTGCTACTTCCATCGTGCTGTTGCTTCTTGTCAGTACCCCATTTCATCAATTCTTTCCTACTTTTAGTTTGATTATGAGCTCTCATCATATGTGTGTATAAGATACATTTACCCAATCTTGAATTGTATAGCTTTTAAAGAGACACAAAGTATATAACAGTCAAATGATCACTAACCTGTTTCTAAAAGTTCTAATTTTTTGTCTGCTTCAAGTTAGAAGTTGGGATACCACAGGGAGCCCAAATATGACCCAAATGAGTCTTGGTTTGAACAAACTGAAATGTAAACCATCTAAGGTTGCTGCATATTAAAATGTCAAAAATTCTAACTGGTAAATCTAAAAAAGGGGATTATTTATTTATTGGAGTTTATGGTCACATATTTCCCCACAAAGGCTAATCATGACCACATCATAGACATAAAGTCAAGTCCAGCCATTCGTTTATACCCATGGTGCCCATTTGTAGAGGACTTCCACCCCATTGGTGACCAAGAGCCTATTTTACCAGTAAAAAAGGAGCTAACCACAGTAAAAAAAAACACTTCTTATCTCTGGAAGAGGCACGGGGAGAGATTGTTGAAGGAATTTTCCCATATTGCACTAAGTTAAAATTGAGGTTGCCACAGGGAGCCCAAATATGAACCCAGGGACTTGGTTGGAACAAAGTGAAATCAGACCCCATTAAGAATACTGCAAAGCAACTATCACAAGATGCTGACCGGGAGATCCGAAAAAAGTTTTTTGAAGAATACAATGAGCTCAAATATGACGCCAATCTGAACCTCCCATGGTTGTGGCACATCAAAACATTCTAACAGATAGATCTGAAGAAGAAGATTGTAAAAGAATATTCCTAATTTACACTAAGTTAAAGTCCCGTGTTCCCACTGGGAGCCCATATATTACCCCAGGGACTTGATTTGAACAACTTGAATCAGAATGCTACATAACAATCATCAAAAAATTCTGACTGGTGGATCTGATGAAAAAGATTTTAAAACTTTTCCCCCATATTACACAAAGTTAAACACTGGGTTCCCACTAAAGATGCAGTATGCTAAATATCAAGGGATTTTGACTGGAAGGTCAGAATAAAACGATTTTTAAATATATTTTCTCATATTGTACAATGTCAAGGTTAAAAGTTCCAAATATATCATCAAACGATTCAGACTGGCGGATTTGAAGAAGATTTGTTTTTAAATTTGTCATATTGGAGTGAATTAAAATTCAGGTTACCTTGGGAACTTGAATCTCACCTCCCCCCCCCCCCACCCTCCTCAAAGATACAGTATACCAAATATCAAGAGATTTTGATAGGTTGATCTGAAGAAGATTTTTTTCAAAATTGGCCATATTGGACGGAATCAAAATTTGGGTTCCCATAGCGAGCCCAAATATGAACTGAGGGACTTGGGTTGAACAAATTTGAATTTGAACCAGCTTAGAATGCTACATACCCAATGTCATGAGATTCTGAATGATCGCGCTGAAGAAGAGTTTTAAAGAATATTCCTCATATTACACCAATTTAAATTTTGAGCTCCAAAATGGAGCCCAAATAACATTGCAGGGACTTGATTTCAACAAACTTCAAGCTGCCTCTTCCCCCTTCCCCCCCACCCCCCCCCCCCCCATGTTTAATACATTTTATCATATTGCACCAAGTTAAAATGTGGGTACCAACAGGGAGCCCAGATATGAACTCAGGGACTTGTATTGAACAAACCTGAATCTGACTCCTCTAAGAATGTTTTGGCCCAAGTATGAGAGGAAACTTGTGAGTTGCTGACAGAATTATGCCCCTTTTGGTGCCCCCTTTGGGTGTGGCAAATGTATGTGAACAAACCCGAATTGACATATGATAAGGAACATTCATATCAATTCGGCTTAGTGGTTTATGAGACGTCAAAAAACTAAACTTCTCATGGGATGGATGGATGATGGACTGACCCGACAGCAGTCAGAAAGTGATCACTTAAGCTCCCCATGACTTTCAACCAGGTGAGCTAATAAACTGAATCAGAAGACAAAATGGAACTAACCTCAAAGATTGTGTGACGTTTGATGAGTGTAGCCACAACAACTTCTGAGTTATGGCTGAGGCATGACATGTGACTTTCAACATATATACTCAGGTATGACCTTGACCTTAAAGTTGCAAAAGTAAGTATTTTATGCACCACATCTTGTGACTCTCATTAACAAGAGTAAGAAGTTTGATAATTGTAGTTTGGTTCAATTGTTATTTGACTGAGACAAGAATATTGACAGGTTTTATGTGTGATATAAACAGATTTTAAGTCGGATCTTGAAATATGACCTTGACTTTGAAATTATGGACCCAGGTAGAAATGAATTGTGACCTCCTCAACATACGCAATCAAGTGAGAACCTGACCTTGAAGATGTGCAAGCAACTATTATACTTGACATATCTTCTGACTGTCCTTAACATTTATATTAAGCTCAATAATTGCAGTTTAGTTTGTTTCTGACGTACGGCTGAGACATGGATATCGATGGGTTTTAAGTCTGATCTTGAAATTTAACCTTGACCTTGAAGTTACAGACCCAGATTGAAGTTATAAATTTAGCTATGGTTTGTGACACATTCTGCAGTTACCCTTTATATAATTGTGGGAAATCTGATGATATTGGCCCCAATAGTTTCTTAGTTACAGCTGACGCACGATTTGTGACCTTCAACATATAGCACTCAAACATGACCTTGACCTTAAAGATGTGCAAACAACTATTATACAACGCACATCTTCTGACTGTCCTTAACATAAGTTGTTTTACTTGTACTCCGATCCTTTTGCATTTTTTTAAAAATAAAATGTTTCAACTAAAGTAACGTTTGTATGAAGTGTGATAATTTATGGGTCCAATAGTTTTTGAGTTATAGGTTTAGACACACCTACCCACACATTTAAATCACTATATAATCCTGACAATATGTCTCCCGGCTAAGTGAGGAAATCCTTATAATTTAGAGATGTGAAATAAAAACAGTTTTCACTTCCCTTTTTAACAACAGTACCCTAAACGAAGTTGCTAAAAGCTAATACTACATAATATACTCAGACAGTTCTCCCCCCGCCCCCCCCCCCCCCCCCCACAAAAAAAACCCAAAACAATAATGGTACCAAATATACACACATATATTCAAAGACTGATGTTCTTGGGTGACCATAGTTTTCTACCCATCCCACTAGGTATTCACTTAGTGGTTCTGTATGAGCTTCAGGGGGATTATGTGATGACAGCCTTAAATAAAAATGAGTGCATGACACAGATAAACAGCAACCTTTGAGGCATTTTAAATGTCTGGGAGACTGATCAGTTTTCCATGTTTTGGTCTGATTTATTTTTGATCACAACCTCCCAGCCCCATAGAGTAGACTGAAAAATAAGCTTGACGCACGTCATTTTGGCACCAACCACATCTCTATGTCGTCATTATTTCAAAATTTACAGTTAACTTAGCCTTTCAACTCCAACACACACATGGTTTGGCCCCACAAAAATGTAGTGTATATGAACAAGACAATATGGTATGGTGACAAAAAACAATTTCTCATTTTGAAACCCAAATTCACAAATATTGATGCTGATGACTGAACATCTTGGTCTCATACCAAACTGCAAGATTTTCAAATTTTTTAACTTAAATATTTATTTCTTGGTCTGGAGTCACATCTTTCAATGAATAATCTGAAAATTTGATCCATGCCTGTTATTTTGATACCCATGCCACAATTATTTCAAAATTTAGAAATTAATTATTTCCACCCTTTTCCACAAATGTGGTCTCCCCCACCCACCCCCACATATAAGCCTGTGCAGGCTTGAAGAACTTGCTGCTATTCATTTTCCAAGTAGAGGGATATAAATATGAAATAACTTTGTACTGACTAGTATTTACTAGTAAAGTGCATTTGAGCACTACAAATCATGTTGAAAATATTTTTACATGCTCTGGGGGTGAATTAGGAGGTGATCGGAGAATTTTAAACATGGGATTCTCCATTGAAAACACACTGAAGTCATGAGAGGGTTAAATTAAAGATATTCATACAGGAATCAGATCATTTTCCCCAAAGAATCTCCATATTTATTTATATTTATTTATTGGTGTTTAAGGTCACATATTTCTGCACAATGGCTAACCATGACCGTGACAGTTTTACGGGTGGAGGGAGCCGGAGTACCCGGAAAGAACCACCCACCAACGGCGAGCAACTGTCAGCTTCCCAACATGCCAACTCAACACAAGCAGGGTTAGCATTGGTTGAAGGTTTTTAAGCACGATTCATAAGCCATTTTCGAACCGCTTTTCACACAATTTTTCAAACGCATGGAGGGGCACAAAATCTAAAAATGTCCTGAAGCAGAATTTTCGATTTAACCTTTATGTCGCCTGAATTGGAAAAAAACTGTCAAAATTAGAGTTTATAGGCACTTTCTCGAAACACGTCTTGTAGATTTTCTTTAAACATTCATCACTGTTAGACCTGTCTGTGACACGACCGTTCATATACAAGAGATATTGGGCAATGCATATGTTAACCCTCCTCAGGCTGCCAAGCATCAACATTTTGATGAAATGGGCTGCTTTCCGTCGTCCCCCTCAGCACCCAAACAATACACGAGAGATAAACATAACTTCATTTATTGGAAGTGGGATTCACCGTGGATCAGTTTTGTAAGTGACAAAGGTATTCAAGAAACCAAGCGTTAACTCGTTTTGGGCTTTCTGTGGATTTCTCTAAACAAATCATTTAGATTTTCAAGAAAAATTGGCCATGCGCAGGTCTTGGTGTGACAATACAAGTTGCAAGGACAAAATATTCATTGAGCATTTGTTAACACTCCACCCTATAAAAGTCAACATTGTGATAAAGTAGGGCTGTTTTTGGACACCAAAAGCAACCAATGGTATGCCTCAAAGAAAAATGCCTTCTTTTATCGGGTGCAAAATTTATGAAGAAACATTTTTGTAAGTAGTAAAGGGTATTCGAAAGTCGAAGTCTTAACCTTTTTTGCGCTGGTTAAAGAGAGATACCCTTTAAAAGCTTAAATTTCTTGTTTTCTGTATATTTCTCTAAAAATGTCTTGTAGGTTTTCAATGAAAATTGTTTATTCGTAGGTCTTGGTGGACATAACAAGTTGCATGGACAGAATATTCCGGGGAGCGTTCATTAACCCTCTATAGGCTGTCAAACGTCGTAATTTTGAGAAAATGAGCTGTTTTTGGTCACGCACAACACCCAATGTGTACCCGAGAGATAAACATAATCTCCTTTGTTGGAAGTGGAATTCACAGAGGACCACTTTTGTAAGTAATAAGGGTATTAAAAAAACCAACCGTTGACCCGTTTTAAGCTGGTTAACAGCGATACCCATCAAAAGCTTAAAAATTCATGTTTTCCCTGGATTTCTTTACAAACATCGTGTACGTTTTCAAAGAAAACTGGCCATTGGTCTTGGTGTCACATTACCAGTTGCATGAATAAAATATTCCAGTAAGCATTTGTTAACCCTCCATGGGCTGCTAAATGTCAAAATGTTGAAAATATAGTCTGTTTGTGGACACCAACGACATCAAATGAGATTGCCACAGAGAAAAGTAACTTCTTTTACTGGACACAAAACTGATAGGGAAAATTTTTTGTTTGCAGTACGGGTATTCAAAATTTGAGGTCTTAACCCATTTTCGGCTGGTTAAGGAGATATACCCTTTAAGAGCTTAAAATTCCCATTTTCTGTGGATTTCTCTTTAAAAAATCCAGTAAGTTTTCTAGAAAAATTGACCATTTGCAGGTTTTGGAGTGACAGTACAAGTTGCATGGACAAAATATTCCGGTAAGCGTTTGTTGACCCTCCATAGGTTGCCAAGCATAGAAATTTTGAGAAAATGGGCTTGTCCTTGGGCACCCATAGCACCAAATGTGTACCTGCGAGATAAACATAACCTCCTTCACTGGAAGTGAAATTCACTGAGGATCATTTTTGTAAGTGATGAAGGTATTCACAAAACCAAGTATCAACCTGTTTAGGACCGGTTAAAGAGCGATACCCCTCAATAGGTTAAAATTCATGTTATCCGAGGATTTCTCTAAAAACTTTTTGCAGATTTTCAAGAAAAATTGGCCGTTCTCAGATCTTAGTGTGACATTACAAGTTGCATGTACAAAATATTCCAGTAATCATTTGTTAACCCTATGCAGGTTCTCAAACATCAAAATTTTGACAAAATGGGGTGTTTGAGTACCCACAGCACCCAAAGTTAAGAGGAGGGATCAACATAAGTGGAAGTAGAACTCACTGAGAATTATTTTTGTAAGAAATAAGGGTATTCAAACAGCAACCCTTAACCTGTTTTGGGATGGATAAACAATGATACCCATCAAAAGCTTAAAATTCATGTTTTCCCTGGATTTCTCTGAAAACATCTTTATATTCAATATTTTTGATATATTTGAGATAAAATGGACTATTTTCAAATAGCCACAGCACTTGGTGGGTATGTGTCAAATAAACATAACTCCTTTTGTTGGTCATTAACTTTTTGGACGACGGTATTGATATTAACCCTCTCCACCATTAATTATGGTTTTTACCTAAACATTTTATTATCAAACTGAGCCATTTGAGACTACTATACCCACGTTTCTCATAACATCAAAAAAAGAACTTCAGTGAGACAGCTAAAACAATTTATTAGGCACCCCTTGGTCATGACAAATCATGGAATCCCGACTGGAAAAGCCATGATTCGCCAGAATCATGAAGTCTAGTTATTATTTTCTTCGTGTTTGTGTGGGGGTGGGGGGGGGGGGGGGGTGGGGGTGGGGGGTGATGGGGGGGGGGGGTGTTTTGTTGTTTTTTTTACACATTTTGTCAGTACGATTCAGAAGCCATTTTCAAACTGATTTTCACCAAATTTTGCACACTCATAGAGGGGCACAACATCTAAAAATGTACCAAAAGCGTAATTTGCGATTCAACCCTCACTTTGAAAGAATGGGCAAAAAGCTGTCAAATCAGTGTTTATAGGCACTTTCTCAAACCACGTCTAGCAGATTTTTTTTAAACATTTATCATTGTTAGACTTTTCTTTGACATGACCATTCATATACAATAGATATTCGGCAATGCATATGTTAACCCTCAACAGGCTGCCCAAATATCGAAATTTTGATGAAATGGCCTGTTTTCGGGCCCCTAAAACACACAAACGATGCACGAGAGATAAACATAACACCATTTATTGGGTGTGTGATTCACCGTGGATCGGTTTGGAAGTAATAAGGGTATTCAAGAAACCAAGCGTTAACTCGTTTTGGGCTGATTGAACTGCAATACCCCTGAAAAGGTAAAAAATACGTGTTTTCTGTGGATTTCTCTAAACGAATCATGTAGATCTTCCAGAAAAATTGGCCACGCGCAGGTCTTGGTATGGCAATAGAAGTTGCATGGCAAAATACTCCGGTGAGCATTTGTTAACCGTCCGTGGGCTGCTAACTGTCAAAATTGTGATAAAATGGGCTGTTTTTGGACACCAACAGAACCCAATCGGTACTCCACAACGAAAAGTGCCTACCTTTGGAGAACGCACAATTTATACGGTAACATTTTTGTAATTAGTAATGGTATACAAAAGTCGAAGTCTTAACCCATTTTGGGAAGTCTAAAGGGAGATACCTCTTAAAAGCTTCAAATTCACATTCTCTGTGGATTTCTCTTAAAACATCTTGTCGGTTTTCAAGAAAAATGGACTGCTCGCAGGCCTTTGTCTGACATTACAAGATGCATGGACAAAATATTCCGGTGAGTATTTATTTACTCTATACAGGCTGCCAAGCATCGTAATTTTGTTGAAATGGGCAGTTTCGAACACGCACAGAACCCGATGTATACCAAAGAGATAAACATAATCTACTTTGGTGGAAGTGGAATTCACCGATGACCATTTTTGTAAGTAATAAGGGTATTTAAAAAAAACAAGCGTTAACCCCTTTTGCGATGGTTAAGAGCGATACCCATGAAAAGCTTAAACAATTCGTGTTTTCCCTTGATTTCTTTACAAACATCTTGTAGGGATTTCAAGAGAAACTGGCGATTGATAGGTCTTGGCGCCACATTACCAGTTGCGTGGATAAATTCTTCTGGTAAGCATTTGTTAACCCTCCATGGACTGCTAAATGTCAAAATTTTGATGAAATGGTCTGTTTTTGGACACCAACAACATCAAACGGGAATTCCACAGAGAAACATAACTTCTTTTACCAGATGCAAAACTGATAGGGAAACATTTCTGAAAGTAGTAAGGGTTTTCAAAAATCGAGGTCTTAACCCATTTTCGCCTGGTTAAGGAGATATACCCCTTAGAAGCTTAAAATTCCCGTTTTCTGTGGAGTTCTCCCAAAAATATCTAGATATTGATATTAACGCTCTCCACCATTAATGGTGGTTTTTACTTAAACGTTTTTTTTTTATTAAACTGAGTCATTTGAGACTTCTATATCCACGTTTCTCATAACATCAGTAAAGGAACTTCAGTGAGACAGTTAAAACAATTCATCAGACACTCTGGGGTCATGAAAATCATGGAATCTCATCTGGAAAAGCCATGATTCTCCAGAATCATAAAGTCTAGTTATTATTTGGGGGGGGGGGGGGGGGGGGGGCGGGTTCACACATTTTGTCCGTACAGTCCGTACGATTCAGATGCCATTTTTGAATCGATTTTCACAATTGTTTGCAGACTCATAGAGGGGCACAAAATCTAAAAATGTACTCGAGCGGAATTTTCGATTTAACATTTACTTCGCCAGAATGGGCAAACAACTGTCAAAATTAGGGTTTATAGGCACTTTTTCGAACCGCTGCTTGCAGATTTTGTTTAAACGTTCATCATTGTTAGACCTTTCTATGACACGACCATTCATATACAAGAGATATTAGGCAATGCATATGTGAACTCTCCACAGGCTGCCAAACATCAAAAATTTGTTGAAATCAGTTGCACGAGAGATAAACATAACTTCATTTATTGGAAGTGGGACGCACCTTGGATCATTTTTGTAAGTAATAAGGGTATTAAAAACCCCAGCTGTTAACCTGTTTTGGGCTGGTTAAACTGCAACACCCCTCAAAAGCTAAAAAAATCACGTTTTCTCTGTATTTCTCTAAATGAGTCCTGTAGATTTTCCAAAATTGGCCAAGCGCAGGTCTTTGTGTGACAATAGTAGTTGCATGGACAAAATACTCCGGTGAGCATTTGTTAACCCTCCTGCTAAAAGTCAAAATTGTGATAAAATAGGCTGTTTTTGGTCACCAACAGCATCCACTGGGTACGCCACAAAGAAAAGTGCTTCTTTTATCGAGCGCAAAATTTATACGGAAACATATTTGTAAGTAGTAAGGGTATTCAAAAGTCGAAGTTTTACCCCATTTTGGACAGGCTAAAGAGAGATACCACTTAAAAGCTTAAAAGTCCCATTTTCTGTGGATTTCTCTAAAACAGCTTGTAGGTTTTCAAGAAAGACTGACTATTCACAGAGTTTTTGTGTGACATTGCAAGCTGAATGGACAAAATATTCCAGTGCGCATTTATTAACCCTCCACAACTTGCCAAGCTGTTGAAGTGGGCTGTTTTCGGACACACACACCACCCAATTTATACTCCCATAGATAAACATAATCTCCTTTGTTAGATGTGGAATTCATCGGGGTCCATGTTTGTAAGTAACTAGGGTATTAAAAAACCAAGCATTAATTCCTTTTTGGGTGTAAATAGCGATACCCATCAAAAGCTTAAAAAATCATGTTTTCCCTGGATTTCTTTACAAACATCTTGTAGGTTTTCAGGAGAAAATGGCCATTGATAGGTCTTGGTGTCACATTATCAGTTGCATGAATAAAATAATAAGCATTTGTTAACCCTCCATGGGCTGCTAAATGTCAAATTATGAAAATATAGTCTGTTTTAGGACACCAACGGCATCAAATGGGATGCCACAGAGAAACGTAACTTCTTTTACCGGACGCAAAAGTGATAGGGAAAAATGTTTGTAAGTAGTAAGGGTATTCAAAAATCGAGGTCTTAACCCATTTTCGTCTGGTTAAGGAGATATACCCCTTAAAAGCTTAAAATCCCCATTTTCTGTGGATTTCTCCAAAAACTCTAGTAAGTATTCAAGAAAAATTGACCATTCGCAGGTCTTGGAGTGACATTACAAGTTGCATGGACAAAATATTCCGTTAAGCATTTGTTAACACTCCAGAGGCTGCCAAGCGTAAACATTTTGAGAAAATGAGCTGTTCTTGGGCACACACATCACCCAATGTGTACCTGCGAGATAAATATAACCCCCTTCATTGGATGTGCAATTCACCGAGGACCATTTTTGTAAGTAATAAAGGTATTCACAAAACCAAGCATTAACCCGTTTAGGCACGGTTCTAAGCGATATCCCTCAAAAGGTTAAAAATTCATGTTATCTGAGGATTTCTCTAAAAACATCTCGTAGATTTTCAAGAAAAAATGGCCATTCTCAGATCTTAGTGTGACATTACAAGCTGCATGTACAAAAAATTCCGGTAAGCATTTGTTAACCCTATGCAGGTTCTCAAACATCAAAATTTTGATAAAATGGGCGGTGTTTGCGTACCCACATCACCCACTGTTAAGAGCAGAGATGAACATTAGTGGAGTTGAATTCATTGAGAACTATTTTTGTAAGTAATAAGAGTGTTAAAAAAACAACCCTTAAGCCGTTTTGGGCTGGATAAACAATGATACCCATCAAAAGGTTGAAATTCATGTTCTCCTTGGATTTCTCTGAAAACATCTTGTAGATTTTTTTTAAAAAAATGGCCATTCGCAGTTCTTGGCGTGACATTACAAGTTGCAAGTAAAAATATTCCTGTAAGCACTTGTTAACCCTCTACAAACTGCCAGATATCAATATTTTGGATATATTTGAGATAAAATGGACCATTTTGTCAGAGGACGATATTGACATTAACCCTCTCTACCGTTAATGATGTTTTTCACATAAACAATTTTTTTTATCAAACTGCGTCATTTAAGACTACTATACCCATCTTTCTCATAACATCGAAAACTTCAGTGAGACAGTTAAAAACAATTCATCAGACACTCTGGGGTCATGAAAAATCGTGGAATCTCATCTGGAAAAGCCATGATTCTCCAGAATCATAAATTCAAGTTCTAAATGTTATTCTGTTATAACAGTTCTCTGTTCATTGTGGTTTGGGATACATGGGGATTTGATTTTTTTTAGCCCCTGGGGTTGCCACAAGGCTGTGAAAATTATTTTGTTGGCATCCATCAATTACGTTGGACCTACTTATACTACATGCCTAAATTGGTTTAAATTGGCCTACCAGTTCTTGAAAAAGAAAATTTGGGCAGAGCCCAAAATGGATATGCCCCCACACCGAGCCCAAATATTGACTTACCAACTTTCCTTGAACAAACCTTAATCTTCTACACCAAAGGATGTTCCATACCAAATATCGAGGCATTTTCTCTCCTATATGTTTGAATTTGGCCTAGTGGTTGTGAACAAGTCAAGTTTGCAAAAGTTAATGGACGATGGACGCGGACAAAATTGGTGGCAATTGCTCCCACTGACTTGCAGTCAGGTGAGCTGAATAAAATGTCAGAACAGAAATGCGATTTCCAGTGTTACAGAGAAGTGACCTCGAGCAGACTATTACTATGAGATTTCTCATAGGCATTTCCAAAGACCTGAAAAATGCACTTTCCTGAACACTCTTCCCAGAGTTTGAAAATATAAATTGTCAGGTTAAACATCTGAATTCATGCGCTGAAAATGTGTATTTTCGTCTGTATGTAGCAAGACTTTGGGCACTACAGCGTTTTTTGCAGTTGTGTTGTTTGAATCATATATTTTGTTCACTGTCGGAAACAAAGCTTCAAACTGTATTTTTCGGAAATTAAAAAAAAAATTTGAATCAACTTTTCTTTTTTCATTTCTAGGAATTTTGGAGAAAAACGAATTTCTGAAATTTTTTTGCATTTTTTCTGTTCAAATTTTTTTTTTAAATTGAAAAAAAATTCTGGTTTTTTTTTATAACATTTTTGTGAATTTTGTATGAAATTTTTTTGGAAATATTATTTTTAATTTTTTGAATTGAAAAATAAATTCTCAAATTTTCTAAACTTATTGGGTTTTTTTAGAATTATCTTTAAAAATTTCATGAATTTTTTTTAACAATTTCGAATTTAAAAAAATTCTCAAAAAATAATCCAAATGTTTTATAAAAATGAAAAAAAAATTTTTTTCTTTCAAGTTTACAAAATTAAAAAAAAGAAATTTCAAAAACAAATTCGGAAAAATTGTTGAAAAATTAAAAAAATATTCAAAATAAAATCCCCCAAAATTAAAAAAAATCGATCACAAAAATAACATAAAAAAACAAAAAATAGTCAAAAAGTAATTTGAAAAGAAAATTCAGAAAAAAAAGTTTGAAAATTTCTCAAAAAAGATCCCAAAAACTCCAATTTTAAAAAAACAGTTTCAAAAATTTGCAGAAAATATTTTTTTAACACTTTTTTTTCCGACGTTGAACAAAACACATGATTTGAACAACACAATTGCAAAAAACCCTTGCGGACCACAATCTTGCATGCAGATGACAAAACACATCTCCAGCACATGAATTCCAATTTTGAAACTGGGAAGTCTATGGAATATGTTTTGGTTGGAAATAAGCATTTTTCTCAAGATTAGTAATGCATATGGGAAATCCCATAGCCAATGATGTTTGTGCAGTCTTAGTCCAGGCACATTAGACATAAAAATGAGAAAGTAAGGAAAAAAATCGGAGAAAGCTGATTTTTTTATATGTTTCCGGGACACACATTGCGGATAAAGTGTGAAAAGTCCCCGCGAATCCGAGTTGATCTTTTTTAGTTATAGCGTTTTTTTGATGAAAAAAAAAATTCAAAAAAAAATTCGACCCAGCTCCATATTTCTCATTCTTATTCGCCTTAGTAGGGTGAGAATCATAAATATCGTGCTGAATTATATTGAGAATACATATCCCCAACAGAAAATGCCAACTTTGTACCAATCCTCACACTCAATGGTGAAATATTCACGAAAATGTACAAAATTACGAAAAAAAATTTATTGTTTTCATACACACAACGGTACACAACGTCTATTAAATCAAATCTACAACTACTTTGGGAGTTAAATTATATATCAAAAATTGCAGAAAAGCAGTGGCTTTATAATGATATATAACAATAGTCATTTATTATTTATTTATTTATTTACTGATGTTTAAGGTCACATATTTATGCACAATGGCTAATCGTGACCGTGACAGTTTTACGGGTGGAGGAAGCCGGAGTACCCGGAGAGAACCACCGAGCAACGACGAGCAGCTGCCAGCTCCCCAACATCGTAACTCCGCACTGCAGCACAGGCAGGGTTAGATTGGTTGAAGACATGCGCACCATCGACGTGCAGTACGCCTTAGTACACGGCGTCATCGTGCCCCCACGTGGGCAATGGGGATGAAGTGTCTTGCCCAAGGACACAACGCGGTTGCCGCAGGTGGGATTCGAACCGAGGACCTCTCGGCTTGCAGCCTGCACCTCTACCTACTGAGCCACCGCGCTCCCCAGTCATTTATTCCATAATGAACTGGTGAAACGTGTGAAATATTAACCATACCCCCTAAACTCAAATTCAAACGGCATCGACTTTTCTCATTCAAATACCGTATTATAGCATCATTGTTTCAATTTCCATGTTCGATTAAATCACATAATGTGGTGTTCGCCTACACTCAAGATGCATTGGCATGTAATGTGTGTACGCCCTTGATGTGTACTCATAAACAAGTTTGTATTGTACAGACAACACTCTTTAACTTGATGCAAAATAGCCTTGAACGACTTTCATCAGGAAACGCTGTTTAATTCCGCATTCCAGGTCTTTATGTACAGACAACGCTCTTTAATTTGATGCAAAATAGCCTTGAACGACTTTCATCAGGAAACGCTGTTTAATTCCGCATTCCAGGTCTGTCCATTGCACAATTTGCTCTGTTCAGTATTGGACACTCCGCATTTGATGCCAAGATATTGAAACCAATGATCCCTTGATAGATATATATGTAATTTTGCCTGTTGTTGATTATTAGAGTCTTGTGTTATTTGTAGAACTGATCAGTTATGTTGTTGGCATATCACTTAGCGTTACTTGTTGATACCTTACGGTGGCAACGAAGCAGGTCCGCACATTGATATCTGTTCTGTGGTATTGTACTTGAGTTTATTGTGTCTATCATCTTTTTTCTGTTGTGACTTTGGCAATGGATAAATGTATCAAATGTAACGATGAGTTGACCGGCTCGTCCGGAATAACTACACTTGGTGAGCGGGGTATAGAAAAGTTGGTTGCTGTAAGCGTCGAGCTTGGCGATAATCTTTTTGCCGGTTCGAAGAAACCCACAGTTGGTGAGAAAATTCACAAATTCTGCTACAAGAATTATACACGGGAAAGTTCTGTAAGAAAAAGTAAGAGAATGTCTCTAGATGCAGCTGAATCTGACGAAGCTGGTCCATCTATGACAAAAAAAATTGCACTCTGATCAAGATGCTTTCAATTTTAAACTCCATTGTCTGTTCTGTGGAGAATCCGCCGACAAACAAACTCATATACCCGTTCAACGTAGAAGAGAAGTCCACACCGTTGAAACATTGACTTTTGTTGATAGTATCAGAACCCGTTGTTTGAAACGTAGGGATGAATGGGGTGAGTCTGTACTTACTCGGATCGGTCGTGCTATCGATCTAGTGGCCGAGGAAGGTCGGTATCACCATGATTGCTGGACAGGATTTGTCAGAGATAAGCCTGAGCGAACTCTTTCACGGGGTAGGCCTGTTGCAGACAAGAAAGCACTTGCATTCCATGAATTGTGTACCTTTATGGAGAACAGCGATGAGTGTCAGTTTTCCTTGAGCGAATTGGCAGAGACGTTTGAATCGTATCTTGGTGACGAAGTCGGTTACACAATTAAACATCTTAAAACCGAACTGCTTGAGCATTTCGGTAGTAGAATCTCTATTACAACACTGAGGTCCCTAAAAATGTTGTCACATTCAGAGATTCATCAGACAAAATACTATATGATTCGTGGTACTCAGACAAATGTACCAATGAAACTGATGAACGTTGTGGGAACAGACACAGACTTGTTAGTCATTCTTACCTCTCGAGTTCAACCGGGATGTAATATTCACATGATGTATTCCATTACCCCAAACTTACTAGTTTCAGTTAGTGAAATAGCAACCAAAATGGGTGACCATAGAAGCAACCTCCTTGTAGCACATTCTATAAGTGGTTGTGACACTACTTCCGCACTCTTTCGAGTTGGTAAGAAGAAAGTATTCAGTACAATTGTCTCCGATGTTACTAGCGACTCACAACAGTATGTCAACACAATTTTGGCGGATGACAGTACACCAAGTGCAGTAGCCGCTGCTGGGGAACAACTTCTCCTGATCTTATACGGGAGTAAAACTGTTTCCTCTCTCGACCAATATAGATATGTCACTTACAAGCGTTATGTAGCAAAATCTAAACTAAATAAACCCATCGACCTAGCCTCACTCCCACCAAGCAGCGATGCTGCACAACAACATGTCTACAGATGTTATCTCCAGGTCCAACAATGGCTGGGCACTTAGCTTCCTCCGACGGATTGGGGGTGGTCGCTAGACAATGGACTTCTTGTACCGACTGCAGCCACAAAGCCATGTGCCCCCGATAACCTACTGAATCTGATCAGTTGTGGTTGCAAGAGTGCTTGTACAAAAAGGTGTGGGTGTAAGAAGGCAGGACTCTCTTGCTCAGGTTTGTGTAATTGCAGTTCGGATTCTTGTAACAACCACAGAAACACTGTCCTGTCGGAAATTTCTGAGTTCGATGAATAATATGTATATAGGTCATGTCATTTCTGTATATAGCGTTGATAATAGTCAATGTAACTTAATCCATGTTGATTGATTTGTACATTCTGTAAATATTATTTATTGATTTTTGTACATTCTGTAAATATTATTTATTGATTGATCTAATGCTGCCAGACACAGACGTGTCTGTTCGGTCCCAAGCCCGAAAATAGTTGAGTTCTCATGCTGACGAATTTTATGCCAAAAGGGGAACTCGGCCAGAAGCAGAGGGGGTCTTCCATAATGTCTATTTTGTAAGCAATGATAAAAGTCTTCAAATGGTGGTGGATTTTTTATCGTCTGTCCAACTAACATCCCGTTCTGTACTACGACCCGTTAGGAAAATCGTCATTTTTTGCGTAAATCCGATACTTTTTTGTGAATTTTCAATAATTTTTCGCAGAAATTGTCACAGAATGCACATTTTCCTCTAGGTAAATGTATATTAGACATTATGTAGCTCGAAATACGCGTAAACAAAAAATACAGTTGGATCAATTCGAGGTTACAAAGTTCGTGCGATTTTTTTTGATTTTTTTCAAACGCATTTTCGATTAAAGGCTGTAGAAAAAAAAGCTCAACTGGGATTTTAGGGGACTTTTGTCTAATCGTTCAGTGACATGTACTCGACATTCCCTGAAAAAATCAGCTTTCTCCGATTTTTTTCCCTAGTGAAACCTAATGTTCTTGGGCTATCTGTGCTCTATAAAAATGAAAATCCCATTGACATGCATTTCTTTGTTTTTTATTCCTGTAAGATTTGCGATAGCAAGTTCGAGATGAAAGTGTCAATGACACTGTTGCTTAACTTGACTGTGTGTTGTGTTTGATGGAAAGGATAATGTTCAATGTTTATGAAAGGATTATGAAATACTACAAGAATTGTGATAATTGGGAATATTTTAATTTCTGTTCCCTGTATGCTGTTTTCAATAAAAATAATTTGAGGTGTAGAGTGTACTAAAGAATTGAGGGGTGAATTAATATGACCCACACAGTTAATGTATGTCAACCAAAGTTACCAAGTTACAGTGAAATTATTCCAAAAACGAGTCGTCCTATCACGTTACAATGCAATCCCTTCATAAATACACCCCGTAGACCGTGGTTAAGGTTTTCGGCCTTCGGGCCTGTGTAGCCATCACGGTTAACCGATTGCAACCAAAAGGGGACGTGCTCACCTCGACATTATACTAAGTCATCCTACCAAGTTACAATGAAATCCCCTCATAAATATGACCTGCAGTCTGTGCTAATTTTTTTCGGGTTTTGGGCACGGGCAGCATAATTGTTGAATGATCGTGACCAAAAGAGGACGTTCTCATCTAGACATAACCTCAAACCTGCATACGAAATTTCGTGACGATCGAACAAGATCTGCAGGGTGTATCCTGTGCTAAAGGAAAATGTGAACAGACTCACAGACTTCCGCACGCGTGATGGCAACAACTTATCTTGACTTTGTCAAGTTATTAAAAATTGTGATTTCGTAGAATGTGCTCTTCTCTTCAGAATTGTGTTGGAAGCAGTTTTTCAGTTTGGTCTCAAATTACAAACATCTATGGAGAACCCTACACTAAAATTCTCCAGTCACCACCTTATTAACCTCCAGATAACGTTGAATATTTTCAACATGATATGGAGGGTTCTATTCTTCCTACTGTTTAATACAGGTTTATTACTAATAAATAATGGTGTAGTATGTTTTGTTCACAACAGTCGCTCACATTTTCTAAAGAAGTCACAAGAAGAACAAGAAATCTCAGCTCTTGGACCTTATAGTTGTATTCGGTGGTCCATGAGGTGGAAATTAACTTGTGCTTCCTGTGTCCTTTTTCCTGAAATTGAAAATATTTGTAACATAAGAAAACCATCCCACCATAATTCAGTAATAACCCATCCTGCCTAGTACTGCACATGCATGAAAATTTATATTTTATTGTAAATGTCCTTTCTTATAATACCCACCACAATTGTTTACTACAGAGCTTGCATTACAATGGAAGTCCCTAACTCGGAAAATATACTCTCTATTTTGATCTTGGGAAAGAAAAGTGGTGCAAAAGCACCAAGAAACTAGAGAAACAGAATTTACTGCACCCAGTAAATTCAAGTCTGTGTGAAAAGGGTTAAAGTATCAGGAATAAACTATACAGAAAGAGAATTTATGGAGGCTTATTTTCAGGAGTAAAATATTTTTAAACAAATCAGAAATGGGTTTTCGTTAACAGTATTTACAGATATTCATACTGGAATCAGAACAATTATTTATAAGAAACCAGAAAAGGCATACCTGTGACCAGCATTCAAAGGGTTCGATACTCGAATCAGAAATGGACATTTTTGGCTCTGCCCACTAATTTGAGTGATGAAATACGTTCATAAACTTTAGAAATTCATTAAGGTGTAATAAAATTCATTTCCCAGTATTTCTGAATAATACCCACCTGATGACTTTGGTGACCTCTTTCAGGCAGACCCCTAGGTGACCTCCGTAACCTTGATCCATATTTTGAATTTTCCATCAAGTGTCGACTCATTTGGTGTTAGTTCCAGGTCCATTCATCATACCACGATTGAGATATGAGCATGACCCACTTTCAAAAATGTTGGCTACGCCCACTTTTTAACATAAAAATGCATGTATGGACCTCATGAATGCTTTGGGGGTCAAACAATGTGAATTCCAGCAATTATGAAAACTGCACTTAATGACCCCTAGGTGATCTCCTTGACCCTGACCCATATTTTGAATCTCCATCAAGTGTTGACTCATTTAGTGTTAGTCCCAGGTCCAATCATATACCACGCTTGAGATATGGGCGTGACCCACTTTCAAAAATGTTGGCCACGCCCACTTTTTTACGTCAAAATGCATGTGTGTATGTCAGGAATACTTTAGGGGATAAAAAATGTGATTTCCAGCAATTCTGAAAAAATGCACTCAATGACCCCTAGGTGACCTCCGTGACCTTGACCCATATTTTGAATCTCCATCAAGTGTCGACTCATTTGGTGTTGGTCCCAGGTCCATACATCATTCCACATCTGAGATATGGGCGTGACCCACTTTCAAAAATTTTGGCCACGCCCACTTTTTTTACGTCAAAATGCATGTGTGTACGTCAGAAATATTTTAGGGGGTCAAAAAATGTGATTTCCAGCAATTCTGAAAAATGCTCTCAATGACCCCTAGTTGACCTCCGTGACCTTGACCCATATTTTGAACCTCCACTGGGTGTCGACTCATTTGGTGTTGGTCCCAGGTCCGTAGGTCATACTACGCTTGAGATATGGGCGTGACCCATTTTCAAAAAATGTGGCCATGCCCACTTTTTTGCGTCAAAATGCATGTATGTACGTCAGGAATACTTTAGGGGATCAAAAAATGTGATTTCCAGCAATTCTGAAAAATGCACTCAATGACCCCTAGGTGACCTCCGTGACCTTGACCCATATTTTGAATCTCCATCAAGTGTCGACTCATTTGCTGTTGGTCCCAGGTCCATACGTCATACCATGCCTGAGGTATGGGCGTGACCCACTTTCAAAAAAATTTTACCACGCCCACTTTTTTATGTCAAAATGCATGTGTATATGTCAGGAATACTTTAGGAGGTCAAAAATGTGATTTCCAGCAATTCTGAAAAAATGCACTCAATGACCCCTAGGTAACCTCTGTGACCTTGACCCATATTTTGAATCTCCATCAAGTATCAACTCATTTGGTGTTGGTCCCAGGTCCATACATCATTCCACATCTAAGATATGGGCGTGACCCACTTTCAAAAATTTTGGCCACGCCCACTTTTTTACGTCAAAATGCATGTGTGTACGTCAGAAATACTTTAGGGGGTCAAAAAATGTGATTTCCAGCAATTCTGAAAAATGCTCTCAATGACCCCTAGTTGACCTCCGTGACCTTGACCCATATTTTGAACCTCCACTGGGTGTCGACTCATTTGGTGTTGGTCCCAGGTACGTAGGTCATACCACGCTTGAGATATGGGCATGACCCACTTTCAAAAAATGTGGCCATGCCCACTTTTTTACGTCAAAATGCATGTATGTACATCAGGAATACTTTAGGGGATCAAAAAATGTGATTTCCAGCAATTCTGAAAAATGCATTCAATGACCCCTAGTTGACCCCCGTGACCTTGACCCATATTTTGAACCTCCATCGAGTATTGACTCATTTGGTGTTGGTCGCAGGTCTGTAGGTCATACCACGCCTGAGATATGGGTGTGACCCACTTTCAAAAACTTTGGCCACGCCCACTTTTTATGTAAAAATGCATGTGTGTACGTCAGGAATACTTTAGGGGGTCAAAAAATGTGATTTCCAGCAATTCTGAAAAATGCACTCAGTGACTCCTAGGTGACCTCTGTGACCTTGACCCATATTTTGAACCTCCATCAAGTGTCGACTCATTTGGTGTTGGTCCCAGGTCTATACGTCATACCACGCCCGTGATATGGGTGTGACCCAGTTTCAAAAATTTTGGCCACGCCCACTTTTTTTACGTCAAAATGCATGTGTGTACATCAGGTATACTTTAGGAGGTCAAAAAATGTGATTTCCAGCAATTCTGAAAAATGCACTCAATGACCCCTAGGTGACCTCTGAAACCTTGACCCATATTTTGAATCTCCATCAAGTGTCGACTCATTTGGTGTTGGTCCCAGGTCCATACGTCATACCACGCCTGAGGTATGGGCGTGACCCATTTTCAAAAAATTTTTGGCCATGCCCACTTTTCATGTCAAAATGCATGTGTGTATGTCAGGAATACTTTAGGGGATCAAAAAATGTGATTTCCAGCAATTCTGAAAAATGCACTCAATGACCCCTAGGTGACCTCCGTGACCTTGACCCATATTTTGAATCTCCATCAAGTGTCGACTCATTTCCTGTTGGTCCCAGGTCCATACCATGCCTGAGATATGGGCATGACCCACTTTAAAATATTTTGGCAACGCCCACTTTTTTTTACATCAAATGCATGTGTGTACGTCAGGAATACTTTAGGGGGTCAAAAAATGTGATTTCCAGCAATTCTGAAAAAGGCACTCAATGACCCCTAGATGACCTCCGTGACCTTGACCCATATTTTGAACCTCCATCGAGTGTCGACTCACTTGGTGTAGGTCCCAGGTCTGTAGGTCATACCACGCCTGAGTTATGGGCGTGACCCACTTTCAGAACACCCCTACAGACACCCCTGGTACCCCAGGAATCTGAAAAACATAGGTGGCCGAGAACTTGTGGCTGTCTATCAGAATGCCAAAAATCAACGAGATAGGGCAATTCGTTTTCGAGTTATGTTGCGGACAAAAAAGAGAGGTGATGAGAAGTCAGAAGACAGAAGAAGAAGAAGAAGAAGAAGAAGAAGAAGAAGAAGAAGAAGAAGAAGAAGAAGAAGAAGAAGAAGACGAAATAAAAAAGAAAAAAAAGAAGAAGAAAAAAAAAAAGAATCCGTGCAAAAACAATAGTTTGTGTGTTTCACACAGACTAAAAATAAGCCAAAACAGGGTCGAGTGCTACCAGCGTACATCCAGTAGGGGACGCTCTTCTCCAAGTACAGATCCATAGCTTCCGGTACCAGTGCGCCGACATGTGACAGGTTATTCATTCTTTGCATCCGCCAACATTGGAGTTATGTGACCAGCGGGAGGGAGGTTTCTTACCCGAATAAGAAGGGAGGTCAACCATATAAACAATTGCCTAAAACATTCAGCCTCCAACGACTGAGCAGAAAGTGTAAGAGGAATAAGATCCATCATCGAACCGCAGAGACCGAGCAGCCGGTGAATACTTTGAGCTGTGGTGGAAGTGGACTGGGACAGAGTCAGGGCGAAAGCTGAGAGAATCAAAGCCCTTGCCCGGGAAACCGCCACCGTATTCATCTGAGTACGGAATCCATCCCCAGATGACAAACCGACTGTGAAGGGACCAGGTCCGTCTTCTCCTCGTTGACTCTGAACCCTAGCGGCGTGAGCAAGCTCAACAGTGTATCGACATCTGACTCCAGAAGAGCAGCATTGGAGTGCCTCTGGAGGATATCGTCCAGATACGCCAAAGTAGTCACCCTGGACTGAGTGCGAAGGAAGGCTATGACATGCGACATCAGTCGGGTGAAGGCCTAAGGAGCCAGGTTGAGGACGGAAGACATGGCCTTGAACTGGTAAACTCGCCCCAGAAAAGCGAACCTGAGATACTTTCGCGATGTCCGATGAATCGGAACGTGAAAGTATGCGTGTCGCAGGTCGATGCTGGAAGCGAAATCCCCCTGGTGAATGGAGCAGCAAACGGACCTGAAAGTTTCAATGCAGAACTTGGGAGCAATGATAGACTGGTTCAGTATACTCAGATCGATAACGGTCGGAGTCGGCCGTCCTTCTTCGACACCAAGAACAGGCGGGAATAAAATCCCACTGAATGAATGTTCTTGACGACCTCAATCGCCCCCTTTGACAGGAGATTGTCTATCTCCGTGATCAAAAGTTCCCAACGTGAAACGTTTGAAGGAACTTGTGCTGGAAGAGGCACTCTCGACGGAGTGGGGTGCCTCCAGAAGGATATTCGCAGCCCGGACCGAACAACATCTAACACCCAATGATCGGATGTGATTGTGGTCCAGTGGTCTGCGAACCCTGATATCCTTCCTCCAACCTGAGACGAATCGAAGTGAGGATCTTCATCTTGAGCCATTGAGAGGAGAAACCAACTCCTCTACTAGATAAATGATCCTCAGTCCTCCCTCTGGTCTGCCGACGCTTACCCTTATCACGTGAGTAAAAATAGAAGCAGCGGCTGGAGGATCAGCCCTTGGCTTCGCAGAGGAAGCAGACGGGCGATTGTCGGGCTTAGAACGGCCCCTGCCTCCAACAGAAGGCTGATCAAGATGGCGAAGCAGCAGCTGATCTTTGGAATGACGCAGGACGTCATCTCGGACCGTCGCCACGGAACCATGGAAAAGTCGCGGACCCGCCGAAGAAGCGGATCGAAGAGCAGCACGCTTCCCCTCAAGAAGGGAAGGGAACGGCTTGTGTCCAACACAGCGTCCCGGCGAACTAATTCCAAGTTAGCCGTGTTACAGGCATCCGTGTGAGTAAGATGCATGAGCGCCTTGGAAATCACATGCAAAGGAGCCTGTACGTCGTCAAACCTATCTGGAGGCAGATAAGCAGCCAAAGCAGAGACGATGTGATCTGAGAGAGAAGGCATGCCCACAACTTTCTCGATAAGCCCAACGGGGACACCAGACCGAACCGGCAAAGTGGCTTCTCTCCTGACCCTCTTAACCGGCAAAGGGTCACGATCCTCCAGTACACCCGACGCGGGGCAACGGGTGGCAGCTGAAACATCTGCAGGCAGATGCTGATAGGGGGTATACCAGACCAGAGGATCTGCATTACGGGAACTCAGGGGAGTCGCCGCGGACCTTTGAGGGACAGAAGGTCCAGGCTGCACAAAAAGCGTCGGTCCCGCAAAACTGGCCGTCGGACCAGAGTGCGTGGACAGAAACGCAACAGAGTCCATGGTGACTCCACAAGGAACATCCGAGTCCAAAGGAAGTCGTGCGCGAACACGGAGAATGCAATGAAAATGTGAATGAAATTAAGAAACGAGAGATTAAGTCAGACCAATCGCGTGGATTCACCTATGAATCTTCCTTTCATGAATCCCAGCTGACTTTCAGAAATTACTTTAGGAAGAACTTTTTTAAGTCTGTTGGCAATTGCTGATGAGCCTATTTTTATCAACATTAAGGAGGGAGATCGGTCGCCAATTTTTTATATATTCTTTCGATTTCCCCCTCTTTTGGTATACATGTAATAAGCCTCCGCCTCTGAGTGATAGATAAGTTTCCTGTGTCATAGCCAAGATTTAGGGAATTAACTACGTATTTGCCCAAGTCGCCCCAGAAATATTTATAAAATTCAATTGTAAATCCATCGGAACCCGGTGATTTGTTGTTACCCTTGTCTTTTAAAGCCATAGCACACTCATTTAAAGTTAGTTTTCCGCCAAGTAGTAAACTTTCTTCTGTATCCAGTTTGCAAATGTATGGATTTTCAGAGTAAAAAACAAGCTTTCTAAGAGGTTCGTTTTGTGATTACTATTAATTTTTGACTTGTACAGTAATTCATAAAAGTTACGTTGCTCAGTGAGTATATAGTTAATTTCTGTACACTCTGTATCGTGATCTCTTATTAATAGGGTATTATTTTTTCTGTATACTGTCTCTTTTCTAAGTTGCAGAAGTATTTTGAGGGCCTCTCGCCTTCAACTTTCCATCTGGCCTTTGATCTGATAATCATGCCTTGCACCTTTTCATTTCTTAGATTTTGCGGTTCATTAGTTAGGCAGCTGATATTTTCTAACATATTTTCACAACCATCTTCGAGTTTTTCAGGAAGAACTTTTATTTGTTTTTCGATAGCTGATTCGGTGCATTGAAGTTTTCGTTTCAGGAAGCAGAACTATGAAATTGTTTTACCTCTGATCATTAGCTTTAGTGTTTCCCAAAATAACTGGTTTATTGTGAATCTAGAATTATTTTCATCATCATTATTATTATTAATTTTATTATCACTACTACTATTTCTCCTACTGTTATTGTTATACGAATACTGAAGGGCAGTATCTGCAATAGTGTCCTTAACTATTTGTATGTATTTGGGGTCGCTCAGCAAACTGTTATTAAATTTCCAAATAAGGGTCCTCTAGTTTGATTTATAAATTTCAGGGAAATTACAACGGGTGCGTGGTCCGATCTGTACATGATACCAATATGTACTTTTTGAACAGCTGTCTGTAAGTCAGATGTGATTAAAAAGGAATCTAATCGTGACAGTTTTTCACGTGGGCCTCTCCACGTATACATTTTTTGCCAGGATTTTCTAAACGCCGCACATCGTGTAAGTCGAGGTTTTCCATGTGTTTGTGGATGCATTCATTACATTTAACATTATTTTGTTTTTTTATAATTTAGTGTGTCTAAACTTTGGTCCAAAGCCGCATTCCAATCCCCACCAATCAACACTCAGGTGTTACCGATATTTTCACTAGTATTAAACAGATTTCTATAAAAACTAGGTTCATCATTATTAGGGCCGTATACCGCAGCGGTGGTTAATCGTTGCGATTGTATCAAAATATCTAACACGACGAAGTTTTCAGCTGTATCAATTACTTTAATTACTTTATTTTTGATTTCGTTGCCAAAACTGTTTTTGAACAGAATGGCAGTACCCCTTTTGTTACTTTGGTACGATGAAAAGACTATTTCAACCCCCCACTCATGTTACCAAATATTTTCAACTTCATTTGAGGAGTGTGTGTCAATCAGAAAAGTTATATCGTATGCGTCTCTACATTTTGAGAAGATGTCCTTCCGCTTAATGGGGTCTGAGGAAAGACCTCGACAGTTCAAACTTCCGAAAATTATACTATCCATGAGGATTCATTTGGTTTAGCCAATCATAAACAATCAGCAAGGTCAATCGTATTACAGTATAACCATAATTGGAGTTAACATATTGATTGAATATATATGCCAATTTCAAAACAATTTTTTGTAAAACAAAACAATAACAAGGGGGATCTGGCCGACATAGGTCCCCCATAAACTTCTGTCTGGGTGGCATGATTTAACACCAAGGGATGCCAGATCTAACTGTGAATATAGAACCCTATATCACATGTATATGTTTTGAGCTTGAATTTATTAGAACCTGTTAATTTTGAAATGTAAGGCATCATTGGTTTTTTTAAGAGAAATAGAGAGTGAGAGGATGTGTGTGTGGTGTGTTTTTCGGACGACACAGTAATGTTTTAGAGGAATTTTGAATGTTGGTTTCTGATCCCCCGCCGGGATGCGAATCCTCGGCAACACCGCCTGTGAATCAGGAGTCCGGCGCCTAAACCACTAGACCATTGCACACCGTTAAAAAAAACGATGGCTGGAATCTAGTTTTTTAGACGAAGTCCTCATGATTACTTAGTTCATCTTCCTTTCGGTAGCAGCATGAAAGTGTGGAACGCGCTGGCTACAGTACGACGAAAGTGCCGTGGATGGTCTCAGACGAAGACTGGCACGGGCTTGTGTGTGTTTTTCGAATGACACAATCATGTTTTAGAGGAAGCCAAGAGTAACTGACCGACAGACAGACGAATCAAACAGAAGAACAGGCAGAGAGACAGGCAGAGGAACAGACCAACAAACAGATAAACGGATGGGCAGCAGCAAAACAATATATATAGCAGTTAATGGAGGTTAACAAACAGACGAAAACAAGAGATGGAGAGAGTGAGAGAGGGGGAGAGAGAAAAAGGAGCAAGCGAAATAAAATGTGGACTCGTACAGGCCATAATATATTATAGTGCGCTGATATACGTATATATACTTTTTACATAAAATGATCTTATGTTGTTGGCTAAACTTGTGTGTAAAATTAAACAAATAAAAGAGAGAAAGTGCGAGATCAAGTGGAGAAGAAAAGGGAGGGGGGCGTAGAGTGAGAGTGAGTGAGTGAGTGAGGCGACCGAAGGAAAGAGAAGTGGAAGAACTCAACTCAGAAGAGGGGAGTGGTCAGTGTCTGGGAGAGAAAAAGAAAGAGAATAAAGAAAAGAGAGTGGGAGGGATAAAGCTAGAAGAGAGAGAGAGAGAGAGAGAATACGCAGACGGGTAAAGGGACTAACATGCAGGCAAGTAGATTGGAAAAGGAAAGTGATGATGCGGGTACACACCAACAGGCAGACATGAAGTGACAAACGGATTTCTTAATGTCCACTCACTATTTTGTGGACAAAACAGTGCACACCCTTGAGAATAATCCATAAATTGTTCATAATGTATCCCCGAGTCCCCTTGCATATAGACATATAAATTAGTATGACAAACCATATACAACTATGTTACAATACCTGTGTGTATACTGGGACTAGACTGATCACGATCTTGTGAAATAGTCAAATGTACGAAAAGACACGTTAACAGTGGGGATATAAAAATGAAATATGCTATTAATCCATTTCATGAATAGAAATAAACAGAGAAGCGTGAGGGAAAAGAGAAAAGTTGATAGGGACAAATAGCAAGAAGGAAGGAGGGATAGGGAGAGCACTTGGAGAAGAAAGGAAAAAAGAGAGGAGGGGCAGAGTGAGAGTGAGTGAGTTGGCCGAAGGGAAGACAAGTAGTAACACCCAAACCAAAAACACTATTTTGTTTATATAAATTTGTTTCATTACAAACCACCGGATAGTGCCTTTTGTTCATTCACCAGCAATCTGCAATAAAACATATTTTAATAACACATTCATACCACCAAAAATAAACTATCCCCCAGCCAGTCAATTATCTATGTCACTTTTCGTGATAGATAAAGCGAGTGCGTATCAGTGAAAGAAAGGTAATGGGGGTGGAAGTAAAAATAAGAGGGAGAGAGATAGGAGAGGGGAGAGAGACAGAAGGAGAGAGAGAGAGAGAGAGAGAGAGAGAGAGAGAGAGAGAGAGAGAGAGAGAGAGAGAGAGGAAAAGAGACGGTGGGAGAGAGATGGATAAGTAAAAGCGACATGAAGCTTGGCGACACAGAGCTTGCTACTACAGCAAACCAACCTCTTTGGCTTCAAGCCCATCTATAGCTGCACGATATATCGATAAACCGATTCATCCGGTATTCTAACCAGTATAGATTGAATACCTGTGTTATAACATAAATATCGGTTTGTCGTCATTATTTATTTACTTACTCACAACTTAATCTTCAAGATGTCGTGAGTTATAACTGTAGTCCCGAACGAGTAATATTATATCTTTACCTATCGAATCAGCCACATCCGCCCGTGTAAAATACAAATTCAGCAGTTAAAGAATATTTTTTCAAGACATTTCACCAAAACCACATCACATAACCCATCATTTGGAAGAGCTCGTCGAGATCGTTCCTATCAGGAGGTCACACGATATTATTACGCTTGAGTCTAATTCGATAAACTATAATTTAACCCTTTACCTAACATGAAAAGCAGACGACACTTGCAAATAAAATTCTTGAATAACTAATTTTTTCATTTTTTTGTCTCAAAAACATAGGTTATGACCCCTCATTGGAACGAGCTCGACGAGCTCGTTACAAAGAGGGGTCATAACCTATGTTTTTGAGACAAAAAATGAAAAGAATAATGACAATTAATTGGCGATTTTTGAGAATAGCGCTGACGGTTTTGGCCGTTACGTTGGGTAAAGGGTTATAGTAATAAATTTTGATAACGTCTGCATTAGGTAAACTGACAATCAAATTGTGTCATCGGGACATGCTAATTCGTTCTAACTGTGATGGCTCAAGACCCAATCATAGTACATAACTATCTGTACAGTCTTCCGGCAAACTGGTATACCGTGGTATTTTTGTTTTCAACTAACGATACCTACATTCGGTTTAGAGTATTTTGCAGCCCAAAGCCTATCAGTATCAAAGTTAGAAGCATGCTGAGATACTCCCTTTTACTCATTCGGTTTAGAATATCGATTTAGAATATCGGTTTAGAATATCGTGCAGCCCTAACCCTATCACTAACGAAGTTACAAACATGTGGAAGTACGAAGGTGATTGAAATTTATCATATATCTTAAAGTCAGGATTATGTGTGGATAAGACTTCTGTGTTGGTGGGGAGGGGGGGGGGGGGCGGGCGAGTAAGAGAGAATGAGAGAGGTAATGAATGAGAGAGAGGAGGGGGGAGAGGGTAGAGTTAGATAGACTGGCAGGCAGGCAGGCAGGCAGGCAGGCAGGGGTCATTTTCTTTTAGCTATATTGTATGAGTACTATATCCCAATTGAATACAAGTTACCTCTTATCTTTTATGAACATTTTTGTGCTGTCATCTATTTTACATAGAGACGTCAATGACAACTTTCTTAAGAGAATTGTCCTTACTAGAAACTGTCAGATTGTGTAAAATGGAAGTCTCCTGAACTATTTGGTATTGGCGAAATGTTTGCAACAGGCTGTGGTATCCGTTTTAAGTCTTCTTCAGTCCGGAAACGGTGAATATTTCCCTGTGTCGTTTTTAAAAACAGTTTGCCATTTGAACACCACGAGTTGGAAATACCTGGTGATTTATATGACTTTTGAAGAAGAAAATAATTGAAACGTGTCACATCTTCAGATATACTTATCCTGGAGCCTTTCAGCATTTTCCTTTTAGAAATAACCTCTAATTTTGGTTTTCTCGAACAAAATTTCACTGTTATTGGACGATTGTTTCTATCTCGGCCTTGCGCCCGAGCGTTTACTCTGTGTGCTATCGATATATCCGATTCCACAATATTCGTTTTCAGAATAGCATTGAGAATGTTCAAGACTGCTTTTCCACACTGCTCCATGAGTGACTTGATGTTTGGTATGCAAGTGTATCCTATTGCTGTATACCCATAGTGAAATGCAGGTGTCGTTCGAGATTTTATTGCCAGAGTCATTGTCCTTTATGGACTTAGAATTTGTCCGCTTTTAAATTAATTCACGAATAACTTGCAGAGTACTCAATGGAATGACTTCATATTTGATGTGAAATCTATCTTATTGATGTCTACTACGGTACAAGGTCCGTCAGTCCGTCTGTCCATCCTTCCATCCATCCGAAATTCAATCATGAATGACTTGTAAAGTACTTGGTTGCCTGACTTGATATTTGATGTGCAAGTGTATCCTGTTGCTATTTTCCTATAGTGAAATGCAGGTGTCGTTAGAGATTTTATTGCCAGAGTCATTGCCCATCCATCCGTCCATCAGTCTGTCCATCCACTAGTCTGTCCATCCAGGCTTAGCAGAGGTACGTTATGGGGTTTACAATTTAGGGTCAGTGCTAGTTGTGGGGTTGGTTAGTACAGTGGCCACTTGTGGGATTATTGTTTTGTTTGCACTGTGGGGTTAATTTTTTTACCTTGTGGGGTTAGGGTTTAACATGGGAAACAACCCCACAAGTAAGAACGTGTAAGAATGTCCATCCGTCCGTCATCCCAAAATGCAACCATGAATAACTTGTAAAGTACTTGGTTGAGTGACTTGCTTATGAACAGGTCTCTTTTTTCTGCTGATCAAACCTCAAGCAAATGCATACAGTGTAAAGCCACTAAGGTGACTTCTAACACTTTTCTATAGAGTCATGATAGTGGCTTCCAGCTAGAGCTGCACGGTATATCGATAAACCGATATATACCGGTATTCAAACCAATATCGATTGAATACCGGTGTAATTACAGAAATATCGGTTTATCGTCATTATTTATTTACCCTCAATTTAATTTAAAAGATGTCTTGAGTTTTTTAACTGTAGCGCCGAATGAATAATATTATCCCTTTATCCAAGAAATCGTCTGCTTAAGCCCTCGTAATATACAAATTCAGAAGTTGAAAAAATAATTTTCAAAAGTTCAACAAAACTATATCATATGACGCCTCATTGGAACGAGCTCGTTGAGCTCGTTCCAATGAGGGGCCACATGATATAGTTTTTTTGAAATCTTTGGTTAAAATCTGATAAACTAGTTTTGAAAATAATAAATTTTGATATCGTCTGGGTTGGGTAATGGTTTTTCGAACTGCATCATCAAGGCATGCTAATTCGTTCCGACTGTGATGCCTCGAGTCTCGATTGTGGTACTTGTGTTCATATATCTGCACAGTTTTCGATATACCGGTATACCGCGGTATTTTTTTTGACTACCGATACCGGTATTCAGTTTTGAATATCGTGCAGCCCTACTTCAAGCACTCAAGCAGTTAAGTCATAATGCAAAATGTTTCTACAGAAAGACTTCTAAGTGTAAGAATGGTCATAAATCTGGTACAGATAAATGAAATAAACCCACAACATGTCAATGTCCTTTCCCCTACGGGAGTCTCTCACCATACCAGAGGACATAAAAATCCACCCATGAATGATTGAGTTATAATACAAAATGTTCTTATAGAAAGTTTTCTTTGTGTAACAAGGGACATATCTCTGGGCCATATTCATGAACAAAATCTGCAATATGGGTATATCCTTTCCCCCTTTCTGGTCTTTCACCATACCATAGGATATCAAAAGCTGACAACCAATGCACGAATCATAATTTAAAACGTTTGTATAGAAAATTTTCCCAAGCGTAACTAGGTCACAATTCAGGTATGTTTTTTGATTAGAGTTCATTGACATTTTCAACAGCCAGGATCACCTCGTGTTGGAAACTCTGGTGTGTACACATGAACAAAGCCCGCAATATATGAATATTCTTTCTCCCATGCTGGTCTATCACCATAACAAGGTACATCAAAATCCGAAAACTGATGCTTGAATTATGTGAAATGCTTGTATTGAAGTTCATAAGTACTGACTGATCTGTCTGTCCGACTACCCATCCAAGCGCACATTCACCACCTTTAGTGGTAGGAGGTTTTGAAAAAAGGGCTGGGTTTACAACAAAATAAAAACCACTTAATGACCCATCTGTCGGTACAGATGGACGGAGCCCTCAACTATATACTCTCAAAACCTCAATAGAGGACGAGGCATAATAAAACAAGCAGTGTGTTTGGGGTCAGACTGTATGAATGTGTTATGGGGTTGGGATGAGAATGGTACAGAAGCAAATGTAGTTACTATGAATGTTGAGTATGTACATGTTATGTTACAAATTCAAGTATAAGGAAGTTGACAAAATTGTGATGGTGTTGAAGTTGAGTTTATGAAAATTTCAATGGGATGGACTAAAGTATTAAGATTTACAACATTCATAGACACTAAAAAAGAATCTAGAAAAGCAGATTTGCCTATTTTGTTCAATAGCTACAGTAGTACACACATAATTGGATATTTTTTAATTGGATGACCCTGAAACTTTCAAATAACTTCTAAATACTAAACCTTTTACCATACCTTCCGCTCATTCCTGCAAATAAACACGTGAACCAATGAATTCTGAACAATGATGAGAGATGCGGATGCAAGAAATTGAATCTCCACAGCATAATTTAGGGTTGGTTTGTCCGATGAGTGTCAATACTGTCAAGTTACACATTATCCATTTTTCTCTAATTGTTTGGGTCCAATCCTTATTCTGCTGCTCACATGTAAACGATAGTACCATACCAACGGAATGCATTATTAGTAGTCACATTTTCAAAGGCATGATACTACAACTATATATTTGGAAAATCACTTTTGCATGAACTCAAGGTAAATTACAGCTGTCCGGAGGAAACTGAAAACAATGTACAATGTATCTTATCAGTAACGAACTAATGAACCAGAATACACTTCTATCACTACCAGAAACTATATGCTCGAGGACCGCCACCACACAATACTGTGGCTTTGTTAGATCTGGTCAGCCAAAGTCCAAGTGTTAGCCACAAATGTGTTTTGATATTGATAAAAGATGAGGAAAGGGGGTGGGGGATTTTGAATAGATTTATGCCTTTGGATCCAGGATTTTAATTGCACTGGACTCACTGCAGCAATGTCTAACAACGACTGTTTGAATTAACAGTTATGATGCACAGGATCCACCCCTGCAACATGTTATTTGTAGCCATCTAGAGCCAGTGCCACACTTGTTAGGGTGTGTGTGTGTGTGTGTGTGTGTGGGAGGGGGGGGGGGTCATGTTATGGGTAGGCTGGAGTGCTGTATTCTTAGTATAGGGGTGTTATTGGTGTAAACATTATGGGCATTAGTTGTATTTTCACATCCACCATGTTGGAATGTGATGCATATTCGAAAGTAAATATTTGCGGTCAAATATTGAAAATTCATCAACTGGAAATTAGAACTAAATTTTCAATCATCTGTTTGGATATTTTTGATTTCAGAATAAGAACAAAAGATAAAATTACCTGGCACATTTGAAATAATTTTAACATTGGGGTGTGACTGGTGTCAAAATGATGGGCATCAAGCATACCTTGCTGTCTACTATGTGAGGAGGGGATGCCGCACTCAGATATAAACTTTTCCCACAAATACATGGAAAATTGATGTCCCCAAACATTTAAAATGCTTGGAATATTGTCGTTTGCCATTGATATACACTTAATTTTTGTTTAGGCCTATCACACAATCCTTCAGAATGAAATTGCAACAGAAACTGGAAAGATTTTAAGCGCACAGGAATAAAAAATAAACTCCATACTGAAATTCGTATTTCTCTTACAAAATGAGTACAGTCATTTTAATCAAGGTCACGGAGTTTTGAATAAAATGAACCCAGAAATTCCATAATGAAGAGAAATGATTGCGGATAAGAAAGAATAAGGTGAGGGATGAACACTGAGCAGACAGATGAAAACAAAGGGGTGTGTATCAAGTGAGTGACCAAATCTCATATTAACTCATATGGTGAACCATACTGAATTCGAATTGTTGTTGTTTCCGGCTCAATTTTGGAAGGTTGGGGAAAAAATTAAACAATAATCGCCTGATTTAATGATGTAGTGTAGCTGGCATGTTTGAGTAATTGAATGGTGAATAAATAAATAAATTTTAGTGACATTTTAATCCCCTACATAGCTCTACTTTTATCCTCATCCAGTGACATAAAAACTGCAGCTTGGAAAACCTCCAGACTATCAATTCTTTCACATTAAACTGACAATTACTTCCATGTACCAGCGCTACTTTTATCAGCATCTACTGACAGAAACGCAGGCTTATTACCTTCAAAGCCTCCTGACTGTGAACTATTTTTCATCAAACCAGCTGTTAGTCCCTCAATGTTAAAAAACTACCCTCCAAAATTATGAGTCAAAGTACCATCTACACTAACTCACGAGAAGTGCTGAAAACTTGTGACAACATAACCTCTATAATTCTTATTTTTATAACCATCTACTTACATGATACACCATCTTGATTGCTTAAATGTCTCTTGATTCTAAAATTACTTCACATCAACTAGACAGTTACTTGATGCAGTGAAAGTCTTGCGATATCCTGAAATAAGTTGTAGTGAGAGCCTTTTAGAAGCATTGGGAATGTTGTGATAACATAACATGCATATATTTTGACATGGATGATGAACTAGTTATCACAAATAGTCTTTTGATTTTGAGGTACACTATCGTGCTTGCGCACCATCAATTTTTATATTTTAAGAGTCCAGTTCCCATCAGCTCAACCAAGCAAGCAAGCAAGAAAAATATGGTTTTTGAAAGGATTAAATATTAAATGTTACAATATACAACGTATTGTCGCATGTATTATTTGCTGAAAATGTAATTTAAAGATACTTTCATTAATAAAACATGACGAATAAATTGAGAAATAACACACGCTGTTTGTACAGAATTCTTTCTAAGGTCACTGATGAAATTATATTTGTTTTCGTCCCTGCTTCTGATTGGCTGACATTGATTTTGCGTTGTCATTCACTGTTTGTGCAGGCCAAATGTTTGAGAGTATCCTCCCTTGGTGTGCAGACACACATGTCTAATGAATCGTTCGCTTGACATCTCCCAGTAATCTTCCACTTACTACACACAATAACTTACTTCTTGATAATAATCAACTTGAATGTGACCTTTAATAATATAAACACTGTACTCCTTCTCGGGAGCTTTCAGTATGTGCAGTAATCACATTACATGGATTTTCTTTCCAAAATGTCCTCAACATCTGCACCCAAGTTGGTCTGACAACAGTGAACCTCAATTCAAAAGGAACAGGGCACAGAACAGCGCACCTCCCGATTTTCAAGATCGAAAGACTGATAGCAAAACACCAGCTTGTTATCCTGAACACTATCTGTCTATGAATTATTTTAAATCAAACAGATTGTTACCCCAAGATTAAAAAGGCCAGGTTTCAAAGACTTTCACCATGTAAGATAGCCTGTTAGACGCATTCAAAATTCTTTTTGACAGCATAGACCCTATGTAGCCTTACTTTCTGCACCATTTTGTAATGTAGAAACACCAGCTTAATTGCCTGAAAAGCTTCCAGCCTATAATTTGTTACACATCAAAAATATTGTTTCTACACCTACCAATATATCCTGATTGCCAGGTCGTGCCACCATCTAAAATAGTGTGTCCGCGAAATGACAACATAAACCTATCATGGCCTTACTTTCTAGTTTCATGTATAGAAAAATATCAATAAGATCACCTAAAGGCATCCTGACTGCAAATAACTTCACATCAAACAAGGTGTTATTCGAAGTACTCGAATATCCAGATTTTCAAGACTTGCTACCATTCAAGATGGGGTGGTGGAGTCTTTAAGAAATTTGGTGATATCACATAATCTCCATATAGCCTACTTTTAACACCATCTGTTTATAGAAAAATGTCAGCACTATATACCAGAAAATCTTCTGAATATAAATTATTTCATATCAAACACACCTACTACTTGAAGTCGAAAGAACAGATTTCCTGAAACAATTTGCCACGACACCCACCCTGTTAGAAGCACTAAAAAATCAAAACCTTTAAAAGCCTCACGTGGTTGTTGACCTACAGTTAAAACTGGAAGTCCTGTCATGAAAAGCGCACAAATAGCACGTTGATATGCGCGTTAATGTACGCGTTATGGCCCAAGTAAAGCTATCAAATTCTGTACATATGGCCTGTGCACAAGCAATGTTTCAGCCAATGGACCTCCGGGTAACCCGGAGGTCCATTGTCAGAAACATTACATGTGTTTGCTATGAGTAACCAAGAGAACCTGCCGTGCTTTGGATGCTATTCGATATGGCAATTGCGCGCAATTCCAACGCGCAATTAAGCCTAGATAAGCGCACTATTCGTGACAGGATTTCTAGTTTTAACTGTAGTCATAGTAAAACATCAGTCTGATAGGCAGAATACAACATTACTACAAATTATTGCAAAGCAAACACATTCTTATGCCCGGCTAAAAAAGGCTAGATTCCTCAGACTTGCTACCTTGCAAGATAGCCTGTTAGAGGCATTCAAATATTTTGTAAATGACATACCTCCTATATAGCCTTATGCCATAACTCCTATATAGCCTTATTTTCATCACCGTCTGGTTGTGGAAAAACACCAGCTCGATTTCTAGAAAATATGCAAAGCGTCTAAATTAAAACACAAGAAAAATATTGTTTTCCCGAATACCAAAATATCCAGATTTTTGAGTCTCATTACCATCTGAGATAGTCCAGCAGAGAATATGACAACATGAACTCATTACGGCCTAACTTTGTGACAATCTAGTTACAGTGAAAGACCAACATGATCACCTGAAAGCCTCCAGACTTCAAATTATTTCACATAAAAAACTGTGACTTCAAGTACCAGTATATCCATGCAAATTTTCGAGACTTGCATCTATCCAAGATAGCCTGATAAAGGCATTCAGAAATTTGGCCACAGCAGAACTCGTATATTGCCTTACTTTTGTCACCATCCAGTGATGGATAAACACCCATTTGATTTCCTTTAAACTTCCTGATGATTAATTATTCACAACAGACTGTACTTGAAGTACATGCGGAATGCTAATGCCCCAATGCTCAAATATATTTTACTTTGCTAAATTTACATGGGTAATCTCCATTCTAACTAAATCAAGCAAGTTCCCTTTCACTTGCAAAAAAAATGAATGTAACCAACTTTTGACTGACAATTTTAAATGAAAGTGTTAATGACACTGTAGCTCAACTTGACAGACTTCAAATGGCAAATTTGAAGATCATTGGTTCCAGTGTCATTTGGTGAAACTTCAACATAACAGCATTGTGTGTGCACAACAATCCATGCATTTTTAAATGTAAACTGCAAGGCTGGTAAAGGAAGAATGTTGACAAACAAGTGTAGAATGTTCGAAGATCATTGTAAACGGCAACTTTTTTCACAGAAATGAATCTACATGTTGAGGTTTCACCTAATGAGAACACCAAGATAAAAAACAACCCTACAAAAATGTGCCCTGTAGACCATGTCAAAAAAGAATGTAAATGCACAAATGCAATAGATTCAAAGACTGTTGCTAACAGCCACAGCTTTTGATAGAAATGAAAAGAAAATTGATAGTTCCTATCTCTGTCATCCTGAATACGCATGTAAAGTTCCAAAACAACCCAATAATAAATGTGCCCTCTTAGGCATGCCAAAGGAAGCTGTTAATGCACAAATGCACTAAGTTTGACGGTCATTGCAGGTGGCAATGGTCTTTTTTTCTATTTTTCTGGAAATTCATAAATATACTCTGTAGAGAGTGCAAAAGGGATAAGTTGCTACAAAAGTGCAAAGTCTTGTGCTGATGACGATAATTGTTGTTATGGAAATGAAAAGAAATCAGCAGCGCACATCTAAAGGCCACCCCAAACATACCTACCAAGCTTCAAAGCAATCCTATCACAAATGTGCCCTGCAGGGCATGCCAGAGGAATATATTGATGCCTGACTAAACTAAGTTCCAAGGTCGTGACAAACGGCAACAATTTGAGACAGAAATGGAAAAATATCGATAGCTCCCATCTAGAGGTCACTCCAAACAAGCACACCAAGTTTCAACGCGATCCGATTATAAATGTGCCCTGCAGGGTGTGCCAAATGGAAAAATGGATGCATAACTGCACTAAGTTCATTGAAGGTCATTGCCAGCGGAAACACTTTTTGACGGAAATAGAAGAAAATCGACAGCTCACATCCACAGGTAACCCCAAACAAGCATACAAAGTGTCAAACCGATCTGATCATAAATGTGCTCTGTAGCATGTGGTTATATGATCAGCGGGGAGAACGGATTCTTATCCGAATAAGAAGACGGGAGGGCCTCCATGTAAACAATTGTGGTAGGTATAATAAGAAAGGAAATTTACTATACAATTTAGATGTCTTATCAATCTACCCTACAATTGTTTACTACGGGCCGAATAGACAATAGGAGGGAATCACATAACAAACCCCCACATAATCCGACTGCACTGGAACCGTGGACAGAAGAAGAGGTCCCAAGGCCTATCAAACCATAGCATGACAAACATTAGTAAAAGACAATGAGATATGAGGCGTATGGCACTGCGTGACTCACAGGCAGAAAGGACAGTAAAACAGCACAGGGCTGGAACTGGCCTTGACGCTTAATGGCTAGGTTAGACAACAGCCTGAACAGAAAAAAAGAGGGCCCAAAGAAAAAAGGCCCTACGACTGCTCCTGCAACTGACGCAGATAGAATGTGGAGAAAGTAGAAGCATTTCTCCAGTAGGCTGCCTGCAGAACATCCTACAACTGGTCAGAGTTAGCATAAGCCTAGGCGGTAGACAAGACACGCACCTCGTGCGCAGAAATACGATTGGTAATACAATCATCAGTTTTAGACGAGCATGAGCCGCGCAAATAGCAAGACACATCCATCGAGAAATGGATTGAGGAGAGATCTTCTGTCGACCAGGAATAAGAGACAGAAATAAACAAAATAATCATTTCCTGCCTTTCCTAATGATCTGCGTCCTGTTGAGATAAATGCGAAGTGCACGAACCGGACAGAGCGACGGGCAATTACCCTCAGCCAAAGGAAGAGCCCTGATACAGATAGAAGGAGGACGTTTTGAGAGGTATGGATTAGTGCCGATATTAGTGCTCTCCCACACAGGGGGGGGGGGGGGGGGGGGTCTTGAAAAATTTCCTATACACGAGGCCAGGGTGGGTGGGTGGTCTGCCTGAGAAAAAAAGTGACTTTTTTCCTTGCAATGAAATAATGCTTATTTTGTATTTTAAATCTGATATAAAACAATATTTGACACTTATACTATATGCAGAGGGGCAGCCAGAGCAATAACCTCATAAATAGAAATCAAGGGGAGGGTGGGGTGGCCTAATAACTACCCTATATGTGTTGAAACACAAATATTGTTCAATAATGGCAATTTTCATGAATAAGAACACGAGTCGGCTTGACCAGGATTTTTGTCAGTTTCAACTAAATGTTTTATCATAATGATAAGTTAGACAACGAGAAGCTCACCCTAGCATACATACTGGATTGCTACATTGAACACAGCAACAACTGTCAATGAAATAATCAGCTCACCCACATTGACATATCAATATTTTGAAGAAACAAATTTCAACAAATTTGCTCCATCCAAACATTGAGATGGTTATGTGAACATCTGGACTATCACGTATGTGCTTAAACAGCCTGACTGCCAGTGTAGTGACACAGGAGTCACAATAGACATAGTAGTTTTGCTGTATTTGTTTGTAGAAAATAAGAAAAATCTATTAGAAACTCAAGACTGAATGACATTTCATACAAAGACAAACATCTCAGAGTATTAAAGTTTAACCCTTTACCAGCTTTTACTCAAACTATCAATCATAAGCGGCCAAAGCTATATACAAAGAAAATCCAGATTTTTTTTTTCATTTCCTTTTATGTGCAGTTTTGTGTCTCAAAAACACAGCTTATCAGTCCTATTGAAACTAGCTTGTCAAGCTTGTTACAATGAGGGATCATAAGCTATCTTTTTAAGACAAAAAATAAAAAAATCCTTGGTATTGGTTAAAGGGTTAAAGCTGATTTAAACAAGCAGCTACAGGGAATGTATCAGGTTAATTAAATGGAAGTATAATTACATGTGACACCTAGGAAAAATTTGTGTAAAACGCGGGTTTTTGCTGATACTAGGGGGTGGGTCCCCTCTCAGAAAAGGAAAAAAAAATTTTTCCTCCTCAAAATGGGGTGGTGGGTGGTGTTGGGGCGGAAATTTTTTTTTCAGCCTCGTGTATGGGACTTTTTTCCGTTGATGGTAACAGGCTGGAGACCCCTAGAATCAAACAGATATACCAGAAACACTGCAGTCTGTGTTATCGAAGGATTGGCATAATCAACCGAGTGATCAGCACACCATCGACAGAAGACCTCCCACTTAGCCACATGGGCTAAACCAGTGGAGTGCCGCCTTGAAGAAGAAAAACACTCCGTTGCTTGTTTTGAAAAACCTCTACGAAGGAGACAGGACCTAACAAAAGATATGCGTGAAGGCGCAATGAAGTTGGGTCGACGTGAAACCTCCTCGGGTGACACTGGCAAAGGAGGTCGTGACATAAAGGGAGATGTGCCGGAACCGCCGCCAACAGAGAGCGGAGCTAATTGATCCACATCCGTGGAGGGGACAGGGGAGCGATCAGAATGATTCGACAACTGGCCAGAACCTGAGGCAGAATCGGAACCGGCGGGAAGGCGTAGCCGACTAGACCGTTCCAATCGAGTGACAGAGTGTCCACGGCAAAGGCCGGAGGATCTGGACACGGGGACAGGAAAGTGTCCACCTGATGGTTCCAACTGATCGCAAAGAGATCAATGTGGGTACGACCCCAGAGATCGCAAAGCGACTGGAACACTGCCCTGTGAAGCACTCGGGACAGGGAGTCGGCTAGGACGTTCAGACGACCGGGAATGTGACGAACAACCACTCCGGTTTTGACATCCTGAGCTAGCAGTAGAGGATCCCATACCAAGCCAAATCGTACATGGGAACTGAGTGCGTGCCGCCCTGGTTCCGAATATAAGCGACCACTGTCGAATTGTCGGACAAGAGAAGGACCTGACGATTCGAAAGATGGAGGGATCCACTGCCGGAAGCTCAAAAGAAGAGCAAGAAGCACCTTCTGGTTGATGTGAAGAGCTGCTTGACCATGGTCCCATACACCGTAAAGGGAAAGACCTAGAAGATCCAACGTTGCACCCAATTCGAGATCGCTGGCATATGCCGTCAGAACACGTTGGGAAAGTCCAGCGGAACTCCCTGCATAATCCACCGAACATCCGCCCAGGGAAGAAGGTGACGATGAAGAGAGTTTGGTAACTGAAGCACCAGATCTAGAGGATCGACGTTCGGCTTCCAACGACTGAGCAAAAAGTGTTGGAGAGGTCTGACATGCAGCCGACCGAGAGGAATGAGATCCATCACCGAACCGCAGAGATCGAGCAGCCGGTGAATACTTTGAGCTATCGGGGACGTGGACTGGGACAGAGTCAGGGCGAAAGCTGGGAGAATCACAGTCCTTGCCCGGGGAACCGCCACCGTATTCAGCTGAGTACGGAAGTCCATCCCCAGATGACAAAACGACCGAGAAGGGACCAGGTCCAACTTCTCATTGACTCTTAACCCTAGCGACGTGAGCAAGCTCAATAATGTATCGAAATCTGACTCCAGAAGAGCAGCATTGGAGTGCCTCTGGAGGATATCGTCCAGATGTGGCGAAGTAGTGACCCTGGACTGTGTGCGATAGAAGGAGGGTGAAGGTCCAAGGAGCCACGATGAGGCCGAAAGGCATGTTCTTGAACTGGTAAACTCGCCCCAGAAAAGCGAACCTGAGACACTTTCGCGATGTCCGATGAATCGGAACGTGAAAGTAACCGTTTCGCAGGTCGATTCTGGAAGCGGAATCTCCCTGGTGAATGGCGGGAGTGTCGAACCGACCTGAAAGTCTTCATGCTAAACTTGAGATCAATAATAGACTGGTTCAGGATACTTTGTCGGCACCAAGAACAGACGGGAATAAAATCCCATTGAATGAATATTCTAGACGACCAGGATCGCCTCCTTTGACAGGAGATTGTCTATCTCTATGATCAAAAACTCCCGACGTGAACGTCTGAAGGAACTTGTGTTGCAAGAGGCACTCTCGACAGAGTGGGGTGCCTCCAGAAGGATATTCGCAGCCCGGACCGCACAACATCTAACACCCAAGGATCGGATGTGATTGTGGTCCAATGGTGTACGAACCCTGATATCCTTCCTCCAGCTCGGGACGAATTGAGATGAGGATCTTCATCTCGAGCCCTGGCGAGGCCCGCGAGAGGAGAAACCACCTCCTCTATTAGATATGAATGATCCTGAGTCCTCCCTCTGGTCTGCCGACGTTTACCCTTACAACGTGAGTAAGAAGTAGAAGTGGCGGCAGAAGGATCAGCCCTTGGCTTCGCAGAGGAAGCAGAAAGGCGATTGTTAGGCTTAGAACGGCCCCTGCCTCCAACTGAAGGCCGATCAAGCTGGCGATACAGCAGCTGATATTTGGAATGACGCACAACGTCATCCAGGACCGTCGCAACGGAACCATGGAAAAGTTATGGACCCGCCAAAGAAGCGGATCGAAGAGCAGCGCGCTGCCCCCCCCCCCCCCCCCCCCAAGAAGGGAACGGCTTGTGTCCAACACAGCGTCCCGGCGAACAAATTCCAAGTTAGCCGTGTTACAGGCGTGCGTGTGAGTAACATGCATGAGCGCCTTGGAAATCACACGCAAAGGAGCCTTTCGTCGACAAACTATCTGGAGGCAGATAAGCAGCCAAAGCAGAGACGATGTGATCTGAGAGAGAAAGCATGCCCAGCATCTCTCTCGATAAGCCCAACAGGGACTCCAGAGTCGTCATAGGAATAACCGCCGACTTGGACTTGGAAAGCCCGAGGGAGGTGAGTCCTGATCCAAGACCGTCAAAGTCTGGCAGACTAACAGATTGGCGGAATCGTAGAAACGATAACGCACTGGAGGTAAAAAGGTGTCAGCCCTGGTGAAGAACGAAGTGTTCATAGCCTTGGTCCTGAACTTAGAGTCCAAAGCTGCAAACGCCTCAACCACCTGTACCGACTGGCATGGTCGGAGGCGCCCAGAAGAGGGTTGCTCCACAGGCTGCAGGCGCGCGGCCGATGGTCACGGCCTGGCTGACACCGTTGGCTGCTCTGACGGTTTGAGACCCGGAAGGAACTCAAACACAAAGGCAAGAGCTGCCCCGAGGTCTGAAGACTGTTGGCCCTCAACGTCAGGTAAGTCTGACCCATCCTCTGAGTCGGAAGACACATAGCCCATCACGGGCAAACCAGCCGATGCCTCCCATGGTTTGGGCACACCAGGAGGATCAGAAAGCGACATGCTTCCAATCTCGGGAGGCGGCGCCGCGAAGGTGGGGGGGGGGGCTGGAAACCACTAGTAGCCTCACTGGAGGCAACGGGGAGGCCCTTAAAAAGAAGCTGAGTGAGCAAGTGGATGGCCTGCCTAAGCTCACGGCCCGTGGTAGCCGGTGGGAACGAACCGACAAAGTGACTTCTCTCCTGACCCTCTTAACCAGCACGATCCTCACGGTCACGATCATCCAGAACACCCTACACTGGGTGACGAGTGGCAGCCGAAACATCTGCAGACAGATGGATTGGAGTATACCAGACCCGAGGATCAATAATGCGGGAACTCAGGAGAGTAGCCGCGGACCTCTGAGGGACAGAATGTCCAGGCTGCACAAAAAGAGTCCGTCCCGCAAAACTGGCCATCGAACCAGAGTGCGTGGACGGAAACGCAACAGGGTCCATGGTGACCCCACCAGAAAGAGAAGGTTGCTGGGCTCGATGGCTAAGAGACCACAGCAGAGGGTTCGGCTGGCAGCCCACGTCTACACTACCAGAAATCTCTGCAGACCCCTGCGGGGAGAATCCAAGGCCGGCTGAAACGGTTACCGATGACGTTGCAAACCTAGCAGCAGTAGCAGCAGATACGACGGGAGCCGTTGAAACCGATGGGAAAGTGGAGATAGCAACCGAGCTCGGCTCCAAAGGAGGAGTCACAACCTTAGTGGCAGCCTCAGGTGTTGACTGGAGAGTGACCACATTCCCGGAACCAGGCATCTCTTCACCAGACAACTGAACAGCTCCCGCAGTATCCAGCACAGGAAAAGACTGCACATCCCCCATGGAGGGGTATAACTCTCACCAAACGTGGTCGTGTCGGGAGGCACAGAACGACAATGTTCCCTTTTCCCGCGGGTGCGAAAAGAACGGCCACGACAACGCACCACACGGTTCGCAGAAGCCCAAAAAGTGGATGACCAAGACTCACAAAGCCCACAGGGTCGATCTGAAGAACACCCATTACTTGTGGCACAAGAAGCATGGGAATGCTTGGGCATTACCTTAGAGGAACAATCCTGGGCATAACAGAGGTGAGAGCAGCAGAAGAAAAGGTGAATTCAACAGATGTAGAAAGTAGAACACCCCCAACTACGAGAGAAAGGTGGCAGAAAATAAAGGACCGGCGGAAACACAACTGAACGCAGACGGCTGACAGGGACCCAAAAAAACCAGAAATTCTGCCCTCAACAGAGAGGGGAAATCCTGTCCATGCAGCCCCCCCCCCCCCCCCACACTGATACCTAACTCCAATCAATAATAATAATAATAATATCCAAAAGGATAGCATAAATTTATCAACCCAAAAATTATATGTCCTTACCGCTCGGTACGCGAAAGTCGCGTGCGAGCACGGAGAATATACAGAATACAATGAAAATGTGGTTGAAAATTATTACGAGAATATATAAAACACAGTCCTGTTATTATAACAGTCCTGTTATTATACGATACTCCGATCCATAATTCTAGTCACAGGTAACGATTATCAACGAGCTGAATTATCACTGTTTCGTAATGCAAATGGCCGCACGTCTTTCCGGGGTGGCGGAAGAAAAAAGAATGATTCATTAGTTTCATGACTGCGCACTGATACCAAAAGCCGTGGATTTGTACTAGGAGAAGAGCGTCCCCTACTTGATGTGCGCCGGTAGCACTCGACCCAGTTTTGGCTCATTTTTTCTTAGTGCTTTTGCACCACTTTTCTTTCCCAATCGCTTTTGAAAGATCAAAATAGGGAGTATATTTTCCGAGCTAGGGACGTCCACTGTAGTGCAAGCCTGTAGTAAACAATTGTAGGGTAGGTTGATAAGAAATCGATATCTCTCAACTAGGCGTCACCTCAAATAAGCATATCAGGTTTCAAAGCAATCAGATAACAAGAGGGGTGTGTCCATCCCCATTAGCTCACCAACACAATGGCATGCAATAAATCTAGACTTATTACAAATCTGCAAAAACTGTCCAGTCATGTACATGCATTGCAAAACAGATCAGAAATTTTCTAAGTCCACAGTTACAAAAAAATCTAACATTGCATTAAAAAAGTCCAAAATCTCAAAAAAAATATCCAGCCAAGGGTTAATGTCATCTTATATTGATGCATTTGACACATATATGAAATATGAAAGCCACAGCATACCGGTGGTAGCCTCCACTCATATAGAGCAAAACAGGTCAGAAATTTTCTAAGTACACAGTGAGAAAAAAGTCTAACATTGCAATAAAAAAGTAAAAAATCTACCAAAAATGTCCAGCCAAGGGTTGATGTCATCTTATATTGATGCATTTAACACATATATGAAATATAAGAGCCACATCATACCAGTGGTAGCCTCCACTCATGTATAGGAAAAGAGGTCAGAAATTTTCTAAGTCCACACTGACAAAAAGTCTTACATTGCATTGAAAAAAGTCCAAAATGTCCAGCCAAGGCTTTATGTCATCTTATATTGAAATATGAAAGCCACAGCTTACCGGTGGTAGCCTCCACTCATATACAGCATGTATAGGAAAAGAGGTTAGAATTTTTTTAATTCCACATTGACAAAAAGGTCTAACATTGCAAAAACACTAAAATGCAGTAAAATATCACTGGTTAAGGGCCTGTGCGTAATTGTAAGCCATAGAAACACGGTATGAGGTGCATAGCAACAGGGCTGAAAGTCAAAGTGGACTGGTACAATTCCTTTAACACAAGTGTTGACACCGACGCGCCTCGGGTCATGACATGAGCTCACACAATTTCATTGGTGAGCTTATAATTGTGTCCCGTTGGGTGTGCCAAAGGAAAATATTAAGGACTTACTAAACTTAGTTCAAAGGGCATTGTCGCCGACAACATTTTTTATGAAAATGGAAGAAAATTAATAGCTCTCATCTACAGGCCACTACAAACAAGCATGCTAGGTTTCAAAGCAATCCGATAATAAATGTACTCTGTAGGGTGTGCCAAAGTGAAATATTGAGGTGTGAAATTCTAAGAATGTTGCCAGTGACAAAATGTTTTGACGAAAATGGAAGAGAATCGAAATCTCCAATCCAGGAGTAACCCCAAACAAGCATACCAAGTTTCAAACTGATTTGATCATAAATGTGCCCTGTAGGACATGTCAAAGGAATATATTGGCCAAACTGGGGTCGAAGGTCGTTGTCAGCGACAACATTTGTTGCCGGAAATGGAAGAAAATCGATAACTATTATCTGTAGGGTGTGCCAAATGGAAATATTGAGGTCTGACTAAACAAAGTTCAAACGCCGTTGCCAGCGGCAACATTTGTGATGGAAATGGAAGATAGCTCCCATCTACAGGTCACCTCAAACAAGCATACCAAGTTTCAAAGCTATCTGATCATAAATGCAACCTGTGCGGTGTGCCAAAGGAAATTGTACGCCGACAGGCGAGAAGTGATGGCAATAGCTCAGCTTGACTTTGTCAAGTTCGGCTAAAAAGCAATGCACAAATGGAAGGAATGAGACCATGTGACTTAAAGAGACTGATCTAAACCAAAATCATTAAAACTGGAAATGACAGATTTACGCTAAAAACTATCCACAAAAAGTACATTATTATTAGTGTTCGTTGTGACTTTTTTATTTATTTTTTGGTATTTAAGGTCACTTTCAGCATCTTTGGCTATATTATAACCACAACATAGGTATGAAGTAACGTTTAGCCAAACTGCTGTGATAACAATAAACAAAGCACATATGCAATATAAAGGCCATGTGGTCATGTTGTTCAAAGAAACCTAGCTGACCCTCCACTTTTACAAAATATGCATAACCTGAACTAAACAGAAGTTCTTACAAATAGGAACAATGTAATTTTGAGCCAAAATATTTAAAAACAAAAAAATCATATTTAGATTATAAATAAAAGTAATCATGACTCAGAACTATATTGGAAAAATTTTAAATGGCCAGCAATGGGAGAATTTTAAGCATCAATGCGAAATTAAATGCAAATTTTGACAATTGAAAATGACTAAGATTTACCCTAAACAAGATGCTCCAATAGGGACCTCAATCGCTCACCTGTGTAAAGAAGGATTTGTCATATTCAGCATTTATGGCCACTTAGCACTACAGAGCCCAAACATTTGATTTAAACAAGCTTGAATCTGAACCCCCCCCCCCCATTTAGCACTACAGAGCCCAAACATTTGATTTAAACAAGCTTGAATCTGAACCCCCCCCACAACACACACCCCCCCCCACCCCCCACTGAGGACGCCGTACATACCAAATATCAAATGATTCTGACTTTTAGATCTGAAGAAAAAGATTTTTAAAGAATTTTTCTCAAACTGCACTACGTTAATAATAGGGTTAACATAGAAAGCCCAAAAGTGAACCCCAGGTTTTGATTTGAACAAACTTGAACCTGGCCCCCTCCTAGGTACACCAATATCAAAAGACTCTGACTGGTGAATCTGAAGAAAATAATTTCAAAAAATATTTCTCACATTGTACTAAATTGAAATTTAGGATCCTATAGAGAGCCCAAATACGGATCTAGGTACTTCTTGATTTTAACAAATTTGAATCTGCCCCCCCCCCCCCCCCAACTTCCAACCCCAATGACGCTGTATATCAAATGTCAGATTCTGATGACTGATGAATCTGAAACAAAAACAGTTCCTAAAGAGTACTTCTCATATTGTACTGACTTACTTAAATTTGGGGCTCTTATAATGGTAAGGTGTGCTAATAGCAAACCAGGGACTTAATGTGAATAAACTTGAATCTGCCCTACCCACCCCCTTCCAAAACCCATGAGGATGCTGTATATCAAAATGTTCTCACATATTCATCTGAAGAAGGAGATTTTGAATTTTTCTCATATTACTCCAAGTTAAACTTCAGAGGGAGTCCAATTATGAATCCATGGTCTTGATTTCAATTAACTTGAATTTGACCCACCCAAAGGATGCTGATTATTCAATATCAAAAGCATTTGATGAACCTGAAGAAGAGGATTTTTAAGGAATATTCCTCATATAGCACCAGGTTAAGATTTGGGCTCCCATTGGAAGCCAATATACATGTATGAAGTCGGGGAATTGATTTGAATAAATTTGAATCTGACCCCCATAAGGATGCTGTATACCAGTTATCAAATGATTCTGACTGGTGGATTTGAAGAAGATTTTTAAAGATTTTTTTCTCATATTGCACTAAGTTAAACTTTTGGATCCCTTTGGGAGCCCAAAAATAAACCCAAGGTCTTGATTTGAGCAAACTTGAATTTGACTGTTCTAAAGATACCGTGTAACATATGTTAAACGATTCTCACGAATGGTTCTGAAGAAGAACATTTTCAAAGAATATTCCACACATTACACTATGTTAAAATTCGAACATGCATAGGAGACCCAAATATAGGCCCAGAGCCATGATATTGCACCACCCGATATGGACCCATATGAACAACTTGAAGTTGCATCCCCCCCTCCCCAAACCCACACATCTAAGGAAGCTATAGACCAAGATTTTTTAGGAATATTCCTCATATTGCACCAAGTTGAAATTAGGACTCCCATAACACACCTAAATTTGAACCCACAGACTTAATTTGAACAGACTTGATCACCATAAGGATTTATTTATTTATTTAGTGGTGTTTTAGGTCACATACTTATGCACAATGGCTAATCGTGACCGTGACAGTTTTACGGGTGGAGGAAGCCGGAGTACCCGGAGAGAACCACCGAGCAACGACGAGCAGCTGTCAGCTCTCCAACATCGTAACTCTGAACTCTGCACCGCAGCACAGGCAGGGTTAGATTGGTTGAAGACATGCGCACCAGCGACGTGCAGTACGCCCCAGTACACAGCGTCATCGTGCCCCCATGTAGGCATTCGGGGTAAAGTGTCTTGCCCAAGGACACAACGCGGTTGCCGCAGGTGGGATTCGAACCTAGGACCTCTCGGCTTGCAGCCTGCACCTCTACCAACTGAGCCACCGCGCCCCCCACCATAAGGATACTGTATACCAAACGATTCTAACTGGTGGATTAAAAGAGGATTTTTAAAGAATTTTCCTCATATCAAACTAAATTAAACATTGTGCTCCAACAGGGAACCCAAATATGACCTAGGGACTTGATTTCAAAAAAGGTGAACCTGACTCTCCTGAAGATGCTGCATACCAATATCTGAAAATTTTCACTTGTGGATCTGAAGAAGAAAATTTTCGAAGAATATTCCCTATATTGAACTGTATTCGAATTCGGTCTTACATAAGAAGACAAGTAGGGACTCAAAGACTTTATTTGATCAACTATGAAGTTGCCCCTCCCTCCAAAAGGAAAATTGTATACCAAATATTGGGCAACTCTGTCTGTTGGATCTGAAGAAGATTTTTAAAGAATATTCCTTATATTGCTCTAGCGATCACATAAAGAGCCCAAGTATGACCTAGGGACTTGATATGAACAAACTTGAATTTGTACCCCCTAAGGATGATGTAAACCAATTATCATAATATTCTGACTCGCAAATCTGTCCAAATATGGAGCCAGGAACCCAATTTGAACAAACCTGAATGTAACCCAACAGGGATGCTGTGCACCAAATATCAAATGATTTTGACTAGTGGGTCTGAAAAAATTGATTTTAAAGAGTTTTCCCCATGTTGCACTAAGTTAAACTTTGGATAACAGCTATAGGGGCCATGTATGAATCCATGGTCTTAATTTGTACAAACTGGAATCAGACCCAATAGGGATGCTGCATTCCAAATATCAAACGATTTGACCAGTGGGGCTGAAAAAATGGATTTTAAAGAGTTCTCCTTATAAAGCACTAAGTTAACTTTTTGGTACTTTTGTGCGTCTTATGAAGTAAGAAATCAATCAGCATGTTGATACTTTGTTGTCATTTGTTTTATTATTTTTCGATTTTAATCTCAATTCCCATTTTCTCCCAAATAGTGCTCAGTGACAACCATTGAGCCAAATGTTATCACAGCTTAATATACTAATAAAATCCTGCTGTCAAGACTTTTTAACTGGTTGAGTGCTAGAAGCCACTATCCGGGCTTTCAAAAAATGAGGATACCAGAGCAAAAGCCAACACTTTCCTTGCTTCTATTTCATATTCCGTAAAAGACAAATAATATTTTGTTTATATAAATTTGTTTTATTACAAATTATTGGAGTGTGCCAGTAGGCACTCTCCAATAATTTGTAATAAAACATGTTCTAAATAACAAATTCAGACCACCAAAAATAATCTAGCCTTCAATCAGATAATAACTAATGTGAAAAACATCTTGTTATGTTATCTGCTGGCCTGTGAATTGTTTCAAATTATCTAAAATATATTCCTTCATACCTATCGACTCGATAGATATCAAGAAATATTCCTAGGTAGCTTCCTAAATGATATCATGCCTCATTGCGTGACGTAGCCTTAATGGAACGATCAGCACTTCTTTGTTAATGTTTTGAAACGTTCGCATTTGGGGTCGAATTAGGTTGAATATTGTGCAATAAAATGTCTCGTAGCATATAATAAAAAAGACAATCTACTCTATTTTAGTCAGTGTAAGGAATTATCTCATGAGTGTGGACCTGAAAGTTGTATTTTTCACAAGTGTTTGCCTTGAATGTCACCTTGAAGGAACGATCAGCAGATTTTTGTTATTGTCATGAAATTGTTTGCAGTTGAATTGGGGTGAAAATTATGCAGTAAAATGTCACGTGGCGTATAATAAAAAGAAAATCTACGCTGTTTTAGTGAATATCGGGAATTATCTCATTTGTATGGACCTAAAAGTATTATTTTTCTCTCACGCAAGTGCTTCAGTAAATATAAAACTTTGAGGTCTACACTAATAACTAATTCCTGATATCCACTAAAAACGTGGATATCCTCTTTATCTGCACGTTCCGATTTTGGACATCGCATTTTGAAAAATGTTGAAGAAACTGAATTCCCAGTAACGTTTGAAAGTCAGGATAATTAAAGTCTCAAAGGATAAAATTTGGATCCCAGCTGTAGGGAGCCCAAATATGAATCCACGGCCTCAAGTTGAACAAACTTGAATCTGATATTGGATATTTGTTCCTCCACACTGGTATCTCACTATACCAAAAGACAAACAAATCTGACATTGATGCTTGAGTTATAAAGCAAAACATGTGTACAGAAAGTTTGAGTTAAAAATTATCTGATTTTCTAAAACATATTGCTGAAAGAGTTTGCTAGGAATTATATAAAAGCACTAGGTTGACACCACGAAAACCCCATGAACACAAGTGTTTTAACCCTTTACCTAACAAGAAAGGCAGATGACACTTGCAAACAAAATTGTTGAATGACTAATTTTTATTTCACTTTTTGCATCAAAAACATAACTTATGACCCCTCATTAGTAACAAAAAAAACGAAAAAATAATGAAAATTGAATGGTAATTTTTGTGAATAGAACGTTGGCTGGTGTTGGTCGTAACGTTGGGTAAAGGTTAACTCAATCAGATTGTTACTACCATGTATAGAAAAAGGAGTTTTCCGAGACTTGATACCTTGTAAAAGACAAGGCATTCAAAAATTAGTGAAAACATACCCACCTTTTGCCATACTTTTATGACCATCTAGTTATCGAAAAGCATAGCGTGATTATGGGACCTGAAATTACTTGACTATAATCTTAATTTAATTTACACTAACAAGGATGTTAATGAAGTAGGGTACCTTGTGTTTTTGAGTGGATACTGAAAATTATCTCATGAGTGATCAAGACGAATGTTTATTTTTCGCGAGCACTTGCGCGAGCGAAAATAACCATTTGTCTCAGTAACGAGTGAGATAAAGCAGTTTCCACTGAAAAACACTAGATTTTTTATTATACTCTTCTTATAAGAATCTGATCATTCCTTTTGATAATTCCACTTGCTTTGTTTGACAGCCGTATTGTTCGTATTTCAAGAAGAAAATTAGCATGCCCAAACTCAAAAGAGTGGGTAGGATTTACTCTCTAACCCTTTACCTAACGTAACGGCCAAAACCGGCCAGCGCTATTCTCAAAAATCGTCAATTAATTTTCATTATTTTTTTCATTTTTTGTCTCAAAAACATAGGTTATGACCCCTCGTTGGAACGAGCTCGTCGAGCTCGTTCCAACGAGGGGTCATAACCTATGTTTTTGAGGCAAAAAATGAAAAAAATTAATTATTCAAGAATTTTTTTTGCAAGTGTCGTCTGCTTTTCATGTTAGGTAAAGGGCTAATGGGTAATCTGGTAAGCATTTACCCAGTTTATGGGCACAGAATGCTGAATTGTTATTGATATAATGGGAAAAGAATGTCTTCAGGTAAAAGCACAAATGACAAGAGGAGTCATGAATAATTTGAAAATATGCCAAATTCGGACTAAAGTATGGGTTGTGTAAAACAGCAAATGCCTCAGTATCATATAGAAGAGATGCAGTGTATCATTAGGGAGTTTGCGATTTCAAACGTGTACGGGTACGGGTACGTGTAGCTACGCGTACCCGTACACGTTGTGATTTGAGAAAAATAGAGTTGCGAAACGACTTTTTAATTAACGTGTACGTGTACGGGTAACGGGTCAGTAATTCTGTGAGTTCAGGGTCATTATGTTGTTGACCACAATGGCTTCCTCAGATCTGCTGATGTTTGGTGCGATGAAGACGACGTAGAATTAGTATTGTTATCCACAACTGATGAACGTTCAGCTTCTAACATTAGGTTTCTTTACCCAAGCTTTGACTTGTCACGATTTACAAATGATGAATGCCGTCAAATGTTTAGGTTTGACAAGGACGGTTTAGCCAAGTTAACACCACATTCCAATTACCGCAATCAATCGTTTGTGAGAATGGCACCGTTGTATCTGACACAGAAGGGTTGTGCATCATGCTGCGCAGACTTGTATATCCAAATATTACCCAACACCATGTGGCAACCCATGTAAAACCCGGGGGGGGGGGGGGGGGTGCCAATTGGATCCTACCCGCTCCAAATATGCTCCATACCAAACATTAATGGCCTGATACGTACAGATTTAGCAAAAGTTGCGTTTGATTTTTTTTTTATTTTGTATTTTGAGGCCCATGCATGGGCCACATTTTTTTCCCGTTAAATGTGCCCCAAAGTGATCAATATAAATAGACCTGAAAATCCTACTTACAGTGATGCCATATATCAAATATGAATCATTTGAGGCAGTGGTTTAGAAAAAAACAACAGATTTTTAAATGTTTTTTTCTATTATCCACAGTGTTAAAAAATGCGGACTTAGCATTTTTTCAAAGTCCAGAAGCTGTATTTTTTTACTATTCCTTTCTGTTGGTTGGTTCCAAGGAAGCTTCACACCAAATAAGAAATCTCAGTGCATTGTGGTTTTGGAGATATGGGCTTTTAACAAAAACTATTTCTATTTTTAGCTGCCGCGGTTCCCACGGGGCTACTGGAAATTGCTGGGGGTATAAATACTTATGACCCATTAATATACTTCATAATAAATTTGGTTCAAATCGGCCGCTCGGTCAGAAAATATAAATTTTTGGCGGGGCAAAAATTCTTGCCCCTCCCATAACGACGGTGAATATTGCCCCTCGAACTTCTCTTAAACAAATTGGGTTCTACACCCCAAAGGGAAGCAGCATAACGGTCTCTGCTACCGCTGGTTCAAGAGAAGATGTTTTACCACTTGGCGCATTTTGGCCCCACACCACCCCCCATCCTCAATACGAGCAGAAATATTATTTAAAAAAATGCCCCTATATAACCGCTACTCAAGTGAAATTCCATTAAAGTGTTCCCAAACATCACCTTCACGACGGACGACGGACGCGCGACGGGCAAAAAGTGATTAGAATAGCTCACCCTGATTTTCAGTCAAGTGAGCTAACACGCCACTTGCCAACAGCCACAGAATGACTAAACGCAAGCCAATGATTGAAACTTGTCTGGCTAGGACAAGTGTTTGACTCTCTTAATAAGGAAATAAATATGTCCACAATCAGCCCACGACAAGGGCATGTGGTGTATGTCAGGGGTCATAAGGTGGGCGTGTGATTGTTTTTTGGTTGCTGTATTTGGTCATCGGTTCTCCCAAAGGGAGACCGAATTGCCAACCTTTCATTCTGTAAGCTAATGGATGATTACAGCTTTTACAAACCGTCATATTGGTCTGTTTTGGTGGCGTTCTTTCCATTTGGTAACCGCTATGGAAATCATGCTGGCGCTGCTCCCAAAGCAGCGTTCTTTTGTGTTTTTCTTCTCTCTTTAACGAAGATTGTTTTGCGGCATTGATTAGATGCCATGACTTCATCCCAATAAACGCATCACACCTTTGTGTGCCTCGGCACCTAGCAAATGAACCACTGGTCGATTGGAATCCTTATGGTAGCTTAGTGAGCCAGGCTGCATAAACCTCACATCCTAGAATAACGTGGCTGGTGGGGGCTGGCCCTCCGGTAAACGCATTCAATGCAATGTGCAATCTCTTTTCACGAGCTGGATCTTGGTTGCTATCCGGCCTCCTTGGTTCTGTCTGACACTATAAATCCAATGATAGCCATTCGGTTCGCAATGGTTTTAAAATCCCACGTCGTACCTGCGCCCCTTTGGCACGTGAAAACTATTTATTTATTTTTTGTTGTTGTTTTGCTCTCCTTATGCTTATGCCTTGCTCTCTACCTTTCAGCAGGCCCCTGCTACAAACACCTTCCATCGGAAAGCCATTACTCAGTGACGTAGCCAGGCCTGGGAGAGCCCCCCCCCCCCCCCCATACACACACACACACCCACGTCATGACCCGCTCCCATTTAAAATGAAGCGCGCATTTAAAAACACAAAAACAAACAGGGTATAAATAATTTTGAAACAAACAGGGTATATAAAATAATTTTCAAAAATAATTCAGTAGTTCGATTGTTATCAATGGGGGGACTTGAATGTCCCTGGGGAGAACCTCCTGATTATCCACATTGGGAGGGGCACCCTTCCCATACTCCTCCGGCTCAGAAATCAACTTATGTGCCCCCCCCCCTCATATTGTTCCTAGCTCACAATCATCGTAGTAAGCCATCTGATTCAATCGAACTTCCCCACTACTAAATCAATTCTCCACCCCCCCCCCCCCCACACACACACACCCTCACACCACACACACACACTCACCCCGTACACGAAAATAAATAAATTAAGAATAAAATAATCAAATATATAATTGTGATCGTTTATAGGCGTAGTGGCAACGTAACAGAAACATCCTCGCGTGATAATTCATCGTTGGAAGAAAGGGAAAATATATTCTCCAAGACTGTTCGAGAAAACAGCTGCGTTTTAGATCTTAAATATTCAATCCACAACAAACACAACGACAATTTCCCCTTGATATCCACGAAGAATTCTTCCAGAACACAAGGATTACAACGAGAATAACCTGTTATATTATATATGTAGAGAGAAAATGAAACCATTATTATTTTAACAAATCCATATCTACCCGTTCGTCGAAACTTGTAAACCTACTTCTACACGTTGAATAAAAACGTGTACGTGTGGAAGTAAGCGAACTTTATGATGTTGTCGACAAGATTTTCGTCTACCCGTACACGTAATAACTTTTCCTGACCAAAACGAATTGTTTCGTGATAAATGCCAGTGTTGACATGTCTTTGTCACAACAAAATTAAACTAATTTGTTTCACAAACAAGCTCATTATTTCGATTGTTGCAATTGGAAAGCTTCTAGGAACCACGGCATTGTAGCTGGCACGAATTTGTGCATTCAACTGAAACACATTTTGTCTTTTTAAATCACTGGAATTTTCAAATTTCATCCCGGCAGTTTTACGTGAAGCAAACGTGTAAGCGTGTGCAAGAAGTGTGACGTACTTCACAAATTATCTGCTACACGTACCCGTACCCGTACACTTTTGAAATCGCAAACTCCCTATTTTCTGTTTTGTACGACATATGCTTACATTAGTATATTGCATATACTGAAAACTATTCACAGTGACTCTTTCTGTTTGTTTTTGTTCCTGGTGCATTATGTTATGAAATCATCAATGAAAATTCAACAACCTATACAGAAAAAAATAGACAAAAGCCCATCAGATTGTCCTTAAGATAGAAATTCGACCCACCTCCTCTAAGCTTTTGCATGCTATTTTTCTACTTTAAGCACAATCAATGCGGCTGTCAGATGAATTGGACATTGTATGATAATCCCTCTGATAAATGTAATTTTCTGATACAAATCTCACACCTTTCAGGTTATTTAATTAGCAAAGGCTGCCCATACTGTAAAATGCAGATTTGCATGGAGTTGACAATTAACATAAGAGAGAGAATGCTGTTGGAACCAAGAGGATGCTGACTGATTGTAGTGTGTTACATACTTTTACACATTTGTGACTCACTTCTTATAGAGAAACATCAGTTTTATTGTCTAGATACTTCCTCTTTGAAACAAATTGTTACACCATCTAAAAGCACCTGTTAAAAGTGATTGCATATTCTAAGACAACATAACCTCAATATATCCTTACTTTAGTGACCTACTAAAAGGAAACACCACCTTCAATGCACGAACACCTGATGGCTAGAATATTTCACATCGAACAGACTGTAATACAATTTCCTGCAATACTTGGCTAAGAGTTTGTTTGAAGCATTTAAATATTCTTTAACAACATACCTTGACGAATGCTTGAGAGCCATTTGACTATAAATAAGTTTAAATTAAACAGATTGTAATTTATTTATTGGTATTTATGGTCACTTTCAACATCTATGGCCATATAATGATTGGAACACAAGTATAATTTCAAATTTAGCCAATCGTTTATACTTACGCTGCCCACATCAGAGGACTTACCAGGTCCGATTTCACCTGTAGAGCAGAACTTGTTTACAAAAATAAAACAACCTAGAAATTATTTACTGTTTAAAACAGTAAACAAGGTCAACTCCACTTCATGGGATTCCCATGTGGATATAGATTGTTAATCCAAGTACAACCAGAGCTAGCCATCAGGGGATGGCTAATCCCTTGACAAAAAAAAAACAGGAAAATTTGTAAGTTAAAGGTAACTGTGACCTTCAACTTTAGCACACTGACCCCCAATATAAATAGGATTCTTCCTCACATTCCACCCAAGCCATTCCTCAAGTTAGGATCCCATTGGCACAACAAAACTTTAATTAGAGATCAGATATCATGAAAAGTAGTATGTTAAAGGCCACTGTGACCTTAACCTTTGACACAATGACCCTTAAATAAATAGGACTCTTCCACTCATCATACCCAACCAACATTTCAATATTGGTTCTGATTAGCACCATAGAATGTCAATTAGAGAGTTGAACCCAACTCCAAGAAAATTGCATTATTGCAAATACTTTATATGAAAGGGAAATTAGCAATTACCACAAATACAGAGAAATACAGCTGAATGGGTTAAAATGACAGAAGGCTGAATTGGTAGGAACTTGAGCTGAACAAATCTGTATGTGACTCCACTGAAGATGCTAAAAACAAATATCAGAAGATTCTGACCAGAGGATCTAATAAGATTTTGAAAGAATTTTCTTCATATTGCACTGAGTTAAAATTTGAGCTCCAAAATATGAACCCAGGCATTAGAATTGAACATATTTAAACCCCCACTACCATAAGGATGTTATAAACCAAATATCAAAATATTATGACTGACGGATCTGAAGGAGAAAATTTAAAAAGAATTAAGTTAAAATTTGGACTCTGATAACGAGACCAAATTTGAACCCGGGGACTTGATTTGAACAAACTTGAATCTGACGCCCATAAGGATACTATCGACCAATTATCAAAAGATTATGACTAGTGGATCTGGCGAAGATTTTTAAAGAAATTTCCTCCTACTGCACCAAGTTAAAATTAGGTCTCACATGGTGAGCCCAAATACAAACCCGGGGACTTGATTTGAACAAACTTGAATCCAAGCCACATGAGAATCCTAAGGACCAACTGTCAAAAGATCCGGAGTGGTGGGTCTGAAGAAGATTTGAAAACAATACTCCATATTTTGCACCAAGTTAAAAATTGGGTTCCTCTGGTAGTCCAAATATGAATCCAGAACTTTGATTTAAACAAACTTAAATCTGATCCTCAATCCTCATAAGCAGGGCGTGTGTGTACCAAGTATCAACAGATTCTTACTGGTGGGTCTAAGATTTTCAAAGATTATCCTTACAATGCACCAAGTAAACTTTTGGGTTCCCATAGCAAGCCCAAAAAATAAACATAGGGAAATGATTTGAACAATTTGGAACAGACCCCTATAGAGATGATGCATAATAAATATCGAAAGATTTATACCAGTAGATCTGGATAAGATTTTTAAATAATTTTTCTCACTACACCAAGTTAAAATCTGGGATGCTTTAATGAGCCGAGTGAATCTAGTGTCTTGATTTGAACAAACTTGAATCTGATCACCCCAAGGATATTGTCTACCAAATATCAAAAGGTTATTACTGATCGTTCCAGAGCTTTTTTTCTAATTTTTGAAAACTGCCGATTCAGCATTTTTAGCTCACCCAAGCAAAGCTCAAGGGGATTTTTAATGATCACTTTCTGTCCACCATTCTTCCATCCATCTGACTGGTGTGAACTTTACAGTACCGACTTCTCCTCATAAACTACAGAGCCGGACTAAACTGAATCAATTGTAATATGCATTCAAGTTTGTTTAAATGAAGTTGCCATGCCCACAAGGGACATAATCCAGTTAGCAGTTCACAAGCTGTTTTTAAAAAAATTAAAAATCTTCTTGTCTAGAACTACCAATCAGAATCTTTTGATACTTGGAATACAACATCCTTAGAAGGGCCAGATTCAGGACTAATCAGAACAAGTATCCTGATTCATATTTGGACGTGGAATTTTAACTTGGTGCAATATGAGGAAGTTTAAATATCTTGTTCAGATCTACATGTCAAAATCTATAGATATCTGGCACATCACATCTTTTGAAGTTTGTTTAACCCCCTGCACATCGATGTCAAAATATCTAAAATTCAGGCTGCCAATGTTTCCCATCATGCAACTAGAAATTTAATCAATTCAGCCTTGTCAAGATTGAATTTGTTAAATTCCAAGTTGCATTATTGGAAAAAATATCGATTTTGAAATTTTGGTATTTTGATACCAGAGCCCCTGGAGTCATGTTTGGGCTCTGTGGGAGCACAATTTTAATTTAGTGTAATATGAGGAATATTCTTTAAAAAATCATCTTCAGACCAACCAGCCAGAATCTTTTAATAATTGGTATAGAACATCCTTAGGGTGTTAGATTCAAATTTCTTCAAATCAAGACCCTGGGGTCATATTTGGACTCTCTTTGGAAACTCGCAAATTTAACATAGTGCAATATGAGGAATATTCTTTAAAAATCTTCTTCAGATCTACCAAGCAGAATCTTTTTTGGTATATGATATGTAGCATCCTTATGAGGTTGAGATAGAAATTTGTTCAAATCAAATCCCTGGCTTCACATTTGGGCTTCCTATGGAACCCAAATTTTAAGTTGTGCAATGAGACAATTTATTTAAAAATCACCTTCTTCTGATTCTACCCGTCAAAATCTCTTAATATTTGGTATACTGCTTCTTTTGGGGGGAGGGGGGCAGCTTGAAGTTTGTTCAAATTAAGTTTCTGGAGTGATTTGGGCTCCACGTGGGGACCCAAATTTTAACTTTGTGTAATATAAGAAAAACGTTTTTAAAATCTTCTTCTTCAGGACCACAAGTCAGAATCTTTTGATGATTGGTAACTCAAGTTTGTTCAAATCAAGCCCCTGGGGCAATATATGGGCTCCCTATGGGAAGTCAGAACTTCAACTTTGCGCAACATGAGGAATATTCTTTAACAAACCTCATATCTTCAGATCCACAAATCAGAATGTTTGGATTCGCAGTATCCTTAGGAAGTTCAGGTTGGTGTCATACTTGCGCTCCTCGTGTGAACCTGAATATTAACTTAGTCCAATATGCTGAATATTCAATAAACAGGAACATGTTCCCCTCCCATTTACGATTTACGGTTTTCTGATTATACATCCCCCATTACCTTACTGGTCTACTTGCAAAAAGATATTACTATTTCATTTATCCAGAAACACGATCGTTAATTAATTGATTAACTGATTGATTAGTTGCTTGCTCAATTGTCCAGTTGACTGATCAATTGATTAACCAATTACTCGATTACTCATTCAATGGGCCAAATCAAAATAACTAATGACAGAACATTTGGGAGTTTAACCCATGATGAAGAAAATAATAATCATTTCCAATCAACACAAAAGTACCAACTGCTTGCTGTCAAGATATATTTTATTTAACTTTAACATTTGCCATTTGCCATTCTGTTCTTTTAATTCACATTATTAGATTGTCTAGGGGATCACAGGAAGACAGTCGTAAGACTTTGTCATTCCCCACAGTATACACTTGTCTATGATTTTGTAACTTTGTTTTTCACTTCACTTTTGTATTTGTATGCTGTGAAATAAACTGAAACTGATCTAGAATGGAATTGAGGGAATAGGGTGTTATCAAGAAGTAATAGCACGATGCAAGTAAAAGACAAACATTTAGAATATTTAGGACCGGTTTAGTGACCCTTTGACTGCCATATACTTGTGTCTCCTTCATAACCATAGAATTCAATGTTATATGAAATCTGTCTTATACGCGTATAAATAGTGAACTCATAATCAAACAGAAGTAGAAAGGAACTGAAGGAATAGGGTGTTATCAAGAGGTAATAGCATTTTGCAAGTAGCAGACAAAAATTTAGAATTTTTAGGACCAGTTTAGTGACCATATGATTCAGCCATAGAGCTGAAAGTCATATCAAATTTATCTTATACATCTATAAGTAGTGAGCTGATAAACAAACAAAAAATTGGAAACAATTGATGGAATGGGGTTTTATCAAGAGTGATAGTATGGTAGCAGACAAAAATTAAGAGTTTCTACAACCACTTTAGTGATCCTTTGACTACCATATACAAATGTACTTGTGTCTCTTTCAAGGCCATATGAAATCATATGAAATCTTTCTTATATACACATAAAAAGTAAGCACATAATCAAGCAGAAGTAGAAAGGAATTGAGGGAATAGGGTGTTACCGAGAAACAATAACATGGTGCAAGGAGCAGACAAATATTTAGAATATTTAGGACCAGTTTAGTGACCCTTTGACTGTTATATACTTGTGTCTCTTCCACAGCCATAGAACTGAATGTCAGATGAAATCTATCTTATACACGTGTAAATAGTGAGCTCATAATCAAACAGAAGTGGAAAGGAATTGAAGGAATATGGTGTTATCAAGAAGTACAATCATTATGCAAGTAGCAGACAAAAATTTAAAAATTTTAGAACCAGTTTAGTGACCCTTTGACTGGTATATACTTGTGTCCCTTTCATAGCCATAGAATTGGTCATCAAATGAAATCTCTCATATACACACATTAGTAATGAGCTTATAATCCATCAAAAATAGAAAGGACTTGATGACATGGGCTGTTCTGAACACGTAATTGCATGATACATTGTAGAAGACAAAAATTTTGAATTTTTAGGACAGTTTAGTGACCATTTGATTGCCATATACTTATACCCGCATAAGTAGTGAGCTCATAATCAAACAAAGAAATTGCAAAGAATTGATCGAATAGGGAGTTATCAAGAAGTATTAGCATGATGCAAGTAGCAGAAGAAAATTAAGAATTTTTACAACCAGTTTAGAGACCATTTGACTGCCATATACTTATGTCGCTTTCATGGCCATAGAATTCGAGATCAGTCCAAATCTATCTTATACACAGGAAAGTAATCACCTCACAATCAAACAAAAAGTTGAAAAGAATTGATGGAATGGGGTTTTTATCAAGAAGCGATAGCATGGTGCAAGCAGCAGACAAACATTTAGAATTTTTAGTTCCAGTTTAGTGACCATTTAACTGCCATGTACTTGTCTCTCTTTCATAGCCATAAAATTGAACACCAGATGAAATCTATCTTTTAAACACATACATGTACATGTAAGTAGTGAGCTCAAAATGAAACTAAAATAGGAAAGAAGCAATGGGGTGTGGTGTTATCAAGAAGTAATAGAATGATGCAAGTACCAGGCAAAAATTTAGAAATTTTCGAACCAATTTAATGATCCTTTGACAGCCATATACCTGTGTCTCTTTCATAGCCATAGAATTGAATGTCAAATGAAATCTATCTTACCGGTATACACACATAAGTTGTCAGCTCATAAACAAACAAAAGTAGACAGGAACTGATAGAGAGGAGACGAAAGTGGTAAATGTTAAGTAATTTGTATTTTTTTATAGTTACCAATGGCCCAGAATAGCTGGTACTAACTCAAATTAATCCAGGGCCGAACACAAATGTTTCCTCCAATCCCCAAAATATGCATGCAGAACCGAAAAAATAAGCTCTAGAGGGCCCTCCATACTTTTGGGATCTGCGCATGCGCAGTATCCAGGAAGGTACCGAAATTGGCTCAACCATCATTCTTTCTGCAGATGCCTGTTAAATGTTATAGACAGCGGGGAGGTATGAGTGCCCACTCATGCGAGGGCCATCTCTGTCTGGGCCATTGGTAAGTATAAAAAATATACAAATTACATAAAAGTTATCATACTTTTATACGACAACCAATGGCTCAGAGTAGCTGAATCTTAAAAAGGCTGGAGGTCCTAGGAATTAAAGGAAAATCCAATCTCTCAATTACTTCAGTAAAGGATAGCTCATACAGGAGAATAGGAGAAGATAGGAATTATATATGTCTTTCTCCTTTACGAGAAAAGAGAAAGGCAAAACACCAACAATGTAATTGAGCATTACATAATATAAGTAGGTGTATATTGCGGATTCAAGCATCAACGTACATGTACGTGTACGTGTACATGTACACCTCCATAGGATTTAGTGTTAAAATCGTGTACATGTACAAGATTTTAACGTTTTTTAGGGTGCTTTAGAATTCGCTTGCGGATTCAAACATCACTGATTGTATCCAAGAGTGACAAAAAAATCATGAAATTTTACGTATAGTACATGTACCGTTTTGATTGAAATCGGCAAATGAGTTTCCCCCATAGGATTCAGTGTTAAATTGCGAGCAAAAAAACGTTTTGTCGTTTCTAAATCATCCTCTTGCCGATTCTAACAATCCGCGTCCGTACACGATTTTAAAACTGAAACCCAATGGAGGCGTACACGGAGATCCGCTTGCGGATTTTAGGTCTGAAATCGACTCGTGTGAAGAGGTGATGTTTGAATCCGCAAACCCACTGTCGCGTTTCTCGAAGTAAGACTAGCGCATGTTATTGCGTGGTGATCTCAATAAGCACTTGATGGAAATGTTTTGAATGAAGAGTGTTGTCGGTGTGTTAGAAATCCGCAAACCCGCTGTCACGTTTTTGATTGATATATATAGGAGAGAAAAAAAATATAAATAAATAGTTATTTAAAAAAATAAATATATCAAATCGAATAGATAATAAAAAATACGTAAATCATGAGCGATTCTCAGACTATTAGAGTAAGGTTTCTTTTAAAAATGCTGATGAGAGCCTACGCATTCTGCGTGAATGAACAACTAGGTCGTCTCTTGTTAGAACGATGCGTCGGATGTCAGGATCATCTAGATTTCGATCACGAGAATCATTCGTGTCTGTGGATGGAAAGGGAAGATATGGTCAACAAGTATTTCGAACCGGCGTTCGAACGCGTTCAAATCAATGAAGTGATCGCATTTTGGAAGAGATTACTCTTCTGTAAGGATCAAAGCAAGCCCACAGTTTCGGAAGAACAGAAATTGGCGCGTAAAAGTCTTACTTTAGAAGATAAGGGATGCGTCAAGAAATTATTGTTCAATGAAGCATACGTCTAAGTTTCTCGTTGATATAAAATAAGGGAGAATAGAAAAATAAAATAAATACACACATAAATTTTTTATCTAATATTAGAAAGAAAAAAAAGAAAAATGAAAACCAGAAATAAATTGTATCCAACGTTAGTGGACGACGAGGATGAGAAGCCGATCGACATTTTGCCGACGGCACCGTCGCTAGAAGAAAGAGAAAGAGGAGAGAGGTATCGCATCGATCAAATCAGTAGAATCCAAGAGTATCTAACTCGAGAGAGAGATTCTCGTCGTTCCCTCAAGAAGAAGTATTTGCGTTTCGTGAAATTCGTCAACGCGATAGACACGACACTCATCACGATTTCCATGGGTTTACACGCGGCCGGCATCGGATTGTTGTTGACCGCGGTCGGCATTCCAATCGTGTTGACCATAGAAGGAGTGGCTCTCGCCGCCGGATTGTTTAGCACGCTCGGAAACTTTTTGAGTAGGAAATTATATCTGAAGGCGAGGAAACACGACAAGATTCGCGTCTTGGCCGACTCCAAGATCGACACGATATCCGAAATGATCTCTATGGCGTTGAAAGACGGTAGGATATCGGACGGTGAATACTTCGCGATATTGAGCGAGAAAACGAAATACGATGCCATGAAAGAAGCCGTGAGAATCAAGACTCGTCAGATCATCAAGGAAGAGATGAAGGATTCTCTCGTGGAAAAGGGGAGGAAAGAGGTCAGGGAGGAATTCAGTAAGATGATAGAACTCAAGAGCAGCTATTGAAAAAAAAAAATATATATATAATAAGAACAGAATTAATTATTAAATTTATATATAAAATAAAAAACGAAATTAATTTAAATAACTCTTAAAAAATGTATTGCATAAAGTGTAAGAGAGTTACCGAGACGAGTAATTCTAGAGAAGTGCGAACTAAAAGCGACAGACAGATGCTTCGCGGAATTTGCGACGTGTGTGGTTCTGTCAAGACTAGATTCGTCAAAAAAAGAACGCGAGCAAAGGTAAAGGCATCGTGAATAAAATGATCAATAATCTACCTTTCGAAATGCATCTGCTCGGTCACAGTTTCACGGGACCCGGAACGAAATTGAACAAGAGACTCAAGGCCGATCTGACTCCCAAATCTTGGAGCAAACCTGTGAATAGGGTGGACACGGCCGCGTATGATCACGATCTGTGCTACGTCGGACATCCCGACACCAAGACTCGCAATGACGTCTGCGATAAAAACATGTTGGGGAAATTGAGAGGCATGTCGAATCCGACCAGGAGAGAGAAGATGGAACGTTCGCTGGTCGGCAATCTAATCGGTGCGAAACGTCGATTCGGATGGGGCGTTAAAAAAAAGCGCATCTGAAAAGAAGAAGAAACGATTATTGACGAGCGAATTGGCCGAGGAGTTACACAAACCCATAGTGCGTAAATTTCGAAAGAGAAGGGTGTTCGTGAAGGGTCTGGATGATATTTGGTCTGCCGACTTGGTCGACATGAGATCGTTTTCGAGGTGGAACGAGGGCGTCAAATATCTATTGACGGTCATCGACGTGTTTTCCAAATACGGTTGGATCAGAGCTTTGAAGAATAAATCGGGACCTTGCATAGCCGAGGCTCTGAAGAGCGTGTCCGACTCGTCTTCTCGAAAACCGAGTAAATTGTGGGTGGATAAGGGAAAGGAATTCTACAACAAGCACGTTCATCGATTGGTAGACCTCTACTCGATCGAACACGAAGAGAAAGCCAGTGTGGTGGAATGTTGGAATCAAACGATGAAGGAAAAGATGCACAGATACTTCACGGCAAATTCGACCAAGAAATACATTTACGCTCTGAACGGTCTGGTTAAAGATTACAACAACACCAGACACAGATCGATCAAGATGACTCCCGCGGAAGCTAGCGATCCTCGAAACGAAAAACGGGTCTACGCGAATCTATATCCTGCGAGATCTAAGATCAGGAAGAAGTCTAGAACGCCGAAATTTGCGGTCGGTGATCGAGTGAGAATTTACGCTTATAAGAAGCACTTCGAAAAGGGTTATACTCCTCGATGGACCTCGGAAATCTTCGTGATAATCAAAATATTTCACACCGATCCGGTGACTTACGAAATCGAAGCTTTGGATGGAGAAGAGATCATCGGAAAGTTTTACGAACAACAATTACAGAAGACGAAGGTTTGATAAAGAAAACAAAATGTTTTTTATTTACTCTCTTTAACATTTTCTTGTTTACACACATATATATAAGAGAGAAAAAAATAATAATAAAAAATAATTAAAAACTATTTTTTAGATAAAGAAAGCAAGTTAATTAATAAACAAAAAACTAAAAATCCTTTAAAATGACAAATATACTAGATATAGCACAAAGCATAGTGAAAGATGAAAGTATTCAAGAATATGAGGTTCACGAATATGAACCGGTAACCGGAACGAGTTTGAACAATGCGGGAGAGATAAGAATCAATGTCGAAACTCAAGATCTATTCATACATCCTAGCGAGGGTTACATAGTGGTGCAGGGACGTCTCACCAAGGAAGATGGGAGTGACTACGCCGACGACGACACGGTTACTCTAGCCAATAATGGCATCATGCATCTATTCAGTAACATAAAATACATGCTATCCAGACAAGAGATAGAATCTGTGTTTCATCCCGGTCAGGCCACCACGATGTTCGGACTCTTGACGTATCCTGATGATTTTTCGAAATCCAGAGGACTTAATCAGTTGTGGGTGAAAGACACCATCGGCCCTGCTAGCGCCGGCGCCGCCTTGATATTCGACTACGTCGTCAAGACGTCCAGACCTAAAGGAACGTTTTCGTTCAGGATATCTTTGAAACACATCTTCGAATTTGCGGACGATTACAACAAGATCATGTACGGATTCAAACACAATCTGACGTTGATTCGAAAAGGAGACGACGACGCAATATTGAGACTCACTGCGACCTATGCGGGTATGATAACTCTACACAAGATATCGTGGTTCGTTCCACAAGTGGAGCCTTCGATCGTGGAGAAAGCACGTCTCTACAAGATCATAGAATCCAAGAGTAAATTACCCGTGGGATTTAGAATGAGACAGTGCGACACGGCTAGCATTCCTCCCTCCACGAATCACTTCAATTGGAGATTGACGGTGAAATCCTCTTCTGAGAGACCGTGTTTCATCGTGGTTGCATTTCAGACCAATAGGGACGTGTCTCAGGAAAAGAATGCATCGCTGTTTGATCACTGCCATTTGAGAAACATGCAAGTGTTTCTGAACACCACGAGATATCCAGCAATCGATTACAACGCATCGTTTGACAAGAATGATTTCTGCAGACTGTACGGAAAAGAATGCGTCGCTGTTCGATCACTGCCATTTGAGAAACATGCAAGTGTTTCTGAATGCCACGAGATATCCAGCAATCGATTACAACGTGTCGTTTGACAAGAATGATTTCTGCAGACTGTACGGCAACGCCGCTGATTTTAGAAAGAAGTATCACGGTCTAGACGAATTGATGAGCAACCCTAACATATCTCCCGGTGAATACAAGTCGATGTATCCCATGTTCCTATTCGACGTCAGTAAACAGAGTGAACGACTCAAGAGTAGCGTCTTAGACATTCAGATCAAGATGCAATTCGATAGGAATGTTCCGAGAAAAACCGAAGCCTTCGCCCTGGTCCTGTCGGACAGACAATTACAATTCGAATCGGACAGAAATAAGATGTCAATCATTCGATGAGAGACGAGTGTGTGAAAACTGGAGATTGATATATTAGTGGCATCGTTTATTTGATATTTTTTCTTTCGCGATTTTGGATTATATTTTTGAGGTTTTTTTTACTTATTTTTGCATCATTAAAAAAATAACACAAAAAAATTGTAAAAAAAATAAATTCGTTTTTAATGATATTTTTTTAACAAAAAAAAAAAAGTTTCATCCGAGAAAAAAATTGTCTTTTTTCAACATTCTCGACGTACAAAATGTTACAATTCGTAAGTAGTCATGTAGAAAACGAAATACACATTCCATTTTCGCGTTTGAAAAAAAAAGATTTTTACGATTACATTCTGAATTATTTAAAAGATCGCGTGCTATTCACTCGAGAGAAACAAAAAGGATATTTCATGACAAAGATATTAAAACTCGAACAGATCTTAGATTGTTCGATCCTGTGCGATCGTCTCTCCGTTTCCGTCAGATGTTCCATCCTGTGTTGCAAGCCAAAAAAAAACAAAAAAAAAGATGTGGAAAAATGGTTAGATAAACAGCAGGATAGACGGTTGGAAATGAAAAAAATGAGACGCTTTCCACCGTCACCACTACCTTCTGAAGAGAACGGTAATGATGCGAGTGTTACCAAGAGATGCACAACATTCGTTCATAATTATGATTCAGATAAACAAAAGTGTTGTTATAAACGTATCATATGACAAAAAAAAGAAATAAAGAAAAAGAAGAATCGACGCTGAAAATTGAGAAAAAAGGAAACGTTATTATAATATATGGCGATAGTGAAGAAGAAGGAAAACAAAAAAAATGAGATCTAAAGATGATCTCATTACTTTTTTTTTTGTTGTTTTTTTGGTTTTTAATAATCACACATTATTTTTTTTAATTCATTATTTTCCACGCGTTCACTGTTTGTTCAAAGGAACTAGTTCGATCAGTAGACTCACCACGGAAGTGGCGGCTTCGGGATTATTGGTTTTCGTAACGAAATTAATCCTGTCTCCGGCGTTCACTTTGAGAGGCATGCCAAACGTGCTAACATTCGCATGTTGATTCTCAGTCTTTTCGTCGCTGTATCTCTTATCGCTCTCTACACCATTCACCATGAGATTGACGACTGCTCTGTTATTCAAATCCAAAGAAGCCAGACTCATTCGAAGGATTTCACCTCCCACCAGCATGGGATATCCCACCTGACCATGTTTCGATCTGCTACCTCCATTTCCGAAAGACCACTCAGCTTTTCCCTCATCTAAGGTGCCGGCCTCTTCGGCCCACACAGTGATCAATTGTCTAGCATATTTGACTTTCTCCACCACTGAAATCAGGGTGCAGGCATCCGTCATGTTCACGGGATCCGGTAGATTCGTGAGCGCGTGTCCACCCATGTCTAGTTTACCTTCCATGATGTCACCCTTTCTCCAGACCGAGTTGTCGTCCACGTACTTCCTGCTGACTGCGCTTGAATCGAATTCGGGATCGTGACTGAGTCCGAATAAATTCTTACCGTTCATGTCGATACCACCCTCCATGGTTCCGCCAGATTGTTCAGGTAAAGATTGTCCACTTGCAATTCTAGGTATTCTTGTGATCATATCACGGCAGAATCTACGTAGCCCTTGTTGACCGCGGTTGAGTCTGCATCCGTGTCATCGACCTTCGACAGATTCAATATCTTGTTGAATCCCGCATTCAGATCCGATTTCATTTCTCGTCTGTCAGACTTTCTCTGTTCCAGATCTACGTAGTGTTTGGTCACCACGTCCTTGGGATTCGTGGGAGTGGCCACGTTCGTTATCTTGTTAGAATTGGCATTCAATTCCAAGCGCATCGTTTTCTGAACGTATCTATTTCTCAGGTGTTTGCTGAATCTCGCGTGAGAGTCGTCCATGTATTTCTTGGTCGTGGCATCGGTGGGATCTATGGGATTCACGACGTTCACCAAACGTTTGGATTTCAGATCGAGATCGTCGGTCATGGTTTTATCCACGTAATTATCTAGCAGGATTCGTTCGAAATCGGCGTTCCCCCTGTCGACGTATTTTTTAGTCGCAGCATCTGCGAGATCTGTCGGCTCGGGAAGATTGTAGAGCTTCTTATCGTTCATGTTCAAAGGTTCTTCCTGAGGTTCGTATCTCCGAACGTAACGTTTGTCCAAGTTGGCAACGTCGTAACCATCGTTGACTTCGAACGTCTTCCTCTTCTTTCTTAGGTTGACTTTTTCGTCGTCACTTCTACCAAATTTATTGACTGGCATGTTGTTGTGGGATTTATTGTTTTTAGAAAAATATATTCAAAACGCAGTTTATTGAAAATGAACTATGTTATTTTATTTTTCGTTTTTATTCGATTAAAATTTTTTTAAAATAATTTTTTATCTTTATATATACTATAAAAAAACAAATCTTTCTCTAATGTAAATCATTGAGAATGTCTTGAAATCGATCTCCTTCAGACCATCTCTTGAGAATGTAGAGACACAGGTGACCACAAAACACTTGATCTGGTGATTGCACTTGTTCCGTGTTGTAACAAACCATTGATTTGTTGAAATAGTTCTTTATTTCTTTTGGCGGCGAGATTCCGTAGCTGTCGAAATAATAATTTTTCTTCTTCCCGTTCTTGATCCACGCCACCCAGTGAGTGCCTTCACCTGATGAATCGTCTAGATTTAAAATTCCGCATTCCGATTATCGAGGACTGCTCTTCGGCAAGGCATCTCTGGAAAACACGCCTAGAAAATCTTTGATTTTCAAATCTTTTGCCGCATTCAACAGATCGATGTTGGATAGGGGTTCGTTAGGTAAGACGACACCTTCTTCGGATATCTTTATTTTCTTATTCATAATGTGTATATATTTTTTTTTAATTATTTATTTTATTATAATTCACTAAAATGACGTTATTTTTTTAAATTTTTTTCTTTTTTTTTAAACTAACATTCTCGATGTCTATCGATTTCCATAATCTTGAATCCATCTAATTCCTCTTGATTTTCTGGACTCTCGATGTCACTATCGATTTCCATAATATTGAATCTGTCTAATTCCTCTTGATTTTCTGGACTCTCGATGTTACTACTGATTTCTATAATTTTGAATCCATCTAATTCCTCTTGATTTTCTGGAATCCTATAATCCACAATCGTATCTGGAATCCAATCATCCACATTCATATCGTCTCTAATTAGATCGACAGTCCAATGTCCGAGTGCCAAAGTGCTTATTTTATCGTCTAACACGAATCTCTTATCGTCGTCAGCCGTCAGCGAAATCTTGTTGACTATTTCGGTATACAAGTCGTGATTTTCGCTTCAAATCAATTTCATAGTCTTATACACCGGACCACTTCCTAACAGATAATCTTTATAGTCTTGGAAAGAGATGTTTTTCTTCACCACGCACGCTTTAACTCCTTTGCACTTCTTGATCTCTTCATCTTCTAGACGATAAGCATACAGTTTGGGTCTCAAGCCCACGAATTCAACAATTTGTTTACCACCGCTCTCGTCCTTAAATTTACCCAACACCTTCTTGTTGCCGTTCGATTGAATATTGGATGGGTGATCGACGGGATAATTGCTCGTCTTGAACCACTCGGCCACGTCCTGAGATATCTCGGTAGACGTCTTTTCTCTCTATCTGGTAAACTAAACTGTCCATGTCGGTGAACAGTAGTTTCGCTTTATCACCAAATTTTCGTTTGACGTAATCATAGTGAAACTCGTACATCAATCGCTTGCTAACATCTAAGATGATCGGTGAACGGCCACTAGATTTTTGTCGAATATGGTTCGGTGTTTGTAATTAGGTTTCGCCACTAATGTTTTAGCTCTTTTCTCAGACGTGACGAGTCGAACGTCAGTTCTTTTCCTGATGTTTTCCATCGATTTACCGTACACGCAGTTGTTCATGAGTTTGAAGAAATCTTTTTCGAAATCATTCTCAGCTTGAATTCTGAGATTCGTGTTGAGATCGATGTATTTTTTCATCCAAGGCTCTTCGTCGAATCGAATGATGCGATGTATGTCGACTAATTTCATCCCATAATTGACATATTGTTTCAAATTCTCGCTGTAGACGACGTAGTTACATTTGTTAAATAAATTCGGAATGAGTTTTTCCTCGTCTCCTTCATTCAGTTCCATTCGTTCGGGAGCCAGCGGATAATCGTTGTGTAGATCGTGTAATTCTTCCGGATAGTTCAAATAGACCTCTAAAATGCAAGGATAGTCTCTCCATTTTTGCATCTCTTCTGGTTCCGTCACCCATTCGAAATTTCCAATCGGTAAAGGATGACTCATAGCCCAACTGTACAGATTATTAGCATCCCAATACTGTATGTATTTATTTGACCATTTCGAATCGAAACCTTCTTTCATGTAGGGATTGTTAGCTTCAGAATATCTGTGAGAGATCATCGAGATGCCACCTCTCGCAGCCCTTTCGAACATGAGCAACATATCCACGTCGGATAATAATTCCAATTGGACTTCGGTGGTCTTCAACAGAGCATCCCACGCCAGACCGGGTGCAGTGAAATACCAAGCAGGATCCAGATCGTAATTTTGACAACAGACGTCTCGAAAATTTTCGAACACGTCTGCCAAGAGCAGAACGTCGGTCTTCAGATAGAGATCGTGATAATCTCTCATGGTTTTCATATCGTATGATTTCCACACGTTTTTAGTTAGTTCGTAATTCTCGTCGGAAATGGCGGATTCGTATAATTTCGAATAAAAATCTTCTTTCGAAGGTAGTGCAGTGTCTTTGAATCTCTTTAGATCGTTCATGTAATCATAAGGATAGACTCCTTTCCTCAACATGACGTCTACTCATTCTCCGAAATGTTCACTCATGATTTTAAATTTATCCTTGCTCATGTTATCGACTAATTTTTCCAGAGCGGTCGACATGAATTTAAGACTGTCGATGAAACGTATGGCTCTATGAATGAATTTCGTTTTTTCTTCCAACGTGTCTCCGTCGATTACTCTTTTCTCCTCCATGAGCTTCCATTTTGTGAAGGAAATGTATCTTTCTTCGCTGTTCACGATGCAATTTAATTCTTCATGTGAGGTGCCGAGATTTTTCACGAACAGATGGCTGTCGTAACCCGAGAGATTGTGAAACATCACCGGATAGAAAACGGCATCTCGATATTTTAAATTACACTTGCTGTGAGCCGGACCGCGATACAGACCCGTGTAATGATCGTGGTCTCTGACCTTCTTATTTTCCTTTGAATTCTCATGGAACGATTGTCTGCATATGTGACATTCGGTGGCTCTGTTATTTTCGTCCTGCTGCTCTCACGTGATGATCATTTCTGCTGGAGTTTTGAATTTGTCGTATAACATTTGAAGTTTCCATTCTAACTCTTCCATGAACCTTTGAGCCACATTGTCGTCTTCATACTGTTTCGTGTAGGTGAAGGGACCCATGTCGTGTTGCGAGTCGAAAGCGCATTTCATGTAAATGCAATAGCCCGAAGGTATGTGTTTTTGATATCTTTTGACGTAACTTTGAAGAACGTTGGGTTGACAGAAACTCATTTTCGTGGTGAAACATTCGAAATTGGCGTACACGACGAATGGTACTTTTAACCTTCTATTGTGATTTTCAAACTTCACGATGGTGTTAGGTTTAGGCATTTCGACGTTGACACCTTGATTTTCATTGCAATATTCTTGATGTTTCACTAACGATTTTTCGCTGTGAAACGCGTTCATGCAATTGAAACATAAAGATATCTTTCCTTTATGTTTATTATACTGTTTCGACAGTAATCGGCTCAGATGTTTAACCCAACAATAATGATGATTGTCACCATTCGAAATCAATAATAAAATAATCGTCTTTTCTCTTCTGCGATACGAAGTCTGTCTGAGAGGATAGATCTTTTGTTTTTCGTCATCGTATCCAAAGACATTCACTGCTACGGTGGGATTTTGAGCCTCGAAATGTTTGATGTGTTTTAACTCTGTTGGAAAAGTCACTCACGTCTAATCAAGATTTTTAGAAGTTACCTTGTAAGAAGAAACTCTTTCGATGTTCATTTTGACAGGGTATAAAGCGGAAGTGACTGTTCATTTAAAACACTGATCATCTTTATTTTTCACGTTGACCACGGCGTGTTTTTTTGCTAGGAAATACGGTAATTTCACGTAGGAAGACCCTTTCAACAAATCGTTTTCAGTTATGTGAATTTCGAGTTTCAACACCTCATCGAATGTCCAATTACTACCTTCATGTTGATAATTCGCGAGAGACATCAACATCTTGTCTTTCATCTTTTCGAAAACGTCCGATAAATCTGAACCTCGAAATACAGGTTCGATGTTAGATCTGAAATATGCATTTTTCACGATGCTCTCGCCGGACTTCACGTCGTTTTTATTCATCACGCAATGGAGTATCATCTTAATTTTTTGTCCTACGTTCATGTATTTGCATAACAAATACAATACTTTTTTCTTCACCCGTTCCATGAACAATTTCGGATCGATTTTCTTCAATGAGGGAACCACATCGAAAGTTTTAAAAATACCATTGATCGCACTCTCTTGTTCTATGGACTTTGATTGAAATAGTTCCACGGCGAGTCGTGCTAGATATTCTTTTCCTTTCCCTTCGTCTATTGCTCGTCAAATTTCGCTCGATATATCTTGTTTGCCTAGGATCTGAAGTGCATCACTCGTTTTCGTTTTAGATTTTCTTTTCTTTTCTTTGGAAACTTGAAGCTCTTCTTCAACGGCTTTTCGTTTAGTCGTCTTCTTATTTTTCACAATCGAAACGTTGTTGTTTTTTTGGATGTCGGCATTTCGATTCCTTTTACTATCTTTTTCTTTTTCTCATTTTTCACAACCGATGCATTTTTTGACGTCGTTGCTATCAGCATTTCATTTGCCTTTCCATCGTTTCGCAAATGTTTCTGTATGACTTCAATCTTTTTTGATTTAGTTCTATGATTTCTGAAATGTGAAATTTTTAATAGTCTACAAATCTCGTTTAACTGAGGTATGGTTTTCTCATTTAAATTTTCCAATTTTTTTTTATCTGTTTGCTTCATTTTGTAAGAATATATTTCTTTGGAATTTTGTATTTTAAATAATTTGTTTAAAAAGTTTTGTTTTTCTTTAATATGAAAAAAAAAAAAAATTTTTTGATGAAATTAATCAATTTTTTATGTTCCTTAACGTCAAAAAATTGAATTAATATGAGAAAAAAAAGGATGTTAAAATTTAACTTTTATATATATTTAAAGAGAAAAAAAACTTTTTAAACAAATTATTTAAAATACAAAAAGTTAAAATATACATTATTTGCAAGAATTCGTAAAACAAAAAAAACAAATAATCGATCATGACGACAACATCCACGATGGAATCTCGACATAAACGTCGATGTTGTTTAATAAATCGTTATTCTCCAAAAAACCAAGAAGAAAAAAATCATAATTTATATTTACGCGTTTTGAAAGAAAACGATACGATTTGCGATAGAAAATCGAATCATAATACTATTAGTGAACAAAAATTAATCGACAATGTCGTTCGAACTATTAAAAAAGAAGGTTCAAGACAAATAGAACTCTTACGACTTTTACGCAAAGTCTCGCACAAGGTTCAAAACAAATTTCCGCGAAGCAGACGCGTGTTCATGTCACCCGATTCCTTCTCAATAGATGATGATAACTGCAAGATGCGAAGGCTAATTTTTAAACGTTCGAAGTCTTGCACGTTCTAAAAACTCGTGAAAAAAAAAATTGAATTAATACGAAAAAAAGGATGTTAAAATTTAACTTTATTTATATATAAAGAGAAACTTTTTTAACAAATTATTATTTAAAATACAAAATTTAAAATATATATTATTTGCAAGAATTCATAAAAACCAAATAATCGATCATGACAGCAACACCTAAAAGATGCAAATTGAAATTGAAACGAGTTGAAACGTATAAGAAATTCGGTCATAAAATCTATAGATTACAACAACACGATCCCATCGAATTGAACGAGGTCGAGACGAAGTCGAGTCGAAGCGTGTACGAAATTAGGTTTTAAAATCTATACATTACAACAACACGATCCCATCGAATTGAATGAGGTCGAGACGATGGGCTTAGAGCGCTACTACAACAAATATCAGATGTGTTTGAAATTGGATGAAGCCATGCTTGATTTGTTTTGCGAGTACCAAAGTGATCTAGTGAATAATATCATCGTCGCCGAAGACAGAAAATTCGACAAGGACGATTTGTTGTTGTTCTTTAGAAATTACATATATTCACCGATGTAAAAAAACTTAAAAGAGTAAAGATAAACATACAAGACATTTTCGTAAGTGAAAAAATGACGCATGTTAACATGCTAATAACGGACTTGGAAATATAAACAATAGAGAGATTGATTTCAGCAAAGAAGAAGGAAAAAAAGTAATGAGATCTAAAGGTGATCTCATTACTTTTTACAAAAAAAATTTTTCACATTAAAGAAATTAAAATTAAAAAAAACAACTTTTTTTTTTATATATATATATAAGGAGCAAAAAAAAAACAAAACTTTTTTTAAACAAATTATTAAAATACAAAATTTAAAATATACATTATTTGCAAGAATTCATAAAACAAAAAAAACAAATAATCGATCATGAGGACAGCAACACCTAAAAGATGCGAATTGAAATTGAAACGAGTTGAAACGTATAAGAAATTCGGTCATAAAATCTATAGATTACAACAACACGATCCCATCGAATTGAACGAGGTCGAGACGAAGGGTTTAGAGCATAAATACGACAAATATCGCATGCCTTTGAAATTGGATGAAGCCGCGCTCGATTTGATTTACGAGTACCAAAGCGATCTGTAGAACATCGTCATCGCCGAAGATAGAGAATTCGACAAGGACGATTTGTCATTGCCCTATGGAAATTACATATTTCCAAACATCTCATTTGAACTCATGAAGAAATTGGGTGGTGAGAGCGAGTTCATCGATGTAAAAGAACTCAAAAGAGTAAAGATAAACATTCAACGTGTTTTCGAAAAAGGAGAAGACACGAGTGGCAACATGCTAATAACAGACTTGGAAATATAAACAATAGAGAGATTGATTTTTTTGCGAAGAAGAAAGAAAAAAACGTGATGAGATCATCTTGAAAACATGAGTGTCAACATGCTAATAACGAGCTTGGAAATATAAACAATAGAGAGATTGATTTTTAGTGAAGAAAAATAAAAAAAAAAGTAATGAGATCATCTTTAGATCTCATTACTTTTTTTTTGTTTTCCTTCTTCACTATTACCATATATTATAATAACGTTTCGTTTTTTCTTAAATTTCAGCGTCGATTCTTCTTTTCTTTTTTTCGTAATATGATACGTTTTTATAACAACACATTTGTTTATCCAAATCATAATTATGAAGGAATGTTGTGCATCTCTTGGTAACACTCGCATCATTACCATTCTCTTCAGAAGGTAGTGGTGACGGTGGAAAGCGTCTCATTCCCAACCGTCTATCCCGCGCTTTATCTATCTCTTTCATCAGTTCTTTCCTCATATATCCATCATTAGCGTCCAACCATTTTTCCACTTTTTTTTTTGTTTCTTCGCACTCTGTCTCGCGATATTCGTCATTATCGTTTAATTGTTTCTCCACCTTTTTATCCATTTTAAATATTTTATTTTATACTTTCTATGATTTATATTTTATATAATTTTATATTATAATAACATATTCAAAATCGGTATATTCTTAAACGGCGAATTCTCACCGAGCAACAAACCCTTGCAGAGTCGCTCAACGTTCTGTCCACTCTTCAGATAGAGACCGTTTCCTCTCAGAGAGTTGCCACCTCTAACGGGATCTAGATACAATCCTTTACCGCTGTCGTCTACGTGGACGCGACACACGGCTCCTCCCTTCTTCAAAAACAGTCCGCTGCCACCCATTAATTTCTCAACTGCCGAACTAGCGAGTCCCGTGAGAGCTCCCACGCCAAGAGTCTTTCCGAGAAAGGGTAGTGCCTTTGCAGCGAAGGGTAATGCTTTTGCGGCGATTCCTGCCAATAGCGGAAGGAAACCACCTTTCATTCTCAAATTGTATCTCAATTGAGCGGGACTCAATCTCACCGTCAACCCTCTTCCATCGCGAATCGCTTTCTCCATCCTTTTGATTTGACTTCTGGTCCAGGCGATCGAATCCTGACCGCCTCTCGTCAGATCTTCGTGAGTGAATTTGAATCTCACCGCCTCGCCTCGAGTTGTTAACGCTCTCTTAAGTTCTTCCTCTGTCCTGCGGATATGTTCACGTTTTTAATCACGTATCCTGTCATAATTCTGTTTTTTAAAATATATTTACTTCAATTGTTTCTTGTTTAATAATTATATTAAAATAATTTTGTAAAATTAATATTACGTTTATTTTATTTTTGTTATCTATATATATACACAATATTTATTTTTTTGCTTTTATATTTCTCTTATGTGAAATCGTTTCATCACCCTCTCTCCGTGAAGATCTAACAGTTCAACATTTTGATCCGTCAACGTGGTTTTGAGACTATACAACGTGTCTAAAATCACTGGTAGATAAACAAAATTTCGAGGTCGCTCCACAATCTTATAACCCGGCGACACGTTTGGAAAGAAGGAATAGATCGTCGGTTGAGCGCTACCATTCACGTAGCTTCCAGCAATCACGTCCACGTTCACCAGAATGCTATTGACTGCGAGAATGTCGACCGTATTTTCAGATGCCGCGTGGCCTCGATACATCTTTCGATCGAATCCCAACATCTTGCCTATAGAATCGTCCGTGTTGAAATCCACTCGAAAATTATCTTCCAAATCCAACATCGTATGTAAGGTATTAGGATTGGGAGCGAGTCTGATCTTGTTGCTTCCCTTTCCATCCGTCTTCATTCGCGTCTGAATGTAATTGTTCAAATCGTCTATGTCGTAACTCCCTTTGGGAATTCGAATCTCCAATCAATCCACTCCGTCGGAATACTTGAACGAGTTATTCTTTTTGGTGACGTTGGGAAAGGAATAATAAGTCTCCAGATTCACCAACGCCATCTCGTATCTTTTCTCTCTATTCAATTCGATGGAAGGTTCGAATTTCGTAGCGAATCGAGTCGAATCGCCACTCACCACGATTTGAATGGATTGTTTTGCAGCCGTATTCTCGGCTATCCATTCTAACAATTCTCCATGTTCAAACATTATATTTAATTTTTTTTATTATTCAAAACTCATTATTTGAAGATTTATTATTTTCTAAATTTTATTTTCACCCTCTATCTTATTATCATCAGAAACATAAAACTTGTCGAATCCGCACCGATATTTTCCGCGATTAAATTCGCTTGTCAAATTGATCACGACGAAATTGTAAAGTCCACCATCCCAAACCCTCTTGCAGAATCTCCTGAATTCCGCCGCGCTCATGTCGTTTGCGACGTGATCGCCGTAGATGTGATTGAGATTCTTGAGATCTTGGCGAAAGAGACATAGAAAATTAGCGTTCTCCCTTATCGTCTGTCTGGGCAATCGAAAATAATTCTGCGACAGGTAGAAACAGTCCACGTTGCTGTGTCGACCCCTAACGTAATACGATTCGCATCGGTTTTGTCTCTCCAAAAGCAGATCGTCGAAAATCATGAGATTCTTATCTCTCGATTTCAGTTCTCTAGGATCCGGAACGTCGCTAGCGTTCTCATAAAATCGACACTCGACGTTCGAAGTTGCATTTCTCTTCATCAGCTCCATCGCCGCACCGTCCAAAATGGTCGAAAGTGGAGCTTCACTCTTGTCGAATTCCTCCCTACTGTCAAAGATTCTGGCTATGACGTCCTTGGGCAATCTACAATCCATGCACTCTCGAAGCAATCTGTATTCGGGTTGAAACAAGCTCTTGCCAAACACGAACAATCTGTCGTAATCCAACCAGTCGGGTCGGGACAACAGATTCATCAACAGATTGGTCTTTCCACAATTCGATTTTCCCACTATCAAGCCTCTTATGCTTTTGGGAAAGAACTCGTTATTCAACCTCTTGGTCGCGGCGTCGTTCCAAGACATATCTTTAATGTTCATCTTTGTTTTATTTTTTTGTTGTTGTTATTTTAAACTCAGTTTTTAATGTTATTATTTATTTATATCACACCTCGCGAGTTCTCTTCAATCCAGATCCACTCGTCATTTTGGCTAAATCTTGTATGGGTACCACAGCATCCTTAAAATCTTTCCAACTTTTCGGCGTTCGCTCTAACGCAGCTCGCTTCGCCGGCGGACTGATCAACTTGTCGATCAACGCGTCGGCTGCCCTCTTGCCAGCCATAGAAGCTATCCTACCACTGGCTTCGGAAGCAGCTTTCTTACCAGCATCCAAAGCCGTCTTCTTACCGACCTCAAACGCAGTCGATGCGAGTTTTCTACCCGCATCGCTCGTGAACGCTCGCATTATAGAATCGACGATGCTAGAACCGCCTTGAACGTAAGTTCTGACGTATCCCCTGATCTTTATCACCAACATATTTTATTTTTATAATATATTTTTGTTTTTTTCACTGGTAAATCGTTTTGTTGTTTTTAAATACTTTTATTATTCTAGTGTAAAAATTTACTGTTTTATTTTTGTTTATTTGTTTGTTTCTCTCTACTTATTATATACACATCAATCCTTCAATTCGTTCATCAGCCTTTTATAGTGGTTTTTATTCAAAACCTTCTGTCTTAACAATTCGTCAGATATAGTAACTATCTGATTATCTAATCCTGTGTTACCAGCCCGTCTGCTCGCCATCAACAAACTCAATCTCTGAGACCGAGCGTCAGAATCGCTCGGAAGAAAAGTGGTTTTCACCCCTTTGCCAGTCACCGATTCGATGAACTTCTTGTTCATATCCCATATGGGTTTCACCACTTTCGTCCACTTGTAACCTCTGTTGGCTTTGGGTCTCGTCTCTCTGGCATCGTTATTTCTCTTCATGGCGTGGGTCTGAACCAGAATGTCGCCGTAATTGTCGAAATCCTGATCCGTGTAATCGCTAGGCTTGTCGTAAAGGAGCAATCTGCGCAGTCCATCAGTCAATTCGTGTCTGTTCGAACCAACGATCAATTCATCATCACCAATTTCTATTACTGTGTCTCCAATAAAAGTTCTCCCCTCCGAATCCTTATAAAATCCATACGACAGATCTCTCTTACTGCCATCATCGGACGATGCGATGCTATCAGTGTTGATAGTTGATAGAAGCTGTATCGTCGGTCTCGCTCAAATCTGTTTGAATTCCCGTGGGAACGTAATCCGGTGTAGATTGAACGGAATACCGATTTCCAAAACTAAGAGGCAACGAACCCATTCTCAAAGAACTCTCCTTTATAGGTCTCAATTCTTCAACTATCTCCTTCCTGCTTCGCTCTTGACCCTCCGTCACGGGTTTAAATATTTTTGTGGATTCGCGTTTGAGTTCCATCTCACCAAGACGTCTGCTTCTATCAGCTGACTGAATGCCCTTCTTAGCACGCTCAAACTCTTCTAAAATTCGATCTCGGTGTCTAGAATCCATCTGTAAAAACATCTTTCGTTTTTAATTGTTTTATTATTTTCAAAATTAAATGTTTAATTATATTTTTATGTTTTTAAGTAATAAAAATCTTTCCGTCTTAAATATAATAAACTAAAAATATTCACATCTCAACTGACTGTTGATTGAATTGGAGAAGTTTAAAAATACGTTTAAGCAGTACATGACAAATCGGTTTCTGATTTAACGCATTTTAATAGTAGTTTTACGTTTTGTCAAAAGATTTCCATTCACATATCAAAGAACCATTCACTCAATGTCGAATTAAGAGAGAATCCCTTTGATTACTGTTAAAACATTTCAACACACAAAAGAAAACTGGTTTTCTAATTTTTAACGCTGAGAACTTATTCATTTTCAAATCTCTCTCTGATTGCTATCGTGAATATATTAAAAATTTTACCACTCAAAACCTAATTGAGCGGAAAATGCGTTTAAACATTCCGCTAAGTGTTTGACTCTTTTGAACAATATCCCTTAACTCAATTTCTCTTCTTCACATCAAGTCAAGACATGAATCTCTATAATACAGACCATATTCATAATCGACTCTTTTTGAACGAAAACCTCATTCAGTAATAACGATAACATGTGTTAGTTTTTACTTCAGGAAAACGTGACAGCGGGTTTGCGGATTTCTAACACACCGACAACACTCTTCATTCAAAACATTTCCATCAAGTGCTTATTGAGATCACCACGCAATAACGTGCGCTAGTCTCACTTCGAGAAACGCGACAGTGGGTTTGCGGATTCAAACATCACCTCTTCACACGAGTCGATTTCAGACCTAAAATCCGCAAACGGATCTCCGTGTACGCCTCCATTGGGTTTCAGTGTTAAAATCGTGTACGGACGCGGATTGCTAGAATCGGCAAGAGGATGATTTAGAAACGACAAAACGTTTTTTTTGCTCGCAATTTAACACTGAATCCTATGGGGGAAACTCATTTGCCGATTTCAATCAAAACGGTACATGTACTGTACGTAAAATTTCATGTTTTTTTTTGTCACTCTTGGATACAATCAGTGATGTTTGAATCCTCAAGCGAATTCTAAAGCACCCTAAAAAACGTTAAAATCTTGTACATGTACACGATTTTAACACTAAATCCTATGGAGGTGTACATGTACACGTACACGTACATGTACGTTGATGCTTGAATCCGCAATATACACCTACTAATATATAATTCTCCATTTAATGCCAGCATAACCCGTTATGCTAATTCGGTGAAGGAAAACCAATATATAAATATAGTCCAGAGAATGAGACTCTTTATACTCATTTAAAAGTGTCCGAGGGTTGTATATTAACGCTCGATTGACATGTAACACATACAAATGCTTCACAGTGAGCTACACTTTAAAAACAGTACATAAATGAGACATAGTTATTGTTTCACACCGAGCTACACATTAAAACCACCCAGCACCGACGGAGGACTACTGTCACTGGAGGAGGTATCTCCCTGCTTTTCATTATAAAGCCAGATAATCATAAGGGAGGGGGCGCGGTGGAGTCGCGGTAACCGGTTCTCGTCAGATAACCGAAGTGAAGCAACGTCGAGCGCGGTTAGTAGTTGGATGGGTGACCATTTCAGCGACTGATTCGCGCTCCCGCGTTGTGTCCTTGAGCAAGGCACTTAACCCCAATTGCTTACATGGGGGTACGATGACGCCGTGTACTAAGGCGTACTGGGCGTTGATGGTACGCATGTCTTCAACCAGTCTAACCCTGCCTGTGCTGCAGTGCGGAGTTACGATGTTGGGAAGCTGGCAGCTGCTCGTCGTTGCTCGGGGGTTCTCTCCGGGTACTCCGGCTTCCTCCACCCGCAAAACTGTCATGGTCATGATTGGCCATTCTGCATAAGTATATGACCTTAAACACCAATAAATAATAATAAATAATAATCATAAGGGAAAAAAACGTCCTCTTGTTCTGAGGTAAAATCTCACAGAGCAAAGAGGGCAGCGGAACAGCGTCAGTGCAGGAGCAGACTGCCTAAATACCTTACAGATGTAACATTAGTGGACGACATTGTGAGCAGCAGAAAGAGGACCCAAAGATCTAAGGTCACCGAAGATGGACTATAAATTTCTCCGGGGAAACATTTGGTAAATGCATAGGGCTGTGTCCAGTGAGCATCATGAGATCAGAAATGGCTATACTGTTAGAATAAGCCCAAGAAGTGGACAGTGCTCTAACCTCCTGCACTGAAATCTTTTTGACAGAACGTTGATCCGAAGATAGATTTTCGAAGGCAATGCGTATTGCCAACTGAATCCATCTAGCGACAGAATGAACAGAAATATCTTTTCTGTTAGGAATCTAAGAAAGAAAGGAACGTTTTCTTCCCTTTATAATAAAATCTGATCGACATTTATAAATGAGCATTGCTCTGACTGGACACAGCAAAGGTCTACGGTTATCCGAGGACGGTAAGGCCTTAATGACAATAGGCTACGGCCGCTTAACCGGAATCTGATCTTAGCCAAAAATCACACTTCCGTAATGAGAGTTATGGTATTACCCTCGCTACGGTAATGAGATTCATCAACAGATAATGCATGAAGTTCACTGACTCTTCTAGCAGATGCAAAGACTGTGAGAAACGCCGTTTTATAGGTCAAGAATTTGAACCCTACGATATCTAACGGCTCAAAGGGAGCTTCTTTGAGCTTCAACAGAACCCAAGCCAAATTCCACTTAGGAATTAATCTGAGGGTTCTAGATCTATTAATCGAGAAATTTCTAACTAGCTTGGATAAAGAAGTATCCGATCCAATAGCCAAGTTATCATGGTGAGCGTGAAGTATCTGATAACATAGACCTATAGTCCTTAATAGTGGTGGGCTGCAGTTTGAGATCGTCAGACAAGTAGACCAGGAAATTGGCAATATGTGGTGTGGACGGATCATATATGTCCATCGATTGATCCCCACACCAACGGAAGAAAACCCTCCACTTCGCTACATAATTGGACGAAGAGGGGGCCCTCCTGCAATTAGGAATCGCGTCCACTGCTTGTCCTGTAAAATGTTTTCCGTGCAAGAAAGACCGCACAACGGAAATACATGAAGGTTGAGACCTTCCGGGTTGTGGTGCAGTGCGTGCGACTTCCCCTGATAAAGAAGATCGTCTCGTGGAGAAAGTTTCCGGGGAACGTCCCATAAGAGACACCTGAGAAGATTGATCCAAGGTTTCGGTGATGATAAAGGTGCTACTAGCAGGATTTTGCAATGAGACTGTTTGATCTTTCACAGAATCTGCTGATCAACGGAGCTGGGGGATATGCATATCCTATTATCCCGTCCCATGAAATCGACAGAGCGTCTACTTCGTACGCTCGATGATTTGGACATGGCGGCACGAACATCGGTAACTGATTGTTAGGTGTGTCCCAAAAAGATCTATCATGTGACGATCCCACTGGTAGCAAATCTACCTGAATATTCGCTTGTTGAGAGTCCACTCCGATGGTGACCTTTCCGAGAGAGCGAGTCTGCCAATACGTTCAGACGACCCGGTATATGACGGACTGAGAGATGAACGTGATGATTCAGAACGAATAGGAGAATCCTCTACATTAATTCGCATAATGGAATCGAGTGAGTGCAGCCTTGACTCCTGAGGTAAGCAACTACTGTCGAATTGTCCGACAGAATTTGAACATGGACGTTCGCTATTAGGTGAATCCATTGTTGTAGTGCTAGCCATATTGACGTCATCTCTGTGATGTTTATGTGCTTCTCTAGGAACCCAGAGTCCCAAAGACCCTGGCACTTCAAGTCTGCGAGACTTAGGGTCGCGCCCCATCCCGTTTGACTCGCATCCGTCACAATCGTGAAAGCCGGACACGCAGTTGAAGCAGACCTCCTTGAGTTAACCACTGAATATCTGCTCAAATCTGAACCTTTTGTTTTACTAGGTCCATTAAAACAATACTGGTTTCGAGTTAATGCGTCTTCACACCCCAGTAAAGAATACCTGGAGGGGACGCGTGCGCAGGTAACCCATCGGAATAAGATTCACAGCCGCTCCGCGCAGTCCCATCAGTCGCATGAACTTCCTCGCTGTTATTGCGTCTGGGTTTAGACAGAAGCGAGCATAACAACTGACTAATTTCGCTCTGGGTAACGGCAGACGAACCAGATTGTAGTGAGTCTCGAAGCTCATTCCCAAGTGAGTGAACGACTTGGACGGCGCTAGATCCGACTTTTTCTCGTTTACTATGAAACCGAGACGTCGGATCAATTATAGCAGACTCTAGACATCGTTCTGAAGAATAATTTTCTTGCCGTATCTCTGAAGAATGTCGTCCAAGTAAGCCGACGTTACCACAGACGAATGAGCTCGAAAGTATGACATTACTGAGTTCATTATTCGAGTGAAAGCCCAAGGAGCCAGTTTCAGACCAAAGCACATTGCTCTGAACTGATAAACCTTTCCTTGCAGGTACCGCAGAAACTGTAGGAACCGCAGGTACTATCTGAATGTGGATGTACCAGGACATGAAAGCAAGCATCCTTTAGATTTACACTTGCCGCATAGTCGTTCACACGAATGCTCGCTCCTACAGATCGAATGGTTTGCACACAGAACTTTGGAGCCACGATTAACTTGTTTATCCAGCTCAAGTCTATTATCGGTCGGAACGAGCCGTCTGGCTTCGGTACGAGGAACAGGTGACTAGAAAAGCCTTGAAAATTTGATTCTCGACGACATCTATTGCCTCCTTTAATAAGAAAGCCTGTACCTCCGCTAAGAAAGACTCTCTTTTGAAAGGATCCGACGGAATTTCTCTAACGCGAACATCTTGTTAGTGGGGGTTTTGCTCGGAATGATAGCGTAGGCCTTCCGAGACTACACTTCTCACCCATTGATCTTCCGTGACTGCTATCCAGTTTCTCGCGAAGTTTGATAACCTTCCGCCAACTGGCAAGCAATAGAGTCTTGACCATCACCAGCAGGATTTGCGAGGCTTACGGGAGGAGAAACCGCGTCTTCCCCGCGAAGATCCCCGTCCCGTCGGCTTAGGAGCATCTGACCGATAATCCTGATCAGACTTATTCCCCTGTCCCGAGTCGCTGTAGTGACAACCTCCGGGGTAATTGTATGAGGGTTTCTTGAACCCTCGCGAGCAGTTCACTTTTGGTGATTTTGATTTAGAACGTCCTCGCTTACCCCGGTCTGCTGAAGTATGTTGTTGAGGCGTCGACTTCAAAAACAGAGCACTGGAACCTTTCTTAGTAGCCTGTTCATAGACTAACGAAAGCTTGTCGTCAAACAGAATATGCCCGGAGACCGGAGCGACCCGGAGAGAGCTTTTCACTTTGTCTTCTATAAGTGATGACGACGCTAGGGCAGCATCACGTCTGATTAACTCCAGATGTGCCACTGTCAGGGCTGAGTTATACGTGTCATACATGACTGCCCTGAAAAGAACTCTGAGCGGGGTACAAACGTCCTCAAATTCCTCCCCATTGAGACATTGCTCCATAGATGTGGTAAGGAGATCTGGGTTGGACATAGCGTCCAAATTCTTTCTATTCGTTGAAATAGCACATTCCATCACATCCGAGCGAATGTTGAATGAAGCAGGTAGGGATATATCTAAATCCCCAGCCTGCTCATCTAAATGCAGAGGAGCTCTCTGAACATCTTCGTCAACCGTTTTAAATAAACGTGGTCTAAGAAAGGTATATTTATGGAAGATGTTGATAAGAAACCGCCTTTCTTCCTCACACTAGAGAGGTTAAATATGGCGTCGTCGACATGGCCGAAGGACTGCGACACCTATCTAGACTGAATCTAGAGACGCCAGAGGTTTCTCCCTTGTTGTCGCAGCTTGCTGATTCGGTGGAACAAATTCAGGATAGTATTATGGATAAATACCATCGCTACCATATGCTGTTCCGAACGGGAAGGGTAATCCTCTTCGTTATCCCTTTCACCGACAGACTGAATCAGCTGTGAATCTCGGTCCATCGCATCTGCATGTGCAGACTACTGGACCGACCCAGCACCATCCGACAGCTCACTTCCGGAGTCTGCGGGAGGCTGCTCAAGCACTTGCTGGGAAGCTGCGTCCAGCTGCGCAATCTGTGACACCAAGTCCTCGCCGAGGCTTGAGGAGCAGCGGTTTTCTGTTTTTAGCCTCCTGCTGCTCCTGGAACGGCGTTCCGGAGATGGATCGAACCCTCGGTCCCCTAGATACCGGATGGTCTGACATCGCGGGCGAAGAGTGGCGCCGTCTTCGCACAGCTGGCTGTATATCCGAAGTCGAGTAGCTAGGATGTGGTCGTGTGTGCTTATGAATTGTAGCGGAGGAAGCCGTGACTGTAGCCGAGACCGGCTGCTGTCTAGACGGAGTGTCCCGAGCGGCAGGTGTGGACGTATGCTCCAATCCATGCAAGTTTCTCAAAACAACCTCTGGCCCCAGATGTTGTGTTAGAGAAGGACCTCTCCCGACCGCGGCTTTGTCAGACCTCGCCGAGCCTCCCGAAAAGAAACTTGCTAGCTTCCGCCCTATTTCCGTCGTGTCTGGGTGAGCTTTTTTTTAAGGTGCTCGCTCTACCCAATTCTACACTTCCTTTGACCGCAACGAACATACCCGGTGACGCGGCTCCCACGGACGGGGTAACCGCTTAGCGGTCAAGCTAGCTGTCTGCAAGGGATTAAGAACACTAACTAGAGGCCTTATCCCTTGCTTTATATTCATGAGCACCTTTGTAGCTAGCGCGATGACGGTAGCATACTTTTGGTGGGTGTCACAATACCATCACCATGTTCTTGTTCCTCTGAAAAAGAAACTGAAAAAATCGAATTATCTTGCGGTGAGAGCACTGGCATAGGCATCTCTCCGCCAATAACGTACGGTGACACCCGTCTCCAACATTTGTCACCCCAAATCACACATGTAGGACAAGAATCTGCAGGAGTACATCGACTACCGGCAAGGCAACAAGCATGTAAATCTGAGGAAGATTTTCTCGCGTTGCATTTAGAGCAGTAAGCTTTCACGATTCAATCACAATAAGTCGATAGCACTCCTACAAACTCCACAATAAATATATGATAAAGATACATAGATAATAGCAAGCAAAATCAAAATCGAAAAATAAATCCCAAAAATTTTTCGAAAATTTTTTGAAAAGGGAACATGGAGAGCCCACGGGCATCTCGATAGAGCCTAAGTGTGGACAAAATCCAATTTTTTTTAGCTACACGATCGGAGTCATAATCAATGTATCTTACAACAATCCTCCAGTAATATAATATCTAAATACTACTTATATTTAAAGACGTTGCCAATGCAAACAACGTCAAAAGAAAAACCTGGAACAAGACAACAGGCACAGAAAAAATTCCCAAAGTCAGTAACAGATTTTAATGCTAACAGATGTAAAGCTAGATCTTCATGTGAAGAAAAAACGATACACGGACAGAAGATGCAAGACCAACAACGACCTAACACCCCTAGTGTGAGAACGTAACCATGGGGATAAGCAGAATAAACATTCTGCAATACACGTTAAACTCCGAAGAAATTTAATAAAAAAAATCGGATAAAAAACATCCAAAATGCTTAGGAGTTTAACAGGAGGGCTTCAAGGGGGGATAGGGAAGGAACACTTAACAAACATTGGATAAATTATTAGCAAGAATGATGACGTCAGGTGTATGTCCGGAAATTGGGAAACATGAAATAAAAATTATTATAAAGTTACAGCCCTGAACGTTTCCAACCACTGTTGTTCACTTCCATCATCCATTTCCAGTCTTGGGTCCACCAAGTTTACCATTGATTTGTGTCTCGCATCCTCAAAAAGGAGATTTAAAAGTACAGATGTCAGTTCATTGTTAATGACTTTAGAACCAAACAAAGAATGGTGGTTGGTACCAATTTCGGTACCTTCCTGGATACTGCGCAGATCTCAAAAGTATGGTTATAAAGTTTTCGGTTTTGCATGCAAATTTTGGGGATTGGAGGCAACATTTCTGTTTGGCCCTGGATTAATTTGAGTTAGCACCAGCTAGTCAGAGCCATTGGTTGTCGTATAAAAATATTCAGAATTTCCACAACCAGTTTAGAGACCATTTGTCTGCCACATACCTATGTCTCTTTCATGGCCATAGAATTTCAGATCAGTTCAAATCTATCTTATACACAGATAATTAGGGAGCTCACAATCAAACAAAAAGTTGGAAAGAATTGATGAAATGGGGTTTTATCAAGAAGTGATAGCACAGTGCAAGTAGCAGACAAAAATTTAGAATCTGTAATACAAATTTAGTGACCCTTTGACTGCCATATACTTTGTGTCATTCGTAGCGACAGAATAGAATGTCAGATAAAATCTATCTTATACAGATATAAATAGTGAGCTCATAATCAAACAGAAGTAGAAAGGAATTAAGGGATTGTGGTGTTATCAAGAATTATGCAAGTAGCAGACAAAAATTTAGAATTTTTAGATCCAGTTTAGTGACCATTTGATTGCAATATATAGAGGATATTCACGAAAATTTGATGAATACCGAAAATATCTCGTGAGTGGCTACAAAGAAATATGAGGATCTTCACGAGCGACGCAGTCGCGAGTGAAGATCCTCATATTTCTTGTAGCCACGAACGAGAATTTTCTTTTTATTTAATGCTCTACGACTACAAACTCTCCAATTTGTGGCCTTTATTTGCCATTAAGGCGCAAAATTTATGTGCCGAACCGGCGTCCATACAAAAATTACAACAACCAAATTCCAACCATTGGAATGTGTGAATATCCGCACAAAAAGTAGTCCCGTCTTATTTCTCCCCTAACTTTACGATTTACCAAGGCTGGCGAATTGAAATAATCGCAATGTGTTTCGAAGAAATAGAACAATAACAAAAAACACCACTTTCTTATTTTCTATAACAAGACACGTCATTTTAGTTTTTTTGAACTCAATGCACTGAAGACGTGTGAAGTTGAACTGAAGAAATTTGAAAGTGATTTCGGCTTTTCGCTGGAAGGTGAATGAGAAAGTCAAACTTTGAAACCGCTGATTTAATGAATTGATTTAGTCACTGTCACTATCAATTATTCGAATTCGTTTGTATTTGGGACTCTGGAATTCATTACTGATGTGCTGACTCGTTTAAAGTACATGTGATTCGTCATCCGAACCTACGATGAAATATCGATTTCTAAATATCATTTTGATATTTCGTTTTGCCGACCGACAGGGGAATATGACTTAATTTTTCAGCGTGAATTGATGCCTGAGCATTAAATAAACTAGTGTCTCTTTCACAGAAATAAAACTGAAAGTCAGATGAAATCTATCTTATACACGCATAAGTAGTGAGCTGATAATCGAATAAACAAAATTGGAAAGAATTGATGGAATGAGGTTTTCTCAAGAATGATAGCATGGTGCAAATAGCAGGCAAAAATTCAGAATTTTTAGAACCAGTTTAGTGATCCTTTGATTGCCATATACTTGTATCTCTTTCATGGTAATAGAATTGAATGTCAGATAAAATCTATTTTACCGGTATACACACATAAGTTGTTAGCTCATAAACAAACAAAAGTAACGAGTAATTGATGGAATGGGGTGATATCAAGAAGTAATAGCATGATGCAAGTAGCAGACAAAAAGTTATATTTTTAGATCCAGCTTAGTGACCCTTTGACTGCCAAATACTTGTGTCTCTTTCGTAGCCATAGAATTGAACACCAGATTAAAAACACTTACATGTCAGTAATGAACTCATAATGAAACTAAACTAGGAAAGAATCAATGGAATGTGGTGTTATCAAGAAGTTAACCCTTTACCCAACGTAACGGCCAAAACCGGCCAGCGATATTCTCAAAAATTGCCAATTAATTTTCAAAATATTTTCATTTTTTGTCTCAAAAACATAGGTTATGACCCCTCGTTGGAACGAGCTCGTCGAGCTCGTTCCAACGAGGGGTCATAACCTATGTTTTTGAGACAAAAAATTAAAAAATTTAGTTATTCAAGAATTTTTTTTTGCAAGTGTCGTCTGCTTTTCATGTTAGGTAAAGGGTTAAAGCACGATAGAAGTTGCAAGCAAATATTTACAATTTTTAGAACCAGTTTAGTGACCCTTTGACTGCAAAATACTTGTCTCTTTCATAGCCATAAAATTGAATGTCAGTTGAAATCTATTTTATACAAATACAAATACTGAGCTCATACTCAAACAGAAGTAGAAAGGAATTGAGGGAATAGGGAGTTATCAAGAAGGAATAGCATTACGTAAGTAGCAGACAAAAATTTAGAATTTTAAGATCCTGTTTAGTGACCATTTGATTGCCATATACTTGTGTCTCTTTCATAGCCATAGGACTGAATGTCCGATGGAATCTATCTTATACACGCATAAGTAGTGAGCTGATAATCAAACAAAAAAATGATAAATTTAAAGTAATTTTATATTTTTTATACTTACCAATGGCCCAGACTTAGCTGGTGCAACCTCAATATTATTAAATTATTAAGAGCCAAACACATATTTTGAACTCCCCAATCTCCAAAATTTGCATTCAATACCGAAAATTAAAAGTCCTATCTGGCCCTCCATACGTTTAGTACCTGCGCATGCGCAGTACCCAGGAAGAGACCAGAATTGGCGCCAACATCATTCTTCTTAGTTGTGCCTACTGAAGTGAAAGCCCCCCCCCCCCCCCACCCCCCCCCCCCCCACTTTTTTGAAAGAATAATCTTCAAAACAAAGAGGGAAACGTTCTGGACTCAGTGAACACGCGGTACCGAATAATTTTATTAATTTTATTAATTTAATGGTGCCTAACGCCACATCAGCAGCTAAGACGAAATCGTGGCGATCCTGGTTATTACAATCGCAAGCTTCTAAACGTATGCCACAACCGGAATACGTATATAGGTCGAAAACTGGTGATATTAATATGTACAATTGAATCCTAATGGAAAGGTTATCTGATAGAACTATACGCTTCTGAGCCAACCAACAGACGACTACGTTCAGGTATACAATTAATTCCAATAATGAATCTCCAAATTGTAACCGTTCAATATGAGAATAGGAATTTTCCGTGTGTGCCGTTTCTGGTTGAAGACTGGATTCAGAGCATGGAAAGGGATACTATTAAAAAACCCATCACGGACCGTCCCCAAATAATTCATTGTTCCTTAGGTCCATTAAAACCAATGACTGCTCGGAGAAAAAATATTCCACTCCGAATAATGAAGCCCAAAATAGAGAACATATGCATAGACGGCCTGTTGGAAACTCCATAACTGATCCAAATATCCCCAAAATTCTCATAAGCTCTATACTAACGCAGAGCAAGAATTTAAGAGAATCTATTCAATAATACGTCTGCCTAATAATATATAAATATTATGCACGCAATCCACAGAATCCCGCCTGCACCTTCGTCTGAATACAGCCTGCATCAACGACGTCAACAAGCGGAAACTGAAGGAATAAAACGACATTAACGCGATTAACCTGAGGAATAAATTCATACGTCGTAAGAAAATCAGACAACTCAGAGCGAAACTTCTCAAAGTGGACTAATTGCCACATTTGGAGAACGTCGACAGAAAACCAACATACCTACCACACAGGTACTCGAAGGCTAGCAATATCAACCGAATGTATTCATGAAAGAATTCAGAATCCAAAAACAGTTACTGTTTCATATGCTCATATACAACTTATGAACGCCTAACCACAGGAAGAAAACCAACTAAATAGTGGATGCGCCCCTGATGTCGCCGTTAAACCACAACCCATCCGCCCATCGAAGAGCTTGAAGGACATGCATATAATTGAATGCATACGAGGCTTACTGGAAGAGCACTACATTCTGCACTGTAATCACCTCTTAACATATTGGCGGCTGGGTGGGGGTGGGGTTGGGGGGATTGCAACGAATATATCATATCAAATCCCCGTCACCCTCACCCACATTTCTTGAATTGCTAGATAAGTAGGGCCGACGCAGTAGTATTCAAGCTTGAAGCTTGGAACAGTGACAAAATCCTTTTTCACAACATGGAAAAAAACTTCACGCAACATTTCCCAAACTATACTGCTGCTGCGGTTCTCAATAAAGTGTAATACAGCTAAAAAGCCTGTAGTTCGTCATTGCAGGCATAATCACACGAACCCGGCACGACTTGTAACGCCTTAGTGTTAGTTATCTAGAATAGTATAGAAACAGTAGGGCTCCCTCACGTCTGACCGACTCCATGACGCCACTAAGGACGGAGGGGGGCGTGATGAACATGGGAAGCAGGGAATACATCCGATAAACACCGTCAAAATCAAGATAGAATACCATTGCGCCAAATAATACTCCCTATATAGTTTATAGCAGGAAATATATTCCTGAAAGAAGTTAACTTTTGGCATTCGCAAGAACGCTCGTAAATCACACTAGGTTAAAATGGCGTCATCAATAGGGCTAAAAGCCTCAGACAACTAACATAAAACAATACCGTTAAGGAGAGACAAACGTGACAACCGTTATTTATTCCTGGTTCCTTATTCGACATTCGCTATCAACAGATTTTCGCCAAATAAACTGCATTGTTGGATAGCACAAATAGATTCATGAAGATTGACACCCAAATTGGGTACCTGACCCTCCCAAAATTGCTAGGAGCACAAAAGTCCTGAGTTGCTCCGAATAGCATTTATCAACCGATTTTCGTCAAATAAACTTCATTGTCGGGTGGCACAAATAGATTTATGAATATTGCCACCAAAATTGGGTACCTGAGTCTCCCAAAATTGGGCACCCTAAGAGCACAAAAGTGCTGAGTTGCTCCAAATCGCATTTATCAACCGATTTTCGCCGAACAAACTGCATTGTGGGGTGGCACAAATAGATTCATGAAGATTTCCACCAAAACTGGGTACCTGACAGTCCCAAAAGTGGGCACCCTAGGAGCCCAAAAGTGATGAGTTGCACCAAATAGCATTTATCAACCGATTTTCGCTAAATAAACAGCATTATGGGGTAGCACAAATAGATTCATGAAGATTGCCACCAAAATTGGGTACCTGACCCTCTCAAATTGGGCACCCTAGAAGCCCAAAAGTGATGAGTTGCTCCAAATCGCACTTATCAACCGATTTTCGCCAAATAAACTGCATTGTGGGGTGGCACAAATGGATTCATAAAAATTGCCACAAACATTTGGGTACCTGGTCCTCCCGACATTGGGCACCCTAGCAGCCCAAAATAAATTTTGGAATAGACGACTGAAAGATGGTTCCCAAAGATCAGATTTTCATCCACAAAAATTCCTAAGAATTTGACAAATTTTTTTTCTTGATTATTTGCTGTAGGAGTCATGGTTGAGTTGTTAAGCACAATTCTCCTACTTCCAATAGAGTAACTATCACCCTGTGGATGAAGGATGATAAATTTTGTCTTAGTTTCCTTGAGGACGACTTTATTCGCCATACACCAATTGTTTACCTTGTTGAGTTCTTTGTTAGCTATTTCTATGATTGATTCTAAGTTATTGCCAGCCGTGTAAGTAGTAACATTTTCATAGACGTGGAATTTATAATATCGTTGATATAAATAAAAAAAAAGACGAGGACCAAGAATAGACCCATGCGGAGCACCTGTATATATGTTCAGAAAGCCTAAACAAACATTTTGGAACGATACCGATAGACATCTTTCTGTGAGATAATTTTTAAACGAGGTGTTCGCATGCCCTCGGATTCCATAGACTTCTAACTTTTTAAGTAAAATCGAGTGATTTATGGTATTAAATGCTTTGGAGAAGTCTAGAAAAAAAGAGCTAATATACAGTCTTGATCTATACCATTGAGAAACGTAATTGCGAATACTACATGCTGGAACGCTTTAATGAAGGGATTTCAAAAATACCCTTCACACTTTGTCTCTTTAACATTAATTATCGAAGCCTTAATGCTAACTGGGAACCCCTTCATGACCTAATATGTAACCTTCAACCTGAATCCAATATTTTGGACGTCATAGGCTTGACAGAAACATTTAATATAAAAGTAAATATTATTTTTACTCACTTGATGGCTACCATCCTTTGATCACAAGACTGCGACCTGAGCTTCAAGTCGATCGCTTCGGTATCGTTAATTGCGTCGTTAAAATGAGAAAGGAAATCAAATGAGCTGTGCTCTGTATCTTATCAACTGTCAATGGGTTAGCCATGATCAAAAGTCTGGAAGATTGCCATACTACTCAGAAAGGAACCAAAGGGTTTATCAAAAATGTTTAATCTGATGTTTTTCGAGGCGAATTGTGTGCTGTTGTCAGGATTTTGTGATATATCGGACATTAAAGAAGAAACATTATTTTGACGAACCATGATCAGGTTTCTTTATAATATTCAGCTAGCTGAGTTGGTTTGGGTAATTTTAGGAAGGCATTTTGCTATGGGCATTATGAAACATGACATATATGAGTGGGTGCAGTATAAGAATGTATAATGTAGCAATACACGTTTCTAGTCAAACATACACGTATCAACCAAAATATAGACAGGTGGATGTTTATGTGGGAGGATTTCTGTGACCGCAGAACCCATAATTTATTTATTTATTTATTGATGTTTGAGGTCAAATATTTTTGCACAATGGCTAATCATGTCCACAACATGAGTATCAACTCAAGAACAGGCGTGAGCGTTAATAAGCCATGCTGCCCCTTTTACAGAAGGTTTGCATCTCCCAAGCATTGGATGACTGGGGCCTATTTTACCAGTAAAACAGGGCCTGTTTATCGCAGTGAACAGGCGCTGCTTCACTTACCGGGGTTCCCGCGGGTGCAGAACCCGTAAAAAGTTCAGTAGAACAAACAATAATTAGCGTCCATCATCACTGGGAGCATTTTCTCAAAAAAGCTTGTTCCTAAATGATTGCTATGTTAGGCTTTATATATACTGGGGATCGCTTATTAAAGCTTTCCAATAAACTTCAACAAGGCAAGTTTATTTCAACAATTATCCCCCTCCCCCCCCACATTTCCATATCCGATACATCCCCCATTAATTGGATCATTTGCTCAGAGAAAATAGAGTCTGTTCGTAAACGATCGCTGTTGCAACCCCCCCCCTGCTTAGCTACGGCACTGGTTATAAAGTATATTAAAACTAATATATGTTCTATAATACTGTAGTAATTTTGGGGGTATAATCTCAACATATATCTATATTACTTTTCACCACCTAGTCACATGTCACAAAGCTAATTATGCTACAATACCTGCAAATATAACGAAAAACTCGCCAATTACCCATTGATATTGGTGCATAAGATGATACCAATCAGTTCGTCCAGGTTAAAAAAATCTACATTTTCCTCTATTAATGATACTGGCTAGTATCTGGAAGACACGTAGCTAGGATTTCCTAATGAGTGTGGGGTGCATAATATTTATTTTTTTGGGGGGGGGACTGCCAGGTCGACAGGCCGCAGGCATATCCAAGGGCCGTAGGCCTGAGGTGTGTGGGTATGGGTATGAGAGGGGGTATACCCCTCCCATTTTCCACTGGAGAGGCTTCACGGTGGGGGAGGGGGGGGCGGACTCCCCCGAATAAATTTTCAAAGTTCAATGCCCGAAGAGTGAATCTGGAGCCGTTTGGTGCTTCAATTTGAAATTTTTCAGGAGGTCAGGTTAGAAACTGATTTTTACCACCATCAACAATATTTTGTAAGCCACGGAGATTGTGTGTTCATATTACCGTCGTTATTTTATCTGGTGGGGGGGGGGGGGGGGGGGTGGGAGAAGCGGTGACGTTGAGGTAACCGGTTCTCGTCAGATCATGGAAGTTGAGCAACGTCGAGCCCGGTTAACTATTGGATGGGTGGCCGTCTGAGCGATCACTTCGGACTCCCGCGTTGTGTCCTTGTGCAAGGCACTTAACCCCGATTGTCCACGTGGGGGCACGATGACGCCGTGTAATAAGGCGTACTGAACGTCGATGGTCCGCATGTCTTCAACCAATCTAACCCTGCCTGTGCTGCAGTGCGGAGTTACGATGTTGGGGAGCTGGCAACTGCTCGTCGTTGCTCGGTGGTTCTCTCCGGATACTCCGGCTTCCTCCATCCGTAAAACTGTCACGGTCATGATTAGCCATTGTGCATAAGTATATGACCTTAAAACATCAATAAATAAATAAATATTTTATCTGGCCGGGTACATTTCCTTACTTTTTCTATTTTGAAGGGGGGGGGGGGGTGTAACTTTTAGGACTACCCGGAGAGAAACACCGAGCAGCGGCGAGAAAATGTCAGACTCTCCAACGTGCTAACTACGCACAAGCAGGGCTAGTAGTGGTTGAAGACATGTGCACTGCGCCCTAGTACACAGCGCCAACACGCCAACACCTGGGGAATCGAGATGAAGTGCCTTGCTCATAGTCACAACGCAGATACCCCTGTCGGTTATTGAACTGGGGGAGGGGGGGGGGGGTGGTGCAGTTGCTCAGTTGGTCGAGCTGCAGGCTGAAAAAAGAGAATCCCCCTACAATACCTACAACTACTACACCAACCCAATGAATTATGACATTAGCTACAACTACAACAACTACAACTATTACAACAACCACTACAACAATTTCCGCTTCAACAATTACTAATATAACTACTACGGCAGCCCAACGAACTATGACAGCACCTACACAAACACCAAACCAACCACTATGACACCATAAACCACAACATTTAAAGTGAATGCAAATGTGCAATATACATTCAAGATCAACCACTACAACTACTACATGTGCCATTACACGAACCACCATAAACACTATACCAACAACGGTAACTACTACACCAACTACTACAACACCAACGACCACAACTTCAACATTCACATACACCAACCACTGCAACTACGACAACGGTAACCACGGCAGCAACCACTACCTCTACTACTCCAACCACTGCAACTGCTAAACGACTGAGCAAACCACTATAACTACGACTTAAAAAGAATGTTGTAAACAACAGATAATGTTATAAACTCCGCATAATGTTATAACTTTTAACGTTAAAAATCAACGCATATTGTTACATTTTTTACAATTCCTAATGTTAAACAAATTAAGCGATAATGTTATATCTTTATGTATACTCAGCTCGGTCACCACTATTTCAGATGAACTCCAACTTGAATTCGCGTAGCTTCCAGTTACTATCTTAAACATGTATGTAGTATATGATAGGGGTTTCTTGCCGGATTAGGCGGACCTCAGTGGAAGACCCCGCCCATGGGACTTATTTTGAGGGGACCTAGTCACGTGACATACATCCAGGTAGCCTTAGTAGTTCTCTGTCTACTGACATCATCTTCATGGCGATACGTGTATACGCGCTTCAAGGGTGTCAGTTTAGGGACATGACCAATTTTAAGGATTTTTTTAGCTGGATCAGAATCTCGCGAGATTTCTCTCCAGTTAAACCATGATCGGAGGGGAATGGGGCGCTAGGTTATTCGAGGGAGTATGTATGCCGACACGAATAGTCTCATCTTCCAGGAAAGTAGTATGTCATAACGACCTGATCTCTTTTGTGGGTCAAATACCTCAATTTTTGCCTCTATTGAGTGACTAAATCCCAATTTACGCTTATTTCTCTCGTTGTAATAATATCCTATTATTTGTTTATTTTGCTAGAAGTTTTTCTAAAAGTTAATATTGAACAAAAAACTGTGGAGTTCGAGGTGGCGGTGATGGTGGAGGTGGTGGAGGAGGTGGTGGAGGTGAGAGCACAGGTGGTGAAGTCACATAGAGCAGGGATTACGAGGAGGAGAGGGTAGGATGAGGAAGAATGAAGCAACTGGCCAGTTGGATAGCCCTGGGAATCCGGTAGTGGAACAGTGTTTGATTGTGGTCTTAGACAGGTTTTGTTTTACTAAATTGTACCCTTTTTTCTCCTTATAAAAAAGCGCGACACGTGTTATATATACATAACAATATGGAGAGGGTGGAGTCAGATGACGCAGGTAAATATACATGACAGACACACGTTCTACGATATAAAACACAAGTTCCCACAAGATCGGAAAACAAACCCTAACCCATTCTTCCTCTGTGAGAACCTGGAGAAAACAAAGAATCCTTGAGGGCACACAAATACGCAAACAATATTGCCTAGGTTCTCACAAAGTCGGGAAGACAGCACCCCCACACACAATCACACACACACACATATACCCACACCATATTCCCTGTAATAACCAATACCACGCGGGAATGTTACACATGGGCCTACTGTTTCAAAATAAATCTTACAATGAAATTGAAGTGATTGTCACTTTGTGTTACCACTGGTCATTGCCATCACCTCCATTTCTTCCGTGTTATTTGTCACCGACATTTCTGTGCTCCATTTCGATGTCCTGCACGCACAAAACATAAGATAAGAGCCAATATGTCATCCATTTATGTCTGATTCTCACCCGTCGCTCTATTAAATTACTTGATACTAACTTCTATACATATATATTATTATTATTATTTATTATTATTTATTTATTGTTGTTAAGCTATACATATATATAAAAATACAGAGTATTAAAATAGATGGTAGAGATACTCACGATCAAGATCAAATCGCATCAGAACTAGTTAAGCACTGAGAAAAGCTAAACGATAAGCGATGGGACATGGGGATAACATCGGAGTGTACGAACCAGGTCGAGGAAAATCTATCGATCTTCGAGAGCAGCGAAATTAAAACCGAGGAGGTGCGAAAGGTGATCTCAAAATTAAGGAATGGAAAAGCGGAGGGGTGGACGAAATTCTTAACGAGTTTATCAAAAAGGGGGAGAGGAACTCTGTGAAAGCCTAACTGCCCTATTCAATTTAGCCATAGAAAAAACAAGAGGCACCAAAAGAGTGGAGAGAAAACAAAGTGGCATTTATTCTCGAAAAGGGGAAAATGACGTTATGGATAATTATCGAGGGATCTCTGTCAGTAGCAACATTGGAAAAGCTTTCTGTAAAGTTCTGTATGGGAGATTAGAGGAGGTGATTGTGGAGAAGGTTTTTTGGGGGGAGAGATTCAGAATGTCTTCAGGAATGGAAGGTGAGTCACTGACCATCTTTTCACGCTATCCTAAATGATGGAATCCACGAAAGCAATAAAGAAAAGGATGTTTATGGCCTTTTTGGGTGTTAAAAAAGGCTTACGATAGAGTATGGAGAGAGGGTGTGTGACGAAAGCTTGAGGCTCTGGGCTTGGGAGGCGAGTTTGTTGGAACTCTGGAAACATTATATAAAGATGTACTTAGTGAACTTGGCCTGGGTATCATAACAACAAAACGTGTGATTATGGAGGCCTAAAACAGGGTAGTATCCTTTCACCAATTCGTTTTGCATTGTACATCAGGAGATGAAATACTGCATAGCGACGAGGGGTTAGCAGTTGGGGACTTGAAGATCCCAGGGCTATTTTTTTTGCAGACGATATAGTGCTAGTGTCAGAAAGCGAAGAGGGGCTAGCGAAAATGCTGAGAATTGTTGGGAAATATGGGAACAAATGGACACTCGAACTAAATGAAAGCAAGAGCAAAGTTATACGTGGTTTTGAAGAGTACATTGATGGCACCCTTGTGGGGGGGGGGGGGGGGGGGGGCACTATTTGTTCAAGCTGAGGTCGCGGTCCATGGAGCTGAGGGAAAAAATTGGAAAAACCAGTGAAAAGGAGTGTCAGATGTGTAATTTAGGCGTGGTGGAGACCCTGGAAGACTTTCTCCTAGAATGCCCAAAATACCAGTCATTGGGAGTATAATGGGAAAGTGGGATGGGAGAATGAAGAACATGTGGTTAGTAAAAGGCTCAAAAGAGAGGGTTAATATGCTAATCGGAGAGATTGGGAAGAATGGGGCAGGACATGTCATCAAGCAGTTCGTTTACGAGTGTTGGAAGGAGAGAAAAATCGTGGGAATAGGGAGGCAGTTGAGAGTACAGCGGTAACCAAGGCCTTCTCATCCGAGAACCGCGACAAATCAGCGACCGGCCAAAGTGTTATTATTATTAGTGTATGTTGTTGAATAAAAGTATCTATCTATTTATCTATCTAACTTCTCCTGCTTACACTGACAGAGCTCTGAGCCATTTTCATTTTTATTCAGTCAAAATCGGTCAAAATGGATATTTATCCAAAGTCTATCATTGATTTCTGTAAACATCATGCATATACGTAGGAAACCTCCAAACTGTATGTGACGCTCCTTATATAAATATTATACAAATATTATCAGACGTTTTCTCTTTATAACGAGACGTCTTCTCGTTATAACTAGATGTTATCTCGTCATAACGAGATGCTAAGTCGTTATAACAAAATTTATTTTCGTTATAACGAGAACCGTTTCTCGTTACAACGAGAAAGTATCTCATTAAAATGAGATTAAAAAATTCCCTATGTCCTAAACCAGTCACCCTAGAGATGTCATACTCGAAAAAAAAGGGCGACACATGTTTTCTAAACAAAGTCGTGTTCTGAAGCGTTAAAGTTGCAAACTATGTGGTTGGCACTATCGTAGCCAGGGGGATGGGGGGGGGGGGGGACTGAGGGGGCACATGCCCGCCCCAAAACAATATTTCAGTCCCCCCCCCCTCTTGTACTCGCCCCCATCTCGCCGCTACGTGGCTCTGATGAGGCTGCGTATCCTATTCTATATGACCCCCAACAAAGTAGTTCAGTGATCTAACGATGTGGTTACCCTCCTACGTAGGGAGGTAGCCGTTACGTTCATATCGCTGAACAAGCCCACCCCCTCCCCTCCCTAGATATTACTCTTGCCCCCTAACTTTGATGTCCTAGCTACGCGCCTGGTGATTGGAAATATAATGACAATTGACCATACTCCATGTTTTTGCATCGAGGCCCATAATACGCTTTCCTGGATATTCCCCGTTTCCCCTTCCATACGCCGCCCCTACATGCTATAAAATACAGAAAGGGGTAGCATAAAATTCGTAAATGATGAGTAAATTCTTTGGTAAAATCGAATGGAGTCATCGTGGAAGGTGTCATCCCGATGCACGAACATGACAATAAGCGAGAAAGTGCTAATTGTTATAGATTTTGGTAGAAATTCTGTGCTACCCTTTATGTGTGTTATAGAACGCAGGGGTAGTGTATGGGGGAGGGATCAGTGAATATCCAACGGAGCACATTACGGGTCCTATATAAGAAACCTCCTTAACCAGGAATGCAAGGCCGAACACAATGAAATGATAAATGATCGGTTTACACTTGTTAAGTTCAGCCTCACGTCACCTGAATTAAAAAATAATTTGTCCATGTCACCTCCCGGGCTTCAGCATATGAACAGAGGTAACGTGGTCAATTTAATCCGTTCACACGGATTAGTATTCCGTTCGCACGGATTACTAATCCGTTCGCATGGATTAGTAATCCGTTCGCACGGATTAGTAATCAGTGCGCACAGATTACAAAAAATATTGACCATGTCACCTCTTGGGCTCCATAAAATATTATATCGAAATAACGAAATAATATTTTGTTTTAACGAAATAATATTTCGAAATAACGAAATATTATTTCGTTTAATGAAATAATTATTTCGTTTTAACGAAATAAGTATTTCGCAAACCCTAACCCTAACCATCAGTAGTGGTAAGCAGGGCCAGATTACACCGCCTCACAACGTTTTGATTGCACATTCTGCATACTCAGCTAGTAACATAAAGGGGTTTATCGGTATAGAAAGAAAAATTAAAGTGGCGGAATGTCAATGGGTGCTAAACTACCCCCCAGATCGCTTGTAATCCCTCCCCTCCTAAAACATTTTGATTGCAGGCTCGATACCGATAGACTATATAAATGACCGACAAACGTAGAAATGGAAAACAGAACAACATTATATGATGCATACACTCTAAAATCGATTGGGTTAAAAATCAACCCAAATCGACTGGGTTGAGTGAATATGAACCCAAATTGGGTTCATATTCACTCAACCCAGTCGATTTGGGTTGATTTTTAACCCAACCGATTTAGAGTGTAGGTGTACGGCCATGGTGGGCCGTGGTGGGGGCTGCGATGTAGGGGAAAATCTTTTTTTTTTCGGCAGTTTTCATAATATTTTGAGCCAAGCTTCATTGACCTTTCTGTAGTTTCAAACACCCAGTCTATTGTCTTCATATAGGGGGTACCGCCCCTATAAGACCAAACTTGGAACCAAAGTCCATAATATAATTTTTTGGCGTAGTATGTCTCACAGGATATTACAGACTTTGGGTGCTAGTTTGGACTACAGTCTTATCAGAGTGAAAACACGTCTGATGACTTTGGAGACTCAGGCGTAACAGTTTATTTTAAAACATTCAAAACGATTCCGGGGAGAGCATGCCACATGCTGTTTGGGGTGCGTCGCCTATAAATCTTTCTATCGGAAATTTTGGGGGCGCGGTGGCTCAGTTGGTAGAGGTGCAGGCTGCAAGCCGAGAGGTCCTCGGTTCGAATCCCACCTGCGGCAACCGCGTTGTGTCCTTGGGCAAGACACTTCACCCCGATTGCCTACATGGGGGCACGATGACGCTGTGTACCAAGGCGTACTGCACGTCGATGGTGCGCATGTCTTCAACCAATCTAACCCTGCCTGTGCTGTGGTGCAGAGTTCAGAGTTACGATGTTGGAGAGCTGACAGCTGCTCGTCGTTGCTCGGTGGTTCTCTCCGGGTACTCCGGCTTCCTCCACCCGTAAAACTGTCACGGTCACGATTAGCCATTGTGCATAAGTATGTGACCTTAAACACCAATAAATAAATAAATAAATAAATCGGAAATTTTCACATTTTGTCGGAAAATAATTGCTGAATTTGTAGGCATCGAAAGCAAACTGCTTCATATTTTGAGATGTTAAACATTATATTGTTAACGTTATTGAATAAAATCAGCAGCTGGACAAGTCACAACTGATGCACCCCGAGGTTCTAGAGTTGGTCTCATAGCATCAGATTTAAAACAATTTCCCTGGGGAGGATCCCGATCCCCACCAGCGAGAGGGTGACACCCCCTACCATACACTCCCCCACCTCTGTGTTGCACACCTCGGATATGCCTTCGGCACACAAAAGTAAAAAAACCCGCCCGCCCAAAAGCCCGCCCGCCCGCCCGCCCGCCCGCCCGATAGTCGGTTTGTGTATCGGTTGAAATTTTGGAGAAAATGCTCTTTTGGGTGTATAGGATGCCCAGATTCATCAAACAGTACCTAATTTCGAACGCCAGTATGCATAATATGGTGTTCAAATAAACAGATGCTCCTAGGTGGAAGGAAAGATTGTTTCATTTCATTACTTATTATATTTCCAGTCAATCAGAGTTCCACCTGTATGGAATGGCAGTATTAAGTATGTCAAATGCTGCTATTTGTATAAAATAAGTCTCTTTTAACCCCCTCTGGTTAGCACTGGAATGAAGCTAATTGCCACTTTGAAGCACAATAAATTAAATTATTTGTCATTGATTTTCACTTGCCAGCTAACCCACACCTCACATTTAGTCAACACAAGTCTTCTGTTGTCCAGTGTCAGACTTTAACCCCTCCTGTCCAAAGCAATGTGCTGAAAGTGTGGATGTCAACATGCTGGGATACTAGAAACAGGAATAAAACAGGGAGTTTTCTTTTTTTTTGCCGGTCTGATGGTGAAAACAATGTGAAATATTTTTTTAACCCTTTACCCAACGTAACGGCCAAAACCGGCCAGCGCTATTCACGAAAATCGCCGATTAATTTTCATTATTTTTTTCATTTTTTGTCTCAAAAACATAGGTTATGACCCCTCATTGGAACGAGCTCGACGAGCTCGTTCCAATGAGGGGTCATAACCTATGTTTTTGAGACAAAAAATGAAAAAAATTAGTTATTCAAGAATTATTTTTGCAAGTGTCGTCTGCTTTTCATGTTAGGTAAAGGGTTAAGCCTGTTATTTGAATAGCATGTGGTGTTGGTAAGATGTATAGGAGGTTTGTACTCCATGAGGACAATTTATGTTGTTGTACTACTTGAATTCTCTATGTTGAAATAACTGTTTTTCGTTCATTTTGAACAGAACTGTAATTGCATTGTATACCCTTGTTTACTGGACACCTGTGGGCAGTTTTTTTAATTTCATGTTGGAGGAAAACTTACTGCTTTGACGTTGATTTGCACACAAGATTTCAACTACCACTGTTTCGGCATTTTCTGGATGTCAAAAACCATAACTTTGTGAGTAACTTCCAGCTTTCCAGTGGTCTCATAAATCTGCATTCACAATCGTTAACATTTTTTCTCCTTCACAACCACAGATTCAGTTCCACTGGTGTCCAATAGCCTTTGCGTGTTCCACCATAGACAGTGTGGTCTTCATTATGAGTAGCTTTCAACACAATATGGAAATATGCTTCAAACTTGCATTTTGTTTGCTCTCAATGTCTTTGGTCATCCATTTATTGTTGTTCTTACAAAATATTCTCACAAGAATTAGCATCATGTTCATGTAATAAATGATATACCATCTTCTGTGATAAATCAACAACTAGGCACACATAACAGTTCTTAAGACTAGTCAGTTGGGTATATTTTAGTTAAATTAAGTTGATGGATCTCTGGGAATCAACGCACTATGCTGATTCCAGAAAGGTTCAACCAATGTAATTTGTTTTGAAAAGGTGACAAAAGTGGAGAGAGGGCAAGTTGGGTACAGGGTTGAGAGTAATATATAGGTATGATACTTGTGAATGTTAGTTAAAGGAAAAACTGTGACATTGCATATAAATGTGTGGCTCAAAACTTAATCATGGATTCATTTGTGAAAGTTGATCATGGTGACCACCCCCTCCCCCATCCCACCCTCATCATTTTAATTTCAAATTTAGCAACAGTGGGAAGTACAGAAGTCACCATATGGTTAGTGCTCATCGAACTCTATGACATTCAAGAACACTTTTTTGAGTGGAGTGCACAACAGTCCATAATCGCTGTGTTCGGTATGAAACCAAGGACATTTTCCACTTTATCTCACTTTGTCAGTGTCTGTATCATCTGAAAGTATGATATATTGAATTTTCAAGTTGCTTGCTGTCTATGTGTTCTGTTTAAGGAGAAAACACTTCGAGCTTCTGTCAACAATACTAAAATGGAAGGACCGAAATAGATTAAGAGAAAGCGTTTTCATAAAATTGATGACAGGGGCGGGGGTTCATATAGTCATCATTACTTGTTTAGTTGTTTCTAATTTTATTGAAGACATGTGATTATCTCATGGCAGGGTACTATTCTCCCATACGCTGGTCTTCTACTACACATAATGCTTTTTTCGAACAGTTTTTGAAACAAAAGTAATCTTTTTTACACTTTTATTTTAGGAAAAATGAAAGGGTTAATATTTCTGCTGCTCATTTTCATCTGCCTACCATTTTCCCTTCAGGAGGTTATGTGGTCAGTCTGTTAATATATTAATACAAGAAGATGGCAGTTTGGGGAATAATTGTTCAATACATTTGTTGCTTGGAGACATTATATACAAAGAAATGGTATAATGGACAGATATTCTTTTTTAACTCAAACAAAGAGGGTGTGTTAATTGTAATGTTAATAGATCAGGCAAAGGGCATTGAGATTTAAAACGAATATTTCAAAGCAATTAGGAAATATTTTTTCATTAATTTCAACCCAAAAGTACAAATATTTTTATCAATTTTGGAACAACTTTAGGTTACAATACACTAAATGGAGGCAAAAGCAACCTATAAGATTTAGCCTCAGCATTTAATAGAGCATAAAATGAAGGAGATCAGCTGATTGGGGCAATATTTATTGATTTTAAAACCCTCAATAAAAATGACACAGTGTCTATATTAGAAAAAACTGAAAAAATTGGCACTGGCTGTCCTTTCAAAATTGTGAGAGTTGAAATATGAGGTGAGGGAAACTGGACGGTAGTTGGGGAATTGACAAATTTGAACACAGAAAACACACGGTGACATATTTTTTATCCTGTTCATTTTTAATGAGATGATACACTAATTGGATTCAGGACCGCTTTCCCCCAAAATGATCTTGATGAGCTTAAGAGACAGGAAATTGTCCACTCTGTCGCCAATGCAAATCTTTTAGTGTATTGCAACCTGAACATGCGAAACATCCGTGACCAAGTTTAACGCATGGCGTTAATTATTTCGTTTAAACGAAATAATATTTAGTTCAATCGAAGTAATATTTCGTTTAAACGAAATAATTATTTCGTTAAAACGAAATAAATAAATTGGTTCGTGGGGCTGTGGAGGATGAAACATGTCAGAAAATGCCGTGTTCGGCCGATTTCCCCCATGAATCAGCATGAATATTGGTTCACTTCCATTATTTGAGAAAGAAAAATGATTGTGAACAATCAGGTTCAGGAAAATTTCGCCTTTTAGACAACTGTTTTTAATTTTTTTCCCAACTTTATGAGGGAACGTCATACTATCATAGAGGTACATGTATTTTTAGAAGGGCGGAAGAATTTGATCGAAATGTGATGCTGCAGGCATCATTGAGGCACGTGGAACCGAGGTGGATGAGTGAGGGCTGACGGTCTTCTCCCGCAGGTCCAAAGCCAGCGGTATTTAAACATCTGACATAGGGGAGGGGGTGAACGGATGGACTTTTCTGTGTGCCGAAAGCATACCGAGGTGCGAGAGTGTATGGTGGGGGTGTACCCCTCCGGTTGGTGGGGATTGAGGACCTCCCTAGAGAAAATGTTTTAAGTCTGAGGCTCTGAGAACAATTCTAGAGCCTCCGGGTGCCTCAGTTGAAACTTGTCTAGTTGCTGATTTCAGTCAATAACTTTAACAATATATTATTTGACATTTCAAACTCTGAAGCTGTTTGTTTTCGATTCATACAAATTCAACAATTATTTTCTGAAAGAATGTGAAAATTTCCGACAGAAATGTTTGTAGGCGGCACTCCTATAAGCATGGTGTATGCCCTTTCGGGAAATGTTTTTTTAAAAAAAGCTGTTAGGCCTTTGTATCCAAAGTCATTAGACGCGTTATCACCCTGATAAGACTTTAGTCCAAACTAGCACCTGAGGTCCGTAATATAATTTTTTTGGTGTGGCGCGTCCTATGAGATGTAACACGCACAAAAAAATACATTACGGACTTTGGTTCCAAGTTTGGTATGATAGGGTGGTATCCCTTATTTAAAGGCAATAGATTGAATGTTTGGCACTACAGGTAGGTCTGCAAAGCTTCCCCTCCAAAATTATGAAAACTGCCAGAAAAAATTGATTTTCCCGCCTTCACGGGGAGGGGGGGAGGGGGGGGATATCTTGGACTTTCTGCCGCTTTATTTTCTTTCTGCAACGATAAACCACGCTATGATATTCGGAACAGCACCAAAAAAAAAAAAAAAAAAAAAAAAACTAAGGTAATACACATATCGCGAAAAACGGTGAGATCAGAACGTCAATTGATTGGAGAATGTTTTCTTTTTTTAGATTTTTTTTTTAGATTAGATTCTTCATTTTGCAGTATACATTATACAGTTTATATATACATATTAGATTACAATCGTGTGAAAGCAGAAGTATACTACATGGAGATGACATAGCCAGATAGACTGTCTTCCGGACATCTCCTAAAAAATATCATTATGAATTGAATTGAATTTTATTGGAGCTCGTAACCAACAATAACGTTACATTTTGCTCAAAATGATGAAAAAGAAATAATATCAAATTACAATTCTGCTGCATTAATATCAATTATGAAATAAAGGTGAAAAACAGTGAAAATGAGCCATGATACATGAGATTAATGTGTTTTATCAGGGAAAAAGATTTGATTCAGAGTGGAAAATTGAGGAAAAATGGTATTGGAGAAGCAGAGAAGACCAAGTTAAGCTGATACCGAATCAAAAATTTAACTGATATAGTGGAACCCTATCAGTTGCATACTTACTTTGCCACTGAAAATTACTGATATGACATGAGTATCCTATTAACAAAAATGTGATTAATTTGCTGTGTTATAAGTGGTAAACTAAGCATTTATTCCATTATATCCTCCCTGTCAGAGCTCACAGAGCCTCATCAAACAAAGGGGGTTCTATTATGTATCCAATAGAGCACAGTCTTCAGACTGTGCCAGTTTATCGAGCGGTTCTTGGGAATGGTTTGATTGAGAAGTTCCCTGATTAGGATGTGGTATGTGGTATGCAATTGGCGAGTGGGTGAATAGGTGGATTAGGACTTTTACTCCATCAGCCTCCATACTGTACGTCAAAAGGTAGATTATGTTTCTGAAAACTGGGATATGCCGAAGTATAAATTAAAAACCTTTGTTTCATCATCAACCGTATAACACCATTTTGTTTAACTATTTGAATAGAATCAAGTATTGTCACTGGATTCGAAATTTGGCAAATTTAAAACCAAATTCTTACCAGAGATAGTTCTTGGCATCCTGTTCTAAGCAGTGTTGAAAGGTAAAAATTACTTGGTTGTCTGGACATAGTCCTCAGCTGGACGCGATGGAGAGACGAGAAAGCCAGGCATCTATATGGTTTGAGCAGAAGTATTCTATATTTCTGAATGAATCGTTGGAACTAACGTATATCGTTACATCCCTGTAGGTACCAAAAACTGACATGCCTAGGTGACAATGTCAATTGGATCACATGTCAATGAAAAACAGACAGCATGGACAATTTTAATACTATAATATACAATCTGGGCAATATGGATTGTTGCAGGTAGCATTTTCAGCAACGGGTTTAGTAGTTTCGTGGTTAACTGTTTCTTAAAGCTAGATCTGACAGTTATGGCATGTATGTTCGGAGCTAGTTCGTTCCACATTCTGGCGTACCGATACACTGGAAGATTTTCCAGGTGTCTCGTTCGCGTTCGATATGTTCGCAGAAGACCACTTTGTCTGGTTGTTATACCATAATTATTATCTTTCCAGTAAAATAAGTTATTGAAGGACATCGGAAGGTTATTGTTCTTCCAGCCAACCACAAAGAGACAGGTATGTAGTTTAAATAGGTCGTTTATTTTCAAAATTTTGTCACCTGGAAACAGAGGATCTGTGTGGGGTAGATAACGTTTGTAATTGATTATTCGCAATGAAGGCCGCGGTGTCGCGGTAACCAGTTCTCGTCAGATCAGCGAAGTTAAGCAACGTCGAGCGCGGTTAGTAGTGGATGGGTGACAATTTCAGCGAATGATTCGTGCTACTGCGTTGTGTCATTGGACAAGGCACTTAACCCCGATTGCCTACATGGGGCACGATGACGCTGTGTACTAAGGCGTACTGTACGTCGAAGGTGCGCATATATCTTCAACCAATCTAACGCTGTTTGTGCGGCGGTGTAGAGTTACGATGTTGGAGAGCTGACAGCTGCTTGTCGTTGTTCGGTGGTTCTCTTCGGGTACTCCGGCTTCCTCCACCCGTAAACCTGTCACGGACATGATATGACCCTGGCTGTTAATGTGTGGTTAAACCCTAATAAAAAAAATTCACAACTAACGTTTTTGCATTGCTAGATTTTTATTAATGGCCTTTGAATTCCCCAGATGTGGATTCCATATATCATGTGGCTGTGTTTCAGTTCATAATAGATCGATTTCATAGCCTTGTGTAGTAGTATATTTTTAACCTTATTAAGGGCATAATTTGCACGCGCTATCGTAGAGCACACATAAGAAATATGGGATTTATATGATAGATTCTCATCTATATTTATTCCTAAAAATTTAAACGATCTTTTCTGTTTCTTTAGACCCAACTCTTTGAATTTCCTTTCCGTTGATTATGATTTTGTTATAAAGGGGCATTGATTTATTTGGACTGAAAAGACTAAATTTCGATTTATTTGCATTCAAAAATAGTTTATTAGCTGAACACCATTCCAAAATTTTATGTAATTCAATATTTGCGCTTGTTACTAAGGTATTTACATCGGGGCCTGAGGAATTGGCTGAAGTATCATCAGGAAACGATAAAATCTTCAAAGAAGTTGCACGGTTCATATTATTAACATAAAGCAAAAATAAAAGAAGCCCAAAAATCGAGCCATGAGAAACACCACCTGTGATATCGTTCGGGTCAGACTTATGTTCATTATAAGAGACATACACAGAACCACACTTATGTGGCGCTGGGATACGACTCGAGTAGTATCCCAGCGCCACTCGCTCGAGTCCAGTAATCGTTAACCCACTCAAACATGTGTGGTTCTGTGTTTATTACACACCCAACCCTGAAAAAGAATTCATTGTAATTAATCGCTAATTGAATTAAATAGTTGACAATTTGAACGGTTGAAAGGATTTCACTGAGAAGCGGGAATTGTGCCAGAGAACCACTCTTGAGTCTTTGACCTTGCTACCTGAAGAATCGCTGTTGATTCATTTTATTCGCCAAAAATGTCAGTCCGAACACTCGAAACAGCAAAAGATTGTGTTCAACACCAGACATCAGAAATTATGAGCTCCGAAATGTGTTTTGAGGAGTGCGTGTGCAGTCATCGTTATATCCATAGGATAGAAAATGTACAAGCATTTTAATTTAAAATTTAAATACGATGCGAATTGGTCGCTCTGTTTAAATTTCGTGCCTTTTAAACTGAAATTAAAGTAAAACTCGGCTTGACTCTGCATCAGGCTATCGTCATTTCTGTTCAGCATTGTAACAAAATTACACTCTGGACGAGAAAGACATTTTTGTGCAATAATTAACCTTCCGGTGCATCCATTCGATCGTTAAGAGTAACAGGGGTAGTTTGTGATTGAAGATTCCATTCTGGGTGAACTCAGCAGTCTTGGTAGGTTCACACTTTATTTTTCAACATTATATACAATATATAGAGGATATTCACGAAAATTTGATGAATACCGAAAATATCTCGTGAGTGGCTACAAAGAAATATGAGGATCTTCACGAGCGACGCAGTCGCTCGTGAAGATCCTCATATTTCTTGTAGCCACGAACGAGATATTTTCGGTATTCATCAAATTTTCGTGAATTTTCTTTTTATTTAATGCTCTACGACTACAAACTTTCCAATTTGTGGCCTTTATTTGCCATTAAGGCGCAAAATTTATGTGCAAAAATTACAACAACCAAACTCCAACCATTGGAATGTGTGAATATCCGCACAAAAAGTAGTCCCGTCTTATTTCTCCCCTAACTTTACGATTTACCAAGGCTGGCGAATTGAAATAATCGCAATGTGTTTCGAAGAAATAGAACAATAACAAAAAACACCACTTTCTTATTTTCAATAACAAGACACGTCATTTTATTTTTTTTTGAACTCAATGCACTGAAGACGTGTGAAGTTGAACTGAAGAAATTTGAAAGTGATTTCGGCTTTTCGCTGGAAGGTGAATGAGAAAGTCAAACTTTGAAACCGCTGATTTAATGAATTGATTTAGTCACTGTCACTATCAATTATTCGAATTCGTTTGTATTTGGGACTCTGGAATTCATTACTGATGTGCTGACTCGTTTAAAGTACATGTGATTCGTCATCCGAACCTACGATGAAATATCGATTTCTAAATATCATTTTGATATTTCGTTTTGCCGACCGACAGGGGAATATGACTTAATTTTTCAGCGTGAATTGATGCCTGAGCATTAAATATAAAGTTTCTCTTTCTGACTTGAAATTTAGCCTTTCTTTATTTTACCTCCGGTCTTGATAACCTTTGTTTGAAATGGACTTCACTTACGATAAAGGTTTTAAGTAGTCCACATGTACCACAAGTAGTACAACAAAGCGAGAAACAAATTGTACGAAAACTGCAAGAAAATGTCATGTCTCTTGTCTCCACAAATTTATACACCTTTACAACCTTCCCATCCCCACCATCATCACTAACCAGACAGAATTGTCTCAGTGGGGAGGGGGGGGAGGAGGGGGGGGGGGGCACCAGTAAGCTCCAACTTATATTTGTTGGTAATATTTTTAAAGATTGATTAATATTTTCATTATTTTGTTCAACTATGCTTCACCAATTCATTACCCGAATGCTATAGATCTGGTTCAAAACAAAAATATTTCTTCATGTGCCTGGTTCTATATCTTGTCAATCTTAAATTTTGAATTATTTAGAATTGGCATTTAGTATGTAGTTTTAAAACGGACTTGTAGAATATGGCTAATGAGAGGCTTTTGGGGGACATTTTCTTGGGGATCATCCCAGATGGTGGCTGACCATTTAAACTGACCTGACTTTTTGTTTCAAAATCAAAATGCTGGATCTTACCTCGAATTTGCCCTGGTAGCCCATGGATATGCTCTGTCCACTGTCCTGATATTTGCCAAAAATAAAAAAATTATCTCTCCCTCTGAACAATTTGTTCTGAAAATACCAATACCTTGCCATGAAAACTGCAAAAATAGCAGGTTGTTGGTGGAGGGGAATCAGAATGCAGACACCCCCCCCCCCCCTCCCACCCATATAGGTGGCATTTGACTTAAGTTAAAGCAAAATAATATGCTTGTACAGAACAGAAATACTGGTAAAGATTCTTAATTAGTCACTTAAAAACCCATATAGATCTATGTTTGGTAAATATCGTCATACTGTCTATGTATTAAATATTCTAATTATTATTTCTCATGGAAGTCATCTCATAAAATTGCAATATGTTGGGTCAGAACGCATGCATTCACCTCTCCTCTCCTCTTCAAGACTATCCAGTAGCGGGTAGGTGGTAACATGTTTTTCCCCAGTGCAAACTACAGAAAGTCATATTTCAGCATTATTGGCATCACCCCCTCCCCCCCGCCCCCCCCCCCCCCAAAAAAAAAAACGTTGCCCACAAACTTAAAAAAATCATTGGTTCCACAAATGTAAACTACTGAGTTTTTCTTAAACCGGTCTTTTCAGCCTTCCTCATTATTTTCTTTCTTCAACTAGAGTGGCTGTGGAAGGGTGGGGGGGGGGGGGGGGGGGGTGTCACCCAGTAATGGGCAGTTAGGCCTACTATTACTACTTGTACAGGTAAGGGTGGAATCGGTGACAGTTAATCAGTAACTGCATGTACTAGCTGTCAGACATCTGCAGGCACAGTCGGCGTGTCGCAGCTGGTCTTTCCGCTTCGCGGTAACCAGTATTCACGATTGATTTTCTCCTGCTTCCTGAGAACTACTTCAACTTAACATGATTTTCAAAGTATACTACTCAAAGTCTGCTAAGCACCAAATATTTGACACATCATTGAGAAATTTGCTTGTGACGTTTTTGCGATATTTTTGGTGGATATGAGTGAGGAATGTATTGAGATGGTCCCCAGAGTTTACATTAGCTCTCTTGACAGGTAGACTTTACGTGACAGTCATAGAAAGCATGTGCCCCTTGATTTTCATGATGTTTTCGTGTACTCTCTACATGTACATGACATGTGTAGGGTATTCAATCTTCATTGCAACACAAACCTTGTGATTCAATGACTGAATATGGCAAATGCAAATGTAAGAGGACATTTGTCTGAAGCAGAAATGCAGCAGGCTGGTGAAGCCCTTGGTGTGCACCATACGGTGATCACCAGAGCCTGGGCAAGATTTCAGCAGTATGGCACACCAGTAAGACGGCATGGTGGTGACAGAGACAGGGCAACATCTGCAGCTGAAGACCGAGTTTTGACCATTCAGGCCTGTAGGAACTGCTTTGCCACAGCAACCCAGCTTCGCAGTGACGTTCTGAATCCATCCGGAGTAAATATCTCAACGCAGACTATCCGGGCGAGGTTGCACGAATGTGGTCTCCAATCGAGAAGACCATGTATTCGCATTCCGCTGTCCCAGAACCAACCCCAGGCACGATATGAATGGGGCATGCACCACGTTGGGTGGACCAGAGAAGATTGGCGACCTGTACTTTTTACAGATGAGTCAAGGTACTGCCTAGAACACACAGATAGGCGTTCTAGCGTATGGAGAAGACCAGGAGAGCGATTCCATGCAGCCAACATTGTCGAGCATGAGGGTCAATCATGGTCTGGGGTGGCATCAGTAGGGATGGACGTACAAGGCTCTGTTTCCTTGACGTGGTATATTGACTGAACAACGGTATATTGATGAGATCCTGGATGCCCACGTCAGATTGTTTGCAGGTGCAGTGGGTGATAGATTCATTCTGATGGACGATAATGTTGCCCATGCTGTTAGGGAGTACTGACAGAGGGAGAGGATTGAGCGTATGGACTGGTCAGCATGATCCACTGACCTCAATCCAATCGAACATGTCTGGAATAAGTTGCAGCTTGCAATTTCAGACCGCCCAGTCTCGCCAAGAATTGTTCAGGAGCTTGGTGTCATGCTGGTACAAGAATGGAACAACATTCCACAAAAAGACCACCAGGAACCTTAATGGGAGAATGGGAAGGCGTTGTCCAGATGTAATTAACAGTAATGGGTCCCATTCTCGATACTGGACTCATACCAATTCGTGCCGTCAACTTTTTGGCAAATTGAAAAATTTCTTCTTTTACCAGTAATATCCATTTTCCATGGTTATCGTATTAGTAGGTAATAAGTGCCGAATCTAGGACAGGATTTACAAAAACCGTAAACGCACACGTACATGTTCGTGTACCGCCATAGGGATTCAGTGTTAAATCGTGTACAGAGTGTAAAAAATGTCGTTTTTTCATGGTGGTCTAGAATCAGCAATTTTTTTGAGGCTCTCGGATCGCACTTTTAACCGTTCAAACATCCGTTGGCGAACGTGTACATTCGACACATCGCCCGAAAGTGAAAAAATGTATGAAATTTGAAGAAAATGTAAATTTAAAATTTTTTCTCGACGTTCCCATCGCGGATCAGACCTTCGATCTATCGTTGGTGAACGCAAGCAAAAAAACGCTTTGCCGGTTCTAGGACAGCATCAAAAATGCTGTTTGCCGGTTCTGGGACAGCGACGTTCGTCAACGGCTGTTTGAACAGTTGAGGGTGCGATCCGATCGGTGAAACCCATTTGCCGATTCTAGGACAGGGAAAATCGATCTCAAAACCTTTTCTCGACGTTCACCAACGGTGAAAAGTGAGTGTAAAGTGTAGTTACTCATCGAGGATTTTTTAATTTTTTTTTTTAAAAACCGATTTCGGCCTCCGGTACATCGAGAAAATGCGGTTTGCCGGTTCTGAGACACCACCACGTTCGCGATCGCGTTTCGGACGGTAAAGGGTGCGATCCGATCGGCGAAAAAACGATTTGTCGATTCACCTCGCGATTTTTGTGAGGTGAATCGTGATAGAATCGGTTTTGAGGAGTTTTTCAATTTTGTACTCAGTGTAAATAAAATAGCTTTTTTTTCATTCAATAGAGACGACTATAAAATTGAGTCCGACTTTAGATGGGTTTTAAGCGAGAAAATTTGTGTTTAACTAATATTATGAAATCTTTACAAAAAATCCTTTCATTTTTTGTTCTTGTATAAATGAAAGGTTTTCGTTCAATGGATGACATTGATAACTCGAGTTTGGGAAAATTAGAACCGATGGAAATCGTCCGTTCACGTTTTGTCATAGCTAGATTTGTGAGATAAATCTTAATAAACAGTTTGTAGAATTGTTTCATTCAAATAAAATTCCACTATAAAGCGTTTTCACTTTGATGAATTTTAAGAAATAAATTGTATTGTAAACTGACACTCATGTTTTGTTCCGGTGTGAATGAAAGGTTTTCCTTCAATGGATGACATTGAAAACTTGAGTTTTGGAAAATTAGAACCGATGGAAATCGTCCGTTCACGTTTTGTCATAGCTAGTTTTGTGAGATAAATCTTAATAAAACAGTTTGTAGAATTGTTTCATTCAAATAAAAAATTCCACTATAGAACGTTTCACTTAGATGAGTTTAAGAGATAAAAATTGCATTATTAAATTGACACTATGAAAATCTTTGCAAAAATCCTTTCATGTTTTGTTCCGGTGTGAATGAAAGGTATTCATTTTAATAATTGACAATAAAGCGCGTTTTCCACTCAGTCAGGTTTTAAGAGGTAATAGAATTTTAATCTACTTGTGATAATGTTCGGAGATATGAATGAACCCTTTTAACGGATATAATTATTCGCAAATGCGTTAAATCAGAAACCGGTTTCTTATGCGCTAAAACTTTCAAACTTTTTCAAAGTTCTCCTGTTCGTCACGAAGTGAATAATCGGTGATGTGATCTTTACCACGTTCGAGGGCAAAATGCATTTATCATGTAAAATTTTTTTCCTCAACTGGTTTTAGTTATTATATATTAAAGACAGAAGATTTTTATTTACTTAAAACATAAAACATAAAAATAATTATACATTTAATTTTGAAAATAATAAAATAACTCACGTTAGCATATTCTAAAGGAAATATTAATAATTTAAAAACAAAAAAATGTTTTTACACATCACAGATTCCAAGCAGAGAGATCAACTTCTAAACGAATATCAACGTGCTAAGAAGAACCGGCAAACAGCACTTTTGATGCTGTCCTAGAACCGGCAAAGCGTTTTTTTGCTTGCGTTAACCAACGATAGATCGAAGGTCTGATCCGCGATGGGAACGTCGAGAAAAAATTTTAAGAAGAGTATTCAATCAGCTGACAGAAGCAGACGACTTGGAGAAATGGAATTAAGACGTGAAACCACAAAATTATTTAAACCCGTGACGGAGGTTCAGGAACGAAGTAAAAAGGAGATCGTTGACGAATTGAGGCCCTTAAAAGAAAGTTCTTTGAGAATGGGTTCGTTGCCCGGCAGTTTTACGAAGGAGTTTTCCTTTCAAAGATCATCACCGGATTACGTTCCCATGAGGATCGAAACCGACGTGAGCGAAAGCGACGATGCGGCTTCGACTATCACCACTGATAGTGTCGCGTCGTCCGAGTATGGTGGTGAGAGAGATCTGTTGTATGGAATTTATAAGGATTCTGACGGAAGAACTTTTGTAGGCGACACCGAAGAGCAAGGGGATGATGATAATTTAATCGTCGGTTCGAATAGGTACGAATTAACACCTGGACTGCGCAAATTGCTCCTTTTCGACAAGCCTGAAGATTACACGGATCGGGATTTCGACAATTACGGCGACATTCTGGTTCAGACCCACGCCATGAAGAGAAATAATGTCGCCAGAGAAACGAGACCCAAAGCCAATAGAGGTTACAAGTGGACGAAGGTGGTGAAACCCATATGGGATATGAATAAGAAGTTCGTCGAGTCGGTGACTGGCAAAGGGGTGAAAACCACTTTTCTTCCGAGCGATTCTAACGCTCTGTCTCAGAGATTGAGATTGTTGATGACAAGTAGACGCGCTGGTAACACTGGATTAGATAATGAGATAGTGAGCATATGCGACAAATTGTTAAGGCAGAAGGTTTTGAATAAACACGATTATAAAAGGCTGATGAACGAATTGAAGGATTGATATATATATAATAAGTAGAGAACAAACAAACAAACAAAAATGTATAAAATAAAACAGTAAATTGTACACTACAAATAATAAAAAGTATTTAAACAACAAATGATTTACCAGTGAAAAAACAAAATATATATTATAAAATAAAAATATGGTGGTGATAAAGAACAGGGGATACGTCAGAACTTACGTTCAAGGCGTTTCTGGCATCGTCGATTCTATAATGCGAGCGTTCACGAGCGAAGCAGGTAGAAAACTCGCATCGACCGTGTTTGAGGTTGGTAAGAAGATGGCTTTGGATGCTGGTAAGAAAGTCGCTTCCGAAGCTAGTGGTAGGGTAGCTTCTGTGGGTGGCAAGAGGGCAGCCGACGCGCTGATCGACAAGTTGATCAGTCCGCCGGCGAAGCGAGCTACGTTAGAGAGATCGCCGAAAAGTTGGAAAGATTTTAAGGATGCTGTGGTACCCATACAAGATTTAGCCAAAACGACGAGTGGATCTGGATTGAAGAAAACTCGCGACGGTGTAATATAAATAAATAATAATATTTATAAAACTGAGTTTGAAAAAACATAAAAAATTGTGTTTGAAAAAATCTAAAATAACAAAAAAATAAACAAAGATGAACATTAAAGATATGTCTTGGAACGACGCCGCGACCAAGAGGTTGAATAACGAGTTCTTTCCCAAAAGCATAAGAGGCTTGATAGTGGGAAAATCGAATTGTGGAAAGACCAATATGTTGATGAATCTGTTGTCGCAACCCGACTGGTTGGATTACGACAGATTATTCGTGTTTGGCAAGATCTTGTTTCAACCCGAATACAGATTGCTTCGAGAGTGCATGGATCGTAGATTGCACAAGGACGTCATAGCCAGAATCTTTGACAGTAGGGTGGAATTCGACAAAAGTGAAGCTTCTCTTTCAACCATTTTGGACGGTGCGGCGATGGAATTGATGAAGAGAAATGCGTCTTCGAACGTCGAGTGTCGATTTTATGAGAAAGCTAGCGACGTTCCGGATCCTAGAGAACTGAAATCGGAAGATAAGAATCTCATGATTTTCGACGATCTGCTTTTGGAGAGACAGAACCGATGCGAATCGTATTATGTTAGGGGTCGTCACAGCAACGTGGACTGTTTCTACCTGTCGCAGAATTATTTTCGATTGCCCAGACAGACGATAAGGGAGAACGCTAATTTACTGTGTCTCTTTCGCCAGGATCTCAAGAATCTCAATCACATCTACGGTGATCACGTCGCAAACGACATGAGCGTGGCGGAATTCAGGAGATTCTGCAAGAGGGTTTGGGATGGGGGACTTTACAATTTCGTCATGATCAATTTGACTAGCGAATTTAATCACCCAAAATTTGGGTGCGGATTCAACAAGTTTTATGTTTCTGATGATAATAAGATAGAGAGCTAAAATAAAATTAGAAAATAATAAATCACCAAATAATTTAGTTTTGAAAAATAAAAATAAAAATTAAAATATAATGTTTGAACAAGGAGAATTGTTAGAAAAGATAGCCGAGAATACGGCTGCAAAACAATCCATTCAAATCGTGGTGAGTGGCGATTCGACTCGATTCGCGACGACATTCGAACCTTCCATCGAATTGAATAGAGAGAAAAGATAAGAGATGGCGTTGGTGAATCTGGAGACTTATTATTCCTTTCCCAACGTCACCGAAAAGAATAACTCGTTCAAGTATTCCGACGGAGTGGATTGGTTGGAGATTCGAATTCCCAAAGGAAGTTACGACATGGACGATTTGAACAATTACATTCAGACGCGAATGAAGACGGATGGAAAGGGAAGCACAAGATCAGACTCACTCCCAACCCTAATACCCTACAGACGATGTTGGATTTGGAAGATAAGTTTCGAGTGGATTTCAACACGGACGATTCTATAGGCAAGATGCTGGGATTTGATCGAAAGATGTATCGAGGCCATCGGCGTCCGAAAATACGGTCGACATTCTCGCAGTCAATAGCATTCTGGTGAACGTAGACGTGATTGCTGGAAGCTACGTGAATGGTAGCGCTCAACCGACGATCTATTCCTTCTTTCCAAACGTGTTGCCTGGTGATAAGATCGTGGAACGACCTCGAAATTTAGTTTATCTACCAGTGATTTTAGACACTTTGTGTAGTCTCAAAACCACGTTGACGGATCAAAATGGTGAACTGTTAGATCTTCGTGGAGAGAGGGTGACGATACGATTTCACATAAGAGAAATATAAAAAGCAAAAAAAAAAAAAAAATATATATATATAAAGAAGAAAATAAAATAAACGCAATATTAATTTTACAAAAAATTATTTAATATATAATTATCATTAAACAAAAACAATTGAACAAATATATTTGAAAAGAAAAAAAGAATTATGACTCAATACGTGGTTAAAAACGTGAACATATCCGCAGGACAGATGAAGAAACTTAAGAGAGCGTTAACAACTCGAGGTGCGGCGGTGAAATTCAAATTCACTCACGAAGATCTGGCGAGAGGTGGTCAGGATTCGATCGCCTGGACCAGAAGTCAAATCAAAAGGATGGAGAAAGCGATTCGTGATGGAAGAGGGTTGACGGTGAGATTGAGTCCCACTCAGTTGAAATACAATTTGAGAATGAAAGGCGGTCTCCTAGCGCTATTGGCAGGAATCGCCACAAAAGAATTACCCTTTGCCGCAAAAGCATTACCCTTTCTCGGAAGGACTCTCGGCGTAGGAGCTCTCTCGGGACTCGCGAGTTCGGCAGTTGAGAAATTAATGGGTGGCAGCGGACCGTTTTTGAAGAAGGGAGGAACCGTGTGTCGCGTCCACGTAGAGAACAATGGTGAAGGATTGTATCTAGAACCCGTTAGAGGTGGCGACTCTTTGAGTGGAAATGGTCTCTATCTGAAGAGTGGACGGAACGTTGAGCGACTTGGTAAGGGTTTGTTGTTTGGTGAGAATTCGCCATTTAAGAATATACCAATTATGAGTATGTTATTATAATGTAAAAATTATATAATTATATAAAATATAAAAATATAAATTATAGAAAGTATAAAATAATATAAAATGGATAAAAAGGTTGAAAAACAATTAGACGATAATGATGAATATCATGAGATCGAGTGCAAAAAAGATGTGGAAAAACGATTAGACGCTAATGATGAATATTGCGGGATAGTGTGGGAAAACGATTTGGAAAAACAATCATCCTGAGAGGGTTTATCATTACGAGGAGACTTCTAAAAATCTCGATTGGACCGGAGTGACTTTTCCAATGCAGTTAAAACACATCGAAAGTTTCGAGGTTCAAAATCCCACCATAGGGGTGAACGTCTTGGGATACGACGATGAAAAACGAATGATCTATCCTCTCAGACAGACTTCGTATCTCGAAAGAGAAAAGATGATTATTTTATTATTGATTTCGAATGGTGACAATCGTTATTATTGTTGGGTTAAACATCCGAGCCAATTACTATCGAGACAAAATAATAAACATGAACATAAGACATGTTTATGTTACAACTGCATGAACACGTTTCACAGCGAAAAATCGTTAGCGAAACTTCAGGAATATTGCAACGAAAATCAAGGTGTTGCCGTCGAAATACCAAACCCAACACCATCGTGAACTTTGAAAATCACAATAGAAGGTTAAAAGTACCATTCGGCGTGTACGCTGATTTTGAATGCTTCACTGTGAAAATGAGTTCCTGCCAACCCGACGCTCTTCGAAGTTACGTCGAAAGATATCAAAAACACACGCCTTCGGGTTATTGCATTTACGTGAAATGCGCTTTCGACTCGCAAAACACGACATGGGTCCCTTCACCTACACGAAACAGTGTGAAGATGAGGACATGGCTCAAAGGTTCGTGGAAGAGTTAGAATCGAAAATTCAAATGTTATACGATAAATTCAAAACTCCGGCAAAAATGATGATCATGCGAGAGCAGCAGGATGAAAATAACAGAGCCACCGAATGTCATATATGCAGACAATCATTCGACGAGGCTTTGAAGGAAAATAAGAAGGTTAGAGACCACGACCATTACACGGGTTTGTATCGTGGTCCAGCTGACAGCAAGTGTAATTTAAAATATCGAGACGCCGTTTTCAATCCGGTGATATTTCACAATCTCTCGGGTTACGACAGTCATCTGTTCGTGAAAAATCTCGGCACCTCCACCGAAGAATTAAATTGCATTGCAAACAGCGAAGAAAGATACATTTCCATCACGAAATGGAAGTGCATGGAGAAGAAAAGAGTAATTGACGGGGAGACGTTGGAAGAAAAAACAAAAACCATTCGTAGAAGCATACGTTTCATTGACAGTTTTAAATTCATGTCGACCGCTCTGGAAAAATTAGGTGATAACATGAGCAAGGATAAATTTAAAATCACGAGCGAATATTTGGGAGAATGAGTAGATGTCATGTTGAGGAAAGGAGTCTATCCTTACGATAACATGAACGATCTAAAGAGATTCGACAACACTGCACTACCTTCAAAAAAAGATTTTTATTCGAAATTATACGAATCCGACATTTCGGACGAGAATTACGAACACTCCAAAAACGTGCGGAAATCATTCGATATGAAAACCATGAGAGATTATCACGATCTCTATCTGAAGACCGACATTCTGCTCTTGGCAGACGTGTTCGAAAATTTTCGGACGTCTGTCGTCGAAATTACGATCTGGATCTGGCTTGGTATTTCACCGCACCTGGTCTGGCGTGGGACGCACTGTTGAAGACCCCGAAGTCCAATTGGAATTATTATCTGACGTGGACATGTTGCTCATGTTCGAAAGGGCTGCGAGAGGTGGCGTCTCGATGATCTCCCACAGATATTCTGAAGCTAACAATCCCTACATGAAAGAAGGTTTCAATTCGAAATGATCGAATAAATACATACAGTATTGGGATGCTAATAATCTATACAGTTGGGCTATGAGTCATCCTTTACCGAATTGAAATTTGGAATGGGTGATGGAACCGGAAGAGATGCAAAAATGGAGAGACTATCCTTGCATTTTAGAAGTCGATTTGAACTATCTGGAAGAATTACATGATCTACACAACGATTATCCACTGGCTCCCAAACGAATGGAGCCGATCGAAGGAGACGAGGAAAAACTCATTCCCAATTTATTTAACAAATGTAAGTACGCCGTCTACAGTGAGAATTTGAAACAATACGTCGATTACGGGATGAAATTAGTCGACATACATCACGTCATTTGATTCGACAAAGAGCCTTGGATGAAAAAATACATCGATCTCAACACGAATCTCAGAATTCGATCCGAGAACGATTTTGAAAAAGATTTCTTTAAACTCATGAACATCTGCGTGTACGGTAAATCGATGGAAAACATCAGGAAGAGAACCGACGTTTGATTCGTCACGTCTGAGAAAAGAGCTAAACAATCTGTGGCGAAACCCAATTACAAACGTCGAACCATATTCGACGAAAATCTAGTGGCCGTTCACATGCAAAAGTCGTACCTGAAGTTCGACAAACCCTATTATCTTGGACCGATCATCTTAGATATCAGCAAGCGATTGATGTACGAGTTTCACTATGATTATGTCAAACGAAAATTTGGTAAGAAAGCCAAACTACTGTTCACCGACACGAACAGTTTAGTTTATGAGATAGAGACGAAAGACGTCTACCAAGATATATCTCTGGATGTGGCAGCGTGGTTCGACACGAGCAATTATCCCATCGATCACCCATCCAACATTCAATCAAATGACAACAAGAAGGTGTTGGGTAAATTTAAGGATGAGAGCGGCGGTAAACAAATCGTCGAATTCGTAGGTTTGAGACCCAAACTGTATGCTTATCGTCTAAAAGATGAAGAGATCAAGAAGTGCAAAGGGGTTAAAGCGTGCATGGTGAAGAAAAACATCTCTTTTTCGAGAGTATAAAGATTGTCTGTTAGGAAATGGTCCAGTCTATAAGACTACGAAATCGATTCGAAGCGAAAGTCACGACTTGTATACCAAAATAATCAACAAGATTTCGCTGACGGCCGATGACGATAAGAGATTCATGTTAGACGATAAAATAAGCACTTTGGCACTCGGACATTGCACTTTGGATATGATCATGGACGATAGGATTCCAGATATGCTTAAGGACGAAAGGATTCCAGAAAATCAAGAGGAATTAGACGGATTCAAGATTATGGAAGTCGATAGAGATATCGAGAGAGTTAGTTTAAAAAGAAAAAGAAAAAATATAAAAAATAACGTCATTTTAGTGAATTATAATAAATAAATAAATTAAAAAAAAAAATATACACATTTATGAATAAGAAAATAGAGATATCCGTAGAAGGTGTCATCTTACCTAACAAACCCCTATCCAACATCGATCTGTTGAATGCGGCAAAGGATTTGAAAATCAAAGATTTTCTAGCCGTGTTTTCCAGAGATGCCTTGCCGAAGAGAAGACCACAACAATCGGAATGCGGAATTTTAAATCTAGACGATTTATCAGGTGAAGGCACTCACTGGGTGGCGTAGTTCAAGAATGGGAAGAAGAATTATTATTTTGACAGCTACGGAATCTCGCTGCCAAATGAAATAAAGAACTATTTCAATAAATTGATGGTTCGTTACAACATTGAATGAGTGCAATCGCCAGATCAAGTGTTTTGCGGTCACCTGTGTCTCTACGTTCTCAAGAGATGGTCTGAAGGAGATCAGTTTCAAGACATTCTCAATGATTTACATTAGAGAGAGATTTTTTTTATAGAAAATATAAAGGTAAAAAAATTATTTCAAAAAATTTTAATCGAATAAAAACGAAAAATAAAAAATAAGTGAAATAATTCATTTTTTATAAACTGCATTTAAAATATTTTTTAAAACAAAAACCTCAAAACAACATGCCAGTCGATAAATTTGGTAGAAGTGACGACGAAAGTCGACCCAAAAAAAGAGGAAGACGCTCGAAGTCGGCGATGGTTACGACGTTGCCAACTTGGCCGAATGTTACGTTTGGAGATACAAACCTCGAGAGGAACCTTTGAACATGAATGATAAGAAGCTTTACAATCTTCCCGAGCTGGCAGATCTCGCAGATGCTGCAACTAAAAAATACCTCAACAGGGGGAACGCGGATTTCGAATGAATCATGCTAGATAATTACGTGGATAAAGCCATGACCGACGATCTTGATCTGAAATCCAAACGTTTGGTGAACGTCACGAATCCCATAGATTCCACCAATGCCACAACCAAGAAATACGCAGACGACTCTCATGCGCGATTCAGTGAACATCTGAGAAGTAGATACGTTCAGAAAACGATGCACTCGGAATTGAACGCCAATTCTAACAAGATAACGAACGTGGCCACTCCTATGAATCCCAAGGACGTGGCGACCAAACACTACGTAGATCTGGAACAGAGAAAGTCTGACAGACGAGAAATGAAATCGGATCTCAATGCGGGATTCAACAAGATATTGAATCTGTCAAAGGTCGACGACGCGGATGCAGACTCCACCGCAGTCAACAAGGGCTATGTGGATTCCACCGTGATACGATCTCAAGAATACGTAGAATCGCAAGTGGATGATCTCTACCTGAACAAACAATCTGGCAGAACCATGGAGGGTGGCATCAACATGAACGGTCACAATTTATTAAGTCTCAATCATGATCCCGAATTCGATTCCAGTGCGGTCAGCAGGAAGTACGTGGACGACAACTCGGTCTGGAGAAAGGGAAACATCATGGAAGGTAAACTAGACATGGGAGGACACGCGCTCACGAACCTACTGGATCCCGTGCACATGTCGGATTCCTGCACCCTGATTTCGGTGGTGGAGAAAGTCAAATACGCTAGGCAATTGATCACCGTCTGGGCCGAGGAGGCCGGCACATTAGAGGAGGGAAAAGTCGAGTGGTCTTTCGGAAACGGAGGTATCGGATCGCAACATGGTCAGGTGGGATATCCCATGCCGTTGGGAGGTGAAATCATACGAATGGGTCTGGCTTCCACGGATTTGAATAACAGAGCGGTCGTGTGAACGGAGTAGAGAGCGATAAGAGATACAGCGTTGAAAAGACTGAGAATCAACACGCAAATGTTAGCACGTTCGGCACGCCTCTCAAAGTGAATGCTGGAGACAGGATTAATTTCGTTACGAAAACCAATAATCCCGAAGCCGCCACTTCCACGGTGAGCCAACTGATCGAACTAGATCCTTTGAACAAACAGTGAACGCGTGGAAATAATTAATTAAAAATAATAAGTGATTATTAAAAACAAAAAAAAAAAACAAAACAAAATAAAGTAATGAGATCTAGAGAAATGTTCAGTCTCTCTAGATCTCATTACTTTTTGTTTTGTTTTGTTTTAATACGTTATTTCTCATAATGTTTCATCTCGTGAAATTGGATCACCTATCTCGAAACATGCGTTGACATCTATTTTAGCATTTCGAAGAGCTTTTATAAATTCTCAAAAAGCAGTCGGTCCTCTATACGTCAGTGTGTCTAAAAGTTTTCTAGTCTTATCTTCTATCAAGATTTTACTTTCGATTTCGCGTCTCATATAATTGGTCAATTTCAAAGGTTCTGTTTCGACTAAAGTGTCTAGAATTATTGCTAGCGAATCTTGTGAAATATTTTTAATCAAACCACGTCTGTTTCTTCTCAAGTATTCTCTTTCTTTATCATTCATTTTTTTGTAATTATTTTTTTAATTTTATTTATATATATTTTTTCTTCTTTTCTTCACACACACGTCTCTCATTGAATGATCGACATCTTATTTTCATCCGATTCGAATTGTAATTCTCTATCCGACAGGACCACGGTGAAGGCTTTGGTTTTTCTCAGCACGTTCCTATCGAATTGCATCTTGATCTAAGACGCTACTCTTGAGTCGTTCGCTCTGTTTACTAACGTCGAATACGAACATGGGATACATCGACTTGTATTCGCCTGGAGATATATTAGGGTTGCTCATCAATTTGTCTAGACCATGATACTTCTTTCTAAAATCCGCGGCGTCACCGTACAGTCTGCAGAAATCGTTCTGGTCGAACGACGCATTATAATTGATTGCTGGATATCTCGTGGCGTTCAGAAACACTTGCATGTTTCTCAAATTGCAGTGATCGAATAGCGATGCATTCTTTTCTGAGACCCATCCCTATCAGTCTGAAATATGACCACGATGAAACGCGGTCTCTCGGAAGTGGACTTCACGGTCAATCTCCAATAGAAGTGATTCGTGGAGAGTGGAATGCTAGCCGTGTCGCAGTGTCTCATTCTAAATCCCACGGGTAATTTACTCTTGGATTCTATGATCTTGTAGAGACGCGTTTTTTCCACGATCGAAGGCTGCACGTGCCGAACAAACTACAATATCTTGTGTAGAGTTATCTTACCCACATCGGTCGCGGTGATTCTCACTATTGCATCGTCATTTCCTTTTCGAATCAACGTCAGATTGTGTTTGAATCCGTACATGATCTTGTTGTAATCATCCGCGAATCCGAAGATGTGTTTCAAAGGTATCCTGAACGAAAACGTTCCGTTAGGTCTGGACGTCTTGACGACGTAGTCGAATATCGCGGTGGCACCGGCGCTAGCAGGGCCGACGGTGTCTTTCATCCACAACTGATTTAGTCCTCTGGATTTCGAAAAATCATCAGGATATATCAAGAGTCCGAACATCGTGGTGGCCTGACCAGGATGAGACACAGATTCTATCTCTTGTCCGGAAAGCAAGTATTTTATATTATTGAATAGATGCATGATGCCATTATTGGCTAAAGTAACCGTGTCGTCGTCGGCGTATTCGGTCCCATCTTCCTTGGTGAGACGTCCCTGCACCACCACATACTCTCGCTAGGATGAACGAATAGATCTTGGGTTTCAACGTTGATTCTTGTCTCTCCTGCATTGTTCAAACTCGTTGCGGTTATCGGTTCGTATTCGGGAACCTCGTATTCTTGAATACTCTCATCTTTCACTATGCTTTGTGCGATATCTTGTATATTTGCCATTTTGAAGGATTTTTTTTTTTGTTTTTGTTTAATAATTAGCTTGCTTTTAACTAAAAATAGTTTTAATTATTTTTTATTATTATTTTTCTCTCTTATATATATGTAAACAAGAAAATGTTAAAGAGAGTAAATTAAAAAAAAATGTTTTCTTTATTAAAACTTCGTCTTCACCAATTGTTGTTCATAAAACTTTCTGATGATCTCTTCACCATCCAAAGCTTCGATTTCGTAAGTCACCGGATCAGTGTGAAATATTCTGATTATCACGAAGATTTCCAAGGTCCATCGATGAGTGTAATCTTTTTCAAAGTGCTTCTTATAAGCGTAGATTCTCACTCGATCGCCGACTGCAAATTTTGGCGTTCTAGACTTCTTCCTGATATTAGATCTCTCGGGATATAGATTCGCGTAGACCCGTTTTTCGTTTCGAGGATCGCTAGCTTCCGCGGGAGTCATCTTGATTGATCTGTGTTGCGTGTTGTTGTAATCTTTGACCAGACCGTTCAGAGCGTATATGTAATTCTTAGTCGAATTCGCCATGAAGTATCTGTACATCTTTTCCTTCATCGATCGATTCCAATGTTCCACTACGCTGGCTTTCTCTTCGTTTTCGATCGAGTAGAGGTCGACTAATCGATGAACGTGCTTGTTATAGAATTCCTTTCCCTTGTCCACCCACAATTTATTCGGTTTTCGAGAAGACGAGTCGAACACGCTCTTCAGAGCCTCGGCGACGCAAGGTCACGATTTATTCTTCAAAGCACTGATCCGTCCATATTTGGAAAAAACGTCGATGACCATCATTAGATATTTGACGCCCTCGTTCCACCTCGAAAAAGATCTCATGTTGACCAAGTCGGTGGACCAAGTGTCATCCAGACCCTTCATGAACACCCTTGTCTTTCGAAATTTACGCACGATGGGTTTGGGTAACTCCTCGGCCAATTCGCTCGTCAATAATAATTTCATCTTCTTTTCCGATGCGCTTTTTTTTAATGCCCCATCCGAATCGTCGTTTCACAACGATCAGATTACAAACCAGCGAAAGTTCTATCTTCTCTCTCCTGGTCAGATTCGATATGCCTCTCAATTTCGCCAACACGTTTTTATCGCAGACGTCATTGCGAGTCTTAGTGTCGGGATGTCCGGTGTAGCACAGATCTTGATCATACACGGCCGCGTCCACCCTATTCACAGGTTTGCTCCAAGATTTAGGAGTCAGATCGGCATTGAGTCTCTTGTTCAATTTCGTTCCGGGTCCCGTGAAACTGTGACCTGGCAGATGCATTTCGAAAAATAGATTATTGATCATTTTATTCACGATACCTTTACCTTTGCTCGTGTTTTTTTTTTTGACGAATCGAGTCTTGATCGAACCACACACATCGCAAATTCCGCGAAGCATCTGTCTGTCGTTTTTAGTTCGTACTTCTCGAAAATTACCTGTCTCAGTAACTCTCTTACACTTTACACAATACATTTTTTGAGAGTTATTTAAATTAATTTCCTTTTTTATTTTTTTTATTTTATATATAACTTTAATAATTAATTAATTCTGTTCTTATTATTTTTTCAGTCACTGCTCTTGAGTTCTATCATCTTACTGAATTCCTCCCTGGTCTCTTTCCTCCCCTTTTCCATGAGAGAATCCTTCATCTCTTCCTTGATGATCCGACGAGTCTTGATTCTCACAGCTTCTTTCATAGCATCGTATTTCGTTTTCTCACTCAATATCGTGAAGTATTCTCCTATCCTACCGTCTTTCAATGCCATCGAGATCATTTCGGATATCGTGTCGATCTTGGAGTCGGCCAAGATGCGAATCTTTTCGTGTTTCCTTGCCTTCAGATATAATTTCCTACTCAAAAAGTTTCCGAGCGTGCTAAACAATCCGGCGGCGAGAGCCACTCCTTCTATGGTCAACACGATCGGAATACTGACCACGGTCGACAACAATCCGATGCCGGACGCGTGTAAACCCATGGAAATCATAATGAGTGTCGTGTCGACTGCGTTGACGAATTTCGGGAGACGCGAATACTTCTTCTTGAGAATCTCTCTCTAGAGTCAGATACAATTGGATTCTACTGATTTGATCGATGCGATACCTCTCTCCTCTTTCTTTTTCTTCTGGTGACGGTGCCGTTGGCAAAACGCCGTTCGGCTTCTCATTCTCGTCGTCATCTAACGTCGGATACAATTTATTTGTGGTTCTCATTTTATGGTTTTTCTTTCTAATATTAGATAAAAAAATTATGTGTGTATTTATTTTTATTTTCAATTCTCCCTTATTTATATCAACGAGAAAACTTAGACGTATGCTTCCTCCAGCAATAATTTCATGACGCATCCCTTGTCTTCTAAAGTCAGACTTCTACGCGCCAATTTCAGTTCTTCTGAAACTGTGACCTTGTCTCGCCCGCTAGAGTAGACTTCCAAAACTTAATCACCTCGTCGATTTGAACGCATTCGAACGCTGGTTCGAAATACTTGACGACCATATCTTCCGTTTCCATCGTCAGACACGAATGATCCTCGTGATCGAAGTCTAGATGATCCCGACACCCGACGCATCGTTCTAACAAGAGGCGACGTAGTTCTTCGTTCACACAGATTGCGTATGCTCTCATCAGCATTTTTAAAAGAAACCTTGCTCTCAAAATCTGGGAACTGTTCATGATTTACGTATATTTTATTATCTATTTCGATTCGATATTTATTTTTTTTTAAATAACTATTTATTTATATATTTTTTTCTTTCCTATATATATATCAATCACTTTTTTATTTCCTCTCGACAAAACCGATTCTATCACGATTCACCTCACAAAACTCGCGAGGTAAATCGGCAAATCATTTTCGCCGATCGGATCGTACCCTATACCGTCCGAAACGCGATCGCGAACGTGGTGGTGTCTCAGAACCGGCAAACCGCATTTTTTCGATGTACCGGAGGCCGAAATCGGCTTTTAAAATAATTTAAAAAATCCTCGATGAGTAAATACACTTTACACTCACTTTTCACCGTTGGTGAACGTCGAGAAAAAGTTTTGAGATCGATTTTCCCTGTCCTAGAATCGGCAAATGGGTTTCATCGATCGGATCACACCCTCAACCGTTCAAACAGCCGTTGACGAACGTCGGCGTCCCAGAACCGGCAAACAGCATTTTTGATGCTGTCCTAGAACCGGCAAAGCGTTTTTTGCTTGCGTTCACCAACGATAGATCGAAGGTCTGATCCGCGATGGGAACGTCGAGAAATTTTTTTAAATTTACATCTTCTTTAAATTTCATACATTTTTTCACTTTTGAGCGATGTGTCGAATGTACACGTTCGCCAACGGATGTTTGAACGGTTAAAAGTGTGATCCGAGAGCCTAAAAAAATTGCCGATTCTAGACCACGATGAAAAAACGACATTTTTTACACTCTGTACACGATTTAACACTGAACCCCTATGGCGGTACACGTACATGTACGTGTACAGTTTTTGTAAATCCTGGCCTAGAATCGGCACTTATTACCCACTCGTATTCAAAAGCTAAAAACTAATGTCAAACACAAATAAAATCTTAATTTCTGTACTTAAATCATTAAAGATATAATTAAATAAAAATATATACACTTTTCATTACAATATTTCAACTAAAACGTAAAGCAGGTAGTTGGATATACTTGGTGCTTAGCAAACTTTGAGTAAAATATGTTTGTTGTGTTGGCAAACGTGGTGCTTCATTTCCGAAGTATGAATCGAATAGGATTACACAGTAGGCCTCGTATCGACTCGTCGACAGCACATGGCTGAGGGTAATTACAAAATTCTATAGGAACTGTACCAGTGCCAGGCGCCAATATCGAACCCAAATTGGACTTTTTGGCTCCACATTTATTAAGTTTTCCTCGGTTTTAACGAAAGCAAAGGTGGAGTTTCAGTGTACATTTTCCTGGTAAAAATCATGTATCTAGAATAACTATCGAGAGTTTTTAGCCAAGCTGTGCATCAAACATTTTGGAATGAGAATCGGTAATTCCGACAGATAAATATAGCTGATGGTTCTCATTGGTTATTTTCCACTAAACGCTGCAGACTATAAGATCCAGTCTAACGAGAGAACTTGTGTACGCGAAGGGTACTTTTTATCGGATCACACTCGAGCTTTCTGGTTAAAATAACCGCATGCCCATTAAATCCACGTTATCGCGAAAAATACAGTTACGTGCTGTGTAATAAATAGACAGAATGCGATGTGTGTTTGAATCGATGGGTGTTTTACATAACTCGTTGGAATGTCGTAATCATATTTCGGCTCGAGCGAAATATGAATGATTATGAAATTCCAACGAATTATGTAAAACACCCACCGATTCAAACACACATCGCTTTCTGTGTTTATTACACAACCCATGCATTAAAATTCATTTGAAAAAACACATTTTATTCCGGGTATTTAAACCCAAAGGTGAAGAGTCCCTTTGTTTTGATCGAAGCTGCCCTGATCAAATGGATCGATAAAAATCAAAACAACCTTTTCGGTACCAGCGTTTGTTGAAATTCGTATCGTTGTTTCTCGACGGCTGGTCCCCATTCACGCCTTATCATATGGTGGCTATTACTGTCAGTCAAAATATAAGTACAAGTTTGTGCAGATTTGCTAAACAGCTGGGAGAAGCATTTTTTAAAAAAAGTTCGAAGCATCTCAAGATGTACGAAGATTTAACGAAATAAAGTTGACCAACTTAGATATAACAGGATTCACAAAACGAGACGGCCACGGACTGGGTTAATGTTCTGGTTGGAAATGATTGGGTTTTTTAAAAAATATTATCTCATTTTTGGTTAACTATTTTTTTGTGAACCGACTTTATTTTGCTTTTGGACGTTTTCATTTTCACACTATGCGACAGACTGTCGATAATTGTATAATGAAATTTGGAAACTAATGACTCGATGGGAAAGGAATTGGTATGAATGGTGCTCGGAAAAATGTTCCGACTTGGACATCACCCAATGAATACAGAATCATTTATGTCATAGCGGCTATACTGAGAAATACAAGGATTTAACATTGAATAGATGTGTAGTAAAATAAATGATTGAATTCTTGTGCTATTTCCTGAGGGTTTTTTATTTGTTTGTTATCATGGTCGAAAAAGAAAGGGAGTTTTGTGTCGTGGTTTGCTTTTTTAATAGTTTCATTCAGAATCTGCCGTGTTTTACGCATACCAGATCTATTTTCTATTAACATACTACTCAAAGTTTTCTAAACACCAAGTATATCCAACTACCTGTTTAACGTTTTAGTTGAAATATTGTTTTGAAAAGTGTATATATTTTATACTTGATTATATCTTTAATGATTTAAGTACAGAAATTAAGATTTTGTTTGTGTTTGACATTATTTTTTAGCGCTTTTGAATACGATAACTATGGAAAATGGATATTGTTGGTAAAAGAGGAAATTTTTCAAATTTGCCAAAAATTTGACGGAGCGAACTGATATGGGTTCAATATCGAGTATGAGACCAGTAGTATGTCATGTTCCCCTACAGGTAAAGGTTGCCGGACCCCGGTGCCGGACCCCAGAAGTGACGTCATGTCACGTGACATATTGGCGCCATGTTGTGTTGTCATGGTAACCCGCGTAAGCGGCCATCTTGTGACGTCATCTCCATAGTGAGACGTGGTGTGAGTGCGCATGCGCAGCGCGTGTTGTTAGGGTGATACGTGTTTCCGTCGTCCATTTTGTATACTGGAGGCCGCATCTTGGTTTCTATGGTAGCACGTGATTGCTATGTTACCCAATTGTTCTGCAATAAGACGGGGTATGTTTTGAGGGTATGTTCGATTGTAGAAGAGTAAATCTAATTACCACAAACAACCCGACAATCCTTCCAAATCACCAAAATCCACCCGAACTTTTACTATTTCGAATTCTTCCAGAATTCTCTGCTTCTATCTATATATGTAATAGTTTTCCTCTACCTAGGCATGTTCCTTTGTTCCAGAGTATACTCCAGTAGCGTAGAAGAGCTTATTAGTTGGAACAGTTTTGCTTATTATTACTATATTTAGCAATTTTTGGTCTATTCTTGTTAGTTCTGACCCTATTCCAAGTACTCTTGTTGTTTCATTTATCTAGATCATTTATAACCAATCAGATTGCTTGCTTTCCCATAATCGTTATACATAGTTATCTCCCTTGTGTATAACAAAAGCTGTCCCAAAGGCAATAAGGTATCGAGCAGTTACTGATAAGTCATTGCTCGAACGACTCTAAGCCCATCGAGCAAATGAGCTATCGAGCAATTGCTCGATCGAGTGACTCCTCGAACGACTCTTCGACTCATTTCAGTATTTGAGGATACCCATGACCCGGTATTGTATTATTTGAGGAGACCTATCCCAAATATCCCTTATAAACTAAAGAGCCAAGAGAGTAATTGCTCCATGAGCAATTGCTCGAACGACTCGAAGCTCATCGAGCAAAAGAGCCTTAGAGCAATTGCTCGATCGAGTGACTCGACATACTGCTCGAACGACTCGAAGGCCATCGAGCAAATGAGCTATCGAGTAATTGCTCGTTCGAGTGACTCCTCGAACGACTCTACGACTCATGTCAGAAAAAAGGGATTCTAGGGCCTAAAGGGATTCCGTAAGTAGGGCTTTTTCCCAAATAAGCCAAAGAGCCAAGAGAGTAATTGCTCCATGAGCAATTGCTCGAACGACTCGAAGCTCATCGAGCAAATGAGCCTTAGAGCAAATGCTCGATCGAGTGACTCCTCGAACGACTCTTAGACTCATTTCAGTATTGGGGATACTTGTTGGACTTTACATCCGGGTACTTCATGCTACATCCGGGTACTTCTGTTGGGAAAGGTATAAAAGGGGTGTTGGTACGAAAATAAATTCATTTGTGTTCTGATCGTCGTCGAGTGAAGACATGTTACCAATTCGTTGCAGATACTGTTCCAAGGTATTTTCAAGATCGGATAATGCTCGAAGACACGAGAAGAACCATCATCGGCTCCACTGCAGATATTGTGATAAAGAATTCTCCAGGAGCTTCACACGTAAGAGGCATGAAGAACATTACTGTCCAAGAAGAACAGAAGAGGAGAGAGATACTGGACTGACTGACCAGAATAAAGCACTTTTAGAATTTTTACGGGATGCTGACAAGGTGGAAATCGATGCCATTCTACGTGCTGCTGATGAAGATTTGATTACCTGTTTATGTAAATGTGCTACCAACATCCTCGAAGATAAGATACCACTGAATTTAGCTGGATTTGATGACCTGCGAAAATACGAACATGTATTGAAGCTGCTAGCAGATGATGGAATTTCTCCAGATATAAAAAGATGTATACTACGAAAGAGTTGCTTTCTCTCGGCGCTTATCAACCCAGTCCTAGCTCTGAAAAAAGTATAAAAGGGGTGTTGGTGTGAAAATAAACTCATTTGTTCTACGACCACGAAAGAGTGAAGACATGGCAAAACATAACTGCGAGTACTGTGGAAAAACATTTTCTCGAAAATTTAACATGAAGAGGCACAAAGAAGAAGTTTGCCCAAACCGACAAACGGAAAAATCGAGCAACACTACAAGATTAGAAAGAAATCTAGATACACTGCGAATCCTATCTGATGCGGATCGATATGAAGCCAAGACTATGCTGAAGATGGCTAGTGATGATTTGATACAATGTATATGTGATTGTGCTTCAAACATCTTGACGGGCGCAGTACCTATAACCAAATCTGAGAGAGCTAAGCTGATTCCACACAAGTACGAAATAAGGAGAATTGCCTCACCAACGAGAGAACTATCTTATCGGAAAAGAAGACGGATCATACAGAAAGGAGGATTTTTAGAAAAGTTGATCAAACCCGTCATCAATGCACTGTCCGATATCCTATAAAAGGGTCGTGCTCATAAGAAATTTGTTATTTGTAATCTGACCTTCGAAGAGAGCGGACACAATGCAATCCAGCTGTGCACCAAAACACTGGTCAAGAGATTCGGACCCTGATGAATCGTCGGAACTATCAGAAGATATGGAATATGAAGAAGAAGAAGACGAAGAAGAAGACGTTTCTATGATGGGAGGTATCGTTCAAAGTGCCTTTGACAAATACCAAAACGATTTTGACCACCTCATGAACAAATATATCGAAGATGGAATGGATAGTGAAGATGCAGTTGAAACAGCATATAGAGCACTTCAAAAGAATGTTAGAGAAGCCATTAGTGAGAAATACATTCATACCCTTGGGTACATTCGAAATTTTTGCAACGACGCAATTCACAAGAAAATTCAAGAAACTGCCAAGCGTCTTCGTGAAGAAGAGGACTTTGACTTTGAAGAATCCCAGAAATATGCATAGGAAAAGCGAAGATTTCTGTTTGACAACCTTATGACAAACTACTCATTCCGAGTAGATGATGATGAAGAAGAAGACGATTAGAAAAAAGTATAAAAGGAGTGTTCGTATAAAAATAAATTCATTTCCGTTTTGAACGTCGAAGAGTGAAGATGTCTGTGTTAACAACAGTGCTCAGATTCAAAGATGACTTACATATACAGATCTTCAAGAATGATGCTGGATTAAAGCTGATTTCCCAGGAACTGACCCAAGTGAATCGTGTGGTAAATGCAGCCAAGAGAAAAAATCTACACATGGATGCTGATGGAAAGATACAAAGATGTGTGGATACTGGCCGATCAGTAAACAAAAGAATAAAGACAGAAGAACTGACTCCCAATACAAACAGGAACGAAGTTACTACTGCGAACAAAGTTTCTACAGAAACAAAGAAAGATGTTTCCATTAAGAACGAAGTTTCTACTGAAGACAAGAAAAAGATGCCAGCTCCCACAAAGAAAGAAATTTCCACTAAGAACGAAGTTTCTACTGGAGTCAAGAAAAAGATGCCAGCTCCCATAAAGAATGAAGGTACCACTAAGAACGAAGTTTCTACTGAAGTCAAGAAAGATGTTTCCACTCAAACCACGAATGAAGTTACTACTGAAGATACGAAGGATGTTTCCACTCAAACCACAAATGAAGTAACTACTAAGAAAACTGAAGTTACCACTATGAAACAGCTAGAGAACGAGGAACCAAAAGCTGCCAGACAGGAAATTAAAGCAACCAACAAAGCCAAGTTATCAAATGAGAGAATGTGTTTTATCAAGAACCTAGCCATGCGATGGGAAGAAGCTCCAACCCACAGGAAGATGAAATGGTTAGCCCATGCAAGAAGAACTACAAAGAGAAATGCACTGAGACATTGAATTGTATACTTGAATAAAAATGAAATGTCATATATATTGTTGTTTGTTTTTTATCTACTACCCCAACAGAAGTACCCGGATGTAGCATGAAGTACCCGGATGTAAAGTCCAACAAGTATCCCCAATACTGAAATGAGTCTAAGAGTCGTTCGAGGAGTCACTCGATCGAGCATTTGCTCTAAGGCTCATTTGCTCGATGAGCTTCGAGTCGTTCGAGCAATTGCTCATGGAGCAATTACTCTCTTGGTTCTTTGGCTTATTTGGGAAAAAGCCCTACTTACGGAATCCCTTTAGGCCCTAGAATCCCTTTTTTCTGACATGAGTCGTAGAGTCGTTCGAGGAGTCACTCGAACGAGCAATTACTCGATAGCTCATTTGCTCGATGGCCTTCGAGTCGTTCGAGCAGTATGTCGAGTCACTCGATCGAGCAATTGCTCTAAGGCTCTTTTGCTCGATGAGCTTCGAGTCGTTCGAGCAATTGCTCATGGAGCAATTACTCTCTTGGCTCTTTAGCTTATAAGGGATATTTGGGATAGGTATCCTCAAATAATACAATACCGGGTCATGGGTATCCTCAAATACTGAAATGAGTCGAAGAGTCGTTCGAGGAGACACTCGATCGAGCAATTGCTCGATAGCTCATTTGCTCGATGGGCTTAGAGTCGTTCGAGCAATGACTTATCAGTAACTGCTCGATACCTTATTGGCTTTGGGACTGCTTTTGTTATACACAAGGGAGATAACTCTGTATACAGATTATGGAAAAGCAAGCAATCTGATTGGTTATAAATGATCTAGATAAATGAAACAACAAGAGTACTTGGAATAGGGTCAGAACTAACAAGAATAGACCAAAAATTGCTAAATATAGTAATAATAAGCAAAACTGTACCAACTAATAAGCTCTTCTACGCTACTGGAGTATACTCTGGAACAAAGGAACATGCCTAGGTAGAGGAAAACTATTACATATATAGATAGAAGCAGAGAATTCTGGAAGAATTCGAAATAGTAAAAGTTCGGGTGGATTTTGGTGATTTGGAAGGATTGTCGGGTTGTTTGTGGTAATTAGATTTACTCTTCTACAATCGAACATACCCTCAAAACATACACCGTCTTATTGCAGAACAATTGGGTAACATAGCAATCACGTGCTACCATAGAAACCAAGATGGCGGCCTCCAGTATACAAAATGGACGACGGAAACACGTATCACCCTAACAACACGCACTGCGCATGCGCACTCACACCACGTATCACTATGGAGATGACGTCACAAGATGGCCGCTCACGCGGGTTACCATGACAACACAACATGGCGCCACTATGTCACGTGACATGACGTCACTTCCGGGGTCCGGCACCGGGGTCCGGCAACCTTTACCTGTAGGGGAACATGACATACTACTGAGACCCATTATTGTTAACTACAGCTTTACAACTCCTTCTCATGCTCCCAATCAGGTTCCAGATGGTCCTTTGTGGGATGTTGTTCCATTCTTGGACCACCATGGCACCAATCTCCTGAACACGTCTTGGTTAGACTGGAGGGACTGAAATTGCAAGCTGCAACTCATTCCAGACATGTTCAATTGGACTGAGTTCAGGAGATCTTGCTGGCCAGTCCATACGCTCAATCTCCTCCCTCTATCGGTACTCGCGGACAGCATGGGCAACACGAGGACGGGCATTATTGTCCATCAGAATGAAACTATCACCCACTGCAACTGCATATAATCTGGCGTGGGCATCCAGGATCTCATCAATATACCGTGTGCAATCAATGTACCACGGTCAGGGACACAGAGCTATGTACGTCTACCCCAGCTGATGCCGTCACAGACCATCATTGACCCTCCACCACAGCGGTCATGCTCAGCAATGTTGGCTCCATGGAATCGCTCTCCTGGTCTTCTACATACCCTAGAACGCCTATCCGTGTTGTCTCGGCAGTACCTTGACTCATCTGTAAAAGGGACAGGTCGTCAATCTTCTCTGGTCCATCCAACGTGATCCATGGCCCATTCATATCGTGCCTGGCAGTGGTTCTGGGAGAGCTGAATGCGAATACATGGTCTTTTCGATCGGAGACCATCTTCGTGCAAGTTTGCCCGGATAGTCGGCTCGAAACATTTACTCCGGATGCATTCTGAAGGTCACTGCGAAGCTGGGTTGATATGTCAAAGCGGTTCCTAGAGGCTTGAATGATCAAAATACGGTCTTCAGCTGCAGATTTTACCCTGTCTCTGCCACCGCCATGTCGTCTGACTGGTGTGACATACTGCTGAAATCTTACCCAGGCTCTAGTGAACACCGTATGGTGCACACCAAGGGCTTCACCAACCTGACGATGGGTAAGCCCTTGTTCCACCATCCCTACAGCCCACCACATTTCTGCTTCAGACAAATGTCTTCTTACATTTGCATTCGCCATATTCGATCATTAAATCACAAGGGTTTGTGTTAAAATGAAGACTGAATACCCTACACATCTCATGTACATGTAGACAGTACATGAAAACATCATGAAAATCAAGATGTACAGGTCCAACAATAAAGTTTGGAGGCCCCCAGTGAACAGGAAGAAATTCTAGATTAATTCGATAGTTACATTGTGGATGATGATTTTTACATGTCCATGCCATAATAGATTCGTGAAAATATGTGGCCATAGTTAGATAATACATAGGCATGCTAACGGTAGCATTCGAACAATTATCCCAGGTGGATATGCATTTTCTCACATACAAGATGGCTTTTCTGATGGCTTTTGCCTCAGCCAGAAGGGTTAGTGAGCTTCACGCCCTCTCTGTTGATCCGGCCTTTTTCAGGAGTGCCGACAACAGTGCTACTTTACCACTGTTTGCTCCTTTCTGGCCAAGAATCAGATGCCAAAAACTACTCAACCTACAATCTGTATTAGGGCTCTTCCTTCTGCTGAGGGTAATCGCCCTTTTGCTCTGTTTGGTTCGTGCAATCAGCATTTACCTCAACCGGACGCAGTTCATTAGGAAAGTCAGGAAAAGATATATTTCTGTCTCTTATCCCTGGCCGACAGAACATCTCTCCTCAGTCCATTTCTAGATGGATTTGTCTTGCTATTCATGCGTCATGTGCTCGTCTTGCGATTGACGATTGTATTACAAATCGTTTTTCTGTCCACGAGGTGCATGCATTGTCTTCTGTGTATATATGGATATATCACCCAGTACATTTTTGGCTTTTCTCCAATTATGAGGCCTACAATGTTCAATGTGCCTACGGCCCACGAAGAGGTTAATCTTGACCTGTACAAAAGTGGTAAACCATGTAATATTCGCTGTGTTGGCCAGTGTTTTCTGCGTTCTCGTGTTTTGCCTTACGTTTTTGCCATGTCACCCGGGTGGAGTTAAAGAACAAATGCTTTGGCTCCCCTCATTTGATCTAACCCTGAACAGGTCTCACCGCAATTTCTAATAATTTCATTACTTTTAACACGATTTGTGATGATTTAAGCTTTTTATTACAAACTGTGCTGGAACACTACAGACCACACATATGAGAGAGCACACTATGCGGGAGTCCGAATTGATCGCTCAGGCGGTCACCCATCCAATGATTAAGTGGGCTCGACGTTACTTAACTTCGGTGATCTGACGAGAACCGGTTACCGACTCCCCCCCCCCCACACCCACACACACACCCCGACCCCCGCCCGCCTGAGATAACTAATAATAACAATGACTTTATACATATAATTGAGTTTAACCCTTTTATAAATGAAAAACAGACGAGGCGTATATCGATTAACCCATTCACACGCGTGTGTCGTTCTGTGTATATCCTAACAGTTGAAATATCCTCAAAGCATAAAAAATGAGTCGATTCTACACCATATGGGCAATATCAAGCGACTCTGAGCGAGTGAGGTGGCTCAGTGGTTATGGCATTTCAATTCAAACCGAAAGGTCTACGGTTGGATCCCCGGCAGGGATAACTGTATCCTTGGGTAAGGCACTTCATTCCGATTGTCCAAATGTGGGCACATCGGCGCTGTGTTCTAAGAGGTACTGCACGTCGATGGTGCACTTAACTTTAATTGATGCTAAACCTGGAAACTAATGCTAACCCTGTTTGTGAGGAGTTAATACGTCGGGGGAGTTTGACAATTGCTCGCCGCCGCTTGGTTGTTCTCTCCGGAAACTCCGACTTCCTCCACCCGTAAAACTGTCCGACACGAGGTGACCCTGGCTGTCAAGAGTGTCTTTAAACCACAATAAAATAAATAAATAATCGAGAGACTGAAACTAGACTATCATTGCAACATCATCAGCGATATCTTTCCATTAGTAACAGAATATTTATATTTCAAAAACGGTTTTTTCGTAGCTGCAAAGTAACAGTCTCTCTTTTTTACCCTCAAATTATGCTGAACACTTCCAGAATATTCGGAATCAAATACAAAGGCAGAGTGGATGGGCCAAGAGAGGGAGTTAACAGAGAAATATTGAATGGAGAAGTCGGACTTAGAAGTAGTTACCATCCAGGGTAAAAGGGTCGTCAGAGAAAAAGTCCTGCAGGATAGCAACCGCGACTGGCAGGAGTCGGGGTGGGGGGGGGGGGGGGAGTCGAAGCAAAGAGGTCTTTGTGTTTTCTGCACGATAAGACAAGCCAGGTTTTGAAGATTACCTTGATGGCAGCTTTAGTGGGGCACTGCTGTTCAAGGTGGGGTCGTGGTCGCTGGAACTTAGAGCAGAAAAAATTGGGAAGGGCGGTGGAAGGTAGTGCCAAATGTATAACTTAAAAGTAGTGAAGACCCTGAAACACTTTCTATTTGAAAGTCCAAACTACCAAGCTAACATAATAAAATTACACTGGGAAAGTGTGTTGGGGCATGAAGAATATGTGGTTGATCCAGCAGCAGTAAAAACAGGGTACGATGGACACAAGAAAATGAACAGGACTGTGACCACATCACGGCGTGCTCATCTAATCAAGACGATATAGTGTGTCACGGTAAATTTACCGAAATACGATTCTAACTTTTCCTCCCATTTGGCTGAAGCATTACAGTTTGCGCCCCTCTATTTTTATCGAGTTTCCACCGCCTCTGGGTTGGTGGATGACACAAAGGAGAGGGTTTAGTATGTTTAGCGAAGAGACCAGGAAGAATGGAATACGGGATGTCATCAAGCAGCGTGTTTCTGGGTGTTGGGAGGAGAGAAGAGGCGTGGAGATAGGGGGGGGGGGGGGGCATTTGGGGAGAACAGGGTGAATCAGCTGCCGGACAAAGTGTGATTGTAAAAATTACTGATCAACTCACATTTCAGTCCACACCAGGTACGCATCAACGATTCTGAAAAGATCATGTTCACAAACTAATCACTGACGTCACGTTCTGTCATTCATTTGCACAAACAATCCCATGAAAGTGACCAGTTGGTGGTTGTTTGTGTGTTTTTTTCTCCTCTTCAAAATGAAAACAAGAATATTGTGTGCGAACATGCATTTTGTAATATTAAGTATTTCCACTTCAAAACCTTATGAAAATTCAGCTGTACAGTTGTACTCGAGCAATGAAAGAGGTAATTGTTGATTCTTTTATTTGAACGATTCTGTGCATGAAATTGTTGGTTGGCCTAAAATGTATGAAATTCATTTTTTATGTCTGTATAACTATTGTTATTGGAATATAATTATAAGAAGCAGGTGCGTAGCCAGGAGTCTATAACAGGGGATGCCCAAGCCATTTTTTATGAGGGATGGGGTGGGGCAGGTAGGGGCAGAGTAACTACACTCTAAAATCGGTTGGGTTAAAAATCAACCCAAATCGACTGGGTTGAGTGAATATGAACCCAAATTGGGTTCATATTCACTCAACCCAGTCGATTTGGGTTGATTTTTAACCCAACCGATTTAGAGTGTATGATATTTGAAAGGCCGTTGGGTGGGGTTTCGGTGCCTCCCTTAGTCGTCCCTCCTCCCACTTCCCTGGGAGGAGGGCAACGACCGGAGTGTCCTAGTTAGGGCAATTTTGCAGACATTATTGTTCTTAGAGCGAATCTGAGGCATTAGTGGCGTGTGTTTCCCCAAAATCGGAGACCATTTTTTGATTCCATGTTGCGTCGAAGTTGCATTGGGCCAGCGTTTTTGTTTAGGGGGGGGGGGGGGCAGCGAAACGTTTGGGGGTGGCACCCCCCTCCCCCGCTTAACTACGGAACTGGTTATAAAGTATTTTAAAGCTAACATATTTTCTAACATACCAACAAATATAAAGAAAATATAAAGAAAAACTAGCCTATTTCCCATTGAGAGTTATTTATTAAATGGTGTTTAAGGTCACATACTTATGCACAATGGCTTATAGTGTCCTTGACAGTTTTATGGGTGGAGGAAGCCGAGTACCCGGAGAGAACCGCCGTGCATCGACGAGCAACTGTCAGCTCCTCAACATTCTAACTCCATTCAAGCTCCGCTTGAGCCTTGCGGCAATGCCCAAGAACACAACGTGAGCAAGGCTTGAGCAGAGAAGTCCAACAGTCTACCACTGAGCCACCGCCCCCCCCCCCCCTCTCTCTCCCATTGAAAGTGGTACATACGTTGATGCCAATCAGTGCGTCGAGGTTAAAATAATCTGCATTTTCCCTCTATTAATGATACTGGCTAGTATCTAGCAGAGACGTAGCTTGGATTTCCTAATGAGTGTGTGTGTGTGTGGGGGGGGGGGCATAATTTTTTGTGGAGCTGACAGGTCGCCAGGCCGCAGGCATATCCAAGGACCGTAAGTCTGAGATGGTGTGGGTTCGGGGGGGGGGGGGGGGTGATGCTTCCCAGAGAAAAGTTTGAAAATTCAATGCCCTGAGAGTGAATCTGGGGCTGTAATTGTGTGCTTTAATTTGAAATTTTTCAGGTCAGGTTGGAAACTGATTTTTAACCACCATTAACATAATTTCAGTTTTGTAAACCACGGAGATTGGGCGTTTATATTACCGTCGTTATTTTGTCTGGCCGGGTAAATTTCCTTAATTTTCATATTTTGAGGGGGGGGGGGGGGGGCTGTAACTTTTAGGAGTACCTGGAGAGAACCACCGAGCAGCGGTGAGCAAATGTCAGCCTCTCCAACGCACTAACTCCACACAAGCAGGGTTAGTATTGGCTGAAGACATGTGTACTGCGCCTCAGTACACAGCGCCACCCCGCCACCACGTGGGCAATCGAGAATAAAGGCTTTGCCCATGGTCACAACGCAATTACCCCTGTCGGGGATTCACCTGTGTGGGAGCGGGGCGGCGGTGGCTCATTTGGTAGAGGCGCAGGCTGCAAGCCGAGAGGTCCTCGGTTCGAATCCCACCTGCTGCAACCGCATTGTGTCCTTGGGCAGGACACATCACTCCCATTGCCCACGTTGGGGCGCGGTGGCGGTGTGTACTAAGGCGTACTGCACATCGATGGTGCACTTGTCTTCAACCAATGCTAACTCTTATCGTGTGGCGGGAGCCTGATAGTTACTCGCCGTTGCTCGGTGGTTCTGTCCGAATATTCCGGCTTCCTCCACCCGTAAAACTGTCCAACACGAGGTGGCCCTGGCTGTCGAAAGTGTCGTTAAACCTCGGTAAATAAATAAATAATAAATAGATTGAACCTCAGACCTTTGGGATTGAAGTCCAATGCCGTAAAAATCGAGCCACCTTGTCCCAAACAAGAGAAATAATTTTAGGTTTGTGTGCTACTGGAGTTTCAGGGTTCCCGCAGCTAGGCGATTTCCAAAAATTACATTTCAAGGACCAAGAACGTCCTTAAGTATCGAAATCTTCCATGAAAATACTGTAAAATTGAGTTCATGTTGATCGGAGAAAATTGTTTTACAGTGTTCAAGCTGCCGGGTAGCAGTGAGGAGTAAGGTATGACTCTATGGGGATCTAATTTAACACTGAAATTCCTATAGACATTTGTTCGCTAGAGAAAACTGACGATCGTGTGGTACTGTGGGGCTTTGATTTAACACTGGACATTCCAAAAGACATTTTTTCGCCAGAGTGCCATCGGCCGATGAGACTCTGGAAAATGTCTATGGGAATGTTCAGTGTTAAATCAAGTCCCCATACCACACACGACACAAATTTTTCTCTCGCGAACAAAAGTGTATGGGAATATCAGTGTTAAGGACCTATATAAGTAATGAAGTTTTGTTTATTTTGAAAATTCTCACCTCTTATATTCCTTCAATTCAAATTAAATATACACAAATTATACATCAAAATGAAGGTTGGGATGTATAGAACACGAAACACATGTGTAATTAACTCATAGAGTCGACTGTAGGCACCACAACTTGTGGCCAAATGTGCTTTAAACATCCAAGAACAAAGCTAGGGGATAAAAATTCTTCAAAACACGGCGACAGAGCTGCATTGGGGAAAAGTCCAAAGCCTTTGCTTTTGTTTACGTATGAGTATACTTTCGATTTCTGGCCGACGTCATCGGACAGAAAAAGCATGTAAAAACAACGCCGTCTAAAATCAAATAACGAAAAAGATCGCCTTCATACAGTATACTGTTATTAGATTGAGATTGCACAGTTGCCATATTCAATGCAAGGTATCATGGTACCTGTTGAAATTTCTTAGAATTACGATTTTGTTTTTCGATGGAATTTCGCGGTAACGAGTGATTTGCGCATGTCTATCGAGCATGGAAACCATCTTCAATAAAAAATGCAGACAGTGTTGTCCTTTTCCAAAATGCAGTCCTATCGCTGTATTCGAAAGTGTTTTGAATGCCTAGCTTTGTTCTTGGATATATGAAGCACATTTGGCCACAAGTTGTTCTGATGAAATATTATTTTATTATCAGTTCTGGTGCGAATACGGTAGCAGACTTCCAGGAACCAGTGGTGCCTGCAGTCGACTCTATTAGTTGATTACATATGTATTTCGTGTTCTATACATCCCAACCTTCATTTTGATGTATAGTTTGTGTATATTTAATCTGAATTTAAGGAGTATGAGAGGTGCGAATTTCAAAATAAACAAAATTCCATTACTTATATAGGCCCTTAAATTAGATCCCCATTGTGTCATCCCTTACTACTTTTCCACCAAAAATAACAGCATTTGGCACCAAAAATATACTTTTGGCAGGCATCAAAGGCTTTGTGTTTTATTATTTCAGTTTCTCGTTGCGATACATTTTTATTTTATTTTTATCATTTGTAGATTTTTTGCAACTAAAATATTTAAAAGAGCGGTTCAGCCGGACTGAATATTCTCAAAAATATCTGTTATTGTGTTGAAAGTTTATATAAACCTCTGGTGACTTTTCTGTGATTCACTCGTATCCTGATTAATGGCAGCGTGTCACTAACCAGAACTTGAGCTTACAAACAGTACCTTGTTTTTAAATTCAGTGACCAATTTGCAATGAATCGAGTCTACGATCTGTGTTCTTTTTCCTCTTATTATCTCTGGTCAGCTGCGTCCCTTCAAACGTAAAATCAGCTTTTTATATGAAAAAACTAACCGATGATGGAAGTTAATGTTCCTGAATGTTTGGAATTAAAACATAAAGGCAGGATCGATAGACCAAAGTGAGGGAGTTAATAGACAATTACTCCGTGGAGATCTCAGACTTAAAAGTTGGCACAACCCAGAGGGAAACATCCTCAGAGAAAAATAGTCATGTTGGATTGTAACATGAGTTGGCAAGAGGGAGGAGGGGGGGGGGGGGTGGTTAAAGCAAAGAGGTCATTGGGTGGCCGGCGTCATAAAGAGAAGCCATGCTTTGAAGAATACCTTGGTGGCACCAATGGGTAGGTGACACAAGTGTGTTAGTCCTCTTATCGGAGAGATTGGGAAGTGTTGGGGGCGGGATATCATCACACAGTTCGTCTCTGGGTGCTGGGAAAAGGGGAGAGGCGTGTGGATAGGGGGGCCTTTGGAAACACAGGGCAAATCAAGGCCTTCTCATCTGAGAACTGCGACAAATCTGCGGCTGACCATGTTATTATTAGTACCTAATTTCTCGACTTCCGCAGTCGGAATGAAATGCGATCAGAGATTTTTTACAAATACGATGGACGATGGTCGAATTTCTGAAAATAAATACCGCAACTTTTTCTAAGCAATTTTCTGCTATTTCATGGGTAAACACATAATAAATACGTGTGTGTGTTTTTGGCTACAAATACACAACTAAACATGCGAGTTGTGCCTTTAGAAAAGAAATTAGTTAAACTAAACACCGGAGCTGACCGATACATCCTTTACCACGGGCGGAGGAACCGGTGGAGGGGGCGACTCAGGTGGGGGTTTCCAACTTTTTTCCATGTATATGTTAGCATAGTTGGCTTTGCAGATTAATTATCCTGCACAGTATGCAGTTAAATTAAAATAAAATCAGCTGTTAAATTGTAAAAATATCATGTCATGTATGTGGTATTTGTTGAAGAATGTCAGCGTCCAGCCTTTCACACTCACAGCATGCAGAGAGACAGGAATTTGCTTCAATAAATTTTATCCACCAGATTTACAAAAAAAAATAACCCAGACACCCATTTTGTCTGATAGGAGATTCGTTTATCATGTCTCTTGTCAAAACCAATGCTTAACACGCAGCTGGAAATCAACTTTTTTCTATTAAAGAAAACAACTGGATTTCAGCCCAAAAGACACAAGAATGCACCATTTGATGTCTCTGTTTTAAAACGTTTTTTGGGGAAGACACCCTCCCAGAGCCCCCTCAATTATCTCGCGCTGCTGGCTCTCGCGGCAGATGCTTCGGCATCTGCTGGTTTGTGTCCCCAGTCATTGTGCCCCGAAACTGAAATGCTTCCTTCGCCACTGTCCCCGACTTGCAAACATGCATGGAGTACGTGTAGAAAAACCACACACACTTTTTCAGCAATTATGATACATCCGTGTTTTAAATAGGGACCTTTAGAGCTGAAATGGTCCCAATTCTCTTAAAGATAGATCACAATTATCGTTAATATTTTAATCATGCAGAAGCAATCTAATTATGTCAGGCACTAAGAGTGGTGGTGTTAAGGTAGCATGAATATTATATTGTATATGAAGGTACCGGATTATCAACACCCGAAATTGAGAATGTTGTTTTCAATGCTATTTCAAACATACGAATGAATTTTGCCAACTGCAGCTTCAGTCGACTCCATTCGTTAAATGGTTAAATGATTTAGGAAGGAGAAAAAGGAGAGAAAGCTTTTTGCCAACCTGGGGGAAGACACAAAAAAGATTATCTCTCGCCAATGACTATCGTTATTTCTTAGAAGAATGTGTCCTTACCCCCCCCCCCCCCTCCATCTCCCAACACACACAGGCCTGGCATTTTGAAAAATGCAGGAGGGCAAAAAATCGCTCTCCTTAATCAGCTTAGGAGAGCAATTAGCTTTACACAGCATTTTAAGTATCCAGTTGAACGAACTCATTGAAACTGAAACCAACAGACTACATCAGTGATTTTATTAACTTTACTATGGTAAAGCGAAATCTCTTAGACATCTAGATGTCTCACTCAACAACCGAACACACACTTGACAAGACCTGTGTGTGTACCCAGACCTGTTGTCCAAGAAAGTCATACGCCTGCCACTACCACCTTCAACCCCCCAAAGGGGGGTTGAAGGTGGTAGTGGCAGGCGTATGACTTTCTTGGACAAGAGGTCTGCTTGAATCTACAGTCACATCCTGGTGCAAGTGCTTCAAGTGACAGGATAGTAGTAATGGTAGTATATTATAGTGTCAATATTCCTTGAATAATTACTCCTCGAACTGTGATGTCAGTTGTTGAACTTGAAACTGACAGAAAAAAAAATATTGCTGTGACCCATTTTGCTTCAAATGATTGCAACTGTGTTTGGGTATGGTTGCAGCCATTACCTTTTACCACTAAACCACTTTCAAAATGAAATTACCTGATGTTATCTGACTTCGCAGTTAAATTACATTTTTGCTTTACAACAAAAATTTAATGTGAGCATAATACATGTAATCTCAATCATCCCAGACCAAAATATTTAGGAGGGCAATTTTTCGCTCTCCTTAATTCTTACAGGAGGGCAGTAAGGAGAGCTAAAAAATCGCTCTCCTGAAATTGCCAAGCCTGCACACACACGTCGAGTGCTCACGAGATGCCTCTGGAGCGGCGATAGAGCCATCGTGTAGACCTTTGTTATCCAGTTTGGCTTGGGTGCTGATTTTCAGTATTTCAAGTGATTGTAGCGACTGACAAATCAACTGCGCACATTCACATCTACACCCCAAGAAAAGAAAAGAAAAAGAGGGGATGGTCAATGCAGTTGTGGCAACCGCGTTGTGTCCTTGGGCAAGACACTTCACCCTCATTGCCCACGTGGGGACACGGTGACATTGTGTACTAAGGCGTAGTGCACATCGATGGTGCACCTGTCTTCAACCAATGCTAACCCTGCTTGTGTGGAGTTGGTATGTTGGGGAGCTGACAGTTGCTCGTAGTTGCTCGGTGGTTCTCTCCGGGTACTCCGGCTTCCTCCACCCGTAAAACTGTCACGGTCATGGTTAGCCATTGTGCAGAAATATGTGACCTTAAACACCAATAAATAAATAAATAACAATGCAGTTGTCCTATTATAAAAGATTTAAAAGTGGAAATGGTTGCTGTTACCAAATGACCAATTGTGAAGCTGTCAAATCCCCCCTTGCAGTTCAAAACGACAACGATCTATAGGAGAATAATGTTTTCTAATTTCGAGGTAGACAAAAAGTGACTTTTAAGAGAAAAAATAAGCTTTTTGAGCTTAGCTTGCAAAGTGTGAAGGTAAATCACACACCTGCAAATGCACGTGGACCAGTTATTTGAAAGTTTGGTAACATATGTTGTTGCCTGAGTGCTAGAATGCCCTATGTCCCCTGTGGGACATAGGACATTCTAGCACTTAGGCGACGATATGTGTCGAAAATTACCAATAATATATACATCCCCCCCTGCACCCGATCTTATTGTCTCTCAACCGGATGAGTCTAAACAAAAACGCCTTTTGTGGTTTCCATATAGTGCCAACGTGCTAACTCCACACAAGCAGGGTTAGCATTGGCTGATGACAAGTGCACCATCGGCGTGCAGTACACCTTAGTACACAACGCCATCGTGCCCCCACGTGGGCAATTGGGATTAAGTGTCTTGCCCCAGGACAACGCGGTCGCCGCAGGTGGCATTCGAACCGAGGACCCCTGGGTTTGCAGCCTGCATCTCTACCTACTGAGCGCTCCCATATTTTTTCATGAAATTCTTTCGATGTTTAATTCACTGTTGGAAAGCTCTCGGATAGCTTATATCAACATATAAACGTATTACATCACACACAGCTTCTATTTGCCATAGGCAAAAAAATCTCTTTTTAATCCTTTTATTAGCCAGATCCTAGTTTCGAAAGAATTATCAAATTCTAACTTAGCAGAAATCACGAAGCTCTTGTCTGTTGGGCGAATGAAAAAACGGTAATGATAATAATAACACTCTGGCCGGCCGCTTTTCTGTCGCGGGTCTCGGGTGAGAAAGTCCTGGTTAACCCTGTAGTCCCAACTGCCTTCCTATTCCCACGCTTCTTCTTTAATCCCCGCACTCGTAGGCGAGCTGCTCGATGACACCCCTTGCCCCATTGTTTCCAATCTCCCCTATTAGCATATTAACCCTCTCCTTTGACTCTCTCACTAACCACATGTCCTTAATTCTCCCATCCCACTTCCCCATTATACTCCCATTGAATCTTATCTTTTTAGACTCGAATTTGAGGTATTCTAGAAGAAAGTGTTCCAGGGTCTCCACCACGCCCAAATTACACATCTGGCACTCCTTTACACTGTTTTTCCCAATTGTTCCCCTCGGCTCCAGGGACCGCGATCTCAGCTTGAACAATGGTGATCCCCCCCCCCCCCCCCAAGGTGCCATCAATGTACTCTTCAAAATCAGGCTTATCTTTATCGCACAGGCCACCCAAAGACCTCTTTGATATGACCCCCTCTCGCCAATTAAGGCTGCCATCCCCCATGACCCTTTCGCTGACGATTTTTTTTTACCTTGGTTTGCCTCAACGTCCAGATCCGAGATCTCCAACGAGTAGTTCTCTATTAGCTCCCTCACTTGGATCATTCATCCTGTCTTGATATTTGAGCTGAAAGTCTATCCTGTCCTTGATCCTCATCCATCCAAGCTCTCCCCTGATTCATTGCTTCTAGTGCTGCGGCATTACTCGACCCCGTTGTCCAACGGCCTGCATCGTTCGGCAGGATTACCAAGCTCTTTACAGCCGTCTGGTTTCGGGGTACCACTTCCATACCATATGTTATACTTGGCAGACCTCCAATTTCTTTTGAGAACAATAGGCGAAAGAGATGTTCGTTCAGCCAATTTGTGTAATCATGGTACGCTCGGAGATTCACTCAGCAAATCGAAGTATAAGGCAGGAGAACTTTGACATCTAGTCTAACATACATTGAGACCCCCCCACCTCCCATAATTTTTACAACTAAATTTTTATTCTTTTCTAAACATCGAGACCTGTAGGGACACAGTTTTATCTGTCATCACTTGCAACAGGCAGTAGATCTCCATGGGACATCGTGGATGATAATATTGTACAATATGCGTGCAGCTGTCGACCTTGCGCTGTCTCCTGTGAGCTGTTATAAATTGGCTTTCCTTTCTTTTTTATTTGATGATTCCATTCGAGTCGGGATATTTTTGCTGAAAAACATAGTGGTCAGGTGCAAAAAAACACGCAAATCGCTGAAACTGACCTTCTATTTTACACTTAGTGCTTCCCCTCCCCCCTCCCCACCCGGACCCTGTCTACCAGGTCACCAACTTGCTTGGATAAACGGGTTGATCCTTAGCGTCATGACCAAAAACGAATTTGACGTCCCTCCCTTCCCTGAATTCTGGATCCTCCACTCAGAAGACTCTTTGTCCATTCTGCGCTGGTCGCCCACATCTCCGAACTGAACACACTGACCAGTGAACAAATAACCCTTTGTTACCGTACCATTCCACTCTTCCTCTTTCCGAAACTCTGTAACAAATGTTTTATTTTTCACTCTCCCCAAGCTATCCTCCCAACACACACCTCTCTCGAGTCGCCCATTTTCATAAAAGTATGTCAGTTGCATCATGGATTTGATAATGAGAGTAACTTACTGGTCGATTAGGTTACAATAAAATGGCCCAGGCATAAACTTCCAGGATCCAGAATTTCTCACTGGTGGGTGAGTGCGTGTGTGTGTGTGGTGGTGGGGGACGGGGGGGGGGGGGGGGGCAAGGGTGGTTGAAATAGTGGTTAGATGTCTGGATAAGTTTGCTTGGATTTATTTTTCAAAAATTGAACAAAGAACTTTTATAATTTGTGGAAACAGACGTGATCATGAAAACACCAGTGATACAGGCTCGGTCGCACATGGTTGATGTTTTGTTTGTGAAGTTTACAAATGTCTCATTGAAAAATTCATGCATCTTCAGTCATTAAATTTTAGATTAAACATTCCTCGCTTAGTAGGCCTTATATGGATTTGGATATTAGCTAGCGGGAACACTCATGTTTTATTAGAACTGTGTTTGGATACCAAATCACAAAGAAAGATTTGGATAAGAGCTCCCCCAACAACATCCTTCCCCACCATGTGCCTATATCCCAGAAGAGCCTAGGGTTGTAGTGGTAGGTGTAGTGTACCTGTTTTGGTTTATTTTTTAATTTCCGCCAGTATGTTTCTTTAATTTCTATTGCTGTCATTTTTAGTTTTTTAATCCATAATTTTCTGAAACGTCAATATATCAAGACACTAAACAAGGTAGTCCTCAGTTTGTTGTTTTGTTTCGTCGCCCGAGTGCTAGAATGTTCTATGTCCCCTATGGGACATAGAACATTCTAGCACTCAGGCGACGGTTTGGAAATCTGTCAAAAACACCAGATCAGTGAGTTTTTTTAAATTTATTTATTATGTTATTTCCTTTTCAGTTCAGTTTATGGCAGTGTATGTAATATTAGGGATAGTGAAATATTTCTCTACTGATGAAATTTTTATAAAAAATTCTTATCCATTTCCATTCAAGATTCTCTTCTCACACCATGAAAATATTTCCGCAGTGAAAGTTCACATGGTGATCTGTGTTGTCTGTGTTCACAACTTGCTTCTGTCTGTAAACGTCAGTAGTCTGTATTGGATATTGGTTTCTGTTTTCATTATCATAATCAATAACATCGCACATACACATTGCATGGGTATTAGGCTGAAACGTCAAACGGCCAATTTAACTTGTTGGGCTCTTTGACACCTTACTTTACACCTCATTTTGACCCATTTGTAATTGTCAGATGATCCTGAAATAAACTTTGTTGAACAGGTTGTTTCCCGGAGATTGGAGATGTGAAATTAACTTCAATTTGATTTTTTTACCCGTTTGGTTCCTTTTCTCAGATCACGCCCCATATGAATTCAGGAGATTTTGTATGTCGGTATGGGTTAGTGGGCCTTACAGTTTTGTGGTCGTGGATCTGACAAAAACAAATGCCACGGAAAATATATGTACGGATTTGATGATTTGTTTTTGTAATATATGATAATAAATAGAGAAAAATATAATATTAACCCTTTACAAAACATAATGGCCAATTAATTTTCATTATGTTTTCATTTTTTGTTTCAAAAACCTAGGTTATGACCCCTGGTTGGAACCTATCTTTTTGAGACAAATAATGAAAAAATTAGTTATTCAAGAATTTTTTGCAAGTGTCGCCTTCTTTCCATGTTAGGTAAAGGGTTAAATAGATGTAAAAATAGAAATGAAGAAAGAATAATTATTAGAATTTTAAAAAAAAATGTTGCAAGAATATGAAACTCAATTATAAGAAAGGATAGCCAAGAACATGGAAAGAACAACCAAAAATACAACCATGAAAAATTTCAATCATGGTGATTGATGACAAGAGTTGACTCATGATGAAATTCAATCCTGGGTGGGCGCGTTTAGGTTCAGGGTTGTTCAAATCCATTCCTTAGTGTTTTACCATAAAATTTGCCTTTCAAACTGCAGTGAAAAAATAACCTTTGGAAGTTTTTGGCAAATTGAAAAATTTCCTCTTTTACCAATAATATCCATTTTCCATGTTTATCGCATTCAAAAGCTAAAAAATAATGTCAAACACAAATACAATCTTAATTTCTGTACTTCAATCATTAAAGATATAATTAAATAAAAAATATATACACTTTTCATTACAATATTTCAACTAAAACGTAAAACAGGTAGTTGGATATACTTGGTGCTTAGCAAACTTTGAGAAGTGCATATTGCATATGATTTATGCAGATCTGTCATACGACTTACAGTACGTGGAGAGTGTATTACCACTAAATCACCCGCAAAGTGGAGATTCCACCCAAGTAATAATTGCGAATTTGTTGCAGAGCATAACAATCACAAGCAAAGTTCCAGCCAATGGACCTCCGGGTTAAACCCGGAGGTCCATTGGCTGAAACATTGCTAGTGTTTTTGTCCATATGTACAGAATTTGAAAGTGATACTTTGGGTGATAACTCCACTCCGCGGGTGATTTTGTTACAATCCACTCTCCACGTACTGTATGGAGAATACTGTAGAATCCAATAGAAATGGATTCTACATGATTCTACATTCCACATGATTCACTAAAATCCTACATATATTCGACTGTATGTAGGCATACATATAAGCTTCATAATTCTATTGAATTCAATGGAGACGTCCCAACATACTTTTGCTAAAATCTTACTTGCAGCTGATTGTATGTCGGCACACATTCCCAATTCATTTCTACACTATTCTGCATTTGATTTTATGCAGAACTACCCCTTCTGACCGAACCAAGTCTTTTGTTGTTTTTTTCTCTCAGATTTCATCGGTTGATTTGTGGATGTTTATGCAAAGAATATAGCTTTCGCATGGATGAAAGAAGAGATCTCGCATCCCAATGTTGATTCTTATTTCTCCACTATAATTGAGATTGTTTCCTGTGATGGATTCATATTCGTGTAGAATAGTGCTTTTCATCTTTAACTATTCCTTCTCTTATGTTTAATATATGCATTATCGATGATGTTATTTATTTCTTATTTTGTTTATAAAAAATTATTTTATTAATTTTAAATTAGTTTTTTTTATTCTTGTTTATATTATAAGCTGCAAAAATACTCTTATGATTACGTAGAGGTCTTTTGTAATTCGTTTTCGTAGAATTTGCCTGTGATTGTTTCGGTTAAATCTTTTAGCTTGTGTGTGACTGGATCCATGTGAAAGACTTGACTCACTATGAAGATGCCGTTGGTCCATCTGGCAGTGTAGCCTTTCTCGAAGTGATTCTTCAACTTATCTATTCTAACTCGACCGCCAACTACGATCGAATTAAAATATTTCGTAGTAAATATTAAATTTGCGTGCGTTTTGCCTGGCGGCACTCATTCTATGAAGATAGAGGTTCGTGTAAACTTTATTTTCGCTTTTAGCAATGCTCACTTCCATTGGGGTCAACTTGATTTGATAGAGCGGTGGCGAGCATGGTTATATTCTGCCCTGAGAGAGTCCAAAATGTCGAGGTATTTCTGATTGGAATTGGGTGTGAAATACTTGAATTTATTTTACTTCATGGTTCTATTCAATCGCTCGACGACTTTGGCTTTCAGTTCACTTTCTGTTGAATAGATGTTGATTATTTTGTGATTGGAAGGATTGTAGAATTCTGTGCCTTTGTCGACCCACAGTTTCTTGGGTTTTTGACTGGATGCTTCGAAGATGTTCTTGAGAGCTCGAGCCACGCTCTTGCCTGATCGTAAATGAGTATAATTAATTACCAAGTTCTTTTATTTCTATTTTCCTTACTTCTTATTTATATTATATTTCTCTCATGATTACATAGAGGTCTTTTGTAATTCGTTTTCGTAGAATTTGCCTATGATTGCTTCGGTTAAATCTTTTAACTGGATGTTTCGGTTGTTCCACTATTTTGAAGCCAGGAGGCACGTTTGGAAAGAACAAATTGATCATGGGTTGAAAGAACAAATTGATCACAACCATTGACATAACTGTCGGATATCACGTCCAGATTGAGTAGAATCCTATTGATGGAGAGAAGGGAGTGCGGTGGCTCTGTAGGTAGAGGTGCAGGATGCAAGCCGCGAGGTCCTCGGTTCGAATCCCACCTGCGGCAACCGCGTTGTGTCCTTGGGCAAGACACTTCATCTCCACTGCCCGCGTGAGGGCACGATGACGCCGTGTACTAAGGCGTACTGCACGTCGATGGTCTTCAACCAATCTAACCTTACCTGTGCTGCAGTGCGGAGTTACGAAGTTGGGGAGCTGACAGCTGCTCGTCGTTGCTCGGTGGTTCTCTCCGGGTACTCCGGCTTCCTCCACCCGTAAAACTGTCGCGGTCATGATTAGCCATTGTGCATAAATATGTGACCTTAAACACCAATAAATAAATAAATAAATAAATAAATAAATAAATAAATAAATAGATGGAGAGAATGTTGACTAATCATTCTGCTTCCACAAGTTTGCCATTGTAAGTTTTCCGATCGAATCCCAACAGACTGGGAGCGCGGTGGTTCAGTGGTAGACTGGCGAACTTCTATGCTAGAGGTCCCGAGTTCGATCCCCGTCCGGGACGACCCGCTTTGTGTCCTTGGGCGAGGCACTTTATCCCGGATGCCTACATGGGGGCACGATGACGCCGTGTACTAAGGCGTACTGCACGTCGATGGTGCACATGTCTTCTCGTCCCCTGAGTTCCAATGTGTTCTCTGTGCCTGTAGGCACATAGAACACATTGGAACTCAGGGGACGAGTTGCTCGTCGATGCTCGGTAGTTCTCTCCGGGTACTACGGCTTCCTCCACCCGTAAAACCGCCACGGTCACGATTAGCCATAGTGCATAAGTAGCCATAGTGCATGGCTACTTATGCACTATGGCTAATCGTGACCGTGGCGGTTTTACGGGTGGGGGAAGCCAAGTCCTGTTCCCAGAACAATGACATTGGCACTTCATCTATCACTTTGTCTCGATTTACAATTATTGCATGGGTGGAATATTCACCCCGTGGGTGATTTAGTGATTATACACATACTGTAGATTCATAAACAGAATCGTCTTCCCACTTTCTGATTTACCTACCATGACACCCCATTATGCTGCCCGCGAAGAAGGGGTCAGTACAAAACTTGTTCTTCAATTCGTTCTAAGACAAATCTTGGATATCAATTTTTTTATACTATAACCCAATGACCCAGACTAGCTGGTGCCAACTCAAAAATATCCAGGGCCAAACACAAATTTTGCCCCCCCTCCCCCATCCCCACAATTTGCATGCAAAACCGAACATTAAAAGTCCCATCTGGCCCTCCGTACATTTACTTATGTAATCACCAATAAATAAATAAATAATACTGGTGAGACTGTTTTCTTGTCTGAAATCTATGGAATAACCGGGATTTGTATTCATGTTTATTCTCAGAGTGTTCAGACTGCTTAGAATGTGAATCGCTTTGTCTCCTCCACCCTGGATCTTCATCTCTTGATGAATGTAGTCGTTTAGATCCACAATGTCATAACGTCATTTGGGAATATTAATAGTGAACCAATCTGTTCCATTGCTGTACCTGAACACGTTCCTTTCCGTGATGTTTGGAAAAGAATAATACATTTCGAGATTGACAAAAGCCATTTCGTATTTCCTGCTCTTCTTCAATTCAAATGGAGGATCGATTTTTTTTTTGTGATTAGCATATTATCACTCACCATGATTTGAAAAGAATCCTTTGATCTCGTATTTTCGATTATTGTTTCTAATCGTTCTTATGACATTTTTCTATATTATTTTTTTTATTCCACTATTATTATTTTTTGTTTTGTATTTAATATTTTTTTTTCTTTAGTATTTTTTTTCCTTCTTGTATATGTTATTTATTAAAAAAAATAGTGATTCATTCTCAATTTGGATTATGAGATGAATGTTCTGGAAGCTAAATCACATTGAAATCCCATGTCAATATTTTCCGTTATGTTTTCCACTGGTCAGATCGATGATGAAATGTGCGTCATCCCACACCTTTTTACAGAATCTTCTGAATTCTTCTTTGTTTATATCGTTGGCCACGTGATCGCAAAAGATGCGATTCAGATTTTGAGATCTTGTTAAAACAGACAGAAAAAGTTGTCATTTTCTCTGACGGTTTCTCTTGGAAGTCTGAAGTAATTCTATGACAGAAACAATCGACGTTGCTCTCACGACCTCTCAAGTAATAATCATCACATCGTTGTGTTTCTTAAGTAACAGATCGTCGAAAATCTTGAGATTTTTGTTATTGGAATCCGGTTCCATGGGATCGGGCACATCTTCAGCATTCTCGTAAAATCGTGCTTCAATGTCCGAATTGTGTATTTTGCCATGTTTTGCCGAGTCCTGTTCCCAGAACAATGACAATGGCACTTCGTCATCTATCACTTTGTCTCGATTTACAATTATTGCATGGGTGGAATATTCACCCCGTGGGTGATTTAGTGATTATACACATGCTGTAGATCCATAAACAGAATCGTCTTCCCACTTTCTGATTTACCTACCATGACACCCCATTATGCTTCCCGGGAAGAAGGGGTCAGTACAACTTTTGTTCTTCAATTCGTTCTAAGACAAATCTTGGATATCAATTTTTTTATACTTTAACCCAATGACCCAGACTAGCTGGTGCTAACTCAAAGATATCCAGGGCCAAACACAAATTTTGCCCCCCCCCCCCCATCCCCACAATTTGCATGCAAAACCGAACATTAAAAGTCCCATCTGGCCCTCCATACATTTACTCTCTGTGAATGCGCAGACGTCAGAAAGTGACCGGAATTGGCGCCAACATCATTCTTTGTTTGACCCTCAGTCAGATAACAAACTGACATCTGTGCTTTTAAATCCCAGTTTTAATGATGCCAGACACACATCAATGGTGAATTTGGTGGATCCAAGGACATAACTGGATGATGGAAGGAAGAAACGGTGGTTTGAAACGTTCAGGGCTGTAACGTTATAATTTTTATAAAAAAATATTCCATGTTCCCTATTTTCGGGACATGGGCCTGACGTCATCATTCTTGCTAATGATTTTTCCACTGTTTGTAAAGTGTTCCTTCCCTATCCTTCCTTGAAGCCCCCCCCCCCCCCCCCCCCTCCAGTTAAACTCCCAAGCTTTTTGGCTTGTTGTATTAAAAAAAATTATAAATGTTTTAGGAGTTTGACGTGTTACACAGAATGTTTATTCTGTATATCCCACGGTTATGTCCTCACCCTAGGGGTGGTTAGGCGTTTTTGGTCATGCACCATACATCCGATGCATCGTTTTTTCTTCTGATGAAGATTTTGCTTTACATCGGATAGTTCAAAATCTATTACCGACTTCGGGCCTTTTTTATGCCTGGAGTCTTGTTTCCAGCTTTTCTGCTGACGCTGTTTACATTGACAACGCTCTGTTAATATATGTAGGTTCCTATTTATTATCATTATGAAAACGTATTGCTCAAAATGCAAGGTGAGGAAGCATTTCCTCTGATTTACATGTTGGTTGCCTTGCTTGTTGTCAATGTACTCCCACTAATTATTGATCAACCTGTGTCGGGTGGGATGACAAACGTTAGAGACGGGCGTCACGATACGTTTGAAGCGTCGAGAGGTCACTGCCGGTCCTCTCACCATAGAGTCATTCTCGTTTCTTAGTTTCTATTTCAGAGGAACAAGGACATGGTGATGTATACGTGACGCCTAGAGACAGTGTGTTGCCGTCGTCGCATTTGGATGATCAAACAGAGCTAGCGACAAAGGTGCTCATGAACAATGGACAGGGCTATAAACCACAAACCAGTGGTTTCAGTTCCCTGTCGCCAGCTTGCGCGACCGGTGAAGCGTTACTCCGTCCGTGGGTACCGTGACACAGGGTGTGCCCGTTGCGGTCTAAGAAGTGGATTGGGTAGAGAGAGCACCTTAAAATATAAACAGGCTCACCCAGCGACGACGGAACAAAAGAAGAAGCCGGAAAGTTCATTGGGAAGCTCGGCCAGATGTGGTGATTAGGAACTTGTGTCAGTCGGAGCATACGTCCACGCTTCCCGTCCGGGACGCTCCGATCAGTTCACAGCCGGCGTCGGCATCTTCCAAGCACACACGACCGCACCTTAGCTACACGGCTTCAGATATCCAGCCCAAATCGCCGAGAAGGAACCACTCATCGTCAGGAAGTCGGACTATCCGGTAGCTAAGGAGACGAGGCCTCATTTATCGGGACGTCCGGAGAAAAAAAACCGTCTCGGACACACTGTCCCGGGGGCAGGCGGAGGCCAGAAAACAGAAGACCGCTGCTCCCCAGGCCTCCGGACGGACTTGCTGGGGAGCTCGGTGGCTCAGTGGTAGACTGTTGGACTTCTATACTAGATGTCCCGAGTACGATTCCCGACCGGGACGACCCGCGTTATGTCCTTGGGCAAGGCACTTTATCCCGATTGCCTACATGGGGGCACGATAACGCCGTCAACTAAGACGTACTGCACGTCGATGGTGCACATGTCTTCAACCGCTGTAATCCTGCTTGAGCGGAGCTTGAACAGAGTTAGAATGTTGAGGAGCTGACAGTTGCTCGGTGGTTCTCTCAGGGTACTCCAGCTCCCTCCACCCGTAAAACTCACGGTCGTGATTAGCCATCGTGCATAAGTATGTGACCTTAAACCTCAATACATAAGTAATAATAAATAAGGGACTTGCTGTCGCAGATTGCGCAGCTCATCGCAGCATCCCAGCAAGTGCAGAAGCAGCCGACTGCAGTCTCAGAACCTGAGCTGTCGGATGGTGCTGGGTCGGTCCAGTCATCTGCAAGTTCAGATGCCGCTGACCGTGAATTTCAACAGTCGGATGGTGAAAGGGATATGGAGAAGAATTACCCTTTCCTTTCGGAACAACACATGGTTGTGATGAATTTAATCCTTCAACATTTATTTGGATTTTATCACTACTACCCTATACAGACTTTTAATGATCTTAATTCTTGTTTAACAGCTTTCCTTTTGTTGCCTGTCTGCGTTGAACATCTTGATGTACTCGTTTTTAATGAAATGGTTGGTTGAATGGCTGCCACGACCTGGCACTTCCCATAAACATTCGACGGGTCAATCCTCCAGCGGTATGCGTTAGCATCAACGCTGGGGGAGTATACTGCTTATGTACTTCTGGTGCTGTTCGCTGGATATCTGCGACATAACCCCCCAGGTTGGGCTCGGAGTAAGGGTGGAAGTCATGAGCAGTAGAATTTTCAATAATATTAATATGGCTACCCAAATTCCAAAAAAAAAAAACAAAAAAGAACTTATGAACTTGACTTAACGGACTCTGATTCTGACTCTGATTTTAGAACTGCGAAACTCACACAAAGCTGGCCAAAATTCATAATAATTATTTCTGCAGATGGGGATAAAAAGGCAACAGATATAAATCCGTTTGCCTTAGAAAAAGCCATTAAGGGAATAGCTGGTGATGTTGAGAATGTTACAAAGTTACTGGTTGAATGCAGAAGGGAAATGCAGGCCCTCAGTTTACTGAAAATGAATCAACTAGTCAATATGGAAGTAAACGCCTTTGCTCATAAAACACTTAACACTAGCAAAGGTGTTGTAAGAACACGGGAACTGTCTGGCATTCCTGAAACTGAAATACAGATTGAATTAAAATCGCAGGGAGTGAGCCTAGTTAAAAGAATAGAGATAAAAAAGATGGCAATCTAATACCAACCAATACTTATATTTTCACATTTAATACAGCACAGCCACCAAAATCTATAAAAGTTGGTTATATGAACATCAAAGTGGATCTGTACATCCCAAATCCACTTCGATGCTTCAAGTGTCAAAAATATGGACACGGTCAAAATAATTGTCGAGGACAAACGATATGCTTCAGGTGCGGCCAGCAACATCAAGAGCCATGTAACAATCCAATAAAATGCGTGAACTGTCAGGGCAATCACAGTCTGGAAAAAAGAAAAAGCTATTCAAAAAATAAAATGTGAAAAACAAATCAGTTTTCAGGAAGCCAGAGATATTGTTACATCAATGCCTGTCTTGAATGCATCAATTCCATCATATGCTACAGTAGTACAAAAAAAAAAATATCAACAAATTCTACAGAATGCCAGACACAATATACATGGCTCAAGGGCACAATTCCATCTTTGCTTGAGGCCTTTACAATAGAACATAGTACTCCACGAGAACCAAAGTCGACTCAAACACCATCAGCCTCACAATCAACAACAGAAGAACTGAAAACAAATCAGAAGAAAGAACAAAATAAATCCAAACCAGACGAGAGAAAAGGGAAGGAAGCAAAATCAGAAGAGAAAAATGACCAAAGTAAACCGAAATCAAAACCTGAAAACCAACCTCTTAGTCAGAGTCAGAGAAGAAACCAGGAAAAAGCCAAAAAGAAACTAGAAAAAGCGAAACAATTTTCAGACAGAATACCTAAAGCTCTTCAGGACCCAATTACCCGCAACAGGTTTGAGGGTCTTGAAGCAATGGATGTCGGTGAGTGCATCGACGAAACGTTCGGGCACTCACGCTCGAACTCCTCTCAGAATAAATCCCCACGTAAAACATCACCAAAGAAAAACACGGGGGCAATTTCGCCCATACGTCCACCATCCAAATCACCTCTCAAACATGGATAATGCACCCAAACAAAATATTATACAGTGGAATTGTCGAGGTTTTAGAGCGAATTTTAATGAACTAGGTCTATTAAGCCAAAAGTATAAACCTGCTGCTTTTTGCCTGCAGGAGACGCTTTTAAGGAAACCCGAGGCTCAAGATCATTCAGCCTTTAAACATTATACACCGTATAATGCCTGGGCGGATGATAATGACCTTCATATTCGTGGAACATCTGTTTTGGTTAGAGACGATATCATTCACAGTTCTGTACCTTTGAATACAAATTTACAGGCTGTGGCGGTACGCCTAACTTTAGACAAAACAGTTACACTTTGTTCAATTTACGTTTCACCAAGTAAAGCCCTACAACTGAATGATCTTGAGCTATTGGTCCAACAGCTCCCAATTCCATACATATTGTTGGGTGATTTTAATGCACATAGCCCTCTTTGGGGAGCTTCCTGCAGTCAAGAAGACGTAAAAGGTAAAACTGTAGAAGAGTTCATTACAAAATATGATCTGTGTTTGTTTAATGATGGTTCAGACACTTATCTGCACCCGCATCTGGTTCGTATACATCGATTGATCTTTCAATTGCATGCCCTTCTATCTTTCTCGATTTTTCGTGGAAGGTAGAAGATGACTTGTGCGGGAGTGATCACTTTCCAATTGTGTTGGAGAGTGTAGTTCCGGCGGACGATGAGAGAGTGCCCCAGTGGAACTTTAAAAAGGCTGACTGGGACACTTTTTCATCGCTTTGTTCTGAACGCCTCTCACGGGAGAAATTTCAAGATAGTGCTGACCAAATAGAACATTTTACAAACGAGTTGCTTGACATTGCAAACACAGTCATTCCTAAAACCTCGACAAATCCAAAACGTTTCACCAAACCATGGTTTGATAACGAATGTAAACAGGCTATAAAGGATCGCAAGAAAACTGAACGGGAATTCAACAAATCACCATCCACAATTAATTTAGACAAATTACGTATAAAACGGGCAAAAACAAGACGACTAATTAAACAAAAAAAGAAATCTTCCTGGGAAAATTATGTTTCAAAGCTGATCCAAAACACCCCCATCAACAAAATTTGGAACATGATTAAAAAAATTAAAGGCAAAGAAACCAAATCAACTGTACAACATCTAAAAGACAACAACACGCTTATCACATCAAAAAAAGAAATTTCAAACAAATTGGCCTCCACATTTTCGAAACATTCGTCATCTGAAAACTGTAATCCAGAATTTATCAAAATTAAAAAACAGCAAGAAAAACAAAAGCTCAAATTTACCTCCAACAATTTAGAAGATTATAATGAACCTTTCTCTATGGAAGAGTTAAATAACTCTTTGCATAGAGCAAAGGATACTGCCACCGGACCCGATGAAATACATTACAAAATTTTAAAGCATCTACCACGATCATCACTTGAACTTTTACTGTCAGTTTTCAATGAGATATGGATGACTGGCCAGTTTCCACCTTCTTGGCATAATGCTACAGTAATTCCCATTCCAAAGCCTGATAAAGATCACAGCAACCCAAGTAATTATAGGCCTATCGCTTTAACAAGTTGTCTGTGTAAAACCATGGAAAGGATGATCAATGATCGACTTGTCTGGTTTCTGGAATCGAACAATCTACTTGAGAATGTTCAGTGTGGTTTCAGAAACCAGAGAAGTACTGTGGATCATTTGGTTAGACTAGAAACGTTTATACGAAATGCCTTCGCCAGAAAAGAACATGTGGTCGCCATCTTCTTTGACCTGGAAAAGGCATATGACACAACGTGGACGTATGGGATTTTAAAAGATCTTTTTAACATGGGGTTGAGAGGGCGTATGCCTCTTTTTATGGAAAACTTTTTAAAGGACGGCCAGTTCCAGGTTCGTGTTGGGTCAACGTTATCTGATCCTCACGAGCAGGAATTGGGGGTCCCTCAGGGTAGTATTTTATCTGTTACCCTATTTTCAATTAAAATTAATAGTATCATCGACGCAATTGAAAATATGGTAGATTCGTCTTTGTATGTCGATGACTTTTTGATCTGCTATGGCAGCAAAAAGATGAATGCTATAGAGCGCAAACTTCAGCTGTGTTTAAATAGGATTCAAAAATGGGCTATCGAAAATGGTTTTAAGTTTTCAAAGACAAAAACGAATTGTGTTTATTTTTGCAAACTTCGGAAACATCACCTCGATCCGGAGTTGAAAATTGATGGTAGTCCTATTAAAGTTGTTAAGGAAGTGAAATTCTTAGGTTTGTTGTTTGACAACAAACTGAATTTCACTTCCCACATAAAACAACTAAAAGTTAAATGTAAGAGAGCACTGAACCTACTGAAGGTTATTGGTAGCACTGATTGGGGTGCTGACCAAAAGACTTTGCTCCATCTGTATAGATCACTTGTTCGATCAAAATTAGATTACGGTTGTATAGTATATGGTTCTGCAAGGAAATCATATCTCAAACCACTTGATGCAATTCATAATAGTGGCATTAGAATTAGTCTAGGGGCTTTTCGAACATCCCCAATAGACTCGATGCTTGTTGAAGCAGAGGAGCCTTCTCTCGAGAAGCGTAGAATTAAATTATCTCTCCAGTATGTGTCTAAACTTTTGGCCAATCCTTCAAATCCTGCTTATAAATGTGTTTCAGACCCTTAAAATGCTGAATTTTATAACCGCCACCAGAAACACATTCCTCCATTGGGAATAAGAATCAAACCCCATATGGAGTCTGCCAAAATTGATTCTGATTCTATAAAAGAAAACCGTAAATCACACATTCCTCCTTGGCATCTTAAAAAACCTACAATTATTTTGGACCTTGCTTCTTCCAAAAAATCTGATACCAATTCCTTGCAGTTCAAACAAAAATATGCCGAAATAAAGTCCAGGTATAGTGCATACACAAGGATCTATACAGATGGATCTAAAGATGGTGACAGGGTATCATCAGCTGCTGTTGTTGGTGATCATGTCGCCTCAATCAGAATACCGAATCAGAGTTCTATTTTCACAGCTGAAGTTAAAGCTATTCAACTCGCACTTGAGCACACCGAGAATGCACAGGAAAGAAAGTCGATCATCTTCTCCGACTCTCTTTCCTCTTTACTTGCTTTACTCAACCCCAAGTTGAAGAACCCTCTCATTCTGGAACTTCGTGAAAAGTTATCAACTCTCATGTCTGACCAATATGATATCGTGTTTTGCTGGTTACCCGGACATGTTGGTATCGCTGGTAACACCAAAGCAGACAGTGCAGCAAAACAGGCTTTAACCAAGCCTCTCACTGATTTTAACATCCCTTTCAGTGATTTTAAACCGCATATTAGTAATTACATCAAATTTCTGTGGCAGACGGAATGGGATGGGGCGACAAATAATAAGCTCCATCGCTTCCGACCAGATATTTTTGATCACTACCCGTCTAGTAACCTTTGTAGAAAGGATCTTGCAGTATTGACGCGGTGTCATATTGGTCATACAAGACTAACACATTCCTTTTTGTTGGAGGGTACTGTGCGACCAGAGTGTGTTCCCTGCCAGCAGGTGTTGTCAGTGGAACACATTCTTTTACATTGTACTGATTTTAATCATGTCAGAGGACAGTGTTTTTCTGTAGGATCTCTGAGAGATCTTTTTTATCGTACGAGCCCGAATATGATTCTCGCATTTTTGAAATCAATCAACCTTTTTAATAAATTTTAAAATTGTTTTTATTATCTTCAACTAGAGTCTTTAAGACTTACATTCACCTGGTTGATTTGTGAGCTATTCATATTTCTTGTTTCTTCACGCATCACTGTTCATACTACATTGTCTTTATCATTTTTATTATAGTTGTTTTTACTCATCTTTGTATTTCATTAGTGTCATGTTTCCCTTTTATCGTTTTCTCGCCACGATATAGCCTTAGCTGCTGATGTGGCGTTAAGCACCAATAAATAAATAAATAAATCCTTCAACACTACGATTTTTAGAGTCTGCTTCTCTTGGTCCGACGTCTCGACTTCATCGTAACGAGAAGTCGGATCTTGCTCCGTCCAAGTCGTTCATTCACTTGGGAATGAGCTTCAAGACTCACAACAATCTGCCGTTACCCAGAGCGAAATTAGTCAGTTGTTATGCTAGCTTTTGTCTACACTCAGACACATTTAACAGCGAATCAGAATGCTGCGACCACTGGGAAGAAACCGCTGGCGTCGTTGAACGCTGACTTTTTCTGGACAAAGGAGGAGGTCCTGTTTTCCGGTTCAGTCTAATCAGGTGTCGTAACTTTACCGTTTGCTGGACTACGTTCATTTAAAACGGTCGGGGAAGATGTACAGAGAGTTCCTCTGCGTTTGAATGAACAGGCTGAGGACCTAGACATGTCCTTAACTTCGTCATTCACTATTCGCTCGGACACAACTGAGACGGCAATTTCTTCAATCAGCTCGAATTTGGACGCGCATTTTTCGCTTGCGCAGATCACCTCCAAGAGCTATGGCGCAACGTCTCAAAGGAAAGGAATTTGAGGACGTTCGTACCTCTTTAAGAGTCCTTTCCAGGGCTGTTATGATTACCACGTATAACTCTGCCTCAACATTGGCTAATTTGGAGTTAATCAGACGTGACGGAGCCCTTACGTCGTCATCTTTAATAGATGACAAGGTGAAAAACTCTTTACGGGTAGCTCCTGTATCTGGACACTAAGTTTTTGACGATAAGCATTCATTGATTTATGTCCAAGCTACGAAGAAAGCGTCAATACTCTGCTCCTTAAGTCGGCGTCTAATCGACCCGTAGTAGCAGAAAAGAGTAAGGGAGACGTCCTAGACATAAATCGTCTAAAGGGGACTCCTCGCGAGAGTATTGGATCCCCCCTAAAATTACTCTAGGGATCGTCAATACAGCGACCCGAGAAGGGGGCGTAGGTCTGATCGAGACTACCGTTCAGACGCCCCTAAGCCGGCTGGTCGCGGCTCTTCGCGAGGGGGACGTAGTTTCTCCTCCCGTAAGCCTCGCAGGTACTGCAGGTGATGGTCAGGACCTCTGTTGCTTGGCAGTTGGCGGAAGGTTATCAAGATTTGTATCAAACTGGATAACTATTACAGAAGACCAGTAGGCGAGAAGTGTAGTCTCGGACCGCCTACGGCTATCGTTCCGAGCGAAACCAACACCAACATGATGTCCGCGATGAGAAAAATATGCGTCAAATCCTTGCATAAGAGAGTCTCTCCAATCGGAGATAAAGGCTCTCTTGTGAAAGGAAGCAACAGAGGTCGTCGAGAACTAAGATTCTCTAGGATTCTGCAGTCACCTGTTCATCGTACCGAAGCCAGACAGCTCGTTCCGACCGGTAATAGACTTCAGCTGGATTGCAAGTTAATCATGGCTCTAAACGTTTATTTATGGTAATCATTCAGTCGATAAAAGCGAGCGTTTGAGTGATCGACTATGCGGCAAACATAGATCAAGGGATCCGTACTTTCATGTCCTGGTATATCCGGCTTTCAGAAAGTACCTACGGTTCGCCGTTCAAGGAAAGTATATCAGTTCCGAGCGATGTGCGTCGGTCTGAATCTAGCGCCCTGGGCGTTCACTCGAATGATGAACTCCGTAATGTCTCACTTCCGAGCTCATTCGTCTGCGGTAACGTCGGCTAACTTGAACGACATTCTTCAGATATACGGCATCGAATAACTCCTCTTCAGAACGATGTTTGGAGTCTGCTTCTCTTGCTCCGACGTCTCGGCTTCATCGTAAAGAGAAGAAGTCGGGTCTGGCTCCGTCCAAGTCCTTCATTCACTTGGGAATGAGCTTCAAGACTCACAACAATCTGGTTCGTCTGCCGTGACCCAGAGCGAAATTAGTCAGTTGTTATGCTCGCTTTTGTCTACACTCAAACGCATTAACAGCGAGGGAATTTATGCGACTGACGGGGATGTGCGGAGCGGCTTCGGATCTTATTCCGATGGGTCGCTTAATCACACGTCCCCTCCAGATATTCTTTATCCAGAACTGGAGTGTGAAGACGCGTTCGCTCGAGACCAGTATTGTTTTAACGGATCTAGTAAACAAAGGGTCCAGATTTTGGGCAGATATTCAGTGGTCAATTCAGGGAGTTCCGCTGCAGCTGCCGGATCCGCTTTCACAATTGTGACGGATGCGTGTCAACAGGTTGGGGCGCGACCCTGAGCCCGACAGACTCGAAATGCCAGGGTCTTTGGAGAAACACATAAGAATAAAAGAAATGATGTCAATTTGGTTAGCGCTACAACAAAGGTTTCATTATAGCGGACGCGCATGTTCCGATATAATTGTCGTACAACTCGACAGTGGTAGCGTACATCAGGAACCAGGGCGGCACCCATTCATGTCCGATATGCCAACTAACGGAGATTTTCCTATTACGTCTTGTATCATCATGTTCATCTTTCTATCAGTCATATGTCGGACCGTCTGAACGTACTAGCAGACTCGCTTCTCGGAAATGTCGCCCGTTGCAACTGGAATGGATGCTCAACAAGCCAGTATTTTGACAGTTTTGCTACCAGTGGGATCGTCTCATGACAGATCAATTTGGGACGCACCGGAACAATTAGTTACCGTTATTTGTGTCGCCATGCCCAGACCATTGGGCGCATGCAGTTGACGCTCTGCCGATCTCATGGGAACAGATGGTAGGATACGCGTATCCGCCAATCCATTTGATTCAGTAGATTATGTTTAAGATCAAACATTTTCATTTTGAATCCTAATAGTAGCCCTCTGTCGTCACAGAACACTTGGATCCGTTTTCTCAAGTGTCTACTATGGGACGCTCCCCAGAAGCTTCCTCCACGAGAGAACCTTCCTTATCAGGGGAAGGTTTTGTTCTTCGGGTCCTTCTCCGCCCATAGTGGGATAATGAAGTCGGTTAGACGTGAGGGAACCATTGCGTTTCCTATATTATTTGATTACTAACACAGGAACGATTTAGTAGTGCGGGTGAGGAGATTTCGATAGCACTTCGAATCCCCCCCCCCCCCCCCCCCCCCCCCCCACACACACATTCTGCTAACGTGTTTAGAGGCAATTACCAGACAAAACGTAGTTTTCTTCCCGCAAGCCTCGTATGGTTTAATACATACATACTATGCATTTCTTCACTTTTCGATTGGCGGCTGGGTCGTGTTCTATGGTGACCTCATGGGCACATCCGCGTTTTAGTTGGATTAGTTTCCTGTGATTCTTTGTCGATTTGTTATAAATGAAATGATTGTGTGATTCTTTTTATAGTACTTTCACGTAGTAAAGACTTTGTTAGGACAGGTTACTCTTGTAATGTCTTACTACAAAATATTTACCAACAAACCCAAAGGTTATTTATTTAAAAAACAACTAAAAAATTATTAGACAGGCATTCTAATTACAAAATAAAATTTATAGTTAACCACAGTTTACTTGTTGTAAACTATACTTGACTCTTCCAGTAGTGAATTTATATTAAAAGAACAAAGTATTATTTGTACTTTTCTCAACACCATCAGTGTTGAGATAGGTACAACTGATACCTCGTTTGGTAAAGGTGTCAAGGTTGACGACGTTCCACTTGATTTGATCAGCCTCTTACAGAGCAGTCTTTGAAATCGTACGTAATGATGGCGACTGTGTTAGACTTCTGGTGGTGCGATAGGTAATTTATTTCTTTTCATTAAAATGTCTTTCAGCCAGTTCAATTAATGTTTTGAGTTTAAACCCTTGTTGGGGATGGTTATAATAGTTTGGCTCGGGATCTAAATTTTCATGCAAAGTTTAGCTGTTAAGGTCAAAGATGGTAAATAGTCTCCGTCGCTAAGTTAAGGCTCGAAAATAAGGTCAAATAAAAAGTTCCACACTGTATTTGATGATTTGTGATACTTTTAAGTTGTTTTTGTTTATACTTATGTTGAGTTGAAATTTAGCTTGGTTAAAAATAAAATACAATTTTTTTAATTGCAGTTGAGACTTGTGTATTTTACCAATTATTCAGTTGTCAATGTATGGTTCTAAAAGGGAGCCAGTTCTTACCCAATAGAACCGCTACATATACGAGCGCATCTTTCATCATAATTAAATTGCAAGCCTTTGGATACCTCGGAGGCTGCATAACCAGTTTACTGGTATTCAGATGATTACATGCTGGATTTTAATGCTCTCGCGCATTATAATTATTAGGCTGACGCTTTATTGTATATTATGGAGCTTTGAAATTATGAATTATTTCGGGGGCGGCCCGTGTCGGAGCCTGTTAATCATACCTACTTTTATTTCTGGATCCAGGTTTCTATTAATGTTCGTACCCAAATCGCATATTCACACGTGTATACGGTCATAGATATCGGATATTGCACGTTGGAGAGTGTTGTTACTGGAATTTATTGTAAACCTGAGTGGGGTCGCCTGTGGGCTACCTCGGAAGTGTGTTTTCTCTCCAGAGATCGTTGAGTGTCGTTCGATTGGACATGTGTATGCTATATATTATATCACCGGTTTTCGACGTATCTGTGTACGTCGTCTGCAGCGTATGTTATCTATCGGGCAATATTAATTACCGGGATCGTCGCTATAGTCTTAACTTCTGAAGTGGCGTTAAGCAGCATTTATCAATTATAAATTAATGCCTGAGTGCCTGTTCGACGAGTATTTATATTGTTTTTTGGTACCGCTCTTACTGATTCCCGAGCGCTCTCCTCTTTCTTTAGAAGATTCCTTCAAAAGAGAGGGGGTGATTTTACCTGTCCACTGGCTTGAGAGGTATGAAACTATGAAGGAAGTTGTGTTGTCCGCAATTATGTCCTGCATACAGCTGGAGTTTTATTGTGTATGGCGTATGTATGTGGGGGATTTTCTCTCATTCTCAGATACGCCATCCTAATTGTGGGGGCTTAGTCCGAACTGGCCATAAAAAATCGGAACTCGTTTTACCCTAATTAGCATAGTCTTCATGCTTAAAATAAGGAATTACTTAAATTGGGCTCCTTATTTAGGGTATGTCTCGTCTATTACTGTATAAAGACACACACATGTAATTCCTAATAATTTCAATTTCCTTTCATCTTGGATTACAGGATTGGAACTATGTTGATCTACTAATTCGCAAGTCCTTGGCCATCCATCTTTTTACGACTCTGCTAGTCTAGGCCATTGGGCTGTAGTATAAAAATATTATAAATTTATAGTAATTTGTATATTTTTTATACTAACCAATGGCCCAGACGGAGATGGCCCTCCCATGAGTGGGCACTCCTCCCTCCCCGCTGAATTGTTATGTAGTGCTCTCTTCTACAAAGAATGATGTTGGTGCCAATTCGGGTCACTTTCTGACGTTTGCGTATGCGTAGAGCGTAAATGTATGGAGGGCCAGATTGGATTTTTAATTTTTGATTTTACATGCAAATTTGGGGGGATTGGGAAGGGCAAAATTTGTTTTTGACTCTAGATATTTTTGAGTTAGCACCAGCTAGTTTGGGTCATTGGTAAGTATAAAAAATATACAAATTACAATGAATTTATATTTTTTTTCAAACATAAAAAAGATTATTGTTTTAATATTATTTTTATTATTGTTTTGAGTACTATTTTTTCTTTTCTTTATTTAATATATAATCTCTTTTTTTCCCATTTCATTTTCCTTTGTTTTGACTTTCGCAATGTCAGTACCACCACCTCCCTTCACCTTCGACATATACCTCATATTCCAGCCTCTGGGATCAGGTCAGTAACTGACATGGATCTGTTGTTAACGCATTAGCAAGCACAATGTATGCTATGCAGCAAAATGTTGTTGCAAGAGAATTACAGAAATCTTTCTTTTATGATTAACTTATATTGTTGACAGAATAAGTCAATGAAGCTTGACCATTATCATTGATAGAATTTGTCAGTGATGCTTGGCCAAATGGTTATTACTGCATAAACCTAACTCATTTGTGGTTTTGAATTATTAACACTAATCAACTTGTCATGCATGTGATGTGCTAGGTTTTGTCAACTGACGGAAACAGCTGGAGTGAAGAAAGTTTGAAGACAAATTTACTACAACATGCTACGCCTGTTATTTGGCACGAAATATTCACTGAAATATAGAATGAGTCTTCACACTTAACGATAATAACTGCATAAACCTTATTGAAACATGAATTATTTTTTATATTTTAATCATATACCAAACTTTACCGACAGTATTCATGAAATATCAAATCATTAACAGAAAAGACTATTCATTACAGAACATGAGTCCCAGAAACCCATCCCCTATACCGATTTTGTTTGGTCACTCAAGCTGTTTCCGTAAGTCGACAAAGTCTAGCTCACCACCTTCCTGACAACTTAATTAGAGGGTGGGGGTATTTAACTCTACTAGTCTTTTGTGTTCCTCTAGTAAAACTGTGGTGTGATGATAAAACGTTCAGACAAATGTTGTGAACTTAATACCAGTTCTCTAGCTAAAGGTCATCGTTCAGTCATATTTGTAGGTCAGACTGATATCGAACAAACAGTAGGCCATAAATTGTCCCGAAACCAACGATGATTGCATCTCTTTCTCTCTCACTCTCTTTGATTTCAGATACTGCAATCGACACAGAGATGTCACAATATATATCATAACCATCACAACTGAAACAGAAGACCACATCCGCCATTGGCACATGATGCAACGATGACAACCAGACAGCATTATCGGGAAGTTCAATGCAACATCAACATAACGCACGGACAGAAGAACCTGAGGCAGACTTCACTCCTCATGGGCGGCTCCAGCAATACGAACAGTAAGTGGCAAACTAAACTGGCCAGATATGATTTCATGGAAACTTCCCCATCCAGAGGAATTTATGTTCGTTAATGGTATAAATCAAGAGAATTATTTAATATTGTCTTTTACGTACTCTCGTTTGACATTGTTAACTTTTATACTTATATGGAAATCTCTTTCTTATCAACCTACCGTACAGTTGTTTACTGCAGGCTTGTACTACAGTGGAAGTCCCTAGCTCGGAAAATATACTCTCCATTTTGATCTCTACCAAGAGATTTTGGGAAGAAAAGTGGTGCAAAAGCACCAAGAAAAATTAGCCAAAACTGGGTCGAGCTTTACTGGCGCACACATAATAGGGGACGCTCTTCTCCTAGTACCAGTCCACAGCTTCCTGTACCAGTGTGCAGTCAGTAACTAATGAATCATTTTTTTTGTCCGCTGGCATGGCGAGACGTCCATTTGCATTAAGAAAGCAGTGATAATTCAACTCGTTGATAATGGTTACCTGTGACTGGAATTAAGGATCTGAGGATCGTATAATAACAGGACTGTGTTTTATATATTCTCGTTATTAATTTCAACCACATTTTTATTGTATTTCATATATTCTCCATGTCTGTGTGCGACTTTCGTGTACCATGCGGTTCAAACATATAATTTTTTGGTTGATAAATTCATGTTGTCCTTTTGGATATTATAATAATTATTGGAGTTAGGTGTCAGTGGGGGGGGGGGGGGGGGGGGGGGGGGGGGGGGGGGGCTGTATGGACAGGATGTCTTTTCTGTCGAGGGCAGAATTCTGTTTTTTGGGGTCCCTGTCGGCCGTCTGGGCTTTGTTGTGTTCCCGCCGGTCCTTTATTTTCTGCCACCTTTCTCTCATAATTTGGGGTGTTTTTCTTTCTACATCTGTTGAGTTAACATTTTCTTCTCCTGCTCTCACCTCTGTTATGCCCAGGACTGTTCCACGAGGGCAATGCCTTTTTCCCAAGCATGCGGTGCGTTCTCGTGGCCGTTCCTCCCGCACCCACGGGGAAGGGAACGCTGTTGTTCGGAGCCTCCAGACACGACCACGTCTGGTGAGAGTTATACCCCCTTGGGGGGGGGGGTGTGCAGCCTTTGCTTGCGGTGGATACTGCGGGAGCTGTTGAGTTGTATGGTAAAGAGGTGCCTAGTTCCGGGACTGTGGTCCCTCTCCAGTCGACATCTGAGGCTGTCACTAAGGTTGTGACTCCTCCTTTGCAGTTGAGCTCGGTTGTTCTCTCCACTTTTCCACCAGTTTCAGCAGCTCCCATCGTATCTACTGCTACTGCTTTTCCATCTGCAACGTCATCGTCACCGTTTCAGCCGGCCTCGGCTTATCCCTGCAGAAGTATGCAGAGATGTCTGGTAGTGTACACATGGGATATCGACCTCAGCCTTCAACTCGGCGAAGTCGGCGAAAGGGGCTGCCGGCCAAACTCTCTGCTGTAGTCTCTCAGCCGTCGAGCCCAGCAGCATACTTTTTTATTTGGCTGTTCCTGGTGGGGTCTCCATAACTCGGGACCGACGCTTTTTGTGCAGCCTGGACCTTCTGTCCCTCAGAGGTCCGCGGTGACTCTCCTGAGTTCCCGCACTGTTGATCCTCGGGGTCCGGTATACCCTGCAGATGTTTCCGCTGCCGCCCGTTGCCCCGCGTAGTGTGTTCTGGAGGATTATTGACCCTTCGCTGGTTCAGAGGGTCACAGGTGAAGCCACTTTGCCGGTTCGTTCCCACGTCAAACCGGCTGCACGGGCTGTGAGCTTCGGGAGACCCTCTCCTTGCTCACTCAGGTTCTTTCCAAGGGTCTTCCCGTTGCCTCCAGTGGGGTTACTAGTGGTTTCCAGGTGCCCTTCGTGGAAGGGGCCGCTTTCTGATCCCCTTGGTGTGCCTACACCATGGGAGTCATCGGCTGGTTTGCCCGTGATGGGTTATGTGTCTTCCGTCTCAGATGATGGGTCAGACATACCAACAGTCTTCTGACTTGGGTGCAGCTCTTGACTTTGTGTTGAGTTGCTTCCAGATCTCAAACCGTCAGACCAGCCGACGGTGTCAGTCAGGCCGCGATCATCGGTCGCGCGCCGCCAGCCCGTGGAGCAACATGCTTCTGGGCGCCTTTGACTGTGCCAGTCGGTACTGGTGGTTGAAGCGTTTGCAGCTTTGGACTCTTCGCTGTGTTCCAAGGCTATGAAGACTTCGTTCTTTGCCAGGGCTGACACCTTTTTGCCTCCAGTGCGTAATCGTTCCTACGATTCCGCCAATCCGTCAGTCTGCCAGAGTTCGATGGTCTTGAATCAGGACTCCACATCCCTAGGGCTTACCAAGCCCAAGTCGGCCGCTATTCTTATTGCGACTCTGGAGTCACTGTTGTGCTTATCAAAAGAGATGATGAGCATGCTTTCTCTCAGATCACGTCGTCTCTGCTTTGGCTGCTTATCTGCCTTCAGATAAGTTTGACGACGTACAGTCTGCTTTGCGTGTGATTTCCAAGGCGCTTATGCATCTTACTTACACGCATGCCTGTAACACGGCTAACTTGGAACTAGTTCACCTGGACGCTGTGTTTGGACACAAGCCATTCCCTTGAGGGGGAGAGCGCTGCTCTTCGATCCACTTCATTGCCAATCCGTTACTTTTTCATGGTTCTGTGGCGACAGTCCGGGATGACGTCATGCATCATTCCACAGATCAGATGCTGCTTCGCCAACTTGATGAGCCTTTTATTGGAGGCAGGGGTCTTTGGAAGCCTAACAATCGCCCTTCTGCTTCTTATGCGAAGCCAAGGGCTTATCCTCCTGCCGGGGGCGCGGTGGTTCAGTAGGCAGAGGTGCAGGCTGCAAGCCGAGAGGTCCTCGGTTCGAATTCCACCTGCGGTAACTGTGTTGTGTCCTTGGGCAAGACACTTCACCCCCGTTGCCCATGTGGGGGCACGGTGACGTCGTGTACTAAGGCGTACAGCACGTCGATGGTGCACTTCTTTTCAACCAATGCTAACCCTGCTTGTGTGGAGTTAGTATGTTGGGGAGCTGACATTTGCTCGCCGTTGCTCGGTGGTTCTCTCCGGCAACTCCAGCTTCCTCCGCCCGTAAAACTGTCACGGTCATGGTTAGCCATTGTGCAAAAATATGTGACCTTAAACCCCAATAAATAAATAAATAAATCCTCCTGCCGCCGCTTCAATTTGTTACTCACGTGGTAAGGGTAGTCGTCGGCAGACCAGATGGAGGACTCAAGATCATTTATCTAATGGAGGAGGTGGTTTCCACTCTCGTGGGCCTCGCTGGTGCTCGAGATGAAGATCCTCAACTCGATTCGTTCCAGGTTGGGGGAAGGATATCAGGGTTCACAGACCATTGGGCCACCGTCACATCCTATCCTTGGGTGTTAGACGTTGTTCGCTCTGGGCTGCGAATATCCTTCCGGAGACACCCAACTCTGTTGAGGGTGCCTCTTCCAATACAAGTTCCATCAGACGTTTCATGTCGGGAGCTTTTGATCACGGAGATAGACAATCTCCCGTCAAAGGGGGTGATCGGTCATCAAGAACATTCATTCAGTGGGATTTTCTTCACGCCTGTTCTTGGAGCCAAAGAAGGATGGTCGACTCCGACCGGTTGTCGATCTGAGAATCGTGAACCAGTCTATCATTACTCTCAGGTTCAGCATGGAGGCTTTCAGGTCGGTTCGCCACGCCATTCAACGGGGAGATTTCGCTTCCTGCGAGACTCTTACTTTCTTGTTCCGATTCTTTGGACATCGCGAAAGTATCTCCGGTTCGCTTTTCTGGGGCGAGTTTACCAGTTCAAGGCCATGTCTTCGGCCTCAACCTGGCTCTTTGGGTCGCATGTGATGGTCTTCCATCGCACACAATCCAGGGTGACTACTTCTGCATATCTCCAGAGGCACTCTAATTCTGCTCTTTTGGAGTCAGATGTCGGTACATTGTTGAGCTTGCTCACATCGCTAGTCTTCAGAGCCAACGAGGAGTAGTCGGACCTGGTCCCTTCTCAGTAGTTTTGGCGTCTGGAGATGGACTTTCATACTAAGCTGAATACAGTGGAGGTTTCCCGGTCAAGGGCTGTGATTCGCTCAGCTTTCGCCCTGACTCAGTCCATGTCCGCAACAGCTCAGAGCATTCCCCGGCTGCTCGGTCTATGCGGTTTGGTGACGGACCTCATTCCTCTCGGTCAGCTGCATGTCAGACCTCTCCAACACTTTCTGCTCAGTCGCTGGAGGCCGAATGTCGATGTTCATGATGTGATGCTTCAGTTACCAGCCTCTCTTCATTGTCACCTTCTGGGCGGATGTTCAGTGGATTATGCAGGGAGTTCCGTTGAACTTGCCCACGTCCGATCTTGTTCTGATGGCAGATGGCAGCGATCTCGGATGGGGTGCGACGTTGGATCCACTGGGTCTTTCCCTTCAAGGTGTATGTGACCAGGATCAAGCAGCTCTTCACATCAACCAGAAGGAATCTCTTGCTCATCTTCTGAGCTTCCGGCACTGGATCCCCCACCTTTCGAATTGTCAGGTCCTTCTGTTGTCTGACATTTCGACAGTGGTCGTTTACATTCGGAACCAGGGTGGCACGCGCTCAGTTCCCACGTACGAATTGGCTTGGAATCTTCTACTGATATCTCAGGATGTTGACACCGGAGTGGTTGTACGTCACATTTCCAATCGTCTGAACGTCCTATCCGACTCCCCGTCCCGATGGGCAGGTTCATTCCCACCGAGTGGATGCTCCACAGAGCGGTGTTCCATTCTCTTTGCGATCTCTGGGGTCGTCACCAAAAAGATCTCTTTGTGACTCGTTGGAACCATCAGGTGGACACTTTCATGTCCCCGTGTCCATATCATCTGGCTTTAGCCGTGGATGCTCTGTGAATCGATTGGAACGGTCTAATCGGCTATGCCCGCCGGTTCTGATTCTGCCTCAAGTTCTGGCCAAGATCAGAACCTGCAGTTGTCGAATCATTCTGATCGCTCCCTTGTCTCCTCAACGGGTGTGGATCATTCAGCTCAGCTCTCTGTTGGCGGCTGTTCTGGCACGTCTTCCTCTACATCGCGACCTTCTGTGCCAAGGTCACCCGAGGCGGTTTCACGTCGACCCGACTTAATTGTTCCTTCACGCATATCTTTTGTCAAGTCCAGTCTCCTCCGTAGAGGCTTTTCAAGATAAGCAGCGGTGTACATTTCTTCTTCAAGGTGGCACTCCACTGGTTTAGCCTATGCCTATGCAGCTAAGTGGAAGGTTTTCTGTCGATGGTGTGCTGGTCACTCTGTTGTTTATGCCAATTTTTCGATAACACAGATTGCAGAGTTTCTGGTATATCTGTTTGATTCTCGGGGTCTTCAGACTGTTACCATCAAAGGGTACAGGTGCATGCTTTCGGAGAGCTTTTCATATGTGGGAAAGCGTTGTATCGTCACTAATGCATACCTCTCCAAGCCTATTTTGGCACTTTTCTTTAAAAAGGCCAAGGATTTTGCGGCTTACCCCAAGATGGTATCTTTCTTCATTACGTGTACATTGCATTAACAATCTGAGTCCTGTTAATGAAGGATAATTACGATCAGTCAGCCTATAGATTCTGCCAATCATTGACTGCAATAGAACTATTTCAGTCTCCATGGTAATAAACAAGGTGGCTGTTCGTCTTGAGATGAGTGAGAAAATGTTAATTTTTTAAACAAGAGAGAAAACTGGGATTGTAAGGTATTGTAACATAACACAAACCAGTAATATACATTAGTTAATTAAATTGAGCCCATTCATTGAATAAAAGTTTTATTTCCGACACAAGACGTTCATTTATTGGCCGCTCCCTCTACAGAGGAGGCCTTCATTCCACCTGTCTCACTTGTGTCATCCCAACCCAATTGTCCCTTCTAATCTCCCAGTAGTCTACTCGTTTTATAATATTTCTCACTGGCACTTCATTTCCCTATCTATAATATTAATATTAATGCTCAACAAGTAAAAGTCGCGTAACATATCGGGCCGTCATTGAATATAAGAGCCAAGCAAGCCTATAATGGCCCAATGCGTCTAAATGCGAATAATGACGTTACATTAATTTAATTCTGAAACTTACGCTATAAAAATTCCGAACTCAGACGGCAACGTATTTACTCTACTGAAAAAAATCAAACCTCCGCCCCTGCTTTCAATAAGATTCAATCATATAATGAGGCCTGTGAAGAAACCAGTTTTGAAAAAAACAGCTTTTGAAAAAATAAAAAAAAATTTAAAAAATCACCAGTTATGAAAAAAAAATCACCGTTTTTGAAAAAAAAACAGCTTTTGAAAATAAATTTACCACTTTTGAAAAACAAATTCTAACCACATTTGAAAAAAAAAAATACCAATTTTGAAATAAATTGTCGTTTTTTCAAAACTGGAACTTTTTTTCAAAACTGGTTATTTTTTTTTTAAAACTGGAAATTTTTTTTATCAAAAGTGGTTATTTTTTTTTCAAATGAAATAGTAATAACGAATGGGAAGGCTAAAATAATAAAGTGGTTGGTCAGTTAGCTAACTTCTTTGAACAAGTTAGTAACTTGATTGAACAAGTCAGCTAATTTGAATAAACAAGTTGCTACCTTGTTTAAACTACATAGGTAACTTGTTCAAACAAGTTAGCTACGTTGTTTAAACAAGTTACTTATGTAGTTTAAACAAGGTAGCAACTTGTTTATTCAAATTAGCTGACTTGTTCAATCAAGTTACTAACTTGTTCAAAGAAGTTAGCTAACTGACCAATCACAGATACCAGTTTATTATTTTAGCTTTCCCATTCGTTATTACTCTATTCACAATTGACAGAGCAAAGATGGGAGTGTTTGGGCATCGTGCCCACTTATTGCTAGCCTGTGATAACAGCAGGCTTCCATGGAAAACACAAACTAAGTATAATAGGTGCATGGGCTATCATTAGCGTGGGTTTCGTTTGGAGGAATTATGTGCCTGTACGACAAATATTATGTGACACTGTTACATTAATCGCGAATGGCCAGTGCATGTCCAAAAACCGACTTGACACCCAACTGTACACATGAGCTCCAAAACGTCCACATTCCAGACTTTTCCTTGAGAAGTACAGAGGCTATAATTTGGGCGTCTGGTGCACTCCAAAACAACAGAAAATACTTTTCTACAAACCTGACTAACTGACATGTAGAGCTATGCGCTATCCAACCCCAATGAGTGCTATCAACGATAAGGTTCTGTGAACGGTTAGGGTTATTTTGTTGTCATCATTGGGTGGTAGTTTGATATTTTCAATTGAGCTTCAACAACAGTTTCAACAAAACGAGTCATATCGTGTCGGGCAATTTTTGCGGAGGTAGGATGAGCCGAACAAACAGGAAAGATCCGCCCAGTGGCGGCAAGCTATCGTGAAGCTTTACTGGCCCGACAAAAGCATGCCCCTTATCAGTGGTTGAAGACGAGTACGCCATCTATGTGTTGTACCACTCATTACCCAACGTCACTGTAACCCAGCCTGGACAGTTGAGTATCTCACCGAAGGACACAACGCAGATGACAAATCGCAGGATCAACCCGTTCCTTAATGGTATTTATTTTTTTATTGGTGTTCAAGGTCACATTTCTGCATACTGACTAATCGTGACCACCACGTGGAGATAAAGTCAAGGTTAGTCAACCGATTAGACTCAGGTTGCTCATTTTAGAGGACTTCCACCCCAAGTAACCTTGTTTTAAAACGCTAGCAACTTTTTATGACCCCGACTGATCTAGTCGGGGGGGGGGGGGGGGTATCTAGTGGAGAGCTTCGTTCGTTCATTCGTACGTTACGTATTTTCGTTACACAATTGTGTCTGTCCAACATATATGCCGCTCCAGCACTGTCATTATTTGTCGGATTCAAATAAATTTTGCTAGGCTTGTACCTCAACATGGGGGGACGGATCCTGCAGCAGAATTAATAATTTTGCAGAAGGATTTACTGAGTTATTTGCCCTTGTTTAACTTAGGGGATTATTATTGAAAAATGTGTCCATCCAACATATTTGCTGCTGTGGCACTGTCATTATTTGTTGAATTCAAATAATGTTTGCCATGCTTTTACCTCAATGTGGGGGAACGGATCTTGAAACAGAATTAACATCTTCGCATAAACATTTACATAGTTATTTGCCATTGTTTAACTTAGTAGATGATTGCAAAATGTGTCCGTCCAACGTATCTGCTGTCATCATATGTTGGATTTAAATAATTATTTCCCCGAAAAATAATTTCGGGGGAATGTAGTCGTGGCGTCTTCTATCTGTCAGTCAGTACGTCCGAGCTAACGAAATGGATTTAAGTGTTTAGTCGTAAGTACGGGTGTTTATGTCTGCCCCTGCTGTTTTTTGGTTTATGTGGCTATTTTTGGCTTATGCGACATATTTTCAAGTACAGGTGGGGGTTATGCGTCTTTTTCACCTTTCGTCACATAGTGCAAATTTATGATCCTGGGGAGGGGGGGGGGGTGGGTAGGGGCTAGGGTCAGTAGCCGGGTAGGGTTATGGTTAGCTACCACTCAAAATATTTCCTAAAAATCACTTTTTTGACTATTTGACATGTTTTTTTAGAATAAACACATAAATTTAAACACATAAACCCAATTCCGTCTGTCCGTCCGTCTGTAGACGGAATTCATGTCCGGCTCAGAACTGTTTTTTCTTTTCACCTAGGCTTATGGTATTTGGCATGTGGGTGTATCACCATGAGATTATGTGTCGCGTATCATCATGACCCACATATAACACTGACCTTTGACCTCAAGCTCAAATTACTGATTTTTTGGCAAGTAAGAGGTTTAAAATTCTGCTAGACCGTATTATTAGTTATAGTATCACAGCATTACAGTATCGAGGCATTACAGTATCAAGGAATTAATTCGGGAGAATTAGCCACCCTTGGCGGCCCCCTCTAGTTCTTTTTAGGTTACAGCTGCTTCTATAAATTTGGCGTTTGATACACTTGGCATTTTGGGAGGGGGCATATGCCACGCTTCGCGTTGCTCTTGTTTTAACGAGTTAGTATTAGAAGAGGTGGCGGTTCTTCGATGTCGTACAAAACAATGCAGATATATTCTGTCAACTGTATTGTCGACACCCAGCATCCTGCACAGGTCAGAGAGATTCAAGTCGGCACCAGGCGACATCCGGTTTTGAAGGCTGAAGATTGGTAAAAAGTTAGAAATTAAAAAAGAACTATTTTCCATTAATTTTCTCCAGTTTTGAAAAAAAAATAACCACTTTTGATAAAAAAAAAAATCCAGTTTTGGAAAAATAACCAGTTTTGAAAAAAAATAACCAGTTTTGAAAAAACGACAATTTATTTCAAAAGTGGTAATTTTTTTTTCAAATGTGGTTAGAATTTGTTTTTCAAAAGTGGTAAATTTATTTTCAAAAGCTGGGTTTTTTTTCAAAAACGGTGATTTTTTTTTTTCAAAACTGGTGATTTTTTAAAAATTTTTTTTATTTTTTCAAAAGCTGTTTTTTTTTCAAAACTGGTTTCTACAGGCCTGTATCTGCCACAAACTAAATTAACAATAGGCAAACAGATAGCGCCCCCCCCCCCCTTTTGTTGTTAATTATTGTTAAACTCCAGACTGGAGCGAGCCTTTTGTCAATAGGTGTCCGCCTATATTTCTAGGGCAAAAAACAAAAATCATGTATTTTGAAAATTTGTTCATAGTGCAACATTTCAAGATGGGTAATTCAAAATCAAACATTTAGTTCAGCGGTACCAACAATGCCAGTAGTAGTGCTCGCACGTTTCACCCCACATTTGGGGGACCTCGGAAGTGACGTCATGTGTCGTCATGGCGACATGTTTGGTTGTCATGGTAACCCGCGTGAGCGGCCATCTTGTGACGTCATCTCCATAGTGATACGTGGTGTGAGTGCACATGCGCAGCACGTGTTAAGGTGACATGTGTCTCCTTCGTCCATTTTGTGTACTGGAGGCCGTCATCTTGGTTTCTATGGTAGTACGTGGTTGCTATGTTATCTAAAGGCTACAACAGGACAGGGGTATGTTCGGAGGGTATGTTCGATTGAATTGGAGCAGCTTTCTGGTTCGGATTTTCCTAAAATCCTCGTTTACTTCGTAGAATTACAACAAACAACCCGACAACTTGTATTATTTCGAATTCTTCCAGAATTCTCTGCTCCTATCTATATATGCAACAGTTATCGTTTATCTGGCCATGTTCCTTTATTCTAGAGTATACTCCAGTAGCGTAGAAGAGCCTATCAACTGGAATAGTTTACCTTATTATTGCTATATTTAGCAATTTCTGGTCTATTCTTGTTAGTTCTGACCCTATTCTAAGTACTCTTGTTGTTTCATTTATCTAGATTATAACTAACCAATCAGATTGCTTGATTTCCCATAATCTGTATGCAGGGTTATCTCCCTTGTGTATAACAAAAGACCACATCCAATGGCCATATCCCATGGAATCCCATTTTTTTGCAAAACACATGTGGCTATGGAATCCCTTTTTGTCGTATGAGGCCATGAGGGCTATGTAAACGCCCTCAATGAGTCCTCATTTATTATCCCTCAAACCCTCAATGAGGAATTTTTAATACGACTCTTATCCTCATTTGACAAAAAAGGGATACCACAAATGGGATTCTTAAAAAAGGGGTACCAAAATTGGGGTGCCTGGGAATATGGCCATTGGATATAGGCTTTTATTATACACAAGGGAGATAACTCTGCATACAGATTATGGGAAATCAAGCAATCTGATTGATTATAAATGATCTAGATAAATGAAACAACAAGAATACTCGGAATAAGGTAGGAACTACTGGCATTGCGTACCACCTTACCAGTAACAGGATGATACAAATCATTTGGTAGGTTAATACTATGAACGGTTAGGATGGGGCCTATAGGGGAATATACCAACCATACTCTGCTGCCGATCTGTATTACCAGGCTTTGACCCGACCCCCAGAATACCGCTCAATAATATGAAGCATCTGGTGGATCAGTAGTATCAGGGGCGAGCAAGAGACCTACAGGGATATGTAAGCCTATGCTATACTACCGTTCTAAACTACCAAGCATTACCCCCATCCCCACAAAATTACTAGGTCTGCCATAACGTACGACATATACCAGCCATATAATAAAACAAAGCAATCAGTTGGTTAATAGTACCAAGCACTAACAGGGACCTTTAGGTGTATATACCGCCATACTATAGTACCGTTCTAAACTACCAGGCAGTACCCCTACCCACAATACCCCTATGTCTAGCAATGCATACTACCTATACCAGTCATAGGATAACATAAAGCATCAGGTGGATTAATAGTACTAAGTGCCAGCAAGAGACCTATAGGGATATGTACAGCCTGTATAGTATCCTCAGATAAGTATCCTATAAAAGGTATCCTCGATAGGTATTCTTGAATAATACAATACCAGGCCATGGGTATCCTCAAATGCCGAGATGAGGCTAAGAGTCGTAGTAAATTATGCCTCATTGAGGGATTTTTAATGGTCCTCATAACCTCAAAATTCAATGAGGCTATGGGGGATAATAAATGAGGACTCATTGAGGGCTTTTACAAAGTCCTCATGGCCTCATACGACAAAAAGGGATTCCACAGTCACAGGCGTTTTCCAAAATGGGATTCCATGGGATATACCTGTTAAATACTGAAATGAGGCTAAGAGTTGTAGTAAATTATACCTCATTGAGGGATTTTTCAAGGTCCTCATAACCTCAAAATTCAATGAGGGTATGAGGGATAATAAATGAGGACTCATTGAGGGCTTTTACATAACCTTCATGGCCTCATACGACAAAAAGGGATTCCATAGCCACAGGTGTTTTGCAAAAAATGGGATTCCATGGGATATGGCCATTGGATATAGTCTTTTGTTATACACAAGGGAGATAACCCTGCATACAGATTATGGGAAATCAAGCAATCTGATTGGTTCATTATAATCTAGATAAATGAAACAACAAGAGTACTTAGAATAGGGTCAGAACTAACAAGAATAGACCAGAAATTGCTAAATATAGCAATAATAAGGTAAACTGTTCCAGTTGATAGGCTCTTCTACGCTACTGGAGTATACTCTAGAATACAGGAACATGACCAGATAAACGATAACTGTTGCATATATAGATAGAAGCAGAGAATTCTGGAAGAATTCGAAATAATACAAGTTGTCGGGTTGTTTGTGGTAATTCTACAAAGTAAACGAGGATTTTAGGAAAATCCGAACCAGAAAACTGCTCCAATTTAATCGAACATACCCTCCGAACATACCCCTGTCCTGTTGAACGGCCTTTAGGTAACATGGCAACCACGTGCTACCATAGAAACCAAGATGACGGCCTCAAGTACACAAAATGGACGATGAAAACACATGTCACCCTAACAACACGTGCTGCGCATGCGCACTCACACCACGTATCACTATGGAGATGACGTAACAAGATGGCCGCTCACGCGGGTTACCATGACAACCAAACATGGCGCCACTAGGTCAGGCGACATGACGTCACTTCCGAGGTTCCCCAACGAGGTTCCCCAAATGTGGGGTGAAATGTGCGAGCACTACTACTAACACCGACTGGATAGGTTTATCCAGACATAACCTTTCTCATTTTACCCGAATTAAATAATGGCATTGTTTTATTCAACTAATGAATAATTTGTTATAAAATAACTCTGGCCCAGAGGTGGGGTGTATATAACTTTTCTAGTCTTTTCTGTTCTTCCAGTAAAGCCATGGTGTGATGATAAAACATTTAGACATTGGCTGTGCACTTAATACCAGTACTCTAGCTAAAGGTCATCGTTCAGTCCTATATGTAGCTCAGCCTGATATCGAACAAACAATAGGCCATAAATTATGCTGAAGCCATTGATGATTGCAACTCTCTCTATTTTTTATTTCAGATGCTGCAATCGGTACACAGACGTCAGAATATACATCATACCCATCACAACAGAAACAGAAGACCACTCATTGATGGCTCCAGCAATATGGAAAATAAGTGTCAGACTATACTTACCTGAAGACTCAATAAACCACAAGAAAACCTAAAAGATGGGCAACAGAACATTAACAGAAGCAGAAGACATCTGCCATTAGAACATGATGCAATCAACCACAGACCATCAATTAGCATTGTTGCAAAGTCCAATGTTACATCAACATAACGCATGAACAGAAGAACCTGAGGCAGACTTTACTGCTCATGGATGGCTGCGACAATACGAACAGTAAGTGGCAGACTATACTTGCCTGAAGACTCAACAAGCCACCAGAAGACCTACAAGACAGGTAACAAAACCTTAACAAACACTCATTTGTTTTTTAACAATGTATGTTTTTTTTCTTTTTCAGAATATTCTTATGCTGCAGAAGCCTGAGTTGGAGAATAAAGAATTCCTATAACATAGTAATATAACTACTGGTGTACTTTGGAAATTGGAAATTTAACCCCAAAATGAAAAAAAAAATCAAGCAATCATCTGTGTAAATCAGGTGAATATATTTAAGTGATATTTTGAAATTTTGACTGTGTGCTGTTTTTTCCAGGATAGGTCGTACTGAGAGCTTTGAGAAGCTGTATACATTATGTGGACTGTAAATTCGGGAAATTATATTAATATAAAATATCCTTGTCCATGCCAATGAGAAGCTGTGCATTTCTTGAGAAACCGATGTATTAACATAAATGATTATATTCACATCTTAATTAGACAACAGTAATTGCTTTCATTTTTCATTGCACTTTCTGGCCTCCAATCTCCATCTCAACAACAGTATAAGTGGGAATACGTTGCTGTGTAACTAAAACAAATATTAAAACAAGCTTTTTTCTCTCTTTCAGTGGTACCCTGTACAGATATAATTTCATGGGAAGTTCCCCTCTACAGGAATTTGTTTATTAATGGTGTTGTCAAGAGAATTAAGAAGGGTAATGTTGTCTTTTACATACCTTCGTTTGACAATGTTAACTCTTAAACTTTTATGAAAGACCCTTCATAAGAGCGTTCAGGGAAATCTGGCAGAGACTGATTTGCTTAATTGAGATAAGTTGGGCCTGAATATTGTTATTTTGTAAGTATTAGTATTGGTATTGCAGTGCTTGCTCTGTACTGTAATATGTATGTATATACATATGTACTATGTGTGTATGTATGTATGTGTATGCATTGTATATGGTGCATGCATATTTATGTTCATACATATTTGTGTTCAGTCCGCCTCCACCCCTTTTGTATAGTATTAGTATTGGTATTGTGGTGCTTGCTCTGTATTGTAATTCAAATTTCAATCTCTAGGTCCGACGGCCTCTTTTTTTGTTCTGCTCTATGGTGCTTGATGTGACCAAAGTGGCATAGACCAAATTCATACCCATTACTCACTCTTGTCATAGCCTCATAGTCGTTCCACATGTTAAGCGTGTTATATATAATATGTATGCACTGTGTGCAATGTATGTATGTATATATATGTATATATGTGCATTGTGTACAGTGCATGCATGTTTATGTTCATAGATATTTATGGTCAGTCTGCGCCCCCCCCCCCCCCCACCTTGCTCCCTCTTTTGTATAGTATTAGTATTGGTATTGCGGTGCTTGCTCTGTATGTGTATATGTATATATGTGTATATATGCATTGGATACAGTGCATGCATATTTATGTCCATGCATATTTATGTTCAATCTGCACCTCCACCCTCCTTTTGTATAGTATTAGTATTGGTATTGTGGTGCTTGCTCTGTACTGTAATTCCAATTCAGATTCCAATGTTTTTGTCCGATGGCCTCTTCTTTTGTTCAGCACTATGGTGCTTGATTTGACAAAGTGGCATAGACCAAATTTATACCCATTACTTATTCTTATCAAAACCTACTATACCCATTCCCTTTAACCGACACTTCTTTACCATGTTAGTCCAGGCACAACTGTACTACTTACATCCCTGATTCAAATTATGCATGGAAACTATGGTGTTTGTTGTATTGCGAGGTGGTTATATCATGGTTATGTCATGGCTGACTCCCAACACAGCAGCTACGGTAAATCACGGCCAATTGCAACCAGGTGGGACTGACCCAGTCTTTGCTAAAACTCTCCCCCAAGAAACCGAGCCACAAGAACTCCTGTAGAACACTATAACGCCAGTGTATCACTTCAAACACAATTTTATTATTTACACGTCCAATTCCCTTCAATTCTGTATAGTGTTTTGGTGACTACTGTTGTATTATGGGGTAGTTATGCAGAGGCTATCTCGCAATGCACCAACCCCCAAACATAATTTTTTTTTATCAACATGACCAACCTGATGCAATTGTTTGTGGTTCTTTGGTGATTAGTTTATTATGGAGTGCTTCTGTCATGGCTTGATACAGCAAGAATCTTCCAAGTGGTAATGACCCAGTCCCTCCTCTTTATTAAACCCCAGCATAACTGTAACAATACCCATATTATTTAGCCCAACATAATCATACCATGTCCCTCACACACAACTGTATTATTTACATTTCCAACCTGATAACGTTTTGCACAGTATTATACTGACCTACTTTTGTACAGTATTATGCTGATTGTATTTGTATTATGGGATAGTTGTATTAAGTGATAATGGCCCAATTCTACCTCACTATTTTAGCCCTAATATAATTTTATCATGCCCAAATCATTTTGCCCCACCTAACCTTACCAGTCCACTTCAATCACAACTGTATCATTTACATGCCCAACTTGACTTTAGTTGTCAACAGTACTAAATCCATTGTTGTTGTATTATGGGGCAGTTATATCAAGTGGCGATGACCCATTTCATTCTCATTATCCAGAACAAACACAATTGGATCATAGTCACTCAATTAAGCCAAAAACATAACCTTACCGTATCACTCCTAACAACACAGTTGTTCTAGTTATATATCACAATTGTATCAGACCGATTCTATTTAACCCGACATCACCCTTCCATTTCACACCAAACACAGTGGTTTTATTTACATGTTCAACCTGACGCTGCAACTGCACTGTGACGTGCTGGTATTTGTGGAATGGTGAGGTAGCTGTATATATTATGTCATGACTATCTTTCAATGCAACAACTACAAGCAACTGCAACAAGTAATATCTGCTTACTGAATGCTTACCATTCAGCCCAAATATAACCTACCGCATTCATTCAAATGGTCCCAAGACAACCCTGCCATGTCACTCCATAAACAACTGTTACTGGTGTCTTCAGCCCTGTACATTTGAAACCAAACCCGTCATTTCAAGTATAAATAGTCTCTGATTTAAACTCTGAGTAGTACTCTGGTAGCTGTTCTCATGTTTTGAGGTATTATATCTAAGCTAACAATCGAATAAAAATAAAAAAGTGACGTTGTGAACAGAAAGGGTATATCTTTGTGCTTCAAAATGCCTTACTGGTGTAACTCCATTCTCGTCCCGCATATTATATAAATTGCTGTGTGTGGGATGGGTGTGGGATCATGAAGTGAGGTATTTACATGCACACATGATTGTGTATTGTATTGTATATTGTACATAAATATCTATGTCCACCCTGCCCCCTCTTCTGTCTACCCCGACATAATCATACCATATCTCCCCACACTCAACTGTATTATTTACATTTCCGACCTGATTCCAGTTTTGCATAGCATTATGTTGACTTACTTTTGTACAGTATTATGCTGATTGATTGTTGTATTCTCGGATAGTCGTATTAAGTGATAATGGCCGAACTCTAGCTCACTATTACAGCCGTAATATAATTATATCATGCCCACTTCATCTAGCCACTTTACTTAGCCCAGCAATAATAACTTTACCATGTCACTGCCATCACAACTGTATCATATTTAGTTGTCTCCAGTATTATATCCTTTGTTGTTGCCTTATGGGGTAATTATATTAAGTGGCAATGACCCAGTTCATTCTCACTGTCCAGATCTAACACAATTGGCCATGCCCATCCGAACTATATTTGTGTACAGTATAATATCCTTTGTTGCTGCATTATGGGGTATAGTAATATTAAGTGGCAATGACCCAATTCGTTCTCACTATCCAGAACTAACATAACTGGACCATAATCATTCATTTTAGACAAAACATAACCTTACCGTATCACTCCAAACAACACAGTTGTATTATTTATACATTGCACTTGTACTATATCGATCCCTTTTAACCCAATATAACTCAAATTATGTCACCCCAAACACAGTTTTATTGTCTGGATGTCTTACATGACTCTACGGTTGCACTATGCTGTGCAATTGTGGGGTCGTGTTGACATCCGAATGGTACCACTGTGTATGACTCCAAACAACACAGTTGTATTATTTATACATCGCAGTTGTACTATATCGATTCCTTTTAACCCAATATAACCCAAATTATGTCACCCCAAACACAGTGGTATTGTCTGGATGTCTTACATGACTCTACGGTTGCACTATGCTGTGCAATTGTGGGGTCGTGTTGACATCCGAATGGTACTACTGTGTATGACTCCAAACAACACAGTTGTATTATTTATACATCGCAGTTGTACTATATCGATTCCTTTTAACCCAATATAACCCAATTTATGTCACCCCAAACACAGTGGTATTGTTTGGATGTCTTCCATGACTCTACGGTTGATCTGTGCTGTGCAAATGTGGGGTCGTGTGGACATCCGAATGGTACTACTGTGTATCACTCCAAACAACACAGTTGTATTATTTATACATCGCAGTTGTACTATATCGATTCCTTTCAACCCAATATAACCCTACAGTTGCACTATACTGTGCTGATAGTTATTGAATTGTGGGGTGGGTGTTTTTTTTATATCGTAACTACTTTTCAATGCGGCAACTACAAGCAACAGCAACAAGTACTATTGGCTTTACCTTACTGTGTCATCCCATTCTCACCTGCATATTATACAATATGATATGTGTGTGTGGGGTGGGTGTGGGGTCATAGAGTGAGGTATATACATGCATACATATGTATTGTATTGTGCATTGTACATATATGGCTATGTCCACCCTGCCCAATCTTTTGTATGGCACTATGATCCCTGATCCCCACCGGGCTGGTAATTCCAGTTCCAGTGTCTATGTCTAGCCCAACATACTCATACCATTACCATGTCCCTCCACACGCAACTGTTTTATTTACATTTCTAACCCAATTCCAGTTTTGCATAGTATTATGCTGACTTATTTTTGTACAGTATTATGGTGATTGTTTGCTGTATTATATGATAGTTGTATTAGGTGATAATGGCCCAACTCTAGCTCACTGTCTTAGCCCCAATATAATTATAGCATGCCCACCCACCTCATTTAGCCCAACATAACCTTACCATGTCACTTCAATCAGAACTGTATCATTTACAAGTCCAACCTAAGTTTAGGTGTCTACAATATTATATCTATTGTTGTTGTAATATTGGGTAGTTATATTAAGTGGTAATGACCCAGCTCATTCTCACTATTCGGAACTAACTTAATTGGACCATAATCATTCAATTCAGCCCAAACATGACAACTCTCTCATGTCACTCCAAACGTAACTGTTACTAGTGGATTGACCCAATCCAGGTTCTGTCTTCAGCCCTGTATACTTGAAACCTACCCTTCCTCAGACCTAGTTATTTCAAACATAACTGGCTTATTTGTATGTACTTGATTTAAACCCCGGTTAATGCTCTGGTACTTATTCTTATGTTTTGAGGTATTCATATCAAAGCTAACCAATTGAATAAAACTAAAAAGTGACTTTTACAGCTCCCAGAAAGGACACATCACTGTGATAAAAATACCCTACTGTGCGACCTCATTCTCATCTCACATATTATAGTGAGAAGGGGTGTGGGGTCACACAATGAGGTATATACATGCATACATACATATGTATTGTATATTGTACATGCGGCAATGTCCACCCTGCACCCCCTTTCTGTATGGCACTATGGTGCTTGATCTGTACTAGGTTAGTAACAGTAATTCCAATTCCAATGTCTATGTACAGACTGCTCCTCTTTTGCTCAGGCAATGGCGCCTGGTCTGTGATGGGTTAGTAATTCCAATTCCAATACCTATGCACATGCTGCCCCTCTTTTGTTCAGTACTGTGGTACTTGATCTGCACTGGATTAGTAATTCCAGTTCCAGTTAGCAATTGGAACTGAAATTACTAATCCAGTACAGATTCCATAATTGTACCATACCGATTATATTTAGCCTCACCACTCCAAACACAATGGTATGGTAGTTTTGCACTATTTTATGCTGATGATTGTTGGATTGTGGGGCTGTTGTATAATAACTATCACTCAATACAGCAATTACAAGCAACTGCAACAGTACGATTGACACTCTCTCCTCATACAGCAACTACGGTCAACTTGAATACATTACAACCAAGTGGTATCGACTTAAACCATGCCCACGGCTTACATAACCTTACCACGCCACACCAAACACATACAGTTGACTACATGCCCACAACATAGCCCTAACCTACATGTACCATACTCACTCCCTTAGAACCAGTGTATGTACATAAGATTACCGTTTCACTCCAATCACAACTGTTTTAGTTATATTTCCCTGTTTCAAATATTGTCCACATCCACTAATGTGGTGATGGTTGTTGTATCGTGGTTCAATTATATCATGTCAAGGTTTCAATAAAACAGCTACAACCAAGAGGTACTGTGCCATTCAAACCTCAGTGGCCTATTAATGGAAATGTATTTATCCCTTTTGGGTAGATGTGTTTAGTTATGTGTATTGTGGTGGTAGGTGTTGTGTTGATTGATGGCTATTATATATAACTCCTAACAAAAAACCTCTCCCTTTTAGTTCTTATCCAACGCACACCACCATCACCGGATCTCATCACCGCCTCATCTCATCCACTGCTGTAATTTACGAACGTCTTAAGTATTGGATTTACACTTCATTCCAACCACTTTTGTGCTGTATTATGGTATTACGTGGATGCCGACATGATTGATATGTGTTTGGTGTGGGCAATATTTTATATATATCCCCTTACGCACAAACTACAACCTTGGTTGGATTATCCAGTACACAAATCGTTCTGTGTCAACCACAGCTGTAAGTCTATGAGTACTGACCTGTTTATAATTTGCCGACCAATATGTGACTTGACACTGTGACACCCTTTATTGTGATAATAACGTACTCCAGTGTCATACTAATTAGGCCAATTGTCAATAATGTCCAAGTCACTGTTAGTTGAACCGCGGTGGAGCGTGTTATCCGAGCACGAGCAGCCTGTACTGTTGACACATCCATAACACAGAAAATTCGCTAATATCCAACTTCAGTATCTTTCCTTTTGTGACGAAGTATGGCTCTTCAAACACTGAAAAAATATTGGTTGAATACCGAAACTTTCATGTTAGGGTTTGTCTCTCTCAAACCTTGATATCAAAGTTTCAAATCCCCGATGTGTACGTTAGAAAGAATACAGGAATGAGTCATCTCATGCTTATGATCTAAATGATATGCCCTTTCAGAGTTAAGGTGCTGCATGGGAGATGAATATTTGCTTAGTAGTTAGGTGGCGTGTTGTTCACTATGTTGCCAATGATCTAAAACATATTATTTATGGCATGTGAGCTGACCTTCCATGTTTATGAATTTTTTTTTTTTTTTTTTTGGCATTTTAAACTTCGAAAAAACAAAAAGATCGATTTTTTTTAAACACGACGGCAGCGGAAATGACGTGCGCCTGTTTTGGGGCTAGAATTTATATTTCTCATATAGCGCCCTAATCCTCTTTCACTACAGAGAACCAGATTTGGAATTGGACTTGGGGGAGGTATGTTAGCACCTACAGGGCAACGCCTTGGTTTATATAATATCATTTTGTATTTTTTATATCATTTTTATACTTGTTTTGTTAGACAAGTCCACATGCCTTTTTCCTTTCCTCTGGTTATCTAAAGTGCTCTAATGGCTACACTGCTTATAACATAACATACCTTAAATTAATCCGATCAGCTCTGCCAGTATACAATCATTGATGATAACCGTGCTCATTCTATATAACGGCTGTATAGGTGGTATTCACTCACCATTTCTCAAGCATGTCTCCATATACACAGGAATCGCAAGCAAGCTTGTTATAACGCAATGCAAGTTAAAAGAAATTATGCTAACTCCAACCATAATATGCCTCTATCAATCATCTTACCATGGCGGGTAAAATCACCTTCGACGAGATTCAGGAAAGCGACGACTACAATCTCACAGCTAAATGCAAAAATGTTATCGACATAAACGATAACAGTGTCACTGATACACCATATAACCCATATGGCCACCCTTGCTTATATTATAGCCCTGACCAATTCAAACTTGTTTCATCGAAAAATACATCTCTCTCGTTATTTAGTATTAACTGGAGGAGTCTGAATGCGAATTGGGATTCTCTAGTAAATCTACTACATAAGTTACATAATGGAGAAAATGATTTTGATGTAATTGGACTATCAGAGGTTTTCACAGTCCACGAAGATTTACAGTACAGCCTCAATGGGTATCACCCACTCCAATTAAGAACACGACCCAGTACCGATGACGGGAGGGGAGGTGTGGGTCTTTTTATCAGAGAAAACATTCCATTTCGAATACACTCTGAACTTACAGAGTTCATTCCACATGTATTTGAATCGCTGTTTGTAGAAATCTACCCCAATGATAATAAAAAGTCAACAATTATTGGCAGTATATACAGACCCAACACCGCACCCAAAGCTAATCTTGACAGTTTTATTTCTACCTTAAATGATATTTTCGTAGGCATAAATAGCAGAGGAGCTCATAATGGGTGACTTTAACATCGATCTCTTAAAATTCTCTGAACATATCAAAACAACCGATTATATTGATATGGTTTTCAGTCACGGATATATTCCTTTAATCACAAAACCAACACGTGTTACTGAATATTCGGCAACCCTTATAGACCACATTTACTCCAACAGTTACTCCAATGGTGGTAAATGTATCATAATTACTGACGTTTCAGATCATTTCGGAACTTTTTATACTGAGGAAGCAACAACGTTGATTCAAAAGGTATCTCCAAAACCCAAACGCTCATTTACGAAAAAAAAGTTTCTTCTTTCAAAAATAAATTACATGATACGAACTTTAGCTCAGTAATTGAATCTACATGTCCTAATGAATCTTTCAACATATTCTTAAATATGTTCATGGAAAATTTTGAAACTTCGTTTCCTATAGAAAATAACAATGTACCCAAAAAGTATGTTAAAAAGCAGCCATGGATAACTAGCAGTATCCTAAAATCTTCTATAAACAAAAACAACAAACTACTTGTAAATAAACTAAAGCGACCAACAAACACTAACATCGATAACTGCAAGCAATACTGCAGAGTATACAACGCAGTTAAAAAACGCACAAAAGCCCAATACTATACAGATATCTTGAACGAAAAGAAGTACAATTTAAAAAAAAGTGGGCAGATCCTTCGTTGTGCCCTCAACAAATCTGTCTGCAAAGAACAATTGCCAACTGAATTCCTTATTGATGGTAGAAAAATCTCTGAATCTTACTCAATTGCCAATCATTTTAATAAGTTTTTCGCAACAACCAGACAAAAAATAAACGATAACATCCCTCTCACTAACATAGAATTCGACACTTATATTCGGCATAATTCAAGCGATAACTTCTTTATCACACCGACCACTAAAGAAGAAATTATCGCCATTACAAATAATCTAAAAGGAAAACAAAGCACGGACTGCTACAACATTTCTACAAAAATACTAAAAGAAACTATTAATGAAATCGTGGAACCCCTGTCCCACGTCTCCAAATTATCATTCATGCGAGGTCTCTTTCCAAATAAAATGAAAATGGCAACAGTTATACCTGTCTTTAAATCTGGAAACCCATGTTCGTTCAATAACTATAGACCAATAAGTATATTGCAAGCGTTTTCTAAAATATTAGAAAAATTAATGTATAGACGACTTTATTCTTATCTATCCACATTCGAAATCTTATATGAACACCAATATGGCTTCAGACCCAAACACTCAACCTTCCACCCAATGTTGCATTTCCTACACGAAGTAGCCGACAGTAATGATCTATCTCCAAATCATAACACTATCGCACTTTTTCTAGATTTCTCAAAGGCCTTTGATACCATTAACCACAGTATTCTTTTGAAAAACTCGAGGTATATGGTATCAGAGGTATAACTAACGACTGGTTTCGAAGTTATCTTAGTGATCGTAGCCAGTTCGTTCAATATAAAGATTTATCCTCAGATAATGAAGTACTTACTTGTGGAGTGCCTCAGGGATCGGTTTTAGGGCCCATACTTTTTTTTATCTATATTAATGATATTAGAAATTCAACCTCCGCGAATGTTCTGTCATTTTCAGACGACACGACTATGTACAAATCCGACGAAAACATTGACACGTTATTTAACACTCTAAATGTCGAAATCTCAAAAGTAAGTGAGTGGTGCAAGGCAAATAAATTATCCCTAAATGCCCAAAAAAAACAAGTACATAATCATTCACCCACCTCATACAAAGTATTCCAAACCCAGCGTCGCCTTCTCCTTAATAACTCAGAATTAACCCAGATATCAAATAGATCGGACACGAAGACAATAAAATGCTTAGGAGTATGTTTTGATGAAAATATCAAATTCGATAGCCATGTTTCATATATAGCATCGAAGATTTCCAGAGCGATATACACAATAAATAGGGCAAACAGAATTCTCCCTCATCAAGCCCTTAAAACATTCTACTTCACTTTGGTTCAGAGTCACTTGCTGTATGCAATTCAAGTCTGGGGTCATGCAACAGCCACAAAAAAGCTCTTTACATTACAAAAGAGAGCTCTGCGTGTAATAAATATAAAAAAAATACAATTCCCACACGAACCCCTTATTCCTCAAAGATGAAATTCTCAAGTTTGATGATCTTTACAGGCTACACACTTTGCTGTTCATTCGTGATTGGCACACTGGAAACTTGCCAAAAAGTTTTGAAAATTTCCTCCAAATCTTTCATCACCCAACCGGAATGCTAACCAGACAAAGTGGGCAGTTAAATAGAAATACACCTCGAACATGCTTCTCTGCAAATTTACCAAAACACTCATTCCCTAAACTATGGAATGACTTAAGCAATGACATTCAATCTGAACCGAGTTCCTCTATATTGAAACGCTGCATAATGTTACATGCCTTGGAAAGTTAATAATACACCCCCGACATGTTTCAGTCCACAGTGTCCTGATTATAACACTAGAGTCAGTGATCGCTTGCATGACTAGGCCATTAATAACAGCAGCACAGATAAACATAGTTAGATGAGAACACGGTGTAGACCACCTTTAAGGCGTGACCAGATCTGTAATGCTTTCCTTGTCTGAATCTCCTCCAAACATTTAATAAAGAATACCGGTCTTTGTTATGTATTGCATCTCTTGAAAAGAAATTGAAACTTATTTACCACCTGTACTGCCCCATCCTCGCACTTCCAAATAGGAGATGGCAGTAAGACAGCCATTGGGCTATGCCGTCCCCTTACAGTATGCATGTTTTTTTACAACTTGTCACTGTTCCAGCTACACAATATATTTTTTTTTTGTAGAAAACATCTAAATACATTTATATTTGTAACTACACAATATGTACATGTATATTGTGAATAAAATATTGTATTGTATTGTATAATTTCATGGGAAGTTCCCCTCTACAGGAATTTGTTTATTAATGATGTGATCAAGAGAACTAAGAAGGGTAATGTTGTCTTTTACATACCTTCGTTTGACAATGTTAACTCTTATACTTATATGAAAGACCCTTCCTAAGAGCGTTCAGAGAAATCTGGCAGAGACTGATTTGCTTAGTTGAGATAATTTGGGCCTGAATATTCTTAATTGTTTCATTTGTACAGCTTCTTTCAAATGACATATACTTCATAGGCAAGCATTTTGCATTAGGCCAGTAACTGACATGGATCTCTCCTTACCCTTCATCAAGCTTACTTTATGCTATGCAGGAAAATGGTGTGAGAGTTTTACAGAAATCTTTCTTTTGTGATTGTATTATATTATCATTGATAGATTCAGCCAATGATACTTGACCAAACGGTTATTACAGCATTCAGCTAATCGACAGTGTCATTTTGAATTATTCACACTTATCAACATGTCAGGCATGTGGTGAACTCCGTATTGTTTACTGATGGGGACAGCTGGCGTGAAGCATGTTTGATTGCAAATTAACAACAAAACGCTACAAGTGTTCTTTAGTAGTAAATATTTACTAAAAATAAAAATTGTCTTCAATCTTTACGATTATAATTGCATAAACCTAATTGAAACATGAGATATTTTTACAATTTGATAATATACCAAACCTTAGGGACACTGCTCGTGGAATATGAAAACAATAACATAAAGGATTTCCTTCAATACTGAACATGAGTCCCAGAGAGACTGCACCTAATGTTGATTTTTATGTCAACCCTGCATTTTCCGTGAATCAATAAAATCTAGCCCCCCATCTCCCAACAAGTTAATTAGTGTCACGGAAGTCGTGCCCCTAAACCGGTATGGAAGTCGTACCCCTAAACCACACAGCTGTTAAGAGCTTGGAAATCCTGCAGAACGGTGCAGGCCAATGGATAACAGGCTCGAGTAATGCCGCAGCCCTAAAAGCGATCAGGGATGAGCTTGGGTGGATGAGGATCAAGGACAGGACAGACCTATTGAAACTCGGTTATCTTAATTATTTGGTAAATCTCCCCGATAGCCGGTGGTGTAAAGTAATGTTCCTGAGAATTTTTAACTCAAATATCAAGACGGGGTGGATGGTCCAAGTGAGGGAGCTAGTAGAAAACTACTCATTGGAGATCTCGGACCTTGACGTTGGGGCAAACCAGGGCAAAAAGATCGTCAGAGAAAGGGTCATGGAGGATTGTAACCGTAAGTGGCGAGAGGGGGTCAAATCAAAGAGATCTTTGGGTGGCCTGCGTGATAAGGAGAAGCCTCGTTTTGAAGAGTACCTTGATGGCACCTTTGGGGGGTCACTGTTGTTCAAGCTGAGGTCGCGGTCTCTGGAGCTGAGGGGAAAAATTGGGAAAAACAGTGAAAAGGAGTGCCAGATGTGTAACTTGGGCGTGGTGGAGACCCTGGAACACTTTCTTATAGAATGCCCAAAATATCAGTCAAAAAGAACAAGATTCACGGGGAGTATAATGGGGAAGTGGGATGGGAGAATGAAGAACATGTGGTTAGGGGGCGACTCAAAGGAGAGGGTTAATATACTAATCAAAGAGATTGGGAAGAATGGGGCAAGGGATGTCATCAAGCAGTTCATTTCCGAGTGTTGGGAGGAGAGAAGAAGCGAGGGAATAGGGAGGCAGTTGGTAGAACATGGGTAACCAAGGCTTTCTCATACGAGAACCGCGACAAATCAGCGGCCGGCCGAAGTGTTATTATTATTATTATTATGTCAGTAATTCGTAACACGTAACAGAGAACTAAATATTTTCCCGTAGGCCACTATTATAACGTTCAGACAAAAAATATGATCACATCACTTTAGTTTTGGCTTTTAAATATCTTTGTCAAGTATAGCCCATCAGACAACTTGTTCTGCCCAGAAAACAGGGGTGGGGGTGGGGGAGGGAGTTCATGCAAAAAATAAGAGAAAAAATACCCTGAAGGGAAGTACCAGGCATGTGCACATATTTTTCAGCGAATTCCCAACAAAAACACGCAAAAAGAAAATTGTATTTTTAGGTTCAAAAGTCATCAAATCTCCCTCTCTTTTATCAGGAATATTCAACAATTATGCAAGATGTCAACAGAATGTTTCAAACGTTTATTGAAACAATATATTTCCCCAGGGCTGTTTATTTTTAATGATTGCATCATTTCCAAGCGCAACATTTCAAGATGGGTAATTCTAAATCAAATATTTAGTTCAGTGATACCAACAACACCGACTAGATCGGTTTATCCAGAAATAACCTTTCTCATTTTACCCGCATTAAATAATGGCATTATTTTATTCAACTAATGAATAATTTGTTATAAAATAACTCTGGCCCAGAGGTGGGGTGTACTTAACATTTCTAGTCTCTTCTGTTCTTCCAGCAAAGCCATTGTGTGGTGATAAAACGTTTATACAAAGGCTGTACACTTGTACCAGTACTCTAGCAAAAGGTCATCGTTCAGTCCTATATGTAGCTCAGCCTGATATCGAAGAAACAAGGCCATAAATTATGCTGAAGCCAATGATTATTGCAACTCTCTATCTCCCTCTCATTTCAGCTGATGCAGTCGATGCACAGACGTCACAATATGCATCATACCCATCACAACAGAAACAGAAGGCCACTCATTGATGCCTCCAACAACATGGACAGTAGGTGGCAGACTATACTTACCTGAAGACTCAATAAACCACCAGAAGACCTAAAAGATGGGCAACAGATCATTAACAGAAACAGAAGACATCTGCCATTACAACATGATGCAATCAACCACAGACCATCAGTTAGCATTTTTGCGAAGTCCAATGTTACATCAACATAACGCACGAACAGAAGAACCTGAGGCAGACTTTACTGCTCATGGATGGCTCCAACAATACGAACTGTAAGTGGCAGACTATAGTTGCTTGAAGACTCAACAAGCCAGCAGAGTGAGACTGCACCTAATGTTGATTTTTATGTCACCCCAGCAATTTCCGTCAATCATTAAAATCAATCCTCCAGTTCCCAACAAGTTAATTAGTGTCAATAATTCATAACAGGTATCAGAGAACTAAATATTTTCCAATAGGCCTCTATTATAACGTTCAGACAAAAAATATGATCTGATCACTTTAATTTTGGCTTTTAAATATCTTTGTCAAGTATAGCCCTTCAGACAACTTTTTCTGCCCAGAAAACAGGAGTGTGGGGGGGGGGGGGGGAGGGTGTTCATGCAACAAATAAGAGAAAAATGCCTCGAAGGGAAGTACCAGGCATGTGAACATATTTTTTAGTGAATTTTCAACAAAAACACGCAAAAAGAAAATTGTATTTTTTAGGTCCAAAAGTCATCAAATCACCCGCTCTTTTATCAGCAATATTCAACAATTATGCAAGATATCAATAGAATGTTTCAAACGTTTATTGAAACAATATATTTCCCCAGGGCTGTTTATTTTTAATGATTGCATCATTTCCGAGTGCAAGATTTCAAGATGGGTAATTCTAAATCAAATATTTAGTTCAGTGATGCCAACAACACCGACTAGATAGGTTTATCCAGAAATAACCTTTCTCATTTTACCCGCAATAACTCTGGCCCAGAGGTGGGGTATACTTAACTTTTCTAGTCTTTTCTGTTCTTCCAGTAAAGCCACTGTGCGATGATAAAACGTTTATACAAAGGCTGTGCACTTAATACCAGTACTCTAGCTAAAGGTCATCGTTCAGTCCTATATGTAGCTCAGCCTGATATCGAACAAACAATAGGACATAAATTATGCTGAAGCCAATGATGATTGCAACTCAATCTCTCTCCTTCATTTCAGATGCTGCAATCGATACACAGACGTCACAATATACATCATACCCATCACAACAGAAACAGAAGACCACCCATTGATGCCTCCAACAATATCGACAGTAAGTGGCAGACTATATTTACCTGAAGACTCAATAAACCACAAGAAGACCTAAAAGATGGGCAACAGAACATTATCAGAAGCAGAAGACATCTGCCATTAGAACATGATGCAATCAACCTCAGACCTTCAGTTAGCACTGTTGTGAAGTCCAATGTTACATCAACATAACGCACGGACAGAAGAACCTGAGGCAGACTTCACTGCTCATGGATGGCTCCAACAATACGAACTGTAAGTGGCAGAGTATAGTTGCTTGAAGACTCAACAAGCCACCAGAAGACCCACAAGACAGGTAACAAATCCTTAACAAACACTCATTTGTTTTTAACCAATGTATGTTTATTTTCTTTTTCAGAATGTTCTTATGCTGCAGAAATCTCAGATGGAGAATAAAGAATTCCTATAACATAGTAATATCAGTACAGATGTACTTTGGAAATTGGAAATTTAACCCCAAAATGAGAAAAGTTTTCAAGCATTCATCTGTGTGAATCAGGTGAATATATTTAAGTGATATTTTAAAATTTTGACTGTGTGCTGTTTTCTCCAGAATAGTTCATGCTGAAAGCTGAGAAGCTGTTTACATTATGTGGACTGTGAATTCGGGAAGTTATATTAATAAAAATATCCCCGGCCATGTCAATGAGAAGCTGTGCGTTTCTTGAGAAACCGATGTACTAACATAAATGATTATATTCACATCTTAAGTAGACAACAGTAATTGATTTCATTGCAATTTCCTGACCCCCAATCTCCATCTCAACAACAGTATAAGTGTGAATACGTTGCTGTGTAACTAAAAGAAATATTAAAACAAGCTTTTTTCTCTCTTTCAGTGGTAACCTGTACAGATATAATTTCATGGGAAGTTCCCCTCTATAGGAATTTTATTAATGATGATGTCAAGAGAATAAAGAAGGGTAATGTTGTCTTTTACATACCTTCCTTTGACAATGTTAATTCTTATACTTATATGAAAGACCCTTCCTAAGACCACTCAGGGAAATCTGGCAGAGACTGATTTGCTTAATTGAGATAAGCTGGGCCTGAATATTCTTAATTGTTTCATTTGTACAGCTTTTTTCAAATGGCATATACTTCATATGTAAGCATTTTGCATTAGGTCGGGAACTGTCATGGATCTCTCCTTACCCTTCATCAAGCATAATTTATGCTATGCAGGAAAATGGTGTGAGAGTTGTGAATGAATGGATGAATGAAGGGTTTTAGCGCGCCGAAGGCGCGCAGGGACCATGTGGGATTTACAAATCCCTTGCGACCCGATTAACCTTATTTTTTTCCCTTGGATCACACAGGCCTAGCTTTCCTATTGCCCAAAATGGAGTCTGAGGGGGTTATGCACGCGGTTAGAATACCCGGCAGTTTACGCTGGAGTGTTAGATGGTCAATACTCAATCCCTCAACGCCATTAAAACTATTAGAGAGCGAGCTCTATTCGGTTCCAGTTCGGCGATGGTAGAGGTTTAGTCCCACCATGGTGGCGAGCCAGAATGTAATGTTGTGCGATGGCAAGTTTAAGGGAAGAAGAGAAAAGAAAACCAAACAGCAACGCCGGTTTGGTAGCGGCCCCGGTATATGACCATAGCGGTTATAAAAAAGAAGTGGAGAAAGCTCCAACAGTTTAGTTTTAAGAAACCGGGAGTCATCCATCAAGCCTTCTGGGAGATAGGATGCCGTATGTGATTTTGAGGTTTCTGGTTATCCTTCGGAAATTCCAAATGACCTCCTCCACCCCACCCCACCCCAAAAAAAAAAAAAAAAAAAAAAAAAAAACACTCACTGACACACACCCTCAAGCCCTTAAAAGGGCTGTTAAATCTTTATTCAAATGTTTATTTATATCAAATGTACACTCGTTCCCAGCCAGACAAGCTTGTTTCAATCCTTGCCTAGCGTTTGGTGGTTTCTTGTATATGTTGCAGAAAGGTAGGTTGCACCAATTCCTCCTACGCTTTGTCTATCATTTTCATGCGTCTTCTTGATAAGAGTGTTGCAAGAAAATTTGAGAATGTTCAGTTAGAAAAGTAAAAGGTAGAGAGAAAGATAGGTATCTGTTATTGTATATTGTGCCTGCTGTGTGATTGTTGCTATGGATGGGGTAAGGGGTGTGTTTCTTCGGAGCCCACTCCCCACACGCAGAGCTGCGAGGCAATCCTCACAGACTCAATCCTAAAGATCTCAATGAGTAGCGAGGCAATCCTCACTGACTCCACGCAGTTTAATACTATTGAGTAATTTTAATTTACTGTGGATTATTTTGTTTTTCTGTTTAGGGTTCGGTGTTCGTTCAGCTTCACCATTGATTCATTATCCTGGAGTATGTGGAGGGTTTTGTTATATAGATCTTATTAAACACGTTTCAATCGCGCTTCAGCAGTTGCGAGGCAGTCCTCACAGACTCTATCCTAAAGTTCCCAATGAGTAGCGAGGCAATCCTCACTGACTCCACGCGATTTAGTTATATTGTATAATTTTTATTTTATTTTATTATTTTTTTTTTTTTTTTTTTTTATTTTTTTTTATTTTCTGGAAACTTATTTTGTTTTTCTGTTAAGGGATCGGTGTTCGTTCAGCTCAACCATTAATTCACTATCTTGGAGTCTGTTGAGGGTTTTGGTTTGTAGGTCTTTTAATCGCGTATCAATAGTTTCTATTTTTGCTAGCTCATGAAGTTCCTTTATCGGTGTCCATTTCGGTTTGCATAGTGCCACTCGCAGGGCATAATTTTGAACCCTCTGTAGCTTCTGAATGTTGGTTTTGCTTAGGTCGCTTGTTATTATGGCACCGTATTCTAGTACCGGACGTATAAATGTTTTGTAGAGCTTGAGAAGCACATCTTTGTTTGCTCCCCAATTTCTACCTCTGATCATCTTCAGAAAATTGATACATTTAGTAGCTCTAACCGTAATGGAGTTTACGTGACTGTTTAGACTGAGATTGCTATCTAGGATAAATCCCCCAAAATTGGCCTCTTTGTTTGCTTCTAGTTTGTGATCGTATAACTGGAGATCGATACTCGGGACTGGTTTTTTCCTTTGCTTTTTGAAGAACGTAACTTTTTGAGTTTTGGCAGCATTGAGTTTGATGCGCCACAGGGCACACCAGCTCTCAAGATCGCGAATGGTATCCTGTAGACGATTTTTAATTATGTTTCTGGACTTGCTGGCTGTCCAAATGCCTTTGTCGTCTGAGAACTGCGATAGTTCAACAAAGTTTTTCCCTACTTTTTCTATATCATTCACATATATTATGAAAAGAAGCGGACTTAGAACCGACCCTTGTGGTGTTCCCGCTTCGAGTATTGCTTCCTCTGACACCTCGCGATTAACCCTCACCTTGATTTTTCGGTCAGTTAGAAATGATATGATCCTTAGAATTTTAGTGGGTAATCCCATTTTCGCTAGTTTATATCTCACGCCATTGTGCCATACCGAGTCGAACGCTTTTTCTACATCCAAGAAAAGCGCGGTTCCGATTTCGTTTTGACTAAATGCTGTTTTCATATAATCGACCAGTCTATATACGTGTTCGATTCCCTCTTTCTAACTCCTATACGCTCTTTGCCATTTGTTGAAAAAAATGATTGATTCGAGATAGCTGCGAAGTCTCGTAGTGAGAATCCGCTCAAATATTTTCCCAACACAGCTAAGCAAGCTGATTGGGCGGTAGTTAGAAGGGTTGGTAAGGTCTTTGTCGGGTTTAGGTATCATGACTCCCGTGGCCACTTTCCAGCATTTTGGGAAGTACCCACAGGAGAGACAGCAGTTTAAGAGTTTGATAAGTCTGCAGTAGAAGATGTTGGGGCACTGTTTCATTATTTTGTAAGAGACTTCGTCTTCTCCTGGGGACGAAGATGACCTGCATTTTCTGATTATACCCATGACCTCTTCTACGCTTATTGGTTCGGTTAATTCATGGTCGTCCCCGTCTTCATGCCTTTGGTCGAAGTTTGGTTCATTGAAGATTGAGTTGTTATCTTGGACAAATTTATTTACTCGTACCTTAAAATCGTTGTCATATCTGTTCCCTTCTTGTGGACGATGTGCCTTCTTTAGAAGTTCGGCAAAAGCACTGGCCTTTGCCTTGTCGTCTATGGCCATAGATCCGTCGCCAGTCTTTAGCGCATTATTATTGGCAATTTTGCTCTTTTGGCCAGTAAGAGTTTTAAATGTATCCCAGAACCTCTTAGGTTCTCTCAGCCCATTTATGTTTTCGGTTGCTTTTTCCCATCTCACGCGATTGTCGTTAGCTATGGCCTTTTTTACTTCCCCATGAAGGCGATTATACGCGGTTTTAAGTTCTGCTCTTTTCATTTGATCATTCTCTGATTGGTAAGCCCGGAAGGCTTTTCTTTTTTGTTTGATTATTTGAAGAGTTGTTTGGGTTATTCTGTTTATCCGCGTCTTTACTGTTTGCTTGGGACAGATTTCATCTAGCGTACTGTTGATAACCTCGTTAAGGTGGGTGCAGGCTTTTTCTAGTTCATGAACATTTGAGGGGTCATTTGCCTTTATTTTTACTTCGATAATGCTTCTGAAGAGGTTCCAGTCAATTTTTGATAGGTTCCTCCTATTCACGGGAGGATACCTTGCGGGACCAGTATTACATTTCAGAGTGGCGTGAACCGGAAGGTGATCACTGCCTAGATCATCATCTCCTACAAATATGTCTTGCATTTGGCTGGTTAGTGATTTGCTGGTGATAATCAAGTCTAGGATATCTGATTGATGGAGTGGGTTGTTGCTTATGTATGTTACGTCTTGATCGTTATTTACCACGAATAGATCGAGTTCTTCAATGACATGGAAAAGGGCGTCACCATTAGGCTCAGTCTTATGACAACCGAATACCTGGTGTTTGGAATTGAAATCACCCAAGAATATGCAGTGCTTGTACTTGTTGGTAAAAAATTCAAATACTTTACTGTCTACTGTTGCTTGCGGCTTGTTATAATATGATATGATGGCCACGTGTTTGTGGTCAAGTTCAATTTCAGCTGCAATCACTTCAGCATTGAGGTGGTCGCATGGTATTGATTTGTATTTAATCTCCTGCCTTATTAACAGAGCGACACCGCCGCCTTTTTGGGCGGGGCGATCTCTTCTAATAATATCAAAACCACATAACGAGAATTGTTTGTTTGGTTTAAGCCAGGTTTCGCTAATTCCAATTACGTCCGTATTTTTTAAATAATGTGACATTTGCAAATTTTTCTGATTAACGCTTCGAGCGTTCCACTGGACTATTTTTAGTGTATCCATGAATGGTTTAGGAATAACTGTACTAAGTTTATTTAAGCTTAATTACTATTTGTAATATTGTTACATAATTATATTCTGTTGACGGCCGCTTCTAATAGCGTGTGAGATATTTGAGTATTATATAACTTAGAGGCTGTTTTACTAATCTCTTTGCAAACGTCCGAAAGACTGGAGTCCAAGTGTTTCTTCATTATGCTGAAAATAGAGCCAGCCATTAGAGTACACGTGGAATAAGGGGAAGATGAGTTCTCGACATTACTTACATTTAGAGCTTAAAGCTGGATGTTTGTTTTAACTTTTTTGAAGTGGCTACAACCCCGGTAGTTGCTGGGGTGTTGACCACCACAATTCGGGCATTTCAGAGTTTTAGCACTACATGCCTTCGCGATGTGTTTGTCACCGCATTTCATACATCGTTGCTCCCCGTTGCATTTGTGTGACAAGTGCCCAAATTTCTGACACTTGTTACACTGAACGGGTTGCGGAAGAACACGATATTCCTCGGTTTCATATTTTTTGCCATTAATAATTACCCCTTTGCTTATCAGATTTAATTTAGTTTCTCAGATTTATCAGATTTAATTTAGTTTCTGAGAGTTTTACAAAAATCTTTCTTTTATGATTGTATTATATTATCATTGATAGATACAGCCAATGATACTTGACGGTACAGTTATTACAGCATTCAGCTAATCGACAGTGTCATTTTGAATTATTCACACTAATCAACATGTCAGGCATGTGGTGAACGCAATATTGTTTACTGATGGGGAACTTCAGACAACTTTTTCTGCCCAGAAAACGGGCGGGGGGTGGGGGGAGGGTGTTCATGCAACAAATAAGAGAAAAAATGCCCTGAAGGGAAGTACCAGGCATGTGCACATATTTTTCAGTGAATTCCCAACAAAAACACGCAAAAAGAAAATAGTATTTTTTTGGTCCAAAAGTCATCAAATCACCCGCTCTTTTATCGGGAATATTCACCAATTATGCAAGCTGTCAATAGAATGTTTCAAACGTTTATTGAAACAATATATTTCCCCTGAGCTGTTTATTTTTAATGATTGCATCATTTCCGAGTGCAACATTTCAAGATGGGTAATTCTAAATCAAATATTTAGTTCAGTGATACCAACAACACCGACCAGATAGGTTTATCCAGAAATAACCTTTCTCATTTTACCCGCATTAAATAATGGCATTGTTTTATTCAACTAATGAATAATTTGTTATAAAATAACTCTGGCCCAGAGGTGGGGTGTACTTAACTTTTCTAGTCTTTTTTGTTCTTGCAGTAAAGCCATTGTGTGATGATAAAACGTTTATACAAAGGCAGTGCACTTAATGCCAGTACTCTAGCTAAAGGCCATCATTCAGTCTTATATGTAGTTCAGCCTGATATCGAACAAACAATAGGCCATAAATTATGCTGAAGCCAATGATGATTGCAACTCTCTCTCTCTCTCTTTTATTTCAGATGCTGGAATCGATACACACACGTCACAATATACATCACACTCATCACAACAGAAACAGAAGACCACTCATTGATGGCTCCAACAATATGGACAGTAAGTGGCAGACTATAGCTGCTTGAAGACTCAACAAGCCACCAGAAGACCCACAAGACAGGTAACAAAACCTTAACAAACATTTGTTTTTAACCAATATGTTTTTTTTTTCTTTTTCAGAATGTTCTTATGCTGCAGAATCCTAAGTTGGAGAATAAACAATTCCTATAACATAGTAATATCAGTACAGATGTACTTTGGAAATTGGAAATTTAACCCCAAAGCGAGAAAAGTTTTCAAGTATTCATCGGTGTGAATCAGGTGAATATATTTAAGTGATATTTTAAAATTTTGACTGCGCTGTTTTCTCCAGGATAGGTCATACTGAAAGCTTAGAGAAGCTTATACATTATGTGGTCTGTGAATTTGGGAAGATATATTAATATAAAATATCCCTGGCCAAGTCGATGAGAAGCTCTGTTATTCTTGAGAAACCAATGTATTAACATAAATGATTATATTCACATCTTAAGTAGACAACAGCAATTGTTTTCATTGCAATCCCCCCCCCCCCCCCCCCAATCTCCATCTCAACAACAGTATGAGTGTGAATACGTTGATGTATACCAAAAAGAAATATTAAAACAGGCTTTTTTCTCTCTTTCATTGGTACCCTGTAAAGATATTATTTCATAGGAAGTTCCCCTCTACAGGAATTTGTTTATTAATGATGTTGTCAAGAGAATTAAGAAGGGTAATGTTGTCTTTTACATACCTTCGTTTGACAATGTTAACTCTTATACTTATTTGAAAGACCCTTCCTAAGAGCGCTCCGGGAAATCTGGCAGAGACTGCTTTGCTTAATTGAGATAAGTTGGGCCTGAATATTCTTAATTGTTTCATTTGTACAGCTTTTTTCAAATGGCATATACTTCATATGTTAGCATTTTGCATTAGGTCAGGAACTGACATGGATCTCTCCTTACCCTTCATCAAGCATAATTTATGCCATGCAGGAAAATGGTGTGAGAGTTTTACAGAAATCTCTCTTTTATGATTGTATTATATTATCATTGATAGATTCAGCCAAAGATACTTGACGATACGGTTATTACAGCATTCAGCTAATCGACAGTGTCATTTTGAATTATTCACACTAATCAACATGTCCGACATGAGGTGAATGCAATATTGTTTACTGATGGGGAACTTCAGACAACTGTTTCTGCCCAGAAAACGGGGAGCGGGGGGGGGGGGGGGGGGGGTTCATCCAACAAATAAGAGAAAAAATGCCCTGAAGGGAAGTACCAGGCATGTGCACATATTTTTCAGCGAATTCCCAACAAAAACACGCAAAAAGAAAATTGTATTTAGAGGTCCAAAAGTCATCAAATCACCCGCTCTTTTATTCGGAATATTCACCAATTATACAAGATGTCAATAGAATGTTTCTAACATTTATTGAAATAATATATTTCCCCAGAGCTGTTTATTTTTAATGATTGCATCATTTCCGAGTGGAACATTTCAAGATGGGTAATTCTAAATCAAATATTTAGTTCAGTGATACCAACAACACCGACTAGATAGCTTTATCCAGAAATAACCTTTCTCATTTTACCCGCATTAAATAATGGCATTGTTTTATTCAACTAATGAATAATTTGTTATAAAATAACTCTGGCCCAGAGGTGTGGTGTACTCAATTTTTTCTAGTCTTTTCGGTTCTTCCAGTAAAGCCAATGTGTGATGATAAAACGTTTATACAAAGGCAGTGCACTTAATACCAGTACTCTAGCTAAAGGCCATCGTTCAGTCTTATATGTAGCTCAGTCTGATATCGAACAAACAATAGGCCATAAATTATGCTGGAGCCAATGATGATTGCAACTCTCTCTCTCTTTCATTTCAGATGCTGCAATCGATACACAGACGTCAGAATATACATCATACCCATCACAACAGAAACAGAAGACCACTTATTGATGGCTCCAACAATATGAACAGTAAGTGGCAGACGAAAGTTGCTTGAAGACTCACCAAGCCACCGGAGGACCCACAAGACAGGTAACAAAACCTTAACAAACACTCATTTGTTTTTAACCAATATGTTTATTTTCTTTTTTAAAATGTTCTTGTGCGGCAGATTCCTCAGTTGGAGAATAAAGAATTCCTATAACATAGTAATATCAGTACAGATGTACTTTGGAAATTGGAAATATAACCCCAAAATGAAAAACGTTTTCAAGCATTCATCTGTGTGAATCAGGTGAATATATTTAAGTGATATTTTAAAATTTTGACTGTGTGCTGTTTTCTCCAGGATAGTTCATACTGAAAGCTTTGAGAAGCTGTATTCATTATGTGGACTGTGAATTCGGGAAGTTATATTAATATAAAATATCCCCAGCCATGTCCATGAGAAGCTGTGCTTTTCTTGAGAAACCGATGTATTAACATAAATGATTATATTCACATCTTAAGTAGACAACAGTAATTGATTTCATTGCAATTTCCGGACCCCCAATCTCCATCTCAACAACAGTATAAGTGTGAATACGTTGCTGTATAACTAAAAGAAATATTAAAACAAGCTTCTTTCTCTGTTTCAGTGGCACCCTATACAGATATAACTTCATGGGAAGTTCGCCTCTACAGGAATTTGTTTATTAATGATGTTGTCAAGAGAGTTAAGAAAGGTAATGTTGTCTTTTACATACCTTCGTTTGACAATGTTAACTCTTATACTTATATGAAAGACCCTTCATAAGAGCACTCAGGGGAATCTGGCAGAGACTGATTTGCTTTATTGAGATAAGTTGGGCCTGAATATTCTTAATTGTTTCATTTGTACAGCTTCTTTCAAATGGCATATACTTTATATGTAAGCATTTTGCAAAGGTCGGGAATTGACATGGATCTTTCCTTACCCTTCATCATGCATAATTTATGGTATGCAGGAAAATGGTGTGAGAGTTTTACAGAAATCTTTCTTTTATGATTGTATTATATTATCATTGATAGATTCAGCCAATGATACTTGACGATACAGTCATTACAGCATTCAGCTAATCGACAGTGTCACTTTGAATTATTCACACTAATCAACATGTCGGGCATGTGGTGAACTCAATATTGTTTACTGATGGGGAACTTCAGAAAACTTTCTCTGCCCAGAAAGGGGGGGGGGGGGAAGGAGGGTGTTCATGCAACAAATAAGAGAAAAAATGCCCTGAAGGGAAGAACGAGGCATGTGCACATATATTTTTATACTGTACCAATGACCCAGACATAGCTGGTGCTAACTCTTAAAAATCTAGGGCCAAACACAAATTTTGCCCCCCAATCCCCAAAATTTGCATCTAAAACCAAAGAAAAACATGTCCTGAATGGCCCTACATACTTCGCCTCTACTGCGCATGCGCAGTGTCAAGGACGTCCCGAAATTGGCGCCATTAATCATTCTTTGTTTGACCCTTCATCAGTTAACATCTGACTGATCTTTGTGCTTGTAAATCTCAGTTTAAATGATGCCAGACACATAAATATTAGAGAAATGGTGGTTCTAAGGAGGATATAGAAGGAGGAGAGGAAAAATGAGTGGCAGAAAATAATCAGGGCTGTAACTTAAAATTTGTTAATGAAATTGTGTTAAGTTACCTATTTTCGAGGCAACGGCCTGTTGTGGTCATTCTTCCTATAAAGTTACACTGCTTGTTCAGTGTTTTCCTCTCTCCCTTTCCTTTAAGTCCCCCCCCCCCCCCCCCCTTGCTATTCTCCCATGCTTTTGGCATATTTTCTGTAATATTATTACTAAAAATTTCTTGGGAGTTTTAGCTGGATAACAGAATGAATTCTGTTCTTTTCCCCATGTTTACGTCTTTACCCTTGGGTGTTTAGGCGTAGTGTTCTGCATCTATCATCTGATGTTCTGTAGTTTCTTCCCTGGAAGTCTCTGTTTTGCATCTGATAGTGTATTATTGGTAACTGATTTCGGGCCAGGGTTATCAGTGCCTGGAGTCATGTTTCTGGTGTTTTTACACTTCTTGTTTACATTGACAACAGCCTCTGTGTGAGGGGGATTTCTTGAAAATAATATCTTGATGTTAGTTTAATTATATCTAGATACATTATTATTATTCGTAAGTGTTGCATTAAATTTCTAAAATATTTTAAAAATTTTTGTCCACACTTAGGCTTGGGATCCATTTGTTCTCAACGTTACTTTTCAGAAACTTGGGCTTTTCTGAAAAAATATTTTTTCAAAAATTATTTTGATTTCAATTATTTTTTCTATGTTAATGGATCATGTTATTATGTATTTTGATTTGCAGGGGTTGGTGCGAGTACTAGGACTTTGTTTTCTTTTCACAATGAAAGGATATTGTTCAATTGGATTAAGAGGAAATCTTCCTCTGACTTTCATAATTATTGCATAAATGTAGTCAGTGTACTCGCACTAACTCCTGTTCAGTATGTGTTATTTTCGATGACAACATGGGAAGCGTGTGTCACGGTATGTTAGCGGGGAAATGGCCATGCCGGTCCTTTCCCCGCAGGGTCACTCTAGTTTATCAATCTCTATTTCAGACGATCAAGAACAGGGTGATGTATCCGTGATGTCTTCCAAAAGTGTGCCTCCGTCGTCACAATTAATGAAGAGCTAGTGGAAAAGTGCTCATGGAAATACGTCAATTGCCTAAGAGGTCCCTAGTAGGATCGACGGCCTTTGACGTCCGCTAGCTCGCCCGGTGTAGCGTCCATTCATCGAATGGTTCGGCAGCCGGGTTCGTCCGTTGCGGTCTAGAAAGGAGTTTTGGGTGATGCGAGCACTATAAAACAACCGAGTGCACACCCAGTGACGGCGGATTAGAGGAGAGAACGGAGGAAGCCTATTAGTCCGGTTCATAGCTCGTCCAGGCCCATCCGGGCTGCGAGCGAGAGAGGCCCCTCTCTCGTACAACAACATCTGGCCCCAGATGTTGTGATAAAAATGTTTCGCATTCGGAGCATACGTCCGCCGCTCGGGACGCTCCGTTATATAGACAGTCCGGAGAGACTGTCAATAAGGCTTCCTCATTCTCATGGCAGCGCACACGACCGCACCTTGGCTACGTGACCTCCGATATCCAGTCAACTTCGCCAGTCAGAGAATACGCGGCGACCAGGTCACGCCATCCGGTAGCCAGGGACACGAGGCCTGTAGACTCCGGACGTTCGCATAAGAAAAGTATGCAAGAGTCAACGTACACGGAGCTTCCAGCGGCAAAGCATCGTAAGACTGCTACTGCACAGACCTCAGTGACGGACGTGCTATCCCGAATAGCACAACTTATCGCAGCATCCCAGCAACGACAGTATCTCTGTCGCATCATGTAATATCCGACGACGCTGGGTCGGGACGCTCCGCTGAAGCATCAGGTACGGACGTCCGAAAACTTTATAGGGCCCGACAGGATGGCGAAAGGGATTCGGAGGATTTCGAGCTTTCCCTTTTGGAACAACATAAGCTACTGTATAGGTCATCCGGCTTTATCTTCTAGAGGTTGTTTCGTCGGACCACAATGCTGCGATGCCGGATAAGAGACTGATAGCGTCGGTGGACACTGAAATTTTTTTGGATCGGTTCAGAGACATCGTCCCTCAGTTCCGACACAGTCCAATAATGTCACAGGAACTTTCGAATTATTGAACGACGCTATTTATATATATATGCTTGCTATTAACAAGCAAGTCTGGTTTCTTGTTCGCAAAGTTACTGAGATGTCTTTCAAAAGTGTGCCTCTGTCGTCATAGTTAAATGATGAGCTAGCGGCAATAAGTGCTCATGGAATACGTCAATCGCCTAAGAGGTTCCTAGTAGGATCGACGGCGTTGACATTCGCTAGCTCACCCGGTGTAGCGTCCATTCATCGAATGGTTCGGCAGCCGGGTTCGTCCGTTGCTGTCCAGGAAGGAGATTTGGGTGATGCGAGCACTATAATAGACAATAGTACACACCCAGTGACGACGGATTAGAGGAGAGATCGGAGGAAGCCTGTTAGTCCGGTTCCTAGCTCGTCCAGGTCCGTCCGGGCTGCGAGTGAGAGAGGTCCCTCTCTCGTACAACAACATCTGGGACCGGATGTTGTGGTACAAACGTTTCGCATTCGCAGCATATGTCCGCCGCTTGGGACGCTCCGTTATATAGACAGTCCGAGAGACTGTCGATAATGCTACCTCATCCTCACGGCAGCGCACACGACCGCAACTTGGCTACGTGACCTCGAGTATCCTGCCAGCTTCGTCATTCAGTGATTCCACGGGGAACAGGTCACGCCATCCGGGGACACGAGGCCTGTACACTCCGGTCGCTCGCATAATAGAAGTATACACGGGGTAACGAACACGGAGCTTCCAGCGGCAAAGCATCATAAGGCAGCTTCTCCACAGGCCTCAGTGACGGACGTGCTATCCAAAATAGCACAGCTTATCGCAGCATCCCAGCAAACGACAGAATCTCTGTCGGATGAGGAATAATCCGACGACGCTGGGTCGGTTCGCTCCGCTGATGCATCAGGTACGGACGACCGAACACTTCATAGGGTCTGACAGGATGGCGAGAGGGATTCGGACGATTTCGAGCTTTCCCTTTCGGAACAACAGAAGATGCCATACATTTCTTCCGGCATTATCTTCCAGAGGTTGTTCCGTCGGACTAGAATGCTGCGATGCTGGATAAGAAACTAATAGCGTCATTGGACACAGAATTTATTTTTGATCGGTTCAGGGACATCGTCCCTGAGTTGCCGACACAGTCCAATAATGTCACTAGAACTTTCGAATTATTGAACGACGCTATATATATATAAGCTTGCTACCAAAACACACTAGTCTAGTTTCTTGTCCGCAAATGCTCTAATCTGCCTTTCATCAAGTCTAGGAATAAATTTGAAATGGCAGGACAGGGCATACTGAGAGTTCCTCTGCGTCTAGACGACGAGGCTGAAGACTGGGTATTGTCTTTTTCGCCGTCTATGTCAATTCCAACCACGACGTTGGAAACGACAATGAGGTCTAATAGACTTAACTTAGACGCTTTATCATATGTAGACCACCTTACTGAGGCGTTATCATTACGTCTTCAAAGGAAAGAATTCCAGGATATGATTCTTAATGAGATTTCTTTCAAGGGCAGTAGTTTTCCACGTATAACTCCACCCTTCAGTGGCAACCTGGAGTTGATTAGACGTGGCGCAGCCCTAGCTACATCCACGCGCGTGGATAGTAAGGTGAAGAACTCTCTCAGTGTCGCTTCGGTCTCGGAGAAGCTTCTCTTCGACGGCAACCTTTCAGCAATCTATGAATTGCTCGATATACACGTTCTCTTGTCAACCAAGTGTAACAAGAGATTCAGATTTGGGCAAACATTCGGTGGTTGACTCAGAGAGTTCCACTGTAGTTGCCGGATCCGAGTTTCTCGATTATGACGGATGCCAGTCAAACAGATTGGGGCACAATATTGATCCCAACGGATTCGAAGTGCCAGGGTCTTTGGGTTCCGCAGTTTTTTAGGCAAGCACTTAACTTCCAAGAAATGATATTATTTTGGCTTGCACTACGTCATTGGATGAACATTATTCAGAAACGCATGTCCAAATCCTGTCCGATAATATGACAGTAGTTGCGTATATCCGGAACCAGGGAGGCACTCATTCGATTCCGTTATTGAATTTAACGGAAAGAATCCTTCTGTTTGTTATAGAACACCAAGTTCTGTTTCGGTCCGTCATATTCTGGGTCGTCGGATTGTATTAGCAGACTCCCTTTCACGTAAGGGTCGATTGTTGCCGTCAGAATGGACTCTCAACAAACAGGTATTCAATCAGATTTCCTACCAATGGGAGCGCCCAGTGATAATTTTTTTGCGACACAACTCACCAATCAATTGCAGACGTATGTGTCACCGTGTCCGGATCCCCGAGCATATGTAGTTAACGCTCTATCGATCTAGTACGACGGGATGATAGGATATGCGTATCCTCCAGCGCTGTTGATTCAGCAAGTATTGCTAGGATAATACATTCACAATACAATTCTGTTGGTAGCATCTCTGTCTCCACAGAGACCGTGGATAAATTTACTTAGGTGTCTGCTATGGGCTTATCGCGAAAACTTCCTCCACGAGAGAATCTTTTTTCGCAGGGGAAATCGTGTCAACTTCATCACAACCCGCAAGGTCTCAACCTTCACGTATTCCGTTGTGCGGTCCTACTTGCATGGCAAGCATTGTACAGGACGAGCAGTGGACGCGATTTCTAACTGTAGGAGGACCTCCTCTTCGCTATACTATGCGGCTAAGGTGGAGGGTCTTCCGTCGTTGGTGTAGGGATCTTTATGTTGATATTTTTGATCCCTCCATACCAGACATTGCAAACTTTCTAGTATACTTGTTTGACGAGATCAACTGCAGCCAGTTACTATTAAAGGTTATAGGTCTATGTTATCTGATACCTATGCACACCATGATAGTTTACAATTGAGCCTAATGTCTCTTTATCTAAGTTAGTTTGAAACTTTTCGATAAATAGACCTAGAATCCTTAGATTAATTCCTATACGGAATTTAGCTTGGGCTCTTATTAAACTAAAGCAACCATTTGAACCTCTTGAGACAGTAGTTTCAAATTCTGGCCTTTTAAGACAGCAATTCTCTTAGTCTTCTCTTCTGCTGAAGAGTCAGTGAGCTTCATGCACTATCGGTGGACGATTCTCACTTTCGTAGTATCGGAAACTCTATTACCTTTACTACTAATGTTGGATTTTTGGTTAAGAATCAGGCTCCTAATAAATATCCGGAACCTATTGCTTTTAAGGTCCTTCCGTCTTCGAACGGGCATAGGCCTTTACTCTGTCCGGCTAGACCTTTATGTATTTATTAACAGATCTCAGTTTATCAGTAAGGACGTAAAGCTTCTTCTGGCTCTGATGCCTAATAGAAAGGTCATTACGGTCCATTCTATTGCTAAATGCATTCAATTAACTATCGGTACTGCTCAGGATAATCTATCCTTAACTCAGCAGTCTGTGCTTAAGATTTCGGCTCATGAAGTAAGAGCTCTTCTACATCTTGGGCTACGTAAATAGTGTTGCTATTATAGATTTAAAGAAGGCTGCATATTGGTCTCAGCCATCCACATTCACGAATTTTTATCTTAGAAATATCGAGTCCATTTCTGGAGGCCTGCATTGTTTAGGTCCATTATCGGCTGCTCAGAATGTCGATCACTTAACAATTGCAACTATGGCTATGTAGGCTTTATGTTCCGGCAGTGACTCCGTCCTGCTGCCCTCTTCGCTCTGGGCTATTTGACCCAGGGCAAGGGAAAGGGGGGGGGGGGGGGTGTTCCCTTGGGTCACCTGTTTTATTATGAAAACAAGGGGATACCTCCTCCGGAGTCAGTAATTCTGAGCTGTTACTGGGATGGTTTTAAAGTGAAAAGTTATGTTTTAAAAATTCATTCATGTCATAGTTTTAAAGTATATCATTTGAATATGTCACGTGTCAAACGGGCGTTATTATACTATCCTCGGACACTTTTAAAAGAGTATAAAGAGTCTCAATTCTCTGGACTAAGTTTATTTATTGGTTTACTTTAAAAGTAATTAGTATAAGAATTATACTGGATGTTAATAGAGAATATGGATGTTATGATGCTCAATTATAGAAGGTATTGTGTCTTTCTAATTTATCATATATAAGAAAGATACATGTAAAGCCTAATACTCCTTTTCTCCTCGATGGGATGACTCTATTTTATATAGTTGAGCTTATTGGATTTTCCTCTATGTCCTGGGCCCTCCAGCCTTTTTACTATTCAGCTATGTCTGGGACATTGGTACAGTATAAAAATATTAAAAAATTTATAGTAATTTATATATTTTTTATACTTACCAATGACCCAGACGGGGATGGCCCTGCCAGGAGTTGGTAACTCATACCTCCCAGCTGAGGACATAGCGCTTACCAGGCACTGATTGTAAGAATGATTAATGGCGCCAATTTCGGGACATCCTTGACACTGCGCATGCGCAGTAGAGGCGAAGTATGGAGGGCCATTCAGGACATGTTTTCTTTGGTTTTAGATGCAAATTTTGGGGATTGGGGGGCAAAATTTGTGTTTGGCCCTAGATTTTTAAGAGTTAGCACCAGTTATGTCTGGGTCATTGGTAAGTATAAAAAATATATAAATTACTATAATTTTTTTTAACGTTTCAGCGAATTCCCAACAAAAACACGCAAAAAGAAAATTGTATTTTTTAGTTCCAAAAGAAATCAAATCGCCCGCTCTTTTATCCGGAATATTCACCAATTATGCAAGATGTCAGTAGAATGTACCAAACGTTTATTGAAACAATATTTTTCCCCAGAGCTGTTTATTTTTAATGATTGCATCATTTCCGAGTGCAACATTTCAAGATGGGTAATTCTAAATCAAATATTTAGTTCAGTGATACCAAAAACAGAACTAGATAGGTTTATCCAGAAATAACCTTTCTCATTTTACCCGCATTAAATAATGGCATTGTTTTATTCAACTAATGAATAATTTGTTATAAAATAACTCTGGCCCAGAGGTGGGCTGTACTTAACTTTTCTAGTCTTTTCTGTTCTTCCAGTAAAGCCATTGTGTGATGATAAAGCGTTTAAACAAAGGCTGTGCACTTAATACCAGCACTCTAGCTAAACGCCATCGTTCAGTCTTATATATAGCTCAGCCTGATATCGAGCAAACAATAGGCCATAAATTATGCTGAAGCCAATGATGATTGCAACTCTCTCTCTCTCTTTCATTTCAGATGCTGCAATCGATACACAGACGTCACAGTATACATCATACCCATCACAACAGAAACAGAAGACCAGTCATTGATGGCTCCAACAATATGGACAGTAAGTGGCAGTCTATAGTTGCTTAAAGAATCAACAAGCCACCAGAAGACCCACAAGACAGGTAACAAAACCTTAACAAACACTCATTTGTTTTTAACCAATATGTTTTTTTTCTTTTTCAGAATGTTCTTATGCTGCAGAATCCTCAGTTGGAGAATAATGAATTCCTATAACATAGTAATATCAGTACAGATGTACTTTGGAAATTGGAAATTTAACCCCAAAATGAGAAAAGTTTTCAAGCATTCATCTGTGTGAATCAGGTGAATATATTTAAGTGATATTTTAAAATTTTGACTGTGTGCTGTTTTCTCCAGGATAGGTCTTACTGAAAGCTTTGAAAAGCTGTATATATTATGTGGACTGTGAATTCGGGAAGTTATATTAATATAAAATATCCCTGGCCATGTCAACGAGAAGCTGTGCTTTTCTTGAGAAACCGGTGTATTAACATAAATGATCATATTCACATCTGAAGTAGACAACAGTAATTGATTTCATTGCAATTTCTGGCCTCCCAATCTCCATCTCAACAACAGTATAACTGTGAATACGTTCCTGTATAACTAAAAGAAATATTAAAACAAGCTTTTTTCTCTCTTTCAGTAGTACCCTGTACAGATATAATTTCATGGGAAGTTCCCCTCTACAGGAATTTGTTTATTAATGATGTTGTCAAGAGAATTAAGAAGGGTAATGTTGTCTTTTACATACCTTCGTTTGACAATGTTAATTCTTATACTTATATGAAAGACCCTTCCTAAGAGTGCTCAGGGAAATCTAGCATAGACTGATTTGCTTAATTGAGATAAGTTGGGCCTGAATATTCTTAATTGTTTCATTTGTGCAGCTTCTTTCAAATAGCATATACTTCATATGTAAGCATTTTGCATTAGGTCAGGAACTGACATGGATCTCTCCTTACCCTTCATCAAGCATAATTTATGCTATGCAGGAAAATGGTGTGAGAGTTTTACAGAAATCTTTTTTTTATGATTGTATTATATTATCATTGATAGATACAGCCAATGATACTTGACGATACGGTTATTACAGCATTCAGCTAATCGACAGTGTCATTTTGAATTATTCACACTAATCAACATGTCAGGCATGTGGTAAACTCAATATTTTTTACTGATGGGGAACTTCAGACAACTGTCTCTGCCCAGAAAAGGGGGGGGGGGGGAGGAGGGTGTTCATGCAACAAATAAGAGAAAAAATGCCCTGAAGGCAAGTACCAGGCATGTGCGCATATATTTTTATACTGTACCAATGACCCAGACTTAGCTGGTGCTAACTCCACAAAAACCAGGGCCAAACACAAATTTTGCCCCCCAATCCCCAAAATTTGCATCCAAAACAAAAAGAAATCATGTCCTAAAGGACCTCCATAGTACGACTCTACTGCGCATGCGCAGTGACGCAGTCGTCCCGAAATTGGCGCCAAATATCATTCTCTGTTTGGCCCTTCATCAGTCAACATCTCACTGATCTTTGTGCTTGTAAATCTCAGTTTAAAGGATGCCAGACACGTAATTCTTGGAGAAAATGTGATTCTAAGGAGGATAGAAGGAGGAGAGGAAAAAAGAAGTGGCAAAAAATAATCAGGGCTGTACTTAAAATTTTTTGTTAAAATTATGTTAAGTTGCCTATTTTCGAGGCAAACGCCTCTTGTTGTCATTCTTGCTAATTGTTGCACTGCTTATTCAGTGTTTCCTCTCCCCTAACCTTCTAAAGTCCCCCCTTGCAATTCTCCCATGCTTTTGGCATATTTTTGAGAAGTTTCATTTCTAAAAATTCCCTGGGAGAGTTGCTTGGTTACAGAATGTTTTCTGTTATTTTCCCCATAGTTACGTTTTCACCCATGGGTGTATAACGTTTGTGTTCTGCATCTTCCATCTGATGTTCTGCAGATTCTCCCCTGGGAGTCTCTGTTTTGCATCAGATAGAGTGTAATTGAGGACTGATTCCGGGCCAGTTTTTTCAGTGCCTGGAGTCATGTTTTCTTCTGTGTTTACACTGTTTGTTTTCATTGGCAACAGCCTTTTTTGAGGGGGGCTGTTTGCCTTTGAGGTAGTTTATCTCATTATAAGATACATTTATATTATCCGAAAGTGTCTCATTAATTATTTTATATAATTTTAAAATTTTTGACCACACTTTGCCATCGGATCCATCGGGGCTCAACGTTACTTTTCAGCAACTTGGGCTTCTCTGAAAAAATATTTTTTCAAAATTATTTTGTTTTGCAATTGTTTTTTCATTTATTAATGGATCATGTTATTATGTATCTTTGTGTCAGGGGTTTTTGCGAGTAACTAGGACTTATTGTTGTTCTTTCACAATGAAGGGAACTTGTTCAAATTGTAATAGGAAGAAATCTTCCTCTGACTTTCATGATTATTGCATAAATTGTAGTCAGTGTTCTCGCATTAATCCCTGTCCTGTATGTGAACATTGGGATGAGAAACATTGGAAACGTGTGTCACGATATGTTGTTTCTGGAGAAAGAGCGATGCCGGCTCTTTCTCCACAAGGTCACTCTACTCTCTCAGTTTCTATTTCAGAGGAACCAGAACAGGGTGATGTTTCCATGTTATCTTCTTCAAGTGTGCGTCCGTCGTCACAATTAAATACAGAGCTAGCGGCAAAAGTGCTCATGGAGATTAGACAAATGTCGTCCGCTAGCTCGCCCGGTGTAGCGTCCATTCACCGAATGGTTCGGCAGCCGGGTTCGTCCGATGCGGTCCAAGAGGAAATTTTGGGTGATGCGAGCATTATAAAAATAATAGATGCACACCCAGTGACGGCGGATAGTGAACGAGAACGGAGGAAGCCTTTTAGTCCGGTTCCTAGCTCGTCCAGGTCCAGCCGGGCCGCGAGCGAGAGAGGCCCCTCTCTCGTACAACAACATCTGGGACCAGATGTTGTGGTACAAAATGTGTCTTTAGCGGAGCATACGTCCGTCGCTCGGGACGCTCCGTTGTATAAGCAGTCCGCAGAGACTGTTAAGGCTTCCTCTTCTCGCCGGCGCACACGACCGCACCTTGGCTGCGTGACCTCCGATATCTTGCCAGCTTCGCCGATGAAGGATTATTCGGCGACCAGGTCACACCATCCGGCAGCCAGGGATTCGAGACCGATGGACTCCGGACGTTCGCATAGGAAAAGTATGCGGGAGCCATCTGATGCGGAGCTGCCCTCGGCAAAGCAGCGAAAGACCGCTCCTCCGCAGGTCTCGACGTCGGACATTCTAGTGCAGATAGCACAGCTTATCGCAGCATCCCAGCAGCCGACAGAGACGGTGTCGGATCGAGAATTATCCGACGGCGCTGGGTCGGTACGCTCCGCCGAAGCATCGGGGGCGGACGACCGGGAACATCGGGAGGTCCGACCGGATGGTGAAAGGGATACGGATGAATTGGAGCTATCCCTTTCGGAACAACACAAAGCTGCCGTAGACTTCATCCGGCACTTTCTTCCTCAAGTTGTTCCGTCGGGCCAGACTGCTGCGCTTCCGGACAGGAGAATTATAGCGTCATTGGACTCTGATTTTTTCGAGCGGTTCAGGGACATCGCTCCCGAGTTTCCGTCGCAGTCCAATAATGTTGCAAGAACATTTGAATTATTGAACGACGCTATTTTTAAACTTGCTTCCAGGACAGGGAAAGCAGGCTTCTTGTCCGCAAATACTCTCAACCTGCCTTTCATTAATGCAAGGAATAAATTCGACACGGCAGGTCAGGGTATACCGAGAGTTCCTCTGCGTATGGACGACGAGGCGGAAGACTTAGAGCTATCATTACCGTCGTCAGCTTCTATTCCAACCGCAGTGTTGGAAACAGCTATTGCGTCTAACAGAGCCAATTTAGATGCCTTATCTTACGCAGATCATCTTACGAAGGCGTTATCACTGCGTCTTCAAGGGGAAGAGTTTCAGGATATACAATCCTCCTTAAGACTTCTTTCAAGGGCAGTAGCTTATTCCACGTGTAACTCCGCCCTTTCAGTGGCAAATCTGGAGTTGGTTAGACGTGACGCAGCCCTGTCTACATCCACACTAGTGGATTCTAAGGTGAAGAACTCTCTTAGAGTCGCTTCGGTCTCAGGAGATCTTCTCTTTGACGGCAAGCTTTCCGCTATTTATGATAATATTAAAAAGAAAGCTAGTGATTCTCTGTTGTTTAGATCCGCTCCTAAAAGGTCGGATTCAGCAGACACGAATAAGGCGGGCACTTCTGGGTCTTATCCGCCCAAGAGAGGTTCCTATAGAGGTTCCGGTGCGTCCTCTAGCTCTTATTCGAGAGACCGTCAGGATAGCGACTCTCGTTCGGGACGTCCTTCAGGCCGGGACAATCGGTCGGACGCCCCGAGGTCGACGAGGCGAGGTGCGGGTCGTGGAAGACGTGGTTTCTCCTACCGCAGGCCTCGCAGATCCAGGAGGTGATGGCTCAAACCTCTATCGCGTTCCGGTTGGCGGAAGGTTGTCGAGTTTTTCTCAAGAGTGGGCGTCGATTACGGACGATCCGTGGGTGAGAGGAGTGACTTCGGAAGGTCTAAAGATATCCTTCAAACGAAAGCCTCCATTAACTCGAAGTCCAAAGTGGACTCATCTTCCGTCAAACCCTCAGAAAAGAGACGCTCTGCTATCAGAGGTGCAGTCTCTTTTAATGAAGAACGCGGTAGAGGTCGTAGAAAACCAGGAATCGCTGGGATTCTACAGCCATCTGTTTCTGGTTCCGAAACCAGACGGCTCGTTCCGTCCAGTCATAGATTTGAGCTGGATAAACAAGCTGATCATCGCTCCGAAGTTTTATATGGAGACGATTCGATCGGTCAGAGCGAGTATTCGGGTGAACGATTATGCAACGAGCATAGATCTCAAAGATGCGTACTTTCACGTCATGGTACATCCGACATTCCGAAAGTATCTACGCTTCGCAGTCCTAGGAGTGGTGTATCAGTTCCGGGCCATGTGCTTCGGATTGAATCTAGCACCCTGGGCTTTCACTCGGGTAATGAACTCGGTAATGATCTACTTCCGAGCTCATTCGTCTGCGGTAACGTCGGCCTACCTGGACGACATTCTTCAGAGGTACGGCAACGAGTTAACGCTTCAGAACGATGTTCAGAATCTTCTTCTATTGCTCCGACGTCTCGGTTTCATAGTAAACGAGGAGAAGTCGGATCTGGTGCCGTCCAAGTCATTCACTCATCTGGGAATGAGCTTCGAGACGCACAACAATCTCGTTCGTCTGCCGTTAACCAGAGCGAAATTAGTCAGTTGTTACGCTCGCTATTGTCTAAATACAGACAAAGTCACAGCGAGAGAATTTATGAGACTGATAGGTCTGTGCGGAGCCGCTGCGGATCTCATTCCGATGGGACGGCTACGCACACGGCCTCTTCAAATTTTCTTGACTCAGAATTGGAGTGTGAAAATTCATTCGCTCGATGTAGACGTTCTCTTGTCAGATCAAGTGAAACAAGAGATTCAGACTTGGGCAAACATTCAGTGGTTAACTCAAGGAGTTCCGCTGCAGTTGCCGGATCCGAGTTTTACCATTATGACGGATGCCAGTCAAACAGGTTGGGGTGCATCATTAATCCCAACGGATTCGAGATGCCAGGGTCTTTGGGATCCGCAATTCCTGTGCAAGCACATAAACATCAAGGAAATGATGTCAATTTGGCTTGCGTTACGTCACTGGATGGACATTATTCACGATGCTCATGTCCAAATCCTATCCGACAATACGACAGTAGTGGCGTATATACGGAATCAGGGAGGCACTCATTCAGTTCCGTTGTTCAATCTAACGGAAAGAATCCTTCTGTTTGCGTTGGAACATCACGTTCTTCTTTCGGTCCGTCACATACCGGGTCGTCTGAATGTGCTAGCAGACTCCCTTTCTCGAAAGGGTCGCTTGTTGCCGTCGGAGTGGACTCTCAACAAACAAGTATTCAATCAGATTTGCTACCAATGGGAACGGCCAATGATAGACTTATTTGCGACACATCTCAACAATCAGTTGCAGACGTATGTGTCCCCGTGTCCGGATCCAAGAGCATTTGCTGTAGACGCTCTATCGATCCCTTGGGACGGAATGATAGGATATGCGTATCCTCCAGCGCCGTTAATTCAACAAGTATTGCTAAAGATAAAACAATCTCAATGCAAGATTCTGTTGGTAGCATCTCTGTCGCCACAGAGACCGTGGATAAATCTACTCAGGTGTCTGTTGTGGGACCTACCGCGGAAGCTCCCTCCACGAGAGGATCTTCTTTGTCAGGGGAAATCGCGCCAACTGCATCACAACCCGCAAGGTCTCAACCTTCACGTTTTTGCGTTGTGCGGTCCTTCTTGCATGGCAAGCACTTTACAGGACGAGCAGTGGACGCGATTTCTAACTGTGGGAGGACCTCCTCTTCGCTAAACTATGCGGCTAAGTGGAAGGTTTTCCGTCGTTGGTGTAGGGATCATTCTGTTGATATATTTGATCCCTCTATACCAGACATTGCTAACTTTCTAGTATACTTGTTTGACGAAATCAAACTGCAACCGGTTACTATAAAGGGTTATAGATCTATGTTATCTGATACCTATGCACATCATGATAGTTTACAAATTGGATCTAATGTCTCTTTATCGAAATTGGTTAGAAACTTTTCGATAAATAGACCCAGAACTCTTAGATTAATTCCTAAGTGGAATTTAGCTTGGGTTCTCCTTAAATTGAAGGAAAAGCCATTTGAACCTCTTGGGACAGTAGATTTCAAATTCTTATCTTATAAGACAGCTTTTCTCTTAGCTTTCTCTTCTGCCAGAAGAGTCAGTGAGCTTCATGCACTATCGGTGGATGATTCTCATTATCGTAGTGTTGGGAACACTATCACCTTCACTACTAACGTCGGTTTTTTAGCTAAGAATCAGGCTCCTAATAAATATCCGGAACCTATTGTTATTAAGGCTCTTCCGTCTTCAGACGGGCGTAGGCCTTTACTCTGTCCTGTTAGAGCACTACGTATCTATAAACAGAGATCTCAGTTCATCAGAAAGGGACGGAAACGTTTCTTTCTGTCTTTGATGCCTAATAGAAAGGACATTTCAGTCCATTCTATTGCTAGATGGATTCAGTTAACTATCCGTACTGCGTATGAAGATTTATCTTCTTCTCAGCAGTCTGTGCTTAAGATTTCTGCTCATGAAGTAAGAGCTCTTTCTACTTCCTGGGCTTATGCTAATAGTGTTGCTATTACAGATTTAATGAAGGCTGCTTATTGGTCTCAGCCATCCACATTTACTAATTTTTATCTCAGAAATATTGAGTCCATTTCTGGAGACCTGCATTGTTTAGGTCCGTTATCTGTTGCTCAGAATGTCGTCCACTAAACAGTTGCAACTATAGTTATGCAGGCTTTCTGTTCCGGCAGTGACTCCGTCCGGCTGCCCTCTTCGCTCTGGGCTATTTGACCCAGGGCAAGGGGAAGGGGGGGGGGGCGGGTGTTCCCTTAGGTCACCTGCTTTATAGTGAAAAGCAAGGGAATGCCTCCTCCAAGACAGTATTTCTGAGTCGCTTCCGGGATGGTTTTAAAGTGTAATATTAATGTTTAATTTCATTCATGTCTTATTTTTAAAGTGTAGCTCGGTGTGAAGCATTTGTATATGTCAAGTGTCAAACGGGCTTTAATATACAATACTCGGACACTTTTAAATGATTATAAAGAGTCTCAATTCTCTGGACTACTTTATTTATTGGCTTGTTTTAAAAATAATTAGTATAAAGGTTATACTGGATGTTAATAGAGAACATGAATGTTATTGTGCTCAATTATTAAGGGTAGTGTATCTTTCTAATTTAAATATTAAATAAGAAAGATACATGTAAAGCCTAATACTCCTTTTCTCCTTAAGGGGTTACCTCTTTATTTTATAATTGAGCTTATTGGATTTTCCTCTATGTCCTAGGCCCTCCAGCCTGTTTACTATTCAGCTAAGTCTGGGTCATTGGTACAGTATAAAAATGTTAAAAAATTTATAGTAATTTATATATTTTTTATACTTACCAATGACCCAGACGGGGATGGCCCTCCCTGAGTTGGGAACTCTTGCCTCCCCGCTGAGTACATAGCGCTGACCAGGCACTGCCAGTAAGAATGATATTTGGCGCCAATTTCGGGACGACTGCGTCACTGCGCATGCGCAGTAGAGTCGTACTATGGAGGTCCTTTAGGACATGATTTCTTTTTGTTTTGGATGCAAATTTTGGGGATTGGGGGGCAAAATTTGTGTTTGGCCCTGGTTTTTGTGGAGTTAGCACCAGCTAAGTCTGGGTCATTGGTAAGTATAAAAAATATATAAATTACTATAAATTTTTTAACTTTTCAGCGAATTCCCAACAAAAACACGCAAAAAGAAAATTGTATTTTTTAGTTCCAAAGGTCATCAAATCACCCGCTCTTTTATCCGCAATATTCACCAATTATGCAAGATGTCAGTAGAATGTTTCAAACGTTTATTGAAACAATATATTTCCCCAGAGCTGTTTATTTTTAATGATTGCATCATTTTCGAGTGCATCATTTCAAGATGGGTAATTCTAAATCAAATATTTAGTTCAGTGATACCAACAACACCGACTAGATAGGTTTATCCAGAAATAGCCTTTCTCATTTTACCTGCATTAAATAATGGCATTGTTTTATTCAACTAATGAGTAATTTGTTATAAAATAACTCTGGCCCAGAGGTGGGGTGTACTTAACATTTCTAGTCTTTTCTGTTCTTCCAGTAAAGCCATTGTGTGGTGATAAAACGTTTATACAAAGGCAGTGCACTTAATACCAGTACTCTAGCTAAACGCCATCGTTCAATCTTATATATAGCTCAGCCTGATATCGAACAAACAATAGGCCATAAATTATGCTGAAGCCAATGATGGTTGCAACTCACTCTCTCTCTTTCATTTCAGATGCTGCAATCAATACACAGACGTCAGAGTATACATCATACCCATCACAACAGATACAGAAGACCAGTCATTGATGGCTCCAACAATATGGACAATAAGTGACAGTCTATAGTTGCTTGAAGACTCAACAAGCCACCAGAAGACCCACAAGACAGGTAACAAAACCTTAACAAACACTCATTTGTTTTTAACCAATATGTTTTTTCTCTTTTTCAGAATGTTCTGATGCTGTAGAATCCTCAGTTGGAGAATAAAGAATTCCTATAACATAGTAATATCAGTACAGATGTACTTTGGAAATTGGAAATTTAACCCCAAAATGAGAAAAGTTTTCAAGCATTCATCTGTGTGAATCAGGTGAATGTATTTAAGTGATATTTTAAAATTTTGACTGTGTGCTGTTTTCTCCAGGATAGGTCTTACTGAAAGCTTTGAGAAGCTGTATATATGATGTGGACTGTGAATTCGGGAAGTTATATTAATATAAAATATCCCTGGCCATGTCAATGAGAAGCTGTGCTTTTCTTGAGAAACCGGTGTATTAACATAAATGATCATATTCACATCTTAAGTAGACAACAGTAATTGATTTCATTTCAATTTCTGGCCCCCAGTCTCCATCTCAACAACAGAATAAGTGTGAATACGTTGCTGTGTAACTAAAAGAAATATTAAAACAAGCTTCTTTCTCTCTTTCAGTGGTACCCTGTACAGATATAATTTCATGGGAAGTTACCCTCTACAGGAATTTGTTTATTAATGATGTTGTCAAGAGAATTAAGAATGGTAAGGTTGTCTTTTACATACCTTCGTTTGGCAATGTTAACTCTTATACTTATATGAAAAACCATTCCTAAGAGCGCTCAGGGAAATCTGGCAGAGACTGATTTGTTGAATTGAGATAAGTTGGGCCTGAATATTCTTAATTGTTTCATTTGTACAACTTCTTTCAAATGGCATATACTTCGTATGTAAGCATTGTGCATTTGGTGAGGAACTGACATGGATCTCTCCTTACCCTTCATCAAGCATAATTTATGCTATGCAGGAAAATGGTGTGAGAGTTTTACAGAAATCTTTCTTTTATGATTGTATTATATTATCATTGATATATTCAGCCAGTGATACTTGACGATACGGTTATTACAGCATTCAGCTAATCGACAGTGTCATTTTGAATTATTCACATTAATCAACATGTCAGGCATGTGGTGAACTCAATATTCTTTACTGATGGGGAACTTCAAACAACTTTTTTCTGCTCAGAAAACAGGGGGGAATGATGGTGTTCAAGCAACAAATAAGAGAAAAAATGCCCTAAAGGGAAGAACGAGGCACGTGCACATATTTTTCAGCGAATTCCCAACAAAAGAACGCAAAAAGAAAATTGTATTTTTTAGTTCCAAAAGTCATCAAATCGCTCGCTCTTTTATCCGGAATATTCACCACTTATGCCAGATGTCAGTAGAATGTTTCAAACGTTTATTGAAACAATATATTTCCCCAGAGCTGTTTATTTTTAATGATTGCATCATTTCCGAGTGCAACATGTCAAGATGGGTAATTCTAAATCAAATATTTAGTTCAGTGATACCAACAACACCGACTAGATAGGTTTATCCAGAAATAACCTTTCTCATTTTACCCGCATTAAATAATGGCATTGTTTTATTCAACTAATGAATAATTTGTTATAAAATAACTCTGGCCCAGAGGTGAGCTGTACTTAACTTTTCTAGTGTTTTCTGTTCTTCCAGTAAAGCACTTGTGTGATGATAAAGCGTTTATACAAAGGCTGTGCACTTAATACCAGTACTCTAGCTAAACGCCATCGTTCAGTCTTATATGTAGCTCAGCCTGATATCGAACAAACAATAGGCCATAAATTATGCTGAAGGCAATGATGATTGCAACTCTCTCTTTCATTTCAGATGCTGCAATCGATACACACACATCACAGTATACATCATACCCATCGCAACAGGAACAGAAGACCAGTAATTGATGGCTCCAACAATATGGACAGTAAGTGGCAGTCTATAGTTGCTTGAAGACTCAACAAGCCACCAGAAGACCCACAAGACAGGTAACAAAACCTTAAACACTCATTTGTTTTTAACCAATATGTTTTTTTTTCTTTTTCAGAATGTTCTTATGCTGCGGAATCCTCAGTTGGAGAATAAAGAATTCCTATAACATAGTAATATCAGTACAGATGTACTTTGGAAATTGGAAATTTAACCCCAAAATGAGAAAAGTTTTCAAGCATTCATCTGTGTGAATCGGGTGAATATATTTAAGTGATATTTTAAAATTTTGACTCTGTGCTGTTTTCTCCAGGATAGGTCATACTGAAAGCTTTGAGAAGCTGTATATATTATGTGGACTGTGAATTCGGGAAGTTATATTAATATAAAATATCCCTGGCCATCTCAACAACAGTATCAGTGTGAATACATTGCTGTATAACTAAAAGAAATATTAAAACAAGCTTTTCTCTCTCTTTCAGTGGTACCCTGTACAGATATAGTTGCATGGGAAGTTCCCCTCTACAGGAATTTGTTTATTAATGATGTTGTCAAGAGAATTGAGAAGGGTAATGTCGTCTTTTACATACATTCGTTTTACAATGATAACTCTTGTACTTATATGACAGACCCTTCCTAAGAGTGCTCAAGGAAATTTGGCAGAGACTGATTTGCTTAATTGAGATAAGTTGAGCCTCTATATTCTTAATTGTTTCATTTGTACAGCTTCTTTCAAATGGCATATACTTCATATGTAAGCATTTTGCATTTGGTGAGGAACTGACATGGATCTTTCCTTACCCTTCATCAAGCATAATTTATGCTTTGCAGGAAAATGGTGTGAGAGTTTTACAGAAATATTTCTTTTATGATTGTATTATATTATCATTGATATATTCAGCCAATGATACTTGACGATACGGTTATTACAGCATTCAGCTAATCGACAGTGTCATTTTGAATTATTCACACTAATCAATATGTCAGGCATGTGGTGGATTCAATAGTGTTTACTGATGGGGAACTTCAGACAACTGTCTCTGCCCAGAAGATGGGGGGGGGGGGAGGAGGGTGTTCATGCAACAAATAAGAGAAAAAATGCCCTGAAGGGAAGTACCAGGCATGTGCGCATATTTTTCAGTGAATTCCCAACAAAAACACGCAAAAAGAGAATTGTATTTTTTAGTTCCAAAGGTCATCAAATCACCCGCTCTTTTATCCGGAATATTCACCAATTATGCAAGATGTCAGTAGAATGTTTCAAACGTTTATTGAAACAATATATTTCCCCAGAGCTGTTTATTTTTAATGATTGCATCATTTCCGAGTGCAACATTTCAAGATGGGTAATTCTAAATCAAATATTTAGTTCAGTGATACCAACAACACCGACTAGATAGGTTTATCCAGAAATAACCTTTCTCATTTTACCTGCATTAAATAATGGCATTGTTTTATTCAACTAATGAGTAGTTTGTTATAAAATAACTATGGCCCAGAGGTGGGGTGTACTTAACTTTTCTAGTCTTTTCTGTTCTTCCAGAAAAGCCATTGTGTGGTGATAAAACGTTTATACAAAGGCAGTGCACTTAATACCAGTACTCTAGCTAAAGGCCATCGTTCAGTCTTATGTATAGCTCAGCCTGATATCGAACAAACAATAGGCCATAAATTATGCTGAAGCCAATGATGGTTGCAACTCTCTCTCTCTCTTTCATTTCAGATGCTGCAATCAATACACAGACGTCAGAGTATACATCATACCCATCACAACAGATACAGAAGACCAGTCATTGATGGCTCCAACAATATGGACAGTAAGTGACAGTCTATAGTTGCTTGAAGACTCAACAAGCCACCAGAAGACCCACAAGGCAGGTAACAAAACCTTAACAAACACTCATTTGTTTTTAACCAATATGTTTTTTCTCTTTTTCAGAATGTTCTGATGCTGTAGAATCCTCAGTTGTAGAATAAAGAATTCCTATAACATAGTAATATCTGTACAGATGTACTTTGGAAATTGGAAATTTAACCCCAAAATGAGAAAAGTTTTCAAGCATTCATCTGTGTGAATCAGGTGAATATATTTAAGTGATATTTTAAAATTTTGACTGTGTGCTGTTTTCTCCAGGATAGGTCTTACTGAAAGCTTTGAGGAGCTGTATATATGATGTGGACTGTGAATTCGGGAAGTTATATTAATATAAAATGTCCCTGGCCATGTCAATGAGTAGCTGTGCTTTTCTTGAGAAACCGGTGTATTAACATAAATGATCATATTCACATCTTAAGTAGACAACAGTAATTGATTTCATTTCAATTTCTGGCCCCCATTCTCCATCTCAACAACAGAATAAGTGTGAATACGTTGCTGTATAACTAAAAGAAATATTAAAACAAGCTTTTTTCTCTCTTTCAGTGGTACCCTGTACAGATATAGTTTCATAGGAAGTTCCCCTCTACAGGAATTTGTTTATTAATGATGTTGTCAAGAGAATTAAGAAGGGTAATGTCGTCTTTTACATACATTCGTTTTACAATGATAACTCTTATACTTATATGAAAGACCCTTCCTAAGAGTGCTCAAGGAAATTTTGCAGCGACTGATTTGCTTAATTGAGATAAGTTGGGCCTCTATATTCTTAATTGTTTCATTTGTACAGCTTCTTTCAAATGGCATATACTTCATATGTAAGCATTTTGCATTTGGTGAGGAACTGACATGGATCTTTCCTTACCCTTCATCAAGCATAATTTATGCTATGCAGGAAAATGGTGTGAGAGTTTTACAGAAATCTTTCTTTTATGATTGTATTATATTATCATTGATATATTCAGCCAATGATATTTGACGATACGGTTATTACAGCATTCAGCTAATCGACAGTGTCATTTTGAATTATTCACACTAACTAATCAACATGTCAGGCATGTGGTGGATTCAATAGTGTTTACTGATGGGGAACTTCAGACAACTGTCTCTGCCCAGAAAATGGGGGAGGGGGGGAAGGAGGGTGTTCATGCAACAAATAAGAGAAGAAATGCCCTGAAGGGAAGTACCTGGCATGTGCGCATATATTTTTATACTGTACCAATGACCCAGACTTAGCTGGTGCTAACTCTAAAAAATCCAGGGCCAAACACAAATTTTGCTCCCCAATCCCCCAAATTTGCATCTAAAACCAAAAGAAATCATGTCCTAAAGGACCTCCATACTTTGCCCCCACTGCGCATGCGCAGTGTCAAGGACGTTCCGAAATTGGCGCCAATTATCATTCTCTGTTTGGCCCTTCATCAGTCAACATCTCACTGACCTTTGTGCTTGTAAATCTCAGTTTAAAGGATTCCAGACACGTAATTATTGGAGAAATGGTGATTCTAAGGAGGATATAGAAGGAGGAGAGGAAAAAGGAGTGACAAAACATAATCAGGGCTGTACTTAAAATTTTTTATAAAATTATGTTAAGTTGCCTATTTTCGAGGCTTGGGCTCTTGTTGTCATTCTTGCTATAAAGTTGCACTGCTTATTCAGTGTTTCCTCTCCCCTGGTCTTCTAAGTCCCCCCTTGCAATTCTCCCATGCTTTTGGCATATTTTTGAGAAAGATCATTTCTAAATTCTCTTGGGAGAGTTGCTTGGTTACAGAATGTTTTCTGTTATTTTCCCCATAGTTACGTTTTCACCCATGGGTGTATAAACGTTGTGTTCTGCATCTTCCATCTGATGTTCTGCAGATTCTCCCCTAGGAGTCTCTGTCTTGCATCAGATAGAGTGTACTTTTGATGACTGATTTCGGGCCAGTTTTGTCAGTGCCTGGAGTCATGTTTTCTGGTGTTTTTACACTGTTTGTTTACATTGGCAACAGTCTCTTTTGAGGGGGGCTGTTTGCCTTTGGAGTAGTTTATCTCACTATAAGATACATTATTATTATCCGTAAGTGTTGCATTGATTATTTAATATAAATTTAAAATTTTTGACCACACTTGGCCTTCGGATCCATTGGGGCTCAACGTTACTTTTCAGAAACTTGGGCTTCGCTGAAAAAATATTTTTCAAAAATTATTTTGATTTTCAATTGTTTTTTCATTATTAATGGATCATGTTATTATGTATCTTTGTGTTAGGGGTTTGTGCGAGTAACTAGGACTTGTTGTTGACTTTTCACAATGAAAGGATATTGTTTAAATTGTAATAGGAAGAAATCTTCCTCTGACTTTCATGATCATTGTATTAATTGTAGTCAGTGTTCTCGCACTAATCCCTGTTCTATATGTCAATATTGGGATGACAAACATTGGAAATGTGTGTCACGTTATGTTGTTAGTGGAGAAAGGGCTATGCCGGCTCTTTCTCCGCAGGGTTACTCTACTATATCAGTTTCTATTTCAGAGGAACAAGAACAGGGTGATGTTTCCATGTTATCTTCCGCAAGTGCGCTTCCGTCGTCACAAATGAATACAGAGCTAGCGGCAAAAGTGCTCATGGAGATTAAACAAATGTCGTCCGCTAGCTCGCCCGGTGTAGCGTCCATTCACCGAATGGTTCGGCAGCCGGGTTCGTCCGATGCGGTCCAGGAGGAAATGTTGGGTGATGCGAGCACTATAAACATTCAACGTGCACACCCAGTGACGGCGGATAGTAGGAGAGATCGGAGGAAGCCTTCGAGTCCGGTTCCTAGATCGTCCAGGTCCAGCCGGGCCGCGAGCGAGAGAGGCCCCTCTCTCGTACAACAATATCTGGGACCAGATGTTTTGGTACAAAATGTGTCGCAAGCGGAGCACACGTCCGTCGCTCGGGACGCTCCGTTGTATAGGCAGTCCGCGGAGACTGCTCAGGCTTCTTCCTCTCATCAGCGCACACGACCGCACCTTGGCTACGTGACCGCCGATATTTTACCAGCTTCGCCGATCAGGGATTCTTCGGCGACCAGGTCACACCATCCGGCAGCCAGGGACACGAGGCCGATGGACTCCGGACGTTCGCATAGGAAGAGTATGCGGGAGTCATCAGATGCGGAGCTGCCCTCGGCGAAGCAGCGAAAGACTGCGCCTCCGCAGGCCTCGATGTCGGACGTGTTTGTGCAAATAGCACAACTTATCGCAGAAACGGTGTCGGATCGGGAATTATCCGACGGAGCTGGGTCGGTACGCTCCGCCGAAGCATCGGGGGCGGACGACCGGGAGCATCATGAGGTCCGACCAGATGGTGAAAGGGATACGGATGACTTGGAGCTATCCCTTTCGGAACAACATAAAGCTGCCGTGGACTTCATCCGGCACTTTCTCCCTCAAGTTGTTCCGTCGGGCCAGACTGCTGCGGTTCCGGTCAAGAGAATTATAGCGTCATTGGACTCTGATTTCTTTGAGCGGTTCAGGGACATCGCTCCCGAGTTTCCGTCTCAGTCCAATAATGTTGCAAGAACATTTGAATTATTGAACGACGCTATATTCAAACTTGCTTCCAAAACGAGAAAAGCAGGTTTCTTGTCCGCCAATACTCTCAACCTGCCTTTCATTAATTCAAGGAATAAATTCGATACGGCATGACAGGGTATCCCGAGAGTTCCTCTGCGTATGGACGACGAGGCGGAAGACTTAGAATTATCATTACCGTCGTCGGCGTCTATTCCAACTGCGGTGTTGGAAACAACTATTTCGTCTAACAGAGCCAGTTTAGATGCCTTATCTTACGCAGATCATCTTACTAAGGCGTTATCACTGCGTCTTCAAGGGAAAGAATTCCAGGATATACAATCCTCTTTAAGACTTCTTTCAAGGGCAGTAGCTTATTCCACGTGTAACTCCGCCCTTTCAGTGGTAAACCTGGAGTTGGTTAGACGTGACGCAGCCCTAGCTACATCCAGACTCGTGGATAGTAAGGTGAAGAACTCTCTCAGAGTCGCTTCGGTCTCCGGAGAACTTCTCTTCGACGGCAAGCTTTCTGCAATTTACGATAAAATTACAAAGAAAGCTTCGGATTCTCTGCTGTTCAAATCTGCTTCTAAGAAGTCGGACATGGCAGATAAGAGTAATACAGGCACTTCTGGGTCTAATGCGCCCAAGAGAGGTTCCTATAGAGGTTCCGGTGCGTCCTCTTGGTCTTATTCAAGAGACCGTCAAGGTAGCGACTCACGTTCGGGACGTCCTTCGGGCCGGGACAACCGGTCAGACGCCCCGAGGTCGACGGGACGAGGTGCGGATCGTGGAAGACGTGGTTTCTCCTACCGCAGGCCTCGCAGGTCCAGGAGGTGAAGGCTTCAACCTCTATCGCGTACCGGTTGGCGGAAGGTTGTTGAGTTTTTCACAAGAGTGGGCGTCGATTACGGACGACCCTTGGGTGAGAGGGGTGATTTCGGAAGGTCTAAAGATATCCTTCAAACGAAAGCCTCCATTAACTCGAAGTCCAAAATGGACTCAACTTCCGTCAAATCCGCAGAAAAGAGACGCTCTGTTATCAGAGGTGCAGTCTCTTTTAATGAAGAACGTGGTAGAGGTCGTAGAAAACCAGGAGACACCGGGATTCTACAGCCATCTGTTTCTGGTTCCGAAACCAGACGGCTCGTTCCGCCCAGTCATAGATTTGAGCTGGATAAACAAGCTGATCGTCGCTCCGAAGTTTTATATGGAGACGATTCGATCGGTCAGAGCGAGTATTCGGGTGAACGATTATGCAACAAGCATAGATCTCAAGATGCGTACTTTCATGTCATGGTACATCCGACATTCAGAAAGTATCTACGCTTCGCAGTCCTAGGGGTGGTGTATCAATTCCGGGCGATGTGCTTCGGATTGAATCTAGCACCCTGGGCTTTCACTCGGGTAATGAACTCGGTAATGATGTATTTCCGAGCTCATTCGTCTGCGGTAACGTCGGCCTACCTGGACGACATTCTTCAGAGGTACGGCAACGAGTTAACGCTTCAGAACGATGTGCAGAATCTACTTCTATTGCTCCGACGTCTCAGTTTTATAATAAACGAGGAGAAGTCGGATCTGGTGCCGTCCAAGTCATTCACACATCTGGGAATGAGCTTCGAGACGCACAACAATCTCGTTCGTCTGCCGTTAACCAGAGCGAAATTAGTCAGTTGTTACGCTCGCTATTGTCTGCGCGCAGACAAAGTCACAGCGAGAGAGTTTATGAGACTGATAGGTCTGTGCGGAGCCGCTGCGGATCTCATTCCGATGGGGCGGTTACGCACGCGTCCTCTCCAAATTTTCTTGACTCAGAATTGGAGTGTGAAAATTCATTCGATCGACATAGACGTTCTGTCAGATCAAGTGAAACGAGAGATTCAGACTTGGGCAAAGATTCAGTGGTTAACTCAGGGAGTTCCGCTGCAGTTGCCGGATCCGAGTTTTACCATTATGACGGATGCCAGTCAAACAGGTTGGGGTGCATCATTGATCCCAACGGATTCGAGATGCCAGGGTCTTTGGGATCCGCAATTCCTGGGCAAGCACATAAACATCAAGGAAATGATGTCAATTTGGCTTGCGTTACGTCATTGGGTGGACATTATTCACAATGCTCATGTCCAAATCCTAACCGACAATACGACAGTAGTGGCGTATATACGGAATCAGGGAGGCACTCATTCAATTCCGTTGTTCAATCTAACGGAAAGAATCCTTCTGTTTGCTCCAGAACATCAGGTTCTTCTTTCGGTCCGTCATATACCGGGTCGTCTGAACGTACTAGCAGACTCCCTTTCACGAAAGGGTCGCTTGTTGCAGTCGGAGTGGACTCTCAACAAACAAGTATTCAATCAGATTTGCTACCAATGGGAACGGCCAATGATAGACTTATTTGCGACACATCTCAACAATCAGTTGCAGACGTATGTGTCTCCGTGTCCGGATCCAAGAGCATTTGCAGTAGACGCTCTGTCGATCCCTTGGGACGGAATGATAGGATATGCGTATCCTCCAGCGCCGTTAATTCAGCAAGTATTGCTAAAGATAAAACAATCTCAATGCAAGATTCTGTTAGTAGCATCTCTGTCTCCACAGAGACCGTGGATAAATCTACTCAGGTGTCTGTTGTGGGACCTACCGCGAAAGCTTCCTCCACGGGAGGATTTTCTTTTGCAGGGGAAATCGCGTCAACTCCATCACAACCCGCAAGGTCTCAACCTTAACGTTTTTCCGTTGTGCGGTCCTTCTTGCATGGCAAGCACTTTACAGGACGAGCAGTGGACGCAATTTCTAACTGTAGGAGGACCTCCTCTTCGCTAAACCATGCGGCTAAGTGGAAGGTTTTTCGTCGTTTGTGTAGGGATCATTCTGTTGATATTTTTGATCCCTCTATACCAGACATTGCAAACTTTCTAGTATACTTGTTTGACGAAATCAAACTGCAGCCTGTTACTATTAAGGGTTATAGGTCTATGTTATCTGATACCTATGCACATCATGATAGTTTACAAATTGGATCTAATGTCTCTTTATCTAAGTTGGTAAGAAACTTCTTGATAAATAGACCCAGAACTCTTAGGTTAATTCCTAAATGGAATTTAGCTTGGGTTCTTCTTAAACTGAAGGAAAAGCCATTTGAACCTCTTGGGACAGTAGATTTCAAATTCTTGTCTTATAAGACAGCTTTTCTCTTAGCTTTCTCTTCTGCTAGAAGAGTCAGTGAGCTTCATGCACTGTCGGTGGATGATTCTCACTATCGTAGTGTCGGGAACACTAACACCTTCACTACTAATGTGGGATTTTTAGCTAAGAATCAGGCTCCTAATAAATATCCGGAACCTATTGTTATTAAGGCTCTTCCGTCTTCAGACGGGCGTAGGCCTTTACTCTGTCCTGTTAGAGCGTTACGCATCTATAAACAGAGATCTCAGTTTATCAGAAAGGGGCGAAAACGTTTCTTTCTGTCTCTGATGCCTAATAGAAAGGACATTTCGGTCCATTCTATTGCTAGATGGATTCAATTAACTATCCGTACTGCTTATGAAAATTTATCTTCTTCTCAGCAGTCTGTGCTTAAGATTTCGGCTCATGAAGTAAGAGCTCTTGCTACTTCTTGGGGTTACGCTAATAGTATTGCTATTAAAGGATTTAATGAAGGCTGCTTATTGGTCTCAGCCATCCACATTCACGAATTTTTATCTCAGAAATATTGAGTCCATTTCTGGAGACCTGCATTGTTTAGGTCCGTTATCTGTTGCTCAGAATGTCGTCCACTAAACAGTTGCAACTATAGTTATGCAGGCTTTCTGTTCCGGCAGTGACTCCGTCCGGCTGCCCTCTTCGCTCTGGGCTATTTGACCCAGGGCAAGGGGAAGGGGGGGGGGGGGTGTTCCCTTAGGTCACCTGCGTTATAGTGAAAAGCAAGGGAATGCCTCCCCCGAAGTCAGTATTTCTGAGTCGTTTCCAGGATGGTTTTAAAGTGTAATATTTATGTTAAAATTCATTCATGTCATATTTTTGAAGTGTAGCTCGGTGTGAAGCATTTGTATATGTCACGTGTCAAACGGGCGTTAATATACAATCCTCGGACACTTTTAAAGAATATAAAGAGTCTCAATTCTCTGGACTAACTTTATTTATTGGCTTACTTTAAAAATAATTAGTATAAAGGGTTATACTGGATGTTAATAGAGAACATGAATGTTATTGTGCTCAATTATGAAGGGTATTGTATCTTTCTAATTTAACATAAAATAAGAAAGATACATGTAAAGCCTAATACTCCTTTTCTCCTTGAGGGGTTGCCTCTATATTATATAGTTGAGCTTATTGGATTTTCCTCTATGCCCTAGGCCCTCCAGCCTTTTTACTATTCAGCTAAGTCTGGGTCATTGGTACAGTATAAAAATGTTAAAAAATTTATAGTAATTTATATATTTTTTATACTTACCAATGACCCAGACGGGGATGGCCCTCCCAGGAGTTGGGAACTCTTACCTCCCCGCTGAGTACATAGCGCTGACCAGGCACATACAGTAAGAATGATAATTGGCGCCAATTTTGGAACGTCCTTGACACTGCGCATGCGCAGTGGGGGCAAAGTATGGAGGTCCTTTAGGACATGATTTCTTTTGGTTTTAGACGCAAATTTTGGGGATTGGGGGGATTGGGGGGCAAAATTTGAGTTTGGCCCTGGATTTTTTTAGAGTTAGCACCAGCTAAGTCTGGGTCATTGGTAAGTATAAAAAATATATAAATTACTATAAATTTTTTAACTTTTCAGCGAATTACCAACAAAAACATGCAAAAAGAAAATTGTATTTTTTAGTTCCAAAGGTCATCAAATCACCCGCTCTTTTATCCGGAATATTCACCAATTATGCAAGATGTCAGTAGAATGTTTCAAACGTTTATTGAAACAATATATTTCCCCAGAGCTGTTTATTTTTAATGATTGCATCATTTCCGAGTGCAACATTTCAAGATGGGTAATTCTAAATCAAATATTTAGTTCAGTGATACCTTCAACACCGACTAGATAGGTTTATCCAGAAATAACCTTTCTCATTTTACCTGCATTAAATAATGGCATTGTTTTATTCAACTAATGAGTAATTTGTTATAAAATAACTCTGGCCCAGTGGTGGGGTGTACTTAACTTTTCTAATCTTTTCTGTTCTTCCAGTAAAGCCATTGTGTGGTGATAAAACGTTTATACAAAGGCAGTGCACTTAATACCAGTACTCTAGCTAAAGGCCATCGTTCAGTCTTATATATAGCTCAGCCTGATATCGAACAAACAATAGGCCATAAATTATGCTGAAGCCAATGATGGTTGCAACTCTCTCTCTCTCTCTTTCATTTCAGATGCTGCAATCAATACGCAGACGTCAGAGTACAGATGTACTTTGGAAATTGGAAATTTAACCCCAAAATGAGAAAAGTTTTCAAGCATTCATCTGTGTGAATCAGGGGAATATATTTAAGTGATATTTTAAAATTTTGACTGTGTGCTGTTTTCTCCAGGATAGGTCTTACTGAAAGCTTTGAGAAGCTGTATATATGATGTGGACTGTGAATTCGGGAAGTTATATTAATAAAAAATATCCCTGGCCATGTCAATGAGAAGTTGTGCTTTTCTTGAGAAACCGGTGTATTAAAATAAATGATCATATTCCCATCTTAAGTAGACAACAGTAATTGATTTCATTTCAATTTCTGGCCCCCAGTCTCCATCTCAGCAACAGAATAAGTGTGAATACGTTGCTGTGTAACTAAAGGAAATATTAAAACAAGCTTTTTTCTCTCCTTCAGTGGTACCCTGTAAAGACATAATTTCATGGGAAGTTCCCCTCTACAGGAATTTGTTTATTAATGATGTTGTCAAGAGAATTAAGAATGGTAATGTTGTCTATTACATACCTTCGTTTGGCAATGTTAACTCTTATACTTATATGAAAGACCATTCCTAAGAGCGCTCAGGGAAATCTGGCAGAGACTGATTTGTTAAATTGAGATAAGTTGGGCCTGAATATTCTTAATTGTTTCATTTGTACAGCTTCTTTCAAATGTCATATACTTCGCATGTAAGCATTTTGCATTAGGTCAGGAACTGACATGGATCTCTCCTTACCCTTCATCAAGCATAATTTATGCTCTGCAGGAAAATGGTGTGAGTTTTACAGAAATCTTTCTTTTATGATTGTATTATATTATCATTGATATATTCAGCTAGTGATACTTGACGATACGGTTATTACAGCATTCAGCTAATCGACAGTGTCATTTTGAATTATTCACATTAATCAACATGTCAGGCATGTGGTGAACTCAATATTGTTTACTGATGGGGAACTTCAAACAACTTTTTTCTGCCCAGAAAACAGGGGGGAATGAGGGTGTTCAAGCAAGAAATAAGAGAAAAAATGCCCTGAAGGGAAGAACGAGGCATGTGCACATATTTTTCAGCGAATTCCCAACAAAAACACGCAAAAAGAAAATTGTATTTTTCAGTTCCAAAAGTCATCAAATCGCTCGCTCTTTTATCCGGAATATTCACCAATTATGCCAGATGTCAGTAGAATGTTTCAAACGTTTATTGAAACAATATATTTCCCCAGAGCTGTTTGTTTTTAATGATTGCATCATTTCCGAGTGCAACATTTCAAGATGGGTAATTCTAAATCAAATATTTAGTTCAGTGATACCAACAACACCGACTAGATAGGTTTATCCAGACATCACCTTTCTCATTTTACCCGCATTAAATAATGGCATTGTTTTATTCAACTAATGAATAATTTGTTATAAAATAACTGTGGCCCAGAGGTGGGCTGTACTTAACTTTTCTAGTCTTTTCTGTTCTTCCAGTAAAGCAATTGTGTGATGATAAAGCGTTTATACAAGGGCAGTGCACTTAATACCAGTTCTCTAGCTAAACGCCATCATTCAGTCTTGTAGCTCAGCCTGATATCGAACAAACAACAGGCCATAAATTATGCTGAAGCCAATGATGATTGCAACTCTCTCTCTCTCTTTCATTTCAGATGCTGCAATCGATACACACACATCACAGTATACATCATACCCATCGCAACAGAAACAGAAGACCAGTCATTGATGGCGCCAACAATATGGACAGTAAGTGGCAGTCTATAGTTGCTTGAAGACTCAACAAGCCACTAGAAGACCCGCAAGACAGGAAACAAAACCTTAAACACTCATTTGTTTTTAACCAATATGTTTTTTTTTCTTTTTCAGAATGTTCTTATGCTGCAGAATCCTCAGTTGGAGAATAAAGAATTCCTATAACATAGTAATATCAGTACAGATGTACTTTGGAAATTGGAAATTTAACCCCAAAATGAGAAAAGTTTTCAAGCATTCATCTGTGTGAATCAGGTGAATATATTTAAGTGATATTTCAAAATTTTGAATGTGTGCTGTTTTCTCCACGGTAGGTCATACTGAAAGCTTTGAGAAGCTGCATATATTATGTGGACTGTGAATTCGGGAAGTTATATTAATATAAAATATCCCTGGCCATCTCAACAACAGTATCAGTGTGAATACGTTGCTGTATAACTAAAAGAAATATTAAAACAAGCTTTTTCCTCTCTTTCAGTGGTAACCTGTACAGATATAGTTTCATGGGAAGTTCCCCTCTACAGGAATTTGTTTATTAATGATGTTGTCAAGAGAATTAAGAAGGGTAATGTCGTCTTTTACATACCTTCGTTTTACAATGATAACTCTTATATTTATATGAAAGACCCTTCCTAAGAGCGCTCAAGGAAATTTGGCAGAGACTGATTTGCTTAATTGAGATAAGTTGGGCCTCTATATTCTTAATTGTTTCATTTGTACGGCTTCTTTCAAATGGCATATACGTCATATGTAAGCATTTTGCATTTGGTGAGGAACTGACATGGATCTTTCCTTACCCTTCATCAAGCATAATTTATGCTATGCAGGAAAATGGTGTGAGAGTCTTTCTTTTATGATTGTATTATATTATCATTGATATATTCAGCCAATGATACTTGACGATACGGTTATTACAGCATTCAGCTAATCGACAGTGTCATTTTGAATTATTCACACTAATCAACATGTCAGGCATGTGGTGGATTCAATAGTGTTTACTGATGGGGAACTTCAGACAACTGTCTCTGCCCAGAAAATGGGGGGGGGGGGGGGCGAGGGGAAGGAGGGTGTTCTGGCAACAAATAAGAGAGAAAATGCCCTGAAGGGAAGTACCAGGCATGTGCGCATATTTTTCAGCGAATTCCCAACAAAAACACGCAAAAAGAAAATTGTATTTTTTAGGTCCTAAAGTCATCAAATCACCCGCTCTTTTATCCGGAATATTCACCAATTATGAAAGATGTAAGTAGAATGTTTCAAACGTTTATTGAAACAATATATTTCCCCAGAGCTGTATATTTTTAATGATTTCATCATTTCCGAGTGCAACATTTCAAGATGGGTAATTCGAAATCAAATATTTAGTTCAATGATACCAACAACACCGACTAGATAGGTTTATCCAGAAATAACCTTTCTCATTTTACCTGCATTAAATAATGGCATTGTTTTATTCAACTAATGAGTAATTTGTTATAAAATAACTCTGGCCCAGAGGTGGGCTGTACTTAACTTTTCTAGTCTTTTCTGTTCTTCCAGTAAAGCCATTGTGTGATGATAAAACGTTTATACAAAGGCAGTATACTTAATACCAGTATTCTAGCTAAAGGCCATCGTTCAGTCTTATATGTAGCTCAGCCTGATATCGAACAAACAATAGGCCATAAATTATGCTGAAGCCAATGATGATTGCAACTCTCTCTCTCTTTCATTTCAGATGCTGCAATCGATACACACACGTCACAGTATACATCATACCCATCGCAACAGGAACAGAAGACCAGTCATTGATGGCTCCAACAATATGGACAGTAAGTGGCAGTCTATAGTTGCTTGAAGACTCAACTAGCCACCAGAAGACCCACAAGACAGGTAACAAAACCTTAACAAACACTCATTTGTTTTTAACCAATATGTTTTTTTTCTTTTTCAGAATGTTCTTATGCTGCAGAATCCTCAGTTGGAGAATAAAAAATTCCTATAACACAGTAATATCAGTACAGATGTACTTTGGAAATTGGAAATTTAACCCCAAAATGAGAAAAGTTTTCAAGCATTCATCTGTGTGAATCAGGTGAATATATTTAAGTGGTATTTTAAAATTTTGACTGTGTGCTGTTTTCTCCAGGATAGGTCTTACTGAAAGCTTTGAGAAGCTGTATATATGATGTGGACTGTGAATTAGGGAAGTTATATTAATATAAAATATCACTGGCCATGTAAATGAGAAGCTGTGCTTTTCTTGAGAAACCGGTGTATTAACATAAATGATCATATTCCCATCTTAAGTAGACAACAGTAATTGATTTCATTTCAATTTCTGGCCCCCAGTCTCCATCTCAACAACAGAATAAGTGTGAATACGTTGCTGTATAACTAAAAGAAATATTAAAACAAGCTTTTTTCTCTCTTTCAGTGGTACCCTGTACAGATATAATTTCATGGGAAGTTCCCCTCTACAGGAATTTGTTTATTAATGATGTTGTCAAGAGTATTAAGAATGGTAATGTTGTCTTTTACATACCTTCGTTTGGCAATGTTAACTCTTATACTTATATGAAAGACCCTTCCTAAGAGCGCTCAGGGAAATCTGGCAGGGACTGATTTGCTAAATTGAGATAAGTTGGGCCTGAATATTCTTAATTGTTTCATTTGTACAGCTTCTTTCAAATGGCATATACTTCATATGTAAGCATTTTGCATTAGGTGAGGAACTGACATGGATCTCTCCTTACCCTTCATCAAGTATAATTTATGCTAGGCAGGAAAATGGTGTGAGTTTTACAGAAATCTTTCTTTTATGATTGTATTATATTATCATTGATATATTCAGCCAATGATACTTGACGATACGGTTATTACAGCATTCAGCTAATCGACAGTGTCATTTTGAATTATTCACATTAATCAACATGTCAGGCACGTGGTGAATTCAATATAGTTTTCTGATGGGGAACTTCAAACAACTTTTTTCTGCCCAGAAAACAGGGGGGGGGGGAGGGAGTGTTCATGCAACAAATAAGAGAAAAAATGCCCTGAAGGGAAGAACGAGGCATGTGCACATATTTTTCAGCGAATTCCCAACAAAAACACGCAAGAAGAAAATTGTATTTTTTAGTTCCAAAAGTCATCAAATCACCCACTCTTTTATCCGGAATATTCACCAATTATGCAAAATGGCAGTAGAATGTTTCAAACGTTTATTGAAACAATTCATTTCCCCAGAGCTGTTAATTTTTAATGATTGCATCATTTCCGAGTGCAACATGTCAAGATGGGTAATTCTAAATCAAATATTTAGTTCAGTGATACCAACAACATCGACTAGATAGGTTTATCCAGAAATAACCTTTCTCATTTTACCCGCATTAAATAATGGCATTGTTTTATTCAACTAATGAATAATTTGTTATAAAATAACTCTGGCCCAGAGGTGGGGTGTACTTAACTTTTCTAGTCTTTTCTGTTCTTCTAGTAAAGCCATTGTGTGATGATAAAGCGTTTATACAAAGGCTGTACACTTAATACCAGTATTCTAGCTAAACGCCATCGTTCAGTCTTATATGTAGCTCAGCCTGATATCGAACAAACAATAGGCCATAAATTATGCTGAAGCCAATGATGATTGCAACTCTCTCTCTCTCTCTTTCATTTCAGATGCTGCAATCGATACACACACGTCACAGTATACATCATACCCATCGCAACCGGAACAGAAGACCAGTCATTGATGGCTCCAACAATATGGACAGTAAGTGGCAGTCTATAGTTGCTTGACGACTCAACTAGCCACCAGAAGACCCACAAGACAGGTAACAAAACCTTAACAAACACTCATTTGTTTTTAACCAATATGTTTTTTTTCTTTTTCAGAATGTTCTTATGCTGCAGAATCCTCAGTTGGAGAATAAAAAATTCCTATAACACAGTAATATCAGTACAGATGTACTTTGGAAATTGGAAATTTAACCCCAAAATGAGAAAAGTTTTCAAGCATTCATCTGTGTGAATCAGGTGAATATATTTAAGTGGTATTTTAAAATTTTGACTGTGTGCTGTTTTCTCCAGGATAGGTCTTACTGAAAGCTTTGAGAAGCTGTATATATGATGTGGACTGTGAATTAGGGAAGTTATATTAATATAAAATATCACTGGCCATGTAAATGAGAAGCTGTGCTTTTCTTGAGAAACCGGTGTATTAACATAAATGATCATATTCCCATCTTAAGTAGACAACAGTAATTGATTTCATTTCAATTTCTGGCCCCCAGTCTCCATCTCAACAATAGAATAAGTGTGAATACGTTGCTGTATAACTAAAAGAAATATTAAAACAAGCTTTTTTCTCTCTTTCAGTGGTACCCTGTACAGATATAATTTCATTTGAAGTTCCCCTCTACAGGAATTTGTTTATTAATGATGTTGTCAAGAGTATTAAGAATGGTAATGTTGTCTTTTACATACCTTCGTTTGGCAATGTTAACTCTTATACTTATATGAAAGACCCTTCCTAAGAGCGCTCAGGGAAATCTGGCAGAGACTGATTTGCTAAATTGAGATAAGTTGGGCCTGAATATTCTTAATTGTTTCATTTGTACAGCTTCTTTCAAATGGCATATACTTCATATGTAAGCATTTTGCATTAGGTGAGGAACTGACATGGATCTCTCCTTACCCTTCATCAAGTATAATTTATGCTCTGCAGGAAAATGGTGTGAGTTTTACAGAAATCTTTCTTTTATGATTGTATTATATTATCATTGATATATTCAGCCAATGATACTTGACGATACGGTTATTACAGCATTCAGCTAATCGACAGTGTCATTTTGAATTATTCACATTAATCAACATGTCAGGCACGTGGTGAATTCAATATAGTTTTCTGATGGGGAACTTCAAACAACTTTTTTCTGCCCAGAAAACAGGGGGGGGGGGGGGAGGGAGTGTTCATGCAACAAATAAGAGAAAAAATGCCCTGAAGGGAAGAACGAGGCATGTGCACATATTTTTCAGCGAATTCCCAACAAAAACACGCAAGAAGAAAATTGTATTTTTTAGTTCCAAAAGTCATCAAATCACCCACTCTTTTATCCGGAATATTCACCAATTATGCAAAATGGCAGTAGAATGTTTCAAACGTTTATTGAAACAATTCATTTCCCCAGAGCTGTTAATTTTTAATGATTGCATCATTTCCGAGTGCAACATGTCAAGATGGGTAATTCTAAATCAAATATTTAGTTCAGTGATACCAACAACATCGACTAGATAGGTTTATCCAGAAATAACCTTTCTCATTTTACCCGGATTAAATAATGGCATTGTTTTATTCAACTAATGAATAATTTGTTATAAAATAACTCTGGCCCAGAGGTGGGGTGTACTTAACTTTTCTAGTCTTTTCTGTTCTTCTAGTAAAGCCATTGTGTGATGATAAAGCGTTTATACAAAGGCTGTACACTTAATACCAGTATTCTAGCTAAACGCCATCGTTCAGTCTTATATGTAGCTCAGCCTGATATCGAACAAACAATAGGCCATAAATTATGCTGAAGCCAATGATGATTGCAACTCTCTCTCTCTCTCTTTCATTTCAGATGCTGCAATCGATACACACACGTCACAGTATACATCATACCCATCGCAACCGGAACAGAAGACCAGTCATTGATGGCTCCAACAATATGGACAGTAAGTGGCAGTCTATAGTTGCTTGACGACTCAACTAGCCACCAGAAGACCCACAAGACAGGTAACAAAACCTTAACAAACACTCATTTGTTTTTAACCAATATGTTTTTTTTCTTTTTCAGAATGTTCTTATGCTGCAGAATCCTCAGTTGGAGAATAAAAAATTCCTATAACACAGTAATATCAGTACAGATGTACTTTGGAAATTGGAAATTTAACCCCAAAATGAGAAACGTTTTCAAGCATTCATCTGTGTGAATCAGGTGAATATATTTAAGTGATATTTTAAAATTTTGACTGTGTGCTGTTTTCTCCAGGATAGGTCTTACTGAAAGCTTTGAGAAGCTGTATATATGATGTGGACTGTGAATTCGGGAAGTTATATTAATATAAAATACCCCTGGCCATGTAAATGAGAAGCTGTGCTTTTCTTGAGAAACCGGTGTATTAACATAAATGATCATATTCCCATCTTAAGTAGACAACAGTAATTGATTTCATTTCAATTTCTGGCCCCCAGTCTCCATCTCAACAACAGAATAAGTGTGAATACGTTGCTGTATAACTAAAAGAAATATTAAAACAAGCTTTTTTCTCTCTTTCAGTGGTACCCTGTACAGATATAATTTCATGGGAAGTTCCCCTCTACAGGAATTTGTTTATTAATGATGTTGTCAAGAGCATTAAGAATGGTAATGTTGTCTTTTACTTACCTTCGTTTGGCAATGTTAACTCTTGTACTTATATGAAAGACCCTTCCTAAGAGCGCTCAGGGAAATCTGGCAGAGACTGATTTGCTAAATTGAGATAAGTTGGGCCTGAATATTCTTAATTGTTTCATTGGTACAGCTTCTTTCAAATGGCATATACTTCATATGTAAGCATTTTGCATTAGGTGAGGAACTGATATGGATCTCTCCTTACCCTTCATCAAGCATAATTTATGCTAGGCAGGAAAATGGTGTGAGTTTTACAGAAATCTATCTTTTATGATTGTATTATATTTTCATTGATATATTCAGCCAATGATACTTGACGATACGGTTATTACAGCATTCAGCTAATCGACAGTGTCATTTTGAATTATTCACATTAATCAACATGTCAGGCACGTGGTGAATTCAATATTGTTTACTGATGGGGAACTTTAAACAACTTTTTTCTGCCCAGAAAACAGGGGGGGGGGGGGGGAGGAGGGGGTGTTCATGAACAAAGAAGAGAAAAAATGCCTTGAAGGGAAGAACGAGGCATGTGCACATATTTTTCAGCGAATTCCCAACAAAAACACGCAAGAAGAAAATTGTATTTTTTAGTTCCAAAAGTCATCAAATCACCCACTCTTTTATCCGGAATATTCACCAATTATGCAAAATGTCAGTAGAATGTTTCAAACGTTTATTGAAACAATTCATTTCCCCAGAGCTGTTTATTTTTAATGATTGCATCATTTCCGAGTGCAACATGTCAAGATGGGTAATTCTAAATCAAATATTTAGTTCAGTGATACCAACAACACCGACTAGATAGGTTTATCCAGAAATAACCTTTCTCATTTTACCCGCATTAAATAATGGCATTGTTTTATTCAACTAATGAATAATTTGTTATAAAATAACTCTGGCCCAGAGGTGGGGTGTACTTAACTTTTCAAGTCTTTTCAGTTCTTCTAGTTAAGCCATTGTGTGATGATAAAGCGTTTATACAAAGGCTGTACACTTAATACCAGTATTCTAGCTAAACGCCATCGTTCAGTCTTATATGTAGCTCAGCCTGATATCGAACAAACAATAGGCCATAAATTATGCTGAAGTCAATGATGATTGCAACTCTCTCTCTCTCTCTTTCATTTCAGATGCTGCAATCGATACACACACGTCACAGTATACATCATACCCATCGCAACAGGAACAGAAGACCAGTCATTGATGGCTCCAACAATATGGACAGTAAGTGGCAGTCTATAGTTGCTTGAAAACTCAACTAGCCACCAGAAGACCGACAAGACAGGCAACAAAACCTTAACAAACACTCATTTGTTTTTAACCAATATGTTTTTTTTCTTTTTCAGAATGTTCTTATGCTGCAGAATCCTCAGTTGGAGAATAAAAACTTCCTATAACACAGTAATATCAGTACAGATGTACTTTGGAAATTGGAAATTTAACCCCAAAATGAGAAAAGTTTTCAAGCATTCATCTGTGTGAATCAGGTGAATATATTTAAGTGATATTTTAAAATTTTAACTGTGTGCTGTTTTCTCCAGGATAGGTCTTACTGAAAGCTTTGAGAAGCTGTATATATGATGTGGACTGTGAATTAGGGAAGTTATATTAATATGAAATACCCCTGGCCATGTAAATGAGAAGCTGTGCTTTTCTTGAGAAACCGGTGTATTAACATAAATGATCATATTCCCATCTTAAGTAGACAACAGTAATTGATTTCATTTCAATTTCTGGCCCCCAGTCTCCATCTCAACAACAGAATAAGTGTGAATACGTTGCTGTATAACTAAAAGAAATATTAAAACAAGCTTTTTTCTCTCTTTCAGTGGTACCCTGTACAGATATAATTTCATGGGAAGTTCCCCTCTACAGGAATTTGTTTATTAATGATGTTGTCAAGAGAATTAAGAATGGTAATGTTGTCTTTTACATACCTTCGTTTGACAATGTTAAATCTTATACTTATATGAAAGACCCTTCCTAAGAGCGCTCAGGGAAATCTGGCAGAGACTGATTTGCTAAATTGAGATAGGTTGGGCCTGAATATTCTTAATTGTTTCATTTGTACAGCTTCTTTCAAATGGCATATACTTCATATGTAAGCATTTTGCATTAGGTGAGGAACTGACATGGATCTCTCCTTACCCTTCATCAAGCATAATTTATGCTAGGCAGGAAAATGGTGTGAGTTTTACAGAAATCTTTCTTTTATGATTGTATTATATTATCATTGATATATTCAGCCAATGATACTTGACGATACGGTTATTACAGCATTCAGCTAATCGACAGTGTCATTTTGAATTATTCACATTAATCAACATGTCAGGTACGTGGCGAATTCAATATTGTTTACTGATGGGGAACTTCAAACAACTTTTTTCTGCCCAGAAAACAGGGGGGGGGGGGAGGAGGGGGTGTTCATGCAACAAATAAGAGAAAAAATGCCCTGAAGGGAAGAACGAGGCATGTGCACATATTTTTCAGCGAATTCCCAACAAAAACACGCAAAAAGAAAATTGTATTTTTCAGTTCCAAAAGTCATCAAATCGCTCGCTCTTTTATCCGGAATATTCACCAATTATGCCAGATGTCAGTAGAATGTTTCAAACGTTTATTGAAACAATATATTTCCCCAGAGCTGTTTGTTTTTAATGATTGCATCATTTCCGAGTGCAACATTTCAAGATGGGTAATTCTAAATCAAATATTTAGTTCAGTGATACCAACAACACCGACTAGATAGGTTTATCCAGAAATAACCTTTCTCATTTTACCCGCATTAAATAATGGCATTGTTTTATTCAACTAATGAATAATTTGTTATAAAATAACTCTGGCCCAGAGGTGGGGTGTACTTAACTTTTCTAGTCTTTTCTGTTCTTCTAGTAAAGCCATTGTGTGATGATAAAGCGTTTATACAAAGGCTGTACACTTAATACCAGTATTCTAGCTAAACGCCATCGTTCAGTCTTATATGTAGCTCAGCCTGATATCGAACAAACAATAGGCCATAAATTATGCTGAAGCCAATGATGATTGCAACTCTCTCTCTCTCTCTTTCATTTCAGATGCTGCAATCGATACACACACGTCACAGTATACATCATACCCATCGCAACCGGAACAGAAGACCAGTCATTGATGGCTCCAACAATATGGACAGTAAGTGGCAGTCTATAGTTGCTTGACGACTCAACTAGCCACCAGAAGACCCACAAGACAGGTAACAAAACCTTAACAAACACTCATTTGTTTTTAACCAATATGTTTTTTTTCTTTTTCAGAATGTTCTTATGCTGCAGAATCCTCAGTTGGAGAATAAAAAATTCCTATAACACAGTAATATCAGTACAGATGTACTTTGGAAATTGGAAATTTAACCCCAAAATGAGAAAAGTTTTCAAGCATTCATCTGTGTGAATCAGGTGAATATATTTAAGTGGTATTTTAAAATTTTGACTGTGTGCTGTTTTCTCCAGGATAGGTCTTACTGAAAGCTTTGAGAAGCTGTATATATGATGTGGACTGTGAATTAGGGAAGTTATATTAATATAAAATATCACTGGCCATGTAAATGAGAAGCTGTGCTTTTCTTGAGAAACCGGTGTATTAACATAAATGATCATATTCCCATCTTAAGTAGACAACAGTAATTGATTTCATTTCAATTTCTGGCCCCCAGTCTCCATCTCAACAATAGAATAAGTGTGAATACGTTGCTATATAACTAAAAGAAATATTAAAACAAGCTTTTTTCTCTCTTTCAGTGGTACCCTGTACAGATATAATTTCATTTGAAGTTCCCCTCTACAGGAATTTGTTTATTAATGATGTTGTCAAGAGTATTAAGAATGGTAATGTTGTCTTTTACATACCTTCGTTTGGCAATGTTAACTCTTATACTTATATGAAAGACCCTTCCTAAGAGCGCTCAGGGAAATCTGGCAGAGACTGATTTGCTAAATTGAGATAAGTTGGGCCTGAATATTCTTAATTGTTTCATTTGTACAGCTTCTTTCAAATGGCATATACTTCATATGTAAGCATTTTGCATTAGGTGAGGAACTGACATGGATCTCTCCTTACCCTTCATCAAGTATAATTTATGCGAGGCAGGAAAATGGTGTGAGTTTTACAGAAATCTTTCTTTTATGATTGTATTATATTATCATTGATATATTCAGCCAATGATACTTGACGATACGGTTATTACAGCATTCAGCTAATCGACAGTGTCATTTTGAATTATTCACATTAATCAACATGTCAGGCACGTGGTGAATTCAATATAGTTTTCTGATGGGGAACTTCAAACAACTTTTTTCTGCCCAGAAAACAGTGGGGGGGGGGGGGGGGGAGGGAGTGTTCATGCAACAAATAAGAGAAAAAATGCCCTGAAGGGAAGAACGAGGCATGTGCACATATTTTTCAGCGAATTCCCAACAAAAACACGCAAGAAGAAAATTGTATTTTTTAGTTCCAAAAGTCATCAAATCACCCACTCTTTTATCCGGAATATTCACCAATTATGCAAAATGTCAGTAGAATGTTTCAAACGTTTATTGAAACAATTCATTTCCCCAGAGCTGTTTATTTTTAATGATTGCATCATTTCCGAGTGCAACATGTCAAGATGGGTAATTCTAAATCAAATATTTAGTTCAGTGATACCAACAACACCGACTAGATAGGTTTATCCACAAATAACCTTTCTCATTTTACCCGCATTAAATAATGGCATTGTTTTATTCAACTAATGAATAATTTGTTATAAAATAACTCTGGCCCAGAGGTGGGGTGTACTTAACTTTTCAAGTCTTTTCTGTTCTTCTAGTAAAGCCATTGTGTGATGATAAAGCGTTTATACAAAGGCTGTACACTTAATACCAGTATTCTAGCTAAACGCCATCGTTCAGTCTTATATGTAGCTCAGCCTGATATCGAACAAACAATAGGCCATAAATTATGCTGAAGCCAATGATGATTGCAACTCTCTCTCTCTCTCTTTCATTTCAGATGCTGCAATCGATACACACACGTCACAGTATACATCATACCCATCGCAACAGGAACAGAAGACCAGTCATTGATGGCTCCAACAATATGGACAGTAAGTGGCAGTCTATAGTTGCTTGAAAACTCAACTAGCCACCAGAAGACCGACAAGACAGGCAACAAAACCTTAACAAACACTCATTTGTTTTTAACCAATATGTTTTTTTTCTTTTTCAGAATGTTCTTATGCTGCAGAATCCTCAGTTGGAGAATAAAAACTTCCTATAACACAGTAATATCAGTACAGATGTACTTTGGAAATTGGAAATTTAACCCCAAAATGAGAAAAGTTTTCAAGCATTCATCTGTGTGAATCAGGTGAATATATTTAAGTGATATTTTAAAATTTTAACTGTGTGCTGTTTTCTCCAGGATAGGTCTTACTGAAAGCTTTGAGAAGCTGTATATATGATGTGGACTGTGAATTAGGGAAGTTATATTAATATGAAATACCCCTGGCCATGTAAATGAGAAGCTGTGCTTTTCTTGAGAAACCGGTGTATTAACATAAATGATCATATTCCCATCTTAAGTAGACAACAGTAATTGATTTCATTTCAATTTCTGGCCCCCAGTCTCCATCTCAACAACAGAATAAGTGTGAATACGTTGCTGTATAACTAAAAGAAATATTAAAACAAGCTTTTTTCTCTCTTTCAGTGGTACCCTGTACAGATATAATTTCATGGGAAGTTCCCCTCTACAGGAATTTGTTTATTAATGATGTTGTCAAGAGAATTAAGAATGGTAATGTTGTCTTTTACATACCTTCGTTTGACAATGTTAAATCTTATACTTATATGAAAGACCCTTCCTAAGAGCGCTCAGGGAAATCTGGCAGAGACTGATTTGCTAAATTGAGATAGGTTGGGCCTGAATATTCTTAATTGTTTCATTTGTACAGCTTCTTTCAAATGGCATATACTTCATATGTAAGCATTTTGCATTAGGTGAGGAACTGACATGGATCTCTCCTTACCCTTCATCAAGCATAATTTATGCTAGGCAGGAAAATGGTGTGAGTTTTACAGAAATCTTTCTTTTATGATTGTATTATATTATCATTGATATATTCAGCCAATGATACTTGACGATACGGTTATTACAGCATTCAGCTAATCGACAGTGTCATTTTGAATTATTCACATTAATCAACATGTCAGGTACGTGGCGAATTCAATATTGTTTACTGATGGGGAACTTCAAACAACTTTTTTCTGCCCAGAAAACAGGGGGGGGGGGGGGAGGAGGGGGTGTTCATGCAACAAATAAGAGAAAAAATGCCCTGAAGGGAAGAACGAGGCATGTGCACATATTTTTCAGCGAATTCCCAACAAAAACACGCAAAAAGAAAATTGTATTTTTCAGTTCCAAAAGTCATCAAATCGCTCGCTCTTTTATCCGGAATATTCACCAATTATGCCAGATGTCAGTAGAATGTTTCAAACGTTTATTGAAACAATATATTTCCCCAGAGCTGTTTGTTTTTAATGATTGCATCATTTCCGAGTGCAACATTTCAAGATGGGTAATTCTAAATCAAATATTTAGTTCAGTGATACCAACAACACCGACTAGATAGGTTTATCCAGAAATAACCTTTCTCATTTTACCCGCATTAAATAATGGCATTGTTTTATTCAACTAATGAATAATTTGTTATAAAATAACTCTGGCCCAGAGGTGGGGTGTACTTAACTTTTCTAGTCTTTTCTGTTCTTCTAGTAAAGCCATTGTGTGATGATAAAGCGTTTATACAAAGGCTGTACACTTAATACCAGTATTCTAGCTAAACGCCATCGTTCAGTCTTATATGTAGCTCAGCCTGATATCGAACAAACAATAGGCCATAAATTATGCTGAAGCCAATGATGATTGCAACTCTCTCTCTCTCTCTTTCATTTCAGATGCTGCAATCGATACACACACGTCACAGTATACATCATACCCATCGCAACCGGAACAGAAGACCAGTCATTGATGGCTCCAACAATATGGACAGTAAGTGGCAGTCTATAGTTGCTTGACGACTCAACTAGCCACCAAAGACCCACAAGACAGGTAACAAAACCTTAACAAACACTCATTTGTTTTTAACCAATATGTTTTTTTTCTTTTTCAGAATGTTCTTATGCTACAGAATCCTCAGTTGGAGAATAAAAAATTGCTATAACACAGTAATATCAGAACAGATGTACTTTGGAAATTGGAAATTTAACCCCAAAATGAGAAACGTTTTCAAGCATTCATCTGTGTGAATCAGGTGAATATATTTAAGTGATATTTTAAAATTTTGACTGTGTGTTGTTTTCTCCAGGATAGGTCTTACTGAAAGCTTTGAGAAGCTGTATATATGATGTGACTGTGAATTAGGGAAGTTATATAAATATAAAATACCCCTGGCCATGTAAATGAGAAGCTGTGCTTTTCTTGAGAAACCGGTGTATTAACATAAATGATCATATTCCCATCTTAAGTAGACAACAGTAATTGATTTCATTTCAATTTCTGGCCCCCAGTCTCCATCTCAACAACAGAATAAGTGTGAATACGTTGCTGTATAACTAAAAGAAATATTAAAACAAGCTTTTTTCTCTCCTTCAGTGGTACCCTGCACAGATATAATTTCATGGGAAGTTCCCCTCTACAGGAATTTGTTTATTAATGATGTTGTCAAGAGAATTAAGAATGGTAATGTTGTCTTTTACATACCTTCGTTTGGCAATGTTAACTCTTATACTTATATGAAAGACCCTTCCTAAGAGCGCTCAGGGAAATCTGGCAGAGACTGATTTGCTAAATTGAGATAAGTTGGGCCTGAATATTCTTAATTGTTTCATTTGTACAGCTTCTTTCAAATGGCATATACTTCATATGTAAGCATTTTGCATTAGGTGAGGAACTGACATGGATCTCTCCTTACCCTTCATCAAGCATAATTTATGCTAGGCAGGAAAATGGTGTGAGTTTTACAGAAATCTTTCTTTTATGATTGTATTATATTATCATTGATATATTCAGCCAATGATACTTGACGATACGGTTATTACAGCATTCAGCTAATCGACAGTGTCATTTTGAATTATTCACATTAATCAACATGTCAGGCACGTGGTGAATTCAATATTGTTTACTGATGGGGAACTTCAAACAACTTTTTTCTGCCCAGAAAACAGGGGGGGGGGGGGAGGAGGGGGTGTTCATGCAACAAATAAGAGAAAAAATGCCCTGAAGGGAAGAACGAGGCATGTGCACATATTTTTCAGCGAATTCCCAACAAAAACACGCAAGAAGAAAATTGTATTTTTTAGTTCCAAAAGTCATCAAATCACCCACTCTTTTATCCAGAATATTCACCAATTATGCAAAATGTCAGTAGAATGTTTCAAACGTTTACTGAAACAATTCATTTCCCCAGAGCTGTTTATTTTTAATGATTGCATCATTTCCGAGTGCAACATGTCAAGATGGGTAATTCTAAATCAAATATTTAGTTCAGTGATACCAACAACACCGACTCGATAGGTTTATCCAGAAATAACCTTTCTCATTTTACCCGCATTAAATAATGGCATTGTTTTATTCAACTAATGAATAATTTGTTATAAAATAACTCTGGCCCAGAGGTGGGGTGTACTTAACTTTTCTTGCCTTTTCTGTTCTTCTAGTAAAGCCATTGTGTGATGATAAAGCGTTTATACAAAGGCTGTGCACTTAATACCAGTATTCTAGCTAAACGCCATCGTTCAGTCTTATATGTAGCTCAGCCTGATATCGAACAAACAATAGGCCATAAATTATGCTGAAGCCAATGATGATTGCAACTCTCTCTCTCTCTTTCATTTCAGATGCTGCAATCGATACACACACGTCACAGTATACATCATACCCATCGCAACAGGAACAGAAGACCAGTCATTGATGGCTCCAACAATATGGACAGTAAGTGGCAGTCTATAGTTGCTTGAAGACTCAACTAGCCACCAGAAGACCCACAAGACAGGTAACAAAACCATAACAAACACTCATTTGTTTTTAACCAATATGTTTTTTTTCTTTTTCAGAATGTTCTTATGCTACAGAATCCTCAGTTGGAGAATAAAAAATTCCTATAACACAGTAATATCAGAACAGGTGTACTTTGGAAATTGGAAATTTAACCCCAAAATGAGAAACGTTTTCAAGCATTCATCTGTGTGAATCAGGTGAATATATTTAAGTGATATTTTAAAATTTTGACTGTGTGCTGTTTTCTCCAGGATAGGTCTTACTGAAAGCTTTGAGAAGCTGTATATATGATGTGACTGTGAATTAGGGAAGTTATATAAATATAAAATACCCCTGGCCATGTAAATGAGAAGCTGTGCTTTTCTTGAGAAACCGGTGTATTAACATAAATGATCATATTCCCATCTTAAGTAGACAACAGTAATTGATTTCATTTCAATTTCTGGCCCCCAGTCTCCATCTCAACAACAGAATAAGTGTGAATACGCTGCTGTATAACTAAAAGAAATATTAAAACAAGCTTTTTTTTTTCCTTCAGTGGTACCCTGTACAGATATAATTTCATGGGAAGTTCCCCTCTACAGGAATTTGTTTATTAATGATGTTGTCAAGAGAATTAAGAATGGTAATGTTGTCTTTTACATACCTTCGTTTGGCAATGTTAACTCTTATACTGATATGAAAGACCCTTCCTAAGAGCGCTCAGGGAAATCTGGCAGAGACTGATTTGCTAAATTGAGATAAGTTGGGCCTGAATATTCTTAATTGTTTCATTTGTACAGCTTCTTTCAAATGGCATATACTTCATATGTAAGCATTTTGCATTAGGTGAGGAACTGACATGGATCTCTCCTTACCCTTCATCAAGCATAATTTATGCTAGGCAGGAAAATGGTGTGAGTTTTACAGAAATCTTTCTTTTATGATTGTATTATATTATCATTGATATATTCAGCCAATGATACTTGACGATACGGTTATTACAGCATTCAGCTAATCGACAGTGTCATTTTGAATTATTCACATTAATCAACATGTCAGGCACGTGGTGAATTCAATATTGTTTACTGATGGGGAACTTCAAACAACTTTTTTCTGCCCAGAAAACAGGGGGGGGGGGGGGGAGGAGGGGGGTGTTCATGCAACAAATAAGAGAAAAAATGCCCTGAAGGAAAGAACGAGGCATGTGCACACATTTTTCAGCGAATTCCCAACAAAAACACGCAAGAAGAAAATTGTATTTTTTAGTTCCAAAAGTCATCAAATCACCCACTCTTTTATCCGGAATATCCACCAATTATGCAAAATGTCAGTAGAATGTTTCAAACGTTTATTGAAACAATTCTTTTCCCCAGAGCTGTTTATTTTTAATGATTGCATCATTTCCGAGTGCAACATGTCAAGATGGGTAATTCTAAATCAAATATTTAGTTCAGTGATACCAACAACATCGACTAGATAGGTTTATCCAGAAATAACCTTTCTCATTTACCCGCATTAAATAATGGCATTGTTTTATTCAACTAATGAATAATTTGTTATAAAATAACTCTGGCCCAGAGGTGGGGGTGTACTTAACTTTTCTTGTCTTTTCTGTTCTTCTAGTAAAGCCATTGTGTGATGATAAAGCGTTTATACAAAGGCTGTACACTTAATACCAGTATTCTAGCTAAACGCCATCGTTCAGTCTTACATGTAGCTCAGCCTGATATCGAACAAACAATAGGCCATAAATTATGCTGAAGCCAATGATGATTGCAACTCTCTCTCTCTCTTTTATATAAGATGCTGCAATCGATACACACACGTCACAGTATACATCATACCCATTGCAACAGGAACAGAAGACCAGTCATTGATGGCTCCAACAATATGGACAGTAAGTGGCAGTCTATAGTTGCTTGAAGACTCAACTAGCCACCAGAAGACCCACAAGACAGGTAACAAAACCTTAACAAACACTCATTTGTTTTTAACCAATATGTTTTTTTTCTTTTTCAGAATGTTCTTATGCTGCAGAATCCTCAGTTGGAGAATAAAAAATTCCTATAACACAGTAATATCAGTACAGATGTGCTTTGGAAATTGGAAATTTAACCCCAAAATGAGAAAAGTTTTCAAGCATTCATCTGTGTGAATCAGGTGAATATATTTAAGTGATATTTTAAAATTTTGACTGTGTGCTGTTTTCTCCAGGATAGGTCTTACTGAAAGCTTTGAGAAGCTGTATATATGATGTGGACTGTGAATTAGGGAAGTTATATTAATATAAAATACCCTGGCCATGTAAATGAGAAGCTGTGCTTTTCTTGAGAAACCGGTGTATTAACATAAATGATCATATTCCCATCTTAAGTAGACAACAGTAATTGATTTCATTTCAATTTCTGGCCCCCAGTCTCCATCTCAACAACAGAATAAGTGTGAATACGTTGCTGTATAACTAAAAGAAATATTAAAACAAGCTTTTTTCTCTCTTTCAGTGGTACCCTGTACAGGTATAATTTCATGGGAAGTTCACCTCTACAGGAATTTGTTTATTAATGATGTTGTCAAGAGAATTAAGAATGGTAATGTTGTCTTTTACATACCTTCGTTTGGCAATGTTAACTCTTATACTTATATGAAAGACCCTTCCTAAGAGCGCTCAGGGAAATCTGGCAGAGACTGATTTGCTAAATTGAGATAAGTTGGGCCTGAATATTCTTAATTGTTTCATTTGTACAGCTTCTTTCAAATGGCATATACTTCATATGTAAGCATTTTTGCATTAGGTGAGGGACTGACATGGATTTCTCCTTAGGCTTCATCAAGCATAATTTATGCTAGGCAGGAAAATGGTGTGAGTTTTACAGAAATCTTTATTTTATGATTGTATTATATTATCATTGATATATTCAGCCAATGATACTTGACGATACGGTTATTACAGCATTCAGCTAATCGACAGTGTCATTTTGAATTATTCACATTAATCAACATGTCAGGCACGTGGTGAATTCAATATTGTTTACTGATGGGGAACTTCAAACAACTTTTTTCTGCCCAGAAAACAGGGGGGGGGGGGGAGGAGGGGGTGTTCATGCAACAAATAAGAGCAAAAATGCCCTGAAGGGAAGAACGAGGCATGTGCACATATTTTTCAGCGAATTCCCAACAAAAACACGCAAGAAGAAAATTGTATTTTTTAGTTCCAAAAGTCATCAAATCACCCACTCTTTTATCCAGAATATTCACCAATTATGCAAAATGTCAGTAGAATGTTTCAAACGTTTACTGAAACAATTCATTTCCCCAGAGCTGTTTATTTTTAATGATTGCATCATTTCCGAGTGCAACATGTCAAGATGGGTAATTCTAAATCAAATATTTAGTTCAGTGATACCAACAACACCGACTCGATAGGTTTATCCAGAAATAACCTTTCTCATTTTACCCGCATTAAATAATGGCATTGTTTTATTCAACTAATGAATAATTTGTTATAAAATAACTCTGGCCCAGAGGTGGGGTGTACTTAACTTTTCTTGCCTTTTCTGTTCTTCTAGTAAAGCCATTGTGTGATGATAAAGCGTTTATACAAAGGCTGTGCACTTAATACCAGTATTCTAGCTAAACGCCATCGTTCAGTCTTATATGTAGCTCAGCCTGATATCGAACAAACAATAGGCCATAAATTATGCTGAAGCCAATGATGATTGCAACTCTCTCTCTCTCTTTCATTTCAGATGCTGCAATCGATACACACACGTCACAGTATACATCATACCCATCGCAACAGGAACAGAAGACCAGTCATTGATGGCTCCAACAATATGGACAGTAAGTGGCAGTCTATAGTTGCTTGAAGACTCAACTAGCCACCAGAAGACCCACAAGACAGGTAACAAAACCATAACAAACACTCATTTGTTTTTAACCAATATGTTTTTTTTCTTTTTCAGAATGTTCTTATGCTACAGAATCCTCAGTTGGAGAATAAAAAATTCCTATAACACAGTAATATCAGAACAGATGTACTTTGGAAATTGGAAATTTAACCCCAAAATGAGAAACGTTTTCAAGCATTCATCTGTGTGAATCAGGTGAATATATTTAAGTGATATTTTAAAATTTTGACTGTGTGCTGTTTTCTCCAGGATAGGTCTTACTGAAAGCTTTGAGAAGCTGTATATATGATGTGACTGTGAATTAGGGAAGTTATATAAATATAAAATACCCCTGGCCATGTAAATGAGAAGCTGTGCTTTTCTTGAGAAACCGGTGTATTAACATAAATGATCATATTCCCATCTTAAGTAGACAACAGTAATTGATTTCATTTCAATTTCTGGCCCCCAGTCTCCATCTCAACAACAGAATAAGTGTGAATACGTTGCTGTATAACTAAAAGAAATATTAAAACAAGCTTTTTTTTTTCCTTCAGTGGTACCCTGTACAGATATAATTTCATGGGAAGTTCCCCTCTACAGGAATTTGTTTATTAATGATGTTGTCAAGAGAATTAAGAATGGTAATGTTGTCTTTTACATACCTTCGTTTGGCAATGTTAACTCTTATACTGATATGAAAGACCCTTCCTAAGAGCGCTCAGGGAAATCTGGCAGAGACTGATTTGCTAAATTGAGATAAGTTGGGCCTGAATATTCTTAATTGTTTCATTTGTACAGCTTCTTTCAAATGGCATATACTTCATATGTAAGCATTTTGCATTAGGTGAGGAACTGACATGGATCTCTCCTTACCCTTCATCAAGCATAATTTATGCTAGGCAGGAAAATGGTGTGAGTTTTACAGAAATCTTTCTTTTATGATTGTATTATATTATCATTGATATATTCAGCCAATGATACTTGACGATACGGTTATTACAGCATTCAGCTAATCGACAGTGTCATTTTGAATTATTCACATTAATCAACATGTCAGGCACGTGGTGAATTCAATATTGTTTACTGATGGGGAACTTCAAACAACTTTTTTCTGCCCAGAAAACAGGGGGGGGGGGGGGGGGGGGGAGGAGGGGGTGTTCATGCAACAAATAAGAGAAAAAATGCCCTGAAGGAAAGAACGAGGCATGTGCACACATTTTTCAGCGAATTCCCAACAAAAACACGCAAGAAGAAAATTGTATTTTTTAGTTCCAAAAGTCATCAAATCACCCACTCTTTTATCCGGAATATCCACCAATTATGCAAAATGTCAGTAGAATGTTTCAAACGTTTATTGAAACAATTCTTTTCCCCAGAGCTGTTTATTTTTAATGATTGCATCATTTCCGAGTGCAACATGTCAAGATGGGTAATTCTAAATCAAATATTTAGTTCAGTGATACCAACAACATCGACTAGATAGGTTTATCCAGAAATAACCTTTCTCATTTTACCCGCATTAAATAATGGCATTGTTTTATTCAACTAATGAATAATTTGTTATAAAATAACTCTGGCCCAGAGGTGGGGTGTACTTAACTTTTCTTGTCTTTTCTGTTCTTCTAGTAAAGCCATTGTGTGATGATAAAGCGTTTATACAAAGGCTGTACACTTAATACCAGTATTCTAGCTAAACGCCATCGTTCAGTCTTACATGTAGCTCAGCCTGATATCGAACAAACAATAGGCCATAAATTATGCTGAAGCCAATGATGATTGCAACTCTCTCTCTCTCTTTTATATAAGATGCTGCAATCGATACACACACGTCACAGTATACATCATACCCATCGCAACAGGAACAGAAGACCAGTCATTGATGGCTCCAACAATATGGACAGTAAGTGGCAGTCTATAGTTGCTTGAAGACTCAACTAGCCACCAGAAGACCCACAAGACAGGTAACAAAACCTTAACAAACACTCATTTGTTTTTAACCAATATGTTTTTTTTTCTTTTTCAGAATGTTCTTATGCTGCAGAATCCTCAGTTGGAGAATAAAAAATTCCTATAACACAGTAATATCAGTACAGATGTACTTTGGAAATTGGAAATTTAACCCCAAAATGAGAAAAGTTTTCAAGCATTCATCTGTGTGAATCAGGTGAATATATTTAAGTGATATTTTAAAATTTTGACTGTGTGCTGTTTTCTCCAGGATAGGTCTTACTGAAAGCTTTGAGAAGCTGTATATATGATGTGGACTGTGAATTAGGGAAGTTATATTAATATAAAATACCCTGGCCATGTAAATGAGAAGCTGTGCTTTTCTTGAGAAACCGGTGTATTAACATAAATGATCATATTCCCATCTTAAGTAGACAACAGTAATTGATTTCATTTCAATTTCTGGCCCCCAGTCTCCATCTCAACAACAGAATAAGTGTGAATACGTTGCTGTATAACTAAAAGAAATATTAAAACAAGCTTTTTTCTCTCTTTCAGTGGTACCCTGTACAGGTATAATTTCATGGGAAGTTCACCTCTACAGGAATTTGTTTATTAATGATGTTGTCAAGAGAATTAAGAATGGTAATGTTGTCTTTTACATACCTTCGTTTGGCAATGTTAACTCTTATACTTATATGAAAGACCCTTCCTAAGAGCGCTCAGGGAAATCTGGCAGAGACTGATTTGCTAAATTGAGATAAGTTGGGCCTGAATATTCTTAATTGTTTCATTTGTACAGCTTCTTTCAAATGGCATATACTTCATATGTAAGCATTTTGCATTAGGTGAGGAACTGACATGGATTTCTCCTTAGGCTTCATCAAGCATAATTTATGCTAGGCAGGAAAATGGTGTGAGTTTTACAGAAATCTTTATTTTATGATTGTATTATATTATCATTGATATATTCAGCCAATGATACTTGACGATACGGTTATTACAGCATTCAGCTAATCGACAGTGTCATTTTGAATTATTCACATTAATCAACATGTCAGGCACGTGGTGAATTCAATATTGTTTACTGATGGGGAACTTCAAACAACTTTTTTCTGCCCAGAAAACAGGGGGGGGGGGGGGAGGAGGGGGTGTTCATGCAACAAATAAGAGAAAAAATGCCCTGAAGGGAAGAACGAGGCATGTGCACATATTTTTCAGCGAATTCCCAACAAAAACACGCAAGAAGAAAATTGTATTTTTTAGTTCCAAAAGTCATCAAATCACCCACTCTTTTATCCAGAATATTCACCAATTATGCAAAATGTCAGTAGAATGTTTCAAACGTTTACTGAAACAATTCATTTCCCCAGAGCTGTTTATTTTTAATGATTGCATCATTTCCGAGTGCAACATGTCAAGATGGGTAATTCTAAATCAAATATTTAGTTCAGTGATACCAACAACACCGACTCGATAGGTTTATCCAGAAATAACCTTTCTCATTTTACCCGCATTAAATAATGGCATTGTTTTATTCAACTAATGAATAATTTGTTATAAAATAACTCTGGCCCAGAGGTGGGGTGTACTTAACTTTTCTTGCCTTTTCTGTTCTTCTAGTAAAGCCATTGTGTGATGATAAAGCGTTTATACAAAGGCTGTGCACTTAATACCAGTATTCTAGCTAAACGCCATCGTTCAGTCTTATATGTAGCTCAGCCTGATATCGAACAAACAATAGGCCATAAATTATGCTGAAGCCAATGATGATTGCAACTCTCTCTCTCTCTTTCATTTCAGATGCTGCAATCGATACACACACGTCACAGTATACATCATACCCATCGCAACAGGAACAGAAGACCAGTCATTGATGGCTCCAACAATATGGACAGTAAGTGGCAGTCTATAGTTGCTTGAAGACTCAACTAGCCACCAGAAGACCCACAAGACAGGTAACAAAACCATAACAAACACTCATTTGTTTTTAACCAATATGTTTTTTTTCTTTTTCAGAATGTTCTTATGCTACAGAATCCTCAGTTGGAGAATAAAAAATTCCTATAACACAGTAATATCAGAACAGATGTACTTTGGAAATTGGAAATTTAACCCCAAAATGAGAAACGTTTTCAAGCATTCATCTGTGTGAATCAGGTGAATATATTTAAGTGATATTTTAAAATTTTGACTGTGTGCTGTTTTCTCCAGGATAGGTCTTACTGAAAGCTTTGAGAAGCTGTATATATGATGTGACTGTGAATTAGGGAAGTTATATAAATATAAAATACCCCTGGCCATGTAAATGAGAAGCTGTGCTTTTCTTGAGAAACCGGTGTATTAACATAAATGATCATATTCCCATCTTAAGTAGACAACAGTAATTGATTTCATTTCAATTTCTGGCCCCCAGTCTCCATCTCAACAACAGAATAAGTGTGAATACGTTGTTGTATAACTAAAAGAAATATTAAAACAAGCTTTTTTTTTTCCTTCAGTGGTACCCTGTACAGATATAATTTCATGGGAAGTTCCCCTCTACAGGAATTTGTTTATTAATGATGTTGTCAAGAGAATTAAGAATGGTAATGTTGTCTTTTACATACCTTCGTTTGGCAATGTTAACTCTTATACTGATATGAAAGACCCTTCCTAAGAGCGCTCAGGGAAATCTGGCAGAGACTGATTTGCTAAATTGAGATAAGTTGGGCCTGAATATTCTTAATTGTTTCATTTGTACAGCTTCTTTCAAATGGCATATACTTCATATGTAAGCATTTTGCATTAGGTGAGGAACTGACATGGATCTCTCCTTACCCTTCATCAAGCATAATTTATGCTAGGCAGGAAAATGGTGTGAGTTTTACAGAAATCTTTCTTTTATGATTGTATTATATTATCATTGATATATTCAGCCAATGATACTTGACGATACGGTTATTACAGCATTCAGCTAATCAACAGTGTCATTTTGAATTATTCACATTAATCAACATGTCAGGCACGTGGTGAATTCAATATTGTTTACTGATGGGGAACTTCAAACAACTTTTTTCTGCCCAGAAAACAGGGGGGGGGAGGAGGGGGTGTTCATGCAACAAATAAGAGAAAAAATGCCCTGAAGGAAAGAACGAGGCATGTGCACACATTTTTCAGCGAATTCCCAACAAAAACACGCAAGAAGAAAATTGTATTTTTTAGTTCCAAAAGTCATCAAATCACCCACTCTTTTATCCGGAATATTCACCAATTATGCAAAATGTCAGTAGAATGTTTCAAACGTTTATTGAAACAATTCATTTCCCCAGAGCTGTTTATTTTTAATGATTGCATCATTTCTGAGTGCAACATGTCAAGATGGGTAATTCTAAATCAAATATTTAGTTCAGTGATACCAACAACACCGACTAGATAGGTTTATCCAGAAATAACCTTTCTCATTTTACCCGCATTAAATAATGGCATTGTTTTATTCAACTAATGAATAATTTGTTATAAAATAACTCTGGCCCAGAGGTGGGGTGTACTTAACTTTTCTTGTCTTTTCTGTTCTTCTAGTAAAGCCATTGTGTGATGATAAAGCGTTTATACAAAGGCTGTACACTTAATACCAGTATTCTAGCTAAACGCCATCGTTCAGTCTTATATGTAGCTCAGCCTGATATCGAACAAACAATAGGCCATAAATTATGCTGAAGCCAATGATGATTGCAACTCTCTCTCTCTCTCTTTCATTTCAGATGCTGCAATCGATACTCACACGTCACAGTATACATCATACCCATCGCAACAGGAACAGAAGACCAGTCATTGATGGCTCCAACAATATGGACAGTAAGTGGCAGTCTATAGTTGCTTGAAGACTCAACTAGCCACCAGAAGACCCACAAGACAGGTAACAAAACCTTAACAAACACTCATTTGTTTTTAACCAATATGTTTTTTTTCTTTTTCAGAATGTTCTTATGCTGCAGAATCCTCAGTTGGAGAATAAAAAATTCCTATAACACAGTAATATCAGTACAGATGTACTTTGGAAATTGGAAATTTAACCCCAAAATGAGAAAAGTTTTCAAGCATTCATCTGTGTGAATCAGGTGAATATATTTAAGTGATATTTTAAAATTTTGACTGTGTGCTGTTTTCTCCAGGATAGGTCTTACTGAAAGCTTTGAGAAGCTGTATATATGATGTGGACTGGGAATTAGGGAAGTTATATTAATATAAAATACCCCTGGCCATGTAAATGAGAAGCTGTGCTTTTCTTGAGAAACCGGTGTATTAACATAAATGATCATATTCCCATCTTAAGTAGACAACAGTAATTGATTTCATTTCAATTTCTGGCCCCCAGTCTCCATCTCAACAACAGAATAAGTGTAAATACGTTGCTGTATAACTAAAAGAAATATTAAAACAAGCTTTTTTCTCTCTTTCAGTGGTACCCTGTACAGATATAATTTCATGGGAAGTTCCCCTCTACAGGAATTTGTTTATTAATGATGTTGTCAAGAGAATTAAGAATGGTAATGTTGTCTTTTACATTCCTTCGTTTGGCAATGTTAACTCTTATACTTATATGAAAGACCCTTCCTAAGAGCGCTCAGGGAAATCTGGCAGAGACTGATTTGCTAAATTGAGATAAGTTGGGCCTGAATATTCTTAATTGTTTCATTTGTACAGCTTCTTTCAAATGGCATATACTTCATATGTAAGCATTTTGCATTAGGTGAGGAACTGACATGGATCTCTCCTTACCCTTCATCAAGCATAATTTATGCTAGGCAGGAAAATGGTGTGAGTTTTACAGAAATCTTTCTTTTATGATTGTATTATATTATCATTGATATATTCAGCCAATGATACTTGACGATACGGTTATTACAGCATTCAGCTAATCAACAGTGTCATTTTGAATTATTCACATTAATCAACATGTCAGGCACGTGGTGAATTCAATATTGTTTACTGATGGGGAACTTCAAACAACTTTTTTCTGCCCAGAAAACAGGGGGGGGGGGGGAGGAGGGGGTGTTCATGCAACAAATAAGAGAAAAAATGCCCTGAAGGAAAGAACGAGGCATGTGCACACATTTTTCAGCGAATTCCCAACAAAAACACGCAAGAAGAAAATTGTATTTTTTAGTTCCAAAAGTCATCAAATCACCCACTCTTTTATCCGGAATATTCACCAATTATGCAAAATGTCAGTAGAATGTTTCAAACGTTTATTGAAACAATTCATTTCCCCAGAGCTGTTTATTTTTAATGATTGCATCATTTCCGAGTGCAACATGTCAAGATGGGTAATTCTAAATCAAATATTTAGTTCAGTGATACCAACAACACCGACTCGATAGGTTTATCCAGAAATAACCTTTCTCATTTTACCCGCATTAAATAATGGCATTGTTTTATTCAACTAATGAATAATTTGTTATAAAATAACTCTGGCCCAGAGGTGGGGTGTACTTAACTTTTCTTGCCTTTTCTGTTCTTCTAGTAAAGCCATTGTGTGATGATAAAGCGTTTATACAAAGGCTGTGCACTTAATACCAGTATTCTAGCTAAACGCCATCGTTCAGTCTTATATGTAGCTCAGCCTGATATCGAACAAACAATAGGCCATAAATTATGCTGAAGCCAATGATGATTGCAACTCTCTCTCTCTCTTTCATTTCAGATGCTGCAATCGATACACACACGTCACAGTATACATCATACCCATCGCAACAGGAACAGAAGACCAGTCATTGATGGCTCCAACAATATGGACAGTAAGTGGCAGTCTATAGTTGCTTGAAGACTCAACTAGCCACCAGAAGACCCACAAGACAGGTAACAAAACCATAACAAACACTCATTTGTTTTTAACCAATATGTTTTTTTTCTTTTTCAGAATGTTCTTATGCTACAGAATCCTCAGTTGGAGAATAAAAAATTCCTATAACACAGTAATATCAGAACAGATGTACTTTGGAAATTGGAAATTTAACCCCAAAATGAGAAACGTTTTCAAGCATTCATCTGTGTGAATCAGGTGAATATATTTAAGTGATATTTTAAAATTTTGACTGTGTGCTGTTTTCTCCAGGATAGGTCTTACTGAAAGCTTTGAGAAGCTGTATATATGATGTGACTGTGAATTAGGGAAGTTATATAAATATAAAATACCCCTGGCCATGTAAATGAGAAGCTGTGCTTTTCTTGAGAAACCGGTGTATTAACATAAATGATCATATTCCCATCTTAAGTAGACAACAGTAATTGATTTCATTTCAATTTCTGGCCCCCAGTCTCCATCTCAACAACAGAATAAGTGTGAATACGTTGCTGTATAACTAAAAGAAATATTAAAACAAGCTTTTTTCTCTCTTTCAGTGGTACCCTACACAGATATAATTTCATGGGAAGTTCCCCTCTACAGGAATTTGTTTATTAATGATGTTGTCAAGAGAATTAAGAATGGTAATGTTGTCTTTTACATACCTTCGTTTGGCAATGTTAACTCTTATACTTATATGAAAGACCCTTCCTAAGAGCGCTCAGGGAAATCTGGCAGAGACTGATTTGCTAAATTGAGATAAGTTGGGCCTGAATATTCTTAATTGTTTCATTTGTACAGCTTCTTTCAAATGGCATATACTTCATATGTAAGCATTTTGCATTAGGTGAGGAACTGACATGGATCTCTCCTTACCCTTCATCAAGCATAATTTATGCTAGGCAGGAAAATGGTGTGAGTTTTACAGAAATCTTTCTTTTATGATTGTATTATATTATCATTGATATATTCAGCCAATGATACTTGACGATACGGTTATTACAGCATTCAGCTAATCGACAGTGTCATTTTGAATTATTCACATTAATCAACATGTCAGGCACGTGGTGAATTCAATATTGTTTACTGATGGGGAACTTCAAACAACTTTTTTCTGCCCAGAAAACAGGGGGGGGGGGGGGGAGGAGGGGGTGTTCATGCAACAAATAAGAGAAAAAATGCCCTGAAGGGAAGAACGAGGCATGTGCACATATTTTTCAGCGAATTCCCAACAAAAACACGCAAGAAGAAAATTGTATTTTTTAGTTCCAAAAGTCATCAAATCACCCACTCTTTTATCCAGAATATTCACCAATTATGCAAAATGTCAGTAGAATGTTTCAAACGTTTACTGAAACAATTCATTTCCCCAGAGCTGTTTATTTTTAATGATTGCATCATTTCCGAGTGCAACATGTCAAGATGGGTAATTCTAAATCAAATATTTAGTTCAGTGATACCAACAACACCGACTCGATAGGTTTATCCAGAAATAACCTTTCTCATTTTACCCGCATTAAATAATGGCATTGTTTTATTCAACTAATGAATAATTTGTTATAAAATAACTCTGGCCCAGAGGTGGGGTGTACTTAACTTTTCTTGCCTTTTCTGTTCTTCTAGTAAAGCCATTGTGTGATGATAAAGCGTTTATACAAAGGCTGTGCACTTAATACCAGTATTCTAGCTAAACGCCATCGTTCAGTCTTATATGTAGCTCAGCCTGATATCGAACAAACAATAGGCCATAAATTATGCTGAAGCCAATGATGATTGCAACTCTCTCTCTCTCTTTCATTTCAGATGCTGCAATCGATACACACACGTCACAGTATACATCATACCCATCGCAACAGGAACAGAAGACCAGTCATTGATGGCTCCAACAATATGGACAGTAAGTGGCAGTCTATAGTTGCTTGAAGACTCAACTAGCCACCAGAAGACCCACAAGACAGGTAACAAAACCATAACAAACACTCATTTGTTTTTAACCAATATGTTTTTTTTCTTTTTCAGAATGTTCTTATGCTACAGAATCCTCAGTTGGAGAATAAAAAATTCCTATAACACAGTAATATCAGAACAGGTGTACTTTGGAAATTGGAAATTTAACCCCAAAATGAGAAACGTTTTCAAGCATTCATCTGTGTGAATCAGGTGAATATATTTAAGTGATATTTTAAAATTTTGACTGTGTGCTGTTTTCTCCAGGATAGGTCTTACTGAAAGCTTTGAGAAGCTGTATATATGATGTGACTGTGAATTAGGGAAGTTATATAAATATAAAATACCCCTGGCCATGTAAATGAGAAGCTGTGCTTTTCTTGAGAAACCGGTGTATTAACATAAATGATCATATTCCCATCTTAAGTAGACAACAGTAATTGATTTCATTTCAATTTCTGGCCCCCAGTCTCCATCTCAACAACAGAATAAGTGTGAATACGTTGCTGTATAACTAAAAGAAATATTAAAACAAGCTTTTTTTTTTCCTTCAGTGGTACCCTGTACAGATATAATTTCATGGGAAGTTCCCCTCTACAGGAATTTGTTTATTAATGATGTTGTCAAGAGAATTAAGAATGGTAATGTTGTCTTTTACATACCTTCGTTTGGCAATGTTAACTCTTATACTGATATGAAAGACCCTTCCTAAGAGCGCTCAGGGAAATCTGGCAGAGACTGATTTGCTAAATTGAGATAAGTTGGGCCTGAATATTCTTAATTGTTTCATTTGTACAGCTTCTTTCAAATGGCATATACTTCATATGTAAGCATTTTGCATTAGGTGAGGAACTGACATGGATCTCTCCTTACCCTTCATCAAGCATAATTTATGCTAGGCAGGAAAATGGTGTGAGTTTTACAGAAATCTTTCTTTTATGATTGTATTATATTATCATTGATATATTCAGCCAATGATACTTGACGATACGGTTATTACAGCATTCAGCTAATCGACAGTGTCATTTTGAATTATTCACATTAATCAACATGTCAGGCACGTGGTGAATTCAATATTGTTTACTGATGGGGAACTTCAAACAACTTTTTTCTGCCCAGAAAACAGGGGGGGGGGGGGGAGGAGGGGGTGTTCATGCAACAAATAAGAGAAAAAATGCCCTGAAGGAAAGAACGAGGCATGTGCACACATTTTTCAGCGAATTCCCAACAAAAACACGCAAGAAGAAAATTGTATTTTTTAGTTCCAAAAGTCATCAAATCACCCACTCTTTTATCCGGAATATCCACCAATTATGCAAAATGTCAGTAGAATGTTTCAAACGTTTATTGAAACAATTCTTTTCCCCAGAGCTGTTTATTTTTAATGATTGCATCATTTCCGAGTGCAACATGTCAAGATGGGTAATTCTAAATCAAATATTTAGTTCAGTGATACCAACAACATCGACTAGATAGGTTTATCCAGAAATAACCTTTCTCATTTTACCCGCATTAAATAATGGCATTGTTTTATTCAACTAATGAATAATTTGTTATAAAATAACTCTGGCCCAGAGGTGGGGTGTACTTAACTTTTCTTGTCTTTTCTGTTCTTCTAGTAAAGCCATTGTGTGATGATAAAGCGTTTATACAAAGGCTGTACACTTAATACCAGTATTCTAGCTAAACGCCATCGTTCAGTCTTACATGTAGCTCAGCCTGATATCGAACAAACAATAGGCCATAAATTATGCTGAAGCCAATGATGATTGCAACTCTCTCTCTCTCTTTTATATAAGATGCTGCAATCGATACACACACGTCACAGTATACATCATACCCATTGCAACAGGAACAGAAGACCAGTCATTGATGGCTCCAACAATATGGACAGTAAGTGGCAGTCTATAGTTGCTTGAAGACTCAACTAGCCACCAGAAGACCCACAAGACAGGTAACAAAACCTTAACAAACACTCATTTGTTTTTAACCAATATGTTTTTTTTCTTTTTCAGAATGTTCTTATGCTGCAGAATCCTCAGTTGGAGAATAAAAAATTCCTATAACACAGTAATATCAGTACAGATGTGCTTTGGAAATTGGAAATTTAACCCCAAAATGAGAAAAGTTTTCAAGCATTCATCTGTGTGAATCAGGTGAATATATTTAAGTGATATTTTAAAATTTTGACTGTGTGCTGTTTTCTCCAGGATAGGTCTTACTGAAAGCTTTGAGAAGCTGTATATATGATGTGGACTGTGAATTAGGGAAGTTATATTAATATAAAATACCCTGGCCATGTAAATGAGAAGCTGTGCTTTTCTTGAGAAACCGGTGTATTAACATAAATGATCATATTCCCATCTTAAGTAGACAACAGTAATTGATTTCATTTCAATTTCTGGCCCCCAGTCTCCATCTCAACAACAGAATAAGTGTGAATACGTTGCTGTATAACTAAAAGAAATATTAAAACAAGCTTTTTTCTCTCTTTCAGTGGTACCCTGTACAGGTATAATTTCATGGGAAGTTCACCTCTACAGGAATTTGTTTATTAATGATGTTGTCAAGAGAATTAAGAATGGTAATGTTGTCTTTTACATACCTTCGTTTGGCAATGTTAACTCTTATACTTATATGAAAGACCCTTCCTAAGAGCGCTCAGGGAAATCTGGCAGAGACTGATTTGCTAAATTGAGATAAGTTGGGCCTGAATATTCTTAATTGTTTCATTTGTACAGCTTCTTTCAAATGGCATATACTTCATATGTAAGCATTTTGCATTAGGTGAGGAACTGACATGGATTTCTCCTTAGGCTTCATCAAGCATAATTTATGCTAGGCAGGAAAATGGTGTGAGTTTTACAGAAATCTTTATTTTATGATTGTATTATATTATCATTGATATATTCAGCCAATGATACTTGACGATACGGTTATTACAGCATTCAGCTAATCGACAGTGTCATTTTGAATTATTCACATTAATCAACATGTCAGGCACGTGGTGAATTCAATATTGTTTACTGATGGGGAACTTCAAACAACTTTTTTCTGCCCAGAAAACAGGGGGGGGGGGGGAGGAGGGGGTGTTCATGCAACAAATAAGAGAAAAAATGCCCTGAAGGGAAGAACGAGGCATGTGCACATATTTTTCAGCGAATTCCCAACAAAAACACGCAAGAAGAAAATTGTATTTTTTAGTTCCAAAAGTCATCAAATCACCCACTCTTTTATCCAGAATATTCACCAATTATGCAAAATGTCAGTAGAATGTTTTAAACGTTTACTGAAACAATTCATTTCCCCAGAGCTGTTTATTTTTAATGATTGCATCATTTCCGAGTGCAACATGTCAAGATGGGTAATTCTAAATCAAATATTTAGTTCAGTGATACCAACAACACCGACTCGATAGGTTTATCCAGAAATAACCTTTCTCATTTTACCCGCATTAAATAATGGCATTGTTTTATTCAACTAATGAATAATTTGTTATAAAATAACTCTGGCCCAGAGGTGGGGTGTACTTAACTTTTCTTGCCTTTTCTGTTCTTCTAGTAAAGCCATTGTGTGATGATAAAGCGTTTATACAAAGGCTGTGCACTTAATACCAGTATTCTAGCTAAACGCCATCGTTCAGTCTTATATGTAGCTCAGCCTGATATCGAACAAACAATAGGCCATAAATTATGCTGAAGCCAATGATGATTGCAACTCTCTCTCTCTCTTTCATTTCAGATGCTGCAATCGATACACACACGTCACAGTATACATCATACCCATCGCAACAGGAACAGAAGACCAGTCATTGATGGCTCCAACAATATGGACAGTAAGTGGCAGTCTATAGTTGCTTGAAGACTCAACTAGCCACCAGAAGACCCACAAGACAGGTAACAAAACCATAACAAACACTCATTTGTTTTTAACCAATATGTTTTTTTTCTTTTTCAGAATGTTCTTATGCTACAGAATCCTCAGTTGGAGAATAAAAAATTCCTATAACACAGTAATATCAGAACAGATGTACTTTGGAAATTGGAAATTTAACCCCAAAATGAGAAACGTTTTCAAGCATTCATCTGTGTGAATCAGGTGAATATATTTAAGTGATATTTTAAAATTTTGACTGTGTGCTGTTTTCTCCAGGATAGGTCTTACTGAAAGCTTTGAGAAGCTGTATATATGATGTGACTGTGAATTAGGGAAGTTATATAAATATAAAATACCCCTGGCCATGTAAATGAGAAGCTGTGCTTTTCTTGAGAAACCGGTGTATTAACATAAATGATCATATTCCCATCTTAAGTAGACAACAGTAATTGATTTCATTTCAATTTCTGGCCCCCAGTCTCCATCTCAACAACAGAATAAGTGTGAATACGTTGCTGTATAACTAAAAGAAATATTAAAACAAGCTTTTTTTTTTCCTTCAGTGGTACCCTGTACAGATATAATTTCATGGGAAGTTCCCCTCTACAGGAATTTGTTTATTAATGATGTTGTCAAGAGAATTAAGAATGGTAATGTTGTCTTTTACATACCTTCGTTTGGCAATGTTAACTCTTATACTGATATGAAAGACCCTTCCTAAGAGCGCTCAGGGAAATCTGGCAGAGACTGATTTGCTAAATTGAGATAAGTTGGGCCTGAATATTCTTAATTGTTTCATTTGTACAGCTTCTTTCAAATGGCATATACTTCATATGTAAGCATTTTGCATTAGGTGAGGAACTGACATGGATCTCTCCTTACCCTTCATCAAGCATAATTTATGCTAGGCAGGAAAATGGTGTGAGTTTTACAGAAATCTTTCTTTTATGATTGTATTATATTATCATTGATATATTCAGCCAATGATACTTGACGATACGGTTATTACAGCATTCAGCTAATCGACAGTGTCATTTTGAATTATTCACATTAATCAACATGTCAGGCACGTGGTGAATTCAATATTGTTTACTGATGGGGAACTTCAAACAACTTTTTTCTGCCCAGAAAACAGGGGGGGGGGGGAGGAGGGGGTGTTCATGCAACAAATAAGAGAAAAAATGCCCTGAAGGAAAGAACGAGGCATGTGCACACATTTTTCAGCGAATTCCCAACAAAAACACGCAAGAAGAAAATTGTATTTTTTAGTTCCAAAAGTCATCAAATCACCCACTCTTTTATCCGGAATATCCACCAATTATGCAAAATGTCAGTAGAATGTTTCAAACGTTTATTGAAACAATTCTTTTCCCCAGAGCTGTTTATTTTTAATGATTGCATCATTTCCGAGTGCAACATGTCAAGATGGGTAATTCTAAATCAAATATTTAGTTCAGTGATACCAACAACATCGACTAGATAGGTTTATCCAGAAATAACCTTTCTCATTTTACCCGCATTAAATAATGGCATTGTTTTATTCAACTAATGAATAATTTGTTATAAAATAACTCTGGCCCAGAGGTGGGGTTGTACTTAACTTTTCTTGTCTTTTCTGTTCTTCTAGTAAAGCCATTGTGTGATGATAAAGCGTTTATACAAAGGCTGTACACTTAATACCAGTATTCTAGCTAAACGCCATCGTTCAGTCTTACATGTAGCTCAGCCTGATATCGAACAAACAATAGGCCATAAATTATGCTGAAGCCAATGATGATTGCAACTCTCTCTCTCTCTTTTATATAAGATGCTGCAATCGATACACACACGTCACAGTATACATCATACCCATCGCAACAGGAACAGAAGACCAGTCATTGATGGCTCCAACAATATGGACAGTAAGTGGCAGTCTATAGTTGCTTGAAGACTCAACTAGCCACCAGAAGACCCACAAGACAGGTAACAAAACCTTAACAAACACTCATTTGTTTTTAACCAATATGTTTTTTTTCTTTTTCAGAATGTTCTTATGCTGCAGAATCCTCAGTTGGAGAATAAAAAATTCCTATAACACAGTAATATCAGTACAGATGTACTTTGGAAATTGGAAATTTAACCCCAAAATGAGAAAAGTTTTCAAGCATTCATCTGTGTGAATCAGGTGAATATATTTAAGTGATATTTTAAAATTTTGACTGTGTGCTGTTTTCTCCAGGATAGGTCTTACTGAAAGCTTTGAGAAGCTGTATATATGATGTGGACTGTGAATTAGGGAAGTTATATTAATATAAAATACCCTGGCCATGTAAATGAGAAGCTGTGCTTTTCTTGAGAAACCGGTGTATTAACATAAATGATCATATTCCCATCTTAAGTAGACAACAGTAATTGATTTCATTTCAATTTCTGGCCCCCAGTCTCCATCTCAACAACAGAATAAGTGTGAATACGTTGCTGTATAACTAAAAGAAATATTAAAACAAGCTTTTTTCTCTCTTTCAGTGGTACCCTGTACAGGTATAATTTCATGGGAAGTTCACCTCTACAGGAATTTGTTTATTAATGATGTTGTCAAGAGAATTAAGAATGGTAATGTTGTCTTTTACATACCTTCGTTTGGCAATGTTAACTCTTATACTTATATGAAAGACCCTTCCTAAGAGCGCTCAGGGAAATCTGGCAGAGACTGATTTGCTAAATTGAGATAAGTTGGGCCTGAATATTCTTAATTGTTTCATTTGTACAGCTTCTTTCAAATGGCATATACTTCATATGTAAGCATTTTGCATTAGGCGAGGAACTGACATGGATTTCTCCTTAGGCTTCATCAAGCATAATTTATGCTAGGCAGGAAAATGGTGTGAGTTTTACAGAAATCTTTATTTTATGATTGTATTATATTATCATTGATATATTCAGCCAATGATACTTGACGATACGGTTATTACAGCATTCAGCTAATCGACAGTGTCATTTTGAATTATTCACATTAATCAACATGTCAGGCACGTGGTGAATTCAATATTGTTTACTGATGGGGAACTTCAAACAACTTTTTTCTGCCCAGAAAACAGGGGGGGGGGGGGGAGGAGGGGGTGTTCATGCAACAAATAAGAGAAAAAATGCCCTGAAGGGAAGAACGAGGCATGTGCACATATTTTTCAGCGAATTCCCAACAAAAACACGCAAGAAGAAAATTGTATTTTTTAGTTCCAAAAGTCATCAAATCACCCACTCTTTTATCCAGAATATTCACCAATTATGCAAAATGTCAGTAGAATGTTTCAAACGTTTACTGAAACAATTCATTTCCCCAGAGCTGTTTATTTTTAATGATTGCATCATTTCCGAGTGCAACATGTCAAGATGGGTAATTCTAAATCAAATATTTAGTTCAGTGATACCAACAACACCGACTCGATAGGTTTATCCAGAAATAACCTTTCTCATTTTACCCGCATTAAATAATGGCATTGTTTTATTCAACTAATGAATAATTTGTTATAAAATAACTCTGGCCCAGAGGTGGGGTGTACTTAACTTTTCTTGCCTTTTCTGTTCTTCTAGTAAAGCCATTGTGTGATGATAAAGCGTTTATACAAAGGCTGTGCACTTAATACCAGTATTCTAGCTAAACGCCATCGTTCAGTCTTATATGTAGCTCAGCCTGATATCGAACAAACAATAGGCCATAAATTATGCTGAAGCCAATGATGATTGCAACTCTCTCTCTCTCTTTCATTTCAGATGCTGCAATCGATACACACACGTCACAGTATACATCATACCCATCGCAACAGGAACAGAAGACCAGTCATTGATGGCTCCAACAATATGGACAGTAAGTGGCAGTCTATAGTTGCTTGAAGACTCAACTAGCCACCAGAAGACCCACAAGACAGGTAACAAAACCATAACAAACACTCATTTGTTTTTAACCAATATGTTTTTTTTCTTTTTCAGAATGTTCTTATGCTACAGAATCCTCAGTTGGAGAATAAAAAATTCCTATAACACAGTAATATCAGAACAGATGTACTTTGGAAATTGGAAATTTAACCCCAAAATGAGAAACGTTTTCAAGCATTCATCTGTGTGAATCAGGTGAATATATTTAAGTGATATTTTAAAATTTTGACTGTGTGCTGTTTTCTCCAGGATAGGTCTTACTGAAAGCTTTGAGAAGCTGTATATATGATGTGACTGTGAATTAGGGAAGTTATATAAATATAAAATACCCCTGGCCATGTAAATGAGAAGCTGTGCTTTTCTTGAGAAACCGGTGTATTAACATAAATGATCATATTCCCATCTTAAGTAGACAACAGTAATTGATTTCATTTCAATTTCTGGCCCCCAGTCTCCATCTCAACAACAGAATAAGTGTGAATACGTTGTTGTATAACTAAAAGAAATATTAAAACAAGCTTTTTTTTTTCCTTCAGTGGTACCCTGTACAGATATAATTTCATGGGAAGTTCCCCTCTACAGGAATTTGTTTATTAATGATGTTGTCAAGAGAATTAAGAATGGTTATGTTGTCTTTTACATACCTTCGTTTGGCAATGTTAACTCTTATACTGATATGAAAGACCCTTCCTAAGAGCGCTCAGGGAAATCTGGCAGAGACTGATTTGCTAAATTGAGATAAGTTGGGCCTGAATATTCTTAATTGTTTCATTTGTACAGCTTCTTTCAAATGGCATATACTTCATATGTAAGCATTTTGCATTAGGTGAGGAACTGACATGGATCTCTCCTTACCCTTCATCAAGCATAATTTATGCTAGGCAGGAAAATGGTGTGAGTTTTACAGAAATCTTTCTTTTATGATTGTATTATATTATCATTGATATATTCAGCCAATGATACTTGACGATACGGTTATTACAGCATTCAGCTAATCGACAGTGTCATTTTGAATTATTCACATTATTCAACATGTCAGGCACGTGGTGAATTCAATATTGTTTACTGATGGGGAACTTCAAACAACTTTTTTCTGCCCAGAAAACAGGGGGGGGGGGAGGAGGGGGTGTTCATGCAACAAATAAGAGAAAAAATGCCCTGAAGGAAAGAACGAGGCATGTGCACACATTTTTCAGCGAATTCCCAACAAAAACACGCAAGAAGAAAATTGTATTTTTTAGTTCCAAAAGTCATCAAATCACCCACTCTTTTATCCGGAATATCCACCAATTATGCAAAATGTCAGTAGAATGTTTCAAACGTTTATTGAAACAATTCTTTTCCCCAGAGCTGTTTATTTTTAATGATTGCATCATTTCCGAGTGCAACATGTCAAGATGGGTAATTCTAAATCAAATATTTAGTTCAGTGATACCAACAACATCGACTAGATAGGTTTATCCAGAAATAACCTTTCTCATTTTACCCGCATTAAATAATGGCATTGTTTTATTCAACTAATGAATAATTTGTTATAAAATAACTCTGGCCCAGAGGTGGGGTGTACTTAACTTTTCTTGTCTTTTCTGTTCTTCTAGTAAAGCCATTGTGTGATGATAAAGCGTTTATACAAAGGCTGTACACTTAATACCAGTATTCTAGCTAAACGCCATCGTTCAGTCTTACATGTAGCTCAGCCTGATATCGAACAAACAATAGGCCATAAATTATGCTGAAGCCAATGATGATTGCAACTCTCTCTCTCTCTTTTATATAAGATGCTGCAATCGATACACACACGTCACAGTATACATCATACCCATCGCAACAGGAACAGAAGACCAGTCATTGATGGCTCCAACAATATGGACAGTAAGTGGCAGTCTATAGTTGCTTGAAGACTCAACTAGCCACCAGAAGACCCACAAGACAGGTAACAAAACCTTAACAAACACTCATTTGTTTTTAACCAATATGTTTTTTTTCTTTTTCAGAATGTTCTTATGCTGCAGAATCCTCAGTTGGAGAATAAAAAATTCCTATAACACAGTAATATCAGTACAGATGTACTTTGGAAATTGGAAATTTAACCCCAAAATGAGAAAAGTTTTCAAGCATTCATCTGTGTGAATCAGGTGAATATATTTAAGTGATATTTTAAAATTTTGACTGTGTGCTGTTTTCTCCAGGATAGGTCTTACTGAAAGCTTTGAGAAGCTGTATATATGATGTGGACTGTGAATTAGGGAAGTTATATTAATATAAAATACCCTGGCCATGTAAATGAGAAGCTGTGCTTTTCTTGAGAAACCGGTGTATTAACATAAATGATCATATTCCCATCTTAAGTAGACAACAGTAATTGATTTCATTTCAATTTCTGGCCCCCAGTCTCCATCTCAACAACAGAATAAGTGTGAATACGTTGCTGTATAACTAAAAGAAATATTAAAACAAGCTTTTTTCTCTCTTTCAGTGGTACCCTGTACAGGTATAATTTCATGGGAAGTTCACCTCTACAGGAATTTGTTTATTAATGATGTTGTCAAGAGAATTAAGAATGGTAATGTTGTCTTTTACATACCTTCGTTTGGCAATGTTAACTCTTATACTTATATGAAAGACCCTTCCTAAGAGCGCTCAGGGAAATCTGGCAGAGACTTATTTGCTAAATTGAGATAAGTTGGGCCTGAATATTCTTAATTGTTTCATTTGTACAGCTTCTTTCAAATGGCATATACTTCATATGTAAGCATTTTGCATTAGGTGAGGAACTGACATGGATTTGTCCTTAGGCTTCATCAAGCATAATTTATGCTAGGCAGGAATATGGTGTGAGTTTTACAGAAATCTTTATTTTATGATTGTATTATATTATCATTGATATATTCAGCCAATGATACTTGACGATACGGTTATTACAGCATTCAGCTAATCGACAGTGTCATTTTGAATTATTCACATTAATCAACATGTCAGGCAGGTGGTGAATTCAATATTGTTTACTGATGGGGAACTTCAAACAACTTTTTTCTGCCCAGAAAACAGGGTGGGGGGGAGGAGGGGGTGTTCATGCAAAAAATAAGAGAAAAAATGCCCTGAAGGGAAGAACGAGGCATGTGCACACATTTTTCAGCGAATTCCCAACAAAAACACGCAAGAAGAAAATTGTATTTTTTAGTTCCAAAAGTCATCAAATCACCCACTCTTTTATCCGGAATATTCACCAATTATGCAAAATGTCAGTAGAATGTTTCAAACGTTTATTGAAACAATTCATTTCCCCAGAGCTGTTTATTTTTAATGATTGCATCATTTCCGAGTGCAACATGTCAAGATGGGTAATTCTAAATCAAATATTTAGTTCAGTGATACCAACAACACCGACTAGATAGGTTTATCCAGAAATAACCTTTCTCATTTTACCCGCATTAAATAATGGCATTGTTTTATTCAACTAATGAATAATTTGTTATAAAATAACTCTGGCCCAGAGGTGGGGTGTACTTAACTTTTCTTGTCTTTTCTGTTCTTCTAGTAAAGCCATTGTGTGATGATAAAGCGTTTATACAAAGGCTGTACACTTAATACCAGTATTCTAGCTAAACGCCATCGTTCAGTCTTATATGTAGCTCAGCCTGATATCGAACAAACAATAGGCCATAAATTATGCTGAAGCCAATGATGATTGCAACTCTCTCTCTCTCTCTTTCATTTCAGATGCTGCAATCGATACACACACGTCACAGTATACATCATACCCATCGCAACAGGAACAGAAGACCAGTCATTGATGGCTCCAACAATATGGACAGTAAGTGGCAGTCTATAGTTGCTTGAAGACTCAACTAGCCACCAGAAGACCCACAAGACAGGTAACAAAACCTTAACAAACACTCATTTGTTTTTAACCAATATGTTTTTTTTCTTTTTCAGAATGTTCTTATGCTGCAGAATCCTCAGTTGGAGAATAAAAAATTCCTATAACACAGTAATATCAGTACAGATGTACTTTGGAAATTGGAAATTTAACCCCAAAATGAGAAAAGTTTTCAAGCATTCATCTGTGTGAATCAGGTGAATATATTTAAGTGATATTTTAAAATTTTGACTGTGTGCTGTTTTCTCCAGGATAGGTCTTACTGAAAGCTTTGAGAAGCTGTATATATGATGTGGACTGGGAATTAGGGAAGTTATATTAATATAAAATACCCCTGGCCATGTAAATGAGAAGCTGTGCTTTTCTTGAGAAACCGGTGTATTAACATAAATGATCATATTCCCATCTTAAGTAGACAACAGTAATTGATTTCATTTCAATTTCTGGCCCCCCAGTCTCCATCTCAACAACAGAATAAGTGTAAATACGTTGCTGTATAACTAAAAGAAATATTAAAACAAGCTTTTTTCTCTCTTTCAGTGGTACCCTGTACAGATATAATTTCATGGGAAGTTCCCCTCTACAGGAATTTGTTTATTAATGATGTTGTCAAGAGAATTAAGAATGGTAATGTTGTCTTTTACATTCCTTCGTTTGGCAATGTTAACTCTTATACTTATATGAAAGACCCTTCCTAAGAGCGCTCAGGGAAATCTGGCAGAGACTGATTTGCTAAATTGAGATAAGTTGGGCCTGAATATTCTTAATTGTTTCATTTGTACAGCTTCTTTCAAATGGCATATACTTCATATGTAAGCATTTTGCATTAGGTGAGGAACTGACATGGATCTCTCCTTACCCTTCATCAAGCATAATTTATGCTAGGCAGGAAAATGGTGTGAGTTTTACAGAAATCTTTCTTTTATGATTGTATTATATTATCATTGATATATTCAGCCAATGATACTTGACGATACGGTTATTACAGCATTCAGCTAATCAACAGTGTCATTTTGAATTATTCACATTAATCAACATGTCAGGCACGTGGTGAATTCAATATTGTTTACTGATGGGGAACTTCAAACAACTTTTTTCTGCCCAGAAAACAGGGGGGGGGGAGGAGGGGGTGTTCATGCAACAAATAAGAGAAAAAATGCCCTGAAGGAAAGAACGAGGCATTTGCACACATTTTTCAGCGAATTCCCAACAAAAACACGCAAGAAGAAAATTGTATTTTTTAGTTCCAAAAGTCATCAAATCACCCACTCTTTTATCCGGAATATTCACCAATTATGCAAAATGTCAGTAGAATGTTTCAAACGTTTATTGAAACAATTCATTTCCCCAGAGCTGTTTATTTTTAATGATTGCATCATTTCCGAGTGCAACATGTCAAGATGGGTAATTCTAAATCAAATATTTAGTTCAGTGATACCAACAACACCGACTCGATAGGTTTATCCAGAAATAACCTTTCTCATTTTACCCGCATTAAATAATGGCATTGTTTTATTCAACTAATGAATAATTTGTTATAAAATAACTCTGGCCCAGAGGTGGGGTGTACTTAACTTTTCTTGCCTTTTCTGTTCTTCTAGTAAAGCCATTGTGTGATGATAAAGCGTTTATACAAAGGCTGTGCACTTAATACCAGTATTCTAGCTAAACGCCATCGTTCAGTCTTATATGTAGCTCAGCCTGATATCGAACAAACAATAGGCCATAAATTATGCTGAAGCCAATGATGATTGCAACTCTCTCTGTCTCTTTCATTTCAGATGGTGCAATCGATACACACACGTCACAGTATACATCATACCCATCGCAACAGGAACAGAAGACCAGTCATTGATGGCTCCAACAATATGGACAGTAAGTGGCAGTCTATAGTTGCTTGAAGACTCAACTAGCCACCAGAAGACCCACAAGACAGGTAACAAAACCATAACAAACACTCATTTGTTTTTAACCAATATGTTTTTTTTCTTTTTCAGAATGTTCTTATGCTACAGAATCCTCAGTTGGAGAATAAAAAATTCCTATAACACAGTAATATCAGAACAGATGTACTTTGGAAATTGGAAATTTAACCCCAAAATGAGAAACGTTTTCAAGCATTCATCTGTGTGAATCAGGTGAATATATTTAAGTGATATTTTAAAATTTTGACTGTGTGCTGTTTTCTCCAGGATAGGTCTTACTGAAAGCTTTGAGAAGCTGTATATATGATGTGACTGTGAATTAGGGAAGTTATATAAATATAAAATACCCCTGGCCATGTAAATGAGAAGCTGTGCTTTTCTTGAGAAACCGGTGTTTTAACATAAATGATCATATTCCCATCTTAAGTAGACAACAGTAATTGATTTCATTTCAATTTCTGGCCCCCAGTCTCCATCTCAACAACAGAATAAGTGTGAATACGTTGCTGTATAACTAAAAGAAATATTAAAACAAGCTTTTTTCTCTCTTTCAGTGGTACCCTACACAGATATAATTTCATGGGAAGTTCCCCTCTACAGGAATTTGTTTATTAATGATGTTGTCAAGAGAATTAAGAATGGTAATGTTGTCTTTTACATACCTTCGTTTGGCAATGTTAACTCTTATACATATATGAAAGACCCTTCCTAAGAGCGCTCAGGGAAATTTGGCAGAGACTGATTTGCTAAATTGAGATAAGTTGGGCCTGAATATTCTTAATTGTTTCATTTGTACAGCTTCTTTCAAATGGCATATACTTCATATGTAAGCATTTTGCATTAGGTGAGGAACTGACATGGATCTCTCCTTACCCTTCATCAAGCATAATTTATGCTAGGCAGGAAAATGGTGTGAGTTTTACAGAAATCTTTCTTTTATGATTGTATTATATTATCATTGATATATTCAGCCAATGATACTTGACGATACGGTTATTACAGCATTCAGCTAATCGACAGTGTCATTTTGAATTATTCACATTAATCAACATGTCAGGCACGTGGTGAATTCAATATTGTTTACTGATGGGGAACTTCAAACAACTTTTTTCTGCCCAGAAAACAGGGGGGGGGGAGGGGGTGTTCATGCAACAAATAAGAGAAAAAATGCCCTGAAGGGAAGAACGAGGCATGTGCACATATTTTTCAGCGAATTCCCAACAAAAACACGCAAGAAGAAAATTGTATTTTTTAGTTCCAAAAGTCATCAAATCACCCACTCTTTTATCCAGAATATTCACCAAATATGCAAAATGTCAGTAGAATGTTTCAAACGTTTACTGAAACAATTCATTTCCCCAGAGCTGTTTATTTTTAATGATTGCATCATTTCCGAGTGCAACATGTCAAGATGGGTAATTCTAAATCAAATATTTAGTTCAGTGATACCAACAACACCGACTAGATAGGTTTATCCAGAAATAACCTTTCTCATTTTACCCGCATTAAATAATGGCATTGTTTTATTCAACTAATGAATAATTTGTTATAAAATAACTCTGGCCCAGAGGTGGGGTGTACTTAACTTTTCTTGTCTTTTCTGTTCTTCTAGTCAAGCCATTGTGTGATGATAAAGCGTTTATACAAAGGCTGTACACTTAATACCAGTATTCTAGCTAAACGCCATCGTTCAGTCTTATATGTAGCTCAGCCTGATATCGAACAAACAATAGGCCATAAATTATGCTGAAGCCAATGATGATTGCAACTCTCTCTCTCTCTCTTTCATTTCAGATGCTGCAATCGATACACACACGTCACAGTATACATCATACGCATCGCAACAGGAACAGAAGACCAGTCATTGATGGCTCCAACAATATGGACAGTAAGTGGCAGTCTATAGTTGCTTGAAGACTCAACTAGCCACCAGAAGACCCACAAGACAGGTAACAAAACCTTAACAAACACTCATTTGTTTTTAACCAATATGTTTTTTTTCTTTTTCAGAATGTTCTTATGCTACAGAATCCTCAGTTGGAGAATAAAAAATTCCTATAACACAGTAATATCAGAACAGATGTACTTTGGAAATTAGAAATTTAACCCCAAAATGAGAAACGTTTTCAAGCATTCATCTGTGTGAATCAGGTGAATATATTTAAGTGATATTTTAAAATTTTGACTGTGTGCTGTTTTCTCCAGGATAGGTCTTACTGAAAGCTTTGAGAAGCTGTATATATGATGTGACTGTGAATTAGGGAAGTTATATAAATATAAAATACCCCTGGCCATGTAAATGAGAAGCTGTGCTTTTCTTGAGAAACCGGTGTATTAACATAAATGATCATATTCCCATCTTAAGTAGACAACAGTAATTGATTTCATTTCAATTTCTGGCCCCCAGTCTCCATCTCAACAACAGAATAAGTGTGAATACGTTGCTGTATAACTAAAAGAAATATTAAAACAAGCTTTTTTCTCTCCTTCAGTGGTACCCTGCACAGATATAATTTCATGGGAAGTTCCCCTCTACAGGAATTTGTTTATTAATGATGTTGTCAAGAGAATTAAGAATGGTAATGTTGTCTTTTACATACCTTCGTTTGGCAATGTTAACTCTTATACTTATATGAAAGACCCTTCCTAAGAGCGCTCAGGGAAATCTGGCAGAGACTGATTTGCTAAATTGAGATAAGTTGGGCCTGAATATTCTTAATTGTTTCATTTGTACAGCTTCTTTCAAATGGCATATACTTCATATGTAAGCATTTTGCATTAGGTGAGGAACTGACATGGATCTCTCCTTACCCTTCATCAAGCATAATTTATGCTAGGCAGGAAAATGGTGTGAGTTTTACAGAAATCTTTCTTTTATGATTGTATTATATTATCATTGATATATTCAGCCAATGATACTTGACGATACGGTTATTACAGCATTCAGCTAATCGACAGTGTCATTTTGAATTATTCACATTAATCAACATGTCAGGCACGTGGTGAATTCAATATTGTTTACTGATGGGGAACTTCAAACAACTTTTTTCTCCCCAGAAAACAGGGGGGGGGGGGAGGAGGGGGTGTTCATGCAACAAATAAGAGAAAAAATGCCCTGAAGGGAAGAACGGGACATGTGCACATATTTTTCAGCGAATTCCCAACAAAAACACGCAAGAAGAAAATTGTATTTTTTAGTTCCAAAAGTCATCAAATCACCCACTCTTTTATCCAGAATATTCACCAATTATGCAAAATGTCAGTAGAATGTTTCAAACGTTTACTGAAACAATTCATTTCCCCAGAGCTGTTTATTTTTAATGATTGCATCATTTCCGAGTGCAACATGTCAAGATGGGTAATTCTAAATCAAATATTTAGTTCAGTGATACCAACAACACCGACTCGATAGGTTTATCCAGAAATAACCTTTCTCATTTTACCCGCATTAAATAATGGCATTGTTTTATTCAACTAATGAATAATTTGTTATAAAATAACTCTGGCCCAGAGGTGGGGTGTACTTAACTTTTCTTGCCTTTTCTGTTCTTCTAGTAAAGCCATTGTGTGATGATAAAGCGTTTATACAAAGGCTGTGCACTTAATACCAGTATTCTAGCTAAACGCCATCGTTCAGTCTTATATGTAGCTCAGCCTGATATCGAACAAACAATAGGCCATAAATTATGCTGAAGCCAATGATGATTGCAACTCTCTCTCTCTCTTTCATTTCAGATGCTGCAATCGATACACACACGTCACAGTATACATCATACCCATCGCAACAGGAACAGAAGACCAGTCATTGATGGCTCCAACAATATGGACAGTAAGTGGCAGTCTATAGTTGCTTGAAGACTCAACTAGCCACCAGAAGACCCACAAGACAGGTAACAAAACCATAACAAACACTCATTTGTTTTTAACCAATATGTTTTTTTTCTTTTTCAGAATGTTCTTATGCTACAGAATCCTCAGTTGGAGAATAAAAAATTCCTATAACACAGTAATATCAGAACAGATGTAGTTTGGAAATTGGAAATTTAACCCCAAAATGAGAAACGTTTTCAAGCATTCATCTGTGTGAATCAGGTGAATATATTTAAGTGATATTTTAAAATTTTGACTGTGTGCTGTTTTCTCCAGGATAGGTCTTACTGAAAGCTTTGAGAAGCTGTATATATGATGTGACTGTGAATTAGGGAAGTTATATAAATATAAAATACCCCTGGCCATGTAAATGAGAAGCTGTGCTTTTCTTGAGAAACCGGTGTATTAACATAAATGATCATATTCCCATCTTAAGTAGACAACAGTAATTGATTTCATTTCAATTTCTGGCCCCCAGTCTCCATCTCAACAACAGAATAAGTGTGAATACGTTGCTGTATAACTAAAAGAAATATTAAAACAAGCTTTTTTCTCTCTTTCAGTGGTACCCTACACAGATATAATTTCATGGGAAGTTCCCCTCTACAGGAATTTGTTTATTAATGATGTTGTCAAGAGAATTAAGAATGGTAATGTTGTCTTTTACATACCTTCGTTTGGCAATGTTAACTCTTATACATATATGAAAGACCCTTCCTAAGAGCGCTCAGGGAAATTTGGCAGAGACTGATTTGCTAAATTGAGATAAGTTGGGCCTGAATATTCTTAATTGTTTCATTTGTACAGCTTCTTTCAAATGGCATATACTTCATATGTAAGCATTTTGCATTAGGTGAGGAACTGACATGGATCTCTCCTTACCCTTCATCAAGCATAATTTATGCTAGGCAGGAAAATGGTGTGAGTTTTACAGAAATCTTTCTTTTATGATTGTATTATATTATCATTGATATATTCAGCCAATGATACTTGACGATACGGTTATTACAGCATTCAGCTAATCGACAGTGTCATTTTGAATTATTCACATTAATCAACATGTCAGGCACGTGGTGAATTCAATATTGTTTACTGATGGGGAACTCCAAACAACTTTTTTCTGCCCAGAAAACAGGGGGGGGGGGGAGGAGGGGGTGTTCATGCAACAAATAAGAGAAAAAATGCCCTGAAGGGAAGAACGAGGCATGTGCACATATTTTTCAGCGAATTCCCAACAAAAACACGCAAGAAGAAAATTGTATTTTTTAGTTCCAAAAGTCATCAAATCACCCACTCTTTTATCCAGAATATTCACCAATTATGCAAAATGTCAGTAGAATGTTTCAAACGTTTACTGAAACAATTCATTTCCCCAGAGCTGTTTATTTTTAATGATTGCATCATTTCCGAGTGCAACATGTCAAGATGGGTAATTCTAAATCAAATATTTAGTTCAGTGATACCAACAACACCGACTAGATAGGTTTATCCAGAAATAACCTTTCTCATTTTACCCGCATTAAATAATGGCATTGTTTTATTCAACTAATGAATAATTTGTTATAAAATAACTCTGGCCCAGAGGTGGGGTGTACTTAACTTTTCTTGTCTTTTCTGTTCTTCTAGTCAAGCCATTGTGTGATGATAAAGCGTTTATACAAAGGCTGTACACTTAATAGCAGTATTCTAGCTAAACGCCATCGTTCAGTCTTATATGTAGCTCAGCCTGATATCGAACAAACAATAGGCCATAAATTATGCTGAAGCCAATGATGATTGCAACTCTCTCTCTCTCTTTCATTTCAGATGCTGCAATCGATACACACACGTCACAGTATACATCATACCCATCGCAACAGGAACAGAAGACCAGTCATTGATGGCTCCAACAATATGGACAGTAAGTGGCAGTCTATAGTTGCTTGAAGACTCAACTAGCCACCAGAAGACCCACAAGACAGGTAACAAAACCTTAACAAACGCTCATTTGTTTTTAACCAATATGTTTTTTTTCTTTTTCAGAATGTTCTTATGCTGCAGAATCCTCAGTTGGAGAATAAAAAATTCCTATAACACAGTAATATCAGTACATAAGTACTTTGGAAATTGGAAATTTAACCCCAAAATGAGAAAAGTTTTCAAGCATTCATCTGTGTGAATCAGGTGAATATATTTAAGTGATATTTTAAGATTTTGACTGTGTGCTGTTTTCTCCAGGATAGGTCTTACTGAAAGCTTTGAGAAGCTGTATATATGATGTGGACTGTGAATTAGGGAAGTTATATTAATATAAAATATCCCTGCCCATGTAAATGAGAGGCTTTGCTTTTCTTGAGAAACCGGTGTATTAACATAAATGATCATATTCCCATCTTAAGTAGACAACAGTAATTGATTTCATTTCAATTTCTGGCCCCCAGTCTCCATCTCAACAACAGAATAAGTGTGAATACGTTGCTGTATAACTAAAAGAAATATTAAAACAAGCTTTTTTTTTTCCTTCAGTGGTACCCTGTACAGATATAATTTCATGGGAAGTTCCCCTCTACAGGAATTTGTTTATTAATGATGTTGTCAAGAGAATTAAGAATGGTAATGTTGTCTTTTACATACCTTCGTTTGGCAATGTTAACTCTTATACTGATATGAAAGACCCTTCCTAAGAGCGCTCAGGGAAATCTGGCAGAGACTGATTTGCTAAATTGAGATAAGTTGGGCCTGAATATTCTTAATTGTTTCATTTGTACAGCTTCTTTCAAATGGCATATACTTCATATGTAAGCATTTTGCATTAGGTGAGGAACTGACATGGATCTCTCCTTACCCTTCATCAAGCATAATTTATGCTAGGCAGGAAAATGGTGTGAGTTTTACAGAAATCTTTCTTTTATGATTGTATTATATTATCATTGATATATTCAGCCAATGATACTTGACGATACGGTTATTACAGCATTCAGCTAATCGACAGTGTCATTTTGAATTATTCACATTAATCAACATGTCAGGCACGTGGTGAATTCAATATTGTTTACTGATGGGGAACTTCAAACAACTTTTTTCTGCCCAGAAAACAGGGGGCGGGGGGGGGGAGGAGGGGGTGTTCATGCAACAAATAAGAGAAAAAAATGCCCTGAAGGGAAGAACGAGGCATGTGCACATATTTTTCAGCGAATTCCCAACAAAAACACGCAAGAAGAAAATTGTATTTTTTAGTTCCAAAAGTCATCAAATCACCCACTCTTTTATCCGGAATATTCACCAATTATGCAAAATGTCAGTAGAATGTTTCAAACGTTTACTGAAACAATTCATTTCCCCAGAGCTGTTTATTTTTAATGATTGCATCATTTCCGAGTGCAACATGTCAAGATGGGTAATTCTAAATCAAATATTTAGTTCAGTGATACCAACAACACCGACTAGATAGGTTTATCCAGAAATAACCTTTCTCATTTTACCCGCATTAAATAATGGCATTGTTTTATTCAACTAATGAATAATTTGTTATAAAATAACTCTGGCCCAGAGGTGGGGTGTACTTAACTTTTCTTGTCTTTTCTGTTCTTCTAGTCAAGCCATTGTGTGATGATAAAGCGTTTATACAAAGGCTGTACACTTAATAGCAGTATTCTAGCTAAACGCCATCGTTCAGTCTTATATGTAGCTCAGCCTGATATCGAACAAACAATAGGCCATAAATTATGCTGAAGCCAATGATGATTGCAACTCTCTCTCTCTCTTTCATTTCAGATGCTGCAATCGATACACACACGTCACAGTATACATCATACCCATCGCAACAGGAACAGAAGACCAGTCATTGATGGCTCCAACAATATGGACAGTAAGTGGCAGTCTATAGTTGCTTGAAGACTCAACTAGCCACCAGAAGACCCACAAGACAGGTAACAAAACCTTAACAAACGCTCATTTGTTTTTAACCAATATGTTTTTTTTCTTTTTCAGAATGTTCTTATGCTGCAGAATCCTCAGTTGGAGAATAAAAAATTCCTATAACACAGTAATATCAGTACATAAGTACTTTGGAAATTGGAAATTTAACCCCAAAATGAGAAAAGTTTTCAAGCATTCATCTGTGTGAATCAGGTGAATATATTTAAGTGATATTTTAAGATTTTGACTGTGTGCTGTTTTCTCCAGGATAGGTCTTACTGAAAGCTTTGAGAAGCTGTATATATGATGTGGACTGTGAATTAGGGAAGTTATATTAATATAAAATATCCCTGCCCATGTAAATGAGAGGCTTTGCTTTTCTTGAGAAACCGGTGTATTAACATAAATGATCATATTCCCATCTTAAGTAGACAACAGTAATTGATTTCATTTCAATTTCTGGCCCCCAGTCTCCATCTCAACAACAGAATAAGTGTGAATACGTTGCTGTATAACTAAAAGAAATATTAAAACAAGCTTTTTTTTTTCCTTCAGTGGTACCCTGTACAGATATAATTTCATGGGAAGTTCCCCTCTACAGGAATTTGTTTATTAATGATGTTGTCAAGAGAATTAAGAATGGTAATGTTGTCTTTTACATACCTTCGTTTGGCAATGTTAACTCTTATACTGATATGAAAGACCCTTCCTAAGAGCGCTCAGGGAAATCTGGCAGAGACTGATTTGCTAAATTGAGATAAGTTGGGCCTGAATATTCTTAATTGTTTCATTTGTACAGCTTCTTTCAAATGGCATATACTTCATATGTAAGCATTTTGCATTAGGTGAGGAACTGACATGGATCTCTCCTTACCCTTCATCAAGCATAATTTATGCTAGGCAGGAAAATGGTGTGAGTTTTACAGAAATCTTTCTTTTATGATTGTATTATATTATCATTGATATATTCAGCCAATGATACTTGACGATACGGTTATTACAGCATTCAGCTAATCGACAGTGTCATTTTGAATTATTCACATTAATCAACATGTCAGGCACGTGGTGAATTCAATATTGTTTACTGATGGGGAACTTCAAACAACTTTTTTCTGCCCAGAAAACAGGGGGCGGGGGGGGGGGGAGGAGGGGGTGTTCATGCAACAAATAAGAGAAAAAAATGCCCTGAAGGGAAGAACGAGGCATGTGCACATATTTTTCAGCGAATTCCCAACAAAAACACGCAAGAAGAAAATTGTATTTTTTAGTTCCAAAAGTCATCAAATCACCCACTCTTTTATCCGGAATATTCACCAATTATGCAAAATGTCAGTAGAATGTTTCAAACGTTTATTGAAACAATTCATTTCCCCAGAGCTGTTTATTTTTAATGATTGCATCATTTCCGAGTGCAACATGTCAAGATGGGTAATTCTAAATCAAATATTTAGTTCAGTGATACCAACAACACCGACTAGATAGGTTTATCCAGAAATAACCTTTCTCATTTTACCCGCATTAAATAATGGCATTGTTTTATTCAACTAATGAATAATTTGTTATAAAATAACTCTGGCCCAGAGGTGGGGTGTACTTAACTTTTCTTGTCTTTTCTGTTCTTCTAGTAAAGCCATTGTTTGATGATAAAGCGTTTATACAAAGGGTGTACACTTAATACCAGTATTCTAGCTAAACGCCATCGTTCAGTCTTATATGTAGCTCAGCCTGATATCGAACAAACAATAGGCCATAAATTATGCTGAAGCCAATGATGATTGCAACTCTCTCTCTCTCTTTCATTTCAGATGCTGCAATCGATACACACACGTCACAGTATACATCATACCCATCGCAACAGGAACAGAAGGCCAGTCATTGATGGCTCCAACAATATGGACAGTAAGTGGCAGTCTATAGTTGCTTGAAGACTCAACTAGCCACCAGAAGACCCACAAGACAGGTAACAAAACCTTAACAAACACTCATTTGTTTTTCACCAATATGTTTTTTTTCTTTTTCAGAATGTTCTTATGCTGCAGAATCCTCAGTTGGAGAATAAAAAATTCCTATAACACAGTAATATCAGTACAGATGTACTTTGGAAATTGGAAATTTAACCCTAAAATGAGAAAAGTTTTCAAGCATTCATCTGTGTGAATCAGGTGAATATATTTAAGTGATATTTTAAAATTTTGACTGTGTGCTGTTTTCTCCAGGATAGGTCTTACTGAAAGCTTTGAGAAGCTGTATATATGATGTGGACTGCGAATTAGGGAAGTTATATTAATATAAAATATCCCTGGCCATGTAAATGAGAAGCTGTGCTTTTCTTGAGAAACCGGTGTATTAACATAAATGATCATATTCACATCTTAAGTAGACAACAGTAATTGATTTCATTTCAATTTCTGGCCCCCATTCTCCATCTCAACAACAGAATAAGTGTGAATACGTTGCTGTATAACTAAAAGAAATATTAAAACAAGCTTTTTTCTCTCTTTCAGTGGTACCCTGTACAGATATAATTTCATGGGAAGTACCCCTCTACAGGAATTTGTTTATTAATGATGTTGTCAAGAGAATTAAGAATGGTAATGTTGTCTTTTACATACCTTCGTTTGGCAATGTTAACTCTTATACTTATATGAAAGACCCTTCCTAAGAGCGCTCAGGGAAATCTGGCAGAGACTGATTTGCTAAATTGAGATAAGTTGGGCCTGAATATTCTTAATTCTTTCATTTGTACAGCTTCTTTCAAATGGCATATACTTCATATGTAAGCATTTTGCATTAGGTGAGAAACTGACATGGATCTCTCCTTACCCTTCATCAAGCATAATTTATGCTATGCAGGAAAATGGTGTGAGTTTTACAGAAATCTTTCTTTTATGATTGTATTATATTATCATTGATATATTCAGCCAATGATACTTGACGATACGGTTATTACAGCATTCAGCTAATCGACAGTGTCATTTTGAATTATTCACATTAATCAACATGTCAGGCATGTGGTGAACTCAATATTGTTTACTGATGGGGAACTTCAAACAACTTTTTTCTGCCCAGAAAACAGGGGGGGGGGGGGGAGGAGGGGGTGTTCATGCAACAAATAAGAGAAAAAATGCCCTGAAGGGAAGAACGAGGCATGTGCACATATTTTTCAGCGAATTCCCAACAAAAACACGCAAGAAGAAAATTGTATTTTTTAGTTCCAAAAGTCATCAAATCACCCACTCTTTTATCCGGAATATTCACCAATTATGCAAAATGTCAGTAGAATGTTTCAAACGTTTATTGAAACAATTCATTTCCCCAGAGCTGTTTATTTTTAATGATTGCATCATTTCCGAGTGCAACATGTCAAGATGGGTAATTCTAAATCAAATATTTAGTTCAGTGATACCAACAACACCGACTAGATAGGTTTATCCAGAAATAACCTTTCTCATTTTACCCGCATTAAATAATGGCATTGTTTTATTCAACTAATGAATAATTTGTTATAAAATAACTCTGGCCCAGAGGTGGGGTGTACTTAACTTTTCTAGTCTTTTCTGTTCTTCTAGTAAAGCCATTGTGTGATGATAAAGCGTTTATACAAAGGCTGTACACTTAATACCAGTATTCTAGCTAAACGCCATCGTTCAGTCTTATATGTAGCTCAGCCTGATATCGAACAAACAATAGGCCATAAATTATGCTGAAGCCAATGATGATTGCAACTCTCTCTCTCTCTTTCATTTCAGATGCTGCAATCGATACACACACGTCACAGTATACATCATACCCATCGCAACAGGAACAGAAGGCCAGTCATTGATGGCTCCAACAATATGGACAGTAAGTGGCAGTCTATAGTTGCTTGAAGACTCAACTAGCCAGCAGAAGACCCACAAGACAGGTAACAAAACCTTAACAAACACTCATTTGTTTTTCACCAATATGTTTTTTTTCTTTTTCAGAATGTTCTTATGCTGCAGAATCCTCAGTTGGAGAATAAAAAATTCCTATAACACAGTAATATCAGTACAGATGTACTTTGGAAATTGGAAATTTAACCCTAAAATGAGAAAAGTTTTCAAGCATTCATCTGTGTGAATCAGGTGAATATATTTAAGTGATATTTTAAAATTTTGACTGTGTGCTGTTTTCTCCAGGGTAGGTCTTACTGAAAGCTTTGAGAAGCTGTATATATGATGTGGACTGTGAATTAGGGAAGTTATATTAATATAAAATATCCCTGTCCATGTAAATGAGAAGCTGTGCTTTTCTTGAGAAACCGGTGTATTAACATAAATGATCATATTCCCATCCTAAGTAGACAACAGTAATTGATTTCATTTCAATTTCTGGCCCCCAGTCTCCATCTGAACAACAGAATAAGTGTGAATACGTTGCTGTATAACTAAAATAAATATTAAAACAAGCTTTTTTCTCTCTTCCAGTGGTACCCTGTACAGATATAATTTCATGGGAAGTTCCCCTCCACAGGAATTTGTTTATTAATGATGTTGTCAAGAGAATTAAGAATGGTAATGTTGTCTTTTACATACCTTCGTTTGGCAATGTTAACTCTTATACTTATATGAAAGACCCTTCCTAAGAGCGTTCAGGGAAATCTGGCAGAGACTGATTTGTTAAATTGAGATAAGTTGGGCCTGAATATTCTTAATTCTTTCATTTGTACAGCTTCTTTCAAATGGCATATACTTCATATGTAAGCATTTTGCATTAGGTGAGGAACTGACATGGATCTCTCCTTACCCTTCATCAAGCATAATTTATGCTATGCAGGAAAATGGTGTGAGTTTTACAGAAATCTTTCCTTTATGATTGTATTATATTATCATTGATACATTCAGCCAATGATACTTGACGATACGGTTATTACAGCATTCAGCTAATCGACAGTGTCATTTTGAATTATTTACATTAATCAACATGTCAGGCACGTGGTGAACTCAATATTGTTTACTGATGGGGAACTTCAAACAACTTTTTTCTGCCCAGAAAACAGGGTGGGGGAGGAGGGGGTGTTCATGCAACAAATAAGAGAAAAAATGCCCTGAAGGGAAGAACGAGGCATGTGCACATATTTTTCAGCAAATTCCCAACAAAAACACGCAAGAAGAAAATTGTATTTTTTAGTTCCAAAAGTCATCAAATCACCCACTCTTTTATCCAGAATATTCACCAATTATGCAAAATGTCAGTAGAATGTTTCAAACGTTTACTGAAACAATTCATTTCCCCAGAGCTGTTTATTTTTAATGATTGCATCATTTCCGAGTGCAACATGTCAAGATGGGTAATTCTAAATCAAATATTTAGTTCAGTGATACCAACAACACCGACTCGATAGGTTTATCCAGAAATAACCTTTCTCATTTTACCCGCATTAAATAATGGCATTGTTTTATTCAACTATTGAATAATTTGTTATAAAATAACTCTGGCCCAGAGGTGGGATGTACTTAACTTTTCTTGCCTTTTCTGTTCTTCTAGTAAAGCCATTGTGTGATGATAAAGCGTTTATACAAAGGCTGTGCACTTAATACCAGTATTCTAGCTAAAGGCCATCGTTCAGTCTTATATGTAGCTCAGCCTGATATCGAACAAACAATAGGCCATAAATTATGCTGAAGCCAATGATGATTGCAACTCTCTCTCTCTCTTTCATTTCAGATGCTGCAATCGATACACACACGTCACAGTATACATCATACCCATCGCAACAGGAACAGAAGACCAGTCATTGATGGCTCCAACAATATGGACAGTAAGTGGCAGTCTATAGTTGCTTGAAGACTCAACTAGCCACCAGAAGACCCACAAGACAGGTAACAAAACCATAACAAACACTCATTTGTTTTTAACCAATATGTTTTTTTTCTTTTTCAGAATGTTCTTATGCTACAGAATCCTCAGTTGGAGAATAAAAAATTCCTATAACACAGTAATATCAGAACAGATGTAGTTTGGAAATTGGAAATTTAACCCCAAAATGAGAAACGTTTTCAAGCATTCATCTGTGTGAATCAGGTGAATATATTTAAGTGATATTTTAAAATTTTGACTGTGTGCTGTTTTCTCCAGGATAGGTCTTACTGAAAGCTTTGAGAAGCTGTATATATGATGTGACTGTGAATTAGGGAAGTTATATAAATATAAAATACCCCTGGCCATGTAAATGAGAAGCTGTGCTTTTCTTGAGAAACCGGTGTATTAACATAAATGATCATATTCCCATCTTAAGTAGACAACAGTAATTGATTTCATTTCAATTTCTGGCCCCCAGTCTCCATCTCAACAACAGAATAAGTGTGAATACGTTGCTGTATAACTAAAAGAAATATTAAAACAAGCTTTTTTCTCTCTTTCAGTGGTACCCTACACAGATATAATTTCATGGGAAGTTCCCCTCTACAGGAATTTGTTTATTAATGATGTTGTCAAGAGAATTAAGAATGGTAATGTTGTCTTTTACATACCTTCGTTTGGCAATGTTAACTCTTATACATATATGAAAGACCCTTCCTAAGAGCGCTCAGGGAAATTTGGCAGAGACTGATTTGCTAAATTGAGATAAGTTGGGCCTGAATATTCTTAATTGTTTCATTTGTACAGCTTCTTTCAAATGGCATATACTTCATATGTAAGCATTTTGCATTAGGTGAGGAACTGACATGGATCTCTCCTTACCCTTCATCAAGCATAATTTATGCTAGGCAGGAAAATGGTGTGAGTTTTACAGAAATCTTTCTTTTATGATTGTATTATATTATCATTGATATATTCAGCCAATGATACTTGACGATACGGTTATTACAGCATTCAGCTAATCGACAGTGTCATTTTGAATTATTCACATTAATCAACATGTCAGGCACGTGGTGAATTCAATATTGTTTACTGATGGGGAACTCCAAACAACTTTTTTCTGCCCAGAAAACAGGGGGGGGGGGGGGGAGGAGGGGGTGTTCATGCAACAAATAAGAGAAAAAATGCCCTGAAGGGAAGAACGAGGCATGTGCACATATATTTTTATACTGTACCAATGACCCAGACTTAGCTGGTGCTAACTCCACAAAAACCAGGGCCAAACACAAATTTTGCCCCCCAATCCCCAAAATTTGCATCCAAAACAAAAAGAAATCATGTCCTAAAGGACCTCCATAGTACGACTCTACTGCGCATGCGCAGTGACGCAGTCGTCCCGAAATTGGCGCCAAATATCATTCTCTGTTTGGCCCTTCATCAGTCAACATCTCACTGATCTTTGTGCTTGTAAATCTCAGTTTAAAGGATGCCAGACACGTAATTCTTGGAGAAAATGTGATTCTAAGGAGGATAGAAGGAGGAGAGGAAAAAAGAAGTGGCAAAAAATAATCAGGGCTGTACTTAAAATTTTTTGTTAAAATTATGTTAAGTTGCCTATTTTCGAGGCAAACGCCTCTTGTTGTCATTCTTGCTAATTGTTGCACTGCTTATTCAGTGTTTCCTCTCCCCTAACCTTCTAAAGTCCCCCCTTGCAATTCTCCCATGCTTTTGGCATATTTTTGAGAAGTTTCATTTCTAAAATTTCCCTGGGAGAGTTGCTTGGTTACAGAATGTTTTCTGTTATTTTCCCCATAGTTACGTTTTCACCCATGGGTGTATAACGTTTGTGTTCTGCATCTTCCATCTGATGTTCTGCAGATTCTCCCCTGGGAGTCTCTGTTTTGCATCAGATAGAGTGTAATTGAGGACTGATTCCGGGCCAGTTTTTTCAGTGCCTGGAGTCATGTTTTCTTCTGTGTTTACACTGTTTGTTTTCATTGGCAACAGCCTTTTTTGAGGGGGGCTGTTTGTCTTTGAAGTAGTTTATCTCATTATAAGATACATTTATATTATCCGAAAGTGTCTCATTAATTATTTTATATAATTTTAAAATTTTTGACCACACTTTGCCATCGGATCCATCGGGGCTCAACGTTACTTTTCAGCAACTTGGGCTTCTCTGAAAAAATATTTTTTCAAAATTATTTTGTTTTGCAATTGTTTTTTCATTTATTAATGGATCATGTTATTATGTATCTTTGTGTCAGGGGTTTTTGCGAGTAACTAGGACTTATTGTTGTTCCTTCACAATGAAAGGAACTTGTTCAAATTGTAATAGGAAGAAATCTTCCTCTGACTTTCATGATTAGTGCATAAATTGTAGTCAGTGTTCTCGCATTAATCCCTGTCCTGTATGTGAACATTGGGATGAGAAACATTGGAAACGTGTGTCACGATATGTTGTTTCTGGAGAAAGAGCGATGCCGGCTCTTTCTCCACAAGGTCACTCTACTCTCTCAGTTTCTATTTCAGAGGAACCAGAACAGGGTGATGTTTCCATGTTATCCTCTTCAAGTGTGCGTCCGTCGTCACAATTAAATACAGAGCTAGCGGCAAAAGTGCTCATGGAGATTAGACAAATGTCGTCCGCTAGCTCGCCCGGTGTAGCGTCCATTCACCGAATGGTTCGGCAGCCGGGTTCGTCCGATGCGGTCCAAGAGGAAATTTTGGGTGATGCGAGCACTATAAAAATAATAGATGCACACCCAGTGACGGCGGATAGTGAACGAGATCGGAGGAAGCCTTTTAGTCCGGTTCCTAGCTCGTCCAGGTCCAGCCGGGCCGCGAGCGAGAGAGGCCCCTCTCTCGTACAACAACATCTGGGACCAGATGTTGTGGTACAAAATGTGTCTTTAGCGGAGCATACGTCCGTCGCTCGGGACGCTCCGTTGTATAAGCAGTCCGCAGAGACTGTTAAGGCTTCCTCTTCTCGCCGGCGCACACGACCGCACCTTGGCTGCGTGACCTCCGATATCTTGCCAGCTTCGCCGAGGAAGGATTATTCGGCGACCAGGTCACACCATCCGGCAGCCAGGGACTCGAGACCGATGGACTCCGGACGTTCGCATAGGAAAAGTATGCGGGAGCCATCCGATGCGGAGCTGCCCTCGGCAAAGCAGCGAAAGACCGCTCCTCCGCAGGTCTCGACGTCGGACATTCTAGTGCAGATAGCACAGCTTATCGCAGCATCCCAGCAGCCGACAGAAACGGTGTCGGATCGAGAATTATCCGACGGCGCTGGGTCGGTACGCTCCGCCGAAGCATCGGGGGCGGACGACCGGGAACATCGGGAGGTCCGACCGGATGGTGAAAGGGATACGGATGAATTGGAGCTATCCCTTTCGGAACAACACAAAGCTGCCGTAGACTTCATCCGGCACTTTCTTCCTCAAGTTGTTCCGTCGGGCCAGACTGCTGCGCTTCCGGACAGGAGAATTATAGCGTCATTGGACTCTGATTTTTTCGAGCGGTTCAGGGACATCGCTCCCGAGTTTCCGTCGCAGTCCAATAATGTTGCAAGAACATTTGAATTATTGAACGACGCTATTTTTAAACTTGCTTCCAGGACAGGGAAAGCAGGCTTCTTGTCCGCAAATACTCTCAACCTGCCTTTCATTAATGCAAGGAATAAATTCGACACGGCAGGTCAGGGTATACCGAGAGTTCCTCTGCGTATGGACGACGAGGCGGAAGACTTAGAGCTATCATTACCGTCGTCAGCTTCTATTCCAACCGCAGTGTTGGAAACAGCTATTGCGTCTAACAGAGCCAATTTAGATGCCTTATCTTACGCAGATCACCTTACGAAGGCGTTATCACTGCGTCTTCAAGGGGAAGAGTTTCAGGATATACAATCCTCCTTAAGACTTCTTTCAAGGGCAGTAGCTTATTCCACGTGTAACTCCGCCCTTTCAGTGGCTAATCTGGAGTTGGTTAGACGTGACGCAGCCCTGTCTACATCCACACTAGTGGATTCTAAGGTGAAGAACTCTCTTAGAGTCGCTTCGGTCTCAGGAGATCTTCTCTTTGACGGCAAGCTTTCCGCTATTTATGATAATATTAAAAAGAAAGCTAGTGATTCTCTGTTGTTTAGATCCGCTCCTAAAAGGTCGGATTCAGCAGACACGAATAAGGCGGGCACTTCTGGGTCTTATCCGCCCAAGAGAGGTTCCTATAGAGGTTCCGGTGCGTCCTCTAGCTCTTATTCGAGAGACCGTCAGGATAGCGACTCTCGTTCGGGACGTCCTTCAGGCCGGGACAATCGGTCGGACGCCCCGAGGTCGACGAGGCGAGGTGCGGGTCGTGGAAGACGTGGTTTCTCCTACCGCAGGCCTCGCAGATCCAGGAGGTGATGGCTCAAACCTCTATCGCGTTCCGGTTGGCGGAAGGTTGTCGAGTTTTTCTCAAGAGTGGGCGTCGATTACGGACGACCCTTGGGTGAGAGGAGTGACTTCGGAAGGTCTAAAGATATCCTTCAAACGAAAGCCTCCATTAACTCGAAGTCCAAAGTGGACTCATCTTCCGTCAAACCCTCAGAAAAGAGACGCTCTGCTATCAGAGGTGCAGTCTCTTTTAATGAAGAACGCGGTAGAGGTCGTAGAAAACCAGGAATCGCTGGGATTCTACAGCCATCTGTTTCTGGTTCCGAAACCAGACGGCTCGTTCCGTCCAGTCATAGATTTGAGCTGGATAAACAAGCTGATCATCGCTCCGAAGTTTTATATGGAGACGATTCGATCGGTCAGAGCGAGTATTCGGGTGAACGATTATGCAACGAGCATAGATCTCAAAGATGCGTACTTTCACGTCATGGTACATCCGACATTCCGAAAGTATCTACGCTTCGCAGTCCTAGGAGTGGTGTATCAGTTCCGGGCCATGTGCTTCGGATTGAATCTAGCACCCTGGGCTTTCACTCGAGTAATGAACTCGGTAATGATTTACTTCCGAGCTCATTCGTCTGCGGTAACGTCGGCCTACCTGGACGACATTCTTCAGAGGTACGGCAACGAGTTAACGCTTCAGAACGATGTTCAGAATCTTCTTCTATTGCTCCGACGTCTCGGTTTCATAGTAAACGAGGAGAAGTCGGATCTGGTGCCGTCCAAGTCATTCACTCATCTGGGAATGAGCTTCGAGACGCACAACAATCTCGTTCGTCTGCCGTTAACCAGAGCGAAATTAGTCAGTTGTTACGCTCGCTATTGTCTAAATACAGACAAAGTCACAGCGAGAGAATTTATGAGACTGATAGGTCTGTGCGGAGCCGCTGCGGATCTCATTCCGATGGGACGGCTACGCACACGGCCTCTTCAAATTTTCTTGACTCAGAATTGGAGTGTGAAAATTCATTCGCTCGATGTAGACGTTCTCTTGTCAGATCAAGTGAAACAAGAGATTCAGACTTGGGCAAACATTCAGTGGTTAACTCAAGGAGTTCCGCTGCAGTTGCCGGATCCGAGTTTTACCATTATGACGGATGCCAGTCAAACAGGTTGGGGTGCATCATTAATCCCAACGGATTCGAGATGCCAGGGTCTTTGGGATCCGCAATTCCTGTGCAAGCACATAAACATCAAGGAAATGATGTCAATTTGGCTTGCGTTACGTCACTGGATGGACATTATTCACGATGCTCATGTCCAAATCCTATCCGACAATACGACAGTAGTGGCGTATATACGGAATCAGGGAGGCACTCATTCAGTTCCGTTGTTCAATCTAACGGAAAGAATCCTTCTGTTTGCGTTGGAACATCACGTTCTTCTTTCGGTCCGTCACATACCGGGTCGTCTGAATGTGCTAGCAGACTCCCTTTCTCGAAAGGGTCGCTTGTTGCCGTCGGAGTGGACTCTCAACAAACAAGTATTCAATCAGATTTGCTACCAATGGGAACGGCCAATGATAGACTTATTTGCGACACATCTCAACAATCAGTTGCAGACGTATGTGTCCCCGTGTCCGGATCCAAGAGCATTTGCTGTAGACGCTCTATCGATCCCTTGGGACGGAATGATAGGATATGCGTATCCTCCAGCGCCGTTAATTCAACAAGTATTGCTAAAGATAAAACAATCTCAATGCAAGATTCTGTTGGTAGCATCTCTGTCGCCACAGAGACCGCGGATAAATCTACTCAGGTGTCTGTTGTGGGACCTACCGCGGAAGCTCCCTCCACGAGAGGATCTTCTTTGGCAGGGGAAATCGCGCCAACTGCATCACAACCCGCAAGGTCTCAACCTTCACGTTTTTCCGTTGTGCGGTCCTTCTTGCATGGCAAGCACTTTACAGGACGAGCAGTGGACGCGATTTCTAACTGTAGGAGGACCTCCTCTTCGCTAAACTATGCGGCTAAGTGGAAGGTTTTCCGTCGTTGGTGTAGGGATCATTCTGTTGATATATTTGATCCCTCTATACCAGACATTGCTAACTTTCTAGTATACTTGTTTGACGAAATCAAACTGCAACCGGTTACTATAAAGGGTTATAGATCTATGTTATCTGATACCTATGCACATCATGATAGTTTACAAATTGGATCTAATGTCTCTTTATCGAAATTGGTTAGAAACTTTTCGATAAATAGACCCAGAACTCTTAGATTAATTCCTAAGTGGAATTTAGCTTGGGTTCTCCTTAAATTGAAGGAAAAGCCATTTGAACCTCTTGGGACAGTAGATTTCAAATTCTTATCTTATAAGACAGCTTTTCTCTTAGCTTTCTCTTCTGCCAGAAGAGTCAGTGAGCTTCATGCACTATCGGTGGATGATTCTCATTATCGTAGTGTTGGGAACACTATCACCTTCACTACTAACGTCGGTTTTTTAGCTAAGAATCAGGCTCCTAATAAATATCCGGAACCTATTGTTATTAAGGCTCTTCCGTCTTCAGACGGGCGTAGGCCTTTACTCTGTCCTGTTAGAGCACTACGTATCTATAAACAGAGATCTCAGTTCATCAGAAAGGGACGGAAACGTTTCTTTCTGTCTTTGATGCCTAATAGAAAGGACATTTCAGTCCATTCTATTGCTAGATGGATTCAGTTAACTATCCGTACTGCGTATGAAGATTTATCTTCTTCTCAGCAGTCTGTGCTTAAGATTTCTGCTCATGAAGTAAGAGCTCTTTCTACTTCCTGGGCTTATGCTAATAGTGTTGCTATTACAGATTTAATGAAGGCTGCTTATTGGTCTCAGCCATCCACATTTACTAATTTTTATCTCAGAAATATTGAGTCCATTTCTGGAGACCTGCATTGTTTAGGTCCGTTATCTGTTGCTCAGAATGTCGTCCACTAAACAGTTGCAACTATAGTTATGCAGGCTTTCTGTTCCGGCAGTGACTCCGTCCGGCTGCCCTCTTCGCTCTGGGCTATTTGACCCAGGGCAAGGGGAAGGGGGGGGGGGCGGGTGTTCCCTTAGGTCACCTGCTTTATAGTGAAAAGCAAGGGAATGCCTCCTCCAAGACAGTATTTCTGAGTCGCTTCCGGGATGGTTTTAAAGTGTAATATTAATGTTTAATTTCATTCATGTCTTATTTTTAAAGTGTAGCTCGGTGTGAAGCATTTGTATATGTCAAGTGTCAAACGGGCTTTAATATACAATACTCGGACACTTTTAAATGATTATAAAGAGTCTCAATTCTCTGGACTACTTTATTTATTGGCTTGTTTTAATAATAATTAGTATAAAGGTTATACTGGATATTAATAGAGAACATGAATGTTATTGTGCTCAATTATTAAGGGTAGTGTATCTTTCTAATTTAAATATTAAATAAGAAAGATACATGTAAAGCCTAATACTCCTTTTCTCCTTAAGGGGTTATCTCTTTATTTTATAATTGAGCTTATTGGATTTTCCTCTATGTCCTAGGCCCTCCAGCCTGTTTACTATTCAGCTAAGTCTGGGTCATTGGTACAGTATAAAAATGTTAAAAAATTTATAGTAATTTATATATTTTTTATACTTACCAATGACCCAGACGGGGATGGCCCTCCCTGAGTTGGGAACTCTTGCCTCCCCGCTGAGTACATAGCGCTGACCAGGCACTGCCAGTAAGAATGATATTTGGCGCCAATTTCGGGACGACTGCGTCACTGCGCATGCGCAGTAGAGTCGTACTATGGAGGTCCTTTAGGACATGATTTCTTTTTGTTTTGGATGCAAATTTTGGGGATTGGGGGGCAAAATTTGTGTTTGGCCCTGGTTTTTGTGGAGTTAGCACCAGCTAAGTCTGGGTCATTGGTAAGTATAAAAAATATATAAATTACTATAAATTTTTTAACTTTTCAGCGAATTCCCAACAAAAACACGCAAGAAGAAAATTGTATTTTTTAGTTCCAAAAGTCATCAAATCACCCACTCTTTTATCCAGAATATTCACCAATTATGCAAAATGTCAGTAGAATGTTTCAAACGTTTACTGAAACAATTCATTTCCCCAGAGCTGTTTATTTTTAATGATTGCATCATTTCCGAGTGCAACATGTCAAGATGGGTAATTCTAAATCAAATATTTAGTTCAGTGATACCAACAACACCGACTAGATAGGTTTATCCAGAAATAACCTTTCTCATTTTACCCGCATTAAATAATGGCATTGTTTTATTCAACTAATGAATAATTTGTTATAAAATAACTCTGGCCCAGAGGGGGGGTGTACTTAACTTTTCTTGTCTTTTCTGTTCTTCTAGTCAAGCCATTGTGTGATGATAAAGCGTTTATACAAAGGCTGTACACTTAATACCAGTATTCTAGCTAAACGCCATCGTTCAGTCTTATATGTAGCTCAGCCTGATATCGAACAAACAATAGGCCATAAATTATGCTGAAGCCAATGATGATTGCAACTCTCTCTCTCTCTCTTTCATTTCAGATGCTGCAATCGATACACACACGTCACAGTATACATCATACCCATCGCAACAGGAACAGAAGACCAGTCATTGATGGCTCCAACAATATGGACAGTAAGTGGCAGTCTATAGTTGCTTGAAGACTCAACTAGCCACCAGAAGACCCACAAGACAGGTAACAAAACCTTAACAAACGCTCATTTGTTTTTAACCAATATGTTTTTTTTCTTTTTCAGAATGTTCTTATGCTGCAGAATCCTCAGTTGGAGAATAAAAAATTCCTATAACACAGTAATATCAGTACATAAGTACTTTGGAAATTGGAAATTTAACCCCAAAATGAGAAAAGTTTTCAAGCATTCATCTGTGTGAATCAGGTGAATATATTTAAGTGATATTTTAAGATTTTGACTGTGTGCTGTTTTCTCCAGGATAGGTCTTACTGAAAGCTTTGAGAAGCTGTATATATGATGTGGACTGCGAATTAGGGAAGTTATATTAATATAAAATATCCCTGGCCATGTAAATGAGAAGCTGTGCTTTTCTTGAGAAACCGGTGTATTAACATAAATGATCATATTCACATCTTAAGTAGACAACAGTAATTGATTTCATTTCAATTTCTGGCCCCCATTCTCCATCTCAACAACAGAATAAGTGTGAATACGTTGCTGTATAACTAAAAGAAATATTAAAACAAGCTTTTTTCTCTCTTTCAGTGGTACCCTGTACAGATATAATTTCATGGGAAGTACCCCTCTACAGGAATTTGTTTATTAATGATGTTGTCAAGAGAATTAAGAATGGTAATGTTGTCTTTTACATACCTTCGTTTGGCAATGTTAACTCTTATACTTATATGAAAGACCCTTCCTAAGAGCGCTCAGGGAAATCTGGCAGAGACTGATTTGCTAAATTGAGATAAGTTGGGCCTGAATATTCTTAATTCTTTCATTTGTACAGCTTCTTTCAAATGGCATATACTTCATATGTAAGCATTTTGCATTAGGTGAGGAACTGACATGGATCTCTCCTTACCCTTCATCAAGCATAATTTATGCTATGCAGGAAAATGGTGTGAGTTTTACAGAAATCTTTCTTTTATGATTGTATTATATTATCATTGATATATTCAGCCAATGATACTTGACGATACGGTTATTACAGCATTCAGCTAATCGACAGTGTCATTTTGAATTATTCACATTAATCAACATGTCAGGCATGTGGTGAACTCAATATTGTTTACTGATGGGGAACTTCAAACAACTTTTTTCTGCCCAGAAAACAGGGGGGGGGGGGGGAGGAGGGGGTGTTCATGCAACAAATAAGAGAAAAAATGCCCTGAAGGGAAGAACGAGGCATGTGCACATATTTTTCAGCGAATTCCCAACAAAAACACGCAAGAAGAAAATTGTATTTTTTAGTTCCAAAAGTCATCAAATCACCCACTCTTTTATCCGGAATATTCACCAATTATGCAAAATGTCAGTAGAATGTTTCAAACGTTTATTGAAACAATTCATTTCCCCAGAGCTGTTTATTTTTAATGATTGCATCATTTCCGAGTGCAACATGTCAAGATGGGTAATTCTAAATCAAATATTTAGTTCAGTGATACCAACAACACCGACTAGATAGGTTTATCCAGAAATAACCTTTCTCATTTTACCCGCATTAAATAATGGCATTGTTTTATTCAACTAATGAATAATTTGTTATAAAATAACTCTGGCCCAGAGGTGGGGTGTACTTAACTTTTCTAGTCTTTTCTGTTCTTCTAGTAAAGCCATTGTGTGATGATAAAGCGTTTATACAAAGGCTGTACACTTAATACCAGTATTCTAGCTAAACGCCATCGTTCAGTCTTATATGTAGCTCAGCCTGATATCGAACAAACAATAGGCCATAAATTATGCTGAAGCCAATGATGATTGCAACTCTCTCTCTCTCTTTCATTTCAGATGCTGCAATCGATACACACACGTCACAGTATACATCATACCCATCGCAACAGGAACAGAAGGCCAGTCATTGATGGCTCCAACAATATGGACAGTAAGTGGCAGTCTATAGTTGCTTGAAGACTCAACTAGCCACCAGAAGACCCACAAGACAGGTAACAAAACCTTAACAAACACTCATTTGTTTTTCACCAATATGTTTTTTTTCTTTTTCAGAATGTTCTTATGCTGCAGAATCCTCAGTTGGAGAATAAAAAATTCCTATAACACAGTAATATCAGTACAGATGTACTTTGGAAATTGGAAATTTAACCCTAAAATGAGAAAAGTTTTCAAGCATTCATCTGTGTGAATCAGGTGAATATATTTAAGTGATATTTTAAAATTTTGACTGTGTGCTGTTTTCTCCAGGGTAGGTCTTACTGAAAGCTTTGAGAAGCTGTATATATGATGTGGACTGTGAATTAGGGAAGTTATATTAATATAAAATATCCCTGTCCATGTAAATGAGAAGCTGTGCTTTTCTTGAGAAACCGGTGTATTAACATAAATGATCATATTCCCATCCTAAGTAGACAACAGTAATTGATTTCATTTCAATTTCTGGCCCCCAGTCTCCATCTGAACAACAGAATAAGTGTGAATACGTTGCTGTATAACTAAAATAAATATTAAAACAAGCTTTTTTCTCTCTTCCAGTGGTACCCTGTACAGATATAATTTCATGGGAAGTTCCCCTCTACAGGAATTTGTTTATTAATGATGTTGTCAAGAGAATTAAGAATGGTAATGTTGTCTTTTACATACCTTCGTTTGGCAATGTTAACTCTTATACTTATATGAAAGACCCTTCCTAAGAGCGTTCAGGGAAATCTGGCAGAGACTGATTTGTTAAATTGAGATAAGTTGGGCCTGAATATTCTTAATTCTTTCATTTGTACAGCTTCTTTCAAATGGCATATACTTCATATGTAAGCATTTTGCATTAGGTGAGGAACTGACATGGATCTCTCCTTACCCTTCATCAAGCATAATTTATGCTATGCAGGAAAATGGTGTGAGTTTTACAGAAATCTTTCCTTTATGATTGTATTATATTATCATTGATACATTCAGCCAATGATACTTGACGATACGGTTATTACAGCATTCAGCTAATCGACAGTGTCATTTTGAATTATTTACATTAATCAACATGTCAGGCACGTGGTGAACTCAATATTGTTTACTGATGGGGAACTTCAAACAACTTTTTTCTGCCCAGAAAACAGGGTGGGGGAGGAGGGGGTGTTCATGCAACAAATAAGAGAAAAAATGCCCTGAAGGGAAGAACGAGGCATGTGCACATATTTTTCAGCAAATTCCCAACAAAAACACGCAAGAAGAAAATTGTATTTTTTAGTTCCAAAAGTCATCAAATCACCCACTCTTTTATCTAGAATATTCCCCAATTATGCAAGATGTCAGTAGAATGTTTTAAACGTTTATTGAAACAATTCATTTCCCCAGAGCTGTTTATTTTTAATGATTGCATCATTTCCGAGTGCAACATTTCAAGATGGGTAATTCTAAATCAAATATTTGGTTCAGTGATACCAACAACACCGACTAGATAGGTTTATCCAGAAATAACCTTTCTCATTTTACCCGCATTAAATAATGGCATTGTTTTATTCAACTAATGAATAATTGGTTATAAAATAACTCTGGCCCAGATGTGGGCTGTACTTAACTTTTCTTGTCTTTTCTGTTCTTCCAGTAAAGCCATTGTGTGATGATAAAGCGTTTATACAAGGGCAGTGCACTTAATACCAGTATTCTAGCTAAAGGCCATCGTTCAGTCTTATATGTAGCTCAGCCTGATATCGAACAAACAATAGGCCATAAATTATGCTGAAGCCAATGATGATTGCAACTCTCTCTCTCTCTCTCTCTCTCTCTCTTTCATTTCAGATGCTGCAATCGGTACACAGACGTCACAGTATACATCATACCCATCACAACAGAAACAGAAGACCAGTCATTGATGGCTCCAACAATATGGACAGTAAGTGGCAGTCTATAGTTGCTTGAAGACTCAACAAGCCAGCAGAAGACCCACGAGACAGGTAACAAAACCTTAACAAACACTCATTTGTTTTTTAACCAATATGTTTTTTTTCTTTTTCAGAATGTTCTTATGCTGCAGAATCCTCAGTTGGAGAATAAAAAATTCCTATAACACAGTAATATCAGTACAGATGTACTTTGGAAATTGGAAATTTAACCCCAAAATGCGAAAAGTTTTCAAGCATTCATCTGTGTGAATCAGGTGAATATATTTAAGTGATATTTTAAAATTTTGACTGTGTGCTGTTTTCTCCAGGATAGGTCTTACTGAAAGCTTTGAGAAGCTGTATATATGATGTGGACTGCGAATTAGGGAAGTTATATTAATATAAAATATCCCTGGCCATGTAAATGAGAAGCTGTGCTTTTCTTGAGAAACCGGTGTATTAACATAAATGATCATATTCACATCTTAAGTAGACAACAGTAATTGATTTCATTTCAATTTCTGGCCCCCATTCTCCATCTCAACAACAGAATAAGTGTGAATACGTTGCTGTATAACTAAAAGAAATATTAAAACAAGCTTTTTTCTCTCTTTCAGTGGTACCCTGTGCAGATATAATTTCATGGGAAGTTCCCCCCTACAGGAATTTGTTTATTAATGATGTTGTCAAGAGAATTAAGAATGGTAATGTTGTCTTTTACATACCATCGTTTGGCAATGTTAACTCTTATACTTATATGAAAGACCCTTCCTAAGAGCGCTCAGGGAAATCTGGCAGAGACTGATTTGCTAAATTGAGATAAGTTGGGCCTGAATATTCTTAATTCTTTCATTTGTACAGCTTCTTTCAAATGGCATATACTTCATATGTAAGCATTTTGCATTAGGTGAGGAACTGACATGGATCTCTCCTTACCCTTCATCAAGCATAATTTATGCTATGCAGGAAAATGGTGTGAGTTTTACAGAAATCTTTCTTTTATGATTGTATTATGTTATCATTGATACATTCAGCCAATGATACTTGACGATACGGTTATTACAGCATTCAGCTAATCGACAATGTCATTTTGAATTATTCACTTTAATCAACATGTCAGGCACGTGGTGAACTCAATATTGTTTACTAATGGTGAACTTCAAACAAACAACTTTTTTCTGCCCAGAAAACAGGGGGGGGGGGGGGAGAGGGGGTGTTCATGCAACAAATAAGAGAAAAAATGCCCTGAAGTGAAAAACGAGGCATGTGCACATATTTTTCAGCGAATTCCCAACTAAAACACGCAAGAAGAAAATTGTATTTTTTAGTTGCAAAAGTCATCAAATCACCCACTCTTTTATCCGGAATATTCCCCAATTATGCAAGATGTCAGTAGAATGTTTCAAACGTTTATTGAAACAATTCATTTCCCCAGAGCTGTTTATTTTTAATGATTGCATCATTTCCGAGTGCAACATTTCAAGATGGGTAATTCTAAATCAAATATTTAGTTCAGTGATACCAACAACACCGACTAGATAGGTTTATCCAGAAATAACCTTTCTCATTTTACCCGCATTAAATAATGCCATTGTTTTATTCAACTAATGAATAATTGTTTATAAAATAACTCTGGCCCAGATGTGGGCTGTACTTAACTTTTCTAGTCTTTTCTGTTCTTCCAGTAAAGCCATTGTGTGATGATAAAGCGTTTATACAAGGGCAGTGCACTTAATACCAGTATTCTAGCTAAAGGCCATCGTTCAGTCTTATATGTAGCTCAGCCTGATATCGAACAAACAATAGGCCATAAATTATGCTGAAGCCAATGATGATTGCAACTCTCTCTCTCTCTCTCTCTCTTTCATTGCAGATGCTGCAATCGGTACACAGACGTCACAGTATACATCATACCCATCACAACAGAAACAGAAGACCAGTCATTGATGGCTCCAACAATATGGACAGTAAGTGGCAGTCTATAGTTGCTTGAAGACTCAACAAGCCACCAGAAGACCCACAAGACAGGTAACAAAACCTCAACAAACACGGATTTGTTTTTTAACCAATATGTTTTTTGTCTTTTTCAGAATGTTCTTATGCTGCAGAATCCTCAGTTGGAGAATAAAAAAAATTCCTATAACACAGTAATATCAGTACAGATGTACTTTGGAAATTGGAAATTTAACCCCAAAATGACAAAAGTTTTCAAGCATTCATCTGTGTGAATCAGGTGAATATATTTAAGTGATATTTTAAAATTTTGTCTGTGTGCTGTTTTCTCCAGGATAGGTCTTACTGAAAGCTTTGAGAAGCTGTATATATGATGTGGACTGCGAATTAGGGAAGTTATATTAATATAAAATATCCCTGGCCATGTAAATGAGAAGCTGTGCTTTTCTTGAGAAACCGGTGTATTAACATAAATGATCATATTCACATCTTAAGTAGACAACAGTAATTGATTTCATTTCAATTTCTGGCCCCCATTCTCCATCTCAACAACAGAATAAGTGTGAATACGTTGCTGTATAACTAAAAGAAATATTAAAACAAGCTTTTTTCTCTCTTTCAGTGGTACCCTGTGCAGATATAATTTCATGGGAAGTTCCCCCTTACAGGAATTTGTTTATTAATGATGTTGTCAAGAGAATTAAGAATGGTAATGTTGTCTTTTACATACCTTCGTTTGGCAATGTTAACTCTTATACTTATATGAAAGACCCTTCCTAAGAGCGCTCAGGGAAATCTGGCAGAGACTGATTTGCTAAATTGAGATAAGTTGGGCCTGAATATTCTTAATTGTTTCATTTGTACAGCTTCTTTCAAATGGCATATACTTCATATGTAAGCATTTTGCATTAGGTGAGGAACTGACATGGATCTCTCCTTACCCTTCATCAAGCATAATTTATGCTATGCAGGAAAATGATTTGAGTTTTACAGAAATCTTTCTTTTATGATTGTATTATATTATCATTGATACATTCAGCCAATGATACTTGACGATACGTTTATTACAGCATTCAGCTAATCGACAGTGTCATTTTGAATTATTTACATTAATCAACATGTCAGGCACGTGGTGAACTCAATATTGTTTACTGATGGGGAACTTCAAACAACTTTTTTCTGCCCAGAAAACAGGGGGGGGGGGGGAGGGGGTGTTCATGCAACAAATAAGAGAAAAAATGCCCTGAAGGGAAGAACGAGGCATGTGCACATATTTTTCAGCGAATTCCCAACAAAAACACGCAAGAAGAAAATTGTATTTTTTAGTTCCAAAAGTCATCAAATCACCCACTCTTTTATCCGGAATATTCCCCAATTATGCAAGATGTCAGTAGAATGTTTCAAACGTTTATTGAAACAATTCATTTCCCCAGAGCTGTTTATTTTTAATGATTGCATCATTTCCGAGCGCAACATTTCAAGATGGGTAATTCTAAATCAAATATTTAGTTCAGTGATACCAACAACACCGACTAGATAGGTTTATCCAGAAATAACCTTTCTCATTTTACCCGCATTAAATAATGGCATTGTTTTATTCAACTAATGAATAATTGGTTATAAAATAACACTGGCCCAGATGTGGGCTGTACTTCACTTTTCTAGTCTTTTCTGTTCTTCCAGTAAAGCCATTGTGTGATGATAAAGCGTTTATACAAGGGCCGTGCACTTAATACCAGTATTCTAGCTAAAGGCCATCGTTCAGTCTTATATGTAGCTCAGCCTGATATCGAACAAACAATAGGCCATAAATTACGCTGAAGCCAATGATGATTGCAACTCTCTCTCTCTCTCTCTTTTATTTCAGATGCTGCAATCGGTACACAGACTTCACAGTATACATCATACCCATCACAACAGAAACAGAAGACCAGTCATTGATGGCTCCAACAATATGGACAGTAAGTGGCAGTCTATAGTTGCTTGAAGACTCAACAAGCCACCAGAAGACCCACAAGACAGGTAACAAAACCTTAACAAACACTCATTTGTTTTTTAACCAATATGTTTTTTTTTCTTTTTCAGAATGTTCTTATGCTGCAGAATCCTCAGTTGGAGAATAAAAAATTCCTACAACACAGTAATATCAGTACAGATGTACTTTGGAAATTGGAAATTTTACCCCAAAAAGAGAAAAGTTTTCAAGCATTCATCTGTGTGAATCAGGTGAATATATTTAAGTGATATTTTAAAATTTTGACTGTGTGCTGTTTTCTCCAGGATAGGTCTTAGTGAAAGCTTTGAGAAGCTTGTTATATGATGTGGACTGTGAATTAGGGAAGTTATATTAATATAAAATATTCCTGGCCATGTAAATGAGGAGCTGTGCTTTTCTTGAGAAACCGGTGTTTTAACATAAATGATCATATTCACATCTTAAGTAGACATCAGTATTTGATTTCATTTCAATTTCTGGCCCCCATTCTCCATCTCAACAACAGAATAAGTGTGAATACGTTGCTGTATAACTAAAAGAAATATTAAAACAAGCTTTTTTCTCTCTTTCAGTGGTACCCTGTACAGATATAATTTCATGGGAAGTTCCCCTCTACAGGAATTTGTTTATTAATGATGTTGTCAGGAGAATTAAGAATGGTAATGTTGTCTTTTACATACCTTCGTTTGGCAATGTTAACTCTTATACTTATATGAAAGACCCTTCCTAAGAGCGCTCAGGGAAATCTGGCAGAGACTGATTTGCTAAATTGAGATAAGTTGGACCTGAATATTCTTAATTGTTTCATTTGTACAGCTTCTTTCAAATGGCATATACTTCATATGTAAGCATTTTGCATTAGGTGAGGAACTGACATGGATCTCTCCTTACCCTTCATCAAGCATAATTTATGCTATGCAGGAAAATGGTGTGAGTTTTACAGAAATCTTTCTTTTATGATTGTATTATATTATCATTGATATATTCAGCCAATGATACTTGACGATACGGTTATTACAGCATTCAGCTAATCGACAGTGTCATTTTGAATTATTCACATTAATCAACATGTCAGGCATGTGGTGAACTCAATATTGTTTACTGATGGGGAAGTTCAAACAACTTTTTTTCTGCCCAGAAAACAGGGGGGAAGGAGGGTCTTCAAGCAAGAAATAAGAGAAAAAATGCCCTGAAGGGAAGAACGAGGCATGTGCACATATTTTTCAGCGAATTACCAACAAAAACACGCAAGAAGAAAATTGTATTTTTTAGTTCCAAAAGTCATCAAATCATACACTCTTTTATCCGGAATATTCACCAATTATGCAAAATGTCAGTAGAATGTTTCAAACGTTTATTGAAACAATTCATTTCCCCAGAGCTGTTTATTTTTAATGATTGCATCATTTCCGAGTGCAACATTTCAAGATGGGTAATTCTAAATCAAATATTTAGTTCAGTGATACCAACAACACCGACTAGATAGGTTTATCCAGAAATAACCTTTCTCATTTTACCCGCATTAAATAATGGCATTGTTTTATTCAACTAATGAATAATTGGTTATAAAATAACACTGGCCCAGATGTGGGCTGTACTTAACTTTTCTAGTCTTTTCTGTTCTTCCAGTAAAGCCATTCTGTGATGATAAAGCGTCTATACAAGGGCAGTGCACTTAATACCAGTATTCTAGCTAAAGGCCATCGTTCAGTCTTATATGTAGCTCAGCCTGATATCGAACAAACAATAGGCCATAAATTATGCTGAAGCCAATGATGATTGCAACTCTCTCTCTCTCTCTCTCTCTTTCATTGCAGATGCTGCAATCGGAACACAGACGTCACAGTATACATCATACCCATCACAACAGAAACAGAAGACCAGTCATTGATGGCTCCAACAATATGGACAGTAAGTGGCAGTCAAAAGTTGCTTGAAGACTCAACAAGCCACCAGAAGACCCACAAGACAGGTAACAAAACCTCAACAAACACGGATTTGTTTTTTAACCAATATGTTTTTTGTCTTTTTCAGAATGTTCTTATGCTGCAGAATCCTCAGTTGGGGAATAAAAAAAATTCCTATAACACAGTAATATCAGTACAGATGTACTTTGGAAATTGGAAATTTAACCCCAAAATGAGAAAAGTTTTCAAGCATTCATCTGTGTGAATCAGGTGAATATATTTAAGTGATATTTTAAAATTTTGACTGTGTGCTGTTTTCTCCAGGATAGGTCTTACTGAAAGCTTTGAGAAGCTGTATATATGATGTGGACTGCGAATTAGGGAAGTTATATTAATATAAAATATCCCTGGCCATGTAAATGAGAAGCTGTGCTTTTCTTGAGAAACCGGTGTATTAACATAAATGATCATATTCACATCTTAAGTAGACAACAGTAATTGATTTCATTTCAATTTCTGGCCCCCATTCTCCATCTCAACAACAGAATAAGTGTGAATACGTTGCTGTATAACTAAAAGAAATATTAAAACAAGCTTTTTTCTCTCTTTCAGTGGTACCCTGTGCAGATATAATTTCATGGGAAGTTCCCCCCTACAGGAATTTGTTTATTAATGATTTTGTCAAGAGAATTAAGAATGGTAATGTTGTCTTTTACATACCATCGTTTGGCAATGTTAACTCTTATACTTATATGAAAGACCCTTCCTAAGAGCGCTCAGGGAAATCTGGCAGAGACTGATTTGCTAAATTGAGATAAGTTGGGCCTGAATATTCTTAATTGTTTCATTTGTACAGCTTCTTTCAAATGGCATATACTTCATATGTAAGCATTTTGCATTAGGTGAGGAACTGACATGGATCTCTCCTTACCCTTCATCAAGCATAATTTATGCTATGCAGGAAAATGGTGTGAGTTTTACAGAAATCTTTCTTTTATGATTGTATTATATTATCATTGATATATTCAGCCAATGATACTTGACGATACGGTTATTACAGCATTCAGCTAATCGACAGTGTCATTTTGAATTATTCACATTAATCAACATGTCAGGCATGTGGTGAACTCAAAATTGTTTACTGATGGGGAAGTTCAAACAACTTTTTTTCTGCCCAGAAAACAGGGGGGAAGGAGGGTGTTCAAGCAAGAAATAAGAGAAAAAATGCCCTGAAGGGAAGAACGAGGCATGTGCACATATTTTTCAGCGAATTACCAACAAAAACACGCAAGAAGAAAATTGTATTTTTTAGTTCCAAAAGTCATCAAATCATCCACTCTTTTATCCGGAATATTCACCAATTATGCAAAATGTCAGTAGAATGTTTCAAACGTTTATTGAAACAATTCATTTCCCCAGAGCTGTTTATTTTTAATGATTGCATCATTTCCGAGTGCAACATTTCAAGATGGGTAATTCTAAATCAAATATTTAGTTCAGTGATACCAACAACACCGACTAGATAGGTTTATCCAGAAATAACCTTTCTCATTTTACCCGCATTAAATAATGGCATTGTTTTATTCAACTAATGAATAATTGGTCATAAAATAACACTGGCCCAGATGTGGGCTGTACTTAACTTTTCTATTCTTTTCTGTTCTTCCAGTAAAGCCATTGTGTGATGATAAAGCGTCTATACAAGGTCAGTGCACTTAATACCAGTATTCTAGCTAAAGGCCATCGTTCAGTCTTATATGTAGCTCAGCCTGATATCGAACAAACAATAGGCCATAAATTATGCTGAAGCCAATGATGATTGCAACTCTCTCTCTCTCTCTCTTTCATTTCAGATGCTGCAATCGGTACACAGACGTCACAGTATACATCATACCCATCACAACAGAAACAGAAGACCAGTCATTGATGGCTCCACCAATATGGACAGTAAGTGGCAGTTTATAGTTGCTTGAAGACTCAACAAGCCACCAGAAGACCCACAAGACAGGTAACAAAACCTTAACAAACACTCATTTGTTTTTTAACCAATATGTTTTTTTTCTTTTTCAGAATGTTCTTATGCTGCAGAATCCTCAGTTGGAGAATAAAAAATTCCTATAACACAGTAATATCAGTACAGATGTACTTTGGAAATTGGAAATTTGACCCCAAAATGAGAAAAGTTTTCAAGCATTCATCCGTGTGAATCAGGTGAATATATTTAAGTGATATTTTAAAATTTTGACTGTGTGCTGTTTTCTCCAGGATAGGTCTTACTGAAAGCTTTGAGAAGCTGTATATATGATGTGGACTGTGAATTAGGGAAGTTATATTAATATAAAATATCCCTGTTCATGTAAATGAGAAGCTGTGCTTTTCTTGAGAAACCGGTGTATTAACATAAATGATCATATTCACATCTTAAGTAGACAACAGTAATTGATTTCATTTCAATTTCTGGCCCCCATTCTCCATCTCAACAACAGAATAAGTGTGAATACCTTGCTGTATAACTAAAAGAAATATTAAAACAAACTTTTTTTCTCTCTTTCAGTGGTACCCTGTACAGATATAATTTCATGGGAAGTTCCCCTCTACAGGAATTTGTTTATTAATGATGTTGTCAAGAGAATTAAGAATGGTAATGTTGTCTTTTACGTACCTTCGTTTGGCAATGTTAACTCTTATACTTATATGAAAGACCCTTCCTAAGAGTGCTCAGGGAAATCTGGCAGAGACTGATTTGCTAAATTCAGATAAGTTGGGCCTGAATATTCTTAATTGTTTCATTTGTACAGCTTCTTTCAAATGGCATATACTTCATATGTAAGCATTTTGCATTAGGTGAGGAACTGACATGGATCTCTCCTTACCCTATATCAAGCATAATTCATGCTATGCAGGAAAATGGTGTGAGTTTTACAGAAATCTTTCTTTTATGATTGTATTATATTATCATTGATATATTCAGCCAATGATACTTGACGATACGGTTATTACAGCATTCAGCTAATCGACAGTGTCATTTTGAATTATTCACATTAATCAACATGTCAGGCATGTGGTGAACTCAATATTGTTTACTGATGGGGAAGTTCAAACAATTTTTTTCTGCCCAGAAAACAGGGGGGAAGGAGGGTGTTCAAGCAAGAAATAAGAGAAAAAATGCCCTGAAGGGAAGAACGAGGCATGTGCACATATTTTTCAGCGAATTCCCAACAAAAACACGCAAGAAAAAAATTGTATTTTTTAGTTCCAAAAGTCATCAAATCACCCACTCTTTTATCCGGAATATTCACCAATTATGCAAAATGTCAGTAGAATGTTTCAAACGTTTATTGAAACAATTCATTTCCCCAGAGCTGTTTATTTTTAATGATTGCATCATTTCTGAGTGCAACATGTCAAGATGGGTAATTCTAAATCAAATATTTAGTTCAGTGATACCAACAACACCGACTAGATAGGTTTATCCAGAAATAACCTTTCTCATTTTACCCGCATTAAATAATGGCATTGTTTTATTCAACTAATGAATAATTTGTTATAAAATAACTCTGGCCCAGAGGTGGGGTGTACTTAACTTTTCTAATCTTTTCTGTTCTTCTAGTAAAGCCATTGTGTGATGATAAAGCGTTTATACAAAGGCTGTACACTTAATACCAGTATTCTAGCTAAACGCCATCGTTCAGTCTTATATGTAGCTCAGCCTGATATCGAACAAACAATAGGCCATAAATTATGCTGAAGCCAATGATGATTGCAACTCTCTCTCTCTCTTTCATTTCAGATGCTGCAATCGATACACACACGTCACAGTATACATCATATCCATCGCAACAGGAACAGAAGACCAGTCATTGATGGCTCCAACAATATGGACAGTAAGTGGCAGTCTATAGTTGCTTGAAGACTCAACTAGCCACCAGAAGACCCACAAGACAGGTAACAAAACCTTAACAAACACTCATTTGTTTTTCACCAATATGTTTTTTTTCTTTTTCAGAATGTTCTTATGCTGCAGAATCCTCAGTTGGAGAATAAAAAATTCCTATAACACAGTAATATCAGTACAGATGTACTTTGGAAATTGGAAATTTAACCCCAAAATGAGAAAAGTTTTCAAGCATTCATCTGTGTGAATCAGGTGAATATTGTTAAGTGATATTTTAAAATTTTGACTGTGTGCTGTTTTCTCCAGGGTAGGTCTTACTGAAAGCTTTGAGAAGCTGTATATATGATGTGGACTGTGAATTAGGGAAGTTATATTAATATAAAATATCCCTGTCCATGTAAATGAGAAGCTGTGCTTTTCTTGAGAAACCGGTGTGTTAACATAAATGATCATATTCCCATCTTAAGTAGACAACAGTAATTGATTTCATTTCAATTTCTGGCCCCCGGTCTCCATCTCAACAACAGAATAAGTGTGAATACGTTGCTGTATAACTAAAAGAAATATTAAAACAAGCTTTTTTCTCTCTTTCAGTGGTACCCTGTACAGATATAATTTCATGGGAAGTTCCCCTCTACAGGAATTTGTTTATTTATGATGTTGTCTAGAGAATTAAGAATGGTAATGTTGTCTTTTACATACCTTCGTTTGGCAATGTTAACTCTTATACTTATATGAAAGACCCTTCCTAAGAGCGCTCAGGGAAATCTGGCAGAGACTGATTTGCTAAATTGAGATAAGTTGGGCCTGAATATTCTTAATTGTTTCATTTGTACAGCTCCTTTCAAATGGCATATACTTCATATGTAAGCATTTTGCATTAGGTGAGGAACTGACATGGATCTCTCCTTACCCTTCATCAAGCATAATTTATGCTATGCAGGAAAATGGTTTGAGTTTTACAGAAATCTTTCTTTTATGATTGTATTATATTATCATTGATACATTCAGCCAATGATACTTGACGATACGTTTATTACAGCATTCAGCTAATCGACAGTGTCATTTTGAATTATTTACATTAATCAACATGTCAGGCACGTGGTGAACTCAATATTGTTTACTGATGGGGAACTTCAAACAACTTTTTTCTGCCCAGAAAACAGGGGGGGGGGGAGGGGGTGTTCATGCAACAAATAAGAGAAAAAATGCCCTGAAGGGAAGAACGAGGCATGTGCACATATTTTTCAGCGAATTCCCAACAAAAACACGCAAGAAGAAAATTGTATTTTTTAGTTCCAAAAGTCATCAAATCACCCACTCTTTTATCCGGAATATTCCCCAATTATGCAAGATGTCAGTAGAATGTTTCAAACGTTTATTGAAACAATTCATTTCCCCAGAGCTGTTTATTTTTAATGATTGCATCATTTCCGAGCGCAACATTTCAAGATGGGTAATTCTAAATCAAATATTTAGTTCAGTGATACCAACAACACCGACTAGATAGGTTTATCCAGAAATAACCTTTCTCATTTTACCCGCATTAAATAATGGCATTGTTTTATTCAACTAATGAATAAATGGTTATAAAATAACTCTGGCACAGATGTGGGCTGCACTTAACTTTTCTAGTCTTTTCTGTTCTTCCAGTAAAGCCATTGTGGGATGATAAAGCGTTTATACAAGGGCAGTGCACTTAATACCAGTATTCTAGCTAAAGGCCATCGTTCAGTCTTATATGTAGCTTAGCCTGATATCGAACAAACAATAGGCCATAAATTATGCTGAAGCCAATGATGATTGCAACTCTCTCTCTCTCTCTTTTATTTCAGATGCTGCAATCGGTACACAGACGTCACAGTATACATCATACCCATCACAACAGAAACAGAAGACCAGTCATTGATGGCTCCAACAATATGGACAGTAAGTGGCAGTCTATAGTTGCTTGAAGACTCAACAAGCCACCAGAAGACCCACAAGACAGGTAACAAAACCTTAACAAACACTCATTTGTTTTTTAACCAATATGTTTTTTTTTCTTTTTCAGAATGTTCTTATGCTGCAGAATCCTCAGTTGGAGAATAAAAAATTCCTATAACACAGTAATATCAGTACTGATGTACTTTGGAAATTGGAAATTTAACCCCAAAATGAGAAAAGTTTTCAAGCATTCATCTGTGTGAATCAGGTGAATATATTTAAGTGATATTTTAAAATTTTGACTGTGTGCTGTTTTCTCCAGGATAGGTCTTAGTGAAAGCTTTGAGAAGCTGTATATATGATGTGGACTGTGAATTAGGGAAGTTTTATTAATATAAAATATCCCTGGCCATGTAAACGAGAAGCTGTGCTTTTCTTGAGAAACCGGTGTTTTAACATAAATGATCATATTCACATCTTAAGTAGACAACAGTAATTGATTTCATTTCAATTTCTGGCCACCATTCTCCATCTCAACAACAGAATTAGTGTGAATACGTTGCTGTATAACTAAAAGAAATATTAAAACAAGCTTTTTTCTTTCTTTCAGTGGTACCCTGTACAGATATAATTTCATGGGAAGTTCCCCTCTACAGGAATTTGTTTATTAATGCTGTTGTCAGGAGAATTAAGAATGGTAATGTTGTCTTTTACATACCTTCGTTTGGCAATGTTAACTCTTATACTTATATGAAAGACCCTTCCTAAGAGCGCTCAGGGAAATCTGGCAGAGACTGATTTGCTAAATTGAGATAAGTTGGGCCTGAATATTCTTAATTGTTTCATTTGTACAGCTTCTTTCAAATGGCATATACTTCATATGTAAGCAGTTTGCATTAGGTGAGGAACTGACATGGATCTCTCCTTACCCTTCATCAAGCATAATTTATGCTATGCAGGAAAATGGTGTGAGTTTTACAGAAATCTTTCTTTTATGATTGTATTATATTATCATTGATATATTCAGCCAATGATACTTGACGATACGGTTATTACAGCATTCAGCTAATCGACAGTGTCATTTTGACTTATTCACATTAATCAACATGTCAGGCATGTGGTGAACTCGATATTGTTTACTGATGGGGAAGTTCAAACAATTTTTTTCTGCCCAGAAAACAGGGGGGAAGGAGGGTGTTCAAGCAAGAAATAAGAGAAAAAATGCCCTGAAGGGAAGAACGAGGCATGTGCACATATTTTTCAGCGAATTACCAACAAAAACACGCAAGAAGAAAATTGTATTTTTTAGTTCCAAAAGTCATCAAATCATCCACTCTTTTATCCGGAATGTTCACCAATTATGCAAAATGTCAGTGGAATGTTTCAAGCGTTTATTGAAACAATTCGTTTCCCCAGAGCTGTTTATTTTTAATGATTGCAACATTTCAAGATGGGTAATTCTAAATCAAATATTTAGTTCAGTGATACCAACAACACCGACTAGATAGGTTTATCCAGAAATAACCTTTCTCATTTTACCCGCATTAAATAATGGCATTGTTTTATTCAACTAATGAATAATTGGTTATAAAATAACACTGGCCCAGATGTGGGCTGTACTTAACTTTTCTAGTCTTTTCTGTTCTTCCAGTAAAGCCATTGTGTGATGATAAAGCGTTTTTACAAGGGCAGTGCACTTAATACCAGTATTCTAACTAAAGGCCATCGTTCAGTCTTATATGTAGCTCAGCCTGATATCGAACAAACAATAGGCCATAAATTACGCTGAAGCCAATGATGATTGCAACTCTCTCTCTCTTTTATTTCAGATGCTGCAATCGGTACACAGACGTCACAGTATACATCATACCCATCACAACAGAAACAGAAGACCAGTCATTGATGGCTCCAACAATATGGACAGTAAGTGGCAGTCTATAGTTGCTTGAAGACTCAACAAGCCACCAGAAGACCCACAAGACAGGTAACAAAACCTCAACAAACACGGATTTGTTTTTTAACCAATATGTTTTTTGTCTTTTTCAGAATGTTCTTATGCTGCAGAATCCTCAGTTGGAGAATAAAAAAAATTCCTATAACACAGTAATATCAGTACAGATGTACTTTGGAAATTGGAAATTTAACCCCAAAATGAGAAAAGTTTTCAAGCATTCATCTGTGTGAATCAGGTGAATATATTTAAGTGATATTTTAAAATTTTGACTGTGTGCTGTTTTCTCCAGGATAGGTCTTACTGAAAGCTTGGAGAAGCTGTATATATGATGTGGACTGCGAATTAGGGAAGTTATATTAATATAAAATATCCCTGGCCATGTAAATGAGAAGCTGTGCTTTTCTTGAGAAACCGGTGTATTAACATAAATGATCATATTCACATCTTAAGTAGACAACAGTAATTGATTTCATTTCAATTTCTGGCCCCCATTCTCCATCTCAACAACAGAATAAGTGTGAATACGTTGCTGTATAACTAAAAGAAATATTAAAACAAGCTTTTTTCTCTCTTTCAGTGGTACCCTGTGCAGATATAATTTCATGGGAAGTTCCCCCCTACAGGAATTTGTTTATTAATGATGTTGTCAAGAGAATTAAGAATGGTAATGTTGTCTTTTACATACCTTCGTTTGGCAATGTTAACTCTTATACTTATATGAAAGACCCTTCCTAAGAGCGCTCAGGGAAATCTGGCAGAGACTGATTTGCTAAATTGAGATAAGTTGGGCCTGAATATTCTTAATTCTTTCATTTGTACAGCTTCTTTCAAATGGCATATACTTCATATGTAAGCATTTTGCATTAGGTGAGGAACTGACATGGATCTCTCCTTACCCTTCATCAAGCATAATTTATGCTATGCAGGAAAATGGTGTGAGTTTTACAGAAATCTTTCTTTTATGATTGTATTATATTATCATTGATACATTCAGCCAATGATACTTGACGATACGGTTATTACAGCATTCAGCTAATCGGCAGTGTCATTTTGAATTATTTACATTAATCAACATGTCAGGCACGTGGTGAACTCAATATTGTTTACTGATGGGGAACTTCAAACAACTTTTTTCTGCCCAGAAAACAGGGGGGGGGGGGAGGAGGGGGTGTTCATGCAACAAATAAGAGAAAAAATGCCCTGAAGGGAAGAACGAGGCATGTACACATATTTTTCAGCGAATTCCCAACAAAAACACGCAAGAAGAAAATTGTATTTTTTAGTTCCAAAAGTCATCAAATCACCCACTCTTTTATCCGGAATATTCCCCAATTATGCAAGATGTCAGTAGAATGTTTCAAACGTTTATTGAAACAATTCATTTCCCCAGAGCTGTTTATTTTTAATGATTGCATCATTTCCGAGTGCAACATTTCAAGATGGGTAATTCTAAATCAAATATTTAGTTCAGTGATACCAACAACACCGACTAGATAGGTTTATCCAGAAATAACCTTTCTCATTTCACCCGCATTAAATAATGGCATTGTTTTATTCAACTAATGAATAATTGGTTATAAAATAACTCTGGCCCAGATGTGGGCTGTACTTAACTTTTCTAGTCTTTTCTGTACTTCCAGTAAAGCCATTGTGTGATGATAAAGCGTTTATACAAGGGAAGTGCACTTAATACCAGTATTCTAGCTAAAGGCCATCGTTCAGTCTTATATGTAGCTCAGCCTGATATCGAACAAACAATAGGCCATAAATTATGCTGAAGCCAATGATGATTGCAACTCTCTCTCTCTCTCTTTCATTTCAGATGCTGCAATCGGTACACAGACGTCACAGTATACATCATACCCATCACAACAGAAACAGAAGACCAGTCATTGATGGCTCCACCAATATGGACAGTAAGTGGCAGTTTATAGTTGCTTGAAGACTCAAATAGCCACCAGAAGACCCACAAGACAGGTAACAAAACCTTAACAAACACTCATTTGTTTTTAACCAATATGTTTTTTTTCTTTTTCAGAATGTGCTTATGCTGCAGAATCCTCAGTTGGAGAATAAAAAATTCCTATAACACAGTAATATCAGTACAGATGTACTTTGGAAATTGGAAATTTGACCCCAAAATGAGAAAAGTTTTCAAGCATTCATCCGTGTGAATCAGGTGAATATATTTAAGTGATATTTTAAAATTTTGACTGTGTGCTGTTTTCTCCAGGATAGGTCATACTGAAAGCTTTGAGAAGCTGTATATATGATGTGGACTGTGAATTAGGGAAGTTATATTAATATAAAATATCCCTGTTCATGTAAATGAGAAGCTGTGCTTTTCTTGAGAAACCGGTGTATTAACATAAATGATCATATTCACATCTTAAGTAGACAACAGTAATTGATTTCATTTCAATTTCTGGCCCCCATTCTCCATCTCAACAACAGAATAAGTGTGAATACCTTGCTGTATAACTAAAAGAAATATTAAAACAAGCTTTTTTTCTCTCTTTCAGTGGTACCCTGTACAGATATAATTTCATGGGAAGTTCCCCTCTACAGGAATTTGTTTATTAATGATGTTGTCAAGAGAATTAAGAATGGTAATGTTGTCTTTTACATACCTTCGTTTGGCAATGTTAACTCTTATACTTATATGAAAGACCCTTCCTAAGAGTGCTCAGGGAAATCTGGCAGAGACTGATTTGCTAAATTCAGATAAGTTGGGCCTGAATATTCTTAATTGTTTCATTTGTACAGCTTCTTTCAAATGGCATATACTTCATATGTAAGCATTTTGCATTAGGTGAGGAACTGACATGGATCTCTCCTTACCCTATATCAAGCATAATTCATGCTATGCAGGAAAATGGTGTGAGTTTTACAGAAATCTTTCTTTTATGATTGTATTATATTATCATTGATATATTCAGCCAATGATACTTGACGATACGGTTATTACAGCATTCAGCTAATCGACAGTGTCATTTTGAATTATTCACATTAATCAACATGTCAGGCATGTGGTGAACTCAATATTGTTTACTGATGGGGAAGTTCAAACAATTTTTTTCTGCCCAGAAAACAGGGGGGAAGGAGGGTGTTCAAGCAAGAAATAAGAGAAAAAATGCCCTGAAGGGAAGAACGAGGCATGTGCACATATTTTTCAGCGAATTCCCAACAAAAACACGAAAGAAAAAAATTGTATTTTTTAGTTCCAAAAGTCATCAAATCACCCACTCTTTTATCCGGAATATTCACCAATTATGCAAAATGTCAGTAGAATGTTTCAAACGTTTATTGAAACAATTCATTTCCCCAGAGCTGTTTATTTTTAATGATTGCATCATTTCTGAGTGCAACATGTCAAGATGGGTAATTCTAAATCAAATATTTAGTTCAGTGATACCAACAACACCGACTAGATAGGTTTATCCAGAAATAACCTTTCTCATTTTACCCGCATTAAATAATGGCATTGTTTTATTCAACTAATGAATAATTTGTTATAAAATAACTCTGGCCCAGAGGTGGGGTGTACTTAACTTTTCTAATCTTTTCTGTTCTTCTAGTAAAGCCATTGTGTGATGATAAAGCGTTTATACAAAGGCTGTACACTTAATACCAGTATTCTAGCTAAACGCCATCGTTCAGTCTTATATGTAGCTCAGCCTGATATCGAACAAACAATAGGCTATAAATTATGCTGAAGCCAATGATGATTGCAACTCTCTCTCTCTCTCTTTCATTTCAGATGCTGCAATCGATACACACACGTCACAGTATACATCATACCCATCGCAACAGGAACAGAAGACCAGTCATTGATGGCTCCAACAATATGGACAGTAAGTGGCAGTCTATAGTTGCTTGAAGACTCAACTAGCCAGCAGAAGACCCACAAGACAGGTAACAAAACCTTAACAAACACTCATTTGTTTTTCACCAATATGTTTTTTTTCTTTTTCAGAATGTTCTTATGCTGCAGAATCCTCAGTTGGAGAATAAAAAATTCCTATAACACAGTAATATCAGTACAGATGTACTTTGGAAATTGGAAATTTAACCCCAAAATGAGAAAAGTTTTCAAGCATTCATCTGTGTGAATCAGGTGAATATATTTAAGTGATATTTTAAAATTTTGACTGTGTGCTGTTTTCTCCAGGGTAGGTCTTACTGAAAGCTTTGAGAAGCTGTATATATGATGTGGACTGTGAATTAGGGAAGTTATATTAATATAAAAAATCCCTGTCCATGTAAATGAGAAGCTGTGCTTTTCTTGAGAAACCGGTGTATTAACATAAATGATCATATTTCCATCTTAAGTAGACAACAGTAATTGATTTAATTTCAATTTCTGGCCCCCAGTCTCCATCTCAACAACAGAGTAAGTGTGAATACGTTGCTGTATAACTAAAAGAAATATTAAAACAAGCTTTTTTCTCTCTTCCAGTGGTACCCTGTACAGATATAATTTCATGGGAAGTTCCCCTCTACAGGAATTTGTTTATTAATGATGTTGTCAAGAGAATTAAGAATGGTAATGTTGTCTTTTACATACCTTCGTTTGGCAATGCTAACTCTTATACTTATATGAAAGACCCTTCCTAAGAGCGCTCAGGGAAATCTGGCAGAGACTGATTTGCTAAATTGAGATAAGTTGGGCCTGAATATTCTTAATTGTTTCATTTGTACAGCTTCTTTCAAATGGCATATACTTCATATGTAAGCATTTTGCATTAGGTGAGGAACTGACATGGATCTCTCCTTACCCTTCATCAAGCATAATTTATGCTATGCAGGAAAATGGTGTGAGTTTTACAGAAATCTTTCTTTTATGATTGTATTATATTATCATTGATATATTCAGCCAATGATACTTGACGATACGGTTATTACAGCATTCAGCTAATCGACAGTGTCATTTTGAATTATTCACATTAATCAACATGTCAGGCATGTGGTGAACTCAATATTGTTTACTGATGGGGAACTTCAAACAACTTTTTTCTGCCCAGAAAACAGGGGGGGGGGGGGGAGGAGGGGGTGTTCATGCAACAAATAAGAGAAAAAATGCCCTGAAGGGAAGAACGAGGCATGTGCACATATTTTTCAGCGAATTCCCAACAAAAACACGCAAGAAGAAAATTGTATTTTTTAGTTCCAAAAGTCATCAAATCACCCACTCTTTTATCCGGAATATTCCCCAATTATGCAAGATGTCAGTAGAATGTTTCAAACGTTTATTGAAACAATTCATTTCCCCAGAGCTGTTTGTTTTTAATGATTGCATCATTTCCGAGCGCAACATTTCAAGATGGGTAATTCTAAATCAAATATTTAGTTCAGTGATACCAACAACACCGACTAGATAGGTTTATCCAGAAATAACCTTTCTCATTTTACCCGCATTAAATAATGGCATTGTTTTATTCAACTAATGAATAATTTGTTATAAAATAACTCTGGCACAGATGTGGGCTGTACTTAACTTTTCTAGTCTTTTCTGTTCTTCCAGTAAAGCCATTGTGTGATGATAAAGCGTTTATACAAGGGCAGCGCACTTAATACCAGTATTCTAGCTAAAGGCCATCGTTCAGTCTTATATGTAGCTCAGCCTGATATCGAACAAACAATAGGCCATAAATTATGCTGAAGCCAATGATGATTGCAACTCTCTCTCTTTCATTTCAGATGCTGCAATCGATACACACACGTCACAGTATACATCATACCCATCGCAACAGGAACAGAAGACCAGTCATTGATGGCTCCAACAATATGGACAGTAAGTGGCAGTCTATAGTTGCTTGAAGACTCAACTAGCCACCAGAAGACCCACAAGACAGGTAACAAAACCTTAACAAACACTCATTTGTTTTTAACCAATATGTTTTTTTTCTTTTTCAGAATGTTCTTATGCTGCAGAATCCTCAGTTGGAGAATAAACAATTCCTATAACACAGTAATATCAGTACAGATGTACTTTGGAAATTGGAAATTTAACCCCAAAATGAGAAAAGTTTTCAAGCATTCATCTGTGTGAATCAGGTGAATATATTTAAGTGATATTTTAAAATTTTGACTGTGTGCTGTTTTCTCCAGGGTAGGTCTTACTGAAAGCTTTGAGAAGCTGTATATATGATGTGGACTGTGAATTAGGGAAGTTATATTAATATAAAAAATCCCTGTCCATGTAAATGAGAAGCTGTGCTTTTCTTGAGAAACCGGTGTATTAACATAAATGATCATATTCCAATCTTAAGTAGACAACAGTAATTGATTTCATTTCAATTTCTGGCCCCCAGTCTCCATCTCAACAACAGAATAAGTGTGAATACGTTGCTGTATAACTAAAAGAAATATTAAAACAAGCTTTTTTCTCTCTTTCAGTTGTAACCTGTACAGATATAATTTCATGGGAAGTTCCCCTCTACAGGAATTTGGTTATTAATGATGTTGTCAAGAGAATTAAGAATGGTAATGTTGTCTTTTACATACCTTCGTTTGGCAATGTTAACTCTTATACTTATATGAAAGACCCTTCCTAAGAGCGCTCAGGGAAATCTGGCAGAGACTGATTTGCTAAATTGCGATAAGTTGGGCCTGAATATTCTTAATTGTTTCATTTGTACAGCTTCTTTCAAATGGCATATACTTCATATGTAAGCATTTTGCATTAGGTGAGCAACTGACATGGATCTCTCTTTACCCTTCATCAAGCATAATTTATGCTATGCAGGAAAATGGTGTGAGTTTTACAGAAATCTTTCTTTTATGATTGTATTATATTATCATTGATACATTCAGCCAATGATACTTGACGATGCGGTTATTACAGAATTCAGCTAATCGACAGTCTCATTTTGAATTATTCACATTAATCAACATGTCAGGCACGTGGTGAACTCAATATTGTTTACTGATGGGGAACTTCAAACAACTTTTTTCTGCCCAGAAAACAGGGGGGGGGGAGGAGGGGTTGTCCATGCAACAAATAAGAGAAAAAATGCCCTGAAGGGAAGAACGAGGCATGTGCACATATTTTTCAGCGAATTCCCAACAAAAACACGCATTAAGAAAATTGTATTTTTTAGTTCCAAAAGTCATCAAATCACCCACTCTTTCATCCGGAATATTCCCCAATTATGCAAGATGTCAGTAGAATGTTTCAAACGTTTATTGAAACAATTCATTTTCCCAGAGCTGTTTATTTTTAATGATTGCATCATTTCCGAGTTCAACATTTCAAGATGGATAATTCTAAATCAAATATTTAGTTCAGTGATACCAACAACACCGACTAGATAGGTTTATCCAGAAATAACCTTTCTCATTTTACCCGCATTAAATAATGGCATTGTTTTATTCAACTAATGAATAATTGGTTATAAAATAACTCTGGCCCAGATGTGGGCTGTACTTAACTTTTCTAGTCTTTTCTGTTCTTCCAGTAAAGCCATTGTGTGATGATAAAGCGTTTATACAAGGGCAGTGCACTTAATACCAGTATTCTAGCTAAAGGCCATCGTTCAGTCTGATATGTAGCTCAGCCTGATATCGAACAAACAATAGGCCATAAATTATGCTGAAGCCAATGATGATTGCAACTCTCTCTCTCTCTCTCTCTCTTTCATTTCAGATGCTGCAATCGGTACACAGACGTCACAGTATACATCATACCCATCACAACAGAAACAGAAGACCAGTCATTGATGGCTCCAACAATATGGACAGTAAGTGGCAGTCTATAGTTGCTTGAAGACTCAACAAGCCACCAGAAGACCCACAAGACAGGTAACAAAACCTTAACAAACACTCATTTGTTTTTTAACCAATATGTTTTTTTTCTTTTGCAGAATGTTCTTATGCTGCAGAATCCTCAGTTGGAGAATAAAAAATTCCTATAACACAGTAATATCAGTACAGATGTACTTTAGAAATTGGTAATTTAACCCCAAAATGAGAAAAGTTTTCAAGCATTCATCTGTGTGAATCAGGTGAATATATTTAAGTGATATTTTAAAATTTTGACTGTGTGCTGTTTTCTCCAGGATAGGTCTTACTGAAAGCTTTGAGAAGCTGTATATATGATGTGGACTGTGAATTAGGGAAGTTATGTTAATATAAAATATCCCTGTCCATGTAAATGAGAAGCTGTGCTTTTCTTGAGAAACCGGTGTATTAACATAAATGATCAAATTCCAATCTTAAGTAGACAACAGTAATTGATTTCATTTCAATTTCTGGCCCCCAGTCTCCATCTCAACAACAGAATAAGTGTGAATACGTTGCTGTATAACTAAAAGAAATATTAAAACAAGCTTTTTTCTCTCTTTCAGTTGTAACCTGTACAGATATAATTTCATGGGAAGTTCCCCTCTACAGGAATTTGGTTATTAATGATGTTGTCAAGAGAATTAAGAATGGTAATGTTGTCTTTTACATACCTTCGTTTGGCAATGTTAACTCTTATACTTATATGAAAGACCCTTCCTAAGAGCGCTCAGGGAAATCTGGCAGAGACTGATTTGCTAAATTGCGATAAGTTGGGCCTGAATATTCTTAATTGTTTCATTTGTACAGCTTCTTTCAAATGGCATATACTTCATATGTAAGCATTTTGCATTAGGTGAGCAACTGACATGGATCTCTCTTTACCCTTCATCAAGCATAATTTATGCTATGCAGGAAAATGGTGTGAGTTTTACAGAAATCTTTCTTTTATGATTGTATTATATTATCATTGATACATTCAGCCAATGATACTTGACGATGCGGTTATTACAGAATTCAGCTAATCGACAGTCTCATTTTGAATTATTCACATTAATCAACATGTCAGGCACGTGGTGAACTCAATATTGTTTACTGATGGGGAACTTCAAACAACTTTTTTCTGCCCAGAAAACAGGGGGGGGGGGGGAGGAGGGGTTGTCCATGCAACAAATAAGAGAAAAAATGCCCTGAAGGGAAGAACGAGGCATGTGCACATATTTTTCAGCGAATTCCCAACAAAAACACCCAAGAAGAAAATTGTATTTTTTAGTTCCAAAAGTCATCAAATCACCCACTCTTTTATCCGGAATATTCCCCAATTATGCAAGATGTCAGTAGAATGTTTCAAACGTTTATTGAAACAATTCATTTTCCCAGAGCTGTTTATTTTTAATGATTGCATCATTTCCGAGTTCAACATTTCAAGATGGATAATTCTAAATCAAATATTTAGTTCAGTGATACCAACAACACCGACTAGATAGGTTTATCCAGAAATAACCTTTCTCATTTTACCCGCATTAAATAATGGCATTGTTTTATTCAACTAATGAATAATTGGTTATAAAATAACTCTGGCCCAGATGTGGGCTGTACTTAACTTTTCTAGTCTTTTCTGTTCTTCCAGTAAAGCCATTGTGTGATGATAAAGCGTTTATACAAGGGCAGTGCACTTAATACCAGTATTCTAGCTAAAGGCCATCGTTCAGTCTGATATGTAGCTCAGCCTGATATCGAACAAACAATAGGCCATAAATTATGCTGAAGCCAATGATGATTGCAACTCTCTCTCTCTCTCTCTCTCTTTCATTTCAGATGCTGCAATCGGTACACAGACGTCACAGTATACATCATACCCATCACAACAGAAACAGAAGACCAGTCATTGATGGCTCCAACAATATGGACAGTAAGTGGCAGTCTATAGTTGCTTGAAGACTCAACAAGCCACCAGAAGACCCACAAGACAGGTAACAAAACCTTAACAAACACTCATTTGTTTTTTAACCAATATGTTTTTTTTCTTTTGCAGAATGTTCTTATGCTGCAGAATCCTCAGTTGGAGAATAAAAAATTCCTATAACACAGTAATATCAGTACAGATGTACTTTAGAAATTGGTAATTTAACCCCAAAATGAGAAAAGTTTTCAAGCATTCATCTGTGTGAATCAGGTGAATATATTTAAGTGATATTTTAAAATTTTGACTGTGTGCTGTTTTCTCCAGGATAGGTCTTACTGAAAGCTTTGAGAAGCTGTATATATGATGTGGACTGTGAATTAGGGAAGTTATGTTAATATAAAATATCCCTGGCCATGTAAATGAGAAGCTGTGCTTTTCTTGAGAAACCGGTGTATTAACATAAATGATCATATTCACATCCTAAGTAGACAACAGTAATTGATTTCACTTCAATTTCTGGCCCCCATTCTACATCTCAACAACAGAATAAGTGTGAATACGTTGCTGTATAACTAAAAGAAATATTAAAACAAGCTTTTTTTCTCTCTTTCAGTGGTACCCTGTACAGATATAATTTCATGGGAAGTTCCCCTCTACAGGAATTTGTTTATTAATGATGTTGTCCAGAGAATTAAGAATGGTAATGTTGTCTTTTACATACCTTCGTTTGGCAATGTTACCTCTTATACTTATATGAAAGACCCTTCCTAAGAGCGCTCAGGGAAATCTGGCAGAGACTGATTTGCTAAATTGAGATAAGTTGGGCCTAAATATTCTTAATTGTTTCATTTGTACAGCTTCTTTCAAATGGCATATACTTCATATGTAAGCATTTTGCATTAGGTGAGAAACTGACATGGATCTCTCCTTAACCTTCATCAAGCATAATTTATGCTATGCAGGAAAATGGTTTGAGTTTTACAGAAATCTTTCTTTTATGATTGTATTATATTATCATTGATATATTCAGCCAATGTTACTTGACGATACGGTTATTACAGCATTCAGATAATCGACAGTGTCATTTTGAATTAATCACATTAATCAACATGTCAGGCATGTGGTGAACTCAATATTGTTTACTGATGGGGAAGTTCAAACAATTTTTTTCTGCCCAGAAAACAGGGGGGAAGGAGGGTGTTCAAGAAAGAAATAAGTGAAAAAATGCCCTGAAGGGAAGAACGAGGCATGTGCACATATTTTTCAGCGAACTCCCAACAAAAACACGCAAGAAGAAAATTGTATTTTTTAGTTCCAAAAGTCATCAAATCACCCACTCTTTTATCCGGAATATTCACCAATTATGCAAAATGTCAGTAGAATGTTTCAAACGTTTATTGAAACAATTCATTTCCCCAGAGCTGTTTATTTTTAATGATTGCATCATTTCCGAGTGCAACATTTCAAGATGGGTAATTCTAAATCAAATATTTAGTTCAGTGATACCAACCACACCGACTAGATAGGTTTATCCAGAAATAACCTTTCTCATTTTACCCGCATTAAATAATGGCATTGTTTTATTCAACTAATGAATAATTGGTTATAAAATAACTCTGGCCCAGATGTGGGCTGTACTTAACTTTTCTAGTCTTTTCTGTTCTTCCAGTAAAGCCATTGTGTGATGATAAAGCGTTTATACAAAGGCTGTACACTTAATACCAGTACTCTAGCTAAACGCCATCGTTCAGTCTTATATGTAGCTCAGCCTGATATCGAACAAACAATAGGCCATAAATTATGCTGAAGCCAATGATGATTGCAACTCTCTCTCTCTCTTTCATTTCAGATGCTGCAATCGATACACACACGTCACAGTATACATCATACCCATCGCAACAGGAACAGAAGACCAGTCATTGATGGCTCCAACAATATGGACAGTAAGTGGCAGTCTATAGTTGCTTGAAGACTCAACTAGACACCAGAAGACCCACAAGACAGGTAACAAAACCTTAAACACTCATTTGTTTTTCACCAATATGTTTTTTTTCTTTTTCAGAATGTTCTTATGCTGCAGAATCCTCAGTTGGAGAATAAAAAATTCCTATAACACAGTAATATCAGTACAGATGTACTTTGGAAATTGGAAATTTAACCCTAAAATGAGAAAAGTTTTCAAGCATTCATCTGTGTGAATCAGGTGAATATATTTAAGTGATATTTTAAAATTTTGACTGTGTGCTGTTTTCTCCAGGGTAGGTCTTACTGAAAGCTTTGAGAAGCTGTATATATGATGTGGACTGTAAATTAGGGAAGTTATATTAATATAAAATATCCCTGTCCATGTAAATGAGAAGCTGTGCTTTTCTTGAGAAACCGGTGTATTAACATAAATGATCATATTCCCATCTTAAGTAGACAACAGTAATTGATTTAATTTCAATTTCTGGCCCCCAGTCTCCATCTCAACAACAGAATAAGTGTGAATACGTTGCTGTATAACTAAAAGAAATATTAAAACAAGCTTTTTTCTCTCTTCCAGTGGTACCCTGTACAGATATAATTTCATGGGAAGTTCCCCTCTACAGGAATTTGTTTATTAATGATGTTGTCAAGAGAATTAAGAATGGTAATGTTGTCTTTTACATACCTTCGTTTGGCAATGCTAACTCTTATACTTATATGAAAGACCCTTCCTAAGAGCGCTCAGGGAAATCTGGCAGAGACTGATTTGCTAAATTGAGATAAGTTGGGCCTGAATATTCGTAATTGTTTCATTTGTACAGCTTCTTTCAAATGGCATATACTTCATATGTAAGCATTTTGCATTAGGTGAGGAACTGACATGGATCTCTCCTTACCCTTCATCAAGCATAATTTATGCTATGCAGGAAAATGGTGTGAGTTTTACAGAAATCTTTCTTTTATGATTGTATTATATTATCATTGATATATTCAGCCAATGATACTTGACGATACGGTTATTACAGCATTCAGCTAATCGACAGTGTCATTTTGAATTATTCACATTAATCAACATGTCAGGCATGTGGTGAACTCAATATTGTTTACTGATGGGGAACTTCAAACAACTCTTTTCTGCCCAGAAAACAGGGGGGGGGGGGGAGGAGGGGGTGTTCATGCAACAAATAAGAGAAAAAATGCCCTGAAGGGAAGAACGAGGCATGTGCACATATTTTTCAGCGAATTCCCAACAAAAACACGCAAGAAGAAAATTGTATTTTTTAGTTCCAAAAGTCATCAAATCACCCACTCTTTTATCCGGAATATTCCCCAATTATGCAAGATGTCAGTAGAATGTTTCAAACGTTTATTGAAACAATTCATTTCCCCAGAGCTGTTTATTTTTAATGATGGCATCATTTCCGAGTGCAACATTTCAAGATGGGTAATTCTAAATCAAATATTTAGTTCAGTGATACCAACCACACCGACTAGATAGGTTTATCCAGAAATAACCTTTCTCATTTTACCCGCATTAAATAATGGCATTGTTTTATTCAACTAATGAATAATTGGTTATAAAATAACTCTGGCCCAGATGTGGGCTGTACTTAACTTTTCTAGTCTTTTCTGTTCTTCCAGTAAAGCCATTGTGTGATGATAAAGCGTTTATACAAGGGCAGTGCACTTAATACCAGTATTCTAGCTAAAGGCCATCGTTCAGTCTTATATGTAGCTCAGCCTGATATCGAACAAACAATAGGCCATAAATTATGCTGAAGCCAATGATGATTGCAACTCTCTCTCTCTCTCTCTCTCTCTCTCTCTCTCTATTTCATTTCAGATGCTGCAATCGGTACACAGACGTCGCAGTATACATCATACCCATCACAACAGAAACAGAAGACCAGTCATTGATGGCTCCAACAATATGGACAGTAAGTGGCAGTCTATAGTTGCTTGAAGACTCAACAAGCCACCAGAAGACCCACAAGACAGGTAAGAAAACCTTAACAAACACTCATTTGTTTTTTAACCAATATGTTTTTTTTCTTTTGCAGAATGTTCTTATGCTGCAGAATCCTCCGTTGGAGAATAAAAAATTCCTATAACACAGTAATATCAGTACAGATGTACTTTGGAAATTTGTAATTTAACCCCAAAATGAGAAAAGTTTTCAAGCATTCATCTGTGTGAATCAGGTGAATATATTTAAGTGATATTTTAAAATTTTGACTGTGTGCTGTTTTCTCCAGGATAGGTCTTACTGAAAGCTTTGAGAAGCTGTATATATGATGTGGACTGTGAATTAGGGAAGTTATGTTAATATAAAATATCCCTGGCCATGTAAATGAGAAGCTGTGCTTTTCTTGAGAAACCGGTGTATTAACATAAATGATCATATTCACATCTTAAGTAGACAACAGTAATTGATTTCATTTCAATTTCTGGCCCCCATTCTCCATCTCAACAACAGAATAAGTGTGAATACGTTGCTGTATAACTAAAAGAAATATTAAAACAAGCTTTTTTTCTCTCTTTCAGTGGTACCCTGTACAGATATAATTTCATGGGAAGTTCCCCTCTACAGGAATTTGTTTATTAATGATGTTGTCAAGAGAATTAAGAATGGTAATGTTGTCTTTTACATACCTTCGTTTGGCAATGTTAACTCTTATACTTATATGAAAGACCCTTCCTAAGAGCGCTCAGGGAAATCTGGCAGAGACTGATTTGCTAAATTGAGATAAGTTGGGCCTAAATATTCTTAATTGTTTCATTTGTACAGCTTCTTTCAAATGGCATATACTTCATATGTAAGCATTTTGCATTAGGTGAGAAACTGACATGGATCTCTCCTTAACCTTCATCAAGCATAATTTATGCTATGCAGGAAAATGGTGTGAGTTTTACAGAAATCTTTCTTTTATGATTGTATTATATTATCATTGATATATTCAGCCAATGTTACTTGACGATACGGTTATTACAGCATTCAGATAATCGACAGTGTCATTTTGAATTATTCACATTAATCAACATGTCAGGCATGTGGTGAACTCAATATTGTTTACTGATGGGGAAGTTCAAACAATTTTTTTCTGCCCAGAAAACAGGGGGGAAGGAGGGTGTTCAAGCAAGAAATAAGAGAAACAATGCCCTGAAGGGAAGAACGAGGCATGTGCACATATTTTTCAGCGAATTCCCAACAAAAACACGCAAGAAGAAAATTGTATTTTTTAGTTCCAAAAGTCATCAAATCACCCACTCTTTTATCCGGAATATTCACCAATTATGCAAAATGTCAGTAGAATGTTTCAAACGTTTATTGAAACAATTCATTTCCCCAGAGCTGTTTATTTTTAATGATTGCATCATTTCCGAGTGCAACATGTCAAGATGGGTAATTCTAAATCAAATATTTAGTTCAGTGATACCAATAACACCGACTAGATAGGTTTATCCAGAAATAACCTTTCTCATTTTACCCGCATTAAATAATGGCATTGTTTTATTCAACTAATGAATAATTTGTTATAAAATAACTCTGGCCCAGAGGTGGGGTGTACTTAACTTTTCTAGTCTTTTCTGTTCTTCTAGTAAAGCCATTGTGTGATGATAAAACGTTTATAGAAAGGCTGTACACTTAATACCAGTATTCTAGCTAAACGCCATCGTTCAGTCTTATATGTAGCTCAGCCTGATATCGAACAAACAATAGGCCATAAATTATGCTGAAGCCAATGATGATTGCAACTCTCTCTCTCTCTTTCATTTCAGATGCTGCAATCGATACACACACGTCACAGTATACATCATACCCATCGCAACAGGAACAGAAGACCAGTCATTGATGGCTCCTACAATATGGACAGTAAGTGGCAGTCTATAGTTGCTTGAAGACTCAACTAGCCACCAGAAGACCCACAAGACAGGTAACAAAACCTTAACAAACACTCATTTGTTTTTCAACAATATGTTTTTTTTCTTTTTCAGAATGTTCTTATGCTGCAGAATCCTCAGTTGGAGAATAAAAAAGTCCTATAACACAGTAATATCAGTACAGATGTACTTTGGAAATTGGAAATTTAACCCTAAAATGAGAAAAGTTTTCAAGCATTCATCTGTGTGAATCAGGTGAATATATTTAAGTGATATTTTACAATTTTGACTGTGTGCTGTTTTCTCCAGGGTAGGTCTTACTGAAAGCTTTGAGAAGCTGTACATATGATGTGGACTGTAAATTAGGGAAGTTATATTAATATAAAATATCCCTGTCCATGTAAATGAGAAGCTGTGCTTTTCTTGAGAAACCGGTGTATTAACATAAATGATCATATTCCCATCTTAAATAGACAACAGTAATTGATTTAATTTCAATTTTTGGCCCCCAGTCTCCATCTCAACAACAGAATAAATGTGAATACGTTGCTGTATAACTAAAAGAAATATTAAAACAAGCTTTTTTCTCTCTTCCAGTGGTACCCTGTACAGATATAATTTCATGGGAAGTTCCCCTCCACAGGAATTTGTTTATTAATGATGTTGTCAAGAGAATTAAGAATGGTAATGTTGTCTTTTACATACCTTCGTTTGGCAATGCTAACTCTTATACTTATATGAAAGACCCTTCCTAAGAGCGCTCAGGGAAATCTGGCAGAGACTGATTTGCTAAATTGAGATAAGTTGGGCCTGAATATACTTAATTGTTTCATTTGTACAGCTTCTTTCAATTGGCATATACTTCATATGTAAGCATTTTGCATTAGGTGAGGAACTGACATGGATCTCTCCTTACCCTTCATCAAGCATAATTTATGCTATGCAGGAAAATGGTGTGAGTTTTACAGAAATCTTTCTTTTATGATTGTATTATATTATCATTGATACATTCAGCCAATGATACTTGACGATACGGTTATTACAGCATTCAGCTAATCGGCAGTGTCATTTTGAATTATTTACATTAATCAACATGTCAGGCACGTGGTGAACTCAATATTGTTTACTGATGGGGAACTTCAAACAACTTTTTTCTGCCCAGAAAACAGGGGGGGGGGGGGGAGGAGGGGGTGTTCATGCAACAAATAAGAGAAAAAATGCCCTGAAGGGAAGAACGAGGCATGTGCACATATTTTTCAGCGAATTCCCAACAAAAACACGCAAGAAGAAAATTGTATTTTTTAGTTCCAAAAGTCATTAAATCACCCACTCTTTTATCCGGAATATTCCCCAATTATGCAAGATGTCAGTAGAATGTTTCAAACGTTTATTGAAACAATTCATTTCCCCAGAGCTGTTTATTTTTAATGATTGCATCATTTCCTAGTGCAACATTTCAAGATGGGTAATTCTAAATCAAATATTTAGTTCAGTGATACCAACAACACCGACTAGATTTATCCAGAAATAACGTTTCTCATTTCACCCGCATTAAATAATGGCATTGTTTTATTCAACTAATGAATAATTGGTTATAAAATAACTCTGGCCCAGATGTGGGCTGTACTTAACTTTTCTAGTCTTTTCTGTTCTTCCAGTAAAGCCATTGTGTGATGATAAAGCGTTTATACAAGGGAAGTGCACTTAATACCAGTATTCTAGCTAAAGGCCATCGTTCAGTCTTATATGTAGCTCAGCCTGATATCGAACAAACAATAGGCCATAAATTATGCTGAAGCCAATGATGATTGCAACTCTCTCTCTCTCTCTCTATTTCATTTCAGATGCTGCAATCGGTACACAGACGTCGCAGTATACATCATACCCATCACAACAGAAACAGAAGACCAGTCATTGATGGCTCCAACAATATGGACAGTAAGTGGCAGTCTATAGTTGCTTGAAGACTCAACAAGCCACCAGAAGACCCACAAGACAGGTAAGAAAACCTTAACAAACACTCATTTGTTTTTTAACCAATATGTTTTTTTTCTTTTGCAGAATGTTCTTATGCTGCAGAATCCTCCGTTGGAGAATAAAAAATTCCTATAACACAGTAATATCAGTACAGATGTACTTTGGAAATTTGTAATTTAACCCCAAAATGAGAAAAGTTTTCAAGCATTCATCTGTGTGAATCAGGTGAATATATTTAAGTGATATTTTAAAATTTTGACTGTGTGCTGTTTTCTCCAGGATAGGTCTTACTGAAAGCTTTGAGAAGCTGTATATATGATGTGGACTGTGAATTAGGGAGGTTATGTTAATATAAAATATCCCTGGCTATGTAAATGAGAAGCTGTGCTTTTCTTGAGAAACCGGTGTATTAACATAAATGATCATATTCACATCTTAAGTAGACAACAGTAATTGATTTCATTTCAATTTCTGGCCCCCATTCTCCATCTCAACAACAGAATAAGTGTGAATACGTTGCTGTATAACTAAAAGAAATATTAAAACAAGCTTTTTTTCTCTCTTTCAGTGGTACCCTGTACAGATATAATTTCATGGGAAGTTCCCCTCTACAGGAATTTGTTTATTAATGATGTTGTCAAGAGAATTAAGAATGGTAATGTTGTCTTTTACATACCTTCGTTTGGCAATGTTAACTCTTATACTTATATCAAAGACCCTTCCTAAGAGCGCTCAGGGAAATCTGGCAGAGACTGATTTGCTAAATTGAGATAAGTTGGGCCTAAATATTCTTAATTGTTTCATTTGTACAGCTTCTTTCAAATGGCATATACTTCATATGTAAGCATTTTGCATTAGGTGAGAAACTGACATGGATCTCTCCTTAACCTTCATCAAGCATAATTTATGCTATGCAGGAAAATGGTGTGAGTTTTACAGAAATCTTTCTTTTATGATTGTATTATATTATCATTGATATATTCAGCCAATGTTACTTGACGATACGGTTATTACAGCATTCAGATAATCGACAGTGTCATTTTGAATTATTCACATTAATCAACATGTCAGGCATGTGGTGAACTCAATATTGTTTACTGATGGGGAAGTTCAAACAATTTTTTTCTGCCCAGAAAACAGGGGGGAAGGAGGGTGTTCAAGCAAGAAATAAGAGAAACAATGCCCTGAAGGGAAGAACGAGGCATGTGCACATATTTTTCAGCGAATTCCCAACAAAAACACGCATTAAGAAAATTGTATTTTTTAGTTCCAAAAGTCATCAAATCACCCACTCTTTTATCCGGAATATTCACCAATTATGCAAAATGTCAGTAGAATGTTTCAAACGTTTATTGAAACAATTCATTTCCCCGGTGCTGTTTATTTTTAATGATTGCATCATTTCCGAGTGCAACATGTCAAGATGGGTAATTCTAAATCAAATATTTAGTTCAGTGATACCAATAACACCGACTAGATAGGTTTATCCAGAAATAACCTTTCTCATTTTACCCGCATTAAATAATGGCATTGTTTTATTCAACTAATGAATAATTTGTTATAAAATAACTCTGGCCCAGAGGTGGGGTGTACTTAACTTTTCTAGTCTTTTCTGTTCTTCTAGTAAAGCCATTGTGTGATGATAAAACGTTTATAGAAAGGCTGTACACTTAATACCAGTATTCTAGCTAAACGCCATCGTTCAGTCTTATATGTAGCTCAGCCTGATATCGAACAAACAATAGGCCATAAATTATGCTGAAGCCAATGATGATTGCAACTCTCTCTCTCTCTTTCATTTCAGATGCTGCAATCGATACACACACGTCACAGTATACATCATACCCATCGCAACAGGAACAGAAGACCAGTCATTGATGGCTCCAACAATATGGACAGTAAGTGGCAGTCTATAGTTGCTTGAAGACTCAACTAGCCACCAGAAGACCCACAAGACAGGTAACAAAACCTTAACAAACACTCATTTGTTTTTCAACAATATGTTTTTTTTCTTTTTCAGAATGTTCTTATGCTGCAGAATCCTCAGTTGGAGAATAAAAAAGTCCTATAACACAGTAATATCAGTACAGATGTACTTTGGAAATTGGAAATTTAACCCTAAAATGAGAAAAGTTTTCAAGCATTCATCTGTGTGAATCAGGTGAATATATTTAAGTGATATTTTACAATTTTGACTGTGTGCTGTTTTCTCCAGGGTAGGTCTTACTGAAAGCTTTGAGAAGCTGTACATATGATGTGGACTGTAAATTAGGGAAGTTATATTAATATAAAATATCCCTGTCCATGTAAATGAGAAGCTGTGCTTTTCTTGAGAAACCGGTGTATTAACATAAATGATCATATTCCCATCTTAAATAGACAACAGTAATTGATTTAATTTCAATTTTTGGCCCCCAGTCTCCATCTCAACAACAGAATAAATGTGAATACGTTGCTGTATAACTAAAAGAAATATTAAAACAAGCTTTTTTCTCTCTTCCAGTGGTACCCTGTACAGATATAATTTCATGGGAAGTTCCCCTCCACAGGAATTTGTTTATTAATGATGTTGTCAAGAGAATTAAGAATGGTAATGTTGTCTTTTACATACCTTCGTTTGGCAATGCTAACTCTTATACTTATATGAAAGACCCTTCCTAAGAGCGCTCAGGGAAATCTGGCAGAGACTGATTTGCTAAATTGAGATAAGTTGGGCCTGAATATACTTAATTGTTTCATTTGTACAGCTTCTTTCAATTGGCATATACTTCATATGTAAGCATTTTGCATTAGGTGAGGAACTGACATGGATCTCTCCTTACCCTTCATCAAGCATAATTTATGCTATGCAGGAAAATGGTGTGAGTTTTACAGAAATCTTTCTTTTATGATTGTATTATATTATCATTGATACATTCAGCCAATGATACTTGACGATACGGTTATTACAGCATTCAGCTAATCGGCAGTGTCATTTTGAATTATTTACATTAATCAACATGTCAGGCACGTGGTGAACTCAATATTGTTTACTGATGGGGAACTTCAAACAACTTTTTTCTGCCCAGAAAACAGGGGGGGGGGGGAGGAGGGGGTGTTCATGCAACAAATAAGAGAAAAAATGCCCTGAAGGGAAGAACGAGGCATGTGCACATATTTTTCAGCGAATTCCCAACAAAAACACGCAAGAAGAAAATTGTATTTTTTAGTTCCAAAAGTCATTAAATCACCCACTCTTTTATCCGGAATATTCCCCAATTATGCAAGATGTCAGTAGAATGTTTCAAACGTTTATTGAAACAATTCATTTCCCCAGAGCTGTTTATTTTTAATGATTGCATCATTTCCTAGTGCAACATTTCAAGATGGGTAATTCTAAATCAAATATTTAGTTCAGTGATACCAACAACACCGACTAGATAGGTTTATCCAGAAATAACGTTTCTCATTTCACCCGCATTAAATAATGGCATTGTTTTATTCAACTAATGAATAATTGGTTATAAAATAACTCTGGCCCAGATGTGGGCTGTACTTAACTTTTCTAGTCTTTTCTGTTCTTCCAGTAAAGCCATTGTGTGATGATAAAGCGTTTATACAAGGGAAGTGCACTTAATACCAGTATTCTAGCTAAAGGCCATCGTTCAGTCTTATATGTAGCTCAGCCTGATATCGAACAAACAATAGGCCATAAATTATGCTGAAGCCAATGATGATTGCAACTCTCTCTCTCTCTCTCTATTTCATTTCAGATGCTGCAATCGGTACACAGACGTCGCAGTATACATCATACCCATCACAACAGAAACAGAAGACCAGTCATTGATGGCTCCAACAATATGGACAGTAAGTGGCAGTCTATAGTTGCTTGAAGACTCAACAAGCCACCAGAAGACCCACAAGACAGGTAAGAAAACCTTAACAAACACTCATTTGTTTTTTAACCAATATGTTTTTTTTCTTTTGCAGAATGTTCTTATGCTGCAGAATCCTCCGTTGGAGAATAAAAAATTCCTATAACACAGTAATATCAGTACAGATGTACTTTGGAAATTTGTAATTTAACCCCAAAATGAGAAAAGTTTTCAAGCATTCATCTGTGTGAATCAGGTGAATATATTTAAGTGATATTTTAAAATTTTGACTGTGTGCTGTTTTCTCCAGGATAGGTCTTACTGAAAGCTTTGAGAAGCTGTATATATGATGTGGACTGTGAATTAGGGAGGTTATGTTAATATAAAATATCCCTGGCTATGTAAATGAGAAGCTGTGCTTTTCTTGAGAAACCGGTGTATTAACATAAATGATCATATTCACATCTTAAGTAGACAACAGTAATTGATTTCATTTCAATTTCTGGCCCCCATTCTCCATCTCAACAACAGAATAAGTGTGAATACGTTGCTGTATAACTAAAAGAAATATTAAAACAAGCTTTTTTTCTCTCTTTCAGTGGTACCCTGTACAGATATAATTTCATGGGAAGTTCCCCTCTACAGGAATTTGTTTATTAATGATGTTGTCAAGAGAATTAAGAATGGTAATGTTGTCTTTTACATACCTTCGTTTGGCAATGTTAACTCTTATACTTATATCAAAGACCCTTCCTAAGAGCGCTCAGGGAAATCTGGCAGAGACTGATTTGCTAAATTGAGATAAGTTGGGCCTAAATATTCTTAATTGTTTCATTTGTACAGCTTCTTTCAAATGGCATATACTTCATATGTAAGCATTTTGCATTAGGTGAGAAACTGACATGGATCTCTCCTTAACCTTCATCAAGCATAATTTATGCTATGCAGGAAAATGGTGTGAGTTTTACAGAAATCTTTCTTTTATGATTGTATTATATTATCATTGATATATTCAGCCAATGTTACTTGACGATACGGTTATTACAGCATTCAGATAATCGACAGTGTCATTTTGAATTATTCACATTAATCAACATGTCAGGCATGTGGTGAACTCAATATTGTTTACTGATGGGGAAGTTCAAACAATTTTTTTCTGCCCAGAAAACAGGGGGGAAGGAGGGTGTTCAAGCAAGAAATAAGAGAAACAATGCCCTGAAGGGAAGAACGAGGCATGTGCACATATTTTTCAGCGAATTCCCAACAAAAACACGCATTAAGAAAATTGTATTTTTTAGTTCCAAAAGTCATCAAATCACCCACTCTTTTATCCGGAATATTCACCAATTATGCAAAATGTCAGTAGAATGTTTCAAACGTTTATTGAAACAATTCATTTCCCCGGTGCTGTTTATTTTTAATGATTGCATCATTTCCGAGTGCAACATGTCAAGATGGGTAATTCTAAATCAAATATTTAGTTCAGTGATACCAATAACACCGACTAGATAGGTTTATCCAGAAATAACCTTTCTCATTTTACCCGCATTAAATAATGGCATTGTTTTATTCAACTAATGAATAATTTGTTATAAAATAACTCTGGCCCAGAGGTGGGGTGTACTTAACTTTTCTAGTCTTTTCTGTTCTTCTAGTAAAGCCATTGTGTGATGATAAAACGTTTATAGAAAGGCTGTACACTTAATACCAGTATTCTAGCTAAACGCCATCGTTCAGTCTTATATGTAGCTCAGCCTGATATCGAACAAACAATAGGCCATAAATTATGCTGAAGCCAATGATGATTGCAACTCTCTCTCTCTCTTTCATTTCAGATGCTGCAATCGATACACACACGTCACAGTATACATCATACCCATCGCAACAAGAACAGAAGACCAGTCATTGATGGCTCCTACAATATGGACAGTAAGTGGCAGTCTATAGTTGCTTGAAGACTCAACTAGCCACCAGAAGACCCACAAGACAGGTAACAAAACCTTAACAAACACTCATTTGTTTTTCAACAATATGTTTTTTTTCTTTTTCAGAATGTTCTTATGCTGCAGAATCCTCAGTTGGAGAATAAAAAAATCCTATAACACAGTAATATCAGTACAGATGTACTTTGGAAATTGGAAATTTAACCCTAAAATGAGAAAAGTTTTCAAGCATTCATCTGTGTGAATCAGGTGAATATATTTAAGTGATATTTTAAAATTTTGACTGTGTGCTGTTTTCTCCAGGGTAGGTCTTACTGAAAGCTTTGAGAAGCTGTATATATGATGTGGACTGTAAATTAGGGAAGTTATATTAATATAAAATATCCCTGTCCATGTAAATGAGAAGCTGTGCTTTTCTTGAGAAACCGGTTTATTAACATAAATGATCATATTCCCATCTTAAATAGACAACAGTAATTGATTTAATTTCAATTTCTGGCCCCCAGTCTCCATCTCAACAACAGAATAAGTGTGAATACGTTGCTGTATAACTAAAAGAAATATTAAAACAAGCTTTTTTCTCTCTTCCAGTGGTACCCTGTACAGATATACTTTCATGGGAAGTTCCCCTCTACAGGAATTTGTTTATTAATGATGTTGTCAAGAGAATTAAGAATGGTAATGTTGTCTTTTACATACCTTCGTTTGGCAATGCGAACTCTTATACTTATATGAAAGACCCTTCCTAAGAGCGCTCAGGGAAATCTGGCAGAGACTGATTTGCTAAATTGAGATAAGTTGGGCCTGAATATTCTTAATTGTTTCATTTGTACAGCTTCTTTCAAATGGCATATACTTCATATGTAAGCATTTTGCATTAGGTGAGGAACTGACATGGATCTCTCCTTACCCTTCATCAAGCATAATTTATGCTATGCAGGAAAATGGTGTGAGTTTTACAGAAATCTTTCTTTTATGATTGTATTATATTATCATTGATACATTCAGCCAATGATACTTGACGATACGGTTATTACAGCATTCAGCTAATCGGCAGTGTCATTTTGAATTATTTACATTAATCAACATGTCAGGCACGTGGTGAACTCAATATTGTTTACTGATGGGGAACTTCAAACAACTTTTTTCTGCCCAGAAAACAGGGGGGGGGGGGGGGAGGAGGGGGTGTTCATGCAACAAATAAGAGAAAAAAAATGCCCTGAAGGGAAGAACGAGGCATGTGCACATATTTTTCAGCGAATTCCCAACAAAAACACGCAAGAAGAAAATTGTATTTTTTAGTTCCAAAAGTCATCAAATCACCCACTCTTTTATCCGGAATATTCCCCAATTATGCAAGATGTAAGTAGAATGTTTCAAACGTTTATTGAAACAATTCATTTCCCCAGAGCTGTTTATTTTTAATGATTGCATCATTTCCTAGTGCAACATTTCAAGATGGGTAATTCTAAATCAAATATTTAGTTCAGTGATACCAACAACACCGACTAGATAGGTTTATCCAGAAATAACGTTTCTCATTTCACCCGCATTAAATAATGGCATTGTTTTATTCAACTAATGAATAATTGGTTATAAAATAACTCTGGCCCAGATGTGGGCTGTACTTAACTTTTCTAGTCTTTTCTGTTCTTCCAGTAAAGCCATTGTGTGATGATAAAGCGTTTATACAAGGGAAGTGCACTTAATACCAGTATTCTAGCTAAAGGCCATCGTTCAGTCTTATATGTAGCTCAGCCTGATATCGAACAAACAATAGGCCATAAATTATGCTGAAGCCAATGATGATTGCAACTCTCTCTCTCTCTCTCTATTTCATTTCAGATGCTGCAATCGGTACACAGACGTCGCAGTATACATCATACCCATCACAACAGAAACAGAAGACCAGTCATTGATGGCTCCAACAATATGGACAGTAAGTGGCAGTCTATAGTTGCTTGAAGACTCAACAAGCCACCAGAAGACCCACAAGACAGGTAAGAAAACCTTAACAAACACTCATTTGTTTTTTAACCAATATGTTTTTTTTCTTTTGCAGAATGTTCTTATGCTGCAGAATCCTCCGTTGGAGAATAAAAAATTCCTATAACACAGTAATATCAGTACAGATGTACTTTGGAAATTGGAAATTTAACCCCAAAATGAGAAAAGTTTTCAAGCATTCATCTGTGTGAATCAGGTGAATATATTTAAGTGATATTTTAAAATTTTGACTGTGTGCTGTTTTCTCCAGGATAGGTCTTAGTGAAAGCTTTGAGAAGCTGTATATATGATGTGGACTGTGAATTAGGGAAGTTATATTAATATAAAATATCCCTGGCCATGTAAATGAGAAGCTGTGCTTTTCTTGAGAAACCGGTGTTTTAACATAAATGATCATATTCCCATCTTAAGTAGACAACAGTAATTGATTTCATTTCAATTTCTGGCCCCCATTCTCCATCTCAACAACAGAATAAGTGTGAATACGTTGCTGTATAACTAAAAGAAATATTAAAACAAGCTTTTTTCTCTCTTCCAGTGGTACCCTGTACAGATATACTTTCATGGGAAGTTCCCCTCTACAGGAATTTGTTTATTAATGATGTTGTCAAGAGAATTAAGAATGGTAATGTTGTCTTTTACATACCTTCGTTTGGCAATGCGAACTCTTATACTTATATGAAAGACCCTTCCTAAGAGCGCTCAGGGAAATCTGGCAGAGACTGATTTGCTAAATTGAGATAAGTTGGGCCTGAATATTCTTAATTGTTTCATTTGTACAGCTTCTTTCAAATGGCATATACTTCATATGTAAGCATTTTGCATTAGGTGAGGAACTGACATGGATCTCTCCTTACCCTTCATCAAGCATAATTTATGCTATGCAGGAAAATGGTGTGAGTTTTACAGAAATCTTTCTTTTATGATTGTATTATATTATCATTGATACATTCAGCCAATGATACTTGACGATACGGTTATTACAGCATTCAGCTAATCGGCAGTGTCATTTTGAATTATTTACATTAATCAACATGTCAGGCACGTGGTGAACTCAATATTGTTTACTGATGGGGAACTTCAAACAACTTTTTTCTGCCCAGAAAACAGGGGGGGGGGGGGGGAGGAGGGGGTGTTCATGCAACAAATAAGAGAAAAAAAATGCCCTGAAGGGAAGAACGAGGCATGTGCACATATTTTTCAGCGAATTCCCAACAAAAACACGCAAGAAGAAAATTGTATTTTTTAGTTCCAAAAGTCATCAAATCACCCACTCTTTTATCCGGAATATTCCCCAATTATGCAAGATGTCAGTAGAATGTTTCAAACGTTTATTGAAACAATTCATTTCCCCAGAGCTGTTTATTTTTAATGATTGCATCATTTCCTAGTGCAACATTTCAAGATGGGTAATTCTAAATCAAATATTTAGTTCAGTGATACCAACAACACCGACTAGATAGGTTTATCCAGAAATAACGTTTCTCATTTCACCCGCATTAAATAATGGCATTGTTTTATTCAACTAATGAATAATTGGTTATAAAATAACTCTGGCCCAGATGTGGGCTGTACTTAACTTTTCTAGTCTTTTCTGTTCTTCCAGTAAAGCCATTGTGTGATGATAAAGCGTTTATACAAGGGAAGTGCACTTAATACCAGTATTCTAGCTAAAGGCCATCGTTCAGTCTTATATGTAGCTCAGCCTGATATCGAACAAACAATAGGCCATAAATTATGCTGAAGCCAATGATGATTGCAACTCTCTCTCTCTCTCTCTATTTCATTTCAGATGCTGCAATCGGTACACAGACGTCGCAGTATACATCATACCCATCACAACAGAAACAGAAGACCAGTCATTGATGGCTCCAACAATATGGACAGTAAGTGGCAGTCTATAGTTGCTTGAAGACTCAACAAGCCACCAGAAGACCCACAAGACAGGTAAGAAAACCTTAACAAACACTCATTTGTTTTTTAACCAATATGTTTTTTTTCTTTTGCAGAATGTTCTTATGCTGCAGAATCCTCCGTTGGAGAATAAAAAATTCCTATAACACAGTAATATCAGTACAGATGTACTTTGGAAATTTGTAATTTAACCCCAAAATGAGAAAAGTTTTCAAGCATTCATCTGTGTGAATCAGGTGAATATATTTAAGTGATATTTTAAAATTTTGACTGTGTGCTGTTTTCTCCAGGATAGGTCTTACTGAAAGCTTTGAGAAGCTGTATATATGATGTGGACTGTGAATTAGGGAAGTTATGTTAATATAAAATATCCCTGGCCATGTAAATGAGAAGCTGTGCTTTTCTTGAGAAACCGGTGTATTAACATAAATGATCATATTCACATCTTAAGTAGACAACAGTAATTGATTTCATTTCAATTTCTGGCCCCCATTCTCCATCTCAACAACAGAATAAGTGTGAATACGTTGCTGTATAACTAAAAAAAATATTAAAACAAGCTTTTTTTCTCTCTTTCAGTGGTACCCTGTACAGATATAATTTCATGGGAAGTTCCCCTCTACAGGAATTTGTTTATTAATGATGTTGTCAAGAGAATTAAGAATGGTAATGTTGTCTTTTACATACCTTCGTTTGGCAATGTTAACTCTTATACTTATATGAAAGACCCTTCCTAAGAGCGCTCAGGGAAATCTGGCAGAGACTGATTTGCTAAATTGAGATAAGTTGGGCCTAAATATTCTTAATTGTTTCATTTGTACAGCTTCTTTCAAATGGCATATACTTCATATGTAAGCATTTTGCATTAGGTGAGAAACTGACATGGATCTCTCCTTAACCTTCATCAAGCATAATTTATGCTATGCAGGAAAATGGTGTGAGTTTTACAGAAATCTTTCTTTTATGATTGTATTATATTATCATTGATATATTCAGCCAATGTTACTTGACGATACGGTTATTACAGCATTCAGATAATCGACAGTGTCATTTTGAATTATTCACATTAATCAACATGTCAGGCATGTGGTGAACTCAATATTGTTTACTGATGGGGAAGTTCAAACAATTTTTTTCTGCCCAGAAAACAGGGGGGAAGGAGGGTGTTCAAGCAAGAAATAAGAGAAACAATGCCCTGAAGGGAAGAACGAGGCATGTGCACATATTTTTCAGCGAATTCCCAACAAAAACACGCATTAAGAAAATTGTATTTTTTAGTTCCAAAAGTCATCAAATCACCCACTCTTTTATCCGGAATATTCACCAATTATGCAAAATGTCAGTAGAATGTTTCAAACGTTTATTGAAACAATTCATTTCCCCGGTGCTGTTTATTTTTAATGATTGCATCATTTCCGAGTGCAACATGTCAAGATGGGTAATTCTAAATCAAATATTTAGTTCAGTGATACCAATAACACCGACTAGATAGGTTTATCCAGAAATAACCTTTCTCATTTTACCCGCATTAAATAATGGCATTGTTTTATTCAACTAATGAATAATTTGTTATAAAATAACTCTGGCCCAGAGGTGGGGTGTACTTAACTTTTCTAGTCTTTTCTGTTCTTCTAGTAAAGCCATTGTGTGATGATAAAACGTTTATAGAAAGGCTGTACACTTAATACCAGTATTCTAGCTAAACGCCATCGTTCAGTCTTATATGTAGCTCAGCCTGATATCGAACAAACAATAGGCCATAAATTATGCTGAAGCCAATGATGATTGCAACTCTCTCTCTCTCTTTCATTTCAGATGCTGCAATCGATACACACACGTCACAGTATACATCATACCCATCGCAACAAGAACAGAAGACCAGTCATTGATGGCTCCTACAATATGGACAGTAAGTGGCAGTCTATAGTTGCTTGAAGACTCAACTAGCCACCAGAAGACCCACAAGACAGGTAACAAAACCTTAACAAACACTCATTTGTTTTTCAACAATATGTTTTTTTTCTTTTTCAGAATGTTCTTATGCTGCAGAATCCTCAGTTGGAGAATAAAAAAATCCTATAACACAGTAATATCAGTACAGATGTACTTTGGAAATTGGAAATTTAACCCTAAAATGAGAAAAGATTTCAAGCATTCATCTGTGTGAATCAGGTGAATATATTTAAGTGATATTTTAAAATTTTGACTGTGTGCTGTTTTCTCCAGGGTAGGTCTTACTGAAAGCTTTGAGAAGCTGTATATATGATGTGGACTGTAAATTAGGGAAGTTATATTAATATAAAATATCCCTGTCCATGTAAATGAGAAGCTGTGCTTTTCTTGAGAAACCGGTTTATTAACATAAATGATCATATTCCCATCTTAAATAGACAACAGTAATTGATTTAATTTCAATTTCTGGCCCCCAGTCTCCATCTCAACAACAGAATAAGTGTGAATACGTTGCTGTATAACTAAAAGAAATATTAAAACAAGCTTTTTTCTCTCTTCCAGTGGTACCCTGTACAGATATACTTTCATGGGAAGTTCCCCTCTACAGGAATTTGTTTATTAATGATGTTGTCAAGAGAATTAAGAATGGTAATGTTGTCTTTTACATACCTTCGTTTGGCAATGCTAACTCTTATACTTATATGAAAGACCCTTCCTAAGAGCGCTCAGGGAAATCTGGCAGAGACTGATTTGCTAAATTGAGATAAGTTGGGCCTGAATATTCTTAATTGTTTCATTTGTACAGCTTCTTTCAAATGGCATATACTTCATATGTAAGCATTTTGCATTAGGTGAGGAACTGACATGGATCTCTCCTTACCCTTCATCAAGCATAATTTATGCTATGCAGGAAAATGGTGTGAGTTTTACAGAAATCTTTCTTTTATGATTGTATTATATTATCATTGATACATTCAGCCAATGATACTTGACGATACGGTTATTACAGCATTCAGCTAATCGGCAGTGTCATTTTGAATTATTTACATTAATCAACATGTCAGGCACGTGGTGAACTCAATATTGTTTACTGATGGGGAACTTCAAACAACTTTTTTCTGCCCAGAAAACAGGGGGGGGGGGGGGAGGGGGTGTTCATGCAACAAATAAGAGAAAAAAAATGCCCTGAAGGGAAGAACGAGGCATGTGCACATATTTTTCAGCGAATTCCCAACAAAAACACGCAAGAAGAAAATTGTATTTTTTAGTTCCAAAAGTCATCAAATCACCCACTCTTTTATCCGGAATATTCCCCAATTATGCAAGATGTCAGTAGAATGTTTCAAACGTTTATTGAAACAATTCATTTCCCCAGAGCTGTTTATTTTTAATGATTGCATCATTTCCTAGTGCAACATTTCAAGATTTGTAATTCTAAATCAAATATTTAGTTCAGTGATACCAACAACACCGACTAGATAGGTTTATCCAGAAATAACGTTTCTCATTTCACCCGCATTAAATAATGGCATTGTTTTATTCAACTAATGAATAATTGGTTATAAAATAACTCTGGCCCAGATGTGGGCTGTACTTAACTTTTCTAGTCTTTTCTGTTCTTCCAGTAAAGCCATTGTGTGATGATAAAGCGTTTATACAAGGGAAGGGCACTTAATACCAGTATTCTAGCTAAAGGCCATCGTTCAGTCTTATATGTAGCTCAGCCTGATATCGAACAAACAATAGGCCATAAATTATGCTGAAGCCAATGATGATTGCAACTCTCTCTCTCTCTCTCTATTTCATTTCAGATGCTGCAATCGGTACACAGACGTCGCAGTATACATCATACCCATCACAACAGAAACAGAAGACCAGTCATTGATGGCTCCAACAATATGGACAGTAAGTGGCAGTCTATAGTTGCTTGAAGACTCAACAAGCCACCAGAAGACCCACAAGACAGGTAAGAAAACCTTAACAAACACTCATTTGTTTTTTAACCAATATGTTTTTTTTCTTTTGCAGAATGTTCTTATGCTGCAGAATCCTCCGTTGGAGAATAAAAAATTCCTATAACACAGTAATATCAGTACAGATGTACTTTGGAAATTTGTAATTTAACCCCAAAATGAGAAAAGTTTTCAAGCATTCATCTGTGTGAATCAGGTGAATATATTTAAGTGATATTTTAAAATTTTGACTGTGTGCTGTTTTCTCCAGGATAGGTCTTACTGAAAGCTTTGAGAAGCTGTATATATGATGTGGACTGTGAATTAGGGAAGTTATGTTAATATAAAATATCCCTGGCCATGTAAATGAGAAGCTGTGCTTTTCTTGAGAAACCGGTGTATTAACATAAATGATCATATTCACATCTTAAGTAGACAACAGTAATTGATTTCATTTCAATTTCTGGCCCCCATTCTCCATCTCAACAACAGAATAAGTGTGAATACGTTGCTGTATAACTAAAAGAAATATTAAAACAAGCTTTTTTTCTCTCTTTCAGTGGTACCCTGTACAGATATAATTTCATGGGAAGTTCCCCTCTACAGGAATTTGTTTATTAATGATGTTGTCAAGAGAATTAAGAATGGTAATGTTGTCTTTTACATACCTTCGTTTGGCAATGTTAACTCTTATACTTATATGAAAGACCCTTCCTAAGAGCGCTCAGGGAAATCTGGCAGAGACTGATTTGCTAAATTGAGATAAGTTGGGCCTAAATATTCTTAATTGTTTCATTTGTACAGCTTCTTTCAAATGGCATATACTTCATATGTAAGCATTTTGCATTAGGTGAGAAACTGACATGGATCTCTCCTTAACCTTCATCAAGCATAATTTATACTATGCAGGAAAATGGTGTGAGTTTTACAGAAATCTTTCTTTTATGATTGTATTATATTATGGATACGGTTATTACAGCATTCAGATAATCGACAGTGTCATTTTGAATTATTCACATTAATCAACATGTCAGGCATGTGGTGAACTCAATATTGTTTACTGATGGGGAAGTTCAAACAATTTTTTTCTGCCCAGAAAACAGGGGGGAAGGAGGGTGTTCAAAGCAAGAAATAAGAGAAACAATGCCCTGAAGGGAAGAACGAGGCATGTGCACATATTTTTCAGCGAATTCCCAACAAAAACACGCAAGAAGAAATTGTATTTTTAGTTCCAAAAGTCATCAAATCACCCACTCTTTTATCCGGAATATTCACCAAATTATGCAAAATGTCAGTAGAATGTTTCAAACGTTTATTGAAACAATTCATTTCCCCGGTGCTGTTTATTTTTAATGATTGCATCATTTCCGAGTGCAACATGTCAAGATGGGTAATTCTAAATCAAATATTAGTTCAGTGATACCAATAACACCGACTAGATAGGTTTATCCAGAAATAACCTTTCTCATTTTAACCCGCATTAAATAATGGCATTGTTTTATTCAACTAATGAATAATTTGTTATAAAATAACTCTGGCCCAGAGGTGGGGTGTACTTAACTTTTCTAGTCTTTTCTGTTCTTCTAGTAAAGCCATTGTGTGATGATAAAACGTTTATAGAAAGGCTGTACACTTAATACAGTATTCTAGCTAAACGCCATCGTTCAGTCTTATATGTAGCTCAGCCTGATATCGAACAAACAATAGGCCATAAATTATGCTGAAGCCAATGATGATTGCAACTCTCTCTCTCTCTTTCATTTCAGATGCTGCAATCGATACACACACGTCACAGTATACATCATACCCATCGCAACAAGACAGAAGACCAGTCATTGTTGGCTCCTACAATATGGACAGTAAGTGGCAGTCTATAGTTGCTTGAAGACTCAACTAGCCACCAGAAGACCCACAAGACAGGTAACAAAACCTTAACAAACACTCATTTGTTTTTCAACAATATGTTTTTTTTCTTTTTCAGAATGTTCTTATGCTGCAGAATCCTCAGTTGGAGAATAAAAAAAATCCTATAACACAGTAATATCAGTACAGATGTACTTTGGAAATTGGAAATTAACCCTAAAATGAGAAAAGATTTCAAGCATTCATCTGTGTGAATCAGGTGAATATATTTAAGTGATATTTTAAAATTTTGACTGTGTGCTGTTTTCTCCAGGGTAGGTCTTACTGAAAGCTTTGAGAAGCTGTATATATGATGTGGACTGTAAATTAGGGAAGTTATATTAATATAAAATATCCCTGTCCATGTAAATGAGAAGCTGTGCTTTTCTTGAGAAACCGGTTTATTAACATAAATGATCATATTCCCATCTTAAATAGACAACAGTAATTGATTTAATTTCAATTTCTGGCCCCCAGTCTCCATCTCAACAACAGAATAAGTGTGAATACGTTGCTGTATAACTAAAGAAAAATTAAAACAAGCTTTTTTCTCTCTTCCAGTGGTACCCTGTACAGATATACTTTCATGGGAAGTTCCCCTCTACAGGAATTTGTTTATTAATGATGTTGTCAAGAGAATTAAGAATGGTAATGTTGTCTTTTACATACCTTCGTTTGGCAATGCTAACTCTTATACTTATATGAAAGACCCTTCCTAAGAGCGCTCAGGGAAATCTGGCAGAGACTGATTTGCTAAATTGAGATAAGTTGGGCCTGAATATTCTTAATTGTTTCATTTGTACAGCTTCTTTCAAATGGCATATACTTCATATGTAAGCATTTTGCATTAGGTGAGGAACTGACATGGATCTCTCCTTACCCTTCATCAAGCATAATTTATGCTATGCAGGAAAATGGTGTGAGTTTTACAGAAATCTTCTTTATGATTGTATTATATTATCATTGATACATTCAGCCAATGATACTTGACGATACGGTTATTACAGCATTCAGCTAATCGGCAGTGTCATTTTGAATTATTTACATTAATCAACATGTCAGGCACGTGGTGAACTCAATATTGTTTACTGATGGGGAACTTCAAACAACTTTTTTCTGCCCAGAAAACAGGGGGGGGGGGGGGGAGGGGGTGTTCATTGCAACCAAATAAGAGAAAAAAAATGCCCTGAAGGGAAGAACGAGGCATGTGCACATATTTTTCTCAGCGAATTTCCCAACAAAAACACGCAAGAAGAAAATTGTATTTTTTAGTTCCAAAAGTCATCAAATCACCCCACTCTTTTATCCGGAATATTCCCCAATTATGCAAGATGTCAGTAGAATGTTTCAAAACGTTTATTGAAACAATTCATTTCCCCAGAGCTGTTTATTTTTATCGATTGCCATTCATTTCCTAGTGCAAACATTTCAAGATTTTGGTAATTCCTAAATCAAATTTATTTAGTTCAGTGATACCAACAACCAACACACGACTACTAGATAGGGTTTATCCAGGAAATAACGTTTCTCATTTCAACCCGCATTAAATAATGGCATTGTTTTATTCAACTAATGAATAATTGGTTATAAAATAACTCTGGCCCAGATGTGGGCTGTACTTAACTTTTCTAGTCTTTTTCTGTTCTTCCAGTAAGCCATTGTGTGATGATAAAGCGTTTTATACAAGCGGAAGGGCACTTAATACAGTATTCTAGCTAAAGGCCATCGTTCAGTCTTATATGTAGCTCAGCCTGATATCGAACAAAACAATAGGCCATAAATTATGCTGAAGCCAATGATGATTGCAACTCTCTCTCTCTCTCTCTATTTCATTCAGATGCTGCAATCGGTACACAGACGTCGCAGTATACATCATACCCATCACAACAGAAACAGAAGACCAGTCATTGATGGCTCCAACAATATGGACAGTAAGTGGCAGTCTATAGTTGCCTTGAAGACTCAAACAAGCCACCAGAAGACCCACAAGACAGGTAAGAAAACCTTAACAAACACTCATTTGTTTTTTAACCAATATGTTTTTTTTCTTTTGCAGAATGTTCTTATGCTGCAGATCCTCCGTTGGAGAATAAAAAATTCCTATAACACAGTAATATCAGTACAGATGTACTTTGAAATTTGTAATTTAACCCCAAAATGAGAAAAGTTTTCAAGCATTCATCTGTGTGAATCAGGTGAATATATTTAAGTGATATTTTAAAATTTTGACTGTGTGCTGTTTCTCTCCCAGGATAGGTCTTACTGAAAGCTTTGAGAAGCTGTATATATGATGTGGACTGTGAATTAGGGAAGTTATGTTAATATAAAATATCCTCGGCCATGTAAATGAGAAGCTGTGCTTTTCTTGAGAAACCGGTGTATTAACATAAATGATCATATTCACATCTTAAGTAGACAACAGTAATTGATTTCATTTCAATTTCTGGCCTCCCATTCTCCATCTCAACAACAGAATAAGTGTGAATACGTTGCTGTATAACTAAAAGAAATATTAAAACAAGCTTTTTTTCTCTCTTTCAGTGGTACCCCTGTACAGATATAATTTCATGGGAAGTTCCCCCTCTACAGGAATTTGTTTATTAATGATGTTGTCAAGAGAATTAAGAATGGTAATGTTGACTTTTACATACCTTCGTTTGGCAATGTTAACTCTTATACTTATATGAAAGACCCTTCCTAAGAGCGCTCAGGGAAATCTGGCAGAGACTGATTTGCTAAATTGAGATAAGTTGGGCCTAAATATTCTTAATTGTTTCATTTGTACAGCTTCTTTCAAATGGCATATACTTCATATGTAAGCATTTTGCATTAGGTGAGAAACTGACATGGATCTCTCCTTAACCTTCATCAAGCATAATTTATACTATGCAGGAAAATGGTGTGAGTTTTACAGAAATCTTTCTTTTATGATTGTATTATATTATCATTGATATATTCAGCCAATGTTACTTGACGATACGGTTATTACAGCATTCAGATAATCGACAGTGTCATTTTGAATTATTCACATTAATCAACATGTCAGGCATGTGGTGAACTCAATATTGTTTACTGATGGGGGAAGTTCAAACAATTTTTTTCTGCCCAGAAAACAGGGGGGAAGGAGGGTGTTCAAGCAAGAAATAAGAGAAACAATGCCCTGAAGGGAAGAACGAGGCATGTGCACATATTTTTCAGCGAATTCCCAACAAAAACACGCAAGAAGGAAAATTGTATTTTTTAGTTCCAAAAGTCATCAAATCACCCACTCTTTTATCCGGAATATTCACCAATTATGCAAAATGTCAGTAGAATGTTTCAAACGTTTATTGAAACAATTCATTTCCCCAGAGCTGTTTATTTTTAATGATTGCATCATTTCCGAGTGCAACATGTCAAGATGGGTAATTCTAAATCAAATATTTAGTTCAGTGATACCAATAACACCGACTAGATAGGTTTATCCAGAAATAACCTTTCTCATTTTACCCGCATTAAATAATGGCATTGTTTTATTCAACTAATGAATAATTTGTTATAAAATAACTCTGGCCCAGAGGTGGGGTGTACTTAACTTTTCTAGTCTTTTCTGTTCTTCTAGTAAAGCCATTGTGTGATGATAAAACGTTTATAGAAAGGCTGTACACTTAATACCAGTATTCTAGCTAAACGCCATCGTTCAGTCTTATATGTAGCTCAGCCTGATATCGAACAAACAATAGGCCATAAATTATGCTGAAGCCAATGATGATTGCAACTCTCTCTCTCTCTCTTTCATTTCAGATGCTGCAATCGATACACACACGTCACAGTATACATCATACCCATCGCAACAGGAACAGAAGACCAGTCATTGATGGCTCCTACAATATGGACAGTAAGTGGCAGTCTATAGTTGCTTGAAGACTCAACTAGCCACCAGAAGACCCACAAGACAGGTAACAAAACCTTAACAAACACTCATTTGTTTTTCAACAATATGTTTTTTTTCTTTTTCAGAATGTTCTTATGCTGCAGAATCCTCAGTTGGAGAATAAAAAAATCCTATAACACAGTAATATCAGTACAGATGTACTTTGGAAATTGGAAATTTAACCCTAAAATGAGAAAAGTTTTCAAGCATTCATCTGTGTGGATCAGGTGAATATATTTAAGTGATATTTTAAAATTTTGACTGTGTGCTGTTTTCTCCAGGGTAGGTCTTACTGAAAGCTTTGAGAAGCTGTATATATGATGTGGACTGTAAATTAGGGAAGTTATATTAATATAAAATATCCCTGTCCATGTAAATGAGAAGCTGTGCTTTTCTTGAGAAAACCGGTGTATTAACATAAATGATCATATTCCCATCTTAAATAGACAACAGTAATTGATTTAATTTCAATTTCTGGCCCCCAGTCTCCATCTCAACAACAGAATAAGTGTGAATACGTTGCTGTATAACTAATAGAAATATTAAAACAAGCTTTTTTCTCTCTTCCAGTGGTACCCTGTACAGATATAATTTCATGGGAAGTTCCCCTCTACAGGAATTTGTTTATTAATGATGTTGTCAAGAGAATTAAGAATGGTAATGTTGTCTTTTACATACCTTCGTTTGGCAATGCTAACTCTTATACTTATATGAAAGACCCTTCCTAAGAGCGCTCAGGGAAATCTGGCAGAGACTGATTTGCTAAATTGAGATAAGTTGGGCCTGAATATTCTTAATTGTTTCATTTGTACAGCTTCTTTCAAATGGCATATACTTCATATGCAAGCATTTTGCATTAGGTGAGGAACTGACATGAATCTCTCCTTACCCTTCATCAAGCATAATTTATGCTATGCAGGAAAATGGTGTGAGTTTTACAGAAATCTTTCTTTTATGATTGTATTATATTATCATTGATACATTCAGCCAATGATACTTGACGATACGGTTATTACAGCATTCAGCTAATCGGCAGTGTCATTTTGAATTATTTACATTAATCAACATGTCAGGCACGTGGTGAACTCAATATTGTTTACTGATGGGGAACTTCAAACAACTTTTTTCTGCCCAGAAAACAGGGGGGGGGGGGAGGAGGGGGTGTTCATGCAACAAATAAGAGAAAAAAAATGCCCTGAAGGGAAGAACGAGGCATGTGCACATATTTTTCAGCGAATTCCCAACAAAAACACGCAAGAAGAAAATTGTATTTTTTAGTTCCAAAAGTCATCAAATCACCCACTCTTTTATCCGGAATATTCCCCAATTATGCAAGATGTCAGTAGAATGTTTCAAACGTTTATTGACACAATTCATTTCCCCAGAGCTGTTTATTTTTAATGATTGCATCATTTCCGAGTGCAACATTTCAAGATGGGTAATTCTAAATCAAATATTTAGTTCAGTGATACCAACAACACCGACTAGATAGGTTTATCCAGAAATAACGTTTCTCATTTCACCCGCATTAAATAATGGCATTGTTTTATTCAACTAATGAATAATTGGTTATAAAATAACTCTGGCCCAGATGTGGGCTGTACTTAACTTTTCTAGTCTTTTCTGTTCTTCCAGTAAAGCCATTGTGTGATGATAAAGCGTTGATACAAGGGAAGTGCACTTAATACCAGTATTCTAGCTAAAGGCCATCGTTCAGTCTTATATGTAGCTCAGCCTGATATCGAACAAACAATAGGCCATAAATTATGCTGAAGCCAATGATGATTGCAACTCTCTCTCTCTCTCTCTTTCATTTCAGATGCTGCAATCGGTACACAGACGTCACAGTATACATCATACCCATCACAACAGAAACAGAAGACCAGTCATTGATGGCTCCACCAATATGGACAGTAAGTGGCAGTTTATAGTTGCTTGAAGACTCAACAAGCCACCAGAAGACCCACAAGACAGGTAACAAAACCTTAACAAACACTCATTTGTTTTTTAACCAATATGTTTTTTTTCTTTTTCAGAATGTTCTTATGCTGCAGAATCCTCAGTTGGAGAATAAAAAATTCCAATAACACAGTAATATCAGTACAGATGTACTTTGGAAATTGGAAATTTAACCCCAAAATGAGAAAAGTTTTCAAGCATTCATCCGTGTGAATCAGGTGAATATATTTAAGTGATATTTTAAAATTTTGACTGTGTGCTGTTTTCTCCAGGATAGGTCTTACTGAAAGCTTTGAGAAGCTGTATATATGATGTGGACTGTGAATTAGGGAAGTTATATTAATATAAAATATCCCTGTTCATGTAAATGAGAGGCTGTGCTTTTCTTGAGAAACCGGTGTATTAACATAAATGATCATATTCACATCTTAAGTAGACAACAGTAATTGATTTCATTTCCATTTCTGGCCCCCATTCTCCATCTCAACAACAGAATAAGTGTGAATACCTTGCTGTATAACTAAAAGAAATATTAAAAGAAGCTTTTTTTCTCTCTTTCAGTGGTACCCTGTACAGATATAATTTCATGGGAAGTTCCCCTCTACAGGAATTTGTTTATTAATGATGTTGTCAAGAGAATTAAGAATGGTAATGTTGTCTTTTACATACCTTCGTTTGGCAATGCTAACTCTTATACTTATATGAAAGACCCTTCCTAAGAGCGCTCAGGGAAATCTGGCAGAGACTGATTTGCTAAATTGAGATAAGTTGGGCCTGAATATTCTTAATTCTTTCATTTGTACAGCTTCTTTCAAATGGCATATACTTCATATGTAAGCATTTTGCATTAGGTGAGGAACTGACATGGATCTCTCCTTACCCTTCATCAAGCATAATTTATGCTATGCAGGAAAATGGTGTGAGTTTTACAGAAATCTTTCTTTTATGATTGTATTATATTATCATTGATACATTCAGCCAATGATACTTGACGATACGGTTATTACAGCATTCAGCTAATCGGCAGTGTCATTTTGAATTATTTACGTTAATCAACATGTCAGGCACGTGGTGAACTCAATATTGTTTACTGATGGGGAACTTCAAACAACTTTTTTCTGCCCAGAAAACAGGGTGGGGGGGAGGAGGGGTTGTTCATGCAACAAATAAGAGAAAAAATGCCCTGAAGGGAAGAACGAGGCATGTGCACATATTTTTCAGCGAATTCCCAACAAAAACACGCAAGAAGAAAATTGTATTTTTTAGTTCCAAAAGTCATCAAATCACCCACTCTTTTATCCGGAATATTCCCCAATTATGCAAGATGTCAGTAGAATGTTTCAAACGTTTATTGAAACAATTCATTTCCCCAGAGCTGTTTATTTTTAATGATTGCATCATTTCCGAGTGCAACATTTCAAGATGGGTAATTCTAAATCAAATATTTAGTTCAGTGATACCAACAACACCGACTAGATAGGTTTATCCAGAAATAACGTTTCTCATTTCACCCGCATTAAATAATGGCATTGTTTTATTCAACTAATGAATAATTGGTTATAAAATAACTCTGGCCCAGATGTGGGCTGTACTTAGCTTTTCTAGTCTTTTCTGTTCTTCCAGTAAAGCCATTGTGTGATGATAAAGCGTTGATACAAGGGAAGTGCACTTAATACCAGTATTCTAGCTAAAGGCCATCGTTCAGTCTTATATGTAGCTCAGCCTGATATCGAACAAACAATAGGCCATAAATTATGCTGAAGCCAATGATGATTGCAACTCTCTCTCTCTCTCTCTCTTTCATTTCAGATGCTGCAATCGGTACACAGACGTCACAGTATACATCATACCCATCACAACAGAAACAGAAGACCAGTCATTGATGGCTCCACCAATATGGACAGTAAGTGGCAGTTTATAGTTGCTTGAAGACTCAACAAGCCACCAGAAGACCCACAAGACAGGTAACAAAACCTTAACAAACACTCATTTGTTTTTTAACCAATATGTTTTTTTTTCTTTTTCAGAATGTTCTTATGCTGCAGAATCCTCAGTTGGAGAATAAAAAATTCCTATAACACAGTAATATCAGTACAGATGTACTTTGGAAATTGGAAATTTAACCCCAAAATGAGAAAAGTTTTCAAGCATTCATCTGTGTGAATCAGGTGAATATATTTAAGTGATATTTTAAAATTTTGACTGTGTGCTGTTTTCTCCAGGATAGGTCTTAGTGAAAGCTTTGAGAAGCTGTATATATGATGTGGACTGTGAATTAGGGAAGTTATATTAATATAAAATATCCCTGGCCATGTAAATGAGAAGCTGTGCTTTTCTTGAGAAACCGGTGTTTTAACATAAATGATCATATTCCCATCTTAAGTAGACAACAGTAATTGATTTCATTTCAATTTCTGGCCCCCATTCTCCATCTCAACAACAGAATAAGTGTGAATACGTTGCTGTATAACTAAAAAAAATATTAAAACAAGCATTTTTCTCTCTTTCAGTGGTACCCTTTACAGATATAATTTCATGGGAAGTTCCCCTCTACAGGAATTTGTTTATCAATGATGTTGTCAGGAGAATTAAGAATGGTAATGTTGTCTTTTACATACCTTCGTTTGGCAATGTTAACTCTTATACTTATATGAAAGACCCTTCCTAAGAGCGCTCAGGGAAATCTGGCAGAGACTGATTTGCTAAATTGAGATAAGTTGGGCCTGAATATTCTTAATTGTTTCATTTGTACAGCTTCTTTCAAATGGCATATACTTCATATGTAAGCATTTTGCATTAGGTGAGGAACTGACATGGATCTCTCCTTACCCTTCATCAAGCATAATTTATGCTATGCAGGAAAATGGTGTGAGTTTTACAGAAATCTTTCTTTTATGATTGTATTATATTATCATTGATATATTCAGCCAATGATACTTGACGATACGGTTATTACAGCATTCAGCTAATCGACAGTGTCATTTTGAATTATTCACATTAATCAACATGCCAGGCATGTGGTGAAATCAGTATTGTTTACTGATGGGGAAGTTCAAACAATTTTTTTCTGCCCAGAAAACAGGGGGGAAGGAGGGTGTTCAAGCAAGAAATAAGAGAAAAAATGCCCTGAAAGGAAGAACGAGGCATGTGCACATATTTTTCAGCGAATTCCCAACAAAAACACGCAAGAAGAAAATTGTATTTTTTAGTTCCAAAAGTCATCAAATCATCCACTCTTTTATCCGGAATATTCACCAATTATGCAAAATGTCAGTAGAATGTTTCAAACGTTTATTGAAACAATTCATTTCCCCAGAGCTGTTTATTTTTAATGATTGCATCATTTCCGAGTGCAACATTTCAAGATGGGTAATTCTAAATCAAATATTTAGTTCAGTGATACCAACAACACCGACTAGATAGGTTTATCCAGAAATAACCTTTCTCATTTTACCCGCATTAAATAATGGCATTGTTTTATTCAACTAATGAATAATTGGTTATAAAATAACACTGGCCCAGACGTGGGCTGTACTTAAGTTTTCTAGGCTTTTCTGTTCTTCCAGTAAAGCCATTGTGTGATGATAAAGCGTTTACACAAGGGCAGTGCACTTAATACCAGTATTCTAGCTAAAGGCCATCGTTCAGTCTTATATGTAGCTCAGCCTGATATCGAACAAAAAATAGGCCATAAATTATGCTGAAGCCAATGATGATTGCAACTCTCTCTCTCTCTTTCATTTCAGATGCTGCAATCGATACACACACGTCACAGTATACATCATACCCATCGCAACAGGAACAGAAGACCAGTCATTGATGGCTCCAACAATATGGACAGTAAGTGGCAGTCTATAGTTGCTTGAAGACTCAACAAGCCACCAGAAGACCCACAAGACAGGTAACAAAACCTTAACAAACACTCATTTGTTTTTAACCAATATGTTTTTTTTCTTTTTCAGAATGTTCTTATGCTGCAGAATCCTCAGTTGGAGAATAAAAAATTCCTATAACACAGTAATATCAGTACAGATGTACTTTGGAAATTGGAAAATTAACCCCAAAATGAGAAAAGTTTTCAAGCATTCATCTGTGTGAATCAGGTGAATATATTTAAGTGATATTTTAAAATTTTGACTGTGTGCTGTTTTCTCCAGGGTAGGTCTTACTGAAAGCTTTGAGAAGCTGTATATATGATGTGGACTGTGAATTAGGGAAGTTATATTAATATAAAATATCCCTGTCCATGTAAATGAGAAGCTGTGCTTTTCTTGAGAAACCAGTGTATTAACATAAATGATCATATTCCCATCTTAAGTAGACAACAGTAATTGATTTCATTTCAATTTCTGGCCCCCAGTCTCCATCTCAACAACAGAATAAGTGTGAATACGTTGCTGTATAACTAAAAGAAATATTAAAACAAGCTTTTTTCTCTCTTTCAGTGGTACCCTGTACAGATATAATTTCATGGGAAGTTGCCCTCTTCAGGAATTTGTTTATTAATGATGTTGTCAAGAGAATTAAGAATGGTAATGTTGTCTTTTACATACCTTCGTTTGGCAATGTTAACTCTTATACTTATATGAAAGACCCTTCCTAAGAGCGCTCAGGGAAATCTGTCAGAGACTGATTTGCTAAATTGAGATAAGTTGGGCCTGAATATTCTTAATTCTTTCATTTGTACAGCTTCTTTCAAATGGCATATACTTCATATGTAAGCATTTTGCATTAGGTGAGGAACTGACATGGATCTCTCCTTACCCTTCATCAAGCATAATTTATGCTATGCAGGAAAATGGTGTGAGTTTTACAGAAATCTTTCTTTTATGATTGTATTATATTATCATTGATACATTCAGCCAATGATACTTGACGATACGGTTATTACAGCATTCAGCTAATCGACAGTGTCATTTTGAATTATTCACATTAATCAACATGTCAGGCACGTGGTGAACTCAATATTGTTTACTGATGGGGAACTTCAAACAACTTTTTTCTGCCCAGAAAACAGGGGGAGGGGGGGGGCAGGAGTGGGTGTTCATGCAACAAATAAGAGAAAAAATGCCCTGAAGGGAAGAACGAGGCATGTGCACATATTTTTCAGCGAATTCCCAACAAAACCACGCAAAAAGAAAATTGTATTTTTTAGTTCCAAAAGTCATCAAATCACCCACTCTTTTATCCGGAATATTCACCGATTATGCAAAATGTCAGTAGAATGTTTCAAACGTTTATTGAAACAATTCATTTCCCCAGAGCTGTTTATTTTTAATGATTGCATCATTTCCGAGTGCAACATGTCAAGATGGGTAATTCTAAATCAAATATTTAGTTCAGTGATACCAACAACACCGACTAGATAGGTTTATCCAGAAATAACCTTTCTCATTTTACCAGCATTAAATAATGGCACTGTTTTATTCAACAAATGAATAATTTGTTATAAAATAACTCTGGCCCAGAGGTGGGGTGTACTTAACTTTTCTAGTCTTTTCTGTTCTTCTAGTAAAGCCATTGTGTGATGATAAAGCGTTTATACAAAGGCTGTACACTTAATACCAGTATACTAGCTAAACGCCATCGTTCAGTCTTATATGTAGCTCAGCCTGATATCGAACAAACAATAGGCCATAAATTATGCTGAAGCCAATGATGATTGCAACTCTCTCTCTCTCTTTCATTTCAGATGCTGCAATCGATACACACACGTCACAGTATACATCATACCCATCACAACAGAAACAGAAGACCAGTCATTGATGGCTCCAACAATATGGACAGTAAGTGGCAGTCTATAGTTGCTTGAAGACTCAACAAGCCACCAGAAGACCCACAAGACAGGTAACAAAACCTTAACAAACACTCATTTGTTTTTTAACCAATATGTTTTTTTTTCTTTTTCAGAATGTTCTTATGCTGCAGAATCCTCAGTTGGAGAATAAAAAATTCCTATAACACAGTAATATCAGTACAGATGTACTTTGGAAATTGGAAATTTAACCCCAAAATGAGAAAAGTTTTCAAGCATTCATCTGTGTGAATCAGGTGAATATATTTAAGTGATATTTTAAAATTTTGACTGTGTGCTGTTTTCTCCAGGATAGGTCTTAGTGAAAGCTTTGAGAAGCTGTATATATGATGTGGACTGTGAATTAGGGAAGTTATATTAATATAAAATATCCCTGGCCATGTAAATGAGAAGCTGTGCTTTTCTTGAGAAACCGGTGTTTTAACATAAATGATCATATTCCCATCTTAAGTAGACAACAGTAATTGATTTCATTTCAATTTCTGGCCCCCATTCTCCATCTCAACAACAGAATAAGTGTGAATACGTTGCTGTATAACTAAAAAAAATATTAAAACAAGCATTTTTCTCTCTTTCAGTGGTACCCTTTACAGATATAATTTCATGGGAAGTTCCCCTCTACAGGAATTTGTTTATCAATGATGTTGTCAGGAGAATTAAGAATGGTAATGTTGTCTTTTACATACCTTCGTTTGGCAATGTTAACTCTTATACTTATATGAAAGACCCTTCCTAAGAGCGCTCAGGGAAATCTGGCAGAGACTGATTTGCTAAATTGAGATAAGTTGGGCCTGAATATTCTTAATTGTTTCATTTGTACAGCTTCTTTCAAATGGCATATACTTCATATGTAAGCATTTTGCATTAGGTGAGGAACTGACATGGATCTCTCCTTACCCTTCATCAAGCATAATTTATGCTATGCAGGAAAATGGTGTGAGTTTTACAGAAATCTTTCTTTTATGATTGTATTATATTATCATTGATATATTCAGCCAATGATACTTGACGATACGGTTATTACAGCATTCAGCTAATCGACAGTGTCATTTTGAATTATTCACATTAATCAACATGCCAGGCATGTGGTGAAATCAGTATTGTTTACTGATGGGGAAGTTCAAACAATTTTTTTCTGCCCAGAAAACAGGGGGGAAGGAGGGTGTTCAAGCAAGAAATAAGAGAAAAAATGCCCTGAAAGGAAGAACGAGGCATGTGCACATATTTTTCAGCGAATTCCCAACAAAAACACGCAAGAAGAAAATTGTATTTTTTAGTTCCAAAAGTCATCAAATCATCCACTCTTTTATCCGGAATATTCACCAATTATGCAAAATGTCAGTAGAATGTTTCAAACGTTTATTGAAACAATTCATTTCCCCAGAGCTGTTTATTTTTAATGATTGCATCATTTCCGAGTGCAACATTTCAAGATGGGTAATTCTAAATCAAATATTTAGTTCAGTGATACCAACAACACCGACTAGATAGGTTTATCCAGAAATAACCTTTCTCATTTTACCCGCATTAAATAATGGCATTGTTTTATTCAACTAATGAATAATTGGTTATAAAATAACACTGGCCCAGACGTGGGCTGTACTTAAGTTTTCTAGGCTTTTCTGTTCTTCCAGTAAAGCCATTGTGTGATGATAAAGCGTTTACACAAGGGCAGTGCACTTAATACCAGTATTCTAGCTAAAGGCCATCGTTCAGTCTTATATGTAGCTCAGCCTGATATCGAACAAAAAATAGGCCATAAATTATGCTGAAGCCAATGATGATTGCAACTCTCTCTCTCTCTTTCATTTCAGATGCTGCAATCGATACACACACGTCACAGTATACATCATACCCATCGCAACAGGAACAGAAGACCAGTCATTGATGGCTCCAACAATATGGACAGTAAGTGGCAGTCTATAGTTGCTTGAAGACTCAACAAGCCACCAGAAGACCCACAAGACAGGTAACAAAACCTTAACAAACACTCATTTGTTTTTAACCAATATGTTTTTTTTCTTTTTCAGAATGTTCTTATGCTGCAGAATCCTCAGTTGGAGAATAAAAAATTCCTATAACACAGTAATATCAGTACAGATGTACTTTGGAAATTGGAAAATTAACCCCAAAATGAGAAAAGTTTTCAAGCATTCATCTGTGTGAATCAGGTGAATATATTTAAGTGATATTTTAAAATTTTGACTGTGTGCTGTTTTCTCCAGGGTAGGTCTTACTGAAAGCTTTGAGAAGCTGTATATATGATGTGGACTGTGAATTAGGGAAGTTATATTAATATAAAATATCCCTGTCCATGTAAATGAGAAGCTGTGCTTTTCTTGAGAAACCAGTGTATTAACATAAATGATCATATTCCCATCTTAAGTAGACAACAGTAATTGATTTCATTTCAATTTCTGGCCCCCAGTCTCCATCTCAACAACAGAATAAGTGTGAATACGTTGCTGTATAACTAAAAGAAATATTAAAACAAGCTTTTTTCTCTCTTTCAGTGGTACCCTGTACAGATATAATTTCATGGGAAGTTGCCCTCTTCAGGAATTTGTTTATTAATGATGTTGTCAAGAGAATTAAGAATGGTAATGTTGTCTTTTACATACCTTCGTTTGGCAATGTTAACTCTTATACTTATATGAAAGACCCTTCCTAAGAGCGCTCAGGGAAATCTGTCAGAGACTGATTTGCTAAATTGAGATAAGTTGGGCCTGAATATTCTTAATTCTTTCATTTGTACAGCTTCTTTCAAATGGCATATACTTCATATGTAAGCATTTTGCATTAGGTGAGGAACTGACATGGATCTCTCCTTACCCTTCATCAAGCATAATTTATGCTATGCAGGAAAATGGTGTGAGTTTTACAGAAATCTTTCTTTTATGATTGTATTATATTATCATTGATACATTCAGCCAATGATACTTGACGATACGGTTATTACAGCATTCAGCTAATCGACAGTGTCATTTTGAATTATTCACATTAATCAACATGTCAGGCACGTGGTGAACTCAATATTGTTTACTGATGGGGAACTTCAAACAACTTTTTTCTGCCCAGAAAACAGGGGGAGGGGGGGGGGCAGGAGTGGGTGTTCATGCAACAAATAAGAGAAAAAATGCCCTGAAGGGAAGAACGAGGCATGTGCACATATTTTTCAGCGAATTCCCAACAAAAACACGCAAGAAGAAAATTGTATTTTTTAGTTCCAAAAGTCATCAAATCACCCACTCTTTTATCCGGAATATTCCCCAATTATGCAAGATGTCAGTAGAATGTTTCAAACGTTTATTGAAACAATTCATTTCCCCAGAGCTGTTTATTTTTAATGATTGCATCATTTCCGAGTGCAACATTTCAAGATGGGTAATTCTAAATCAAATATTTAGTTCAGTGATACCAACAACACCGACTAGATAGGTTTATCCAGAAATAACCTTTCTCATTTTACCCGCATTAAATAATGGCATTGTTTTATTCAACTAATGAATAATTGGTTATAAAATAACTCTGGCCCAGATGTGAGCTGTACTTAACTTTTCTAGTCTTTTCTGTTCTTCCAGTAAAGCCATTGTGTGATGATAAAGCGTTTATTCAAGGGAAGTGCACTTAATACCAGTATTCTAGCTAAAGGCCATCGTTCAGTCTTATATGTAGCTCAGCCTGATATCGAACAAACAATAGGCCATAAATTATGCTGAAGCCAATGATGATTGCAACTCTCTCTCTCTCTCTCTCTTTCATTTCAGATGCTGCAATCGGTACACAGACGTCACAGTATACATCATACCCATCACAACAGAAACCGAAGACCAGTCATTGATGGCTCCAACAATATGGACAGTAAGTGGCAGTCTATAGTTGCTTGAAGACTCAACAAGCCACCAGAAGACCCACAAGACAGGTAACAAAACCTTAACAAACACTCATTTGTTTTTTAACCAATATGTTTTTTTTTCTTTTTCAGAATGTTCTTATGCTGCAGAATCCTCAGTTGGAGAATAAAAAATTCCTATAACACAGTAATATCAGTACAGATGTACTTTGGAAATTGGAAATTTAACCCCAAAATGAGAAAAGTTTTCAAGCATTCATCTGTGTGAATCAGGTGAATATATTTAAGTGATATTTTAAAATTTTGACTGTGTGCTGTTTTCTCCAGGATAGGTCTTAGTGAAAGCTTTGAGAAGCTGTATATATGATGTGGACTGTGAATTAGGGAAGTTATATTAATATAAAATATCCCTGGCCATGTAAATGAGAAGCTGTGCTTTTCTTGAGAAACCGGTGTTTTAACATAAATGATCATATTCCCATCTTAAGTAGACAACAGTAATTGATTTCATTTCAATTTCTGGCCCCCATTCTCCATCTCAACAACAGAATAAGTGTGAATACGTTGCTGTATAACTAAAAAAAATATTAAAACAAGCATTTTTCTCTCTTTCAGTGGTACCCTTTACAGATATAATTTCATGGGAAGTTCCCCTCTACAGGAATTTGTTTATCAATGATGTTGTCAGGAGAATTAAGAATGGTAATGTTGTCTTTTACATACCTTCGTTTGGCAATGTTAACTCTTATACTTATATGAAAGACCCTTCCTAAGAGCGCTCAGGGAAATCTGGCAGAGACTGATTTGCTAAATTGAGATAAGTTGGGCCTGAATATTCTTAATTGTTTCATTTGTACAGCTTCTTTCAAATGGCATATACTTCATATGTAAGCATTTTGCATTAGGTGAGGAACTGACATGGATCTCTCCTTACCCTTCATCAAGCATAATTTATGCTATGCAGGAAAATGGTGTGAGTTTTACAGAAATCTTTCTTTTATGATTGTATTATATTATCATTGATATATTCAGCCAATGATACTTGACGATACGGTTATTACAGCATTCAGCTAATCGACAGTGTCATTTTGAATTATTCACATTAATCAACATGCCAGGCATGTGGTGAAATCAGTATTGTTTACTGATGGGGAAGTTCAAACAATTTTTTTCTGCCCAGAAAACAGGGGGGAAGGAGGGTGTTCAAGCAAGAAATAAGAGAAAAAATGCCCTGAAAGGAAGAACGAGGCATGTGCACATATTTTTCAGCGAATTCCCAACAAAAACACGCAAGAAGAAAATTGTATTTTTTAGTTCCAAAAGTCATCAAATCATCCACTCTTTTATCCGGAATATTCACCAATTATGCAAAATGTCAGTAGAATGTTTCAAACGTTTATTGAAACAATTCATTTCCCCAGAGCTGTTTATTTTTAATGATTGCATCATTTCCGAGTGCAACATTTCAAGATGGGTAATTCTAAATCAAATATTTAGTTCAGTGATACCAACAACACCGACTAGATAGGTTTATCCAGAAATAACCTTTCTCATTTTACCCGCATTAAATAATGGCATTGTTTTATTCAACTAATGAATAATTGGTTATAAAATAACACTGGCCCAGACGTGGGCTGTACTTAAGTTTTCTAGGCTTTTCTGTTCTTCCAGTAAAGCCATTGTGTGATGATAAAGCGTTTACACAAGGGCAGTGCACTTAATACCAGTATTCTAGCTAAAGGCCATCGTTCAGTCTTATATGTAGCTCAGCCTGATATCGAACAAAAAATAGGCCATAAATTATGCTGAAGCCAATGATGATTGCAACTCTCTCTCTCTCTTTCATTTCAGATGCTGCAATCGATACACACACGTCACAGTATACATCATACCCATCGCAACAGGAACAGAAGACCAGTCATTGATGGCTCCAACAATATGGACAGTAAGTGGCAGTCTATAGTTGCTTGAAGACTCAACAAGCCACCAGAAGACCCACAAGACAGGTAACAAAACCTTAACAAACACTCATTTGTTTTTAACCAATATGTTTTTTTTCTTTTTCAGAATGTTCTTATGCTGCAGAATCCTCAGTTGGAGAATAAAAAATTCCTATAACACAGTAATATCAGTACAGATGTACTTTGGAAATTGGAAAATTAACCCCAAAATGAGAAAAGTTTTCAAGCATTCATCTGTGTGAATCAGGTGAATATATTTAAGTGATATTTTAAAATTTTGACTGTGTGCTGTTTTCTCCAGGGTAGGTCTTACTGAAAGCTTTGAGAAGCTGTATATATGATGTGGACTGTGAATTAGGGAAGTTATATTAATATAAAATATCCCTGTCCATGTAAATGAGAAGCTGTGCTTTTCTTGAGAAACCGGTGTATTAACATAAATGATCATATTCCCATCTTAAGTAGACAACAGTAATTGATTTCATTTCAATTTCTGGCCCCCAGTCTCCATCTCAACAACAGAATAAGTGTGAATACGTTGCTGTATAACTAAAGGAAATATTAAAACAAGCTTTTTTCTCTCTTTCAGTGGTACCCTGTACAGATATAATTTCATGGGAAGTTCCCCTCTTCAGGAATTTGTTTATTAATGATGTTGTCAAGAGAATTAAGAATGGTAATGTTGTCTTTTACATACCTTCGTTTGGCAATGTTAACTCTTATACTTATATGAAAGACCCTTCCTAAGAGCGCTCAGGGAAATCTGTCAGAGACTGATTTGCTAAATTGAGATAAGTTGGGCCTGAATATTCTTAATTCTTTCATTTGTACAGCTTCTTTCAAATGGCATATACTTCATATGTAAGCATTTTGCATTAGGTGAGGAACTGACATGGATCTCTCCTTACCCTTCATCAAGCATAATTTATGCTATGCAGGAAAATGGTGTGAGTTTTACAGAAATCTTTCTTTTATGATTGTATTATATTATCATTGATACATTCAGCCAATGATACTTGACGATACGGTTATTACAGCATTCAGCTAATCGACAGTGTCATTTTGAATTATTCACATTAATCAACATGTCAGGCACGTGGTGAACTCAATATTGTTTACTGATGGGGAACTTCAAACAACTTTTTTCTGCCCAGAAAACAGGGGGAGGGGGGGGGGCAGGAGTGGGTGTTCATGCAACAAATAAGAGAAAAAATGCCCTGAAGGGAAGAACGAGGCATGTGCACATATTTTTCAGCGAATTCCCAACAAAAACACGCAAGAAGAAAATTGTATTTTTTAGTTCCAAAAGTCATCAAATCACCCACTCTTTTATCCGGAATATTCCCCAATTATGCAAGATGTCAGTAGAATGTTTCAAACGTTTATTGAAACAATTCATTTCCCCAGAGCTGTTTATTTTTAATGATTGCATCATTTCCGAGTGCAACATTTCAAGATGGGTAATTCTAAATCAAATATTTAGTTCAGTGATACCAACAACACCGACTAGATAGGTTTATCCAGAAATAACCTTTCTCATTTTACCCGCATTAAATAATGGCATTGTTTTATTCAACTAATGAATAATTGGTTATAAAATAACTCTGGCCCAGATGTGAGCTGTACTTAACTTTTCTAGTCTTTTCTGTTCTTCCAGTAAAGCCATTGTGTGATGATAAAGCGTTTATTCAAGGGAAGTGCACTTAATACCAGTATTCTAGCTAAAGGCCATCGTTCAGTCTTATATGTAGCTCAGCCTGATATCGAACAAACAATAGGCCATAAATTATGCTGAAGCCAATGATGATTGCAACTCTCTCTCTCTCTCTCTCTTTCATTTCAGATGCTGCAATCGGTACACAGACGTCACAGTATACATCATACCCATCACAACAGAAACCGAAGACCAGTCATTGATGGCTCCAACAATATGGACAGTAAGTGGCAGTCTATAGTTGCTTGAAGACTCAACAAGCCACCAGAAGACCCACAAGACAGGTAACAAAACCTTAACAAACACTCATTTGTTTTTTAACCAATATGTTTTTTTTTCTTTTTCAGAATGTTCTTATGCTGCAGAATCCTCAGTTGGAGAATAAAAAATTCCTATAACACAGTAATATCAGTACAGATGTACTTTGGAAATTGGAAATTTAACCCCAAAATGAGAAAAGTTTTCAAGCATTCATCTGTGTGAATCAGGTGAATATATTTAAGTGATATTTTAAAATTTTGACTGTGTGCTGTTTTCTCCAGGATAGGTCTTAGTGAAAGCTTTGAGAAGCTGTATATATGATGTGGACTGTGAATTAGGGAAGTTATATTAATATAAAATATCCCTGGCCATGTAAATGAGAAGCTGTGCTTTTCTTGAGAAACCGGTGTTTTAACATAAATGATCATATTCCCATCTTAAGTAGACAACAGTAATTGATTTCATTTCAATTTCTGGCCCCCATTCTCCATCTCAACAACAGAATAAGTGTGAATACGTTGCTGTATAACTAAAAGGAATATTAAAACAAGCATTTTTCTCTCTTTCAGTGGTACCCTTTACAGATATAATTTCATGGGAAGTTCCCCTCTACAGGAATTTGTTTATTAATGATGTTGTCAGGAGAATTAAGAATGGTAATGTTGCCTTTTACATACCTTCGTTTGGCAATGTTAACTCTTATACTTATATGAAAGACCCTTCCTAAGAGCGCTCAGGGAAATCTGGCAGAGTCTGATTTGCTAAATTGAGATAAGTTGGGCCTGAATATTCTTAATTGTTTCATTTGTACAGCTTCTTTCAAATGGCATATACTTCATATGTAAGCATTTTGCATTAGGTGAGGAACTGACATGGATCTCTCCTTTCCCTTCATCAAGCATAATTTATGCTATGCAGGAAAATGGTGTGAGTTTCACAGAAATCTTTCTTTTATGATTGTATTATATTATCATTGATATATTCAGCCAATGATACTTGACGATACCTTTATTACAGCATTCAGCTAATCGACAGTGTCATTTTGAATTATTCTCATTAATCAACATGTCAGGAATGTGGTGAACTCAATATTGTTTACTGATGGGGAAGTTCAAACAATTTTTTTCTGCCCAGAAAACAGGGGGGAAGGAGGGTGTTCAAGCAAGAAATAAGAGAAAAAATGCCCTGAAGGGAAGAACGAGGCATGTGCACATATTTTTCAGCGAATTACCAACAAAAACACGCAAGAAGAAAATTGTATTTTTTAGTTCCAAAAGTCATCAAATCATCCACTCTTTTATCCGGAATATTCACCAATTATGCAAAATGTCAGTAGAATGTTTCAAACGTTTATTGAAACAATTCATTTCCCCAGAGCTGTTTATTTTTAATGATTGCATCATTTCCGAGTGCAACATTTCAAGATGGGTAATTCTAAATCAAATATTTAGTTCAGTGATACCAACAACACCGACTAGATAGGTTTATCCAGAAATAACCTTTCTCATTTTACCCGCATTAAATAATGGCATTGTTTTATTCAACTAATGAATAATTGGTTATAAAATAACACTGGCCCAGATGTGGGCTGTACTTAACTTTTCTAGTCTTTTCTGTTCTTCCAGTAAAGCCATTGTGTGATGATAAAGCGTTTACACAAGGGCAGTGCACTTAATACCAGTATTCTAGCTAAAGGCCATCGTTCAGTCTTATATGTAGCTCAGCCTGATATCGAACAAAAAATAGGCCATAAATTATGCTGAAGCCAATGATGATTGCAACTCTCTCTCTCTCTTTCATTTCAGATGCTGCAATCGATACACACACGTCACAGTATACATCATACCCATCGCAACAGGAACAGAAGACCAGTCATTGATGGCTCCAACAATATGGACAGTAAGTGGCAGTCTATAGTTGCTTGAAGACTCAACAAGCCACCAGAAGACCCACAAGACAGGTAACAAAACCTTAACAAGCACTCATTTGTTTTTAACCAATATGATTTTTTTCTTTTTCAGAATGTTCTTATGCTGCAGAATCCTCAGTTGGAGAATAAAAAATTCCTATAACACAGTAATATCAGTACAGATGTACTTTGGAAATTGGAAAATTAACCCCAAAATGAGAAAAGTTTTCAAGCATTCATCTGTGTGAATCAGGTGAATATATTTAAGTGATATTTTAAAATTTTGACTGTGTGCTGTTTTCTCCAGGGTATGTCTTACTGAAAGCTTTGAGAAGCTGTATATATGATGTGGACTGTGAATTAGGGAAGTTATATTAATATAAAATATCCCTGTCCATGTAAATGAGAAGCTGTGCTTTTCTTGAGAAACCGGTGTATTAACATAAATGATCATATTCCCATCTTAAGTAGACAACAGTAATTGATTTCATTTCAATTTCTGGCCCCCAGTCTCCATCTCAACAACAGAATAAGTGTGAATACGTTGCTGTATAACTAAAAGAAATATTAAAACAAGCTTTTTTCTCTCTTTCAGTGGTACCCTGTACAGATATAATTTCATGGGAAGTTCCCCTCTTCAGGAATTTGTTTATTAATGATGTTGTCAAGAGAATTAAGAATGGTAATGTTGTCTTTTACATACCTTCGTTTGGCAATGTTAACTCTTATACTTATATGAAAGACCCTTCCTAAGAGCGCTCAGGGAAATCTGTCAGAGACTGATTTGCTAAATTGAGATAAGTTGGGCCTGAATATTCTTAATTCTTTCATTTGTACAGCTTCTTTCAAATGGCATATACTTCATATGTAGCATTTTGCATTAGGTGAGGAACTGACATGGATCTCTCCTTACCCTTCATCAAGCATAATTTATGCTATGCAGGAAAATGGTGTGAGTTTTACAGAAATCTTTCTTTTATGATTGTATTATATTATCATTGATACATTCAGCCAATGATACTTGACGATACGGTTATTACAGCATTCAGCTAATCGACAGTGTCATTTTGAATTATTCACATTAATCAACATGTCAGGCACGTGGTGAACTCAATATTGTTTACTGATGGGGAACTTCAAACAACTTTTTTCTGCCCAGAAAACAGGGGGGGGGGGGGGGCAGGAGTGGGTGTTCATGCAACAAATAAGAGAAAAAATGCCCTGAAGGGAAGAACGAGGTATGTGCACATATTTTTCAGCGAATTCCCAACAAAAACACGCAAGAAGAAAATTGTATTTTTTAGTTCCAAAACTCATCAAATCACCCACTCTTTTATCCGGAATATTCACCAATTATGCAAAATGTCAGTAGAATGTTTTAAACGTTTATTGAAACAATTCATTTCCCCAGAGCTGTTTATTTTTAATGATTGCATCATTTCCGAGTGCAACATGTCAAGATGGGTAATTCTAAATGAAATATTTAGTTCAGTGATACCAACAACACCGACTAGATAGGTTTATCCAGAAATAACCTTTCTCATTTTACCCGCATTAAATAATGGCATTGTTTTATTCAACTAATGAATAATTGGTTATAAAATAACTCTGGCCCAGATGTGGGCTGTACTTAACTTTTCTAGTCTTTTCTGTTCTTCCAGTAAAGCCATTGTGTGATGATAAAGCGTTTATACAAGGGCAGTGCACTTAATACCTGTATTCTAGCTAAAGGCCATCGTTCAGTCTTATATGTAGCTCAGCCTGATATCGAACAAACAATAGGCCATAAATTATGCTGAAGCCAATGATGATTGCAACTCTCTCTCTCTCTCTTTCATTTCAGATGCTGCAATCGGTACACAGACGTCACAGTATACATCATACCCATCACAACAGAAACAGAAGACCAGTCATTGATGGCTCCAACAATATGGACAGTAAGTGGCAGTCTATAGTTGCTTGAAGACTCAACAAGCCACCAGAAGACCAACAAGACAGGCAACAAAACCTTAACAAACACTCATTTGTTTTTTAACCAATATTTTTTTTTTCTTTTTCAGAATGTTCTTATGCTGCAGAATCCTCAGTTGGAGAATAAAAAATTCCTATAACACAGTAATATCAGTACAGATGTACTTTGGAAATTGGAAATTTAACCCCAAAATGAGAAAAGTTTTCAAGCATTCATCTGTGTGAATCAGGTGAATATATTTAAGTGATATTTTAAAATTTTGACTGTGTGCTGTTTTCTCCAGGATAGGTCTTACTGAAAGCTTTGAGAAGCTGTATATATGATGTGGACTGTGAATTAGGGAAGTTATATTAATATAAAATATCCCTGGCCATGTAAATGAGAAGCTGTGCTTTTCTTGAGAAACCGGTGTATTAACATAAATGATCATATTCACATCTTAAGTAGACAACAGTAATTGATTTCATTTCAATTTCTGGCCCCCATTCTCCATCTCAACAACAGAATAAGTGTGAATACGTTGCTGTATAACTAAAAGAAATATTAAAACAAGCTTTTTTCTCTCTTTCAGTGGTACCCTGTACAGATATAATTTCATGGGAAGTTCCCCTCTACAGGAATTTGTTTATTAATGATGTTGTCAAGAGAATTAAGAATGGTAATGTTGTCTTTTACATACCCTCGTTTGGCAATGTTAACTCTTATACTTATATGAAAGACCCTTCCTAAGAGCGCTCAGGGAAATCTGTCAGAGTCTGATTTGCTAAATTGAGATAAGTTGGGCCTCAATATTCTTAATTCTTTCATTTGTACAGCTTCTTTGAAATGGCATATACTTCATATGTAAGCATTTTGTATTAGGTGAGAAACTGACATGGATCTCTCCTTACCCTTCATCAAGCATAATTTATGCTATGCAGGAAAATGGTGTGAGTTTTACAGAAATCTTTCTTTTATGATTGTATTATATTATCATTGATACATTCAGCCAATGATACTTGACGATACGGTTATTACAGCATTCAGCTAATCGACAGTGTCATTTTGAATTATTCACATTAATCAACATGTCAGGCACGTGGTGAACTCAATATTGTTTACTGATGGGGAACTTCAAACAACTTTTTTCTGCCCAGAAAACAGGGGGGGGGGGGGGGCAGGAGTGGGTGTTCATGCAACAAATAAGAGAAAAAATGCCCTGAAGGGAAGAACGAGGCATGTACACATATATTTTTATACTGTACCAATGACCCAGACATAGCTGGTGCTAACTCTTAAAATATAGGGCCAAACACAAATTTTGCCCCCCAATCCCCAAAATTTGCATCTAAAACTAAAGAAAACATGTCCTGAAAGGCCCTCCACGCCTCGCCCCCACTGCGCATGCGCAGTGTCAAGGACGTTCCGAAATTGGCGCCATTTTTCATTCTAAGTTTGGCCCTTCATCAGTTAACATCTGACTGATCTTTGTGCTTTTAAATCTCAGTTTAAATGATGCCAGACACATAAATATTAGTGAAATGTTGATTCTAAGGAGGATAGAAAAGGAGGAGAGGAAAAGAATGTGTGACAGAATATTATCAGGGCTGTAACTTAAAATTTTTTAATGAAATTATGTTAAGTTACCTATTTTCAAGGCAGCAGCCATTTTGTTGTCATTCTGATTATTTAGTTACACTGTTTTTTCAAGTGTTTTTCCTCTCTCCCTGTCCTTTAAGTTCCCCCTTGCTATTCTCCCATGCTTTTGGCATAGTTTCTGTAATTATTATTACTAAAATTTCTTGGGAGTTTTAGCTTAATAACAGAATGAATTCTGTTCTTTCCCCATGTTTACGTCTTCACCTACGGGTGGTTAGGCGTTGTGTTCTGCATCTACCATCTGATGTTCTGCAGTTTCTTCCCTGGAAGTCTCTGTTTTGCATCAGATGGTGTATTTTTGGTAACTGATTTCGGGCCTGGGTGCCTGGAGTCTTATTTTAGTGTTTTTACACTCATTGTTTACATTTACATCTGCCCTCTGTGTGAGGGGGGGATTTCTAAATAATAATATCTTTATGTTATTTTAATCATAACTAGATACATTATTATTGTTCGTAAGTGTTGAATAAATTGTTTAAAATATTTTTAAAATTTTTGTCCACACTTAGGCTTGGGATCCATTGGGGCTCAACGTTACTTTTCAGAAACTTGGGCTGTTCTGAAAAAATATTTTTTCAAAATATTTTGATTTCAATTATTTTTTCTATATTAATGGATCATATTATTATTATGTATTTTGATTGCCAGGGGTTAGTGCGAGTACCAGGACTTGTTTTCTTTTCACATTGAAAGGATATTGATCAATTGTTTTAAGAGGAAGTCTTCCTCTGACCTTATTATCATTCTATATGTGGTCAGTGTACTCGCATTAACTCCTGTTCTGTATCGTATGATTTCGATGACAATATGGGAAGCGCATGTCACGGTATGTTGTTGGGGATTTGGACACTCCGGTCCTTTCCCCGCAGGGTCACTCTACTTTATCAATTTCTATTTCAGACGATCAAGATTAGGGTGATGTATCTGTGATGTCTTCCAACAGTGTGCCTCCGTCGTCACAATTAATGAAGGGCTAGCGGAAAAGTGCTCATGTAATACGCCAATTGCCTAAGAGGACCCTAGTAGGTTCGACGGCCTTTGACGTCCGCTAGCTCGCCCGGTGTAGCGTCCATTCACCGAATGGTTCGGCAGCCGGGTTCGTCCGTTGCGGTCTAGAAGGAATTTTGGGGTGATGCGAGCACTATAAAATTAACTTAATGCACACCCAGTGACGGCGGATCGGAGGGAGAACGGAGGAAGCCTTTTAGTCCGGTTCATAGCTCGTTCCGGTCCATCCGGACGGCAAGCGAGAGAGGCCCCTCTCTCGTTCAACAACATCTGGCCCCAGATGTTGTGGTACAATGTGTCGTTAGCGGAGCATACGTCCGTCGCTCGGGACGCTCCGTTGTATAGGCAGTCCGCTGAGACTGCTAAGGCTTCCTCTTCTCGTCAGCGCACACGACCGCACCTTGGCTGCGTGACCGCCGATATATTACCAGCTTCGCCGATCAAGGATTCTTCGGCGACCAGGTCACACCATCCGGCAGCCAGGGATTCGAGACCGATGGACTCCGGACGTTCGCATAGGAAGTATGCGGGAGCCATCTGATGCGGAGCTGCCCTCGGCGAAGCACCGATAGACTGCGCCTCCGCAGGTCTCGACGCCGGACATTCTTGTGCACATAGCACAGCTTATCGCAGCATCCCAGCAGCCGACAGAAACGGTGTCGGATCGAGAATTATCCGACAGCGCTGGGTCGGTAGCCGGGGACTCGAGGCCTGCAGACTCCGGACGTTCGCATAGGAAGTGTGCGGGAGTCAACGTACACGGAGCTTCCAGCGGCAATGCATCGTAAGTCCGCTACTGCACAGGCCTCGGGAACGGACGTGCTTTCCTTAATAGCACAGTTTATCGCAGCATCCCAGCATCAACTGAATCTGTCGCATATATTTTATCCGACGATGCTGGGTCGGGACGCTCCGCGGAAGCGGGTACGGACGTCCGAAAGTTTCATCCGGTCCGACGGGATACCGAAAGGGATTCGGTGGATTTCAAGCTTTCCCTTTCGGAACAACATATGCTGCGATGCCGGATAAGAAACTGATAGCGTCGGTGGACTTAGAAATTTTTGGTTCGGTTCAGGGACATCGTCCCTCAGTTCCGACATAGTCCAATAATGTCACACAAACTTTCGAATTATTGAACGACGCTATATATATTATTATTTTATGCTTGCTATCCAAGCATTTCTGGTTTCTTGTTCGAAGAGTTATGGAGATGTCTTTCAAAAGTGTGCCTCTGTCGTCATAGTTAATGAAGAGTTAGCGGCAATAAGTGCTCATGGAATATGTCTATCGCTTACGGAGTGACATTCGCTAGCTCACCCGGTGTAGCGTACATTCATCGAATGGTTCGGCTGCCGGGTTCGTCCGTTGCGGTCTAGGAAGGAGATTTGGGTGATGCGAGCACTTTAATTACTTTAGTACTCACCCAGTGACGGCAGATTGAGGATAGATCGGAGGAAGCCAACAACATAGGGGACCGCATGTTGTGGTTCAGATATTTTACATTCGGAGCATATGTCCGTTGCTCGGGACGCTCCGTTATATTGACAGTCCGAGAGACTGTCTTTAATGCTTCCTCATCCTCACAGCAGGGCACACGACCGCACATTGGCTACGTGACCTCGAGTATCCGATCAGTTTCGGCATTCAGTGATTCCACAGCGAATAGGTCGCGCCATCCGGTAGCCAAGGGACACGAGGCCTATACACCCCGTTCGCTCGCATATTGGAAGTATGCACGGGGTAACGATCTCGGAGCTTCCTGCGGCAATGCATCGTAAGACCGCTGCTCCTCAGGCCTCAGTGACGGACGTGCTATCCGAGTTAGCACAGTTGTTTCGCAGCATCCCAGCAATTGACGGTTTCTCGGTCGAATCAGGAATTATCCGACGGCGCTGGGTCGGTGAGGTCCGCGGTTGCATCAAGCTACGGACGACCGAACGCTTTATAGGGTCCGACAGGATGGCGAAAGGGATTCGAAAGATTTCGAGTTTTCCCTTTAGTAGTATCGGAAGATGCCTTTCATATCTTCTGGCATTTCTTCCAGTGATTATTTTTCGGACTTCATTGCTGCGATCTTGGATAAGAGACTTATAGCGTCATTGGACTCGGATTTTTCGATCGGTACAGGGACTTTGTCTCTGACTTACCGACGCAGTCCAATATTGTCATTACAACATGTGTTTTATTTTTCGACGCTATATATTATATATATATATATACAAGCCTGCTACTAAGCATGATAGTTTAGTTTCTTGTCCGCGTGGCTCATTTCTGCCATTTTATCTTTTTTACATATAGTTTATTTTGGCAGAGCAGGGCATACCGAGAGTTCATATGCGTCTAGACGGTGTGATTAAAGACTGCATATATTCTTTTTCGCCGTTTATGTCTTTTCCAATTTCAATGTTGGGAACGACATTATGTATAGTAGACTTAACTTAGACGCTTTATTATACGTAATCCGCCTTACTGAGGCGTTATCATTACGTCTTCAAGAAAAGATTTACGGGATATTATTCTCAATGTAATTTCTTTTGAGGGCAGTAGTTTGTTCACGTATAACTCCGCCCTTCAGTGGCTGATTGGAGTTGGTTAGACGTGATGCAGCCCTAGCTACATCCACGCGTGGATAGTAGGTTAAGAACTCTCTCAGAGTCGCTTCGTTCTCGGAGGAGCTTCTCTTCGACGGCAACTTTCCGGCAATCCATGAATTGCTTGATTTATACATTCTCTTGTCTATCTAGTGTTACAAGAGATTCAGACTGGGGCAAACATTCGGTGGTTGACTCAGAGAGTGCCGCCGCAGTTGCCGGACCCTAGTGTGGCTGTTATGACGGTTGCCAGTCAAACAGATTGGGATATATACTGATCCCTACGGATTCGAAGTGCCAGGGTCTTTGGGTTCCGCAGTCTTTTAGCTATCAGTTTAACTTCCGCGGAATAATGTTTTTTAGGCTTGCTTTATGTCATTGCATGAACATTATTCAGAAACGCATGCCCAAATTCCTGTCCTTTAATTCGACAGTAGTGGCGTATCTCCGGAACCAGGGAGGCACTCTTTCGTTTCCGTTATTCAATTTAATGGAAAGAATCCGTCTGTTGGTTATAGTACACCAAGTTCAGTTTTGGTCCGTCATATTCTGGGTCGTCTGATTGTTTTATCGCACTCCCGTTCTCTTACGGGTCGCTTGTTGCTGTCAGAATGGACTCTCAACAAACAAGTATTTAATCAGATTTGCTATCTATGGGAGCGCCCATTGATGTTTTATTTATGACACAGCTTGCTAATCAATTGCAGACGTATGTGTTGGCTTGTCCAGATCTCTGAGCTAATACTGTTAACGCTCTATTGATCTATAGGACGGAATGATAGGATACGCGTATCCTCCGGCGCTGTTGTTTTAGCAGGTATTGCTAAGATAAACAACCACAATACATTTCTGTTGATAGCATCTCTATCTTCACAGAGATCATGAGTAATTTACTCTCTTGTCTACTGTGGATCTTAACGTGAAATCTTCCTCTATGTGAGGATCTTTTTTCACTGGGTAAATCGTGTCATCTTTATCACAACCAGCAAGGTCGCAACCTTCATGTATTCCGTTGTGTGGTCCGTATTGCATTGTAAGCAGTGTACTGGACGAGCTTTGGACGCGATTTCTTACTATAGGAGATCCTCTTCTTCACTATTCTATGCGACTAAAGTGGAGGCTCTTCCGTCGTGGTGTAGGGATCATTATGTTCATATGGTTGATCCCTCCATACTACGCATTGCTAGTTTTTAGTATACTTGTTTCACAAGATCTACTGCAGCCTGTTGTTATTTAGGTTATAGGTTTATGTTACCTCATACCTATGCACTCTACGATAGTTTACTATTGAGTCTTTTGTCTCTTTATCTAAGTCAGTTAGTAACTTTTTGATAAATAGACTTAGAATCTTTAGATTAAATTCCTATACGGATTTTAACTTCGGTTCTTATTTAGCTAAGTAATCATTTGAGCCTCTGGAAACAGTAGTTTTCAAATTCTGACCTTTTAGACAGTAATTCTGTTGGTTTCTCTTTTACTGTAGAGTCAGTGAGTTTCATGCACTATCGATGGATGATTTTCACTTTCATAGTTTCGGAATCAATACTTCCGTTACTATTTAGGTTGGATTGTTGCATAAGAGTTAGGCTCCTATTATCCGGAACCTATTATTTTAAGGTCCTTCCGTCTTCGTATGGGCATAGGCCTTTACTCTTTCCGGGTACAGTTTATGTATTTATAAACAGATATCTGTTTATTACGAGGGCGTAAGCTTCTTCTGTCTTTGATGTCTAGTAGAAGGACGTTACGCTCCATTTTATTGTTAATGAATTCTATTAACTAGCGTACTGCTTATGGTATATCATTGGCTTAGCAGTTGTGCTTAAGATTTCGGCTCATGAAGTAAGAGTTCTTCTACTTCTTGGGCTTACATTAATAGTGTTGCTATTATAGATTTTTGAAGGCTGCTCATTGCGCTCAGCCATCCACATTCATGAATTTTATCTCAGAAATATCGAGTCCATTTCTGGAGGCCTCTATTGTTAGGTCTATTATCTACTGCTCAGAATGTCATTCACTTAACAGTTGCTACTATAGCTAGGTAGGCTGTCTGTTTCGGCAGTGTCTCCGTTCGGCTGCCCTCTTCGCTCTGGGCTATTTGACCCAGGGCAAGAAAAATGGGGGGGGGGGGAGGGTGTTCCCTTGGGTCACCTGTTTTTACTATGAAAACAAGGGGATACCTCCTCCGGAGTTAGTAATTCTGAGCTGTTATTGGGATGGTTGTTTAGTGAGAAGTTTAAGTTTATAAAATTCATTCAAGTCTTAGTTTTTAAAGTATAGCTTTTGAATATTGCATTTGTCAACGGACATGATTATGCAATTCTCACACACTTTTAAGAGTATAAGAGTCTCTATTCTCTAGACTTACTTTATTATTGGCTTACTTTAAAAATTATTAGTATAAGGATTATTGGATATTAATAGAGTACATGGATGTATGAAGCTCAATTTTTGGAAGGTGTTGTATCTTTCTAATTTATCATAAATAAGAAAGATACATGTAAGGCCTATTACTTCTTTTCCCTACAGGGGATGACTCTATTTTATTTTATTGAGCGTATTCCATTTTGCTCTATGTCCTTGGCCCTCCAGCCTTTTTACTATTCAGCTATGTCTGGGTCATTGGTACAGTATAAAAATGTTAAAAAATTTATAGTAATTTATATATTTTTTATACTTACCAATGACCCAGACGGGGATGGCCCTCCCAGGAGTTGGGAACTCTTGCCTCCCCGCTGAGTACATAGCGCTTACCAGGCACTGGTTATTAGAATGATAAATGGCGCCAATTTCGGAACGTCCTTGACACTGCGCATGCGCAGTGGGGGCGAGGCGTGGAGGGCCTTTCAGGACATGTTTTCTTTAGTTTTAGATGCAAATTTTGGGGATTGGGGGGCAAAATTTGTGTTTGGCCCTATATTTTAAGAGTTAGCACCAGCTATGTCTGGGTCATTGGTAAGTATAAAAAATATATAAATTACTATAAATTTTTTAACTTTTCAGCGAATTCCCAACAAAAACACGCAAGAAGAAAATTGTATTTTTTAGTTCCAAAAGTCATCAAATCACCCACTCTTTTATCCGGAATATTCACCGATTATGCAAAATGTTAGTAGAATGTTTCAAACGTTTATTGAAACAATTCATTTCCCCAGAGCTGTTTATTTTTAATGATTGCATCATTTCCGAGTGCAACATGTCAAGATGGGTAATTCTAAATCAAATATTTAGTTCAGTGATACCAACAACACCGACTAGATAGGTTTATCCAGAAATAACCTTTCTCATTTTACCAGCATTAAATAATGGCATTGTTTTATTCAACAAATGAATAATTTGTTATAAAATAACTCTGGCCCAGAGGTGGGGTGTACTTAACTTTTCTAGTCTTTTCTGTTCTTCTAGTAAAGCCATTGTGTGATGATAAAGCGTTTATACAAAGGCTGTACACTTAATACCAGTATACTAGCTAAACGCCATCGTTCAGTCTTATATGTAGCTCAGCCTGATATCGAACAAACAATAGGCCATAAATTATGCTGAAGCCAATGATGATTGCAACTCTCTCTCTCTCTTTCATTTCAGATGCTGCAATCGATACACACACGTCACAGTATACATCATACCCATCACAACAGAAACAGAAGACCAGTCATTGATGGCTCCAACAATATGGACAGTAAGTGGCAGTCTATAGTTGCTTGAAGACTCAACAAGCCACCAGAAGACCAACAAGACAGGTAACAAAACCTTAACAAACACTCATTTGTTTTTTAACCAATATTTTTTTTTTCTTTTTCAGAATGTTCTTATGCTGCAGAATCCTCAGTTGGAGAATAAAAAATTCCTATAACACAGTAATATCAGTACAGATGTACTTTGGAAATTGGAAATTTAACCCCAAAATGAGAAAAGTTTTCAAGCATTCATCTGTGTGAATCAGGTGAATATATTTAAGTGATATTTTAAAATTTTGACTGTGTGCTGTTTTCTCCAGGATAGGTCTTACTGAAAGCTTTGAGAAGCTGTATATATGATGTGGACTGTGAATTAGGGAAGTTATATTAATATAAAATATCCCTGGCCATGTAAATGAGAAGCTGTGCTTTTCTTGAGAAACCGGTGTATTAACATAAATGATCATATTCACATCTTAAGTAGACAACAGTAATTGATTTCATTTCAATTTCTGGCCCCCATTCTCCATCTCAACAACAGAATAAGTGTGAATACGTTGCTGTATAACTAAAAGAAATATTAAAACAAGCTTTTTTCTCTCTTTCAGTGGTACCCTGTACAGATATAATTTCATGGGAAGTTCCCCTCTACAGGAATTTGTTTATTAATGATGTTGTCAAGAGAATTAAGAATGATAATGTTGTCTTTTACATACCTTCGTTTGGCAATGTTAACTCTTATACTTATATGAAAGACCCTTCCTAAGAGCGCTCAGGGAAATCTGTCAGAGTCTGATTTGCTAAATTGAGATAAGTTGGGCCTGAATATTCTTAATTCTTTCATTTGTACAGCTTCTTTGAAATGGCATATACTTCATATGTAAGCATTTTGTATTAGGTGAGGAACTGACATGGATCTCTCCTTACCCTTCATCAAGCATAATTTATGCTATGCAGGAAAATGGTGTGAGTTTTACAGAAATCTTTCTTTTATGATTGTATTATATTATCATTGATACATTCAGCCAATGATACTTGACGATACGGTTATTACAGCATTCAGCTAATCGACAGTGTCATTTTGAATTATTCACATTAATCAACATGTCAGGCACGTGGTGAACTCAATATTGTTTACTGATGGGGAACTTCAAACAACTTTTTTCTGCCCAGAAAACAGGGGGGGGGGGGCAGGAGTGGGTGTTCATGCAACAAATAAGAGAAAAAATGCCCTGAAGGGAAGAACGAGGCATGTGCACATATTTTTCAGCGAATTCCCAACAAAAACACGCAAGAAGAAAATTGTATTTTTTAGTTCCAAAAGTCATCAAATCACCCACTCTTTTATCCGGAATATTCACTGATTATGCAAAATGTCAGTAGAATGTTTCAAACGTTTATTGAAACAATTCATTTCCCCAGAGCTGTTTATTTTTAATGATTGCATCATTTCCGAGTGCAACATGTCAAGATGGGTAATTCTAAATCAAATATTTAGTTCAGTGATACCAACAACACCGACTAGATAGGTTTATCCAGAAATAACCTTTCTCATTTTACCAGCATTAAATAATGGCATTGTTTTATTCAACAAATGAATAATTTGTTATAAAATAACTCTGGCCCAGAGGTGGGGTGTACTTAACTTTTCTAGTCTTTTCTGTTCTTCTAGTAAAGCCATTGTGTGATGATAAAGCATTTATACAAAGGCTGTACACTTAATACCAGTATACTAGCTAAACGCCATCGTTCAGTCTTATATGTAGCTCAGCCTGATATCGAACAAACAATAGGCCATAAATTATGCTGAAGCCAATGATGATTGCAACTCTCTCTCTCTCTCTTTCATTTCAGATGCTGCAATCGATACACACACGTCACAGTATACATCATACCCATCACAACAGAAACAGAAGACCAGTCATTGATGGCTCCAACAATATGGACAGTAAGTGGCAGTCTATAGTTGCTTGAAGACTCAACAAGCCACCAGAAGACCCACAAGACAGGTAACAAAACCTTAACAAACACTCATTTGTTTTTTAACCAATATGTTTTTTTTCTTTTTCAGAATGTGCTTATGCTGCAGAATCCTCAGTTGGAGAATAAAAAATTCCTATAACACAGTAATATCAGTACAGATGTACTTTGGAAATTGGAAATTTAACCCCAAAATGAGAAAAGTTTTCAAGCATTCATCTGTGTGAATCAGGTGAATATATTTAAGTGATATTTTAAAATTTTGACTGTGTGCTGTTTTCTACAGGGTAGGTCTTACTGAAAACTTTGAGAAGCTGTATATATGATGTGGACTGTGAATTAGGGAAGTTATATTAATATAAAATATCCCTGTCCATGTAAATGAGAAGCTGTGCTTTTCTTGAGAAACCGGTGTATTAACATAAATGATCATATTCCCATCTTAAGTAGACAACAGTAATTGATTTCATTTCAATTTCTGGCCCCCATTCTCCATCTCAACAACAGAATAAATGTGAATACATTGCTGTATAACTAAAAGAAATATTAAAATAAGCTTTTTCTCTATTTCAGTGGTACCCTGTACAGATATAATTTCATGGGAAGTTCCCCTCTACAGGAATTTGTTTATTAATGATGTTGTCAAGAGAATTAAGAATGGTAATGTTGTCTTTTACATACCTTCGTTTGGCAATGTTAACTCTTATACTTATATGAAAGACCCTTCCTAAGAGCGCTCAGGGAAATCTGGCAGAGACTGATTTGCTAAATTGAGATAAGTTGGGCCTGAATATTCTTAATTGTTTCATTTGTACAGCTTCTTTCAATGGCATATACTTCATATGTAAGCATTTTGCATTAGGTGAGGAACTGACATGGATCTCTCCTTACCCTTCATCAAGCATAATTTATGCTATGCAGGAAAATGGGTGTGAGTTTTACAGAAATCTTTCTTTTATGATTGTATTATATTATCATTGATACATTCAGCCAATGATACTTGACGATACGGTTATTACAGCATTCAGCTAATCGACAGTGTCTTTTTGAATTATTCACATTAATCAACATGTCAGGCACGTGGTGAACTCAATATTGTTTACTGATGGGGAACTTCAAACAACTTTTTTCTGCCCAGAAAACAGGGGGGGGGGGAGGAGGGGGTGTTCATGCAACAAATAAGAGAAAAAATGCCCTGAAGGGAAGAACGAGGCATGTGCACATATTGTTCAGCGAATTCACAACAAAAACACGCAAGAAGAAAATTGTATTTTTTAGTTCCAAAAGTCATCAAATCACCCACTCTTTTATCCGGAATATTCCCCAATTATGCAAGATGTCAGTAGAATGTTTCAAACGTTTATTGAAACAATTCGTTTCCCCAGAGCTGTTTATTTTTAATGATTGCATCATTTCCTAGTGCAACATTTCAAGATGGGTAATTCTAAATCAAATATTTAGTTCAGTGATACCAACAACACCGACTAGATAGGTTTATCCAGAAATAACCTTTCTCATTTTACCCGCATTAAATAATGGCATTGTTTTATTCAACTAATGAATAATTGGTTATAAAATAACTCTGGCCCAGATGTGGGCTGTACTTAACTTTTCTAGTCTTTTCTGTTCTTCCAGTAAAGCCATTGTGTGATGATAAAGCGTTTATACAAGGGCAGTGCACTTAATACCAGTATTCTAGCTAAAGGCCATCGTTCAGTCTTATATGTAGCTCAGCCTGATATCGAACAAACAATAGGCCATAAATTATGCTGAAGCCAATGATGATTGCAACTCTCTCTCTCTCTCTCTCCTTCATTTCAGATGCTGCAATCGGTACACAGACGTCACAGTATACATCATACCCATCACAACAGAAACAGAAGACCAGTCATTGATGGCTCCAACAATATGGACAGTAAGTGGCAGTCTATAGTTGCTTGAAGACTCAACAAGCCACCAGAAGACCCACAAGACAGGTAACAAAACCTTAACAAACACTCATTTGTTTTTTAACCAATATGTTTTTTTTCTTTTTCAGAATGTTCTTATGCTGCAGAATCCTCAGTTGGAGAATAAAAAATTCCTACAACACAGTAATATCAGTACAGATGTACTTTGGAAATTGGAAATTTAACCCTAAAATGAGAAAAGTTTTCAAGCATTCATCTGTGTGAACCAGGTGAATATATTTAAGTGATATTTTAAAATTTTGACTGTGTGCTGTTTTCTCCAGGGTAGGTCTTACTGAAAGCTTTGAGAAGCTGTATATATGATGTGGACTGTGAATTAGGGAAGTTATATTAATATAAAATATCCCTGTCCATGTAAATGACAAGCTGTGCTTTTCTTGAGAAACCGGTGTATTAACATAAATGATCATATTCACATCTTAAGTAGACAACAGTAATTGATTTCATTTCAATTTCTGGCCCCCATTCTCCATCTCAACAACAGAATAAGTGTGAATACGTTACTGTATAACTAAAAGAAATATTAAAACAAGCTTTTTTCTCTCTTTCAGTGGTACCCTGTACAGATATAATTTCATGGGAAGTTCCCCTCTACAGGAATTTGTTTATTAATGATGTTGTCAAGAGAATTAAGAATGGTAATGTTGTCTTTTACATACCTTCGTTTGGCAATGTTAACTCTTATACTTATATGAAAGACCCTTCCTAAGAGCGCTGAGGGAAATCTGGCAGAGATTGATTTGCTAAATTGAGATAAGTTGGGCCTGAATATTCTTAATTCTTTCATTTGTACAGCTTCTTTCAAATGGCATATACTTCATATGTAAGCATTTTGCATTAGGTGAGGAACTGACATGGATCTCTCCTTACCCTTCATCAAGCATAATTTATGCTGTGCAGGAAAATGCTGTGAGTTTTACAGAAATCTTTCTTTTATGATTGTATTATATTATCATTGATATATTCAGCCAATGATACTTGACGATACGGTTATTACAGCATTCAGCTAATCGACAGTGTCATTTGGAATTATTCACATTAATCAACATGTCAGGCATGTGGTGTACTCAGTATAGTTTACTCATGGGGAAGTTCAAACAATTTTTTTCTCCCGAGAAAACAGGGGGGAAGGAGGGTGTTCAAGCAAGAAATAGGAGAAAAAATGCCCTGAAGGGAAGAACGAGGCATGTGCACATATTTTTCAGCGAATTCCCAACAAAAACACGCAAGAAGAAAATTGTAATTTTTAGTTCCAAAAGTTATCAAATCATCCACTCTTTTATCTGGAATATTCACCAATTATGCAAAATGTCAGTAGAATGTTTCAAACGTTTATTGAAACAATTCATTTCCCCAGAGCTGTCTATTTTTAATGATTGCATCATTTCCGAGTGCAACATGTCAAGATGGGTAATTCTAAATCAAATATTTAGTTCAGTGATACCAACAACACCGACTAGATAGGTTTATCCAGAGATAACCTTTCTCATTTTACCAGCATTAAATAATGGCATTGTTTTATTCAACAAATGAATAATTTGTTATAAAATAACTCTGGCCCAGAGGTGGGGTGTACTTAACTTATCTAGTCTTTTCTGTTCTTCTAGTAAAGCCATTGTGTGATGATAAAGCGTTTATACAAAGGCTGTACACTTAATACCAGTATACTAGCTAAACGCCATCGTTCAGTCTTATATGTAGCTCAACCTGATATCGAACAAACAATAGGCCATAAATTATGCTGAAGCCAATGATGATTGCAACTCTCTCTCTCTCTTTCATTTCAGATGCTGCAATCGATACACACACGTCACAGTATACATCATACCCATCACAACAGAAACAGAAGACCAGTCATTGATGGCTCCAACAATATGGACAGTAAGTGGCAGTCTATAGTTGCTTGAAGACTCAACAAGCCACCAGAAGACCAACAAGACAGGTAACAAAACCTTAACAAACACTCATTTGTTTTTTAACCAATATTTTTTTTTTCTTTTTCAGAATGTTCTTATGCTGCAGAATCCTCAGTTGGAGAATAAAAAATTCCTATAACACAGTAATATCAGTACAGATGTACTTTGGAAATTGGAAATTTAACCCCAAAATGAGAAAAGTTTTCAAGCATTCATCTGTGTGAATCAGGTGAATATATTTAAGTGATATTTTAAAATTTTGACTGTGTGCTGTTTTCTCCAGGATAGGTCTTACTGAAAGCTTTGAGAAGCTGTATATATGATGTGGACTGTGAATTAGGGAAGTTATATTAATATAAAATATCCCTGGCCATGTAAATGAGAAGCTGTGCTTTTCTTGAGAAACCGGTGTATTAACATAAATGATCATATTCACATCTTAAGTAGACAACAGTAATTGATTTCATTTCAATTTCTGGCCCCCATTCTCCATCTCAACAACAGAATAAGTGTGAATACGTTGCTGTATAACTAAAAGAAATATTAAAACAAGCTTTTTTCTCTCTTTCAGTGGTACCCTGTACAGATATAATTTCATGGGAAGTTCCCCTCTACAGGAATTTGTTTATTAATGATGTTGTCAAGAGAATTAAGAATGATAATGTTGTCTTTTACATACCTTCGTTTGGCAATGTTAACTCTTATACTTATATGAAAGACCCTTCCTAAGAGCGCTCAGGGAAATCTGTCAGAGTCTGATTTGCTAAATTGAGATAAGTTGGGCCTGAATATTCTTAATTCTTTCATTTGTACAGCTTCTTTGAAATGGCATATACTTCATATGTAAGCATTTTGTATTAGGTGAGGAACTGACATGGATCTCTCCTTACCCTTCATCAAGCATAATTTATGCTATGCAGGAAAATGGTGTGAGTTTTACAGAAATCTTTCTTTTATGATTGTATTATATTATCATTGATACATTCAGCCAATGATACTTGACGATACGGTTATTACAGCATTCAGCTAATCGACAGTGTCATTTTGAATTATTCACATTAATCAACATGTCAGGCACGTGGTGAACTCAATATTGTTTACTGATGGGGAACTTCAAACAACTTTTTTCTGCCCAGAAAACAGGGGGGGGGGGGGGGCAGGAGTGGGTGTTCATGCAACAAATAAGAGAAAAAATGCCCTGAAGGGAAGAACGAGGCATGTGCACATATTTTTCAGCGAATTCCCAACAAAAACACGCAAGAAGAAAATTGTATTTTTTAGTTCCAAAAGTCATCAAATCACCCACTCTTTTATCCGGAATATTCACTGATTATGCAAAATGTCAGTAGAATGTTTCAAACGTTTATTGAAACAATTCATTTCCCCAGAGCTGTTTATTTTTAATGATTGCATCATTTCCGAGTGCAACATGTCAAGATGGGTAATTCTAAATCAAATATTTAGTTCAGTGATACCAACAACACCGACTAGATAGGTTTATCCAGAAATAACCTTTCTCATTTTACCAGCATTAAATAATGGCATTGTTTTATTCAACAAATGAATAATTTGTTATAAAATAACTCTGGCCCAGAGGTGGGGTGTACTTAACTTTTCTAGTCTTTTCTGTTCTTCTAGTAAAGCCATTGTGTGATGATAAAGCATTTATACAAAGGCTGTACACTTAATACCAGTATACTAGCTAAACGCCATCGTTCAGTCTTATATGTAGCTCAGCCTGATATCGAACAAACAATAGGCCATAAATTATGCTGAAGCCAATGATGATTGCAACTCTCTCTCTCTCTCTTTCATTTCAGATGCTGCAATCGATACACACACGTCACAGTATACATCATACCCATCACAACAGAAACAGAAGACCAGTCATTGATGGCTCCAACAATATGGACAGTAAGTGGCAGTCTATAGTTGCTTGAAGACTCAACAAGCCACCAGAAGACCCACAAGACAGGTAACAAAACCTTAACAAACACTCATTTGTTTTTTAACCAATATGTTTTTTTTCTTTTTCAGAATGTGCTTATGCTGCAGAATCCTCAGTTGGAGAATAAAAAATTCCTATAACACAGTAATATCAGTACAGATGTACTTTGGAAATTGGAAATTTAACCCCAAAATGAGAAAAGTTTTCAAGCATTCATCTGTGTGAATCAGGTGAATATATTTAAGTGATATTTTAAAATTTTGACTGTGTGCTGTTTTCTACAGGGTAGGTCTTACTGAAAACTTTGAGAAGCTGTATATATGATGTGGACTGTGAATTAGGGAAGTTATATTAATATAAAATATCCCTGTCCATGTAAATGAGAAGCTGTGCTTTTCTTGAGAAACCGGTGTATTAACATAAATGATCATATTCCCATCTTAAGTAGACAACAGTAATTGATTTCATTTCAATTTCTGGCCCCCATTCTCCATCTCAACAACAGAATAAATGTGAATACATTGCTGTATAACTAAAAGAAATATTAAAATAAGCTTTTTTCTCTATTTCAGTGGTACCCTGTACAGATATAATTTCATGGGAAGTTCCCCTCTACAGGAATTTGTTTATTAATGATGTTGTCAAGAGAATTAAGAATGGTAATGTTGTCTTTTACATACCTTCGTTTGGCAATGTTAACTCTTATACTTATATGAAAGACCCTTCCTAAGAGCGCTCAGGGAAATCTGGCAGAGACTGATTTGCTAAATTGAGATAAGTTGGGCCTGAATATTCTTAATTGTTTCATTTGTACAGCTTCTTTCAAATGGCATATACTTCATATGTAAGCATTTTGCATTAGGTGAGGAACTGACATGGATCTCTCCTTACCCTTCATCAAGCATAATTTATGCTATGCAGGAAAATGGTGTGAGTTTTACAGAAATCTTTCTTTTATGATTGTATTATATTATCATTGATACATTCAGCCAATGATACTTGACGATACGGTTATTACAGCATTCAGCTAATCGACAGTGTCATTTTGAATTATTCACATTAATCAACATGTCAGGCACGTGGTGAACTCAATATTGTTTACTGATGGGGAACTTCAAACAACTTTTTTCTGCCCAGAAAACAGGGGGGGGGGGAGGAGGGGGTGTTCATGCAACAAATAAGAGAAAAAATGCCCTGAAGGGAAGAACGAGGCATGTGCACATATTGTTCAGCGAATTCACAACAAAAACACGCAAGAAGAAAATTGTATTTTTTAGTTCCAAAAGTCATCAAATCACCCACTCTTTTATCCGGAATATTCCCCAATTATGCAAGATGTCAGTAGAGTGTTTCAAACGTTTATTGAAACAATTCGTTTCCCCAGAGCTGTTTATTTTTAATGATTGCATCATTTCCTAGTGCAACATTTCAAGATGGGTAATTCTAAATCAAATATTTAGTTCAGTGATACCAACAACACCGACTAGATAGGTTTATCCAGAAATAACCTTTCTCATTTTACCCGCATTAAATAATGGCATTGTTTTATTCAACTAATGAATAATTGGTTATAAAATAACTCTGGCCCAGATGTGGGCTGTACTTAACTTTTCTAGTCTTTTCTGTTCTTCCAGTAAAGCCATTGTGTGATGATAAAGCGTTTATACAAGGGCAGTGCACTTAATACCAGTATTCTAGCTAAAGGCCATCGTTCAGTCTTATATGTAGCTCAGCCTGATATCGAACAAACAATAGGCCATAAATTATGCTGAAGCCAATGATGATTGCAACTCTCTCTCTCTCTCTCTCTCCTTCATTTCAGATGCTGCAATCGGTACACAGACGTCACAGTATACATCATACCCATCACAACAGAAACAGAAGACCAGTCATTGATGGCTCCAACAATATGGACAGTAAGTGGCAGTCTATAGTTGCTTGAAGACTCAACAAGCCACCAGAAGACCCACAAGACAGGTAACAAAACCTTAACAAACACTCATTTGTTTTTTAACCAATATGTTTTTTTTCTTTTTCAGAATGTTCTTATGCTGCAGAATCCTCAGTTGGAGAATAAAAAATTCCTACAACACAGTAATATCAGTACAGATGTACTTTGGAAATTGGAAATTTAACCCTAAAATGAGAAAAGTTTTCAAGCATTCATCTGTGTGAACCAGGTGAATATATTTAAGTGATATTTTAAAATTTTGACTGTGTGCTGTTTTCTCCAGGGTAGGTCTTACTGAAAGCTTTGAGAAGCTGTATATATGATGTGGACTGTGAATTAGGGAAGTTATATTAATATAAAATATCCCTGTCCATGTAAATGACAAGCTGTGCTTTTCTTGAGAAACCGGTGTATTAACATAAATGATCATATTCACATCTTAAGTAGACAACAGTAATTGATTTCATTTCAATTTCTGGCCCCCATTCTCCATCTCAACAACAGAATAAGTGTGAATACGTTACTGTATAACTAAAAGAAATATTAAAACAAGCTTTTTTCTCTCTTTCAGTGGTACCCTGTACAGATATAATTTCATGGGAAGTTCCCCTCTACAGGAATTTGTTTATTAATGATGTTGTCAAGAGAATTAAGAATGGTAATGTTGTCTTTTACATACCTTCGTTTGGCAATGTTAACTCTTATACTTATATGAAAGACCCTTCCTAAGAGCGCTGAGGGAAATCTGGCAGAGATTGATTTGCTAAATTGAGATAAGTTGGGCCTGAATATTCTTAATTGTTTCATTTGTACAGCTTCTTTCAAATGGCATATACTTCATATGTAAGCATTTTGCATTAGGTGAGGAACTGACATGGATCTCTCCTTACCCTTCATCAAGCATAATTTATGCTGTGCAGGAAAATGCTGTGAGTTTTACAGAAATCTTTCTTTTATGATTGTATTATATTATCATTGATATATTCAGCCAATGATACTTGACGATACGGTTATTACAGCATTCAGCTAATCGACAGTGTCATTTGGAATTATTCACATTAATCAACATGTCAGGCATGTGGTGTACTCAGTATTGTTTACTCATGGGGAAGTTCAAACAATTTTTTTCTCCCGAGAAAACAGGGGGGAAGGAGGGTGTTCAAGCAAGAAATAGGAGAAAAAATGCCCTGAAGGGAAGAACGAGGCATGTGCACATATTTTTCAGCGAATTCCCAACAAAAACACGCAAGAAGAAAATTGTAATTTTTAGTTCCAAAAGTTATCAAATCATCCACTCTTTTATCTGGAATATTCACCAATTATGCAAAATGTCAGTAGAATGTTTCAAACGTTTATTGAAACAATTCATTTCCCCAGAGCTGTCTATTTTTAATGATTGCATCATTTCCGAGTGCAACATGTCAAGATGGGTAATTCTAAATCAAATATTTAGTTCAGTGATACCAACAACACCGACTAGATAGGTTTATCCAGAGATAACCTTTCTCATTTTACCAGCATTAAATAATGGCATTGTTTTATTCAACAAATGAATAATTTGTTATAAAATAACTCTGGCCCAGAGGTGGGGTGTACTTAACTTATCTAGTCTTTTCTGTTCTTCTAGTAAAGCCATTGTGTGATGATAAAGCGTTTATACAAAGGCTGTACACTTAATACCAGTATACTAGCTAAACGCCATCGTTCAGTCTTATATGTAGCTCAACCTGATATCGAACAAACAATAGGCCATAAATTATGCTGAAGCCAATGATGATTGCAACTCTCTCTCTCTCTTTCATTTCAGATGCTGCAATCGATACACACACGTCACAGTATACATCATACCCATCACAACAGAAACAGAAGACCAGTCATTGATGGCTCCAACAATATGGACAGTAAGTGGCAGTCTATAGTTGCTTGAAGACTCAACAAGCCACCAGAAGACCAACAAGACAGGTAACAAAACCTTAACAAACACTCATTTGTTTTTTAACCAATATTTTTTTTTTCTTTTTCAGAATGTTCTTATGCTGCAGAATCCTCAGTTGGAGAATAAAAAATTCCTATAACACAGTAATATCAGTACAGATGTACTTTGGAAATTGGAAATTTAACCCCAAAATGAGAAAAGTTTTCAAGCATTCATCTGTGTGAATCAGGTGAATATATTTAAGTGATATTTTAAAATTTTGACTGTATGCTGTTTTCTCCAGGATAGGTCTTACTGAAAGCTTTGAGAAGCTGTATATATGATGTGGACTGTGAATTAGGGAAGTTATATTAATATAAAATATCCCTGGCCATGTAAATGAGAAGCTGTGCTTTTCTTGAGAAACCGGTGTATTAACATAAATGATCATATTCACATCTTAAGTAGACAACAGTAATTGATTTCATTTCAATTTCTGGCCCCCATTCTCCATCTCAACAACAGAATAAGTGTGAATACGTTGCTGTATAACTAAAAGAAATATTAAAACAAGCTTTTTTCTCTCTTTCAGTGGTACCCTGTACAGATATAATTTCATGGGAAGTTCCCCTCTACAGGAATTTGTTTATTAATGATGTTGTCAAGAGAATTAAGAATGATAATGTTGTCTTTTACATACCTTCGTTTGGCAATGTTAACTCTTATACTTATATGAAAGACCCTTCCTAAGAGCGCTCAGGGAAATCTGTCAGAGTCTGATTTGCTAAATTGAGATAAGTTGGGCCTGAATATTCTTAATTCTTTCATTTGTACAGCTTCTTTGAAATGGCATATACTTCATATGTAAGCATTTTGTATTAGGTGAGGAACTGACATGGATCTCTCCTTACCCTTCATCAAGCATAATTTATGCTATGCAGGAAAATGGTGTGAGTTTTACAGAAATCTTTCTTTTATGATTGTATTATATTATCATTGATACATTCAGCCAATGATACTTGACGATACGGTTATTACAGCATTCAGCTAATCGACAGTGTCATTTTGAATTATTCACATTAATCAACATGTCAGGCAGGTGGTGAATTCAATATTGTTTACTGATGGGGAACTTCAAACAACTTTTTTCTGCCCAGAAAACAGGGGGGGGGGGGGCAGGAGTGGGTGTTCATGCAACAAATAAGAGAAAAAATGCCCTGAAGGGAAGAACGAGGCATGTGCACATATTTTTCAGCGAATTCCCAACAAAAACACGCAAGAAGAAAATTGTATTTTTTAGTTCCAAAAGTCATCAAATCACCCACTCTTTTATCCGGAATATTCACTGATTATGCAAAATGTCAGTAGAATGTTTCAAACGTTTATTGAAACAATTCATTTCCCCAGAGCTGTTTATTTTTAATGATTGCATCATTTCCGAGTGCAACATGTCAAGATGGGTAATTCTAAATCAAATATTTAGTTCAGTGATACCAACAACACCGACTAGATAGGTTTATCCAGAAATAACCTTTCTCATTTTACCAGCATTAAATAATGGCATTGTTTTATTCAACAAATGAATAATTTGTTATAAAATAACTCTGGCCCAGAGGTGGGGTGTACTTAACTTTTCTAGTCTTTTCTGTTCTTCTAGTAAAGCCATTGTGTGATGATAAAGCATTTATACAAAGGCTGTACACTTAATACCAGTATACTAGCTAAACGCCATCGTTCAGTCTTATATGTAGCTCAGCCTGATATCGAACAAACAATAGGCCATAAATTATGCTGAAGCCAATGATGATTGCAACTCTCTCTCTCTCTCTTTCATTTCAGATACTGCAATCGATACACACACGTCACAGTATACATCATACCCATCACAACAGAAACAGAAGACCAGTCATTGATGGCTCCAACAATATGGACAGTAAGTGGCAGTCTATAGTTGCTTGAAGACTCAACAAGCCACCAGAAGACCCACAAGACAGGTAACGAAACCTTAACAAACACTCATTTGTTTTTTAACCAATATGTTTTTTTTCTTTTTCAGAATGTGCTTATGCTGCAGAATCCTCAGTTGGAGAATAAAAAATTCCTATAACACAGTAATATCAGTACAGATGTACTTTGGAAATTGGAAATTTAACCCCAAAATGAGAAAAGTTTTCAAGCATTCATCTGTGTGAATCAGGTGAATATATTTAAGTGATATTTTAAAATTTTGACTGTGTGCTGTTTTCTACAGGGTAGGTCTTACTGAAAACTTTGAGAAGCTGTATATATGATGTGGACTGTGAATTAGGGAAGTTATATTAATATAAAATATCCCTGTCCATGTAAATGAGAAGCTGTGCTTTTCTTGAGAAACCGGTGTATTAACATAAATGATCATATTCCCATCTTAAGTAGACAACAGTAATTGATTTCATTTCAATTTCTGGCCCCCATTCTCCATCTCAACAACAGAATAAATGTGAATACATTGCTGTATAACTAAAAGAAATATTAAAATAAGCTTTTTTCTCTATTTCAGTGGTACCCTGTACAGATATAATTTCATGGGAAGTTCCCCTCTACAGGAATTTGTTTATTAATGATGTTGTCAAGAGAATTAAGAATGGTAATGTTGTCTTTTACATACCTTCGTTTGGCAATGTTAACTCTTATACTTATATGAAAGACCCTTCCTAAGAGCGCTCAGGGAAATCTGGCAGAGACTGATTTGCTAAATTGAGATAAGTTGGGCCTGAATATTCTTAATTGTTTCATTTGTACAGCTTCTTTCAAATGGCATATACTTCATATGTAAGCATTTTGCATTAGGTGAGGAACTGACATGGATCTCTCCTTACCCTTCATCAAGCATAATTTATGCTATGCAGGAAAATGGTGTGAGTTTTACAGAAATCTTTCTTTTATGATTGTATTATATTATCATTGATACATTCAGCCAATGATACTTGACGATACGGTTATTACAGCATTCAGCTAATCGACAGTGTCATTTTGAATTATTCACATTAATCAACATGTCAGGCACGTGGTGAACTCAATATTGTTTACTGATGGGGAACTTCAAACAACTTTTTTCTGCCCAGAAAACAGGGGGGGGGGGAGGAGGGGGTGTTCATGCAACAAATAAGAGAAAAAATGCCCTGAAGGGAAGAACGAGGCATGTGCACATATTGTTCAGTGAATTCACAACAAAAACACGCAAGAAGAAAATTGTATTTTTTAGTTCCAAAAGTCATCAAATCACCCACTCTTTTATCCGGAATATTCCCCAATTATGCAAGATGTCAGTAGAATGTTTCAAACGTTTATTGAAACAATTCGTTTCCCCAGAGCTGTTTATTTTTAATGATTGCATCATTTCCTAGTGCAACATTTCAAGATGGGTAATTCTAAATCAAATATTTAGTTCAGTGATACCAACAACACCGACTAGATAGGTTTATCCAGAAATAACCTTTCTCATTTTACCCGCATTAAATAATGGCATTGTTTTATTCAACTAATGAATAATTGGTTATAAAATAACTCTGGCCCAGATGTGGGCTGTACTTAACTTTTCTAGTCTTTTCTGTTCTTCCAGTAAAGCCATTGTGTGATGATAAAGCGTTTATACAAGGGCAGTGCACTTAATACCAGTATTCTAGCTAAAGGCCATCGTTCAGTCTTATATGTAGCTCAGCCTGATATCGAACAAACAATAGGCCATAAATTATGCTGAAGCCAATGATGATTGCAACTCTCTCTCTCTCTCTCTCTCTCCTTCATTTCAGATGCTGCAATCGGTACACAGACGTCACAGTATACATCATACCCATCACAACAGAAACAGAAGACCAGTCATTGATGGCTCCAACAATATGGACAGTAAGTGGCAGTCTATAGTTGCTTGAAGACTCAACAAGCCACCAGAAGACCCACAAGACAGGTAACAAAACCTTAACAAACACTCATTTGTTTTTTAACCAATATGTTTTTTTTCTTTTTCAGAATGTTCTTATGCTGCAGAATCCTCAGTTGGAGAATAAAAAATTCCTACAACACAGTAATATCAGTACAGATGTACTTTGGAAATTGGAAATTTAACCCTAAAATGAGAAAAGTTTTCAAGCATTCATCTGTGTGAACCAGGTGAATATATTTAAGTGATATTTTAAAATTTTGACTGTGTGCTGTTTTCTCCAGGAGAGGTATTACTGAAAGCTTTGAGAAGCTGTATATATGATGTGGACTGTGAATTAGGGAAGTTATATTAATATAAAATATCCTTGGCCATGTAAATGACAAGCTGTGCTTTTCTTGAGAAACCGGTGTATTAACATAAATGATCATATTCACATCTTAAGTAGACAACAGTAATTGATTTCATTTCAATTTCTGGCCCCCATTCTCCATCTCAACAACAGAATAAGTGTGAATACGTTACTGTATAACTAAAAGAAATATTAAAACAAGCTTTTTTCTCTCTTTCAGTGGTACCCTGTACAGATATAATTTCATGGGAAGTTCCCCTCTACAGGAATTTGTTTATTAATGATGTTGTCAAGAGAATTAAGAATGGTAATGTTGTCTTTTACATACCTTCGTTTGGCAATGTTAACTCTTATACTTATATGAAAGACCCTTCCTAAGAGCGCTCAGGGAAATCTGGCAGAGATTGATTTGCTAAATTGAGATAAGTTGGGCCTGAATATTCTTAATTGTTTCATTTGTACAGCTTCTTTCAAATGGCATATACTTCATATGTAAGCATTTTGCATTAGGTGAGGAACTGACATGGATCTCTCCTTACCCTTCATCAAGCATAATTTATGCTGTGCAGGAAAATGCTGTGAGTTTTACAGAAATCTTTCTTTTATGATTGTATTATATTATCATTGATATATTCAGCCAATGATACTTGACGATACGGTTATTACAGCATTCAGCTAATCGACAGTGTCATTTGGAATTATTCACATTAATCAACATGTCAGGCATGTGGTGTACTCAGTATTGTTTACTCATGGGGAAGTTCAAACAATTTTTTTCTCCCGAGAAAACAGGGGGGAAGGAGGGTGTTCAAGCAAGAAATAGGAGAAAAAATGCCCTGAAGGGAAGAACGAGGCATGTGCACATATTTTTCAGCGAATTCCCAACAAAAACACGCAAGAAGAAAATTGTAATTTTTAGTTTCAAAAGTTATCAAATCATCCACTCTTTTATCTGGAATATTCACCAATTATGCAAAATGTCAGTAGAATGTTTCAAACGTTTATTGAAACAATTCATTTCCCCAGAGCTGTCTATTTTTAATGATTGCATCATTTCCGAGTGCAACATTTCAAGATGGGTAATTCTAAATCAAATATTTAGTTCAGTGATACCAACAACACCGACTAGATAGGTTTATCCAGAAATAACCTTTCTCATTTTACCCGCATTAAATAATGGCATTGTTTTATTCAACTAATGAATAATTGGTTATAAAATAACTCTGGCCCAGATGTGGGCTGTACTTAACTTTTCTAGTCTTTTCTGTTCTTCCAGTAAAGCCATTGTGTGATCATAAAGCGTTTATACAAGGGCAGTGCACTTTATACCAGTATTCTAGCTAAAGGCCATCGTTCAGTCTTATATGTAGCTCAGCCTGATATCGAACAAACAATAGGCCATAAATTATGCTGAAGCCAATGATGATTGCAACTCTCTCACTCTCGCTCTCTCTCTTTCATTTCAGATGCTGCAATCGGAACACAGACGTCACAGTATACATCAAACCCATCACAACAGAAACAGAAGACCAGTCATTGATGGCTCCAACAATATGGACAGTAAGTGGCAGTCTATAGTTGCTTGAAATCTCAACATGCCACCAGAAGACCCACAAGACAGGTAACAAAACCTTAACAAACACTCATTTGTTTTTTAACCAATATGTTTTTTTTCTTTTTCAGAATGTTCTTATGCTGCAGAATTCTCAGTTGGAGAATAAAAAATTCCTATAACACAGTAATATCAGTACAGATGTACTTTGGAAATTGGAAATTTAACCCCAAAATGAGAAAAGTTTTCAAGCATTCATCTGTGTGAATCAGGTGAATATATTTAAGTGATATTTTAAAATTTTGACTGTGTGCTGTTTTCTCCAGGATAGGTCTTACTGAAAACTTTGAGAAGCTGTATATATGATGTGGACTATGAATTAGGGAAGTTATATTAATATAAAATATCCCTGGCCATGTAAATGAGAAGCTGTGCTTTTCTTGAGAAACCGGTGTATTAACATAAATGATCATATTCACATCTTAAGTAGACAACAGTAATTGATTTCATTTCAATATCTGGCCCCCATTCTCCATCTCAACAACAGAATAAGTGTGAAGACGTTGCTGTATAACTAAAAGAAATATTAAAACAAGCTTTTTTCTCTCTTTCAGTGGTACCCTGTACAGATATAATTTCATGGGAAGTTCCCCTCTACAGGAATTTGTTTATTACTGATGTTGTCAAGAGAATTAAGAATGGTAATGTTGTCTTTTACATACCTTCGTTTGGCAATGTTAACTCTTATACTTATATGAAAGACCCTTCCTAAGAGCGCTCAGGGAAATATGGCAGAGACTGATTTGCTAAATTGAGATAAGTTGGGCCTGAATATTCTTAATTGTTTCATTTGTACAGCTTCTTTCAAATGGCATATACTTCATATGTAAGCATTTTGCATTAGGTGAGGAACTGACATGGATCTCTCCTTACCCTTCATCAAGCATAATTTATGCTATGCAGGAAAATGGTGTGAGTTTTACAGAAATCTTTCTTTTATGATTGTATTATATTATCATTGATATATTCAGCCAATGATACTTGACGATACGGTTATTACAGCATTCAGCTAATCGGCAGTGTCATTTTGAATTATTCACATTAATCAACATGTCAGGCATGTGGTGAACTCAATATTGTTTACTGATGGGGAAGTTCAAACAATTTTTTTCTGCCCAGAAAACAGGGGGGAAGGAGGGTGTTCAAGCAAGAAATAAGAGAAAAAATGCCCTGAAGGGAAGAACGAGGCATGTGCACATATTTTTCAGCGAATTCCCAACAAAAACACGCAAGAAGAAAATTGTATTTTTTAGTTCCAAAAGTCATCAAATCACCCACTCTTTTAACCGGAATATTCACCAATTATGCAAAATGTCAGTAGAATGTTCCAAACGTTTATTGAAACAATTCATTTCCCCAGAGCTGTTTATTTTTAATGATTGCATCATTTCCGAGTGCAACATGTCAAGATGGGTAATTCTAAATCAAATATTTAGTTCAGTGATACCAACAACACCGACTAGATCGGTTTATCCAGAAATAACCTTTCTCATTTTACCCGCATTAAATAATGGCATTGTTTTATTTAACTAATGAATAATTTGTTATAAAATAACTCTGGCCCAGAGGTGGGGTGTACTTAACTTTTCTAGTCTTTTCTGTTCTTTTAGTAAAGCCATTGTGTGATGATAAAGCGTTTATACAAAGGCTGTACACTTAATACCAGTATTCTAGCTAAACGCCATCGTTCAGTCTTATATGTAGCTCAGCCTGATATCGAACAAACAATAGGCCATAAATTATGCTGAAGCCAATGATGATTGCAACTCTCTCTCTCTCTCTCTCTCCTTCATTTCAGATGCTGCAATCGGTACACAGACGTCACAGTATACATCATACCCATCACAACAGAAACAGAAGACCAGTCATTGATGGCTCCAACAATATGGACAGTAAGTGGCAGTCTATAGTTGCTTGAAGACTCAACAAGCCACCAGAAGACACACAAGACAGGTAACAAAACCTTAACAAACACTCATTTGTTTTTTAGCCAATATGTTTTTGTTTTTTTTCAGAATGTTCTTATGCTGCAGAATCCTCAGTTGGAGAATAAAAAATTCCTATAACACAGTAATATCAGTACAGATGTACTTTGGAAATTGGAAATTTAACCCCAAAATGAGAAAAGTTTTTAAGCATTCATCTGTGTGAATCAGGTGAATATATTTAAGTGATATTTTAAAATTTTGACTGTGTGCTGTTTTCTCCAGGATAGGTCTTACTGAAAGCTTTGAGAAGCTGTATATATGATGTGGACTGTGAATTAGGAAAGTTATATTAATATAAAATATCCCTGGCCATGTAAATGAGAAGCTGTGCTTTTCTTGAGAAACCGGTGTATTGACATAAATGATCATATTCCCGTCTTAAGTAGACAACAGTAATTGATTTCATTTCAATTTCTGGCCCCCATTCTCCATCTCAACAACAGAATAAGTGTGAATACGTTGCTGCATAACTAAAAGAAATATTAAAACAAGCTTTTTTCTCTCTTTCAGTGGTACCCTGTACAGATATTATTTCATGTGAAGTTCCCCTCTACAGGAATTTGTTTATTAATGATGTTGTCAAGAGAATTAAGAATGGTAATGTTGTCTTTTACATACCTTCGTTTGGCAATGTTAACTCTTATACTTATATGAAAGACCCTTCCTAAGAGCGCTCAGGGAAATCTGGCAGAGACTGATTTGCTAAATTGAGATAAGTTGGGCCTGAATATTCTTAATTGTTTCATTTGTACAGCTTCTTTCAAATGGCATATACTTCATATGTAAGCATTTTGCATTAGGTATGGAACTGACATGGATCTCTCCTTACCCTTCATCAAGCATAATTTATGCTATGCAGGAAAATGGTGTGAGTTTTTCAGAAATCTTTCTTTTATGATTGTATTATATTATCATTGATATATTCAGCCAATGATACTTGACGATACGGTTATTACAGCATTCAGCTAATCGACAGTGTCATTTTGAATTATTCACATTAATCAACATGTCAGGCATGTGGTGAACTCAATATTGTTTACTGATGGGGAAGTTCAAACAATTTTTTTCTGCCCAGAAAACAGGGGGGAAGGAGGGTGTTCAAGCAAGAAATAAGAGAAAAAATGCCCTGAAGGGAAGAACGAGGCATGTGCACATATTTTTCAGCGAATTCCCAACAAAAACACGCAAGAAGAAAATTGTATTTTTTAGTTCCAAAAGTCATCAAATCACCCACTCTTTTAACCGGAATATTCACCAATTATGCAAAATGTCAGTAGAATGTTCCAAACGTTTATTGAAACAATTCATTTCCCCAGAGCTGTTTATTTTTAATGATTGCATCATTTCCGAGTGCAACATGTCAAGATGGGTAATTCTAAATCAAATATTTAGTTCAGTGATACCAACAACACCGACTAGATCGGTTTATCCAGAAATAACCTTTCTCATTTTACCCGCATTAAATAATGGCATTGTTTTATTTAACTAATGAATAATTTGTTATAAAATAACTCTGGCCCAGAGGTGGGGTGTACTTAACTTTTCTAGTCTTTTCTGTTCTTTTAGTAAAGCCATTGTGTGATGATAAAGCGTTTATACAAAGGCTGTACACTTAATACCAGTATTCTAGCTAAACGCCATCGTTCAGTCTTATATGTAGCTCAGCCTGATATCGAACAAACAATAGGCCATAAATTATGCTGAAGCCAATGATGATTGCAACTCTCTCTCTCTCTCTCTCTCCTTCATTTCAGATGCTGCAATCGGTACACAGACGTCACAGTATACATCATACCCATCACAACAGAAACAGAAGACCAGCCATTGATGGCTCCAACAATATGGACAGTAAGTGGCAGTCTATAGTTGCTTGAAGACTCAACAAGCCACCAGAAGACACACAAGACAGGTAACAAAACCTTAACAAACACTCATTTGTTTTTTAGCCAATATGTTTTTGTTTTTTTTCAGAATGTTCTTATGCTGCAGAATCCTCAGTTGGAGAATAAAAAATTCCTATAACACAGTAATATCAGTACAGATGTACTTTGGAAATTGGAAATTTAACCCCAAAATGAGAAAAGTTTTTAAGCATTCATCTGTGTGAATCAGGTGAATATATTTAAGTGATATTTTAAAATTTTGACTGTGTGCTGTTTTCTCCAGGATAGGTCTTACTGAAAGCTTTGAGAAGCTGTATATATGATGTGGACTGTGAATTAGGAAAGTTATATTAATATAAAATATCCCTGGCCATGTAAATGAGAAGCTGTGCTTTTCTTGAGAAACCGGTGTATTGACATAAATGATCATATTCCCGTCTTAAGTAGACAACAGTAATTGATTTCATTTCAATTTCTGGCCCCCATTCTCCATCTCAACAACAGAATAAGTGTGAATACGTTGCTGCATAACTAAAAGAAATATTAAAACAAGCTTTTTTCTCTCTTTCAGTGGTACCCTGTACAGATATGATTTCATGTGAAGTTCCCCTCTACAGGAATTTGTTTATTAATGATGTTGTCAAGAGAATTAAGAATGGTAATGTTGTCTTTTACATACCTTCGTTTGGCAATGTTAACTCTTATACTTATATGAAAGACCCTTCCTAAGAGCGCTCAGGGAAATCTGGCAGAGACTGATTTGCTAAATTGAGATAAGTTGGGCCTGAATATTCTTAATTGTTTCATTTGTACAGCTTCTTTCAAATGGCATATACTTCATATGTAAGCATTTTGCATTAGGTGAGGAACTGACATGGATCTCTCCTTACCCTTCATCAAGCATAATTTATGCTATGCAGGAAAATGGTGTGAGTTTTTCCGAAATCTTTCTTTTATGATTGTATTATATTATCATTGATATATTCAGCCAATGATACTTGACGATACGGTTATTACAGCATTCAGCTAATCGACAGTGTCATTTTGAATTATTCACATTAATCAACATGTCAGGCATGTGGTGAACTCAATATTGTTTACTGATGGGGAAGTTCAAACAATTTTTTTCTGCCCAGAAAACAGGGGGGAAGGAGGGTGTTCAAGCAAGAAATAAGAGAAAAAATGCCCTGAAGGGAAGAACGAGGCATGTGCACATATTTTTCAGCGAATTCCCAACAAAAACACGCAAGAAGAAAATTGTATTTTTTAGTTCCAAAAGTCATCAAATCACCCACTCTTTTAACCGGAATATTCACCAATTATGCAAAATGTCAGTAGAATGTTCCAAACGTTTATTGAAACAATTCATTTCCCCAGAGCTGTTTATTTTTAATGATTGCATCATTTCCGAGTGCAACATGTCAAGATGGGTAATTCTAAATCAAATATTTAGTTCAGTGATACCAACAACACCGACTAGATCGGTTTATCCAGAAATAACCTTTCTCATTTTACCCGCATTAAATAATGGCATTGTTTTATTTAACTAATGAATAATTTGTTATAAAATAACTCTGGCCCAGAGGTGGGGTGTACTTAACTTTTCTAGTCTTTTCTGTTCTTTTAGTAAAGCCATTGTGTGATGATAAAGCGTTTATACAAAGGCTGTACACTTAATACCAGTATTCTAGCTAAACGCCATCGTTCAGTCTTATATGTAGCTCAGCCTGATATCGAACAAACAATAGGCCATAAATTATGCTGAAGCCAATGATGATTGCAACTCTCTCTCTCTCTCTCTCTCCTTCATTTCAGATGCTGCAATCGGTACACAGACGTCACAGTATACATCATACCCATCACAACAGAAACAGAAGACCAGTCATTGATGGCTCCAACAATATGGACAGTAAGTGGCAGTCTATAGTTGCTTGAAGACTCAACAAGCCACCAGAAGACACACAAGACAGGTAACAAAACCTTAACAAACACTCATTTGTTTTTTAGCCAATATGTTTTTGTTTTTTTTCAGAATGTTCTTATGCTGCAGAATCCTCAGTTGGAGAATAAAAAATTCCTATAACACAGTAATATCAGTACAGATGTACTTTGGAAATTGGAAATTTAACCCCAAAATGAGAAAAGTTTTTAAGCATTCATCTGTGTGAATCAGGTGAATATATTTAAGTGATATTTTAAAATTTTGACTGTGTGCTGTTTTCTCCAGGATAGGTCTTACTGAAAGCTTTGAGAAGCTGTATATATGATGTGGACTGTGAATTAGGAAAGTTATATTAATATAAAATATCCCTGGCCATGTAAATGAGAAGCTGTGCTTTTCTTGAGAAACCGGTGTATTGACATAAATGATCATATTCCCGTCTTAAGTAGACAACAGTAATTGATTTCATTTCAATTTCTGGCCCCCATTCTCCATCTCAACAACAGAATAAGTGTGAATACGTTGCTGCATAACTAAAAGAAATATTAAAACAAGCTTTTTTCTCTCTTTCAGTGGTACCCTGTACAGATATTATTTCATGTGAAGTTCCCCTCTACAGGAATTTGTTTATTAATGATGTTGTCAAGAGAATTAAGAATGGTAATGTTGTCTTTTACATACCTTCGTTTGGCAATGTTAACTCTTATACTTATATGAAAGACCCTTCCTAAGAGCGCTCAGGGAAATCTGGCAGAGACTGATTTGCTAAATTGAGATAAGTTGGGCCTGAATATTCTTAATTGTTTCATTTGTACAGCTTCTTTCAAATGGCATATACTTCATATGTAAGCATTTTGCATTAGGTATGGAACTGACATGGATCTCTCCTTACCCTTCATCAAGCATAATTTATGCTATGCAGGAAAATGGTGTGAGTTTTTCAGAAATCTTTCTTTTATGATTGTATTATATTATCATTGATATATTCAGCCAATGATACTTGACGATACGGTTATTACAGCATTCAGCTAATCGACAGTGTCATTTTGAATTATTCACATTAATCAACATGTCAGGCATGTGGTGAACTCAATATTGTTTACTGATGGGGAAGTTCAAACAATTTTTTTCTGCCCAGAAAACAGGGGGGAAGGAGGGTGTTCAAGCAAGAAATAAGAGAAAAAATGCCCTGAAGGGAAGAACGAGGCATGTGCACATATTTTTCAGCGAATTCCCAACAAAAACACGCAAGAAGAAAATTGTATTTTTTAGTTCCAAAAGTCATCAAATCACCCACTCTTTTAACCGGAATATTCACCAATTATGCAAAATGTCAGTAGAATGTTCCAAACGTTTATTGAAACAATTCATTTCCCCAGAGCTGTTTATTTTTAATGATTGCATCATTTCCGAGTGCAACATGTCAAGATGGGTAATTCTAAATCAAATATTTAGTTCAGTGATACCAACAACACCGACTAGATCGGTTTATCCAGAAATAACCTTTCTCATTTTACCCGCATTAAATAATGGCATTGTTTTATTTAACTAATGAATAATTTGTTATAAAATAACTCTGGCCCAGAGGTGGGGTGTACTTAACTTTTCTAGTCTTTTCTGTTCTTTTAGTAAAGCCATTGTGTGATGATAAAGCGTTTATACAAAGGCTGTACACTTAATACCAGTATTCTAGCTAAACGCCATCGTTCAGTCTTATATGTAGCTCAGCCTGATATCGAACAAACAATAGGCCATAAATTATGCTGAAGCCAATGATGATTGCAACTCTCTCTCTCTCTCTCTCTCCTTCATTTCAGATGCTGCAATCGGTACACAGACGTCACAGTATACATCATACCCATCACAACAGAAACAGAAGACCAGCCATTGATGGCTCCAACAATATGGACAGTAAGTGGCAGTCTATAGTTGCTTGAAGACTCAACAAGCCACCAGAAGACACACAAGACAGGTAACAAAACCTTAACAAACACTCATTTGTTTTTTAGCCAATATGTTTTTGTTTTTTTTCAGAATGTTCTTATGCTGCAGAATCCTCAGTTGGAGAATAAAAAATTCCTATAACACAGTAATATCAGTACAGATGTACTTTGGAAATTGGAAATTTAACCCCAAAATGAGAAAAGTTTTTAAGCATTCATCTGTGTGAATCAGGTGAATATATTTAAGTGATATTTTAAAATTTTGACTGTGTGCTGTTTTCTCCAGGATAGGTCTTACTGAAAGCTTTGAGAAGCTGTATATATGATGTGGACTGTGAATTAGGAAAGTTATATTAATATAAAATATCCCTGGCCATGTAAATGAGAAGCTGTGCTTTTCTTGAGAAACCGGTGTATTGACATAAATGATCATATTCCCGTCTTAAGTAGACAACAGTAATTGATTTCATTTCAATTTCTGGCCCCCATTCTCCATCTCAACAACAGAATAAGTGTGAATACGTTGCTGCATAACTAAAAGAAATATTAAAACAAGCTTTTTTCTCTCTTTCAGTGGTACCCTGTACAGATATGATTTCATGTGAAGTTCCCCTCTACAGGAATTTGTTTATTAATGATGTTGTCAAGAGAATTAAGAATGGTAATGTTGTCTTTTACATACCTTCGTTTGGCAATGTTAACTCTTATACTTATATGAAAGACCCTTCCTAAGAGCGCTCAGGGAAATCTGGCAGAGACTGATTTGCTAAATTGAGATAAGTTGGGCCTGAATATTCTTAATTGTTTCATTTGTACAGCTTCTTTCAAATGGCATATACTTCATATGTAAGCATTTTGCATTAGGTGAGGAACTGACATGGATCTCTCCTTACCCTTCATCAAGCATAATTTATGCTATGCAGGAAAATGGTGTGAGTTTTTCCGAAATCTTTCTTTTATGATTGTATTATATTATCATTGATATATTCAGCCAATGATACTTGACGATACGGTTATTACAGCATTCAGCTAATCGACAGTGTCATTTTGAATTATTCACATTAATCAACATGTCAGGCATGTGGTGAACTCAATATTGTTTACTGATGGGGAAGTTCAAACAATTTTTTTCTGCCCAGAAAACAGGGGGGAAGGAGGGTGTTCAAGCAAGAAATAAGAGAAAAAATGCCCTGAAGGGAAGAACGAGGCATGTGCACATATTTTTCAGCGAATTCCCAACAAAAACACGCAAGAAGAAAATTGTATTTTTTAGTTCCAAAAGTCATCAAATCACCCACTCTTTTAACCGGAATATTCACCAATTATGCAAAATGTCAGTAGAATGTTCCAAACGTTTATTGAAACAATTCATTTCCCCAGAGCTGTTTATTTTTAATGATTGCATCATTTCCGAGTGCAACATGTCAAGATGGGTAATTCTAAATCAAATATTTAGTTCAGTGATACCAACAACACCGACTAGATCGGTTTATCCAGAAATAACCTTTCTCATTTTACCCGCATTAAATAATGGCATTGTTTTATTTAACTAATGAATAATTTGTTATAAAATAACTCTGGCCCAGAGGTGGGGTGTACTTAACTTTTCTAGTCTTTTCTGTTCTTTTAGTAAAGCCATTGTGTGATGATAAAGCGTTTATACAAAGTCTGTACACTTAATACCAGTATTCTAGCTAAACGCCATCGTTCAGTCTTATATGTAGCTCAGCCTGATATCGAACAAACAATAGGCCATAAATTATGCTGAAGCCAATGATGATTGCAACTCTCTCTCTCTCTCTCTCTCTCCTTCATTTCAGATGCTGCAATCGGTACACAGACGTCACAGTATACATCATACCCATCACAACAGAAACAGAAGACCAGTCATTGATGGCTCCAACAATATGGACAGTAAGTGGCAGTCTATAGTTGCTTGAAGACTCAACAAGCCACCAGAAGACACACAAGACAGGTAACAAAACCTTAACAAACACTCATTTGTTTTTTAGCCAATATGTTTTTGTTTTTTTTCAGAATGTTCTTATGCTGCAGAATCCTCAGTTGGAGAATAAAAAATTCCTATAACACAGTAATATCAGTACAGATGTACTTTGGAAATTGGAAATTTAACCCCAAAATGAGAAAAGTTTTTAAGCATTCATCTGTGTGAATCAGGTGAATATATTTAAGTGATATTTTAAAATTTTGACTGTGTGCTGTTTTCTCCAGGATAGGTCTTACTGAAAGCTTTGAGAAGCTGTATATATGATGTGGACTGTGAATTAGGAAAGTTATATTAATATAAAATATCCCTGGCCATGTAAATGAGAAGCTGTGCTTTTCTTGAGAAACCGGTGTATTGACATAAATGATCATATTCCCGTCTTAAGTAGACAACAGTAATTGATTTCATTTCAATTTCTGGCCCCCATTCTCCATCTCAACAACAGAATAAGTGTGAATACGTTGCTGCATAACTAAAAGAAATATTAAAACAAGCTTTTTTCTCTCTTTCAGTGGTACCCTGTACAGATATGATTTCATGTGAAGTTCCCCTCTACAGGAATTTGTTTATTAATGATGTTGTCAAGAGAATTAAGAATGGTAATGTTGTCTTTTACATACCTTCGTTTGGCAATGTTAACTCTTATACTTATATGAAAGACCCTTCCTAAGAGCGCTCAGGGAAATCTGGCAGAGACTGATTTGCTAAATTGAGATAAGTTGGGCCTGAATATTCTTAATTGTTTCATTTGTACAGCTTCTTTCAAATGGCATATACTTCATATGTAAGCATTTTGCATTAGGTGAGGAACTGACATGGATCTCTCCTTACCCTTCATCAAGCATAATTTATGCTATGCAGGAAAATGGTGTGAGTTTTTCAGAAATCTTTCTTTTATGATTGTATTATATTATCATTGATATATTCAGCCAATGATACTTGACGATACGGTTATTACAGCATTCAGCTAATCGACAGTGTCATTTTGAATTATTCACATTAATCAACATGTCAGGCATGTGGTGAACTCAATATTGTTTACTGATGGGGAAGTTCAAACAATTTTTTTCTGCCCAGAAAACAGGGGGGAAGGAGGGTGTTCAAGCAAGAAATAAGAGAAAAAATGCCCTGAAGGGAAGAACGAGGCATGTGCACATATTTTTCAGCGAATTCCCAACAAAAACACGCAAGAAGAAAATTGTATTTTTTAGTTCCAAAAGTCATCAAATCACCCACTCTTTTAACCGGAATATTCACCAATTATGCAAAATGTCAGTAGAATGTTCCAAACGTTTATTGAAACAATTCATTTCCCCAGAGCTGTTTATTTTTAATGATTGCATCATTTCCGAGTGCAACATGTCAAGATGGGTAATTCTAAATCAAATATTTAGTTCAGTGATACCAACAACACCGACTAGATCGGTTTATCCAGAAATAACCTTTCTCATTTTACCCGCATTAAATAATGGCATTGTTTTATTTAACTAATGAATAATTTGTTATAAAATAACTCTGGCCCAGAGGTGGGGTGTACTTAACTTTTCTAGTCTTTTCTGTTCTTTTAGTAAAGCCATTGTGTGATGATAAAGCGTTTATACAAAGGCTGTACACTTAATACCAGTATTCTAGCTAAACGCCATCGTTCAGTCTTATATGTAGCTCAGCCTGATATCGAACAAACAATAGGCCATAAATTATGCTGAAGCCAATGATGATTGCAACTCTCTCTCTCTCTCTCTCTCTCCTTCATTTCAGATGCTGCAATCGGTACACAGACGTCACAGTATACATCATACCCATCACAACAGAAACAGAAGACCAGTCATTGATGGCTCCAACAATATGGACAGTAAGTGGCAGTCTATAGTTGCTTGAAGACTCAACAAGCCACCAGAAGACACACAAGACAGGTAACAAAACCTTAACAAACACTCATTTGTTTTTTAGCCAATATGTTTTTGTTTTTTTTCAGAATGTTCTTATGCTGCAGAATCCTCAGTTGGAGAATAAAAAATTCCTATAACACAGTAATATCAGTACAGATGTACTTTGGAAATTGGAAATTTAACCCCAAAATGAGAAAAGTTTTTAAGCATTCATCTGTGTGAATCAGGTGAATATATTTAAGTGATATTTTAAAATTTTGACTGTGTGCTGTTTTCTCCAGGATAGGTCTTACTGAAAGCTTTGAGAAGCTGTATATATGATGTGGACTGTGAATTAGGAAAGTTATATTAATATAAAATATCCCTGGCCATGTAAATGAGAAGCTGTGCTTTTCTTGAGAAACCGGTGTATTGACATAAATGATCATATTCCCGTCTTAAGTAGACAACAGTAATTGATTTCATTTCAATTTCTGGCCCCCATTCTCCATCTCAACAACAGAATAAGTGTGAATACGTTGCTGCATAACTAAAAGAAATATTAAAACAAGCTTTTTTCTCTCTTTCAGTGGTACCCTGTACAGATATGATTTCATGTGAAGTTCCCCTCTACAGGAATTTGTTTATTAATGATGTTGTCAAGAGAATTAAGAATGGTAATGTTGTCTTTTACATACCTTCGTTTGGCAATGTTAACTCTTATACTTATATGAAAGACCCTTCCTAAGAGCGCTCAGGGAAATCTGGCAGAGACTGATTTGCTAAATTGAGATAAGTTGGGCCTGAATATTCTTAATTGTTTCATTTGTACAGCTTCTTTCAAATGGCATATACTTCATATGTAAGCATTTTGCATTAGGTGAGGAACTGACATGGATCTCTGCTTACCCTTCATCAAGCATAATTTATGCTATGCAGGAAAATGGTGTGAGTTTTTCCGAAATCTTTCTTTTATGATTGTATTATATTATCATTGATATATTCAGCCAATGATACTTGACGATACGGTTATTACAGCATTCAGCTAATCGACAGTGTCATTTTGAATTATTCACATTAATCAACATGTCAGGCATGTGGTGAACTCAATATTGTTTACTGATGGGGAAGTTCAAACAATTTTTTTCTGCCCAGAAAACAGGGGGGAAGGAGGGTGTTCAAGCAAGAAATAAGAGAAAAAATGCCCTGAAGGGAAGAACGAGGCATGTGCACATATTTTTCAGCGAATTCCCAACAAAAACACGCAAGAAGAAAATTGTATTTTTTAGTTCCAAAAGTCATCAAATCACCCACTCTTTTAACCGGAATATTCACCAATTATGCAAAATGTCAGTAGAATGTTCCAAACGTTTATTGAAACAATTCATTTCCCCAGAGCTGTTTATTTTTAATGATTGCATCATTTCCGAGTGCAACATGTCAAGATGGGTAATTCTAAATCAAATATTTAGTTCAGTGATACCAACAACACCGACTAGATCGGTTTATCCAGAAATAACCTTTCTCATTTTACCCGCATTAAATAATGGCATTGTTTTATTTAACTAATGAATAATTTGTTATAAAATAACTCTGGCCCAGAGGTGGGGTGTACTTAACTTTTCTAGTCTTTTCTGTTCTTTTAGTAAAGCCATTGTGTGATGATAAAGCGTTTATACAAAGGCTGTACACTTAATACCAGTATTCTAGCTAAACGCCATCGTTCAGTCTTATATGTAGCTCAGCCTGATATCGAACAAACAATAGGCCATAAATTATGCTGAAGCCAATGATGATTGCAACTCTCTCTCTCTCTCTCTCTCTCCTTCATTTCAGATGCTGCAATCGGTACACAGACGTCACAGTATACATCATACCCATCACAACAGAAACAGAAGACCAGTCATTGATGGCTCCAACAATATGGACAGTAAGTGGCAGTCTATAGTTGCTTGAAGACTCAACAAGCCACCAGAAGACACACAAGACAGGTAACAAAACCTTAACAAACACTCATTTGTTTTTTAGCCAATATGTTTTTGTTTTTTTTCAGAATGTTCTTATGCTGCAGAATCCTCAGTTGGAGAATAAAAAATTCCTATAACACAGTAATATCAGTACAGATGTACTTTGGAAATTGGAAATTTAACCCCAAAATGAGAAAAGTTTTTAAGCATTCATCTGTGTGAATCAGGTGAATATATTTAAGTGATATTTTAAAATTTTGACTGTGTGCTGTTTTCTCCAGGATAGGTCTTACTGAAAGCTTTGAGAAGCTGTATATATGATGTGGACTGTGAATTAGGAAAGTTATATTAATATAAAATATCCCTGGCCATGTAAATGAGAAGCTGTGCTTTTCTTGAGAAACCGGTGTATTGACATAAATGATCATATTCCCGTCTTAAGTAGACAACAGTAATTGATTTCATTTCAATTTCTGGCCCCCATTCTCCATCTCAACAACAGAATAAGTGTGAATACGTTGCTGCATAACTAAAAGAAATATTAAAACAAGCTTTTTTCTCTCTTTCAGTGGTACCCTGTACAGATATGATTTCATGTGAAGTTCCCCTCTACAGGAATTTGTTTATTAATGATGTTGTCAAGAGAATTAAGAATGGTAATGTTGTCTTTTACATACCTTCGTTTGGCAATGTTAACTCTTATACTTATATGAAAGACCCTTCCTAAGAGCGCTCAGGGAAATCTGGCAGAGACTGATTTGCTAAATTGAGATAAGTTGGGCCTGAATATTCTTAATTGTTTCATTTGTACAGCTTCTTTCAAATGGCATATACTTCATATGTAAGCATTTTGCATTAGGTGAGGAACTGACATGGATCTCTCCTTACCCTTCATCAAGCATAATTTATGCTATGCAGGAAAATGGTGTGAGTTTTTCAGAAATCTTTCTTTTATGATTGTATTATATTATCATTGATATATTCAGCCAATGATACTTGACGATACGGTTATTACAGCATTCAGCTAATCGACAGTGTCATTTTGAATTATTCACATTAATCAACATGTCAGGCATGTGGTGAACTCAATATTGTTTACTGATGGGGAAGTTCAAACAATTTTTTTCTGCCCAGAAAACAGGGGGGAAGGAGGGTGTTCAAGCAAGAAATAAGAGAAAAAATGCCCTGAAGGGAAGAACGAGGCATGTGCACATATTTTTCAGCGAATTCCCAACAAAAACACGCAAGAAGAAAATTGTATTTTTTAGTTCCAAAAGTCATCAAATCACCCACTCTTTTAACCGGAATATTCACCAATTATGCAAAATGTCAGTAGAATGTTCCAAACGTTTATTGAAACAATTCATTTCCCCAGAGCTGTTTATTTTTAATGATTGCATCATTTCCGAGTGCAACATGTCAAGATGGGTAATTCTAAATCAAATATTTAGTTCAGTGATACCAACAACACCGACTAGATCGGTTTATCCAGAAATAACCTTTCTCATTTTACCCGCATTAAATAATGGCATTGTTTTATTTAACTAATGAATAATTTGTTATAAAATAACTCTGGCCCAGAGGTGGGGTGTACTTAACTTTTCTAGTCTTTTCTGTTCTTTTAGTAAAGCCATTGTGTGATGATAAAGCGTTTATACAAAGGCTGTACACTTAATACCAGTATTCTAGCTAAACGCCATCGTTCAGTCTTATATGTAGCTCAGCCTGATATCGAACAAACAATAGGCCATAAATTATGCTGAAGCCAATGATGATTGCAACTCTCTCTCTCTCTCTCTCTCTCCTTCATTTCAGATGCTGCAATCGGTACACAGACGTCACAGTATACATCATACCCATCACAACAGAAACAGAAGACCAGTCATTGATGGCTCCAACAATATGGACAGTAAGTGGCAGTCTATAGTTGCTTGAAGACTCAACAAGCCACCAGAAGACACACAAGACAGGTAACAAAACCTTAACAAACACTCATTTGTTTTTTAGCCAATATGTTTTTGTTTTTTTTCAGAATGTTCTTATGCTGCAGAATCCTCAGTTGGAGAATAAAAAATTCCTATAACACAGTAATATCAGTACAGATGTACTTTGGAAATTGGAAATTTAACCCCAAAATGAGAAAAGTTTTTAAGCATTCATCTGTGTGAATCAGGTGAATATATTTAAGTGATATTTTAAAATTTTGACTGTGTGCTGTTTTCTCCAGGATAGGTCTTACTGAAAGCTTTGAGAAGCTGTATATATGATGTGGACTGTGAATTAGGAAAGTTATATTAATATAAAATATCCCTGGCCATGTAAATGAGAAGCTGTGCTTTTCTTGAGAAACCGGTGTATTGACATAAATGATCATATTCCCGTCTTAAGTAGACAACAGTAATTGATTTCATTTCAATTTCTGGCCCCCATTCTCCATCTCAACAACAGAATAAGTGTGAATACGTTGCTGCATAACTAAAAGAAATATTAAAACAAGCTTTTTTCTCTCTTTCAGTGGTACCCTGTACAGATATGATTTCATGTGAAGTTCCCCTCTACAGGAATTTGTTTATTAATGATGTTGTCAAGAGAATTAAGAATGGTAATGTTGTCTTTTACATACCTTCGTTTGGCAATGTTAACTCTTATACTTATATGAAAGACCCTTCCTAAGAGCGCTCAGGGAAATCTGGCAGAGACTGATTTGCTAAATTGAGATAAGTTGGGCCTGAATATTCTTAATTGTTTCATTTGTACAGCTTCTTTCAAATGGCATATACTTCATATGTAAGCATTTTGCATTAGGTGAGGAACTGACATGGATCTCTGCTTACCCTTCATCAAGCATAATTTATGCTATGCAGGAAAATGGTGTGAGTTTTTCAGAAATCTTTCTTTTATGATTGTATTATATTATCATTGATATATTCAGCCAATGATACTTGACGATACGGTTATTACAGCATTCAGCTAATCGACAGTGTCATTTTGAATTATTCACATTAATCAACATGTCAGGCATGTGGTGAACTCAATATTGTTTACTGATGGGGAAGTTCAAACAATTTTTTTCTGCCCAGAAAACAGGGGGGAAGGAGGGTGTTCAAGCAACAAATAAGAGAAAAAATGCCCTGAAGGGAAGAACGAGGCATGTGCACATATTTTTCAGCGAATTCCCAACAAAAACACGCAAGAAGAAAATTGTATTTTTTAGTTCCAAAAGTCATCAAATCATCCACTCTTTTATCTGGAATATTCACCAATTATGCAAAATGTCAGTATTATGTTTCAAACGTTTATTGAAACAATTCATTTCCCCAGAGCTGTTTATTTTTAATGATTGCATCATTTCCGAGTGCAACATTTCAAGATGGGTAATTCTAAATCAAATATTTAGTTCAGTGATACCAGCAACACCGACTAGATAGGTTTATCCAGAAATAACCTTTCTCATTTTACCCGCATTAAATAATGGCATTGTTTTATTCAACTAATGAATAATTGGTTATAAAATAACTCTGGCCCAGATGTGGGCTGTACTTAACTTTTCTAGTCTTTTCTGTTCTTCCAGTAAAGCCATTGTGTGATGATAAAGAGTTTATACAAGGGCAGTGCACTTTATACCAGTATTCTAGCTAAAGGCCATCGTTCAGTCTTATATGTAGCTCAGCCTGATATCGAACAAACAATAGGCCATAAATTATGCTGAAGCCAATGATGATTGCAACTCTCTCACTCTCGCTCTCTCTCTTTCATTTCAGATGCTGCAATCGGTACACAGACGTCACAGTATACATCATACCCATCACAACAGAAACAGAAGACCAGTCATTGATGGCTCCAACAATATGGACAGTAAGTGGCAGTCTATAGTTGCTTGAAGACTCAACATGCCACCAGAAGACCCACAAGACAGGTAACAAAACCTTAACAAACACTCATTTGTTTTTTAACCAATATGTTTTTTTTCTTTTTCAGAATGTTCTTATGCTGCAGAATCCTCAGTTGGAGAATAAAAAATTCCTATAACACAGTAATATCAGTACAGATGTACTTTGGAAATTGGAAATTTAACCCCAAAATGAGAAAAGTTTTCAAGCATTCATCTGTGTGAATCAGGTGAATATATTTAAGTGATATTTTAAAATTTTGACTGTGTGCTGTTTTCTCCAGGATAGGTCTTACTGAAAACTTTGAGAAGCTGTATATATGATGTGGACTATGAATTAGGGAAGTTATATTAATATAAAATATCCCTGGCCATGTAAATGAGAAGCTGTGCTTTTCTTGAGAAACCGGTGTATTAACATAAATGATCATATTCACATCTTAAGTAGACAACAGTAATTGATTTCATTTCAATATCTGGCCCCCATTCTCCATCTCAACAACAGAATAAGTGTGAAGACGTTGCTGTATAACTAAAAGAAATATTAAAACAAGCTTTTTTCTCTCTTTCAGTGGTACCCTGTACAGATATAATTTCATGGGAAGTTCCCCTCTACAGGAATTTGTTTATTACTGATGTTGTCAAGAGAATTAAGAATGGTAATGTTGTCTTTTACATACCTTCGTTTGGCAATGTTAACTCTTATACTTATATGAAAGACCCTTCCTAAGAGCGCTCAGTGAAATATGGCAGAGACTGATTTGCTAAATTGAGATAAGTTGGGCCTGAATATTCTTAATTCTTTCATTTGTACAGCTTCTTTCAAATGGCATATACTTCATATGTAAGCATTTTGCATTAGGTGAGGAACTGACATGACATGGATCTCTCCTTACCCTTCATCAAGCATAATTTATGCTATGCAGGAAAATGGTGTGAGTTTTACAGAAATCTTTCTTTTATGATTGTATTATATTATCATTGATATATTCAGCCAATGATACTTGACGATACCGTTATTACAGCATTCAGCTAATCGGCAGTGTCATTTTGAATTATTCACATTAATCAACATGTCAGGCATGTGGTGAACTCAATATTGTTTACTGATGGGGAAGTTCAAACAATTTTTTTCTGCCCAGAAAACAGGGGGGAAGGAGGGTGTTCAAGCAAGAAATAAGAGAAAAAATGCCCTGAAGGGAAGAACGAGGCATGTGCACATATTTTTCAGCGAATTCCCAACAAAAACACGCAAGAAGAAAATTGTATTTTTTAGTTCGAAAAGTCATCAAATCACCCACTCTTTTAACCGGAATATTCACCAATTATGCAAAATGTCAGTAGAATGTTCCAAACGTTTATTGAAACAATTCATTTCCCCAGAGCTGTTTATTTTTAATGATTGCATCATTTCCGAGTGCAACATGTCAAGATGGGTAATTCTAAATCAAATATTTAGTTCAGTGATACCAACAACACTGACTAGATCGGTTTATCCAGAAATAACCTTTCTCATTTTACCCGCATTAAATAATGGCATTGTTTTATTTAACTAATGAATAATTTGTTATAAAATAACTCTGGCCCAGAGGTGGGGTGTACTTAACTTTTCTACTCTTTTCTGTTCTTCTAGTAAAGCCATTGTGTGATGATTAAGCGTTTATACAAAGGCTGTACACTTAATACCAGTATTCTAGCTAAACGCCATCGTTCAGTCTTATATGTAGCTCAGCCTGATATCGAACAAACAATAGGCCATAAATTATGCTGAAGCCAATGATGATTGCAACTCTCTCTCTCTCTCCTTCATTTCAGATGCTGCAATCGGTACACAGACGTCACAGTATACATCATACCCATCACAACAGAAACAGAAGACCAGTCATTGATGGCTCCAACAATATGGACAGTAAGTGGCAGTCTATAGTTGCTTGAAGACTCAACAAGCCACCAGAAGACGCACAAGACAGGTAACAAAACCTTAACAAACACTCATTTGTTTTTTAGCCAATATGTTTTTGTTTTTTTTCAGAATGTTCTTATGCTGCAGAATCCTCAGTTGGAGAATAAAAAATTCCTATAACACAGTAATATCAGTACAGATGTACTTTGGAAATTGGAAATTTAACCCCAAAATGAGAAAAGTTTTTAAGCATTCATCTGTGTGAATCAGGTGAATATATTTAAGTGATATTTTAAAATTTTGACTGTGTGCTGTTTTCTCCAGGATAGGTCTTACTGAAAGCTTTGAGAAGCTGTATATATGATGTGGACTGTGAATTAGGAAAGTTATATTAATATAAAATATCCCTGGCCATGTAAATGAGAAGCTGTGCTTTTCTTGAGAAACCGGTGTATTGACATAAATGATCATATTCCCGTCTTAAGTAGACAACAGTAATTGATTTCATTTCAATTTCTGGCCCCCATTCTCCATCTCAACAACAGAATAAGTGTGAATACGTTGCTGCATAACTAAAAGAAATATTAAAACAAGCTTTTTTCTCTCTTTCAGTGGTACCCTGTACAGATATGATTTCATGTGAAGTTCCCCTCTACAGGAATTTGTTTATTAATGATGTTGTCAAGAGAATTAAGAATGGTAATGTTGTCTTTTACATACCTTCGTTTGGCAATGTTAACTCTTATACTTATATGAAAGACCCTTCCTAAGAGCGCTCAGGGAAATCTGGCAGAGACTGATTTGCTAAATTGAGATAAGTTGGGCCTGAATATTCTTAATTGTTTCATTTGTACAGCTTCTTTCAAATGGCATATACTTCATATGTAAGCATTTTGCATTAGGTGAGGAACTGACATGGATCTCTCCTTACCCTTCATCAAGCATAATTTATGCTATGCAGGAAAATGGTGTGAGTTTTTCAGAAATCTTTCTTTTATGATTGTATTATATTATCATTGATATATTCAGCCAATGATACTTGACGATACGGTTATTACAGCATTCAGCTAATCGACAGTGTCATTTTGAATTATTCACATTAATCAACATGTCAGGCATGTGGTGAACTCAATATTGTTTACTGATGGGGAAGTTCAAACAATTTTTTTCTGCCCAGAAAACAGGGGGGAAGGAGGGTGTTCAAGCAACAAATAAGAGAAAAAATGCCCTGAAGGGATGAACGAGGCATGTGCACATATTTTTCAGCGAATTCCCAACAAAAACACGCAAGAAGAAAATTGTATTTTTTAGTTCCAAAAGTCATCAAATCATCCACTCTTTTATCTGGAATATTCACCAATTATGCAAAATGTCAGTATTATGTTTCAAACGTTTATTGAAACAATTCATTTCCCCAGAGCTGTTTATTTTTAATGATTGCATCATTTCCGAGTGCAACATTTCAAGATGGGTAATTCTAAATCAAATATTTAGTTCAGTGATACCAACAACACCGACTAGATAGGTTTATCCAGAAATAACCTTTCTCATTTTACCCGCATTAAATAATGGCATTGTTTTATTCAACTAATGAATAATTGGTTATAAAATAACTCTGGCCCAGATGTGGGCTGTACTTAACTTTTCTAGTCTTTTCTGTTCTTCCAGTAAAGCCATTGTGTGATGATAAAGAGTTTATACAAGGGCAGTGCACTTTATACCAGTATTCTAGCTAAAGGCCATCGTTCAGTCTTATATGTAGCTCAGCCTGATATCGAACAAACAATAGGCCATAAATTATGCTGAAGCCAATGATGATTGCAACTCTCTCACTCTCGTTCTCTCTCTTTCATTTCAGATGCTGCAATCGGTACACAGACGTCACAGTATACATCATACCCATCACAACAGAAACAGAAGACCAGTCATTGATGGCTCCAACAATATGGACAGTAAGTGGCAGTCTATAGTTGCTTGAAGACTCAACATGCCACCAGAAGACCCACAAGACAGGTAACAAAACCTTAACAAACACTCATTTGTTTTTTAACCAATATGTTTTTTTTCTTTTTCAGAATGTTCTTATGCTGCAGAATCCTCAGTTGGAGAATAAAAAATTCCTATAACACAGTAATATCAGTACAGATGTACTTTGGAAATTGGAAATTTAACCCCAAAATGAGAAAAGTTTTCAAGCATTCATCTGTGTGAATCAGGTGAATATATTTAAGTGATATTTTAAAATTTTGACTGTGTGCTGTTTTCTCCAGGATAGGTCTTACTGAAAACTTTGAGAAGCTGTATATATGATGTGGACTATGAATTAGGGAAGTTATATTAATATAAAATATCCCTGGCCATGTAAATGAGAAGCTGTGCTTTTCTTGAGAAACCGGTGTATTAACATAAATGATCATATTCACATCTTAAGTAGACAACAGTAATTGATTTCATTTCAATATCTGGCCCCCATTCTCCATCTCAACAACAGAATAAGTGTGAAGACGTTGCTGTATAACTAAAAGAAATATTAAAACAAGCTTTTTTCTCTCTTTCAGTGGTACCCTGTACAGATATAATTTCATGGGAAGTTCCCCTCTACAGGAATTTGTTTATTACTGATGTTGTCAAGAGAATTAAGAATGGTAATGTTGTCTTTTACATACCTTCGTTTGGCAATGTTAACTCTTATACTTATATGAAAGACCCTTCCAAAGAGCGCTCAGGGAAATATGGCAGAGACTGATTTGCTAAATTGAGATAAGCTGGGCCTGAATATTCTTAATTGTTTCATTTGTACAGCTTCTTTCAAATGGCATATACTTCATATGTAAGCATTTTGCATTAGGTGAGGAACTGACATGACATGGATCTCTCCTTACCCTTCATCATGCATAATTTATGCTATGCAGGAAAATGGTGTGAGTTTTACAGAAATCTTTCTTTTATGATTGTATTATATTATCATTGATATATTCAGCCAATGATACTTGACGATACGGTTATTACAGCATTCAGCTAATCGTCAGTGTCATTTTGAATTATTCACATTAATCAACATGTCAGGCATGTGGTGAACTCAATATTGTTTACTGATGGGGAAGTTCAAACAATTTTTTTCTGCCCAGAAAACAGGGGGGAAGGAGGGTGTTCAAGCAAGAAATAAGAGAAAAAATGCCCTGAAGGGAAGAACGAGGCATGTGCACATATTTTTCAGCGAATTCCCAACAAAAACACGCAAGAAGAAAATTGTATTTTTTAGTTCCAAAAGTCATCAAATCACCCACTCTTTTAACCGGAATATTCACCAATTATGCAAAATGTCAGTAGAATGTTCCAAACGTTTATTGAAACAATTCATTTCCCCAGAGCTGTTTATTTTTAATGATTGCATCATTTCCGAGTGCAACATGTCAAGATGGGTAATTCTAAATCAAATATTTAGTTCAGTGATACCAACAACACCGACTAGATCGGTTTATCCAGAAATAACCTTTCTCATTTTACCCGCATTAAATAATGGCATTGTTTTATTTAACTAATGAATAATTTGTTATAAAATAACTCTGGCACAGAGGTGGGGTGTACTTAACTTTTCTTGTCTTTTCTGTTCTTCTAGTAAAGCCATTGTGTGATGATAAAGCGTTTATACAAAGGCTGTACACTTAATACCAGTATTCTAGCTAAACGCCATCGTTCAGTCTTATATGTAGCTCAGCCTGATATCGAATAAACAATAGGCCATAAATTATGCTGAAGCCAATGATGATTGCAACTCTCTCTCTCTCTCTTTCATTTCAGATGCTGCAATCGGTACACAGACGTCACAGTATACATCATACCCATCACAACAGAAACAGAAGGCCAGTCATTGATGGCTCCAACAATATGGACAGTAAGTGGCAGTCTATAGTTGCTTGAAGACTCAACAAGCCACCAGAAGACCCACAAGACAGGTAACAAAACCTTAACAAACACTCATTTGTTTTTTAACCAATATGTTTTTTTTCTTTTTCAGAAAGTTCTTATGCTGCAGAATCCTCAGTTGGAGAATAAAAAATTCCTATAACACAGTAATATCAGTACAGATGTACTTTGGAAATTGGAAATTTAACCCCAAAATGAGAAAAGTTTTCAAGCATTCATCTGTGTGAATCAGGTGAATATATTTAAGTGATATTTTAAAATTTTGACTGTGTGCTGTTTTCTCCAGGATAGGTCTTACTGAAAGCTTTGAGAAGCTGTATATATGATGTGGACTGTGAATTAGGGAAGTTATATTAATACAAAATATCCGTGGCCATGTAAATGAGAAGCTGTGCTTTTCTTGAGAAACCGGTGTATTAACATAAATGATCATATTCCTATCTTAAGTAGACAACAGTAATTGATTTCATTTCAATTTCTGGCCCCGAGTCTCCATCTCAACAACAGAATAAGTGTGAATACGTTGCTGTATAACTAAAAGAAATATTAAAACAAGCTTTTTTCTCTCTTTCATTGGTACCCTGTTCAGATATAATTTCATGGGAAGTTCCCCTCTACAGGAATTTGTTTATTAATGATGTTGTCAAGAGAATTAAGAATGGTAATGTTGTCTTTTACATACCTTTGTTTGGCAATGTTAACTCTTATACTTATATGAAAGACCCTTCCTAAGAGCGCTCAGGGAAATCTGGCAGAGACTGATTTGCTAAATTGAGATAAGTTGGGCCTGAATATTCTTTATTGTTTCATTTGTACAGCTTCTTTCAAATGGCATATACTTCATATGTAAGCATTTTGCATTAGGTGAGGAACTAACATGGATCCTTCATCAAGCATAATTTATGCTATTCAGGAAAATGGTGTGAGTTTTACAGAAATCTTTCTTTTATGATTGTATTATATTATCATTGATATATTCAGCCAATGATACTTGACGATACGGTTATTACAGCATTCAGCTAATCGACAGTGTCATTTTGAATTATTCACATTAATCAACATGTCAGGCACGTGATGAACTCAATATTGTTTACTGATGGGGAACTTCAAACAACTTTTTTCTGCCCAGAAAACAGGGGGGGGGGGGAGGAGGGGGTGTTCATGCAACAAATAAGAGAAAAAATGCCCTGAAGGGAAGAACGAGGCATGTGCACATATTTTTCAGCGAATTCCCAACCAAAACACGCAAGAAGAAAATTGTATTTTTTAGTTCCAAAAGTCATCAAATCACCCACTCTTTTATCCGGAATATTCCCCAATTATGCAAGATGTCAGTAGAATGTTTCAAACGTTTATTGAAACAATTCATTTCCCCAGAGCTGTTTATTTTTAATGATTGCATCATTTCCGAGTGCAACATTTCAAGATGGGTAATTCTAAATCAAATATTTAGTTCAGTGATACCAACAGCACCGACTAGATAGGTTTATCCAGAAATAACCTTTCTCATTTTACCCGCATTAAATAATGGCATTGTTTTATTCAACTAATGAATAATTGGTTATAAAATAACTCTGGCCCAGGTGTGGGCTGTACTTAACTTTTCTAGTATTTTCTGTTCTTCCAGTAAAGCCATTGTGTGATGATAAAGCGTTTATACAAGGGCAGTGCACTTAATACCAGTATTCTAGCTAAAGGCCATCGTTCAGTCTTATATGTAGCTCAGCCTGATATCTTATGCTGCAGAATCCTCAGTTGGAGAATAAAAAATTCCTATAACACAGTAATATCAGTACAGATGTACTTTGGAAATTGGAAATTTAACCCCAAAATGAGAAAAGTTTTTAAGCATTCATCTGTGTGAATCAGGTGAATATATTTAAGTGATATTTTAAAATTTTGACTGTGTGCTGTTTTCTCCAGGATAGATCTTACTGAAAGCTTTGAGAAGCTGTATATATGATGTGGACTGTGAATTAGGGAAGTTATATTAATATAAAATATCCCTGGCCATGTAAATGAGAAGCTGTGCTTTTCTTGAGAAACCGGTGTATTAACATAAATGATCATATTCCCATCTTAAGTAGACAACAGTAATTGATTTCATTTCAATTTCTGGCCCCCATTCTCCATCTCAGCAACAGAATAAGTGTGAATACGTGCTGCATAACTAAAAGAAATATTAAAACAAGCTTTTTTCTCTCTTTCAGTGGTACCCTGTACAGATATAATTTCATGGGAAGTTCCCCTCTACAGGAATTTGTTTATTAATGATGTTGTCAAGAGAATTAAGAATGGAAATGTTGTCTTTTACATACCTTCGTTTGGCAATGTTAACTCTTATACTTATATGAAAGACCCTTCCTAAGAGCGCTCAGGGAAATCTGTCAGAGACTGATTTGCTAAATTGAGATAAGTTGGGCCTGAATATTCTTAATTGTTTCATTTGTACAGCTTCTTTCAAATGGCATATACTTCATATGTAAGCATTTTGCATTAGGTGAGGAACTGACATGGAGCTCTCCTTACCCTTCATCAAGCATAATTTATGCTATGCAGGAAAATGGTGTGAGTTTCTCAGAAATCTTTCTTTTATGATTGTATTATATTATCATTGATATATTCAGCCAATGATACTTGAGGATACGGTTATTACAGCATTCAGCTAAGTGACAGTGTCATTTTGAATTATTCACATTAATCAACATGTCAGGCATGTGGTGAACTCAATATTGTTTACTGATGGGGAAGTTCAAACAACTTTTTTTCTGCCCAGAAAACAGGGGAGGAAGGAGGGTGTTAAAGCAAGAAATAAGAGAAAAAATGCCCTGAAGGAAAGAACGAGGCATGTGCACATATTTTTCAGCGAATTCCCAACAAAAACACGCAAGAAGAAAATTGTATTTTTTAGTTCCAAAAGTCATCAAATCACCCACTCTTTTATCCGGAATATTCACCAATTATGCAAAATGTCAGTAGAATGTTTCAAACGTTTATTGAAACAATTCATTTCCCCAGAGCTGTTTATTTTTAATGATTGCATCATTTCCGAGTGGAACATGTCAAGATGGGTAATTCTAAATCAAATATTTAGTTCAGTGATACCAACAACACCGACTATATAGGTTTATCCAGAAATAACCTTTCTCATTTTACCCGCATTAAATAATGGCATTGTTTTATTCAACTAATGAATAATTTGTTATAAAATAACTCTGGCCCAGAGGTGGGGTGTACTTAACTTTTCTAATATTTTCTGTTCTTCCAGTAAAGCCATTGTGTGATGATAAAGCGTTTATACAAGGGCAGTGCACTTAATACCAGTATTCTAGCTAAAGGCCATCGTTCAGTCTTATATGTAGCTCAGCCTGATATCGAACAAACAATAGGCCATAAATTATGCTGAAGCCAATGATGATTGCAACTCTCTCTCTCTCTCTCTCTCTCTTTCATTTCAGATGCTGCAATCGGTACACAGACGTCACAGTATACATCATACCCATCACAACAGAAACAGAAGACCAGTCATTGATGGCTCCAACAATATGGACAGTAAGTGGCAGTCTATAGTTGCTTGAAGACTAAACAAGCCACCAGAAGACCCACAAGACAGGTAACAAAACCTTAACAAACACTCATTTGTTTTTTAACCAATATGTTTTTTTTTCTTTTTCAGAATGTTCTTATGCTGCAGAATCCTCAGTTGGAGAATAAAAAATTCCTATAACACAGTAATATCAGTACAGATGTACTTTGGAAATTGGAAATTTAACCCCAAAATGAGAAAAGTTTTTAAGCATTCATCTGTGTGAATCAGGTGAATATATTTAAGTGATATTTTAAAATTTTGACTGTGTGCTGTTTTCTCCAGGATAGGTCTTACTGAAAGCTTTGAGAAGCTGTATATATGATGTGGACTGTGAATTAGGGAAGTTATATTAATATAAAATATCCCTGGCCATGTAAATGAGAAGCTGTGCTTTTCTTGAGATACCGGTGTATTAACATAAATGATCATATTCCCATCTTAAGTAGACAACAGTAATTGATTTCATTTCAATTTCTGGCCCCCATTCTCCATCTCAGCAACAGAATAAGTGTGAATACGTTGCTGCATAACTAAAAGAAATATTAAAACAAGCTTTTTTCTCTCTTTCAGTGGTACCCTGTACAGATATAATTTCATGGGAAGTTCCCCTCTACAGGAATTTGTTTATTAATGATGTTGTCAAGAGAATTAAGAATGGTAATGTTGTCTTTTACATACCTTAGCTTGGCAATGTTAACTCTTATACTTATATGAAAGACCCTTCCTAAGAGTGCTCAGGGAAATCTGGCAGAGACTGATTTGCTATATTGAGATAAGTTGGGCCTGAATATTCTTTGTTGTTTCATTTGTACAGCTTCTTTCAAATGCCATATACTTCATATGTAAGCATTTTGCATTAGGTGAGGAACTGACATGGATCTCTCCTTACCCTTCATCAAGCATAATTTATGCTATGCAGGAAAATGGTGTGAGTTTTTCAGAAATCTTTCTTTTATGATTGTATTATATTATCATTAATATATTCAGCCAATGATACTTGACGATACGGTTATTACAGCATTCAGCTAATTGACAGTGTCATTTTGAATTATTCACATTAATCAACATGTCAGGCATGTGGTGAACTCAATATTGTTTACTGATGGGGAAGTTCAAACAACTTTTTTTCTGCCCAGAAAACAGGGGGGAAGGAGGGTGTTCAAGCAAGAAATAAGAGAAAAAATGCCCTGAAGGAAAGAACGAGGCATGTGCACATATTTTTCAGCGAATTCCCAACAAAAACACGCAAGAAGAAAATTGTATTTTTTAGTTCCAAAAGTCATCAAATCACCCACTCTTTTATCCGGAATATTCACCAATTATGCAAAATGTCAGTAGAATGTTTCAAACGTTTATTGAAACAATTCATTTCCCCAGAGCTGTTTATTTTTAATGATTGCATCATTTCCGAGTGGAACATGTCAAGATGGGTAATTCTAAATCAAATATTTAGTTCAGTGATACCAACAACACCGACTAGATAGGTTTATCCAGAAATAACCTTTCTCATTTTACCCGCATTAAATAATGGCATTGTTTTATTCAACTAATGAATAATTTGTTATAAAATAACTCTGGCCCAGAGGTGGGGTGTACTTAACTTTTCTAGTCTTTTCTGTTCTTCTAGTAAAGCCATTGTGTGATGATAAAGCGTTTAAACAAAGGCTGCACACTTAATACCAGTATTCTAGCTAAACGCCATCGTTCAGTCTTATATGTAGCTCAGCCTGATATCGAACAAACAATAGGCCATAAATTATGCTAAAGCCAATGATGATTGCAACTCTCTCTCTCTCTTTCATTTCAGATGCTGCAATCGATACACACACGTCACAGTATACATCATACCCATCGCAACAGGAACAGAAGACCACTCATTGATGGCTCCAACAATATGGACAGTAAGTGGCAGTCTATAGTTGCTTGAAGACTCAACTAGCCACCAGAAGACCCACAAGACAGGTAACAAAACCTTAACAAACACTCATTTGTTTTCAACCAATATGTTTTTTTTCTTTTTCAGAATGTTCTTATGCTGCAGAATCCTCAGTTGGAGAATAAAAAATTCCTATAACACAGTAATATCAGTACAGATGTACTTTGGAAATTGGAAATTTAACCCCAAAATGAGAAAAGTTTTCAAGCATTCATCTTTGTGAATCAGGTGAATATATTTAAGTGATATTTTAAAATTTTGACTGTGTGCTGTTTTCTCCAGGATAGGTCTTACTGAAAGCTTTGAGAAGCTGTATATATGATGTGGACTGTGAATTAGGGAAGTTATATTAATATAAAGCATCCCTGGCCATGTAAATGAGAAGCTGTGCTTTTCTAGAGAAACCGGTGTATTAACATAAATGATCATATTCCCATCTTAAGTAGACAACAGTAATTGATTTCATTTCAATTTCTTGCCCCAGTCTCCATCTCAACAACAGAATAAGTGTGAATACGTTGCTGTATAACTAAAAGAAATATTAAAACAAGCTTTTTTCTCTCTTTCAGTGGTACCCTGTTCAGATATAATTTCATGGGAAGTTCCCCTCTACAGGAATTTGTTTATTAATGATGTTGTCAAGAAAATTAAGAATGGTAATGTTGTCTTTTACATACCTTCGTTTGGCAACGTTAACTCTTATACTTATATGAAAGACCCTTCCTAAGAGCGCTCAGGGAAATCTGGCAGAGACTGATTTGCTAAATTGAGATAAGTTGGGCCTGAATATTCTTTATTGTTTCATTTGTACAGCTTCTTTCAAATGGCATATACTTCATATGTAAGCATTTTGCATTAGGTGAGGAACTGACATGGATCTCTCCTTACCCTTCATCAAGCATAATTTATGCTATGCAGGAAAATGGTGTGAGTTTTACAGAAATCTTTCTTTTATGATTGTATTATATTATCATTGATATATTCAGCCAATGATACTTGAGGATACGGTTATTACAGCATTCAGCTAAGTGACAGTGTCATTTTGAATTAATCACATTAATCAACATGTCAGGCATGTGGTGAACTCAATATTGTTTACTGATGGGGAAGTTCAAACAACTTTTTTTCTGCCCAGAAAACAGGGGAGGAAGGAGGGTGTTAAAGCAAGAAATAAGAGAAAAAATGCCCTGAAGGAAAGAACGAGGCATGTGCACATATTTTTCAGCGAATTCCCAACAAAAACACGCAAGAAGAAAATTGTATTTTTTAGTTCCAAAAGTCATCAAATCACCCACTCTTTTATCCGGAATATTCACCAATTATGCAAAATGTCAGTAGAATGTTTCAAACGTTTATTGAAACAATTCATTTCCCCAGAGCTGTTTATTTTTAATGATTGCATCATTTCCGAGTGGAACATGTCAAGATGGGTAATTCTAAATCAAATATTTAGTTCAGTGATACCAACAACACCGACTATATAGGTTTATCCAGAAATAACCTTTCTCATTTTACCCGCATTAAATAATGGCATTGTTTTATTCAACTAATGAATAATTTGTTATAAAATAACTCTGGCCCAGAGGTGGGGTGTACTTAACTTTTCTAATATTTTCTGTTCTTCCAGTAAAGCCATTGTGTGATGATAAAGCGTTTATACAAGGGCAGTGCACTTAATACCAGTATTCTAGCTAAAGGCCATCGTTCAGTCTTATATGTAGCTCAGCCTGATATCGAACAAACAATAGGCCATAAATTATGCTGAAGCCAATGATGATTGCAACTCTCTCTCTCTCTCTCTCTCTCTCTTTCATTTCAGATGCTGCAATCGGTACACAGACGTCACAGTATACATCATACCCATCACAACAGAAACAGAAGACCAGTCATTGATGGCTCCAACAATATGGACAGTAAGTGGCAGTCTATAGTTGCTTGAAGACTAAACAAGCCACCAGAAGACCCACAAGACAGGTAACAAAACCTTAACAAACACTCATTTGTTTTTTAACCAATATGTTTTTTTTTCTTTTTCAGAATGTTCTTATGCTGCAGAATCCTCAGTTGGAGAATAAAAAATTCCTATAACACAGTAATATCAGTACAGATGTACTTTGGAAATTGGAAATTTAACCCCAAAATGAGAAAAGTTTTTAAGCATTCATCTGTGTGAATCAGGTGAATATATTTAAGTGATATTTTAAAATTTTGACTGTGTGCTGTTTTCTCCAGGATAGGTCTTACTGAAAGCTTTGAGAAGCTGTATATATGATGTGGACTGTGAATTAGGGAAGTTATATTAATATAAAATATCCCTGGCCATGTAAATGAGAAGCTGTGCTTTTCTTGAGATACCGGTGTATTAACATAAATGATCATATTCCCATCTTAAGTAGACAACAGTAATTGATTTCATTTCAATTTCTGGCCCCCATTCTCCATCTCAGCAACAGAATAAGTGTGAATACGTTGCTGCATAACTAAAAGAAATATTAAAACAAGCTTTTTTCTCTCTTTCAGTGGTACCCTGTACAGATATAATTTCATGGGAAGTTCCCCTCTACAGGAATTTGTTTATTAATGATGTTGTCAAGAGAATTAAGAATGGTAATGTTGTCTTTTACATACCTTAGCTTGGCAATGTTAACTCTTATACTTATATGAAAGACCCTTCCTAAGAGTGCTCAGGGAAATCTGGCAGAGACTGATTTGCTATATTGAGATAAGTTGGGCCTGAATATTCTTTGTTGTTTCATTTGTACAGCTTCTTTCAAATGCCATATACTTCATATGTAAGCATTTTGCATTAGGTGAGGAACTGACATGGATCTCTCCTTACCCTTCATCAAGCATAATTTATGCTATGCAGGAAAATGGTGTGAGTTTTTCAGAAATCTTTCTTTTATGATTGTATTATATTATCATTAATATATTCAGCCAATGATACTTGACGATACGGTTATTACAGCATTCAGCTAATTGACAGTGTCATTTTGAATTATTCACATTAATCAACATGTCAGGCATGTGGTGAACTCAATATTGTTTACTGATGGGGAAGTTCAAACAACTTTTTTTCTGCCCAGAAAACGGGGGGGAAGGAGGGTGTTCAAGCAAGAAATAAGAGAAAAAATGCCCTGAAGGAAAGAACGAGGCATGTGCACATATTTTTCAGCGAATTCCCAACAAAAACACGCAAGAAGAAAATTGTATTTTTTAGTTCCAAAAGTCATCAAATCACCCACTCTTTTATCCGGAATATTCACCAATTATGCAAAATGTCAGTAGAATGTTTCAAACGTTTATTGAAACAATTCATTTCCCCAGAGCTGTTTATTTTTAATGATTGCATCATTTCCGAGTGGAACATGTCAAGATGGGTAATTCTAAATCAAATATTTAGTTCAGTGATACCAACAACACCGACTAGATAGGTTTATCCAGAAATAACCTTTCTCATTTTACCCGCATTAAATAATGGCATTGTTTTATTCAACTAATGAATAATTTGTTATAAAATAACTCTGGCCCAGAGGTGGGGTGTACTTAACTTTTCTAGTCTTTTCTGTTCTTCTAGTAAAGCCATTGTGTGATGATAAAGCGTTTAAACAAAGGCTGCACACTTAATACCAGTATTCTAGCTAAACGCCATCGTTCAGTCTTATATGTAGCTCAGCCTGATATCGAACAAACAATAGGCCATAAATTATGCTAAAGCCAATGATGATTGCAACTCTCTCTCTCTCTTTCATTTCAGATGCTGCAATCGATACACACACGTCACAGTATACATCATACCCATCGCAACAGGAACAGAAGACCACTCATTGATGGCTCCAACAATATGGACAGTAAGTGGCAGTCTATAGTTGCTTGAAGACTCAACTAGCCACTAGAAGACCCACAAGACAGGTAACAAAACCTTAACAAACACTCATTTGTTTTCAACCAATATGTTTTTTTTCTTTTTCAGAATGTTCTTATGCTGCAGAATCCTCAGTTGGAGAATAAAAAATTCCTATAACACAGTAATATCAGTACAGATGTACTTTGGAAATTGGAAATTTAACCCCAAAATGAGAAAAGTTTTCAAGCATTCATCTTTGTGAATCAGGTGAATATATTTAAGTGATATTTTAAAATTTTGACTGTGTGCTGTTTTCTCCAGGATAGGTCTTACTGAAAGCTTTGAGAAGCTGTATATATGATGTGGACTGTGAATTAGGGAAGTTATATTAATATAAAGCATCCCTGGCCATGTAAATGAGAAGCTGTGCTTTTCTAGAGAAACCGGTGTATTAACATAAATGATCATATTCCCATCTTAAGTAGACAACAGTAATTGATTTCATTTCAATTTCTTGCCCCAGTCTCCATCTCAACAACAGAATAAGTGTGAATACGTTGCTGTATAACTAAAAGAAATATTAAAACAAGCTTTTTTCTCTCTTTCAGTGGTACCCTGTTCAGATATAATTTCATGGGAAGTTCCCCTCTACAGGAATTTGTTTATTAATGATGTTGTCAAGAAAATTAAGAATGGTAATGTTGTCTTTTACATACCTTCGTTTGGCAACGTTAACTCTTATACTTATATGAAAGACCCTTCCTAAGAGCGCTCAGGGAAATCTGGCAGAGACTGATTTGCTAAATTGAGATAAGTTGGGCCTGAATATTCTTTATTGTTTCATTTGTACAGCTTCTTTCAAATGGCATATACTTCATATGTAAGCATTTTGCATTAGGTGAGGAACTGACATGGATCTCTCCTTACCCTTCATCAAGCATAATTTATGCTATGCAGGAAAATGGTGTGAGTTTTACAGAAATCTTTCTTTTATGATTGTATTATATTATCATTGATATATTCAGCCAATGATACTTGAGGATACGGTTATTACAGCATTCAGCTAAGTGACAGTGTCATTTTGAATTAATCACATTAATCAACATGTCAGGCATGTGGTGAACTCAATATTGTTTACTGATGGGGAAGTTCAAACAACTTTTTTTCTGCCCAGAAAACAGGGGAGGAAGGAGGGTGTTAAAGCAAGAAATAAGAGAAAAAATGCCCTGAAGGAAAGAACGAGGCATGTGCACATATTTTTCAGCGAATTCCCAACAAAAACACGCAAGAAGAAAATTGTATTTTTTAGTTCCAAAAGTCATCAAATCACCCACTCTTTTATCCGGAATATTCACCAATTATGCAAAATGTCAGTAGAATGTTTCAAACGTTTATTGAAACAATTCATTTCCCCAGAGCTGTTTATTTTTAATGATTGCATCATTTCCGAGTGGAACATGTCAAGATGGGTAATTCTAAATCAAATATTTAGTTCAGTGATACCAACAACACCGACTATATAGGTTTATCCAGAAATAACCTTTCTCATTTTACCCGCATTAAATAATGGCATTGTTTTATTCAACTAATGAATAATTTGTTATAAAATAACTCTGGCCCAGAGGTGGGGTGTACTTAACTTTTCTAATATTTTCTGTTCTTCCAGTAAAGCCATTGTGTGATGATAAAGCGTTTATACAAGGGCAGTGCACTTAATACCAGTATTCTAGCTAAAGGCCATCGTTCAGTCTTATATGTAGCTCAGCCTGATATCGAACAAACAATAGGCCATAAATTATGCTGAAGCCAATGATGATTGCAACTCTCTCTCTCTCTCTCTCTCTCTCTTTCATTTCAGATGCTGCAATCGGTACACAGACGTCACAGTATACATCATACCCATCACAACAGAAACAGAAGACCAGTCATTGATGGCTCCAACAATATGGACAGTAAGTGGCAGTCTATAGTTGCTTGAAGACTAAACAAGCCACCAGAAGACCCACAAGACAGGTAACAAAACCTTAACAAACACTCATTTGTTTTTTAACCAATATGTTTTTTTTTCTTTTTCAGAATGTTCTTATGCTGCAGAATCCTCAGTTGGAGAATAAAAAATTCCTATAACACAGTAATATCAGTACAGATGTACTTTGGAAATTGGAAATTTAACCCCAAAATGAGAAAAGTTTTTAAGCATTCATCTGTGTGAATCAGGTGAATATATTTAAGTGATATTTTAAAATTTTGACTGTGTGCTGTTTTCTCCAGGATAGGTCTTACTGAAAGCTTTGAGAAGCTGTATATATGATGTGGACTGTGAATTAGGGAAGTTATATTAATATAAAATATCCCTGGCCATGTAAATGAGAAGCTGTGCTTTTCTTGAGATACCGGTGTATTAACATAAATGATCATATTCCCATCTTAAGTAGACAACAGTAATTGATTTCATTTCAATTTCTGGCCCCCATTCTCCATCTCAGCAACAGAATAAGTGTGAATACGTTGCTGCATAACTAAAAGAAATATTAAAACAAGCTTTTTTCTCTCTTTCAGTGGTACCCTGTACAGATATAATTTCATGGGAAGTTCCCCTCTACAGGAATTTGTTTATTAATGATGTTGTCAAGAGAATTAAGAATGGTAATGTTGTCTTTTACATACCTTAGCTTGGCAATGTTAACTCTTATACTTATATGAAAGACCCTTCCTAAGAGTGCTCAGGGAAATCTGGCAGAGACTGATTTGCTATATTGAGATAAGTTGGGCCTGAATATTCTTTGTTGTTTCATTTGTACAGCTTCTTTCAAATGCCATATACTTCATATGTAAGCATTTTGCATTAGGTGAGGAACTGACATGGATCTCTCCTTACCCTTCATCAAGCATAATTTATGCTATGCAGGAAAATGGTGTGAGTTTTTCAGAAATCTTTCTTTTATGATTGTATTATATTATCATTAATATATTCAGCCAATGATACTTGACGATACGGTTATTACAGCATTCAGCTAATTGACAGTGTCATTTTGAATTATTCACATTAATCAACATGTCAGGCATGTGGTGAACTCAATATTGTTTACTGATGGGGAAGTTCAAACAACTTTTTTTCTGCCCAGAAAACAGGGGGGAAGGAGGGTGTTCAAGCAAGAAATAAGAGAAAAAATGCCCTGAAGGAAAGAACGAGGCATGTGCACATATTTTTCAGCGAATTCCCAACAAAAACACGCAAGAAGAAAATTGTATTTTTTAGTTCCAAAAGTCATCAAATCACCCACTCTTTTATCCGGAATATTCACCAATTATGCAAAATGTCAGTAGAATGTTTCAAACGTTTATTGAAACAATTCATTTCCCCAGAGCTGTTTATTTTTAATGATTGCATCATTTCCGAGTGGAACATGTCAAGATGGGTAATTCTAAATCAAATATTTAGTTCAGTGATACCAACAACACCGACTAGATAGGTTTATCCAGAAATAACCTTTCTCATTTTACCCGCATTAAATAATGGCATTGTTTTATTCAACTAATGAATAATTTGTTATAAAATAACTCTGGCCCAGAGGTGGGGTGTACTTAACTTTTCTAGTCTTTTCTGTTCTTCTAGTAAAGCCATTGTGTGATGATAAAGCGTTTAAACAAAGGCTGCACACTTAATACCAGTATTCTAGCTAAACGCCATCGTTCAGTCTTATATGTAGCTCAGCCTGATATCGAACAAACAATAGGCCATAAATTATGCTAAAGCCAATGATGATTGCAACTCTCTCTCTCTCTTTCATTTCAGATGCTGCAATCGATACACACACGTCACAGTATACATCATACCCATCGCAACAGGAACAGAAGACCACTCATTGATGGCTCCAACAATATGGACAGTAAGTGGCAGTCTATAGTTGCTTGAAGACTCAACTAGCCACCAGAAGACCCACAAGACAGGTAACAAAACCTTAACAAACACTCATTTGTTTTCAACCAATATGTTTTTTTTCTTTTTCAGAATGTTCTTATGCTGCAGAATCCTCAGTTGGAGAATAAAAAATTCCTATAACACAGTAATATCAGTACAGATGTACTTTGGAAATTGGAAATTTAACCCCAAAATGAGAAAAGTTTTCAAGCATTCATCTTTGTGAATCAGGTGAATATATTTAAGTGATATTTTAAAATTTTGACTGTGTGCTGTTTTCTCCAGGATAGGTCTTACTGAAAGCTTTGAGAAGCTGTATATATGATGTGGACTGTGAATTAGGGAAGTTATATTAATACAAAATATCCCTGGCCATGTAAATGAGAAGCTGTGCTTTTCTTGAGAAACCGGTGTATTAACATAAATGATCATATTCCTATCTTAAGTAGACAACAGTAATTGATTTCATTTCAATTTCTGGCCCCGAGTCTCCATCTCAACAACAGAATAAGTGTGAATACGTTGCTGTATAACTAAAAGAAATATTAAAACAAGCTTTTTTCTCTCTTTCATTGGTACCCTGTTCAGATATAATTTCATGGGAAGTTCCCCTCTACAGGAATTTGTTTATTAATGATGTTGTCAAGAGAATTAAGAATGGTAATGTTGTCTTTTACATACCTTTGTTTGGCAATGTTAACTCTTATACTTATATGAAAGACCCTTCCTAAGAGCGCTCAGGGAAATCTGGCAGAGACTGATTTGCTAAATTGAGATAAGTTGGGCCTGAATATTCTTTATTGTTTCATTTGTACAGCTTCTTTCAAATGGCATATACTTCATATGTAAGCATTTTGCATTAGGTGAGGAACTGACATGGATCCTTCATCAAGCATAATTTATGCTATTCAGGAAAATGGTGTGAGTTTTACAGAAATCTTTCTTTTATAATTGTATTATATTATCATTGATATATTCAGCCAATGATACTTGACGATACGGTTATTACAGCATTCAGCTAATCGACAGTGTCATTTTGAATTATTCACATTAATCAACATGTCAGGCACGTGATGAACTCAATATTGTTTACTGATGGGGAACTTCAAACAACTTTTTTCTGCCCAGAAAACAGGGGGGGGGGGGGGGGGGAGGAGGGGGTGTTCATGCAACAAATAAGAGAAAAAATGCCCTGAAGGGAAGAACGAGGCATGTGCACATATTTTTCAGCGAATTCCCAACCAAAACACGCAAGAAGAAAATTGTATTTTTTAGTTCCAAAAGTCATCAAATCACCCACTCTTTTATCCGGAATATTCCCCAATTATGCAAGATGTCAGTAGAATGTTTCAAACGTTTATTGAAACAATTCATTTCCCCAGAGCTGTTTATTTTTAATGATTGCATCATTTCCGAGTGGAACATGTCAAGATGGGTAATTCTAAATCAAATATTTAGTTCAGTGATACCAACAACACCGACTAGATAGGTTTATCCAGAAATAACCTTTCTCATTTTACCCGCATTAAATAATGGCATTGTTTTATTCAACTAATGAATAATTTGTTATAAAATAACTCTGGCCCAGAGGTGGGGTGTACTTAACTTTTCTAGTCTTTTCTGTTCTTCTAGTAAAGCCATTGTGTGATGATAAAGCGTTTAAACAAAGGCTGCACACTTAATACCAGTATTCTAGCTAAACGCCATCGTTCAGTCTTATATGTAGCTCAGCCTGATATCGAACAAACAATAGGCCATAAATTATGCTAAAGCCAATGATGATTGCAACTCTCTCTCTCTCTTTCATTTCAGATGCTGCAATCGATACACACACGTCACAGTATACATCATACCCATCGCAACAGGAACAGAAGACCACTCATTGATGGCTCCAACAATATGGACAGTAAGTGGCAGTCTATAGTTGCTTGAAGACTCAACTAGCCACCAGAAGACCCACAAGACAGGTAACAAAACCTTAACAAACACTCATTTGTTTTCAACCAATATGTTTTTTTTCTTTTTCAGAATGTTCTTATGCTGCAGAATCCTCAGTTGGAGAATAAAAAATTCCTATAACACAGTAATATCAGTACAGATGTACTTTGGAAATTGGAAATTTAACCCCAAAATGAGAAAAGTTTTCAAGCATTCATCTTTGTGAATCAGGTGAATATATTTAAGTGATATTTTAAAATTTTGACTGTGTGCTGTTTTCTCCAGGATAGGTCTTACTGAAAGCTTTGAGAAGCTGTATATATGATGTGGACTGTGAATTAGGGAAGTTATATTAATATAAAGCATCCCTGGCCATGTAAATGAGAAGCTGTGCTTTTCTAGAGAAACCGGTGTATTAACATAAATGATCATATTCCCATCTTAAGTAGACAACAGTAATTGATTTCATTTCAATTTCTTGCCCCAGTCTCCATCTCAACAACAGAATAAGTGTGAATACGTTGCTGTATAACTAAAAGAAATATTAAAACAAGCTTTTTTCTCTCTTTCAGTGGTACCCTGTTCAGATATAATTTCATGGGAAGTTCCCCTCTACAGGAATTTGTTTATTAATGATGTTGTCAAGAAAATTAAGAATGGTAATGTTGTCTTTTACATACCTTCGTTTGGCAACGTTAACTCTTATACTTATATGAAAGACCCTTCCTAAGAGCGCTCAGGGAAATCTGGCAGAGACTGATTTGCTAAATTGAGATAAGTTGGGCCTGAATATTCTTTATTGTTTCATTTGTACAGCTTCTTTCAAATGGCATATACTTCATATGTAAGCATTTTGCATTAGGTGAGGAACTGACATGGATCTCTCCTTACCCTTCATCAAGCATAATTTATGCTATGCAGGAAAATGGTGTGAGTTTTACAGAAATCTTTCTTTTATGATTGTATTATATTATCATTGATATATTCAGCCAATGATACTTGACGATGCGGTTATTACAGCATTCAGCTAATCGACAGTGTCATTTTGAATTATTCACATTAATCAACATGTCAGGCATGTGGTGAACTCAATATTGTTTACTGATGGGGAAGTTCAAACAACTTTTTTTCTGCCCAGAAAACAGGGGGGAAGGAGGGTGTTCAAGCAAGAAATAAGAGAAAAAATGCCCTGAAGGAAAGAACGAGGCATGTGCACATATTTTTCAGCGAATTCCCAACAAAAACACGCAATAAGAAAATTGTATTTTTTAGTTCCAAAAGTCATCAAATCACCCACTCTTTTATCCGGAATATTCACCAATTATGCAAAATGTCACTAGAATGTTTCAAACGTTTATTGAAACAATTCATTTCCCCAGAGCTGTTTATTTTTAATGATTGCTTCATTTCCGAGTGCAACATGTCAAGATGGGTAATTCTAAATCAAATATTTAGTTCAGTGATACCAACAACACCGACTAGATAGGTTTATCCAGAAATAACCTTTCTCATTTTACCCGCATTAAATAATGGCATTGTTTTATTCAACTAATGAATAATTTGTTATAAAATAACTCTGGCCCAGAGGTGGGGTGTACTTAACTTTTCTAGTCTTTTCTGTTCTTCTAGTAAAGCCATTGTGTGATGATAAAGCGTTTATACAAAGGCTGCACACTTAATACCAGTATTCTAGCTAAACGCCATCGTTCAGTCTTATATGTAGCTCAGCCTGATATCGAACGAACAATAGGCCATAAATTATGCTAAAGCCAATGATGATTGCAACTCTCTCTCTCTCTCTTTCATTTCAGATGCTGCAATCGATACACACACGTCACAGTATACATCATACCCATCGCAACAGGAACAGAAGACCAGTCATTGATGGCTCCAACGATATGGACAGTAAGTGGCAGTCTATAGTTGCTTGAAGACTCAACTAGCCACCAGAAGACCCACAAGACAGGTAACAAAACCTTAACAAACACTCATTTGTTTTTAACCAATATGTTTTTTTTCTTTTTCAGAATGTTCTTATGCTGCAGAATCCTCAGTTGGAGAATAAAAAATTCCTATAACACAGTAATATCAGCACAGATGTACTTTGGAAATTGGAAATTTAACCCCAAAATGAGAAAAGTTTTCAAGCATTCATCTGTGTGAATCAGGTGAATATATTTAAGTGATATTTTAAAATTTTGACTGTGTGCTGTTTTCTCCAGGATAGGTCTTACTGAAAGCTTTGAGAAGCTGTATATATGATGTGGACTGTGAATTAGGGAAGTTATATTAATATAAAACATCCCTGGCGCTGTAAATGAGAAGCTGTGCTTTTCTTGAGAAACCGGTGTATTAACATAAATGATCATATTCCCATCTTAAGTAGACAGCAGTAATTGATTTCATTTCAATTTCTGGCCCCAGTTTCCATCTCAACAACAGAATAAGTGTGAATACGTTGCTGTATAACTAAAAGAAATATTAAAACAAGCTTTTTTCTCTCTTTCACTGGTACCCTGTTCAGATATAATTTCATGGGAAGTTCCCATCTACAGGAATTTGTTTATTAATGATGTTGTCAAGAGAATTACGAATGGTAATGTTGTCTTTTACATACCTTCGTTTGGCAATGTTAACTCTTATACTTATATGAAATACCCTTCCTAAGAGCGCTCAGGGAAATCTGGCAGAGACTGATTTGCTAAATTGAGATAAGTTGGGCCTGAATATTCTTTATTGTTTCATTTGTACAGCTTCTTTCAAATGGCATATACTTCATATGTAAGCATTTTGCATTAGGTGAGGAACTGACATGGATCTCTCCTTACCCTTCATCAAGCATAATTTATGCTATGCAGGAAAATGGTGTGAGTTTTACAGAAATCTTTCATTTATGATTGTATTATATTATCATTGATATATTCAGCCAATGATACTTGACGATACGGTTATTACAGCATTCAGCTAATCGACAGTGTCATTTTGAAATATTCACATTAATCAACATGTCAGGCATGTGGTGAACTCAATATTGTTTACTGATGGGGAAGTTCAAACAATTTTTTTCTGCCCAGAAAACAGGGGGGAAGGAGGGTGTTCAAGCAAGAAATAAGAGAAAAAATGCCCTGAAGGGAAGAACGAGGCATGTGCACATATTTTTCAGCGAATTCCCAACAAAAACACGCAAGAAGAAAATTGTATTTTTTAGTTCCAAAAGTCATCAAATCACCCACTCTTTTAACCGGAATATTCACCAATTATGCAAAATGTCAGTAGAATGTTCCAAACGTTTATTGAAACAATTCATTTCCCCAGAGCTGTTTATTTTTAATGATTGCATCATTTCCGAGTGCAACATGTCAAGATGGGTAATTCTAAATCAAATATTTAGTTCAGTGATACCAACAACACCGACTAGATCGGTTTATCCAGAAATAACCTTTCTCATTTTACCCGCATTAAATAATGGCATTGTTTTATTTAACTAATGAATAATTTGTTATAAAATAACTCTGGCACAGAGGTGGGGTGTACTTAACTTTTCTTGTCTTTTCTGTTCTTCTAGTAAAGCCATTGTGTGATGATAAAGCGTTTATACAAAGGCTGTACACTTAATACCAGTATTCTAGCTAAACGCCATCGTTCAGTCTTATATGTAGCTCAGCCTGATATCGAATAAACAATAGGCCATAAATTATGCTGAAGCCAATGATGATTGCAACTCTCTCTCTCTCTCTTTCATTTCAGATGCTGCAATCGGTACACAGACGTCACAGTATACATCATACCCATCACAACAGAAACAGAAGACCAGTCATTGATGGCTCCAACAATATGGACAGTAAGTGGCAGTCTATAGTTGCTTGAAGACTCAACAAGCCACCAGAAGACCCACAAGACAGGTAACAAAACCTTAACAAACACTCATTTGTTTTTTAACCAATATGTTTTTTTTCTTTTTCAGAATGTTCTTATGCTGCAGAATCCTCAGTTGGAGAATAAAAAATTCCTATAACACAGTAATATCAGTACAGATGTACTTTGGAAATTGGAAATTTAACCCCAAAATGAGAAAAGTTTTCAAGCATTCATCTGTGTGAATCAGGTGAATATATTTAAGTGATATTTTAAAATTTTGACTGTGTGCTGTTTTCTCCAGGATAGGTCTTACTGAAAGCTTTGAGAAGCTGTATATATGATGTGGACTGTGAATTAGGGAAGTTATATTAATACAAAATATCCCTGGCCATGTAAATGAGAAGCTGTGCTTTTCTTGAGAAACCGGTGTATTAACATAAATGATCATATTCCTATCTTAAGTAGACAACAGTAATTGATTTCATTTCAATTTCTGGCCCCGAGTCTCCATCTCAACAACAGAATAAGTGTGAATACGTTGCTGTATAACTAAAAGAAATATTAAAACAAGCTTTTTTCTCTCTTTCATTGGTACCCTGTTCAGATATAATTTCATGGGAAGTTCCCCTCTACAGGAATTTGTTTATTAATGATGTTGTCAAGAGAATTAAGAATGGTAATGTTGTCTTTTACATACCTTTGTTTGGCAATGTTAACTCTTATACTTATATGAAAGACCCTTCCTAAGAGCGCTCAGGGAAATCTGGCAGAGACTGATTTGCTAAATTGAGATAAGTTGGGCCTGAATATTCTTTATTGTTTCATTTGTACAGCTTCTTTCAAATGGCATATACTTCATATGTAAGCATTTTGCATTAGGTGAGGAACTGACATGGATCCTTCATCAAGGATAATTTATGCTATTCAGGAAAATGGAGTGAGTTTTACAGAAATCTTTCTTTTATAATTGTATTATATTATCATTGATATATTCAGCCAATGATACTTGACGATACGGTTATTACAGCATTCAGCTAATCGACAGTGTCATTTTGAATTATTCACATTAATCAACATGTCAGGCACGTGATGAACTCAATATTGTTTACTGATGGGGAACTTCAAACAACTTTTTTCTGCCCAGAAAACAGGGGGGGGGAGGAGGGGGTGTTCATGCAACAAATAAGAGAAAAAATGCCCTGAAGGGAAGAACGAGGCATGTGCACATATTTTTCAGCGAATTCCCAACCAAAACACGCAAGAAGAAAATTGTATTTTTTAGTTCCAAAAGTCATCAAATCACCCACTCTTTTATCCGGAATATTCCCCAATTATGCAAGATGTCAGTAGAATGTTTCAAACGTTTATTGAAACAATTCATTTCCCCAGAGCTGTTTATTTTTAATGATTGCATCATTTCCGAGTGCAACATTTCAAGATGGGTAATTCTAAATCAAATATTTAGTTCAGTGATACCAACAGCACCGACTAGATAGGTTTATCCAGAAATAACCTTTCTCATTTTACCCGCATTAAATAATGGCATTGTTTTATTCAACTAATGAATAATTGGTTATAAAATAACTCTGGCCCAGGTGTGGGCTGTACTTAACTTTTCTAGTATTTTCTGTTCTTCCAGTAAAGCCATTGTGTGATGATAAAGCGTTTATACAAGGGCAGTGCACTTAATACCAGTATTCTAGCTAAAGGCCATCGTTCAGTCTTATATGTAGCTCAGCCTGATATCTTATGCTGCAGAATCCTCAGTTGGAGAATAAAAAATTCCTATAACACAGTAATATCAGTACAGATGTACTTTGGAAATTGGAAATTTAACCCCAAAATGAGAAAAGTTTTTAAGCATTCATCTGTGTGAATCAGGTGAATATATTTAAGTGATATTTTAAAATTTTGACTGTGTGCTGTTTTCTCCAGGATAGATCTTACTGAAAGCTTTGAGAAGCTGTATATATGATGTGGACTGTGAATTAGGGAAGTTATATTAATATAAAATATCCCTGGCCATGTAAATGAGAAGCTGTGCTTTTCTTGAGAAACCGGTGTATTAACATAAATGATCATATTCCCATCTTAAGTAGACAACAGTAATTGATTTCATTTCAATTTCTGGCCCCCATTCTCCATCTCAGCAACAGAATAAGTGTGAATACGTGCTGCATAACTAAAAGAAATATTAAAACAAGCTTTTTTCTCTCTTTCAGTGGTACCCTGTACAGATATAATTTCATGGGAAGTTCCCCTCTACAGGAATTTGTTTATTAATGATGTTGTCAAGAGAATTAAGAATGGAAATGTTGTCTTTTACATACCTTCGTTTGGCAATGTTAACTCTTATACTTATATGAAAGACCCTTCCTAAGAGCGCTCAGGGAAATCTGTCAGAGACTGATTTGCTAAATTGAGATAAGTTGGGCCTGAATATTCTTAATTGTTTCATTTGTACAGCTTCTTTCAAATGGCATATACTTCATATGTAAGCATTTTGCATTAGGTGAGGAACTGACATGGAGCTCTCCTTACCCTTCATCAAGCATAATTTATGCTATGCAGGAAAATGGTGTGAGTTTCTCAGAAATCTTTCTTTTATGATTGTATTATATTATCATTGATATATTCAGCCAATGATACTTGAGGATACGGTTATTACAGCATTCAGCTAAGTGACAGTGTCATTTTGAATTATTCACATTAATCAACATGTCAGGCATGTGGTGAACTCAATATTGTTTACTGATGGGGAAGTTCAAACAACTTTTTTTCTGCCCAGAAAACAGGGGAGGAAGGAGGGTGTTAAAGCAAGAAATAAGAGAAAAAATGCCCTGAAGGAAAGAACGAGGCATGTGCACATATTTTTCAGCGAATTCCCAACAAAAACACGCAAGAAGAAAATTGTATTTTTTAGTTCCAAAAGTCATCAAATCACCCACTCTTTTATCCGGAATATTCACCAATTATGCAAAATGTCAGTAGAATGTTTCAAACGTTTATTGAAACAATTCATTTCCCCAGAGCTGTTTATTTTTAATGATTGCATCATTTCCGAGTGGAACATGTCAAGATGGGTAATTCTAAATCAAATATTTAGTTCAGTGATACCAACAACACCGACTATATAGGTTTATCCAGAAATAACCTTTCTCATTTTACCCGCATTAAATAATGGCATTGTTTTATTCAACTAATGAATAATTTGTTATAAAATAACTCTGGCCCAGAGGTGGGGTGTACTTAACTTTTCTAATATTTTCTGTTCTTCCAGTAAAGCCATTGTGTGATGATAAAGCGTTTATACAAGGGCAGTGCACTTAATACCAGTATTCTAGCTAAAGGCCATCGTTCAGTCTTATATGTAGCTCAGCCTGATATCGAACAAACAATAGGCCATAAATTATGCTGAAGCCAATGATGATTGCAACTCTCTCTCTCTCTCTCTCTCTCTTTCATTTCAGATGCTGCAATCGGTACACAGACGTCACAGTATACATCATACCCATCACAACAGAAACAGAAGACCAGTCATTGATGGCTCCAACAATATGGACAGTAAGTGGCAGTCTATAGTTGCTTGAAGACTAAACAAGCCACCAGAAGACCCACAAGACAGGTAACAAAACCTTAACAAACACTCATTTGTTTTTTAACCAATATGTTTTTTTTTCTTTTTCAGAATGTTCTTATGCTGCAGAATCCTCAGTTGGAGAATAAAAAATTCCTATAACACAGTAATATCAGTACAGATGTACTTTGGAAATTGGAAATTTAACCCCAAAATGAGAAAAGTTTTTAAGCATTCATCTGTGTGAATCAGGTGAATATATTTAAGTGATATTTTAAAATTTTGACTGTGTGCTGTTTTCTCCAGGATAGGTCTTACTGAAAGCTTTGAGAAGCTGTATATATGATGTGGACTGTGAATTAGGGAAGTTATATTAATATAAAATATCCCTGGCCATGTAAATGAGAAGCTGTGCTTTTCTTGAGATACCGGTGTATTAACATAAATGATCATATTCCCATCTTAAGTAGACAACAGTAATTGATTTCATTTCAATTTCTGGCCCCCATTCTCCATCTCAGCAACAGAATAAGTGTGAATACGTTGCTGCATAACTAAAAGAAATATTAAAACAAGCTTTTTTCTCTCTTTCAGTGGTACCCTGTACAGATATAATTTCATGGGAAGTTCCCCTCTACAGGAATTTGTTTATTAATGATGTTGTCAAGAGAATTAAGAATGGTAATGTTGTCTTTTACATACCTTAGCTTGGCAATGTTAACTCTTATACTTATATGAAAGACCCTTCCTAAGAGTGCTCAGGGAAATCTGGCAGAGACTGATTTGCTATATTGAGATAAGTTGGGCCTGAATATTCTTTGTTGTTTCATTTGTACAGCTTCTTTCAAATGCCATATACTTCATATGTAAGCATTTTGCATTAGGTGAGGAACTGACATGGATCTCTCCTTACCCTTCATCAAGCATAATTTATGCTATGCAGGAAAATGGTGTGAGTTTTTCAGAAATCTTTCTTTTATGATTGTATTATATTATCATTAATATATTCAGCCAATGATACTTGACGATACGGTTATTACAGCATTCAGCTAATTGACAGTGTCATTTTGAATTATTCACATTAATCAACATGTCAGGCATGTGGTGAACTCAATATTGTTTACTGATGGGGAAGTTCAAACAACTTTTTTTCTGCCCAGAAAACAGGGGGGAAGGAGGGTGTTCAAGCAAGAAATAAGAGAAAAAATGCCCTGAAGGAAAGAACGAGGCATGTGCACATATTTTTCAGCGAATTCCCAACAAAAACACGCAAGAAGAAAATTGTATATTTTTATACTGTACCAATGACCCAGACATAGCTGGTGCTAACTCTTAAAATATAGGGCCAAACACAAATTTTGCCCCCCAATCCCCAAAATTTGCATCTAAAACTAAAGAAAACATGTCCTGAGAGGCCCTCCACACTTCGCCCCCACTGCGCATGCGCAGTGTCAAGGACGTTCCGAAATTGGCGCCATTTATCATTCTAAGTTTGGCCCTTCATCAGTTAACATCTGACTGATCTTTGTGCTTTTAAATCTCAGTTTAAATGATGCCAGACACATAAATATTAGTGAAATGGTGATTCTAAGGAGGATAGAAAAGGAGGAGAGGAAAAGAATGTGTGACAGAATATTATCAGGGCTGTAACTTAAAATTTTTTAATGAAATTATGTTAAGTTACCTATTTTCAAGGCAGCAGCCATTTTGTTGTCATTCTGATTATTTAGTTACACTGTTTTTTCAAGTGTTTTTCCTCTCTCCCTGTCCTTTAAGTTCCCCCTTGCTATTCTCCCATGCTTTTGGCATAATTTCTGTAATTATTATTACTAAAATTTCTTGGGAGTTTTAGCTGAATAACAGAATGAATTCTGTTCTTTCCCCATGTTTACGTCTTCACCTACGGGTGGTTAGGCGTTGTGTTCTGCATCTACCATCTGATGTTCTGCAGTTTCTTCCCTGGAAGTCTCTGTTTTGCATCAGATGGTGTATTTTTGGTAACTGATTTCGGGCCTGGGTGCCTGGAGTCGTATTTTAGTGTTTTTACACTCATTGTTTACATTTACAACAGCCCTCTGTGTGAGGGGGGGATTTCTAAATAATAATATCTTTATGTTATTTTAATCATAACTAGATACATTATTATTGTTCGTAAGTGTTGAATAAATTGTTTAAAATATTTTTCAAATTTTTGTCCACACTTAGGCTTGGGATCCATTGGGGCTCAACGTTACTTTTCAGAAACTTGGGCTGTTCTGAAAAAATATTTTTTCAAAATATTTTGATTTCAATTATTTTTTCTATATTAATGGATCATATTATTATTATGTATTTTGATTGCCAGGGGTTAGTGCGAGTACCAGGACTTGTTTTCTTTTCACATTGAAAGGATATTGATCAATTGTTTTAAGAGGAAGTCTTCCTCTGACCTTATTATCATTCTATATGTGGTCAGTGTACTCGCATTAACTCCTGTTCTGTTTCGTATGATTTCGATGACAATATGGGAAGCGTATGTCACGGTATGTTGTTGGGGATTTGGACACTCCGGTCCTTTCCCCGCAGGGTCACTCTACTTTATCAATTTCTATTTCAGACGATCAAGATTAGGGTGATGTATCTGTGATGTCTTCCAACAGTGTGCCTCCGTCGTCACAATTAATGAAGGGCTAGCGGAAAAGTGCTCATGTAATACGCCAATTGCCTAAGAGGACCCTAGTAGGTTCGACGGCCTTTGACGTCCGCTAGCTCGCCCGGTGTAGCGTCCATTCACCGAATGGTTCGGCAGCCGGGTTCGTCCGTTGCGGTCTAGAAGGAATTTTGGGGTGATGCGAGCACTATAAAATTAACTTAATGCACACCCAGTGACGGCGGATCGGAGGGAGAACGGAGGAAGCCTTTTAGTCCGGTTCATAGCTCGTTCCGGTCCATCCGGACGGCAAGCGAGAGAGGCCCCTCTCTCGTTCAACAACATCTGGCCCCAGATGTTGTGATACAAATGTGTCGTTAGCGGAGCATACGTCCGTCGCTCGGGACGCTCCGTTGTATAGGCAGTCCGCTGTGACTGCTAAGGCTTCCTCTTCTCGTCAGCGCACACGACCTCACCTTGGCTGCGTGACCGCCGATATATTACCAGCTTCGCCGATGAAGGATTCTTCGGCGACCAGGTCACACCATCCGGCAGCCAGGGATTCGAGACCGATGGACTCCGGACGTTCGCATAGGAAATGTATGCGGGAGCCATCTGATGCGGAGCTGCCCTCGGCGAAGCAGCGATAGACTGCGCCTCCGCAGGTCTCGACGCCGGACATTCTTGTGCACATAGCACAGCTTATCGCAGCATCCCAGCAGCCGACAGAAACGGTGTCGGATCGAGAATTATCCGACAGCGCTGGGTCGGTAGCCGGGGACTCGAGGCCTGCAGACTCCAGACGTTCGCATAGGAAGTGTGCGGGAGTCAACGTACACGGAGCTTCCAGCGGCAATGCATCGTAAGTCCGCTACTGCACAGGCCTCGGGAACGGACGTGCTTTCCTTAATAGCACAGTTTATCGCAGCATCCCAGCATCAACTGAATCTGTCGCATATATTTTATCCGACGATGCTGGGTCGGGACGCTCCGCGGAAGCGGGTACGGACGTCCGAAAGTTTCATCCGGTCCGACGGGATACCGAAAGGGATTCGGTGGATTTCAAGCTTTCCCTTTCGGAACAACATATGCTGCGATGCCGGATAAGAAACTGATAGCGTCGGTGGACTTAGAAATTTTTGGTTCGGTTCAGGGACATCGTCCCTCAGTTCCGACATAGTCCAATAATGTCACACAAACTTTTGAATTATTGAACGACGCTATATATATTATTATTTTATGCTTGCTAACCAAGCATTTCTGGTTTCTTGTTCGAAGAGTTATGGAGATGTCTTTCAAAAGTGTGCCTCTGTCGTCATAGTTAATGAAGAGTTAGCGGCAATAAGTGCTCATGGAATATGTCTATCGCTTACGGAGTGACATTCGCTAGCTCACCCGGTGTAGCGTACATTCATCGAATGGTTCGGCTGCCGGGTTCGTCCGTTGCGGTCTAGGAAGGAGATTTGGGTGATGCGAGCACTTTAATTACTTTAGTACTCACCCAGTGACGGCAGATTGAGGACAGATCGGAGGAAGCCAACAACATAGGGGACCGCATGTTGTGGTTCAGATATTTTACATTCGGAGCATATGTCCGTTGCTCGGGACGCTCCGTTATATTGACAGTCCGAGAGACTGTCTTTAATGCTTCCTCATCCTCACAGCAGGGCACACGACCGCACATTGGCTACGTGACCTCGAGTATCCGATCAGTTTCGGCATTCAGTGATTCCACAGCGAATAGGTCGCGCCATCCGGTAGCCAAGGGACACGAGGCCTATACACTCCGTTCGCTCGCATATTGGAAGTATGCACGGGGTAACGATCTCGGAGCTTCCTGCGGCAATGCATCGTAAGACCGCTGCTCCTCAGGCCTCAGTGACGGACGTGCTATCCGAGTTAGCACAGTTGTTTTGCAGCATCCCAGCAATTGACGGTTTCTCGGTTGAATCAGGAATTATCCGACGGCGCTGGGTCGGTGCGGTCCGCGGTTGCATCAAGCTACGGACGACCGAACGCTTTATAGGGTCCGACAGGATGGCGAAAGGGATTCGAAAGATTTCGAGTTTTCCCTTTAGTAGTATCGGAAGATGCCTTTCATATCTTCTGGCATTTCTTCCAGTGATTATTTTTCGGACTTCATTGCTGCGATCTTGGATAAGAGACTTATAGCGTCATTGGACTCGGAATTTTCGATCGGTACAGGGACTTTGTCCCTGACTTACCGACGCAGTCCAATATTGTCATTACAACATGTGTTTTAATTTTCGACGCTATATATTTATATATATACAAGCCTGCTACTAAGCATGATAGTTTAGTTTCTTGTCCGCGTGGCTCATTTCTGCCATTTTATCTTTTTTACATATAGTTTATTTTGGCAGAGCAGGGCATACCGAGAGTTCATATGCGTCTAGACGGTGTGATTAAAGACTGCATATATTCTTTTTCGCCGTTTATGTCTTTTCCAATTTCAATGTTGGGAACGACATTATGTATAGTAGACTTAACTTAGACGCTTTATTATACGTAATCCGCCTTACTGAGGCGTTATCATTACGTCTTCAAGAAAAGATTTACGGGATATTATTCTCAATGTAATTTCTTTTGAGGGCAGTAGTTTGTTCACGTATAACTCCGCCCTTCAGTGGCTGATTGGAGTTGGTTAGACGTGATGCAGCCCTAGCTACATCCACGCGTGGATAGTAGGTTAAGAACTCTCTCAGAGTCGCTTCGTTCTCGGAGGAGCTTCTCTTCGACGGCAACTTTCCGGCAATCCATGAATTGCTTGATTATACATTCTCTTGTCTATCTAGTGTTACAAGAGATTCAGACTGGGGCAAACATTCGGTGGTTGACTCAGAGAGTGCCGCCGCAGTTGCCGGACCCGAGTGTGGCTGTTATGACGGTTGCCAATCAAACAGATTGGGATACATACTGATCCCTACGGATTCGAAGTGCCAGGGTCTTTGGATTCCGCAGTCTTTTAGCTATCAGTTTAACTTCCGCGGAATAATGTTTTTTAGGCTTGCTTTATGTAATTGCATGAACATTATTCAGAAACGCATGCCCAAATTCCTGTCCTTTAATTCGACAGTAGTGGCGTATCTCCGGAACCAGGGAGGCACTCTTTCGTTTCCGTTATTCAATTTAATGGAAAGAATCCGTCTGTTGGTTATAGTACACCAAGTTCAGTTTTGGTCCGTCATATTCTGGGTCGTCTGATTGTTTTATCGCACTCCCGTTCTCTTACGGGTCGCTTGTTGCTGTCAGAATGGACTCTCAACAAACAAGTATTCAATCAGATTTGCTATCTATGGGAGCGCCCAATGATGTTTTATTTATGACACAGCTTGCTAATCAATTGCAGACGTATGTGTTGGCTTGTCCAGATCTCTGAGCTAATACTGTTAACGCTCTATTGATCTATAGGACGGAATGATAGGATACGCGTATCCTCCGGCGCTGTTGTTTTAGCAGGTATTGCTAAGATAACAACCACAATACATTTCTGTTGATAGCATCTCTATCTTCACAGAGATCATGAGTAATTTACTCTCTTGTCTACTGTGGATCTTAACGTGAAATCTTCCTCTATGTGAGGATCTTTTTTCACTGGGTAAATCGTGTCATCTTTATCACAACCAGCAAGGTCGCAACCTTCATGTATTCCGTTGTGTGGTCCGTATTGCATTGTAAGCACTGTACTGGACGAGCTTTGGACGCGATTTCTTACTATAGGAGATCCTCTTCTTCGCTATTCTATGCGACTAAAGTGGAGGCTCTTCCATCGTGGTGTAGGGATCATTATGTTCATATGGTTGATCCCTCCATACTACTCATTGCTATTTTTTAGTATACTTGTTTCACAAGATCTACTGCAGCCTGTTGTTATTTAGGTTATAGGTTTATGTTACCTCATACCTATGCACTCTACGATAGTTTACAATTGAGTCTTTTGTCTCTTTATCTAAGTCAGTTAGTAACTTTTTGATAAATAGACTTAGAATCTTTAGATTAAATTCCTATACGGATTTTAACTTCAGTTCTTATTTAGCTAAGTAATCATTTGAATCTCTGGAAACAGTAGTTTTCAAATTCTGACCTTTTAGACAGTAATTCTGTTGGTTCTCTTTTACTGTAGAGTCAGTGAGTTTCATGCACTATCAATGGATGATTTTCACTTTCATAGTTTCGGAATCAATACTTCCGTTACTATTTAGGTTGGATTGTTGCATAAGAGTTAGGCTCCTATTATCCGGAACCTATTATTTTAAGGTCCTGCCGTCTTCGTATGGGCATAGGCCTTTACTCTTTCCGGGTACAGTTTATAAACAGATATCTGTTTATTACAAGGGCGTAAGCTTCTTCTGTCTTTGATGTCTAGTAGAAGGACGTTACGCTCCATTTTATTGTTAATGGATTCTATTAACTAGCGTACTGCTTATGGTATATCATTGGCTTAGCAGTTGTGCTTAAGATTTCGGCTCATGAAGTAAGAGTTCTTCTACTTCTTGGGCTTACATTAATAGTGTTGCTATTATAGATTTTTGAAGGCTGCTCATTGCGCTCAGCCATCCACATTCATGAATTTTATCTCAGAAATATCGAGTCCATTTCTGGAGGCCTCTATTGTTAGGTCTATTATCTACTGCTCAGAATGTCATTCACTTAACAGTTGCTACTATAGCTAGGTAGGCTGTCTGTTTCGGCAGTGTCTCCGTTCGGCTGCCCTCTTCGCTCTGGGCTATTTGACCCAGGGCAAGAAAAAGGGGGGGGGGGGGGGGAGGGTGTTCCCTTGGGTCACCTGTTTTACTATGAAAACAAGGGGATACCTCCTCCGGAGTTAGTATTCTGAGCTGTTATTGGGATGGTTGTTTAGTGAGAAGTTTAAGTTTATAAAATTCATTCAAGTCTTAGTTTTTAAAGTATAGCTTTTGAATATTGCATATGTCAACGGACATGATTATGCAATTCTCACACACTTTTAGGAGTATAAGAGTCTCTATTCTCTAGACTTACTTTATTATTGGCTTACTTTAAAAATTATTAGTATAAGGATTATTGGATATTAATAGAGTACATGGATGTATGAAGCTCAATTTTTGGAAGGTGTTGTATCTTTCTAATTTATCATAAATAAGAAAGATACATGTAAGGCCTGTTACTTCTTTTCCCTACAGGGGATGACTCTATTTTATTTTATTGAGCGTATTCCATTTTGCTCTATGTCCTTGGCCCTCCAGCCTTTTTACTATTCAGCTATGTCTGGGTCATTGGTACATTATAAAAATGTTAAAAAATTTATAGTAATTTATATATTTTTTATACTTACCAATGACCCAGACGGGGATGGCCCTCCCAGGAGTTGGGAACTCTTGCCTCCCCGCTGAGTACATAGCGCTTACCAGGCACTGGTTATTAGAATGATAAATGGCGCCAATTTCGGAACGTCCTTGACACTGCGCATGCGCAGTGGGGGCGAAGTGTGGAGGGCCTCTCAGGACATGTTTTCTTTAGTTTTAGATGCAAATTTTGGGGATTGGGGGGCAAAATTTGTGTTTGGCCCTATATTTTAAGAGTTAGCACCAGCTATGTCTGGGTCATTGGTAAGTATAAAAAATATATAAATTACTATAAATTTTTTAACTTTTTAGTTCCAAAAGTCATCAAATCACCCACTCTTTTATCCGGAATATTCACCAATTATGCAAAATGTCAGTAGAATGTTTCAAACGTTTATTGAAACAATTCATTTCCCCAGAGCTGTTTATTTTTAATGATTGCATCATTTCCGAGTGGAACATGTCAAGATGGGTAATTCTAAATCAAATATTTAGTTCAGTGATACCAACAACACCGACTAGATAGGTTTATCCAGAAATAACCTTTCTCATTTTACCCGCATTAAATAATGGCATTGTTTTATTCAACTAATGAATAATTTGTTATAAAATAACTCTGGCCCAGAGGTGGGGTGTACTTAACTTTTCTAGTCTTTTCTGTTCTTCTAGTAAAGCCATTGTGTGATGATAAAGCGTTTAAACAAAGGCTGCACACTTAATACCAGTATTCTAGCTAAACGCCATCGTTCAGTCTTATATGTAGCTCAGCCTGATATCGAACAAACAATAGGCCATAAATTATGCTAAAGCCAATGATGATTGCAACTCTCTCTCTCTCTTTCATTTCAGATGCTGCAATCGATACAGACACGTCACAGTATACATCATACCCATCGCAACAGGAACAGAAGACCACTCATTGATGGCTCCAACAATATGGACAGTAAGTGGCAGTCTATAGTTGCTTGAAGACTCAACTAGCCACCAGAAGACCCACAAGACAGGTAACAAAACCTTAACAAACACTCATTTGTTTTCAACCAATATGTTTTTTTTCTTTTTCAGAATGTTCTTATGCTGCAGAATCCTCAGTTGGAGAATAAAAAATTCCTATAACACAGTAATATCAGTACAGATGTACTTTGGAAATTGGAAATTTAACCCCAAAATGAGAAAAGTTTTCAAGCATTCATCTTTGTGAATCAGGTGAATATATTTAAGTGATATTTTAAAATTTTGACTGTGTGCTGTTTTCTCCAGGATAGGTCTTACTGAAAGCTTTGAGAAGCTGTATATATGATGTGGACTGTGAATTAGGGAAGTTATATTAATATAAAGCATCCCTGGCCATGTAAATGAGAAGCTGTGCTTTTCTAGAGAAACCGGTGTATTAACATAAATGATCATATTCCCATCTTAAGTAGACAACAGTAATTGATTTCATTTCAATTTCTTGCCCCAGTCTCCATCTCAACAACAGAATAAGTGTGAATACGTTGCTGTATAACTAAAAGAAATATTAAAACAAGCTTTTTTCTCTCTTTCAGTGGTACCCTGTTCAGATATAATTTCATGGGAAGTTCCCCTCTACAGGAATTTGTTTATTAATGATGTTGTCAAGAAAATTAAGAATGGTAATGTTGTCTTTTACATACCTTCGTTTGGCAACGTTAACTCTTATACTTATATGAAAGACCCTTCCTAAGAGCGCTCAGGGAAATCTGGCAGAGACTGATTTGCTAAATTGAGATAAGTTGGGCCTGAATATTCTTTATTGTTTCATTTGTACAGCTTCTTTCAAATGGCATATACTTCATATGTAAGCATTTTGCATTAGGTGAGGAACTGACATGGATCTCTCCTTACCCTTCATCAAGCATAATTTATGCTATGGAGGAAAATGGTGTGAGTTTTACAGAAATCTTTCTTTTATGATTGTATTATATTATCATTGATATATTCAGCCAATGATACTTGACGATGCGGTTATTACAGCATTCAGCTAATCGACAGTGTCATTTTGAATTATTCACATTAATCAACATGTCAGGCATGTGGTGAACTCAATATTGTTTACTGATGGGGAAGTTCAAACAACTTTTTTTCTGCCCAGAAAACAGGGGGGAAGGAGGGTGTTCAAGCAAGAAATAAGAGAAAAAATGCCCTGAAGGAAAGAACGAGGCATGTGCACATATTTTTCAGCGAATTCCCAACAAAAACACGCAATAAGAAAATTGTATTTTTTAGTTCCAAAAGTCATCAAATCACCCACTCTTTTATCCGGAATATTCACCAATTATGCAAAATGTCACTAGAATGTTTCAAACGTTTATTGAAACAATTCATTTCCCCAGAGCTGTTTATTTTTAATGATTGCTTCATTTCCGAGTGCAACATGTCAAGATGGGTAATTCTAAATCAAATATTTAGTTCAGTGATACCAACAACACCGACTAGATAGGTTTATCCAGAAATAACCTTTCTCATTTTACCCGCATTAAATAATGGCATTGTTTTATTCAACTAATGAATAATTTGTTATAAAATAACTCTGGCCCAGAGGTGGGGTGTACTTAACTTTTCTAGTCTTTTCTGTTCTTCTAGTAAAGCCATTGTGTGATGATAAAGCGTTTATACAAAGGCTGCACACTTAATACCAGTATTCTAGCTAAACGCCATCGTTCAGTCTTATATGTAGCTCAGCCTGATATCGAACAAACAATAGGCCATAAATTATGCTAAAGCCAATGATGATTGCAACTCTCTCTCTCTCTCTTTCATTTCAGATGCTGCAATCGATACACACACGTCACAGTATACATCATACCCATCGCAACAGGAACAGAAGACCAGTCATTGATGGCTCCAACGATATGGACAGTAAGTGGCAGTCTATAGTTGCTTGAAGACTCAACTAGCCACCAGAAGACCCACAAGACAGGTAACAAAACCTTAACAAACACTCATTTGTTTTTAACCAATATGTTTTTTTTCTTTTTCAGAATGTTCTTATGCTGCAGAATCCTCAGTTGGAGAATAAAAAATTCCTATAACACAGTAATATCAGCACAGATGTACTTTGGAAATTGGAAATTTAACCCCAAAATGAGAAAAGTTTTCAAGCATTCATCTGTGTGAATCAGGTGAATATATTTAAGTGATATTTTAAAATTTTGACTGTGTGCTGTTTTCTCCAGGATAGGTCTTACTGAAAGCTTTGAGAAGCTGTATATATGATGTGGACTGTGAATTAGGGAAGTTATATTAATATAAAACATCCCTGGCGCTGTAAATGAGAAGCTGTGCTTTTCTTGAGAAACCGGTGTATTAACATAAATGATCATATTCCCATCTTAAGTAGACAGCAGTAATTGATTTCATTTCAATTTCTGGCCCCAGTTTCCATCTCAACAACAGAATAAGTGTGAATACGTTGCTGTATAACTAAAAGAAATATTAAAACAAGCTTTTTTCTCTCTTTCACTGGTACCCTGTTCAGATATAATTTCATGGGAAGTTCCCATCTACAGGAATTTGTTTATTAATGATGTTGTCAAGAGAATTACGAATGGTAATGTTGTCTTTTACATACCTTCGTTTGGCAATGTTAACTCTTATACTTATATGAAATACCCTTCCTAAGAGCGCTCAGGGAAATCTGGCAGAGACTGATTTGCTAAATTGAGATAAGTTGGGCCTGAATATTCTTTATTGTTTCATTTGTACAGCTTCTTTCAAATGGCATATACTTCATATGTAAGCATTTTGCATTAGGTGAGGAACTGACATGGATCTCTCCTTACCCTTCATCAAGCATAATTTATGCTATGCAGGAAAATGGTGTGAGTTTTACAGAAATCTTTCTTTTATGATTGTATTATATTATCATTGATATATTCAGCCAATGATACTTGACGATACGGTTATTACAGCATTCAGGTAATCGACAGTGTCATTTTGAAATATTCACATTAATCAACATGTCAGGCATGTGGTGAACTCAATATTGTTTACTGATGGGGAAGTTCAAACAACTTTTTTTCTGCCCAGAAAACAGGGGGGAAGGAGGGTGTTCAAGCAAGAAATAAGAGAAAAAATTCCCTGAAGGGAAGAACGAGGCATGTGCACATATTTTTCAGCGAATTCCCATCAAAAACACGCAAGAACAAAATTGTATTTTTTAGTTCCAAAAGTCATCAAATCATCCACTCTTTTATACGGAATATTCACCAATTATTCAAAATGTCAGTAGAATGTTTCAAACGTTTATTGAAACAATTCATTTCCCCAGAGCTGTTTATTTTTAATGATTGCATCATTTCCGAGTGGAACATGTCAAGATGGGTAATTCTAAATCAAATATTTAGTTCAGTGATACCAACAACACCGACTAGATAGGTTTATCCAGAAATAACCTTTCTCATTTTACCCGCATTAAATAATGGCATTGTTTTATTCAACTAATGAATAATTTGTTATAAAATAACTCTGGCCCAGAGGTGGGGTGTACTTAACTTTTCTAGTCTTTTCTGTTCTTCTAGTAAAGCCATTGTGTGATGATAAAGCGTTTATACAAAGGCTGCTAACTTAATACCAGTATTCTAGCTAAACGCCATCGTTCAGTCTTATATGTAGCTCAGCCTGATATCGAACAAACAATAGGCCATAAATTATGCTAAAGCCAATGATGATTGCAACTCTCTCTCTCTCTCTTTCATTTCAGATGCTGCAATCGATACACACACGTCACAGTATACATCATACCCATCGCAACAGGAAGAGAAGACCAGTCATTGATGGCTCCAACAATATGGACAGTAAGTGGCAGTCTATAGTTGCTTGAAGACTCAAATAGCCACCAGAAGACCCACAAAACAGGTAACAAAACCTTAACAAACACTCATTTGTTTTTAACCAATATGTTTTTTTTCTTTTTCAGAATGTTCTTATGCTGCAGAATCTTCAGTTGGAGGATAAAAAATTCCTATAACACAGTAATATCAGCACAGATGTACTTTGGAAATTGGAAATTTAACCCCAAAATGAGAAAAGTTTTCAAGCATTCATCTGTGTGAATCAGGTGAATATATTTAAGTGATATTTTAAAATTTTGACTGTGTGCTGTTTTCTCCAGGATAGGTCTTACTGAAAGCTTTGAGAAGCTGTATATATGATGTGGACTGTGAATTAGGGAAGTTATATTAATATAAAATATCCCTGGCCATGTAAATGATAAGCTGTGCTTTTCTTGAGAAACCGGTGTATTAACATAAATGATCATATTCCCATCTTAAGTAGACAACAGTAATTGATTTCATTTCAATTTCTGGCCCCCAGTCTCCATCTCAACAACAGAATAAGTGTGAATACGTTGCTGTATAACTAAAAGAAATATTAAAACAAGCTTTTTTCTCTCTTTCAGTGGTACCCTGTACAGATATAATTTCATGGGAAGTTCCCCTCTACAGGAATTTGTTTATTAATGATGTTGTCAAGAGAATTAAGAATGGTAATGTTGTCTTTTACATACCTTCGTTTGGCAATGTTAACTCTTATACTTATATGAGAGACCCTTCCTAAGAGCGCTCAGGGAAATCTGGCAGAGACTGATTTGCTAAATTGAGATAAGTTGGGCCTGAATATTCTTTATTGTTTCATTTGTACAGCTTCTTTCAAATGGCATATACTTCATATGAAAGCATTTTGCATTAGGTGAGGAACTGACATGGATCCTTCATCAAGCATAATTTATGCTATGCAGATAAATGGTGTGAGTTTTACAGAAATCTTTCTTTTATGATTGTATTATATTATCATTGATATATTCAGCCAATGATACTTGACGATACGGTTATTACAGCATTCAGCTAATCGACAGTGTCATTTTGAATTATTCACATTAATCAACATGTCAGGCATGTGGTGAACTCAATATTGTTTACTGATGGGGAAGTTCAAACAACTTTTTTTCTGCCCAGAAAACAGGGGGGAAGGAGGGTGTTCAAGCAAGAAATAAGAGAAAAAATGCCCTGAAGGGAAGAACGAGGCATGTGCACATATTTTTCAGCGAATTCCCATCAAAAACACGCAAGAACAAAATTGTATTTTTTAGTTCCAAAAGTCATCAAATCACCCACTCTTTTATCCGGAATATTCACCAATTATGCAAAATGTCAGTAGAATGTTTCAAACGTTTATTGAAACAATTCATTTCCCCAGAGCTGTTTATTTTTAATGATTGCATCATTTCCGAGTGCAACATGTCAAGATGGGTAATTCTAAATCAAATATTTAGTCCAGTGATACCAACAACACCGACTAGATAGGTTTATCCAGAAATAACCTTTCTCATTTTACCCGCATTAAATAATGGCATTGTTTTATTCAACTAATGAATAATTTGTTATAAAATAACTCTGGGCCAGAGGTGGGGTGTACTTAACTTTTCTAGTCTTTTCTGTTCTTCTAGTAAAGCCATTGTGTGATGATAAAGCGTTTATACAAAGGCTGTACACTTAATACCAGTATTCTAGCTAAACGCCATCGTTCAGTCTTATATGTAGCTCAGCCTGATATCGAACAAACAATAGGCCATAAATTATGCTAAAGCCAATGATGATTGCAACTTTCTCTCTCTCTCTTTCATTTCAGATGCTGCAATCGATACACACACGTCACAGTATACATCATACCCATCGCAACAGGAAGAGAAGACCAGTCATTGATGGCTCCAACAATATGGACAGTAAGTGGCAGTCTATAGTTGCTTGAAGACTCAACTAGCCACCAGAAGACCCACAAAACAGGTAACAAAACCTTAACAAACACTCATTTGTTTTTAACCAATATGTTTTTTTTTCTTTTTCAGAATGTTCTTATGCTGCAGAATCCTCAGTTGGAGGATAAGAAATTCCTATAACACAGTAATATCAGTACAGATGTACTTTGGAAATTGGAAATTTAACCCCAAAATGAGAAAAGTTTTCAAGCATTCATCTGTGTGAATCAGGTGAATATATTTAAGTGATATTTTAAAATTTTGACTGTGTGCTGTTTTCTCCAGGATAGGTCTTACTGAAAGCTTTGAGAAGCTGTATATATGATGTGGACTGTGAATTAGGGAAGTTATATTAATATAAAATATCCCTGGCCATGTAAATGAGAAGCTGTGCTTTTCTTGAGAAACCGGTGTATTAACATAAATGATCATATTCCCATCTTAAGTAGACAACAGTAGTTGATTTCATTTCAATTTCTGGCCCCCATTCTCCATCTCAACAACAGAATAAGTGTGAATACGTTGCTGTATAACTAAAAGAAATATTAAAACAAGCTTTTTTCTCTCTTTCAGTGGTACCCTGTACAGATATAATTTCATGGGAAGTTCCCCTCTACAGGAATTTGTTTATTAATGATGTTGTCAAGAGAATTAAGAATGGTAATGTTGTCTTTTACATACCTTCGTTTGGCAATGTTAACTCTTATACTTATATGAAAGACCCTTCCTAAGAGCGCTCAGGGAAATCTGGCAGAGACTGATTTGCTAAATTGAGATAAGTTGGGCCTGAATATTCTTAATTGTTTCATTTGTACAGCTTCTTTCAAATGGCATATACTTCATATGTAAGCATTTTGCATTAGGTGAGGAACTGACATGGATCTCTCCTTACCCTTCATCAAGTATAATTTATGCTATGCAGAAAAATGGTGTGAGTTTTACAGAAATCTTTCTTTTATAATTGTATTATATTATCATTGATATATTCAGCCAATGATACTTGACGATACGGTTATTACAGCATTCAGCTAATCGATTTTTCATTTTCAATTATTCACATTAATCAACATGTCAGGCATGTGGTAAACTCAATATTGTTTACTGATGGGGAAGTTCAAACAACTTTTTTCTGCCCAGAAAACAGGGGGGAAGGAGGGTGTTCAAGGAACAAATAAGAGAAAAAATGCCCTGAAGGGAAGAACGAGGCATGTGCACATATTTTTCAGCGAATTCCCAACAAAAACACGCAAGAAGAAAATTGTATTTTTTAGTTCCAAAAGTCATCAAATCACCCACTCTTTTATCCGGAGTATTCACTAATTATGCAAAATGTCAGTAGAATGTTTCAAACGTTTATTGAAACAATTCATTTCCCCAGAGCTGTTTATTTTTAATGATTGCATCATTTCCGAGTGCAACATGTCAAGATGGGCAATTCTAAATCAAATATTTAGTTCAGTGATACCAACAACACCGACTAGATAGGTTTATCCAGAAATAACCTTTCTCATTTTACCCGCATTAAATAATGGCATTGTTTTATTCAACTAATGAATAATTTGTTATAAAATAACTCTGGCCCAGAGGTGGGGTGTACTTAACTTTTCTAGTCTTTTCTGTTCTAATAGTAAAGCCATTGTGTGATGATAAAGCGTTTATACAAAGGCTGTACACTTAATACCAGTATTCTAGCTAAACGCCATCGTTCAGTCTTATATGTAGCTCAGCCTGATATCGAACAAACAATAGGCCATAAATTATGCTGAAGCCAATGATGATTGCAACTCTCTCTCTCTCTCTTTCATTTCAGATGCTGCAATCGATACACACACGTCACAGTATACATCATACCCATCGCAACAGGAAGAGAAGACCAGTCATTGATGGCTCCAACAATATGGACAGTAAGTGGCAGTCTATAGTTGCTTGAAGACTCAACTAGCCACCAGAAGACCCACAAAACAGGTAACAAAACCTAAACAAACACTCATTTGTTTTTAACCAATATGTTTTTTTTCTTTTTCAGAATGTTCTTATGCTGCAGAATCCTCAGTTGGAGGATAAAAAATTCCTATAACACAGTAATATCAGTACAGATGTACTTTGAAAATTGGAAATTTAACCCCAAAATGAGAAAAGTTTTCGAGCATTCATCTGTGTGAATCAGGTGAATATATTTAAGTGATATTTTAAAATTTTGACTGTGTGCTGTTTTCTCCAGGATAGGTCTTACTGAAAGCTTTGAGAAGCTGTATATATGATGTGGACTGTGAATTAGGGAAGTTATATTAATATAAAATATCCCTGGCCATGTAAATGATAAGCTGTGCTTTTCTTGAGAAACCGGTGTATTAACATAAATGATCATATTCCCATCTTAAGTAGACAACAGTAATTGATTTCATTTCAATTTCTGGCCCCCAGTCTCCATCTCAACAACAGAATAAGTGTGAATACGTTGCTGTATAACTAAAAGAAATATTAAAACAAGCTTTTTTCTCTCTTTCAGTGGTACCCTGTACAGATATAATTTCATGGGAAGTTCCCCTCTACAGGAATTTGTTTATTAATGATGTTGTCAAGAGAATTAAGAATGGTAATGTTGTCTTTTACATACCTTCGTTTGGCAATGTTAACTCTTATACTTATATGAAAGACCCTTCCTAAGAGCGCTCAGGGAAATCTGGCAGAGACTGATTTGCTAAATTGAGATAAGTTGGGCCTGAATATTCTTTATTGTTTCATTTGTACAGCTTCTTTCAAATGGCATATACTTCATATGTAAGCATTTTGCATTAGGTGAGGAACTGACATGGATCCTTCATCAAGCATAATTTATGCTATGCAGGAAAATGGTGTGAGTTTTACAGAAATCTTTCTTTTATGATTGTATTATATTATCATTGATATATTCAGCCAATGATACTTGACGATACGGTTATTACAGCATTCAGCTAATCGACAGTGTCATTTTGAATTATTCACATTAATCAACATGTCAGGCATGTGGTGAACTCAATATTGTTTACTGATGGGGAAGTTCAAACAATTTTTATCTGCCCAGAAAACAGGGGGGAAGGAGGGTGTTCAAGCAAGAAATAAGAGAAAAAATGCCCTGAAGGGAAGAACGAGGCATGTGCACATATTTTTCATCGAATTCCCAACAAAAACACGCAAGAAGAAAATTGTATTTTTTAGTTGCAAAAGTCATCAAATCACCCACTCTTTTAACCGGAATATTCACCAATTATGCAAAATGTCAGTAGAATGTTCCAAACGTTTATTGAAACAATTCATTTCCCCAGAGCTGTTTATTTTTAATGATTGCATCATTTCCGAGTGCAACATGTCAAGATGGGTAATTCTAAATCAAATATTTAGTTCAGTGATACCAACAACACCGACTAGATCGGTTTATCCAGAAATAACCTTTCTCATTTTACCCGCATTAAATAATGGCATTGTTTTATTTAACTAATGAATAATTTGTTATAAAATAACTCTGGCCCAGAGGTGGGGTGTACTTAACTTTTCTGTTCTTCTAGTAAAGCCATTGTGTGATGATAAAGCGTTTATACAAAGGCTGTACACTTAATACCAGTATTCTAGCTAAACGCCATCGTTCAGTCTTATATGTAGCTCAGCCTGATATCGAATAAACAATAGGCCATAAATTATGCTGAAGCCAATGATGATTGCAACTGTCTCTCTCTCTCTTTCATTTCAGATGCTGCAATCGGTACACAGACGTCACAGTATACATCATACCCATCACAACAGAAACAGAAGACCAGTCATTGATGGCTCCAACAATATGGACAGTAAGTGGCAGTCTATAGTTGCTTGAAGACTCAACAAGCCACCAAAAGACCCACAAGACAGGTAACAAAACCTTAACAAACACTCATTTGTTTTTTAACCAATATGTTTTTTTTCTTTTTCAGAATGTTCTTATGCTGCAGAATCCTCAGTTGGAGAATAAAAAATTCCTATAACACAGTAATATCATGACAGATGTACTTTGGAAATTGGAAATTTTTATACTGTACCAATGACCCAGACATAGCTGGTGCTAACTCTTAAAATATAGGGCCAAACACAAATTTTGCCCCCCAATCCCCAAAATTTGCATCTAAAACTAAAGAAAACATGTCCTGAAAGGCCCTCCACACTTCGCCCCTACTGCGCATGCGCAGTGTCAAGGACGTTCCGAAATTGGCGCCAATTATCATTCTAAGTTTGGCCCTTCATCAGTTAACATCTGACTGATCTTTGTGCTTTTAAATCTCAGTTTAAATGATGCCAGACACATAAATATTAGTGAAATGGTGATTCTAAGGAGGATAGAGAAGGAGGAGAGGAAAAGAATGTGTGACAGAATTTTATCAGGGCTGTAACTTAAAATTTTTTAATGAAATTATGTTAAGTTACCTATTTTCAAGGCAGCAGCCATTTTGTTGTCATTCTGATTATTTAGTTACACTGTTTTTACAAGTGTTTTCCTCTCTCCCTGTCCTTTAAGTTCCCCCTTGCTATTCTCCCATGCTTTTGGCATAGTTTCTGTAATTATTATTACTAAAATTTCTTGGGAGTTTTAGCTGAATAACAGAATGAATTCTGTTCTTTCCCCATGTTTACGTCTTCACCTACGGGTGGTTAGGCGTTGTTTTCTGCATCTACCATCTGATGTTCTGCAGTTTCTTCCCTGGAAGTCTCTGTTTTGCATCAGATAGTGTATTTTTGGTAACTGATTTCGGGCCTGGGTGCCTGGAGTCTTATTTTAGTGTTTTTACACTCATTGTTTACATTTACAACAGCCCTCTGTGTGAGGGGGGGATTTCTAAAAAATAATATCTTTATGTTATTTTAATCATAACTAGATACATTATTATTGTTCGTAAGTGTTGAATAAATTGTTTAAAATATTTTTAAAATTTTTGTCCACACTTAGGCTTGGGATCCATTGGGGCTCAACGTTACTTTTCAGAAACTTGGGCTGTTCTGAAAAAATATTTTTTCAAAATATTTTGATTTCAATTATTTTTTCTAGATTAATGGATCATATTATTATTATGTATTTTGATTGCCAGGGGTTAGTGCGAGTACCAGGACTTGTTTTCTTTTCACATTGAAAGGATATTGATCAATTGTTTTAAGAGGAAGTCTTCCTCTGACTTTATTATCATTCTATATGTGGTCAGTGTACTCGCATTAACTCCTGTTCTGTATCGTATGATTTCGATGACAATATGGGAAGCGTATGTCACGGTATGTTGTTGGGGATTTGGACACTCCGGTCCTTTCCCCGCAGGGTCACTCTACTTTATCAATTTCTATTTCAGACGATCAAGATTAGGGTGATGTATCTGTGATGTCTTCCAACAGTGTGCCTCCGTCGTCACTATTAATGAAGGGCTAGCGGAAAAGTGCTCATGTTATACGCCAATTGCCTAAGAGGACCCTAGTAGGTTCGACGGCCTTTGACGTCCGCTAGCTCGCCCGGTGTAGCGTCCATTCACCGAATGGTTCGGCAGCCGGGTTCGTCCGTTGCGGTCTAGAAGGAATTTTGGGGTGATGCGAGCACTATAAAATTAACTTAATGCACACCCAGTGACGGCGGATCGGAGGGAGAACGGAGGAAGCCTTTTAGTCCGGTTCATAGCTCGTTCCGGTCCATCCGGACGGCAAGCGAGAGAGGCCCCTCTCTCGTTCAACAACATCTGGCCCCAGATGTTGTGGTACAAAATGTGTCGCTAGCGGAGCATACGTCCGTCGCTCGGGACGCTCCGTTGTATAGGCAGTCCGCTGAGACTGCTAAGGCTTCCTCTTCTCGTCAGCGCACACGACCGCACCTTGGCTGCGTGACCGCCGATATATTACCAGCTTCGCCGATCAAGGATTCTTCGGCGACCAGGTCACACCATCCGGCAGCCAGGGATTCGAGACCGATGGACTCCGGACGTTCGCATAGGAAAAGTATGCGGGAGCCATCTGATGCGGAGCTGCCCTCGGCGAAGCAGCGATAGACTGCGCCTCCGCAGGTCTCGACGCCGGACATTCTTGTGCACATAGCACAGCTTATCGCAGCATCCCAGCAGCCGACAGAAACGGTGTCGGATCGAGAATTATCCGACAGCGCTGGGTCGGTAGCCGGGGACTCGAGGCCTGCAGACTCCGGACGTTCGCATAGGAAGTGTGCGGGAGTCAACGTACACGGAGCTTCCGGCGGCAATGCATCTTAAGTCCGCTACTGCACAGGCCTCGGGAACGGACGTGCTTTCCTTAATAGCACAGTTTATCGCAGCATCCCAGCATCCACTGAATCTGTCGCATATATTTTATCCGACGATGCTGGGTCGGGACGCTCCGCGGAAGCGGGTACGGACGTCCGAAAGTTTCATCCGGTCTGATGGGATACCGAAAGGGATTCGGAGGATTTCAAGCTTTCCCTTTCGGAACAACATATGCTGCGATGCCGGATAAGAAACTGATAGCGTCGGTGGACTTAGAAATTTTTGGTTCGGTTCAGGGACATCGTCCCTCAGTTCCGACATAGTCCAATAATGTCAAACAAACTTTCGAATTATTGAACGACGCTATATATATTATTATTTTATGCTTGCTATCCAAGCATTTCTGGTTTCTTGTTCGAAGAGTTATGGAGATGTCTTTCAAAAGTGTGCCTCTGTCGTCATAGTTAATGAAGAGTTAGCGGCAATAAGTGCTCATGGAATATGTCTATCGCTTACGGAGTGACATTCGCTAGCTCACCCGGTGTAGCGTACATTCATCGAATGGTTCGGCTGCCGGGTTCGTCCGTTGCGGTCTAGGAAGGAGATTTGGGTGATGCGAGCACTTTAATTACTTTAGTACTCACCCAGTGACGGCAGATTGAGGACAGATCGGAGGAAGCCAACAACATAGGGGACCGCATGTTGTGGTTCAGATATTTTACATTCGGAGCATATGTCCGTTGCTCGGGACGCTCCGTTATATTGACAGTCCGAGAGACTGTCTTTAATGCTTCCTCATCCTCACAGCAGGGCACACGACCGCACATTGGCTACGTGACCTCGAGTATCCGATCAGTTTCGGCATTCAGTGATTCCACGGCGAATAGGTCACGCCATCCGGTAGCCAAGGGACACTAGGCCTATACACTCCGGTCGCTCGCATATTGGAAGTATGCACGGGGTAACGATCACAGAGCTTCCAGCGGCAATGCATCGTAAGACCGCTTCTCCTCAGGCCTCAGTGACGGACGTGCTATCCGAGTTAGCACAGTTGTTTCGCAGCATCCCAGCAATTGACAGTTTCTCGGTCGAATCAGGAATTATCCGACGGCGCTGGGTCGGTGCGGTCCGCGGTTGCATCAGCTACGGACGACCGAACGCTTTATAGGGTCCGACAGGATGGCGAAAGGGATTCGAAAGATTTCGAGTTTTCCCTTTAGTAGTATCGGAAGATGCCTTTCATATCTTCTGGCATTTCTTCCAGTGATTATTTTTCGGACTTCATTGCTGCGATCTTGGATAAGAGACTTATAGCGTCATTGGACTCGGATTTTTCGATCGGTACAGGGACATTGTCCCTGACTTACCGACGCAGTCCAATATTGTCATTACAACATGTGTTTTATTTTTTCGACGCTATATATTTATATATATATACAAGCCTGCTACTAAGCATGATAGTTTAGTTTCTTGTCCGCGTTGCTCATTTCTGCCATTTTATCATTTTTACAAATAGTTTATTTTGGCAGAGCAGGGCATACCGAGAGTTCATATGCGTCTAGACGGTGTGATTAAAGACTGCATATATTCTTTTTCGCCGTTTATGTCTTTTCCAATTTCAATGTTGGGAACGACATTATGTATAGTAGACTTAACTTAGACGCTTTATTATACGTAATCCGCCTTACTGAGGCGTTATCATTACGTCTTCAAGAAAAGATTTACGGGATATTATTCTCAATGTAATTTCTTTTGAGGGCAGTAGTTTGTTCACGTATAACTCCGCCCTTCAGTGGCTGATTGGAGTTGGTTAGACGTGACGCAGCCCTAGCTACATCCACACGCGTGGATAGTAAGGTTAAGAACTCTCTCAGAGTCGCTTCGTTCTCGGAGGAGCTTCTCTTCGACGGCAACTTTCCGGCAATCCATGAATTGCTCGATTTATACATTCTCTTGTCTATCTAGTGTTACAAGAGATTCAGACTGGGGCAAACATTCGGTGATTGACTCAGAGAGTGCCGCCGCAGTTGCCGGACCCGAGTGTGGCTGTTATGACGGTTGCCAGTCAAACAGATTGGGATATATACTGATCCCTACGGATTCGAAGTGCCAGGGTCTTTGGGTTCCGCAGTCTTTTAGCTATCAGTTTAACTTCCGCGGAATAATGTTTTTTAGGCTTGCTTTATGTCATTGCATGAACATTATTCAGAAACGCATGCCCAAATTCCTGTCCTTTAATTCGACAGTAGTGGCGTATCTCTGGAACCAGGGAGGCACTCTTTCGTTTCCGTTATTCAATTTAATGGAAAGAATCCGTCTGTTGGTTATAGTACACCAAGTTCAGTTTTGGTCCGTCATATTCCGGGTCGTCTGATTGTTTTTTCGGACTCCCGTTCTCTTACGGGTCGCTTGTTGCTGTCAGAATGGACTCTCAACAAACAAGTATTCAATCAGATTTGCTATCTATGGGAGCGCCCAATGATGATTTATTTATGACACAGCTTGCTAATCAATTGCAGACGTATGTGTTGGCTTGTCCAGATCTCTGAGCTAATAGTGTTAACGCTCTATTGATCTATAGGACGGAATGATAGGATACGCGTATCCTCCGGCGCTGTTGTTTCAGCAGGTATTGCTAAGATAAACAACCACAATACATTTCTGTTGATAGCATCTCTATCTTCACAGAGATCATGAGTAATTTACTCTCTTGTCTACTGTGGGTCTTAACGTGAAATCTTCCTCTATGTGAGGATCTTTTTTCACTTGGTAAATCGTGTCATCTTTATCACAACCAGCAAGGTCGCAACCTTCATGTTTTCCGTTGTGTGGTCCGTATTGCATTGTAAGCACTGTACTGGACGAGCTTTGGACGCGATTTCTTACTATAGGAGATCCTCTTCTTCGCTATTCTATGCGACTAAAGTGGAGGCTCTTCCGTCGTGGTGTAGGGATCATTATGTTCATATTGTTGATCCCTCCATACTACTCATTGCTATTTTTTAGTATACTTGTTTCACAAGATCTACTGCAGCCTGTTATTATTTAGGTTATAGGTTTATGTTACCTCATACCTATGCACTCTACGATAGTTTACAATTGAGTCTTTTGTCTCTTTATCTAAGTCAGTTAGTAACTTTTTGATAAATAGACTTAGAATCTTTAGATTAAATTCCTATACGGATTTTAACTTCGGTTCTTATTTAGCTAAGTAATCATTTGAGCCTCTGGAAACAGTAGTTTTCAAATTCTGACCTTTTAGACAGTAATTCTGTTGGTTTCTCTTGTACTGTAGAGTCAGTGAGTTTCATGCACTATCGATGGATGATTTTCACTTTCATAGTTTCGGAATCAATACTTCCGTTACTATTTAGGTTGGATTGTTGCATAAGAGTTAGGCTCCTATTATCCGGAACCTATTATTTTAAGGTCCTTCCGTCTTCGTATGGGCATAGGCCTTTACTCTTTCCGGGTACAGTTTATGTATTTATAAACAGATATCTGTTTATTACAAGGGCGTAAGCTTCTTCTGTCTTTGATGTCTAGTAGAAGGACGTTACGCTCCATTTTATTGTTAATGGATTCTATTAACTATCGGTACTGCTTATGGTATATCATTGACTTAGCAGTTGTGCTTAAGATTTCGGCTCATGAAGTAAGAGTTCTTCTACTTCTTGGGCTTACCTTAATAGTGTCGCTATTATAGATTTTTGAAGGCCGCTCATTGCGCTCAGCCATCCACATTCATGAATTTTATCTTTGAAATATCGAGTCAATTTCTTGAGGCCTCTTTTGTTAGGTCTATTATCTACTGCTCAGAATGTCATTCTCTTAACAGTTGCTACTATAGCTAGGTAGGCTGTCTGTTTCGGCAGTGTCTCCGTTCGGCTGCCCTCTTCGCTCTGGGCTATTTGACCCAGGGCAAGAAAAAGGGGGGGGGGGGAGGGTGTTCCCTTGGGTCACCTGTTTTACTATGAAAACAAGGGGATACCTCCTCCGGAGTTAGTAATTCTGAGCTGTTATTGGGATGGTTGTTTAGTGAGAAGTTTAAGTTTATAAAATTCATTCAAGTCTTAGTTTTTAAAGTATAGCTTTTGAATATTGCATATGTCAACGGACATGATTATGCAATTCTCAGACACTTTTAGGAGTATAAGAGTCTCTATTCTCTAGACTTACTTTATTATTGGCTTACTTTAAAAATTATTAGTATAAGGATTATATTGGATATTAATAGAGTACATGGATGTATGAAGCTCAATTTTGGAAGGTGTTGTATCTTTCTAATTTATCATAAATAAGAAAGATACATGTAAGGCCTATTACTTCTTTTCCCTACAGGGGATGACTCTATTTTATTTTATTGAGCGTATTCCATTTTGCTCTATGTCCTTGGCCCTCCAGCCTTTTTACTATTCAGCTATGTCTGGGTCATTGGTACAGTATAAAAATGTTAAAAAATTTATAGTAATTTATATATTTTTTATACTTACCAATGACCCAGACGGGGATGGCCCTCCCAGGAGTTGGGAACTCTTGCCTCCCCGCTGAGTACATAGCGCTTACCAGGCACTGGTTATTAGAATGATAATTGGCGCCAATTTCGGAACGTCCTTGACACTGCGCATGCGCAGTAGGGGCGAAGTGTGGAGGGCCTTTCAGGACATGTTTTCTTTAGTTTTAGATGCAAATTTTGGGGATTGGGGGGCAAAATTTGTGTTTGGCCCTATATTTTAAGAGTTAGCACCAGCTATGTCTGGGTCATTGGTAAGTATAAAAAATATATAAATTACTATAAATTTTTTAACATTTAACCCCAAAATGAGAAAAGTTTTCAAGCATTCATCTGTGTGAATCAGGTGAATATATTTAAGTGATATTTTAAAATTTTGACTGTGTGCTGTTTTCTCCAGGATAGGTCTTACTGAAAGCTTTGAGAAGCTATATATATGATGTGGACTGTGAATTAGGGAAGTTATATTAATACAAAATATCCCTGGCCATGTAAATGAGAAGCTCTGCTTTTCTTGAGAAACCGGTGTATTAACATAAATGATCATATTCCTATCTTAAGTAGACAACAGTAATTGATTTCATTTCAATTTCTGGCCCCGAGTCTCCATCTCAACAACAGAATAAGTGTGAATACGTTGCTGTATAACTAAAAGAAATATTAAAACAAGCTTTTTTCTCTCTTTCAGTGGTACCCTGTTCAGATATAATTTCATGGGAAGTTCCCCTCTACAGGAATTTGTTTATTAATGATGTTGTCAAGAGAATTAAGAATGGTAATGTTGTCTTTTACATACCTTTGTTTGGCAATGTTAACTCTTATACTTATATGAAAGACCCTTCCTAAGAGCGCTCAGGGAAATCTGGCAGAGACTGATTTGCTAAATTGAGATAAGTTGGGCCTGAATATTCTTTATTGTTTCATTTGTACAGCTTCTTTCAAATGGCATATACTTCATATGTAAGCATTTTGCATTAGGTGAGGAACTGACATGGATCCTTCATCAAGCATAATTTATGCTATGCAGGAAAATGGTGTGAGTTTTACAGAAATCTTTCTTTTATGATTGTATTATATTATCATTGATATATTCAGCCAATGATACTTGACGATACGGTTATTACAGCATTCAGCTAATCGACAGTGTCATTTTGAATTATTCACATTAATCAACATGTCAGGCACATGATGAACTCAATATTGTTTACTGATGGGGAACTTCAAACAACTTTTTTCTGCCCAGAAAACAGGGGGGGGGGGAGGAGGGGGTGTTCATGCAACAAATAAGAGAAAAAATGCCCTGAAGGGAAGAACGAGGCATGTGCACATATATTTTTATACTGTACCAATGACCCAGACATAGCTGGTGCTAACTCTTAAAATATAGGGCCAAACACAAATTTTGCCCCCCAATCCCCAAAATTTGCATCTAAAACTAAAGAAAACATGTCCTGAAAGGCTCTCCACACTTCGCCCCTACTGCGCATGCGCAGTGTCAAGGACGTCCCGAAATTGGCGCCATTTATCATTCTAAGTTTGGCCCTTCATCAGTTAACATCTGACTGATCTTTGTGCTTTTAAATCTCAGTTTAAATGATGCCAGACACATGAATATTAGTGAAATGGTGATTCTAAGGAGGATAGAAGAGGAGGAGAGGAAAAGAATGTGTGACAGAATATTATCAGGGCTGTAACTTAAAATTTTTTAATGAAATTATGTTAAGTTACCTATTTTCAAGGCAGCAGCCATTTTGTTGTCATACTGATTATTTAGTTACACTGTTTCTTCAACAGTTTTCCTCTCTCCCTGTCCTTTAAGTTCCCCCTTGCTATTCTCCCATGCTTTTGGCATAGTTTCTGTAATTATTATTACTAAAATTTCTTGGGAGTTTTAGCTGAATAACAGAATGAATTCTGTTCTTTCCCCATGTTTACGTCTTCACCTACGGGTGGTTAGGCGTTGTGTTCTGCATCTACCATCTGATGTTCTGCAGTTTCTTCCCTGGAAGTCTCTGTTTTGCATCAGATGGTGTATTTTTGGTAACTGATTTCGGGCCTGGGTGCCTGGAGTCTTATTTTAGTGTTTTTACACTCATTGTTTACATTTACAACAGCCCTCTGTGTGAGGGGGGATTTCTAAATAATAATATCTTTATGTTATTTTAATCATAACTAGATACATTATTATTGTTCGTAAGTGTTGAATAAATTGTTTAAAATATTTTTAAAATTTTTGTCCACACTTAGGCTTGGGATCCATTGGGGCTCAACGTTACTTTTCAGAAACTTGGGCTGTTGTGAAAAAATATTTTTTCAAAATATTTTGATTTCAATTATTTTTTCTATATTAATTGATCATATTATTATTATGCATTTTGATTGCCAGGGGTTAGTGCGAGTACCAGGACTTGTTTTCTTTTCACATTGAAAGGATATTGATCAATTGTTTTAAGAGGAAGTCTTCCTCTGACCTTATTATCATTCTATATGTGGTCAGTGTACTCGCATTAACTCCTGTTCTGTATCTTATGATTTCGATGACAATATGGGAAGCGTATGTCACGGTATGTTGTTGGGGATTTGGACACTCCGGTCCTTTCCCCGCAGGGTCACTCTACTTTATCAATTTCTATTTCAGACGATCAAGATTAGGGTGATGTATCTGTGATGTCTTCCAACAGTGTGCCTCCGTCGTCACAATTAATGAAGGGCTAGCGGAAAAGTGCTCATGTAATACGCCAATTGCCTAAGAGGACCCTAGTAGGTTCGACGGCCTTTGACGTCCGCTAGCTCGCCCGGTGTAGCGTCCATTCACCGAATGGTTCGGCAGCCGGGTTCGTCCGTTGCGGTCTAGAAGGAATTTTGGGGTGATGCGAGCACTATAAAATTAACTTAATGCACACCCAGTGACGGCGGATCGGAGGGAGAACGGAGGAAGCCTTTTAGTCCGGTTCATAGCTCGTTCCGGTCCATCCGGACGGCAAGCGAGAGAGGCCCCTCTCTCGTTCAACAACATCTGGCCCCAGATGTTGTGGTACAAATGTGTCGCTAGCGGAGCATACGTCCGTCGCTCGGGACGCTCCGTTGTATAGGCAGTCCGCTGAGACTGCTAAGGCTTCCTCTTCTCGTCAGCGCACACGACCGCACCTTGGCTGCGTGACCGCCGATATATTACCAGCTTCGCCGATCAAGGATTCTTCGGCGACCAGGTCACACCATCCGGCAGCCAGGGATTCGAGACCGATGGACTCCGGACGTTCGCATAGGAAAAGTATGCGGGAGCCATCTGATGCGGAGCTGCCCTCGGCGAAGCAGCGATAGACTGCGCCTCCGCAGGTCTCGACGCCGGACATTCTTGTGCACATAGCACAGCTTATCGCAGCATCCCAGCAGCCGACAGAAACGGTGTCGGATCGAGAATTATCCGACAGCGCTGGGTCGGTAGCCGGGGACTCGAGGCCTGCAGACTCCGGACGTTCGCATAGGAAGTGTGCGGGAGTCAACGTACACGGAGCTTCCAGCGGCAATGCATCGTAAGTCCGCTACTGCACAGGCCTCGGGAACGGACGTGCTTTCCTTAATAGCACAGTTTATCGCAGCATCCCAGCATCAACTGAATCTGTCGCATATATTTTATCCGACGATGCTGGGTCGGGACGCTCCGCGGAAGCGGGTACGGACGTCCGAAAGTTTCATCCGGTCCGACGGGATACCGAAAGGGATTCGGAGGATTTCAAGCTTTCCCTTTCGGAACAACATATGCTGCGATGCCGGATAAGAAACTGATAGCGTCGGTGGACTTAGAAATTTTTGGTTCGGTTCAGGGACATCGTCCCTCAGTTCCGACATAGTCCAATAATGTCACACAAACTTTCGAATTATTGAACGACGCTATATATATTATTATTTTATGCTTGCTATCCAAGCATTTCTGGTTTCTTGTTCGAAGAGTTATGGAGATGTCTTTCAAAAGTGTGCCTCTGTCGTCATAGTTAATGAAGAGTTAGCGGCAATAAGTGCTCATGGAATATGTCTATCGCTTACGGAGTGATATTCGCTAGCTCACCCGGTGTAGCGTACATTCATCGAATGGTTCGGCTGCCGGGTTCGTCCGTTGCGGTCTAGGAAGGAGATTTGGGTGATGCGAGCACTTTAATTACTTTAGTACTCACCCAGTGACGGCAGATTGAGGACAGATCGGAGGAAGCCAACAACATAGGGGACCGCATGTTGTGGTTCAGATATTTTACATTCGGAGCATATGTCCGTTGCTCGGGATGCTCCGTTATATTGACAGTCCGAGAGACTGTCTTTAATGCTTCCTCATCCTCACAGCAGGGCACACGACCGCACATTGGCTACGTGACCTCGAGTATCCGATCAGTTTCGGCATTCAGTGATTCCACAGCGAATAGGTCGCGCCATCCGGTAGCCAAGGGACACGAGGCCTATACACTCCGTTCGCTCGCATATTGGAAGTATGCACGGGGTAACGATCTCGGAGCTTCCTGCGGCAATGCATCGTAAGACCGCTGCTCCTCAGGCCTCAGTGACGGACGTGCTATCCGAGTTAGCACAGTTGTTTCGCAGCATCCCAGCAATTGACAGTTTCTCGGTCGAATCAGGAATTATCCGACGGCGCTGGGTCGGTGCGGTCCGCGGTTGCATCAAGCTACGGACGACCGAACGCTTTATAGGGTCCGACAAGATGGCGAAAGGGATTCGAAAGATTTCGAGTTTTCCCTTTAGTAGTATCGGAAGATGCCTTTCATATCTTCTGGCATTTCTTCCAGTGATTATTTTTCGGACTTCATTGCTGCGATCTTGGATAAGAGACTTATAGCGTCATTGGACTCGGATTTTATGATCGGTACAGGGATTTTGTCCCTGACTTACCGACGCAGTCCAATATTGTCATTACAACATGTGTTTTATTTTCGACGCTATATATTTATATATATATACAAGCCTGCTACTAAGCATGATAGTTTAGTTTCTTGTCCGCGTGGCTCATTTCTGCCATTTTATCTTTTTTACAAATAGTTTATTTTGGCAGAGCAGGGCATACCGAGAGTTCATATGCGTCTAGACGGTGTGATTAAAGACTGCATATATTCTTTTTCGCCGTTTATGTCTTTTCCAATTTCAATGTTGGGAACGACATTATGTATAGTAGACTTAACTTAGACGCTTTATTATACGTAATCCGCCTTACTGAGGCGTTATCATTACGTCTTCAAGAAAAGATTTACGGGATATTATTCTCAATGTAATTTCTTTTGAGGGCAGTAGTTTGTTCACGTATAACTCCGCCCTTCAGTGGCTGATTGGAGTTGGTTAGACGTGATGCAGCCCTAGCTACATCCACGCGTGGATAGTAGGTTAAGAACTCTCTCAGAGTCGCTTCGTTCTCGGAGGAGCTTCTCTTCGACGGCAACTTTCCGGCAATCCATGAATTGCTTGATTTATACATTCTCTTGTCTATCTAGTGTTACAAGAGATTCAGACTGGGGCAAACATTCGGTGGTTGACTCAGAGAGTGCCGCCGCAGTTGCCGGACCCGAGTGTGGCTTTTATGACGGTTGCCAGTCAAACAGATTGGGATATATTCTGATCCCTACGGATTCGAAGTGCCAGGGTCTTTGGGTTCCGCAGTCTTTTAGCTATCAGTTTAACTTCCGCGGAATAATGTTTTTTAGGCTTGCTTTATGTCATTACATGAACATTATTCAGAAACGCATGCCCAAATTCCTGTCCTTTAATTCGACAGTAGTGGCGTATCTCCGGAACCAGGGAGGCACTCTTTCGTTTCCGTTATTCAAGTTAATGGAAAGAATCCGTCTGTTGGTTATAGTACACCAAGTTCAGTTTTGGTCCGTCATATTCTGGGTCGTCTGATTGTTTTATCGCACTCCCGTTCTCTTACGGGTCGCTTGTTGCTGTCAGAATGGACTCTCAACAAACAAGTATTCAATCAGATTTGCTATCTATGGGAGCGCCCAATGATGTTTTATTTATGACACAGCTTGCTAATCAATTGCAGACGTATGTGTTGGCTTGTCCAGATCTCTGAGCTAATACTGTTAACGCTCTATTGGTCTATAGGACGGAATGATAGGATACGCGTATCCTCCGGCGCTGTTGTTTTAGCAGGTATTGCTAAGATAAACAACCACAATACATTTCTGTTGATAGCATCTCTATCTTCACAGAGATCATGAGTAATTTACTCTCTTGTCTACTGTGGATCTTAACGTGAAATCTTCCTCTATGTGAGGATCTTTTTTCACTGGGTAAATCGTGTCATCTTTATCACAACCAGCAAGGTCGAAACCTTCATGTATTCCGTTGTGTGGTCCGTATTGCATTGTAAGCACTGTACTGGACGAGCTTTGGACGCGATTTCTTACTATAGGAGATCCTCTTCTTCGCTGTTCTATGCGACTAAAGTGGAGGCTCTTCCGTCGTGGTGTAGGGATCATTATGTTCATATTGTTGATCCCTCCATACTACTCATTGCTATTTTTTAGTATATTTGTTTCACAAGATCTACTGCAGCCTGTTGTTATTTAGGTTATAGGTTTATGTTACCTCATACCTATGCACTCTACGATAGTTTACAATTGAGTCTTTTGTCTCTTTATCTAAGTCAGTTAGTAACTTTTTGATAAATAGACTTAGAATCTTTAGATTAAATTCCTATACGGATTTTAACTTCGGTTCTTATTTAGCTAAGTAATCATTTGAGCCTCTGGAAACAGTAGTTTTCAAATTCTGACCTTTTAGACAGTAATTCTGTTGGTTTCTCTTTTACTGTAGAGTCAGTGAGTTTCATGCACTATCGATGGATGATTTTCACTTTCATAGTTTCGGAATCAATACTTCCGTTACTATTTAGGTTGGATTGTTGCATAAGAGTTAGGCTCCTATTATCCGGAACCTATTATTTTAAGGTCCTTCCGTCTTCGTATGGGCATAGGCCTTTACTCTTTCCGGGTACAGTTTATGTATTTATAAACAGATATCTGTTTATTACAAGGGCGTAAGCTTCTTCTGTCTTTGATGTCTAGTAGAAGGACGTTACGCTCCATTTTATTGTTAATGGATTCTATTAACTAGCGTACTGCTTATGGTATATCATTGGCTTAGCAGTTGTGCTTAAGATTTCGGCTCATGAAGTAAGAGTTCTTCTACTTCTTGGGCTTACATTAATAGTGTTGCTATTATAGATTTTTGAAGGCTGCTCATTGCGCTCAGCCATCCATTCATGAATTTTATCTCAGAAATATCGAGTCCATTTCTGGAGGCCTCTATTGTTAGGTCTATTATCTACTGCTCAGAATGTCATTCACTTAACAGTTGCTACTATAGCTAGGTAGGCTGTCTGTTTCGGCAGTGTCTCCGTTCGGCTGCCCTCTTCGCTCTGGGCTATTTGACCCAGGGCAAGAAAAAAGGGGGGGGGGGGGGAGGGTGTTCCCTTGGGTCACCTGTTTTTACTATGAAAACAAGGGGATACCTCCTCCGGAGTTAGTAATTCTGAGCTGTTATTGGGATGGTTGTTTAGTGAGAAGTTTAAGTTTATAAAATTCATTCAAGTCTTAGTTTTTAAAGTATAGCTTTTGAATATTGCATATGTCAACGGACATGATTATGCAATTCTCACACACTTTTAGGAGTATAAGAGTCTCTATTCTCTAGACTTACTTTATTATTGGCTTACTTTAAAAATTATTAGTATAAGGATTATTGGATATTAATAGAGTACATGGATGTATGAAGCTCAATTTTTGGAAGGTGTTGTATCTTTCTAATTTATCATAAATAAGAAAGATACATGTAAGGCCTATTACTTCTTTTCCCTACAGGGGATGACTCTATTTTATTTTATTGAGCGTATTCCATTTTGCTCTATGTCCTTGGCCCTCCAGCCTTTTTACTATTCAGCTATGTCTGGGTCATTGGTACAGTATAAAAATGTTAAAAAATTTATAGTAATTTATATATTTTTTATACTTACCAATGACCCAGACGGGGATGGCCCTCCCAGGAGTTGGGAACTCTTGCCTCCCCGCTGAGTACATAGCGCTTACCAGGCACTGGTTATTAGAATGATAAATGGCGCCAATTTCGGAACGTCCTTGACACTGCGCATGCGCAGTAGGGGCGAAGTGTGGAGGGCCTTTCAGGACATGTTTTCTTTAGTTTTAGATGCAAATTTTGGGGATTGGGGGGCAAAATTTGTGTTTGGCCCTATATTTTAAGAGTTAGCACCAGCTATGTCTGGGTCATTGGTAAGTATAAAAAATATATAAATTACTATAAATTTTTTAACTTTTCAGCGAATTCCCAACAAAAACACGCAAGAAGAAAATTGTATTTTTTAGTTCCAAAAGTCATCAAATCACCCACTCTTTTATCCGGAATATTCCCCAATTATGCAAGATGTCAGTAGAATGTTTCAAACGTTTATTGAAACAATTCATTTCCCCAGAGCTGTTTATTTTTAATGATTGCATCATTTCCGAGTGCAACATTTCAAGATGGGTAATTCTAAATCAAATATTTAGTTCAGTGATACCAACAGCACCGACTAGATAGGTTTATCCAGAAATAACCTTTCTCATTTTACCCGCATTAAATAATGGCATTGTTTTATTCAACTAATGAATAATTGGTTATAAAATAACTCTGGCCCAGGTGTGGGCTGTACTTAACTTTTCTAGTATTTTCTGTTCTTCCAGTAAAGCCATTGTGTGATGATAAAGCGTTTATACAAGGGCAGTGCACTTAATACCAGTATTCTAGCTAAAGGCCATCGTTCAGTCTTATATGTAGCTCAGCCTGATATCGAACAAACAATAGGCCATAAATTATGCTGAAGCCAATGATGATTGCAACTCTCTCTCTCTCTCTCTCTTTCATTTCAGATGCTGCAATCGGTACACAGACGTCACAGTATACATCATACCCATCACAACAGAAACAGAAGACCAGTCATTGATGGCTCCAACAATATGGACAGTAAGTGGCAGTCTATAGTTGCTTGAAGACTCAACAAGCCACCAGAAGACCCACAAGACAGGTAAGAAAACCTTAACAAACACTCATTTGTTTTTTAACCAATATGTTTTTTTTCTTTTTCAGAATGTTCTTATGCTGCAGAATCCTCAGTTGGAGAATAAAAAATTCCTATAACACAGTAATATCAGTACAGATGTACTTTGGAAATTGGAAATTTAACCCCAAAATGAGAAAAGTTTTTAAGCATTCATCTGTGTGAATCAGGTGAATATATTTAAGTGATATTTTAAAATTTTGACTGTGTGCTGTTTTCTCCAGGATAGGTCTTACTGAAAGCTTTGAGAAGCTGTATATATGATGTGGACTGTGAATTAGGGAAGTTATATTAATATAAAATATCCCTGGCCATGTAAATGAGAAGCTGTGCTTTTCTTGAGAAACCGGTGTATTAACATAAATGATCATATTCCCATCTTAAGTAGACAACAGTAATTGATTTCATTTCAATTTCTGGCCCCCATTCTCCATCTCAGCAACAGAATAAGTGTGAATACGTTGCTGCATAACTAAAAGAAATATTAAAACAAGCTTTTTTCTCTCTTTCAGTGGTACCCTGTACAGATATAATTTCATGGGAAGTTCCCCTCTACAGGAATTTGTTTATTAATGATGTTGTCAAGAGAATTAAGAATGGTAATGTTGTCTTTTACATACCTTCGTTTGGCAATGTTAACTCTTATACTTATATGAAAGACCCTTCCTAAGAGCGCTCAGGGAAATCTGTCAGAGACTGATTTGCTAAATTGAGATAAGTTGGGCCTGAATATTCTTAATTGTTTCATTTGTACAGCTTCTTTCAAATGGCATATACTTCATATGTAAGCATTTTGCATTAGGTGAGGAACTGACATGGATCTCTCCTTACCCTTCATCAAGCATAATTTATGCTATGCAGGAAAATGGTGTGAGTTTTTCAGAAATCTTTCTTTTATGATTGTATTATATTATCATTGATATATTCAGCCAATGATACTTGAGGATACGGTTATTACAGCATTCAGCTAATTGACAGTGGCATTTTGAATTATTCACATTAATCAACATGTCAGGCATGTGGTGAACTCAATATTGTTTACTGATGGGGAAGTTCAAACAACTTTTTTTCTGCCCAGAAAACAGGGGAGGAAGGAGGGTGTTCAAGCAAGAAATAAGAGAAAAAATGCCCTGAAGGAAAGAACGAGGCATGTGCACATATTTTTCAGCGAATTCCCAACAAAAACACGCAAGAAGAAAATTGTATTTTTTAGTTCCAAAAGTCATCAAATCACCCACTCTTTTATCTGGAATATTCACCAATTATGCAAAATGTCAGTAGAATGTTTCAAACGTTTATTGAAACAATTCATTTCCCCAGAGCTGTTTATTTTTAATGATTGCATCATTTCCGAGTGGAACATGTCAAGATGGGTAATTCTAAATCAAATATTTAGTTCAGTGATACCAACAACACCGACTAGATAGGTTTATCCAGAAATAACCTTTCTCATTTTACCCGCATTAAATAATGGCATTGTTTTATTCAACTAATGAATAATTTGTTATAAAATAACTCTGGCCCAGAGGTGGGGTGTACTTAACTTTTCTAGTATTTTCTGTTCTTCCAGTAAAGCCATTGTGTGATGATAAAGCGTTTATACAAGGGCAGTGCACTTAATACCAGTATTCTAGCTAAAGGCCATCGTTCAGTCTTATATGTAGCTCAGCCTGATATCGAACAAACAATAGGCCATAAATTATGCTGAAGCCAATGATGATTGCAACTCTCTCTCTCTCTCTCTCTCTCTCTTTCATTTCAGATGCTGCAATCGATACACACACGTCACAGTATACATCATACCCATCGCAACAGGAACAGAAGACCAGTCATTGATGGCTCCAACGATATGGACAGTAAGTGGCAGTCTATAGTTGCTTGAAGACTCAACTAGCCACCAGAAGACCCACAAGACAGGTAACAAAACCTTAACAAACACTCATTTGTTTTTAACCAATATGTTTTTTTTCTTTTTCAGAATGTTCTTATGCTGCAGAATCCTCAGTTGGAGAATAAAAAATTCCTATAACACAGTAATATCAGCACAGATGTACTTTGGAAATTGGAAATTTAACCCCAAAATGAGAAAAGTTTTCAAGCATTCATCTGTGTGAATGAGGTGAATATATTTAAGTGATATTTTAAAATTTTGACTGTGTGCTGTTTTCTCCAGGATAGGTCTTACTGAAAGCTTTGAGAAGCTGTATATATGATGTGGACTGTGAATTAGGGAAGTTATATTAATATAAAACATCCCTGGCGATGTAAATGAGAAGCTGTGCTTTTCTTGAGAAACCGGTGTATTAACATAAATGATCATATTCACATCTTAAGTAGACAACAGTAATTGATTTCATTTCAATTTCTGGCCCCAGTTTCCATCTCAACAACAGAATAAGTATGAATACGTTGCTGTATAACTAAAAGAAATATTAAAACAAGCTTTTTTCTCTCTTTCAGTGGTACCCTGTTCAGATATAATTTCATGGGAAGTTCCCATCTACAGGAATTTGTTTATTAATGATGTTGTCAAGAGAATTACGAATGGTAATGTTGTCTTTTACATACCTTCGTTTGGCAATGTTAACTCTTATACTTATATGAAATACCCTTCCTAAGAGCGCTCAGGGAAATCTGGCAGAGACTGATTTGCTAAATTGAGATAAGTTGGGCCTGAATATTCTTTATTGTTTCATTTGTACAGCTTCTTTCAAATGGCATATACTTCATACGTAAGCATTTTGCATTAGGTGAGGAACTGACATGGATCTCTCCTTACCCTTCATCAAGCATAATTTATGCTATGCAGGAAAATGGTGTGAGTTTTACAGAAATCTTTCTTTTATGATTGTATTATATTATCATTGATATATTCAGCCAATGATACTTGACGATACGGTTATTACAGCATTCAGCTAATCGACAGTGTCATTTTGAAATATTCACATTAATCAACATGTCAGGCATGTGGTGAACTCAATATTGTTTACTGATGGGGAAGTTCAAACAACTTTTTTTCTGCCCAGAAAACAGGGGGGAAGGAGGGTGTTCAAGCAAGAAATAAGAGAAAAAATGCCCTGAAGGGAAGAACGAGGCATGTGCGCATATTTTTCAGCGAATTCCCATCAAAAACACGCAAGAACAAAATTGTATTTTTTAGTGCCAAAAGTCATCAAATCACCCACTCTTTTATCCGGAATATTCACCAATTATGCAAAATGTCAGTAGAATGTTTCAAACGTTTATTGAAACAATTCATTTCCCTACAGCTGTTTATTTTTAATGATTGCTTCATTTCCGAGTGCAACATGTCAAGATGGGTAATTCTAAATCAAATATTTAGTTCAGTGATACCAACAACACCGACTAGATAGTTTTATCCAGAAATAACCTTTCTCATTTTACCCGCATTAAATAATGGCATTGTTTTATTCAACTAATGAATAATTTGTTATAAAATAACTCTGGCCCAGAGGTGGGGTGTACTTAACTTTTCTAGTCTTTTCTGTTCTTCTAGTAAAGCCATTGTGTGATGATAAAGCGTTTATACAAAGGCTGCACACTTAATACCAGTATTCTAGCTAAAGGCCATCGTTCAGTCTTATATGTAGCTCAGCCTGATATCGAACAAACAATAGGCCATAAATTATGCTAAAGCCAATGATGATTGCAACTCTCTCTCTCTCTCTTTCATTTCAGATGCTGCAATCGATACACACACGTCACAGTATACATCATACCCATCGCAACAGGAACAGAAGACCAGTCATTGATGGCTCCAACGATATGGACAGTAAGTGGCAGTCTATAGTTGCTTGAAGACTCAACTAGCCACCAGAAGACCCACAAGACAGGTAACAAAACCTTAACAAACACTCATTTGTTTTTAACCAATATGTTTTTTTTCTTTTTCAGAATGTTCTTATGCTGCAGAATCCTCAGTTGGAGAATAAAAAATTCCTATAACACAGTAATATCAGCACAGATGTACTTTGGAAATTGGAAATTTAACCCCAAAATGAGAAAAGTTTTCAAGCATTCATCTGTGTGAATCAGGTGAATATATTTAAGTGATATTTTAAAATTTTGACTGTGTGCTGTTTTCTCCAGGATAGGTCTTACTGAAAGCTTTGAGAAGCTGTATATATGATGTGGACTGTGAATTAGGGAAGTTATATTAATATAAAACATCCCTGGCGATGTAAATGAGAAGCTGTGCTTTTCTTGAGAAACCGGTGTATTAACATAAATGATCATATTCCCATCTTAAGTAGACAACAGTAATTGATTTCATTTCAATTTCTGGCCCCAGTTTCCATCTCAACAACAGAATAAGTGTGAATACGTTGCTGTATAACTAAAAGAAATATTAAAACAAGCTTTTTTCTCTCTTTCAGTGGTACCCTGTTCAGATATAATTTCATGGGAAGTTCCCATCTACAGGAATTTGTTTATTAATGATGTTGTCAAGAGAATTACGAATGGTAATGTTGTCTTTTACATACCTTCGTTTGGCAATGTTAACTCTTATACTTATATGAAATACCCTTCCTAAGAGCGCTCAGGGAAATCTGGCAGAGACTGATTTGCTAAATTGAGATAAGTTGGGCCTGAATATTCTTTATTGTTTCATTTGTACAGCTTCTTTCAAATGGCATATACTTCATATGTAAGCATTTTGCATTAGGTGAGGAACTGACATGGATCTCTCCTTACCCTTCATCAAGCATAATTTATGCTATGCAGGAAAATGGTGTGAGTTTTACAGAAATCTTTCTTTTATGATTGTATTATATTATCATTGATATATTCAGCCAATGATACTTGACGATACGGTTATTACAGCATTCAGCTAATCGACAGTGTCATTTTGAATTATTCACATTAATCAACATGTCAGGCATGTGGTGAACTCAATATTGTTTACTGATGGGGAAGTTCAAACAACTTTTTTTCTGCCCAGAAAACAGGGGGGAAGGAGGGTGTTCAAGCAAGAAATAAGAGAAAAAATGCCCTGAAGGGAAGAACGAGGCATGTGCACATATTTTTCAGTGAATTCCCATCAAAAACACGCAAGAACAAAATTGTATTTTTTAGTTCCAAAAGTCATCAAATCACCCACTCTTTTATCCGGAATATTCACCAATTATTCAAAATGTCAGTAGAATGTTTCAAACGTTTATTGAAACAATTCAATTCCCCAGAGCTGTCTATTTTTAATGATTGCATCATTTCCGAGTGCAACATGTCAAGATGGGTAATTCTAAATCAAATATTTAGTTCAGTGATACCAACAACACCGACTAGATAGGTTTATCCAGAAATAACCTTTCTCATTTTACCCGCATTAAATAATGGCATTGTTTTATTCAACTAATGAATAATTTGTTATAAAATAACTCTGGCCCAGAGGTGGGGTGTACTTAACTTTTCTAGTCTTTTCTGTTCTTCTAGTAAAGCCATTGTGTGATGATAAAGCGTTTATACAAAGGCTGCACACTTAATACCAGTATTCTAGCTAAACGCCATCGTTCAGTCTTATATGTAGCTCAGCCTGATATCGAACAAACAATAGGCCATAAATTATGCTAAAGCCAATGATGATTGCAACTCTCTCTCTCTCTCTTTCATTTCAGATGCTGCAATCGATACACACACGTCACAGTATACATCATACCCATCGCAACAGGAACAGAAGACCAGTCATTGATGGCTCCAACGATATGGACAGTAAGTGGCAGTCGATAGTTGCTTGAAGACTCAACTAGCCACCAGAAGACCCACAAGACAGGTAACAAAACCTTAACAAACACTCATTTGTTTTTAACCAATATGTTTTTTTTCTTTTTCAGAATGTTCTTATGCTGCAGAATCCTCAGTTGGAGAATAAAAAATTCCTATAACACAGTAATATCAGCACAGATGTACTTTGGAAATTGGAAATTTAACCCCAAAATGAGAAAAGTTTTCAAGCATTCATCTGTGTGAATCAGGTGAATATATTTAAGTGATATTTTAAAATTTTGACTGTGTGCTGTTTTCTCCAGGATAGGTCTTACTGAAAGCTTTGAGAAGCTGTATATATGATGTGGACTGTGAATTAGGGAAGTTATATTAATATAAAACATCCCTGGCGATGTAAATGAGAAGCTGTGCTTTTCTTGAGAAACCGGTGTATTAACATAAATGATCATATTCCCATCTTAAGTAGACAACAGTAATTGATTTCATTTCAATTTCTGGCCCCAGTTTCCATCTCAACAACAGAATAAGTGTGAATACGTTGCTGTATAACTAAAAGAAATATTAAAACAAGCTTCTTTCTCTCTTTCAGTGGTACCCTGTTCAGATATAATTTCATGGGAAGTTCCCATCTACAGGAATTTGTTTATTAATGATGTTGTCAAGAGAATTACGAATGGTAATGTTGTCTTTTACATACCTTCGTTTGGCAATGTTAACTCTTATACTTATATGAAATACCCTTCCTAAGAGCGCTCAGGGAAATCTGGCAGAGACTGATTTGCTAAATTGAGATAAGTTGGGCCTGAATATTCTTTATTGTTTCATTTGTACAGCTTCTTTCAAATGGCATATACTTCATATGTAAGCATTTTGCATTAGGTGAGGAACTGACATGGATCTCTCCTTACCCTTCATCAAGCATAATTTATGCTATGCAGGAAAATGGTGTGAGTTTTACAGAAATCTTTCTTTCATGATTGTATTATATTATCATTGATATATTCAGCCAATGATACTTGACGATACGGTTATTACAGCATTCAGCTAATCGACAGTGTCATTTTGAAATATTCACATTAATCAACATGTCAGGCATGTGGTGAACTCAATGTTGTTTACTGATGGGGAAGTTCAAACAACTTTTTTTCTGCCCAGAAAACAGGGGGGAAGGAGGGTGTGCAAGCAAGAAATAAGAGAAAAAATGCCCTGAAGGGAAGAAGGAGGCATGTGCACATATTTTTCTGCGAATTCTCATCAAAAACACGCAAGAACAAAATTGTATTTTTTAGTTCCAAAAGTCATCAAATCACCCACTCTTTTATCCGGAATATTCACCAATTATGCAAAATGTCAGTAGAATGTTTCAAACGTTTATTGAAACAATTCATTTCCCCAGAGCTGTTTATTTTTAATGATTGCATCATTTCCGAGTGCAACATGTCAAGATGGGTAATTCTAAATCAAATATTTAGTTCAGTGATACCAACAACACCGACTAGATAGGTTTATCCAGAAATAACCTTTCTCATTTTACCCGCATTAAATAATGGCATTGTTTTATTCAACTAATGAATAATTTGTTATAAAATAACTCTGGCCCAGAGGTGGGGTGTACTTAACTTTTCTAGTCTTTTCTGTTCTTCTAGTAAAGCCATTGTGTGATGATAAAGCGTTTATACAAAGGCTGTACACTTAATACCAGTATTCTAGCTAAACGCCATCGTTCAGTCTTATATGTAGCTCAGCCTGATATCGAACAAACAATAGGCCATAAATTATGCTGAAGCCAATGATGATTGCAACTTTCTCTCTCTCTCTTTCATTTCAGATGCTGCAATCGATACACACACGTCACAGTATACATCATACCCATCGCAACAGGAAGAGAAGACCAGTCATTGATGGCTCCAACAATATGGACAGTAAGTGGCAGTCTATAGTTGCTTGAAGACTCAACTAGCCACCAGAAGACCCACAAAACAGGTAACAAAACCTTAACAAACACTCATTTGTTTTTAACCAATATGTTTTTTTTTCTTTTTCAGAATGTTCTTATGCTGCAGAATCCTCAGTTGGAGGATAAAAAAATTCCTATAACACAGTAATATCAGTACAGATGTACTTTGGAAATTGGAAATTTAACCCCAAAATGAGAAAAGTTTTCAAGCATTCATCTGTGTGAATCAGGTGAATATATTTAAGTGATATTTTAAAATTTTGACTGTGTGCTGTTTTCTCCAGGATAGGTCTTAATGAAAGCTTTGAGAAGCTGTATATATGATGTGGACTGTGAATTAGGGAAGTTATATTAATATAAAATATCCCTGGCCATGTAAATGAGAAGCTGTGCTTTTCTTGAGAAACCGGTGTATTAACATAAATGATCATATTCACATCTTAAGTAGACAACAGTAGTTGATTTCATTTCAATTTCTGGCCCCCATTCTCCATCTCAACAACAGAATAAGTGTGAATACGTTGCTGTATAACTAAAAGAAATATTAAAACAAGCTTTTTTCTCTCTTTCAGTGGTACCCTGTACAGATATAATTTCATGGGAAGTTCCCCTCTACAGGAATTTGTTTATTAATGATGTTGTCAAGAGAATTAAGAATGGTAATGTTGTCTTTTACATACCTTCGTTTGGCAATGTTAACTCTTATACTTATATGAAAGACCCTTCCTAAGAGCGCTCAGGGAAATCTGGCAGAGACTGATTTGCTAAATTGAGATAAGTTGGGCCTGAATATTCTTAATTGTTTCATTTGTACAGCTTCTTTCAAATGGCATATACTTCATATGTAAGCATTTTGCATTAGGTGAGGAACTGACATGGATCTCTCCTTACCCTTCATCAAGTATAATTTATGCTATGCAGAAAAATGGTGTGAGTTTTACAGAAATCTTTCTTTTATAATTGTATTATATTATCATTGATATATTCAGCCAATGATACTTGACGATACGGTTATTACAGCATTCAGCTAATCGATTTTTCATTTTGAATTATTCACATTAATCAACATGTCAGGCATGTGGTGAACTCAATATTGTTTACTGATGGGGAAGTTCAAACAACTTTTTTCTGCCCAGAAAACAGGGGGGAAGGAGGGTGTTCAAGGAACAAATAAGAGAAAAAATGCCCTGAAGGGAAGAACGAGGCATGTGCACATATTTTTCAGCGAATTCCCAACAAAAACACGCAAGAAGAAAATTGTATTTTTTAGTTCCAAAAGCCATCAAATCACCCACTCTTTTATCCGGAGTATTCACTAATTATGCAAAATGTCAGTAGAATGTTTCAAACGTTTATTGAAACAATTCATTTCCCCAGAGCTGTTTATTTTTAATGATTGCATCATTTCCGAGTGCAACATGTCAAGATGGGCAATTCTAAATCAAATATTTAGTTCAGTGATACCAACAACACCGACTAGATAGGTTTATCCAGAAATAACCTTTCTCATTTTACCCGCATTAAATAATGGCATTGTTTTATTCAACTAATGAATAATTTGTTATAAAATAACTCTGGCCCAGAGGTGGGGTGTACTTAACTTTTCTAGTCTTTTCTGTTCTTCTAGTAAAGCCATTGTGTGATGATAAAGCGTTTATACAAAGGCTGTACACTTAATACCAGTATTCTAGCTAAACGCCATCGTTCAGTCTTATATGTAGATCAGCCTGATATCGAACAAACAATAGGCCATAAATTATGCTGAAGCCAATGATGATTGCAACTCTCTCTCTCTCTTTCATTTCAGATGCTGCAATCGATACACACACGTCACAGTATACATCATACCCATCGCAACAGGAAGAGAAGACCAGTCATTGATGGCTCCAACAATATGGACAGTAAGTGGCAGTCTATAGTTGCTTGAAGACTCAACTAGCCACCAGAAGACCCACAAAACAGGTAACAAAACCTTAACAAACACTCATTTGTTTTTAACCAATATGTTTTTTTTCTTTTTCAGAATGTTCTTATGCTGCAGAATCCTCAGTTGGAGGATAAAAAAATTCCTATAACACAGTAATATCAGTACAGATGTACTTTGGAAATTGGAAATTTAACCCCAAAATGAGAAAAGTTTTCAAGCATTCATCTGTGTGAATCAGGTGAATATATTTAAGTGATATTTTAAAATTTTGACTGTGTGCTGTTTTCTCCAGGATAGGTCTTAATGAAAGCTTTGAGAAGCTGTATATATGATGTGGACTGTGAATTAGGGAAGTTATATTAATATAAAATATCCCTGGCCATGTAAATGAGAAGCTGTGCTTTTCTTGAGAAACCGGTGTATTAACATAAATGATCATATTCACATCTTAAGTAGACAACAGTAGTTGATTTCATTTCAATTTCTGGCCCCCATTCTCCATCTCAACAACAGAATAAGTGTGAATACGTTGCTGTATAACTAAAAGAAATATTAAAACAAGCTTTTTTCTCTCTTTCAGTGGTACCCTGTACAGATATAATTTCATGGGAAGTTCCCCTCTACAGGAATTTGTTTATTAATGATGTTGTCAAGAGAATTAAGAATGGTAATGTTGTCTTTTACATACCTTCGTTTGGCAATGTTAACTCTTATACTTATATGAAAGACCCTTCCTAAGAGCGCTCAGGGAAATCTGGCAGAGACTGATTTGCTAAATTGAGATAAGTTGGGCCTGAATATTCTTAATTGTTTCATTTGTACAGCTTCTTTCAAATGGCATATACTTCATATGTAAGCATTTTGCATTAGGTGAGGAACTGACATGGATCTCTCCTTACCCTTCATCAAGTATAATTTATGCTATGCAGAAAAATGGTGTGAGTTTTACAGAAATCTTTCTTTTATAATTGTATTATATTATCATTGATATATTCAGCCAATGATACTTGACGATACGGTTATTACAGCATTCAGCTAATCGATTTTTCATTTTGAATTATTCACATTAATCAACATGTCAGGCATGTGGTGAACTCAATATTGTTTACTGATGGGGAAGTTCAAACAACTTTTTTCTGCCCAGAAAACAGGGGGGAAGGAGGGTGTTCAAGGAACAAATAAGAGAAAAAATGCCCTGAAGGGAAGAACGAGGCATGTGCACATATTTTTCAGCGAATTCCCAACAAAAACACGCAAGAAGAAAATTGTATTTTTTAGTTCCAAAAGCCATCAAATCACCCACTCTTTTATCCGGAGTATTCACTAATTATGCAAAATGTCAGTAGAATGTTTCAAACGTTTATTGAAACAATTCATTTCCCCAGAGCTGTTTATTTTTAATGATTGCATCATTTCCGAGTGCAACATGTCAAGATGGGCAATTCTAAATCAAATATTTAGTTCAGTGATACCAACAACACCGACTAGATAGGTTTATCCAGAAATAACCTTTCTCATTTTACCCGCATTAAATAATGGCATTGTTTTATTCAACTAATGAATAATTTGTTATAAAATAACTCTGGCCCAGAGGTGGGGTGTACTTAACTTTTCTAGTCTTTTCTGTTCTTCTAGTAAAGCCATTGTGTGATGATAAAGCGTTTATACAAAGGCTGTACACTTAATACCAGTATTCTAGCTAAACGCCATCGTTCAGTCTTATATGTAGATCAGCCTGATATCGAACAAACAATAGGCCATAAATTATGCTGAAGCCAATGATGATTGCAACTCTCTCTCTCTCTTTCATTTCAGATGCTGCAATCGATACACACACGTCACAGTATACATCATACCCATCGCAACAGGAAGAGAAGACCAGTCATTGATGGCTCCAACAATATGGACAGTAAGTGGCAGTCTATAGTTGCTTGAAGACTCAACTAGCCACCAGAAGACCCACAAAACAGGTAACAAAACCTTAACAAACACTCATTTGTTTTTAACCAATATGTTTTTTTTCTTTTTCAGAATGTTCTTATCCTGCAGAATCCTCAGTTGGAGGATAAAAAATTCCTATAACACAGTAATATCAGTACAGATGTACTTTGGAAATTGGAAATTTAACCCCAAAATGAGAAAAGTTTTCAAGCATTCATCTGTGTGAATCAGGTGAATATATTTAAGTGATATTTTAAAATTTTGACTGTGTGCTGTTTTCTCCAGGATAGGTCTTAATGAAAGCTTTGAGAAGCTGTATATATGATGTGGACTGTGAATTAGGGAAGTTATATTAATATAAAATATCCATGGCCATGTAAATGATAAGCTGTGCTTTTCTTGAGAAACCGGTGTATTAACATAAATTATCATATTCCCATCTTAAGTAGACAACAGTAATTGATTTCATTTCAATTTCTGGCCCCCAGTCTCCATCTCAACAACAGAATAAGTGTGAATACGTTGCTGTATAACTAAAAGAAATATTAAAACAAGCTTTTTTCTCTCTTTCAGTGGTACCCTGTACAGATATAATTTCATGGGAAGTTCCCCTCTACAGGAATTTGTTTATTAATGATGTTGTCAAGAGAATTAAGAATGGTAATGTTGTCTTTTACATACCTTCGTTTGGCAATGTTAACTCTTATACTTATATGAAAGACCCTTCCTAAGAGCGCTCAGGGAAATCTGGCAGAGACTGATTTGCTAAATTGAGATAAGTTGGGCCTGAATATTCTTAATTGTTTCATTTGTACAGCTTCTTTCAAATGGCATATACTTCATATGTAAGCATTTTGCATTAGGTGAGGAACTGACATGGATCTCTCCTTACCCTTCATCAAGCATAATTTTTGCTATGCAGGAAAATGGAGTGAGTTTTACAGAAATCTTTCTTTTATGATTGTATTATATTATCATTGATATATTCAGTCAATGATACTTGACGATACGGTTATTACAGCATTCAGCTAATCGACAGTGTCATTTTGAATTATTCACATTAATCAGCATGTCAGGCACGTGGTGAACTCAATATTGTTTACTGATGGGGAACTTCAAACAACTTTTTTCTGCCCAGAAAACGGGGGGGGGGGGGAGGAGGGGGTGTTCGTGCAACAAATAAGAGAAAAATGCCCTGAAGGGAAGAACGAGGCATGTGCACATATTTTTCAGCGAATTCCCAACAAAAACACGCAAGAAGAAAATTGTATTTTTTAGTTCCAAAAGTCATCAAATCACCCACTCTTTTATCCAGAATATTCCCCAATTATGCAAGATGTCAGTAGAATGTTTCAAACGTTTATTGAAACAATTCATTTCCCCAGAGCGGTTTATTTTTAATGATTGCATCATTTCCGAGTGCAACATTTCAAGATGGGTAATTCTAAATCAAATATTTAGTTCAGTGATACCAACAACACCGACTAGATAGGTTTATCCAGAAATAACCTTTCTCATTTTACCCACATTAAATAATGGCATTGTTTTATTCAACTAATGAATAATTTGTTATAAAATAACTCTGGCCCAGAGGTGGGGTGTACTTAACTTTTCTAGTCTTTTCTGTTCTTCCAGTAAAGCCATTGTGTGATGATAAAGCGTTTATACAAAGGCTGTACACTTAATATCAGTATTCTAGCTAAAGGCCATCGTTCAGTCTTATATGTAGCTCAGCCTGATATCGAACAAACAATAGGCCATAAATTATGCTGAAGCCAATGATGATTGCAACTCTCTCTCTCTCTCTCTCTCTTTCATTTCAGATGCTGCAATCGGTACACAGACGTCACAGTATACATCATACCCATCACAACAGGAACAGAAGTCCAGCCATTGATGGCTCCAACAATATGGACAGTAAGTGGCAGTCTATAGTTGCTTGAAGACTCAACAAGCCACCAGAAGACCCACAAGACAGGTAACAAAACCTTAACAAACACTCATTTGTTTTTTAAGCAATATGTTTTTTTTCTTTTTCAGAATGTTCTTATGCTGCAGAATCCTCAGTTGGAGAATAAAAAATTCCTATAACACAGTAATATCAGTACAGATGTACTTTGGAAATTGGAAATTTAACCCCAAAATGGGAAAAGTTTTCAAGCATTCATCTGTGTGAATCAGGTGAATATATTTAAGTGATATTTTAAAATTTTGACTGTGTGCTGTTTTCTCCAGGATAGGTCTGATTGAAAGCTTTGAGAAGCTGTATATATGATGTGGACTGTGAATTAGGGAAGTTATATTATTATAAAATATCCCTGGCCATGTAAATGAGAAGCTGTGCTTTTCTTGGGAAACCGGTGTATTAACACAAATGATCATATTCACATCTTAAGTAGACAACAGTAATTGATTTCATTTCAATTTCTGGCCCCCATTCTCCATCTCAACAACAGAATAAGTGTGAATACGTTGCTGTATAACTAAAAGAAATATTAAAACAAGCTTTTTTCTCTCTTTCAGTGGTACCCTGTACAGATATAATTTCATGGGAAGTTCCCTTCTACAGGAATTTGTTTATTAATGATGTTGTCAAGAGAATTAAGAATGGTAATGTTGTCTTTTACATACCTTCGTTTGGCAATGTTAACTCTTATACTTATATGAAAGACCCTTCCTAAGAGCGCTCAGAGAAATCTGGCAGAGACTGATTTGCTAAATTGAGATAAGTTGGGCCTGAATATTCTTAATTGTTTCATTTGTACAGCTTCTTTCAAATGGCTTATACTTCATATGTAAGCATTTTGCATTAGGTGAGGAACTGACATGGATCTCTCCTTACCCTTCATCAAGCATAATTTATGCTATGCAGGAAAATGGTGTGAGTTTTACAGAAATCTTTCTTTTATGATTGTATTATATTATCATTGATATATTCAGCCAATGATACTTGACGATACGGTTATTACAGCATTCAGCTAATCGACAGTGTCATTTTGAATTATTCACATTAATCAACATGTCAGGCATGTGGTGAACTCAATATTGTTTACTGAAGGGGAAGTTCAAACAACTTTTTTTCTGCCCAGAAAACGGGGAGGAAGGAGGGTGTTCAAGCAACAAATAAGAGAAAAAAATGCCCTGAAGGGAAGAACGAGGCATGTGCACATATTTTTCAGCGAATTCCCAACAAAAACACGCAGGAAGAAAATTATATTTTTTAGTTCCAAAAGTCATCAAATCACCCACTCTTTTATCCGGAATATTCACCAATTATGCAAAATGTCAGTAGAATGTCTCAAACGTTTATTGAAACAATTCATTTCCCCAGAGCTGTTTATTTTTAATGACTGCATCATTTCCGAGTGCAACATGTCAAGATGGGTAATTCTAAATCAAATATTTAGTTCAGTGATACCAACAACACCGACTAGATAGGTTTATCCAGAAATAACCTTTCTCATTTTACCCGCATTAGATAATGGCATTGTTTTATTCAACTAATGAATAATTGGTTATAAAATAACTCTGGCCCAGATGTGGGCTGTACTTAACTTTTCTAGTCTTTTCTGTTCTTCCAGTAAAGTCATTGTGTGATGATAAAGCGTTTATACAAGGGCAGTGCACTTAATACCAGTATTCTAGCTAAAGGCCATCGTTCAGTCTAATATGTAGCTCAGCCTGATATCGAACAAACAATAGGCCATAAATTATGCTGAAGCCAATGATGATTGCAACTCTCTCTCTCTCTCTCATTTCAGATGCTGCAATCGATACACACACGTCACAGTATACATCATACCCATCGCAACAGGAACAGAAGACCAGTCATTGATGGCTCCAACAATATGGACAGTAAGTGGCAGTCTATAGTTGCTTGAAGACTCAACAAGCCACCAGAAGACCCACAAGACAGGTAACAAAACCTTAACAAACACTCATTTGTTTTTTAACCAATATGTTTTTTTTCTTTTTCAGAATGTTCTTATGCTGCAGAATCCTCAGTTGGAGAATAAAACATTCCTATAACACAGTAATATCAGTACAGATGTACTTTGGAAATTGGAAATTTCACCCCAAAATGAGAAACGTTTTCAAGCATTCATCTGTGTGAATGAGGTGAATATATTTAAGTGATATTTTAAAATTTTGACTGTGTGCTGTTTTCTCCAGGATAGGTCTTACTGAAAGCTTTGAGAAGCTGTATATATGATGTGGACTGTGAATTAGGGAAGTTATATTAATATAAAATATCCCTGGCCATGTAAATGAGAAGCTGTGCTTTTCTTGAGAAACCGGTGTATTAACATAAATGATCATATTCACATCTTAAGTAGACAACAGTAATTGATTTCATTTCAATTTCTGGCCCCCATTCTCCATCTCAACAACAGAATAAGTGTGAAAACGTTGCTGTATAACTAACAGAAATATTAAAACAAGCCTTTTTCTCTCTTTCAGTGATACCCTGTACAGATATAATTTCATGGGAAGTTCCCCTCTACAGGAATTTGTTTATTAATGATGTTGTCAAGAGAATTAAGAATGGTAATGTTGTCTTTTACACACCTTCGTTTGGCAATGTTAACTCTTATACTTATATGAAAGACCCTTCCTAAGAGCGCTCAGGGAAATCTGGCAGAGACTGATTTGCTAAATTGAGATAAGTTGGGCCTGAATATTCTTAATTGTTTCATTTGTACAGCTTCTTTCAAATGGCATATACTTCATATGTAAGCATTTTGCATTAGGTGAGGAACTGACATGGATCTCTCCTTACCCTTCATCAAGCATAATTTATGCTATGCAGGAAAATGGTGTGAGTTTTACAGAAATCTTTCTTTTATGATTGTATTATATTATCATTGATATATTCAGCCAATGATACTTGACGATACGGTTATTACAGCATTCAGCTAATCGACAGTGTCATTTTGAATTATTCACATTAATCAACATGTCAGGCATGTGGTGAACTCAATATTGTTTACTGAAGGGGAAGTTCAAACAACTTTTTTTCTGCCCAGAAAACGGGGAGGAAGGAGGGTGTTCAAGCAACAAATAAGAGAAAAAAATGCCCTGAAGGGAAGAACGAGGCATGTGCACATATTTTTCAGCGAATTCCCAACAAAAACACGCAGGAAGAAAATTGTATTTTTTAGTTCCAAAAGTCATCAAATCACCCACTCTTTTATCCGGAATATTCACCAATTATGCAAAATGTCAGTAGAATGTCTCAAACGTTTATTGAAACAATTCATTTCCCCAGAGCTGTTTATTTTTAATGACTGCATCATTTCCGAGTGCAACATGTCAAGATGGGTAATTCTAAATCAAATATTTAGTTCAGTGATACCAACAACACCGACTAGATAGGTTTATCCAGAAATAACCTTTCTCATTTTACCCGCATTAGATAATGGCATTGTTTTATTCAACTAATGAATAATTGGTTATAAAATAACTCTGGCCCAGATGTGGGCTGTACTTAACTTTTCTAGTCTTTTCTGTTCTTCCAGTAAAGTCATTGTGTGATGATAAAGCGTTTATACAAGGGCAGTGCACTTAATACCAGTATTCTAGCTAAAGGCCATCGTTCAGTCTAATATGTAGCTCAGCCTGATATCGAACAAACAATAGGCCATAAATTATGCTGAAGCCAATGATGATTGCAACTCTCTCTCTCTCTCTCATTTCAGATGCTGCAATCGATACACACACGTCACAGTATACATCATACCCATCGCAACAGGAACAGAAGACCAGTCATTGATGGCTCCAACAATATGGACAGTAAGTGGCAGTCTATAGTTGCTTGAAGACTCAACAAGCCACCAGAAGACCCACAAGACAGGTAACAAAACCTTAACAAACACTCATTTGTTTTTTAACCAATATGTTTTTTTTCTTTTTCAGAATGTTCTTATGCTGCAGAATCCTCAGTTGGAGAATAAAACATTCCTATAACACAGTAATATCAGTACAGATGTACTTTGGAAATTGGAAATTTCACCCCAAAATGAGAAACGTTTTCAAGCATTCATCTGTGTGAATGAGGTGAATATATTTAAGTGATATTTTAAAATTTTGACTGTGTGCTGTTTTCTCCAGGATAGGTCTTACTGAAAGCTTTGAGAAGCTGTATATATGATGTGGACTGTGAATTAGGGAAGTTATATTAATATAAAATATCCCTGGCCATGTAAATGAGAAGCTGTGCTTTTCTTGAGAAACCGGTGTATTAACATAAATGATCATATTCACATCTTAAGTAGACAACAGTAATTGATTTCATTTCAATTTCTGGCCCCCATTCTCCATCTCAACAACAGAATAAGTGTGAAAACGTTGCTGTATAACTAACAGAAATATTAAAACAAGCCTTTTTCTCTCTTTCAGTGATACCCTGTACAGATATAATTTCATGGGAAGTTCCCCTCTACAGGAATTTGTTTATTAATGATGTTGTCAAGAGAATTAAGAATGGTAATGTTGTCTTTTACACACCTTCGTTTGGCAATGTTAACTCTTATACTTATATGAAAGACCCTTCCTAAGAGCGCTCAGGGAAATCTGGCAGAGACTGATTTGCTAAATTGAGATAAGTTGGGCCTGAATATTCTTAATTGTTTCATTTGTACAGCTTCTTTCAAATGGCATATACTTCATATGTAAGCATTTTGCATTAGGTGAGGAACTGACATGGAACTCTCCTTACCCTTCATCAAGCATAATTTATGCTATGCAGGAAAATGGTGTGAGTTTTACAGAAATCTTTCTTTTATGATTGTATTATATTATCATTGATATATTCAGCCAATGATACTTGACGATACGGTTATTACAGCATTCAGCTAATCAACAGTGTCATTTTGAATTATTCACATTAATCAACATGTCAGGCACGTGGTGAACTCAATATTGTTTACTGATGGGGAACTTCAAACAACTTTTTTCTGCCCAGAAAGCAGGGGGTGGGGGAGGAGGGGGTGTTCATGCAACAAATAAGAGAAAAAATGCCCTGAAGGGATGAACGAGGCATGTGCACATATTTATCAGCGAATTCCCAACAAAAACACGCAGGAAGAAAATTGTATTTTTTAGTTCTAAAAGTCATCAAATCACCCACTCTTTTATCCGGAATATTCACCAATTATGCAAAATGTCAGTAGAATGTTTCAAACGTTTATTGAAACAATTCATTTCCCCAGAGCTGTTTATTTTTAATGATTGCATCATTTCCGAGTGCAACATGTCAAGATGGGTAATTCTAAATCAAATATTTAGTTCAGTGATACCAACAACACCGACTAGATAGGTTTATCCAGAAATAACCTTTCTCATTTTACCCGCATTAAATAATGGCATTGTTTTATTCAACTAATGAATAATTGGTTATAAACTAACTCTGGCCCAGATGTGGGCTGTACTTAACTTTTCTAGTCTTTTCTGTTCTTCCAGTAAAGCCATTGTGTGATGATAAAGCGTTTATACAAGGGCAGTGCACTTAATACCAGTAATCTAGCTAAAGGCCATCGTTCAGTCTAATATGTAGCTCAGCCTGATATCGAACAAACAATAGGCCATAAATTATGCTGAAGCCAATGATGATTGCAACTTTCTCTCTCTCTCTCTCTCTCTCTCTCTTTCATTTCAGATGCTGCAATCGGTACACAGACGTCACTATATACATCATACCCATCACAACAGAAACAGAAGACCAGTCATTGATGGCTCCAACAATATGGACAGTAAGTGGCAGTCTATAGTTGCTTGAAGACTCAACAAGCCACCAGAAGACCCACAAGACAGGTAACAAAACCTTAACAAACACTCATTTGTTTTTTAACCAATATGTTTTTTTTTGTTTTTCAGAATGTTCTTATGCTGCAGAATCCTCAGTTGGAGAATAAAAAATTCCTATAACACAGTAATATCAGTACAGATGTACTTTGGACATTGGAAATTTAACCCCAAAATGAGAAAAGTTTTCAAGCATTCATCTGTGTGAATCAGGTGAATATATTTAAGTGATATTTTAAAATTTTGACTGTGTGCTGTTTTCTCCAGGATAGGTCTTACTGAAAGCTTTGAGAAGCTGTATATATGATGTGGACTGTGAATTAGGGAAGTTATATTAATATAAAATATCCCTGGCCATGTAAATGAGAAGCTGTGCTTTTCTTGAGAAACCGGTGTATTAACATAAATGATCATATTCACATCTTAAGTAGACAACAGTAATTGATTTCATTTCAATTTCTGGCCCCCATTCTCCATCTCAACAACAGAATAAGTGTGAATACGTTGCTGTATAACTAAAAGAAATATTAAAACAAGCTTTTTTCTCTCTTTCAGTGGTACCCTGTACAGATATAATTTCATGGGAAGTTCCCCTCTACAGGAATTTGTTTATTAACGATGTTGTCAAGAGAATTAAGAATGGTAATGTTGTCTTTTACATACCTTCGTTTGGCAATGTTAACTCTTATACTTATATGAAAGACCCTTCCTAAGAGCGCTCAGGGAAATCTGGCAGAGACTGATTTGCTAAATTGAGATAAGTTGGGCCTGAATATTCTTAATTGTTTCATTTGTACAGCTTCTTTCAAATGGCATATACTTCATATGTAAGCATTTTGCATTAGGTGAGGAACTGAAATGGATCTCTCCTTACCCTTCATCAAGCATAATTTATGCTATGCAGGAAAATGGTGTGAGTTTTACAGAAATCTTTCTTTTATGATTGTATTATATTATCATTGATATATTCAGCCAATGATACTTGACGATACGGTTATTACAGCATTCAGCTAATCGACAGTGTCATTTTGAATTATTCACATTAATCAACATGTCAGGCACGTCGTGAACTCAATATTGTTTACTGATGGGGAACTTCAAACAACTTTTTTCTGCCCAGAAAACAGGGTGGGGGGAGGAGGGGTGTTCATGCAACAAATAAAAGAAAAAATGCCCTGAAGGGAAGAACGAGGCATGTGCACATATATTTTTATACTGTACCAATGACCCAGACATAGCTGGTGCTAACTCTTAAAATATAGGGCCAAACACAAATTTTGCCCCCCAATCCCTAAAATTTGCATCTAAAACTAAAGAAAACATGTCCTGAAAGGCCCTCCACACTTCGCCCCTACTGCGCATGCGCAGTGTCAAGGACGTTCCGAAATTGGCGCCATTTATCATTCTAAGTTTGGCCCTTCATCTGTTAACATCTGACTGATCTTTGTGCTTTTAAATCTCAGTTTAAATGATGCCAGACACATAAATATTAGTGAAATGGTGATTCTAAGGAGGATAGAAAAGGAGGAGAGGAAAAGAATGTGTGACAGAATATTATCAGGGCTGTAACTTAAAATTTTTTAATGAAATTATGTTAAGTTACCTATTTTCAAGGCAGCAGCCATTTTGTTGTCATTCTGATTATTTAGTTACACTGTTTTTTCAAGTGTTTTTCTCTCTCCCTGTCCTTTAAGTTCCCCCTTGCTATTCTCCCATGCTTTTGGCATAGTTTCTGTAATTATTATTACTAAAATTTCTTGGGAGTTTTAGCTGTATAACAGAATGAATTCTGTTCTTTCCCCATGTTTACGTCTTCACCTACGGGTGGTTAGGCGTTGTGTTCTGCATCTACCATCTGATGTTCTGCAGTTTCTTCCCTGGAAGTCTCTGTTTTGCATCAGATGGTCTATTTTTGGTAACTGATTTCGGGCCTGGGTGCCTGGAGTCTTATTTTAGTGTCTTTACACTCATTGTTTACATTTACAACAGCCCTCTGTGTGAGGGGGGGATTTCTAAATAATAATATCTTTATGTTATTTTAATCATAACTAGATACATTATTATTGTTCGTAAGTGTTGAATAAATTGTTTAAAATATTTTTAAAATTTTTGTCCACACTTAGGCTTGGGATCCATTGGGGCTCAACGTTACTTTTCAGAAACTTGGGCTGTTCTGAAAAAATATTTTTTTCAAAATATTTTGATTTCAATTATTTTTTCTATATTAATGGATCATATTATTATTATGTATTTTGATTGCCAGGGGTTAGTGCGAGTACCAGGACTTGTTTTCTTTTCACATTGAAAGGATATTGATCAATTGTTTTAAGAGGAAGTCTTCCTCTGACCTTATTATCATTCTATATGTGGTCAGTGTACTCGCATTAACTCCTGTTCTGTATCGTATGATTTCGATGACAATATGGGAAGCGTATGTCACGGTATGTTGTTGGGGATTTGGACACTCCGGTCCTTTCCCCGCAGGGTCACTCTACTTTATCAATTTCTATTTCAGACGATCAAGATTAGGGTGATGTATCTGTGATGTCTTCCAACAGTGTGCCTCCGTCGTCACAATTAATGAAGGGCTAGCGGAAAAGTGCTCATGTAATACGCCAATTGCCTAAGAGGACCCTAGTAGGTTCGACGGCCTTTGACGTCCGCTAGCTCGCCCGGTGTAGCGTCCATTCACCGAATGGTTCGGCAGCCGAGTTCGTCCGTTGCGGTCTAGAAGGAATTTTGGGGTGATGCGAGCACTATAAAATTAACTTAATGCACACCCAGTGACGGCGGATCGGAGGGAGAACGGAGGAAGCCTTTTAGTCCGGTTCATAGCTCGTTCCGGTCCATCCGGACGGCAAGCGAGAGAGGCCCCTCTCTCGTTCAACAACATCTGGCCCCAGATGTTGTGGTACAAATGTGTCGCTAGCGGAGCATACGTCCGTCGCTCGGGACGCTCCGTTGTATAGGCAGTCCGCTGAGACTGCTAAGGCTTCCTCTTCTCGTCAGCGCACACGACCGCACCTTGGCTGCGTGACCGCCGATATATTACCAGCTTCGCCGATCAAGGATTCTTCGGCGACCAGGTCACACCATCCGGCAGCCAGGGATTCGAGACCGATGGACTCCGGACGTTCGCATAGGAAAAGTATGGGGGAGCCATCTGATGCGGAGCTGCCCTCGGCGAAGCAGCGATAGACTGCGCCTCCGCAGGTCTCGACGCCGGACATTCTTGTGCACATAGCACAGCTTATCGCAGCATCCCAGCAGCCGACAGGAACGGTGTCGGATCGAGAATTATCCGACAGCGCTGGGTCGGTAGCCGGGGACTCGAGGCCTGCAGACTCCGGACGTTCGCATAGGAAGTGTGCGGGAGTCAACGTACACGGAGCTTCCAGCGGCAATGCATCGTAAGTCCGCTACTGCACAGGCCTCGGGAACGGACGTGCTTTCCTTAATAGCACAGTTTATCGCAGCATCCCAGCATCAACTGAATCTGTCGCATATATTTTATCCGACGATGCTGGGTCGGGACGCTCCGCGGAAGCGGGTACGGACGTCCGAAAGTTTCATCCGGTCCGACGGGATACCGAAAGGGATTCGGAGGATTTCAAGCTTTCCCTTTCGGAACAACATATGCTGCGATGCCGGATAAGAAACTGATAGCGTCGGTGGACTTAGAAATTTTTGGTTCGGTTCAGGGACATCGTCCCTCAGTTCCGACATAGTCCAATAATGTCACACAAACTTTCGAATTATTGAACGACGCTATATATATTATTATTTTATGCTTGCTATCCAAGCATTTCTGGTTTCTTGTTCGAAGAGTTATGGAGATGTCTTTCAAAAGTGTGCCTCTGTCGTCATAGTTAATGAAGAGTTAGCGGCAATAAGTGCTCATGGAATATGTCTATCGCTTACGGAGTGACATTCGCTAGCTCACCCGGTGTAGCGTACATTCATCGAATGGTTCGGCTGCCGGGTTCGTCCGTTGCGGTCTAGGAAGGAGATTTGGGTGATGCGAGCACTTTAATTACTTTAGTACTCACCCAGTGACGGCAGATTGAGGACAGATCGGAGGAAGCCAACAACATAGGGGACCGCATGTTGTGGTTCAGATATTTTACATTTGGAGCATATGTCCGTTGCTCGGGACGCTCCGTTATATTGACAGTCCGAGAGACTGTCTTTAATGCTTCCTCATCCTCACAGCAGGGCACACGACCGCACATTGGCTACGTGACCTCGAGTATCCGATCAGTTTCGGCATTCAGTGATTCCACAGCGAATAGGTCGCGCCATCCGGTAGCCAAGGGACACGAGGCCTATACACTCCGTTCGCTCGCATATTGGAAGTATGCACGGGGTAACGATCTCGGAGCTTCCTGCGGCAATGCATCGTAAGACCGCTGCTCCTCAGGCCTCAGTGACGGACGTGCTATCCGAGTTAGCACAGTTGTTTCGCAGCATCCCAGCAATTGACAGTTTCTCGGTCGAATCAGGAATTATCCGACGGCGCTGGGTCGGTGCGGTCCGCGGTTGCATCAAGCTACGGACGACCGAACGCTTTATAGGGTCCGACAGGATGGCGAAAGGGATTCGAAAGATTTCGAGTTTTCTCTTTAGTAGTATCGGAAGATGCCTTTCATATCTTCTGGCATTTCTTCCAGTGATTATTTTTCGGACTTCATTGCTGCGATCTTGGATAAGAGACTTATAGCGTCATTGGACTCGGATTTTTCGATCGGTACAGGGACTTTGTCCCTGACTTACCGACGCAGTCCAATATTGTCATTACAACATGTGTTTTATTTTTCGACGCTATATATTTATATATATATACAAGCCTGCTACTAAGCATGATAGTTTAGTTTCTTGTCCGCGTGGCTCATTTCTGCCATTTTATCTTTTTTACAAATAGTTTATTTTGGCAGAGCAGGGCATACCGAGAGTTCATATGCGTCTAGACGGTGTGATTAAAGACTGCATATATTCTTTTTCGCCGTTTATGTCTTTTCCAATTTCAATGTTGGGAACGACATTATGTATAGTAGACTTAACTTAGACGCTTTATTATACGTAATCCGCCTTACTGAGGCGTTATCATTACGTCTTCAAGAAAAGATTTACGGGATATTATTCTCAATGTAATTTCTTTTGAGGGCAGTAGTTTGTTCACGTATAACTCCGCCCTTCAGTGGCTGATTGGAGTTGGTTAGACGTGATGCAGCCCTAGCTACATCCACGCGTGGATAGTAGGTTAAGAACTCTCTCAGAGTCGCTTCGTTCTCGGAGGAGCTTCTCTTCGACGGCAACTTTCCGGCAATCCATGAATTGCTTGATTTATACATTCTCTTGTCTATCTAGTGTTACAAGAGATTCAGACTGGGGCATACATTCGGTGGTTGACTCAGAGAGTGCCGCCGCAGTTGCCGGACCCGAGTGTGGCTTTTATGACGGTTGCCAGTCAAACAGATTGGGATATATACTGATCCCTACGGATTCGAAGTGCCAGGGTCTTTGGGTTCCGCAGTCTTTTAGCTATCAGTTTAACTTCCGCGGAATAATGTTTTTTAGGCTTGCTTTATGTCATTGCATGAACATTATTCAGAAACGCATGCCCAAATTCCTGTCCTTTAATTCGACAGTAGTGGTGTATCTCCGGAACCAGGGAGGCACTCTTTCGTTTCCGTTATTCAATTTAATGCAAAGAATCCGTCTGTTGGTTATAGTACACCAAGTTCAGTTTTGGTCCGTCATATTCTGGGTCGTCTGATTGTTTTATCGCACTCCCGTTCTCTTACGGGTCGCTTGTTGCTGTCAGAATGGACTCTCAACAAACAAGTATTCAATCAGATTTGCTATCTATGGGAGCGCCCAATGATGTTTTATTTATGACACAGCTTGCTAATCAATTGCAGACGTATGTGTTGGCTTGTCCAGATCTCTGAGCTAATACTGTTAACGCTCTATTGATCTATAGGACGGAATGATAGGATACGCGTATCCTCTGGCGCTGTTGTTTTAGCAGGTATTGCTAAGATAAACAACCACAATACATTTCTGTTGATAGCATCTCTATCTTCACAGAGATCATGAGTAATTTACTCTCTTGTCTACTGTGGATCTTAACGTGAAATCTTCCGCTATGTGAGGATCTTTTTTCACTGGGTAAATCGTGTCATCTTTATCACAACCAGCAAGGTCGCAACCTTCATGTATTCCGTTGTGTGGTCCGTATTGCATTGTAAGCACTGTACTGGACGAGCTTTGGACGCGATTTCTTACTATAGGAGATCCTCTTCTTCGCTATTCTATGCGACTAAAGTGGAGGCTCTTCCGTCGTGGTGTAGGGATCATTATGTTCATTTTGTTGATCCCTCCATACTACTCATTGCTATTTTTTAGTATACTTGTTTCACAAGATCTACTGCAGCCTGTTGTTATTTAGGTTATAGGTTTATGTTACCTCATACCTATGCACTCTACGATAGTTTACAATTGAGTCTTTTGTCTCTTTATCTAAGTCAGTTAGTAACTTTTTGATAAATAGACTTAGAATCTTTAGATTAAATTCCTATACGAATTTTAACTTCGGTTCTTATTTAGCTAAGTAATCATTTGAGCCTCTGGAAACAGTAGTTTTCAAATTCTGACCTTTTAGACAGTAATTCTGTTGGTTTCTCTTTTACTGTAGAGTCAGTGAGTTTCATGCACTATCGATGGATGATTTTCACTTTCATAGTTTCGGAATCAATACTTCCGTTACTATTTAGGTTGGATTGTTGCATAAGAGTTAGGCTCCTATTATCCGGAACCTATTATTTTAAGGTCCTTCCGTCTTCGTATGGGCATAGGCCTTTACTCTTTCCGGGTACAGTTTATGTATTTATAAACAGATATCTGTTTATTACAAGGGCGTAAGCTTCTTCTGTCTTTGATGTCTAGTAGAAGGACGTTACGCTCCATTTTATTGTTAATGGATTCTATTAACTAGCGTACTGCTTATGGTATATCATTGGCTTAGCAGTTGTGCTTAAGATTTCGGCTCATGAAGTAAGAGTTCTTCTACTTCTTGGGCTTACATTAATAGTGTTGCTATTATACATTTTTGAAGGCTGCTCATTGCGCTCAGCCATCCACATTCATGAATTTTATCTCAGAAATATCGAGTCCATTTCTGGAGGCCTCTATTGTTAGGTCTATTATCTACTGCTCAGAATGTCATTCACTTAACAGTTGCTACTATAGCTAGGTAGGCTGTCTGTTTCGGCAGTGTCTCCGTTCGGCTGCCATCTTCGCTCTCGGCTATTTGACCCAGGGCAAGAAAAAGGGGGGGGGGGAGGGTGTTCCCTTGGGTCACCTGTTTTTACTATGAAAACAAGGGGATACCTCCTCCGGAGTTAGTAATTCTGAGCTGTTATTGGAATGGTTGTTTAGTGAGAAGTTTAAGTTTATAAAATTCATTCAAGTCTTAGTTTTTAAAGTATAGCTTTTGAATATTGCATATGTCAACGGACATGATTATGCAATTCTCACACACTTTTAGGAGTATAAGAGTCTCTATTCTCTAGACTTACTTTATTATTGGCTTACTTTAAAAATTATTAGTATAAGGATTATTGGATATTAATAGAGTACATGGATGTATGAAGCTCAATTTTTGGAAGGTGTTGTATCTTTCTAATTTATCATAAATAAGAAAGATACATGTAAGGCCTATTACTTCTTTTCCCTACAGGGGATGACTCTATTTTATTTTATTGAGCGTATTCCATTTTGCTCTATGTCCTTGGCCCTCCAGCCTTTTTACTATTCAGCTATGTCTGGGTCATTGGTACAGTATAAAAATGTTAAAAAATTTATAGTAATTTATATATTTTTTATACTTACCAATGACCCAGACGGGGATGGCCCTCCCAGGAGTTGGGAACTCTTGCCTCCCCGCTGAGTACATAGCGCTTACCAGGCACTGGTTATTAGAATGATAAATGGCGCCAATTTCGGAACGTCCTTGACACTGCGCATGCGCAGTAGGGGCGAAGTGTGGAGGGCCTTTCAGGACATGTTTTCTTTAGTTTTAGATGCAAATTTTGGGGATTGGGGGGCAAAATTTGTGTTTGGCCCTATATTTTAAGAGTTAGCACCAGCTATGTCTGGGTCATTGGTAAGTATAAAAAATATATAAATTACTATAAATTTTTTAACTTTTCAGCGAATTCCCAACAAAAACACGCAAGAAGAAAATTGTATTTTTTAGTTCCAAAAGTCATCAAATCACCCACTCTTTTATCTGGAATATTCACCAATGATGTAAAATGTCAGTAGAATGTTTCAAACGTTTATTGAAACAATTCATTTCCCCAGAGCTGTTTATTTTTAAAGATTGCATCATTTCCGAGTGCAACATGTCAAGATGGGTAATTCTAAATCAAATATTTAGTTCAGTGATACCAACAACACCGACTAGATAGGTTTATCCAGAAATAACCTTTCTCATTTTACCCGCATTAAATAATGGCATTGTTTTATTCAACTAATGAATAATTGGTTATAAAATAACTCTGGCCCAGATGTGGGCTGTACTTAACTTTTCTAGTCTTTTCTGTTCTTCCAGTAAAGTCATTGTGTGATGATAAAGCGTTTATACAAGGGCAGTGCACTTAATACCAGTATTCTAGCTAAAGGCCATCGTTCAGTCTAATATGTAGCTCAGCCTGATATCGAACAAACAATAGGCCATAAATTATGCTGAAGCCAATGATGATTGCAACTCTCTCTCTCTCTCTCATTTCAGATGCTGCAATCGATACACACACGTCACAGTATACATCATACCCATCGCAACAGGAACAGAAGACCAGTCATTGATGGCTCCAACAATATGGACAGTAAGTGGCAGTCTATAGTTGCTTGAAGACTCAACAAGCCTCCAGAAGACCCACAAGACAGGTAACAAAACCTTAACAAACACTCATTTGTTTTTTAACCAATATGTTTTTTTCCTTTTTCAGAATGTTCTTATGCTGCAGAATCCTCAGTTGGAGAATAAAACATTCCTATAACACAGTAATATCAGTACAGATGTACTTTGGAAATTGGAAATTTAACCCCAAAATGAGAAACGTTTTCAAGCATTCATCTGTGTGAATGAGGTGAATATATTTAAGTGATATTTTAAAATTTTGACTGTGTGCTGTTTTCTCCAGGATAGGTCTTACTGAAAGCTTTGAGAAGCTGTATATATGATGTGGACTGTGAATTAGGGAAGTTATATTAATATAAAATATCCCTGGCCATGTAAATGAGAAGCTGTGCTTTTCTTGAGAAACCGGTGTATTAACATAAATGATCATATTCACATCTTAAGTAGACAACAGTAATTGATTTCATTTCAATTTCTGGCCCCCATTCTCCATCTCAACAACAGAATAAGTGTGAAAACGTTGCTGTATAACTAAAAGAAATATTAAAACAAGCTTTTTTCTCTCTTTCAGTGATACCCTGTACAGATATAATTTCATGGGAAGTTCCCCTCTACAGGAATTTGTTTATTAATGATGTTGTCAAGAGAATTAAGAATGGTAATGTTGTCTTTTACACACCTTCGTTTGGCAATGTTAACTCTTATACTTATATGAAAGACCCTTCCTAAGAGCGCTCAGGGAAATCTGGCAGAGACTGATTTGCTAAATTGAGATAAGTTGGGCCTGAATATTCTTAATTGTTTCATTTGTACAGCTTCTTTCAAATGGCATATACTTCATATGTAAGCATTTTGCATTAGGTGAGGAACTGACATGGATCTCTCCTTACCCTTCATCAAGCATAATTTATGCTATGCAGGAAAATGGTGTGAGTTTTACAGAAATCTTTCTTTTATGATTGTATTATATTATCATTGATATATTCAGCCAATGATACTTGACGATACGGTTATTACAGCATTCAGCTAATCAACAGTGTCATTTTGAATTATTCACATTAATCAACATGTCAGGCACGTGGTGAACTCAATATTGTTTACTGATGGGGAACTTCAAACAACTTTTTTCTGCCCAGAAAGCAGGGGGTGGGGGAGGAGGGGGTGTTCATGCAACAAATAAGAGAAAAAATGCCCTGAAGGGATGAACGAGGCATGTGCACATATTTATCAGCGAATTCCCAACAAAAACACGCAGGAAGAAAATTGTATTTTTTAGTTCTAAAAGTCATCAAATCACCCACTCTTTTATCCGGAATATTCACCAATTATGCAAAATGTCAGTAGAATGTTTCAAACGTTTATTGAAACAATTCATTTCCCCAGAGCTGTTTATTTTTAATGATTGCATCATTTCCGAGTGCAACATGTCAAGATGGGTAATTCTAAATCAAATATTTAGTTCAGTGATACCAACAACACCGACTAAATAGGTTTATCCAGAAATAACCTTTCTCATTTTACCCGCATTAAGTAATGGCATTGTTTTATTCAACTAATGAATAATTGGTTATAAAATAACTCTGGCTCAGATGTGGGCTGTACTTAACTTTTCTAGTCTTTTCTGTTCTTCCAGTAAAGCCATTGTGTGATGATAAAGCGTTTATACAAGGGCAGTGCACTTAATACCAGTATTCTAGGTAAAGGCCATCGTTCAGTCTTATATGTATCTCAGCCTGATATCGAACAAACAATAGGCCATAAATTATGCTGAAGCCAATGATGATTGCAACTCTCTCTCTCTCTCTCTCTCTCTCATTTCAGGTGCTGCAATCGATACACACACGTCACAGTATACATCATACCCATCGCAACAGGAACAGAAGATCAGTCATTGATGGCTCCAACAATATGGACAGTAAGTGGCAGTCTATAGTTGCTTGAAGACTCAACTAGCCACCAGAAGACCCACAAAACAGGTAACAAAACCTTAACAAACACTCATTTGTTTTTAACCAATATGTTTTTTTTCTTTTTTAGAATGTTCTTATGCTGCAGAATTCTCAGTTGGAGAATAAAAAATTCCTATAACACAGTAATATCAGTACAGATGTACTTTGGAAATTGGAAATTTAACCCCAAAATGAGAAAAGTTTTCAAGCATTCATCTGTGTGAATCAGGTGAATATATTTAAGTGATATTTTTAAATTTTGACTGTGTGCTGTTTTCTCCACGATAGGTCTTACTGAAAGCTTTGAGAAGCTGTATATATGATGTGGACTGTGAATTAGGGAACTTATATTAATATAAAGTATCCCTGGTCATGTAAATGAGAAGCTGTGCTTTTCTTGAGAAACCGGTGTATTAACATAAATGATCATATTCCCATCTTAAGTAGACAACAGTAATTGATTTTATTTCAATTTCTGGCCCCCAGTCTCCATCTCAACAACAGAATAAGTGTGAATACGTTGCTGTATAACTAAAAGAAATATTAAAACAAGCTTTTTTCTCTCTTTCAGTGGTACCCTGTACAGATATAATTTCATGGGAAGTTCCCCTCTACAGGAATTTGTTTATTAACGATGTTGTCAAGAGAATTAAGAATGGTAATGTTGTCTTTTACATACCTTCGTTTGGCAATGTTAACTCTTATACTTATATGAAAGACCCTTCCTAAGAGCGCTCAGGGAAATCTGGCAGAGACTGATTTGCTAAATTGAGATAAGTTGGGCCTGAATATTCTTAATTGTTTCATTTGTACAGCTTCTTTCAAATGGCATATACTTCATATGTAAGCATTTTGCATTAGGTGAGGAACTGACATGGATCTCTCCTTACCCTTCATCAAGCATAATTTATGCTATGCAGGAAAATGGTGTGAGTTTTACAGAAATCTTTCTTTTATGATTGTATTATATTATCATTGATATATTCAGCCAATGATACTTGACGATACGGTTATTACAGCATTCAGCTAATCGACAGTGTCATTTTGAATTATTCACATTAATCAACATGTCAGGCACGTGGTGAACTCAATATTGTTTACTGATGGGGAACTTCAAACAACTTTTTTCTGCCCAGAAAACAGGGTGGGGGGAGGAGGGGTGTTCATGCAACAAATAAGAGAAAAAATGCCCTGAAGGGAAGAACGAGGCATGTGCACATATTTTTCAGCGAATTCCCAACAAAAACACGCAAGAAGAAAATTGTATTTTTTAGTTCCAAAAGTCATCAAATCACCCACTCTTTTATCTGGAATATTCACCAATTATGCAAAATGTCAGTAGAATGTTTCAAACGTTTATTGAAACAATTCATTTCCCCAGAGCTGTTTATTTTTAATGATTGCATCATTTCCGAGTGCAACATGTCAAGATGGGTAATTCTAAATCAAATATTTAGTTCAGTGATACCAACAACACCGACTAGATAGGTTTATCCAGAAATAACCTTTCTCATTTTACCCGCATTAAGTAATGGCATTGTTTTATTCAACTAATGAATAATTGGTTATAAAATAACTCTGGCTCAGATGTGGGCTGTACTTAACTTTTCTAGTCTTTTCTGTTCTTCCAGTAAAGCCATTGTGTGATGATAAAGCGTTTATACAAGGGCAGTGCACTTAATACCAGTATTCTAGCTAAAGGCCATCGTTCAGTCTTATATGTATCTCAGCCTGATATCGAACAAACAATAGGCCATAAATTATGCTGAAGCCAATGATGATTGCAACTCTCTCTCTCTCTCTCTCATTTCAGATGCTGCAATCGATACACACACGTCACAGTATACATCATACCCATCGCAACAGGAACAGAAGACCAGTCATTGATGGCTCCAACAATATGGACAGTAAGTGGCAGTCTATAGTTGCTTGAAGACTCAACTAGCCACCAGAAGACCCACAAGACAGGTAACAAAACCTTAACAAACACTCATTTGTTTTTAACCAATATGTTTTTTTTCTTTTTCAGAATGTTCTTATGCTGCAGAATCCTCAGTTGGAGAATAAAAAATTCCTATAACACAGTAATATCAGTACAGATGTACTTTGGAAATTGGAAATTTAACCCCAAAATGAGAAAAGTTTTCAAGCATTCATCTGTGTGAATGAGGTGAATATATTTAAGTGATATTTTAAAATTTTGACTGTGTGCTGTTTTCTCCAGGATAGGTCTTACAGAAAGCTTTGAGAAGCTGTATATATGATGTGGACTGTGAATTAGGGAAGTTATTTTAATATAAAATATCCCTGTCCATGTAAATGAGAAGCTGTGCTTTTCTTGAGAAACCGGTGTATTAACATAAATGATCATATTCCCATCTTAAGTAGACAACAGTAATGGATTTCATTTCAATTTCTGGCCCCCAGTCTCCATCTCAACAACAGAATAAGTGTGAATACGTTGCTGTATAACTAAAAGAAATATTAAAACAAGCTTTTTTCTCTCTTTCAGTGGTACCCTGTACAGATATAATTTCATGGGAAGTTCCCCTCTACAGGAATTTGTTTATTAATGATGTTTTCAAGAGAATTAAGAATGGTAATGTTGTCTTTTACATACCTTCGTTTGGCAATGTTAACTCTTATACTTATATGAAAGACCCTTCCTAAGAGCGCTCAGGGAAATCTGGCAGAGACTGATTTGCTAAATTGAGATAAGTTGGGCCTGAATATTCTTAATTGTTTCATTTGTACAGCTTCTTTCAAATGGCATATACTTCATATGTAAGCATTTTGCATTAGATGAGGAACTGAAATGGATCTCTCCTTACCCTTCATCAAGCATAATTTATGCTATGCAGGAAAATGGTGTGAGTTTTACAGAAATCTTTCTTTTATGATTGTATTATATTATCATTGATATATTCAGCCAATGATACTTGACGATACGGTTATTACAGCATTCAGCTAATCGACAGTGTCATTTTGAATTATTCACATTAATCAACATGTCAGGCACGTGGTGAACTCAATATTGTTTACTGATGGGGAACTTCAAACAACTTTTTTCTGCCCAGAAAACAGGGGGGGGGGGGGGTGAGGAGGGGGTGTTCAAGCAACAAATAAGAGAAAAAATGCCCTGAAGGGAAGAACGAGGCATGTGCATATATTTATCAGCGAATTCCCAACAAAAACACGCAGGAAGAAAATTGTATTTTTTAGTTCCAAAAGTCATCAAATCACCCACTCTTTTATCCGGAATATTCACCAATTATGCAAAATGTCAGTAGAATGTTTCAAACGTTTATTGAAACAATTCATTTCCCCAGAGCTGTTTATTTTTAATGATTGCATCATTTCCGAGTGCAACATGTCAAGATGGGTAATTCTAAATCAAATATTTAGTTCAGTGATACCAACAACACCGACTAGATAGGTTTATCCAGAAATAACCTTTCTCATTTTACCCGCATTAAATAATGGCATTGTTTTATTCAACTAATGAATAATTGGTTATAAAATAACTCTGGCCCAGATGTGGGCTGTACTTAACTTTTCTAGTCTTTTCTGTTCTTCCAGTAAAGCCATTGTGTGATGATAAAGCGTTTATACAAGGGCAGTGCACTTAATACCAGTATTCTAGCTAAAGGCCATCGTTCAGTCTAATATGTAGCTCAGCCTGATATCGAACAAACAATAGGCCATAAATTATGCTGAAGCCAGTGATGATTGCAACTCTCTCTCTCTCTCTCTCTCTCTTTCATTTCAGATGCTGCAATCGGTACACAGACGTCACTATATACATCATACCCATCACAACAGAAACAGAAGACCAGTCATTGATGGCTCCAACAATATGGACAGTAAGTGGCAGTCTATAGTTGCTTGAAGACTCAACAAGCCACCAGAAGACCCACAAGACAGGTAACAAAACCTTAACAAACACTCATTTGTTTTTTAACCAATATGTTTTTTTTCTTTTTCAGAATGTTCTTATGCTGCAGAATCCTCAGTTGGAGAATAAAAAATTCCTATAACACAGTAATATCAGTACAGATGTACTTTGGACATTGGAAATTTAACCCCAAAATGAGAAAAGTTTTCAAGCATTCATCTGTGTGAATCAGGTGAATATATTTAAGTGATATTTTAAAATTTTGACTGTGTGCTGTTTTCTCCAGGATAGGTCTTACTGAAAGCTTTGAGAAGCTGTATATATGATGTGGACTGTGAATTAGGGAAGTTATATTAATATAAAATATCCCTGGCCATGTAAATGAGAAGCTGTGCTTTTCTTGAGAAACCGGTGTATTAACATAAATGATCATATTCACATCTTAAGTAGACAACAGTAATTGATTTCATTTCCATTTCTGGCCCCCATTCTCCATCTCAACAACAGAATAAATGTGAATACGTTGCTGTATAACTAAAAGAAATATTAAAACAAGCTTTTTTCTCTCTTTCAGTGGTACCCTGTACAGATATAATTTCATGGGAAGTTCCCCTCTACAGGAATTTGTTTATTAATGATGTTGTCAAGAGAATTAAGAATGGTAATGTTGTCTTTTACATACCTTCGTTTGGCAATGTTAACTCTTATACTTATATGAAAGACCCTTCCTAAGAGCGCTCAGGGAAATCTGGCAGAGACTGATTTGCTAAATTGAGATAAGTTGGGCCTGAATATTCTTAATTGTTTCATTTGTACAGCTTCTTTCAAATGGCATATACTTCATATGTAAGCATTTTGCATTAGGTGAGGAACTGACATGGATCTCTCCTTACCCTTCATCAAGCATAATTTATGCTATGCAGGAAAATGGTGTGAGTTTTACAGAAATCTTTCTTTTAAGATTGTATTATATTATCATTGATATATTCAGCCAACGATACTTGACGATACGGTTATTACAGCATTCAGCTAATCGACAGTGTCATTTTGAATTATTCACATTAATCAACATGTTAGGCACGTGGTGAACTCAATATTGTTTACTGATGGGGAACTTCAAACAACTTTTTTCTGCCCAGAAAACAGGGTGGGGGGAGGAGGGGTGTTCATGCAACAAATAAGAGAAAAAATGCCCTGAAGGGAAGAACGAGGCATGTGCACATATTTTTCAGCGAATTCCCAACAAAAACACGCAAGAAGAAAATTGTATTTTTTAGTTCCAAAAGTCATCAAATCACCCACTCTTTTATCTGGAATATTCACCAATTATGCAAAATGTCAGTAGAATGTTTCAAACGTTTATTGAAACAATTCATTTCCCTAGAGCTGTTTATTTTTAATGATTGCATCATTTCCGAGTGCAACATGTCAAGATGGGTAATTCTAAATCAAATATTTAGTTCAGTGATACCAACAACACCGACTAGATAGGTTTATCCAGAAATAACCTTTCTCATTTTACCCGCATTAAGTAATGGCATTGTTTTATTCAACTAATGAATAATTGGTTATAAAATAACTCTGGCTCAGATGTGGGCTGTACTTAACTTTTCTAGTCTTTTCTGTTCTTCCAGTAAAGCCATTGTGTGATGATAAAGCGTTTATACAAGGGCAGTGCACTTAATACCAGTATTCTAGCTAAAGGCCATCGTTCAGTCTTATATGTATCTCAGCCTGATATCGAACAAACAATAGGCCATAAATTATGCTGAAGCCAATGATGATTGCAACTCTCTCTCTCTCTCTCTCTCTCATTTCAGGTGCTGCAATCGATACACACACGTCACAGTATACATCATACCCATCGAAACAGGAACAGAAGATCAGTCATTGATGGCTCCAACAATATGGACAGTAAGTGGCAGTCTATAGTTGCTTGAAGACTCAACTAGCCACCAGAAGACCCACAAAACAGGTAACAAAACCTTAACAAACACTCATTTGTTTTTAACCAATATGTTTTTTTTCTTTTTTAGAACGTTCTTATGCTGCAGAATTCTCAGTTGGAGAATAAAAAATTCCTATAACACAGTAATATCAGTACAGATGTACTTTGGAAATTGGAAATTTAACCCCAAAATGAGAAAAGTTTTCAAGCATTCATCTGTGTGAATCAGGTGAATATATTTAAGTGATATTTTTAAATTTTGACTGTGTGATGTTTTCTCCAGGATAGGTCGTACTGAAAGCTTTGAGAAGCTGTATATATGATGTGGACTGTGAATTAGGGAAGTTATATTAATATAAAATATCCCTGGTCATGTAAATGAGAAGCTGTGCTTTTCTTGAGAAACCGGTGTATTAACATAAATGATCATATTCCCATCTTAAGTAGACAACAGTAATTGATTTTATTTCAATTTCTGGCCCCCAGTCTCCATCTCAACAACAGAATAAGTGTGAATACGTTGCTGTATAACTAAAAGATATATTAAAACAAGCTTTTTTCTCTCTTTCAGTGGTACCCTGTACAGATATAATTTCATGGGAAGTTCCCCTCTACAGGAATTTGTTTATTAATGATGTTGTCAAGAGAATTAAGAATGGTAATGTTGTCTTTTACATACCTTCGTTTGGCAATGTTAACTCTTATAGTTATATGAAAGACCCTTCCTAAGAGCGCTCAGGGAAATCTGGCAGAGACTGATTTGCTAAATTGAGATAAGTTGGGCCTGAATATTCTTAATTGTTTCATTTGTACAGCTTCTTTCAAATGGCATATACTTCATATGTAAGCATTTTGCATTAGATGAGGAACTGACATCGATCTCTCCTTACCCTTCATCAAGCATAATTTATGCTATGCAGGAAAATGGTGTGAGTTTTACAGAAATCTTTCTTTTATGATTGTATTATATTATCATTGATATATTCAGCCAATGATACTTGACGATACGGTTATTACAGCATTCAGCTAATCGACAGTGTCATTTTGAATTATTCACATTAATCAACATGTCAGGCACGTGGTGAACTCAATATTGTTTACTGATGGGGAACTTCAAACAACTTTTTTCTGCCCAGAAAACAGGGGGGGGGGGGAGGAAGGGGTGTTCATGCAACAAATAAGAGAAAAAATGCCCTGAAGGGAAGAACGAGGCATGTGCACATATTTTTCAGCGAATTTCCAACAAAAACACGCAAGAAGAAAATTGTATTTTTTAGTTCCAAAAGTCATCAAATCACCCACTCTTTTATCCGGAATATTCACCAATTATGCAAAATGTCAGTAGAGTGTTTCAAACGTTTATTGAAACAATTCATTTCCCCAGAGCTGTTTATTTTTAATGATTGCATCATTTCCGAGTGCAACATGTCAAGATGGGTAATTCTAAATCAAATATTTAGTTCAGTGATACCAACAACACCGACTAGATAGGTTTATCCAGAAATAACCTTTCTCATTTTACCCGCATTAAATAATGGCATTGTTTTATTCAACTAATGAATAATTTGTTATAAAATAACTCTGGCCCAGAGGAGGGGTGTACTTAACTTTTCTAGTCTTTTCTGTTCTTCCAGTAAAGCCATTGTGTGATGATAAAGCGTTTATACAAAGGCTGTACACTTAATACCAGTATTCTAGCTAAACGCCATCGTTCAGTCTTATAAGTAGCTCAGCCTGATATCGAACAAACAATAGGCCATAAATTATGCTGAAGCCAATGATGATTGCAACTCTCTCTCTCTCTCTCTCTCTCTTTCATTTCAGATGCTGCAATCGGTACACAGACGTCACTATGTACATCATACCCATCACAACAGAAACAGAAGACCAGTCATTGATAGCTCCAACAATATGGACAGTAAGTGGCAGTCTATAGTTGCTTGAAGACTCAACAAGCCACCAGAAGACCCACAAGACAGGTAACAAAACCTTAACAAACACTCATTTGTTTTTTAACCAATATGTTTTTTTTCTTTTTCAGAATGTTCTTATGCTGCAGAATCCTCAGTTGGAGAATAAAAAATTCCTATAACACAGTAATATCAGTACAGATGTACTTTGGACATTGGAAATTTAACCCCAAAATGAGAAAAGTTTTCAAGCATTCATCTGTGTGAATCAGGTGAATATATTTAAGTGATATTTTAAAATTTTGACTGTGTGCTGTTTTCTCCAGGATAGGTCTTACTGAAAGCTTTGAGAAGCTGTATATATGATGTGGACTGTGAATTAGGGAAGTTATATTAATATAAAATATCCCTGGCCATGTAAATGAGAAGCTGTGCTTTTCTTGAGAAACCGGTGTATTAACATAAATGATCATATTCAAATCTTAAGTAGACAACAGTAATTGATTTCATTTCAATTTCTGGCCCCCATTCTCCATCTCAACAACAGAATAAATGTGAATACGTTGCTGTATAACTAAAAGAAATATTAAAACAAGCTTTTTTCTCTCTTTCAGTGGTACCCTGTACAGATATAATTTCATGGGAAGTTCCCCTCTACAGGAAGTTGTTTATTAATGATGTTGTCAAGAGAATTAAGAATGGTAATGTTGTCTTTTACATACCTTCGTTTGGCAATGTTAACTCTTATACTTATATGAAAGACCTTTCCTAAGAGCGCTCAGGGAAATCTGGCAGAGACTGATTTGCTAAATTGAGATAAGTTGGGCCTGAATATTCTTAATTGTTTCATTTGTACAGCTTCTTTCAAATGGCATATACTTCATATGTAAGCATTTTGCATTAGGTGAGGAACTGAAATGGATCTCTCCTTACCCTTCATCAAGCATAATTTATGCTATGCAGGAAAATGGTGTGAGTTTTACAGAAATCTTTCTTTTATGATTGTATTATATTATCATTGATATATTCAGCCAATGATACTTGACGATACGGTTATTACAGCATTCAGCTAATCGACAGTGTCATTTTGAATTATTCACATTAATCAACATGTCAGGCACGTGGTGAACTCAATATTGTTTACTGATGGGGAACTTCAAACAACTTTTTTCTGCCCAGAAAACAGGGGGGGGGGGAGGAGGGGGTGTTCATGCAACAAATAAGAGAAAAAATGCCCTGAAGGGAAGAACGAGGCATGTGCACATGTTTATCAGCGAATTCCCAACAAAAACACGCAGGAAGAAAATTGTATTTTTTAGTTCCAAAAGTCATCAAATCACCCACTCTTTTATCCGGAATATTCACCAATTATGTAAAATGTCAGTAGAATGTTTCAAACGTTTATTGAAACAATTCATTTCCCCAGAGCTGTTTATTTTTAAAGATTGCATCATTTCCGAGTGCAACATGTCAAGATGGGTAATTCTAAATCAAATATTTAGTTCAGTGATACCAACAACACCGACTAGATAGGTTTATCCAGAAATAACCTTTCTCATTTTACCCGCATTAAATAATGGCATTGTTTTATTCATCTAATGAATAATTGGTTATAAAATAACTCTGGCCCAGATGTGGGCTGTACTTAACTTTTCTAGTCTTTTCTGTTCTTCCAGTAAAGTCATTGTGTGATGATAAAACGTTTATACAAGGGCAGTGCACTTAATACCAGTATTCTAGCTAAAGGCCATCGTTCAGTCTAATATGTAGCTCAGCCTGATATCGAACAAACAATAGGCCATAAATTATGCTGAAGCCAATGATGATTGCAACTCTCTCTCTCTCTCTCTCATTTCAGATGCTGCAATCGATACACACACGTCACAGTATACATCATACCCATCGCAACAGGAACAGAAGACCAGTCATTGATGGCTCCAACAATATGGACAGTAAGTGGCAGTCTATAGTTGCTTGAAGACTCAACTAGCCACCAGAAGACCCACAAAACAGGTAACAAAACCTTAACAAACACTCATTTGTTATTAACCAATATGTTTTTTTTCTTTTTTAGAATGTTCTTATGCTGCAGAATTCTCAGTTGGAGAATAAAAAATTCCTATAACACAGTAATATCAGTACAGATGTACTTTGGAAATTGGAAATTTAACCCCAAAATGAGAAAAGTTTTCAAGCATTCATCTGTGTGAATCAGGTGAATATATTTAAGTGATATTTTAAAATTTTGACTGTGTGCTGTTTTCTCCAGGATAGGTCTTACTGAAAGCTTTGAGAAGCTATATATATGATGTGGTCTGTGAATTAGGGAAGTTATATTAATATAAAATATCCCTGGCCATGTAAATGAGAAACTGTGCTTTTCTTGAGAAACCGGTGTATTAACATAAATGATCATATTCACATCTTAAGTAGACAACAGTAATTGATTTCATTTCAATTTCTGGCCCCCATTCTCCATCTCAACAACAGAATAAGTGTGAATACGTTGCTGTATAACTAAAAGAAATATTAAAACAAGCTTTTTTCTCTCTTTCAGTGATACCCTGTACAGATATAATTTCATGGGAAGTTCCCCTCTACAGGAATTTGTTTATTAATGATGTCAAGAGAATTAAGAATGGTAATGTTGTCTTTTACACACCTTCGTTTGGCAATGTTAACTCTTATACTTATATGAAAGACCCTTCCTAAGAGCGCTCAGGGAAATCTGGCAGAGACTGATTTGCTAAATTGAGATAAGTTGGGCCTGAATATTCTTAATTGTTTCATTTGTACAGCTTCTTTCAAATGGCATATACTTCATATGTAAGCATTTTGCATTAAGTGAGGAACTGACATGGATCTCTCCTTACCCTTCATCAAGCATAATTTATGCTATGCAGGAAAATGGTGTGAGTTTTACAGAAATCTTTCTTTTATGATTGTATTATATTATCATTGATATATTCAGCCAATGATACTTGACGATACGGTTATTACAGCATTCAGCTAATCGACAGTGTCATTTTGAATTATTCACATTAATCAACATGTCAGGCATGTGGTGAACTCAATATTGTTTACTGATGGGGAAGATCAAACAACTTTTTTTCTGCCCAGAAAACGGGGGGGAAGGAGGGTGTTCAAGCAACAAATAAGAGAAAAAATGCCCTGAAAGGAAGAACGAGGCATGTGCACATATTTTTCAGCGAATTCCCAACAAAAACACGCAGGAAGAAAATTGTATTTTTTAGTTCCAAAAGTCATCAAATCACCCACTCTTTTATCCGGAATATTCACCAATTATGCAAAATGTCAGTAGAATGTCTCAAACGTTTATTGAAACAATTCATTTCCCCAGAGCTGTTTATTTTTAATGATTGCATCATTTCCGAGTGCAACATGTCAAGATGGGTAATTCTAAATCAAATATTTAGTTCAGTGATACCAACAACACCGACTAGATAGGTTTATCCAGAAATAACCTTTCTCATTTTACCCGCATTAAATAATGGCATTGTTTTATTCAACTAATGAATAATTTGTTATAAAATAACTCCGGCCCAGAGGTGGGGTGTACTTAACTTTTCTAGTCTTTTCTGTTCTTCCAGTAAAGCCATTGTGTGATGATGAAGCGTTTATACAAAGGCTGTACACTTAATACCAGTATTCCAGCTAAACGCCATCGTTCAGTCTTATATGTAGCTCAGTCTGATATCGAACAAACAATAGGCCATAAATTATGCTGAAGCCAATGATGATTGCAACTCTCTCTCTCTCTCTCTCTCTCTCTCTCTCTCATTTCAGATGCTGCAATCGGTACACAGACGTCACAGTATACATCATACCCATCACAACAGAAACAAAAGACCAGTCATTGATGGCTCCAACAATATGGACAGTAAGTGTCAGTCTATAGTTGCTTGAAGACTCAACAAGCCACCAGAAGAACCACAAGACAGGTAACAAAACCTTAACAAACACTCATTTGTTTTTTAACCAATATGTTTTTTTTTCTTTTTCAGAATGTTCTTATGCTGCAGAATCCTCAGTTGGAGAATAAAAAATTCCTATAACACAGTAATATCAGTACAGATGTACTTTGGAAATTGTAAATTTAACCCCAAAATGAGAAAAGTTTTCAAGCATTCATCTGTGTGAATCAGGTGAATATATTTAAGTGATATTTTAAAATTTTGACTGTGTGCTGTTTTCTCCAGGATAGGTCTTACTGAAAGCTTTGAGAAGCTGTATATATGATGTGGACTGTGAATTAGGGAAGTTATATTAATATAAAATATCCCTGGCCATGTAAATGAGAAGCTGTGCTTTTCTTGAGAAACCGGTGTATTAACATAAATGATCATATTCACATCTTAAGTAGACAACAGTAATTGATTTCATTTCAATTTCTGGCCCCCATTCTCCATCTCAACAACAGAATAAGTGTGAATACGTTGCTGAATAACTAAAAGAAATATTAAAACAAGCTTTTTTCTCTCTTTCAGTGGTACCCTGTACAGATATAATTTCATGGGAAGTTCCCCTCTACAGGAATTTGTTTATTAATGATGTTGTCAAGAGAATTAAGAATGGTAATGTTGTCTTTCACATACCTTCGTTTGGCAATGTTAACTCTTATACTTACATGAAAGACCCTTCCTAAGAGCGCTCAGGGAAATCTGGCAGAGACTGATTTGCTAAATTGAGAAAAGTTGGGCCTGAATATTCTTAATTGTTTCATTTGTACAGCTTCTTTCAAATGGCATATACTTTATATGTAAGCATTTTGCATTAGGTGAGGAACTGACATGGATCTCTCCTTACCCTTCCTCAAGCATAATTTATGCTATGCAGGAAAATGGTGTGAGTTTTACAGAAATCTTTCTTTTATGATTGTATTATATTATCATTGATATATTCAGCCAATGATACTTGACGATACGGTTATTACAGCATTCAGCTAATCGACAGTGTCATTTTGAATTATTCACATTAATCAACATGTCAGGCACGTGGTGAACTCAATATTGTTTACTGATGGGGAACTTCAAACTACTTTTTTTCTGCCCAGAAAACAGGGGGGGGGGAGGAGGCGGAGTTCGTGCAACAAATAAGAGAAAAAATGCCCTGAAGGGAAGAACGAGGCATGTGCAAATATTTTTCAGCGAATTCCCAACAAAACCACGCAAAAAGAAAATTGTATTTTTTAGTTCCAAAAGTCATCAAATCGCCCGCTCTTTTATCCGGAATATTCACCAATTATGCCAGATGTCAGTAGAATGTTTCAAACGTTTATTGAAACAATATATTTCCCCAGAGCTGTTTATTATTAATGATTGCATCATTTCCGAGAGCAACATTTCAAGATGGGTAATTCTAAATCAAATATTTAGTTCAGTGATACCAACAACACCGACTAGATAGGTTTATCTAGAAATAACCTTTCTCATTTTACCCGCATTAAATAATGGCATTGTTTTATTCAACTAATGAATAATTGGTTATAAAATAACTCTGGCCCAGATGTGGGCTGTACTTAACTTTTCTAGTCTTTTCTGTTCTTCCAGTAAAGCCATTGTGTGATGATAAAGCGTTTATACAAGGGCAGTGCACTTAATACCAGTATTCTAGCTAAAGGCCATCGTTCAGTCTTATATGTAGCTCTGCCTGATATCGAACAAACAATAGGCCATAAATTATGCAGAAGCCAATGATGATTGCAACACTCACTCTCTCTCTCTCTCTCTCTCTCTCTCTCTCTCTCTCTCTCTCTCTCTCTCTCTCTTTCATTTCAGATGCTGCAATCGGTACACAGACGTCACAGTGTACATCATACCCATCACAACAGAAACCGAAGACCAGTCATTGATGGCGCCAACAATATGGACAGTAAGTGGCAGTCTATAGTTGCTTGAAGACTCAACAAGCCACCAGAACACCCACAAGACAGGTAAAAAAACGTTAACAAACACTCATTTGTTTTTTAACCAATATGTTTTTTTTCTTTTTCAGAATGTTCTTATGCTGCAGAATCCTCAGTTGGAGAATAAAAAATTCCTATAACACAGTAATATCAGTACAGATGTACTTTGGAAATTGGAAATTTAACCCCAAAATGAGAAAAGTTTTCAAGCATTCATCTGTGTGAATCAGGTGAATATATTTAAGTGATATTTTAAAAAATTTTGACTGTGTGCTGTTTTCTCCAGGATAGGTCTTACTGAAAGCTGTGAGAAGCTGTATATATCATGTGGACTGTGAATTAGGGAAGTTATTTTAATATAAAATATCCCTGTCCATGTAAATGAGAAGCTGTGCTTTTCTTGAGAAACCGGTGTATTAACATAAATGATCATATGCCCATCTTAAGTAGACAACAGTAATGGATTTCATTTCAATTTCTGGCCCCCAGTCTCCATCTCAACAACAGAATAAGTGTGAATACGTTGCTGTATAACTAAAAGAAATATTAAAACAAGCTTTTTTCTCTCTTTCAGTGGTACCCTGTACAGATATAATTTAATGGGAAGTTCCCCTCTACAGGAATTTGTTTATTAATGATGTTTTCAAGAGAATTAAGAATGGTAATGTTGTCTTTTACATACCTTCGTTTGGCAATGTTAACTCTTATACTTATATGAAAGACCCTTCCTAAGAGCGCTCAGGGAAATCTGGCAGAGACTGATTTGCTAAATTGAGATAAGTTGGGCCTGAATATTCTTAATTGTTTCATTTGTACAGCTTCTTTCAAATGGCATATACTTCATATGTAAGCATTTTGCATTAGGTGAGGAACTGAAATGGATCTCTCCTTACCCTTCATCAAGCATAATTTATGCTATGCAGGAAAATGGTGTGAGTTTTACAGAAATCTTTCTTTTATGATTGTATTATATTATCATTGATATATTCAGCCAATGATACTTGACGATACGGTTATTACAGCATTCAGCTAATCGACAGTGTCATTTTGAATTATTCACATTAATCAACATGTCAGGCACGTGGTGAACTCAATATTTTTTACTGATGGGGAACTTCAAACAACTTTTTTCTGCCCAGAAAACAGGGGGGGGGGGGGAGGAGGGGGTGTTCATGCAACAAATAAGAGAAAAAATGCCCTGAAGGGAAGAACGAGGCATGTGCATATATTTATCAGCGAATTCCCAACAAAAACACGCAGGAAGAAAATTGTATTTTTTAGTTCCAAAAGTCATCAAATCACCCACTCTTTTATCCGGAATATTCACCAATTATGCAAAATGTCAGTAGAATGTTTCAAACGTTTATTGAAACAATTCATTTCCCCAGAGCTGTTTATTTTTAATGATTGCATCATTTCCGAGTGCAATATGTCAAGATGGGTAATTCTAAATCAAATATTTAGTTCAGTGATACCAACAACACCGACTAGATAGGTTTATCCAGAAATAACCTTTCTCATTTTACCCGCATTAAATAATGGCATTATTTTATTCAACTAATGAATAATTGGTTATAAAATAACTCTGGCCCAGATGTGGGCTGTACTTAACTTTTCTAGTCTTTTCTGTTCTTCCAGTAAAGCCATTGTGTGATGATAAAGCGTTTATACAAGGGCAGTGCACTTAATACCAGTATTCTAGCTAAAGGCCATCGTTCAGTCTAATATGTAGCTCAGCCTGATATCGAACAAACAATAGGCCATAAATTATGCTGAAGCCAATGATGATTGCAACTCTCTCTCTCTCTCTCTTTCATTTCAGATGCTGCAATCGGTACACAGACGTCACTATATACATCATACCCATCACAACAGAAACAGAAGACCAGTCATTGATGGCTCCAACAATATGGACAGTAAGTGGCAGTCTATAGTTGCTTGAAGACTCAACAAGCCACCAGAAGACCCACAAGACAGATAACAAAACCTTAACAAACACTCATTTGTTTTTTAACCAATATGTTTTTTTTCTTTTTCAGAATGTTCTTATGCTGCAGAATCCTCAGTTGGAGAATAAAAAATTCCTATAACACAGTAATATCAGTACAGATGTACTTTGGACATTGGAAATTTAACCCCAAAATGAGAAAAGTTTTCAAGCATTCATCTGTGTGAATCAGGTGAATATATTTAAGTGATATTTTAAAATTTTGACTGTGTGCTGTTTTCTCCAGGATAGGTCTTACTGAAAGCTTTGAGAAGCTGTATATATGATGTGGACTGTGAATTAGGGAAGTTATATTAATATAAAATATCCCTGGCCATGTAAATGAGAAGCTGTGCTTTTCTTGAGAAACCGGTGTATTAACATAAATGATCATATTCACATCTTAAGTAGACAACAGTAATTGATTTCATTTCAATTTCTGGCCCCCATTCTCCATCTCAACAACAGAATAAATGTGAATACGTTGCTGTATAACTAAAAGAAATATAAAAACAAGCTTTTTTCTCTCTTTCAGTGGTACCCTGTACAGATATAATTTCATGGGAAGTTCCCCTCTACAGGAATTTGTTTATTAATGATGTTGTCAAGAGAATTAAGAATGGTAATGTTGTCTTTTACATACCTTCGTTTGGCAATGTTAACTCTTATACTTATATGAAAGACCCTTCCTAAGAGCGCTCAGGGAAATCTGGCAGAGACTGATTTGCTAAATTGAGATAAGCTGGGCCTGAATATTCTTAATTGTTTCATTTGTACAGCTTCTTTCAAATGGCATATACTTCATATGTAAGCATTTTGCATTAGGTGAGGAACTGAAATGGATCTCTCCTTACCCTTCATCAAGCATAATTTATGCTATGCAGGAAAATGGTGTGAGTTTTACAGAAATCTTTCTTTTATGATTGTATTATATTATCATTGATATATTCAGCCAATGATACTTGACGATACGGTTATTACAGCATTCAGCTAATCGACAGTGTCATTTTGAATTATTCACATTAATCAACATGTCAGGCACGTGGTGAACTCAATATTGTTTACTGATGGGGAACTTCAAACAACTTTTTTCTGCCCAGAAAACAGGGGGGGGGAGGAGGGGGTGTTCATGCAACAAATAAGAGAAAAAATGCCCTGAAGGGAAGAACGAGGCATGTGCAGATGTTTATCAGCGAATTCCCAACAAAAACACGCAGGAAGAAAATTGTATTTTTTAGTTCCAAAAGTCATCAAATCACCCACTCTTTTATCCGGAATATTCACCAATTGTGTAAAATGTCAGTAGAATGTTTCAAACGTTTATTGAAACAATTCATTTCCCCAGAGCTGTTTATTTTTAATGATTGCATCATTTCCGAGTGCAACATGTCAAGATGGGTAATTCTAAATCAAATATTTAGTTCAGTGATACCAACAACACCGACTAGATAGGTTTATCCAGAAATAACCTTTCTCATTTTACCCGCATTAAATAATGGCATTGTTTTATTCAACTAATGAATAATTGGTTATAAAATAACTCTGGCCCAGATGTGGGCTGTACTTAACTTTTCTAGTCTTTTCTGTTCTTCCAGTAAAGCCATTGTGTGATGATAAAGCGTTTATACAAGGGCAGTGCACTTAATACCAGTATTCTAGCTAAAGGCCATCGTTCAGTCTAATATGTAGCGCAGCCTGATATCGAACAAACAATAGGCCATAAATTATGCTGAAGCCAATGATGATTGCAACTCTCTCTCTCTCTCTTTCATTTCAGATGCTGCAATCGGTACACAGACGTCACTATATACATCATACCCATCACAACAGAAACAGAAGACCAGTCATTGATAGCTCCAACAATATGGACAGTAAGTGGCAGTCTATAGTTGCTTGAAGACTCAACAAGCCACGAGAAGACCCACAAGACAGGTAACAAAACCTTAACAAACACTCATTTGTTTTTTAACCAATATGTTTTTTTTTCTTTTTCAGAATGTTCTTATGCTGCAGAATCCTCAGTTGGAGAATAAAAAATTCCTATAACACAGTAATATCAGTACAGATGTACTTTGGAAATTGGAAATTTAACCCCAAAATGAGAAAAGTTTTCAAGCATTCATCTGTGTGAATCAGGTGAATATATTTAAGTGATATTTTAAAATTTTGACTGTGTGCTGTTTTCTCCAGGATAGGTCTTACTGAAAGCTTTGAGAAGCTGTATATATGATGTGGTCTGTGAATTAGGGAAGTTATATTAATATAAAATATCCCTGGCCATGTAAATGAGAAACTGTGCTTTTCTTGAGAAACCGGTGTATTAACATAAATGATCATATTCACATCTTAAGTAGACAACAGTAATTGATTTCATTTCAATTTCTGGCCCCATTCTCCATCTCAACAACAGAATAAGTGTGAATACGTTGCTGTATAACTAAAAGAAATATTAAAACAAGCTTTTTTCTCTCTTTCAGTGATACCCTGTACAGATATAATTTCATGGGAAGTTCCCCTCTACAGGAATTTGTTTATTAATGATGTCAAGAGAATTAAGAATGGTAATGTTGTCTTTTACACACCTTCGTTTGGCAATGTTAACTCTTATACTTATATGAAAGACCCTTCCTAAGAGCGCTCAGGGAAATCTGGCAGAGACTGATTTGCTAAATTGAGATAAGTTGGGCCTGAATATTCTTAATTGTTTCATTTGTACAGCTTCTTTCAAATGGCATATACTTCATATGTAAGCATTTTGCATTAAGTGAGGAACTGACATGGATCTCTCCTTACCCTTCATCAAGCATAATTTATGCTATGCAGGAAAATGGTGTGAGTTTTACAGAAATCTTTCTTTTATGATTGTATTATATTATCATTGATATATTCAGCCAATGATACTTGACGATACGGTTATTACAGCATTCAGCTAATCGACAGTGTCATTTTGAATTATTCACAGTAATCAACATGTCAGGCATGTGGTGAACTCAATATTGTTTACTGATGGGGAAGATCAAACAACTTTTTTTCTGCCCAGAAAACGGGGGGGAAGGAGGGTGTTCAAGCAACAAATAAGAGAAAAAATGCCCTGAAAGGAAGAACGAGGCATGTGCACATATATTTTTATTCTGTACCAATGACCCAGACATAGCTGGTGCTAACTCTTAAAATATAGGGCCAAACACAAATTTTGCCCCCCAATCCCCAAAATTTGCATCTAAAACTAAAGAAAACATGTCCTGAAAGGCCCTCCACACTTCGCCCCTACTGCGCATGCGCAGTGTCAAGGACGTTCCGAAATTGGCGCCATTTATCATTCTAAGTTTGGCCCTTCATCAGTTAACATCTGACTGATCTTTGTGCTTTTAAATCTCAGTTTAAATGATGCCAGACACATAAATATTAGTGAAATGGTGATTCTAAGGAGGATAGAAAAGGAGGAGAGGAAAAGAATGTGTGACAGAATATTATCAGGGCTGTAACTTAAAATTTTTTAATGAAATTATGTTAAGTTACCTATTTTCAAGGCAGCAGCCATTTTGTTGTCATTCTGATTATTTAGTTACACTGTTTTTTCAAGTGTTTTTCCTCTCTCCCTGTCCTTTAAGTTCCCCCTTGCTATTCTCCCATGCTTTTGGCATAATTTCTGTAATTATTATTACTAAAATTTCTTGGGAGTTTTAGCTGAATAACAGAATGAATTCTGTTCTTTCCCCATGTTTACGTCTTCACCTACGGGTGGTTAGGCGTTGTGTTCTGCATCTACCATCTGATGTTCTGCAGTTTCTTCCCTGGAAGTCTCTGTTTTGCATCAGATGGTGTATTTTTGGTAACTGATTTCGGGCCTGGGTGCCTGGAGTCTTTTTTTAGTGTTTTTACACTCATTGTTTACATTTACAACAGCCCTCTGTGTGAGGGGGGGATTTCTAATTAATAATATCTTTATGTTATTTTAATCATAACTAGATACATTATTATTGTTCGTAAGTGTAGAATAAATTGTTTAAAATATTTTTAAAATTTTTGTCCACACTTAGGCTTGGGATCCATTGGGGCTCAACGTTACTTTTCAGAAACTTGGGCTGTTCTGAAAAAATATTTTTTCAAAATATTTTGATTTCAATTATTTTTTCTATATTAATGGATCATATTATTATTATGTATTTTGATTGCCAGGGGTTAGTGCGAGTACCAGGACTTGTTTTCTTTTCACATTGAAAGGATATTGATCAATTTTTTTAAGAGGAAGTCTTCCTCTGACCTTATTATCATTCTATATGTGGTCAGTGTACTCGCATTAACTCCTGTTCTGTATCGTATGATTTCGATGACAATATGGGAAGCGTATGTCACGGTATGTTGTTGGGGATTTGGACACTCCGGTCCTTTCCCCGCAGGGTCACTCTACTTTATCAATTTCTATTTCAGACGATCAAGATTAGGGTGATGTATCTGTGATGTCTTCCAACAGTGTGCCTCCGTCGTCACAATTAATGAAGGGCTAGCGGAAAAGTGCTCATGTAATACGCCAATTGCCTAAGAGGACCCTAGTAGGTTCGACGGCCTTTGACGTCCGCTAGCTCGCCCGGTGTAGCGTCCATTCACCGAATGGTTCGGCAGCCGGGTTCGTCCGTTGCGGTCTAGAAGGAATTTTGGGGTGATGCGAGCACTATAAAATTAACTTAATGCACACCCAGTGACGGCGGATCGGAGGGAGAACGGAGGAAGCCTTTTAGTCCGGTTCATAGCTCGTTCCGGTCCATCCGGACGGCAAGCGAGAGAGGCCCCTCTCTCGTTCAACAACATCTGGCCCCAGATGTTGTGGTACAAATGTGTCGTTAGCGGAGCATACGTCCGTCGCTCGGGACGCTCCGTTGTATAGGCAGTCCGCTGAGACTGCTAAGGCTTCCTCTTCTCGTCAGCGCACACGACCGCACCTTGGCTGCGTGACCGCCGATATATTACCAGCTTCGCCGATCAAGGATTCTTCGGCGACCAGGTCACACCATCCGGCAGCCAGGGATTCGAGACCGATGGACTCCGGACGTTCCCATAGGAAAAGTATGCGGGAGCCATCTGATGCGGAGCTGCCCTCGGCGAAGCAGCGATAGACTGCGCCTCCGCAGGTCTCGACGCCGGACATTCTTGTGCACATAGCACAGCTTATCGCAGCATCCCAGCAGCCGACAGAAATGGTGTCGGATCGAGAATTATCCGACTGCGCTGGGTCGGTAGCCGGGGACTCGAGGCCTGCAGACTCCGGACGTTCGCATAGGAAGTGTGCGGGAGTCAACGTACACGGAGCTTCCAGCGGCAATGCATCGTAAGTCCGCTATTGCACAGGCCTCGGGAACGGACGTGCTTTCCTTAATAGCACAGTTTATCGCAGCATCCCAGCATCAACTGAATCTGTCGCATATATTTTATCCGACGATGCTGGGTCGGGACGCTCCGCGGAAGCGGGTACGGACGTCCGAAAGTTTCATCCGGTCCGACGGGATACCGAAAGGGATTCGGTGGATTTCAAGCTTTCCCTTTCGGAACAACATATGCTGCGATGCCGGATAAGAAACTGATAGCGTCGGTGGACTTAGAAATTTTTTGGTTCGGTTCAGGGACATCGTCCCTCAGTTCCGACATAGTCCAATAATGTCACACAACTTTCGAATTATTGAACGACGCTATATATATTATTATTTTATGCTTGCTATCCAAGCATTTCTGGTTTCTTGTTCGAAGAGTTATGAAGATGTCTTTCAAAAGTGTGCCTCTGTCGTCATAGTTAATGAGGAGTTAGCGGCAATAAGTGCTCATGGAATATGTCTATCGCTTACGGAGTGACATTCGCTAGCTCACCCGGTGTAGCGTACATTCATCGAATGGCTCGGCTGCCGGGTTCGTCCGTTGCGGTCTAGAAAGGAGATTTGGGTGATGCGAGCACTTTAATTACTTTAGTACTCACCCAGTGACGGCAGATTGAGGACAGATCGGAGGAAGCCAACAACATAGGGGACCGCATGTTGTGGTTCAGATATTTTACATTCGGAGCATATGTCCGTTGCTCGGGACGCTCCGTTATATTGACAGTCCGAGAGACTGTCTTTAATGCTTCCTCATCCTCACAGCAGGGCACACGACCGCACATTGGCTACGTGACCTCGAATATCCGATCAGTTTCGGCATTCAGTGATTCCACAGCGAATAGGTCGCGCCATCCGGTAGCCAAGGGACACGAGGCCTATACACTCCGTTCGCTCGCATATTGGAAGTATGCACGGGGTAACGATCTCGGAGCTTCCTGCGGCAATGCATCGTAAGACCGCTGCTCCTCAGGCCTCAGTGACGGACGTGCTATCCGAGTTAGCACAGTTGTTTCGCAGCATCCCAGCAATTGACGGTTTCTCGGTCGAATCAGGAATTATCCGACGGCGCTGGGTCGGTGCGGTCCGCGGTTGCATCAAGCTACGGACGACCGAACGCTTTATAGGGTCCGACAGGATGGCGAAAGGGATTCGAAAGATTTCGAGTTTTCCCTTTAGTAGTATCGGAAGATGCCTTTCATATCTTCTGGCATTTCTTCCAGTGATTATTTTTCGGACTTCATTGCTGCGATCTTGGATAAGAGACTTATAGCGTCATTGGACTCGGATTTTTCGATCGGTACAGGGACTTTGTCCCTGACTTACCGACGCAGTCCAATATTGTCATTACAACATGTGTTTTATTTTTCGACGCTATATATTTATATATATATACAAGCCTGCTACTAAGCATGATAGTTTGGTTTCTTGTCCGCGTGGCTCATTTCTGCCATTTTATCTTTTTTTACATATAGTTTATTTTGGCAGAGCAGGGCATACCGAGAGTTCATATGCGTCTAGACGGTGTGATTAAAGACTGCATATATTCTTTTTCGCCGTTTATGTCTTTTCCAATTTCAATGTTGGGAACGACATTATGTATAGTAGGCTTAACTTAGACGCTTTATTATACGTAATCCGCCTTACTGAGGCGTTATCATTACGTCTTCAAGAAAAGATTTACGGGATATTATTCTCAATGTAATTTCTTTTGAGGGCAGTAGTTTGTTCACGTATAACTCCGCCCTTCAGTGGCTGATTGGAGTTGGTTAGACGTGATGCAGCCCTAGCTACATCCACGCGTGGATAGTAGGTTTAGAACTCTCTCAGAGTCGCTTCGTTCTCGGAGGAGCTTCTCTTCGACGGCAACTTTCCGGCAATCCATGAATTGCTTGATTTATACATTCTCTTGTCTATCTAGTATTACAAGAGATTCAGACTGGGGCAAACATTCGGTGGTTGACTCAGAGAGTGCCGCCGCAGTTGCCGGACCCGAGTGTGGCTGTTATGACGGTTGCCAGTCAAACAGATTGGGATATATACTGATCCCTACGGATTCGAAGTGCCAGAGTCTTTGGGTTCCGCAGTCTTTTAGCTATCAGTTTAACTTCCGCGGAATAATGTTTTTTAGGCTTGCTTTATGTCATTGCATGAACATTATTCAGAAACGCATGCCCAAATTCCTGTCCTTTAATTCGACAGTAGTGGCGTATCTCCGGAACCAGGGAGGCACTCTTTCGTTTCCGTTATTCAATTTAATGGAAAGAATCCGTCTGTTGGTTATAGTACACCAAGTTCAGTTTTGATCCGTCATATTCTGGGTCGTCTGATAGTTTTAACGCACTCCCGTTCTCTTACGGGTCGCTTGTTGCTGTCAGAATGGACTCTCAACAAACAAGTATTCAATCAGATTTGCTATCTATGGGAGCGCCCAATGATGTTTTATTTATGACACAGCTTGCTAATCATTTGCAGACGTATGTGTTGGCTTGTCCAGATCTCTGAGCTAATACTGTTAACGCTCTATTGATCTATAGGACGGAATGATGGGATACGCGTATCCTCCGGCGCTGTTGTTTTAGCAGGTATTGCTAAGATAAACAACCACAATACATTTCTGTTGATAGCATCTCTATCTTCACAGAGATCATGAGTAATTTACTCTCTTGTCTACTGTGGATCTTAACGTGAAATCTTCCTCTATGTGAGGATCTTTTTTAACTGGGTAAATCGTGTCATCTTTATCACAACCAGCAAGGTCGCAACCTTCATGTATTCCGTTGTGTGGTCCGTATTGCATTGTAAGCACTGTACTGGACGAGCTTTGGACGCGATTTCTTACTATAGGAGATCCTCTTCTTCGCTATTCTATGCGACTAAAGTGGAGGCTCTTCCGTCGTGGTGTAGGGATCATTATGTTCATATGGTTGATCCCTCCATACTACTCATTGCAACTTTTTAGTATACTTGTTTGACAAGATCTACTGCAGCCTGTTATTATTTAGATTATAGGTTTATGTTACCTCATACCTATGCACTCTATGATAGTTTACAATTGAGTCTTTTGTCTCTTTATCTAAGTCAGTTAGTAACTTTTTGATAAATAGACTTAGAATCTTTAGATTAAATTCCTATACGGATTTTAACTTCAGGTTCTTATTTAGCTAAGTAATCATTTGAGCCTCTGGAAACAGTAGTTTTCAAATTCTGACCTTTAGACAGTAATTCTGTTGATCTCTCTTTTACTGTAGAGTCAGTGAGTTTCATGCACTATCGATGGATGATTTTCACTTTCATAGTTTCGGAATCAATACTTCCGTTACTATTTAGGTTGGATTGTTGCATAAGAGTTAGGCTCCTATTATCCGGAACCTATTTTTTTAAGGTCCTTCCGTCTTCGTATGGGCATAGGCCTTTACTCTTTCCGGGCACAGTTTATGTAGTTATAAACAGATATCTGTTTATTACAAGGGCGTAAGCTTCTTCTGTCTTTGATGTCTAGTAGAAGGACGTTACGCTCCATTTTATTGTTAATGGATTCTATTAACTAGCGTACTGCTTATGGTATATCATTGGCTTAGCAGTTGTGCTTAAGATTTCGGCTCATGAAGTAAGAGTTCTTCTACTTCTTGGGCTTACATTAATAGTGTCGCTATTATAGATTTTTGAAGGCTGCTCATTGCGCTCAGCCATCCATTCATGAATTTTATCTCAGAAATATCGAGTCCATTTCTGGAGGCCTCTATTGTTAGGTCTATTATCTACTGCTCAGAATGTCATTCACTTAACAGTTGCTACTATAGCTAGGTAGGCTGTCTGTTTCGGCAGTGTCTCCGTTCGGCTGCCCTCTTCGCTCTGGGCTATTTGACCCAGGGCAAGAAAAAGGGGGGGGGGGGGGGGAGGGTGTTCCCTTGGGTCACCTGTTTTTACTATGAAAACAAGGGGATACCTCCTCCGGAGTTAGTAATTCTGAGCTGTTATTGGGATGGTTGTTTAGTGAGAAGTTTAAGTTTATAAAATTCATTCAAGTCTTAGTTTTTAAAGTATAGCTTTTGAATATTGCATATGTCAACGGACATGATTATGCAATTCTCACACACTTTAGGAGTATAAGAGTCTCTATTTTCTAGACTTACTTTATTATTGGCTTACTTTAAAAATTATTAGTATAAGGATTATTGGATATTATTAGAGTACATGGATGTATGAAGCTCAATTTTTGGAAGGTGTTGTATCTTTCTAATTTATCATAAATAAGAAAGATACATGTAAGGCCTATTACTTCTTTTCCCTACAGGGGATGACTCTATTTTATTTTATTGAGCGTATTCCATTTTGCTCTATGTCCTTGGCCCTCCAGCCTTTTTACTATTCAGCTATGTCTGGGTCATTGGTACAGTATAAAAATGTTAAAAAATTTATAGTAATTTATATATTTTTTATACTTACCAATGACCCAGACGGGGATGGCCCTCCCAGGAGTTGGGAACTCTTGCCTCCCCGCTGAGTACATAGCGCTTACCAGGCACTGGTTATTAGAATGATAAATGGCGCCAATTTCGGAACGTCCTTGACACTGCGCATGCGCAGTAGGGGCGAAGTGTGGAGGGCCTTTCAGGACATGTTTTCTTTAGTTTTAGATGCAAATTTTGGGGATTGGGGGGCAAAATTTGTGTTTGGCCCTATATTTTAAGAGTTAGCACCAGCTATGTCTGGGTCATTGGTAAGTATAAAAAATATATAAATTACTATAAATTTTTTAACTTTTCAGCGAATTCCCAACAAAAACACGCAGGAAGAAAATTGTATTTTTTAGTTCCAAAAGTCATCAAATCACCCACTCTTTTATCCGGAATATTCACCAATTATGCAAAATGTCAGTAGAATGTCTCAAACGTTTATTGAAACAATTCATTTCCCCAGAGCTGTTTATTTTTAATGATTGCATCATTTCCGAGTGCAACATGTCAAGATGGGTAATTCTAAATCAAATATTTAGTTCAGTGATACCAACAACACCGACTAGATAGGTTTATCCAGAAATAACCTTTCTCATTTTACCCGCATTAAATAATGGCATTGTTTTATTCAACTAATGAATAATTTGTTATAAAATAACTCCGGCCCAGAGGTGGGGTGTACTTAACTTTTCTAGTCTTTTCTGTTCTTCCAGTAAAGCCATTGTGTGATGATGAAGCGTTTATACAAAGGCTGTACACTTAATACTAGTATTCCAGCTAAACGCCATCGTTCAGTCTTATATGTAGCTCAGTCTGATATCGAACAAACAATAGGCCATAAATTATGCTGAAGCCAATGATGATTGCAACTCTCTCTCTCTCTCTCTCTCTTTCATTTCAGATGCTGCAATCGGTACACAGACGTCACAGTATACATCATACCCATCACAACAGAAACAGAAGACCAGTCATTGATGGCTCCAACAATATGGACAGTAAGTGGCAGTCTATAGTTGCTTGAAGACTCAACAAGCCACCAGAAGACCCACAAGACAGGTAACAAAACCTTAACAAACACTCATTTGTTTTTTAACCAATATGTTTTTTTTCTTTTTCAGAATGTTCTTATGCTGCAGAATCCTCAGTTGGAGAATAAAAAATTCCTATAACACAGTAATATCAGTACAGATGTACTTTGAAAATTGGAAATTTAACCCCAAAATGAGAAAAGTTTTCAAGCATTCATCTGTGTGAATCAGGTGAATATATTTAAGTGATATTTTAAAATTTTGACTGTGTGCTGTTTTCTCCAGGATAGGTCTTACTGAAAGCTTTGAGAAGCTGTATATATGATGTGGACTGTGAATTAGGGAAGTTATATTAATATAAAATATCCCTGGCCATGTAAATGAGAAACTGTGCTTTTCTTGAGAAACCGGTGTATTAACATAAATGATCATATTCACATCTTAAGTAGACAACAGTAATTGATTTCATTTCAATTTCTGGCCCCCATTCTCCATCTCAACAACAGAATAAGTGTGAATACGTTGCTGTATAACTAAAAGAAATATTAAAACAAGCTTTTTTCTCTCTTTCAGTGATACCCTGTACAGATATAATTTCATGGGAAGTTCCCCTCTACAGGAATTTGTTTATTAATGATGTCAAGAGAATTAAGAATGGTAATGTTGTCTTTTACACACCTTCGTTTGGCAATGTTAACTCTTATACTTATATGAAAGACCCTTCCTAAGAGCGCTCAGGGAAATCTGGCAGAGACTGATTTGCTAAATTGAGATAAGTTGGGCCTGAATATTCTTAATTGTTTCATTTGTACAGCTTCTTTCAAATGGCATATACTTCATATGTAAGCATTTTGCATTAAGTGAGGAACTGACATGGATCTCTCCTTACCCTTCATCAAGCATAATTTATGCTATGCAGGAAAATGGTGTGAGTTTTACAGAAATCATTCTTTTATGATTGTATTATATTATCATTGATATATTCAGCCAATGATACTTGACGATACGGTTATTACAGCATTCAGCTAATCGACAGTGTCATTTTGAATTATTCACATTAATCAACATGTCAGGCATGTGGTGAACTCAATATTGTTTACTGATGGGGAAGATCAAACAACTTTTTTTCTGCCCAGAAAACGGGGGGGGGGGGGGGGGGGAAGGAGGGTGTTCAAGCAACAAATAAGAGAAAAAATGCCCTGAAGGGAAGAACGAGGCATGTGCACATATTTTTCAGCGAATTCCCAACAAAAACACGCAGGAAGAAAATTGTATTTTTTAGTTCCAAAAGTCATCAAATCACCCACTCTTTTATCCGGAATATTCACCAATTATGCAAAATGTCAGTAGAATGTCTCAAACGTTTATTGAAACAATTCATTTCCCCAGAGCTGTTTATTTTTAATGATTGCATCATTTCCGAGTGCAACATGTCAAGATGGGTAATTCTAAATCAAATATTTAGTTCAGTGATACCAACAACACCGACTAGATAGGTTTATCCAGAAATAACCTATCTCATTTTACCCGCATTAAATAATGGCATTGTTTTATTCAACTAATGAATAATTTGTTATAAAATAACTCTGGCCCAGAGGTGGGGTGTACTTAACTTTTCTAGTCTTTTCTGTTCTTCCAGTAAAGCCATTGTGTGATGATAAAGCGTTTATACAAAGGCTGTACACTTAATACCAGTATTCTAGCTAAAGGCCATCGTTCAGTCTTATATGTATCTCAGCCTGATATCGAACAAACAATAGGCCATAAATTATGTTGAAGCCAATGATGATTGCAACTCTCTCTCTCTCTCTCTGTCTCTCTTTCATTTCAGATGCTGCAATCGGTACACAGACGTCACAGTATACATCATACCCATCACAACAGAAACAGAAGACCAGTCATTGATGGCTCCAACAATATGGACAGTAAGTGGCAGTCTATAGTTGCTTGAAGACTCAACAAGCCACCAGAAGACCCACAAGACAGGTAACAAAACCTTAACAAACACTCATTTGTTTTTTAACCAATATGTTTTTTTTCTTTTTCAGAATGTTCTTATGCTGCAGAATCCTCAGTTGGAGAATAAAAAATTCCTATAACACAGTAATATCAGTACAGATGTACTTTGGAAATTGGAAATTTAACCCCAAAATGAGAAAAGTTTTCAAGCATTCATCTGTGTGAATCAGGTGAATATATTTAAGTGATATTTTAAAATTTTGACTGTGTGCTGTTTTCTCCAGGATAGGTCTTACTGAAAGCATTGAGAAGCTGTATATATGATGTGGACTGTGAATTAGGGAAGTTATATTAATATAAAATATCCCTGGCCATGTAAATGAGAAGCTGTGCTTTTCTTGAGAAACCGGTGTATTAACATAAATGATCATATTCACATCTTAAGTAGACAACAGTAATTGATTTTATTTCAATTTCTGTCCCCCATTCTCCATCTCAACAACAGAATAAGTGTGAATACGTTGCTGTATAACTAAAAGAAATATTAAAACAAGCTTTTTTCTCTCTTTCAGTGATACCCTGTACAGATATAATTTCATGGGAAGTTCCCCTCTACAGGAATTTGTTTATTAATGATGTTGTCAAGAGAATTAAGAATGGTAATGTTGTCGTTTACACACCTTCGTTTGGCAATGTTAACTCTTATACTTATATGAAAGACCCTTCCTAAGAGCGCTCAGGGAAATCTGGCAGAGACTGATTTGCTAAATTGAGAAAAGTTGGGCCTGAATATTCTTAACTGGTAAAGTGCTGAGTTTTTTCTGACAACAAATCAAAGCTCATCATATACTGCTCTATTACATTTAATTGGATAGTGCCTTATAGGCACTATCCAATTAAATGTCAGAGAGCAGGGTATTGTATAAAAAATCAGATTCATATCAGGGACAATAAAGGCTTCCTCTGGCGGAATGTAGCTACAGACAGTTATTGCCTGTCACTTTTAGTAAAGCCCAAAATAGGGCTTCCAGCACTCTACCAGTTAATTGTTTCATTTGTACAGCTTCTTCCAAATGGCATATACTTCATATGTAAGCATTTTGCATTAGGTGAGGAACTGACATGGATCTCTCCTTACCCTTCATCAAGCATAATTTATGCTAGGCAGGAAAATGGTGTGAGTTTTACAGAAATCTTTCTTTTATGATTGTATTATATTATCATTGATATATTCAGCCAATGATACTTGACGATACGGTTATTACAGCATTCAGCTAATCGACAGTGTCATTTTGAATTATTCACATTAATCAACATGTCAGGCACGTGGTGAACTCAATATTGTTTACTGATGGGGAACTTCAAACAACTTTTTTCTGCCCAGAAAACAGGGGGGGGGGGGGGGGAGGGGGGTGTTCATGCAACAAATAAGAGAAAAAATGCCCTGAAGGGATGAACGAGGCATGTGCACATATTTATCAGCGAATTCCCAACAAAAACACGCAGGAAGAAAATTGTATTTTTTAGTTCCAAAAGTCATCAAATCACCCACTCTTTTATCCGGAATATTCACCAATTATGCAAAATGTCAGTAGAATGTTTCAAACGTTTATTGAAACAATTCATTTCCCCAGAGCTGTTTATTTTTAATGATTGCATCATTTCCGAGTGCAACATGTCAAGATGGGTAATTCTAAATCAAATATTTAGTTCAGTGATACCAACAACACCGACTAGATAGGTTTATCCAGAAATAACCTTTCTCATTTTACCCGCATTAAGTAATGGCATTGTTTTATTCAACTAATGAATAATTGGTTATAAAATAACTCTGGCTCAGATGTGGGCTGTACTTAACTTTTCTAGTCTTTTCTGTTCTTCCAGTAAAGCCATTGTATGATGATAAAGCGTTTATACAAGGGCAGTGCACTTAATACCAGTATTCTAGCTAAAGGCCATCGTTCAGTCTTATATGTATCTCAGCCTGATATCGAACAAACAATAGGCCATAAATTATGCTGAAGCCAATGATGATTGCAACTCTCTTTCTCTCTCTCTCATTTCAGGTGCTGCAATCGATACACTCACGTCACAGTATACATCATACCCATCGCAACAGGAACAGAAGATCAGTCATTGATGGCTCCAACAATATGGACAGTAAGTGGCAGTCTATAGTTGCTTGAAGACTCAACTAGCCACCAGAAGACCCACAAAACAGGTAACAAAACCTTAACAAACACTCATTTGTTTTTAACCAATATGTTTTTTTTCTTTTTTAGAATGTTCTTATGCTGCAGAATTCTCAGTTGGAGAATAAAAAATTCCTATAACACAGTAATATCAGTACAGATGTACTTTGGAAATTGGAAATTTAACCCCAAAATGAGAAAAGTTTTCAAACATTCATCTGTGTGAATCAGGTGAATATATTTAAGTGATATTTTCAAATTTTGACTGTGTGCTGTTTTCTCCAGGATAGGTCTTACTGAAAGCTTTGAGAAGCTGTATATATGATGTGGACTGTGAATTAGGGAAGTTATATTAATATAAAATATCCCTGGTCCTGTAAATGAGAAGCTGTGCTTTTCTTGAGAAACCGGTGTATTAACATAAATGATCATATTCCCATCTTAAGTAGACAACAGTAATTGATTTTATTTCAATTTCTGGCCCCCAGTCTCCATCTCAACAACAGAATAAGTGTGAATACGTTGCTGTATAACTAAAAGAAATATTAAAACAAGCTTTTTTCTCTCTTTCAGTGGTACCCTGTACAGATATAATTTCATGGGAAGTTCCCCTCTACAGGAATTTGTTTATTAATGATGTTGTCAAGAGAATTAAGAATGGTAATGTTGTCTTTTACATACCTTCGTTTGGCAATGTTAACTCTTATACTTATATGAAAGACCCTTCCTAAGAGCGCTCAGGGAAATCTGGCAGAGACTGATTTGCTAAATTGAGATAAGTTGGGCCTGAATATTCTTAATTGTTTCATTTGTACAGCTTCTTTCAAATGGCATATACTTCATATGTAAGCTTTTGCATTAGGTGAGGAACTGACATGGATCTCTCCTTACCCTTCATCAAGCATAATTTATGCTATGCAGGAAAATGGTGTGAGTTTTACAGAAATCTTTCTTTTATGATTGTATTATATTATCATTGATATATTCAGCCAATGATACTTGACGATACGGTTATTACAGCATTCAGCTAATCGACAGTGTCATTTTGAATTATTCACATTAATCAACATGTCAGGCACGTGGTGAACTCAATATTGTTTACTGATGGGGAATTTCAAACAACTTTTTTCTGCCCAGAAAACAGGGTGGGGGGAGGAGGGGTGTTCATGCAACAAATAAGAGAAAAAATGCCCTGAAGGGAAGAACGAGGCATGTGCACATATTTTTCAGCGAAATCCCAACAAAACCACGCAAAAAGAAAATTGTATTTTTTAGTTCCAAAAGTCATCAAATCACCCACTCTTTTATCCGGAATATTCACCAATTATGCAAAATGTCAGTAGAATGTTTCAAACGTTTATTGAAACAATTCATTTCCCCAGAGCTGTTTATTTTTAATGATTGCATCATTTCCGAGTGCAACATTTCAAGATGGGTAATTCTAAATCAAATATTTAGTTCAGTGATACCAACAACACCGACTAGATAGGTTTATCTAGAAATAACCTTTCTCATTTTACCCGCATTAAATAATGGCATTGTTTTATTCAACTAATGAATAATTGGTTATAAAATAACTCTGGCCCAGATGTGGGCTGTACTTAACTTTTCAAGTCTTTTCTGTTCTTCCAGTAAAGCCATTATGTGATGATAAAGCGTTTATACAAGGGCAGTGCACTTAATACCAGTATTCTAGCTAAAGGCCATCGTTCAGTCTTATATGTAGCTCAGCCTGATATCGAACAAACAATAGGCCATAAATTATGCTGAAGCCAATGATGATTGCAACACTCTCCCTCTCTCTCTCTCTCTCTTTCATTTCAGATGCTGCAATCGGTACACAGACGTCACAGTATACATCATACCCATCACAACAGAAACAGAAGACCAGTCATTGATGGCTCAAACAATATGGAAGTAAGTGGCAGTCTATAGTTGCTTGAAGACTCAACAAGCCACCAGAAGACCCACAAGACAGGTAACAAAACCTTAACAAACACTCATTTGTTTTTTAATCAATATGTTTTTTTTCTTTTTCAGAATGTTCTTATGCTGCAGAATCCTCAGTTGGAGAATAAAAAATTCCTATAACACAGTAATATCAGTACAGATGTACTTTGGAAATTGGAAATTTAACCCCAAAATGAGAAAAGTTTTCAAGCATTCATCTGTTGAATCAGGTGAATATATTTAAGTGATATTTTAAAATTTTGACTGTGTGCTGTTTTCTCCAGGATAGGTCTTACTGAAAGCATTGAGAAGCTGTATATATGATGTGGTCCCCGTGGGAACCCCGGGAAGTAAGCAGCACTTGTTTACTGTGGTAAACCAGTTCCGCTTTACTAGTAAAATAGGACTCAGTCACCAATGCTTGGGGTTAAAGTCCTCTAAAATGGGCAACATGTTGATCAACGATTGACTACACTTGACTTCATCTCCATGTTGTGTCACGATTAGCCATGGTGCATAAATATGTGACGTTAACCACCATCAAACAAACAAACATATATGATGTGGACTGTGAATTAGGGAAGTTATATTAATATAAAATATCCCTGGCCATGTAAATGAGAAGCTGCACTTTTCTTGAGAAACCGGTGTATTAACATAAATGATCATATTCACATCTTAAGTAGACAACAGTAATTGATTTCATTTCAATTTCTGGCCCCCATTCTCCATCTCAACAACAGAATAAGTGTGAATAAGTTGCTGTATAAGTAAAAGAAATATTAAAACAAGCTTTTTTCTCTCTTTCAGTGGTACCCTGTACAGATATAATTTCATGGGAAGTTCCCCTCTACAGGAATTTGTTTATTAATGATGTTGTCAAGAGAATTAAGAATGGTAATGTTGTCTTTTACATACCTTCGTTTGGCAATGTTAACTCTTATACTTATATGAAAGACCCTTCCTAAGAGCGCTCAGGGAAATCTGGCAGAGACTGATTTGCTAAATTGAGATAAGTTGGGCCTGAATATTCTTAATTGTTTCATTTGTACAGCTTCTTTCAAATGGCATATACTTCATATGTAAGCATTTTGCATTAGGTGAGGAACTGACATGAATCTCTCCTTACCGTTCATCAAGCATAATTTATGCTATGCAGGAAAATGGTGTGAGTTTTACAGAAATGTTTCTTTTATGATTGTATTATATTATCATTGATGTATTCAGCCAATGATACTTGACGATACGGTTATTACAGCATTCAGCTAATCGACAGTGTCATTTTGAATTATTCACATTAATCAACATGTCAGGCATGTGGTGAACTCAATATTGTTTACTGATGGGGAACTTCAAACAACTTTTTTTCTGCCCAGAAAACAGGGGGGGGGGGGGAGGTGGGGTGTTCATGCAACAAATAAGAGAAAAAATGCCCTGAAGGGAAGAACGAGGCATGTGCACATATTTTTCAGTGAATTCCCAACAAAAACACGCAAGAAGAAAATTGTATTTTTTAGTTCCAAAAGTCATCAAATCACCCACTCTTTTATCCGGAATATTCACCAATTATGCAAAATGTCAGTAGAATGTTTCAAACGTTTATTGAAACAATTCATTTGCCCAGAGCTGTTTATTTTTAATGATTGCATCATTTCCGAGTGCAACATGTCAAGATGGGTAATTCTAAATCAAATATTTAGTTCAGTGATACCAACAACACCGACTAGATAGGTTTATCCAGAAATAACCTTTCTCATTTTACCCGCATTAAATAATGGCATTGTTTTATTCAACTAATGAATAATTTGTTATAAAATAACTCTGGCCCAGAGATGGGGTGTACTTAACCTTTCTAGTCTTTTCTGTTCTTCTAGTAAAGCCATTGTGTGATGATAAAGCGTTTATACAAAGGCTGTACACTTAATACCTGTATTCAAGCTAAACGCCATCGTTCAGTCTTATATGTAGCTCAGCCTGATATCGAACAAACAATAGGCCATAAATTATGCTGAAGCCAATGAGGATTGCAACTCTCTCTCTCTCTCTCTCTTTCATTTCAGATGCTGCAATCGGTACACAGACGTCACAGTATACATCATACCCATCACAACAGAAACAGAAGACCAGTCATTGATGGCTCCAACAATATGGACAGTAAGTGGCAGTCTATAGTTGCTTGAAGACTCAACAAGCCACCAGAAGACCCACAAGACAGGTAACAAAACCTTAACAAACACTCATTTGTTTTTTAACCAATATGTTTTTTTTCTTTTTCAGAATGTTCTTATGCTGCAGAATCCTCAGTTGGAGAATAAAAAATTCCTATAACACAGTAATATCAGTACAGATGTACTTTGGAAATTGGAAATTTAACCCCAAAATGAGAAAAGTTTTCAAGCATTCATCTGTGTGAATCAGGTGAATATATTTAAGTGATATTTTAAAATTTTGACTGTGTGCTGTTTTCTCCAGGATAGGTCTTACTGAAAGCTTTGAGAAGCTGTATATATGATGTGGACTGTGAAGTAGGGAAGTTATATTAATATAAAATATCCCTGGCCATGTAAATGAGAAGCTGTGCTTTTCTTGAGAAACCGGTGTATTAACATAAATGATCATATTCACATCTTAAGTAGACAACAGTAATTGATTTCATTTCAATTTCTGGCCCCCATTCTCCATCTCAACAACAGAATAAGTGTGAATACGTTGCTGTATAACTAAAAGAAATATTAAAACAAGCTTTTTTCTCTCTTTCAGTGGTACCCTGTACAGACATAATTTCATGGGAAGTTCCCCTCTACAGGAATTTGTTTATTAATGATGTTGTCAAGAGAATTAAGAATGGTAATGTTGTCTTTTACATACCTTCGTTTGGCAATGTTAACTCTTATACTTATATGAAAGACCCTTCCTAAGAGCGCTCAGGGAAATCTGGCAGAGACTGATTTGCTAAATTGAGATAAGTTGGGCCTGAATATTCTTAATTGTTTCATTTGTACAGCTTCTTTCAAATGGCATATACTTCATATGTAAGCATTTTGCATTAGGTGAGGAACTGACATGGATCTCTCCTTACCCTTCATCAAGCATAATTTATGCTATGCAGGAAAATGGTGAGAGTTTTACAGAAGTCTTTCTTTTATGATTGTATTATATTATCATTGATATATTCAGCCAATGATACTTGACGATACGGTTATTACAGCATTCAGCTAATCGACAGTGTCATTTTGAATTATTCACATTAATCGGGGAGCGCGGTGGCTCAGTAGGTAGAGGTGCAGGCTGCAAGCCGAGAGGTCCTCGGTTCGAATCCCACCTGCGGCAACCGCGTTGTGTCCTTGGGCAAGACACCTCATCCCCACTGCCCGCGTGGGGGCACGATGACGCCGTGTACTAAGGCGTACTGCACGTCGATGGTACGCATGTCTTCAACCAATCTAACCCTGCCTGTGCTGCAGTGCGGAGTTACGATGTTGGGGAGCTGGCAGCTGCTCGTCGTTGCTCGGTGGTTCTCTCCGGGTACTCCGGCTTCCTCCACCCGTAAAACTGTCACGGTCATGGTTAGCCATTGTGCATAAATATGTGACCTTAAACATCAATAAATAAATAAATAATAAATATATTCACATTAATCAACATGTCGGGCATGTGGTGAACTCAATATTGTTTACTGATGGGGAAGTTCAAACAACTTTTTTTCTGCCCAGAAAACAGGGGGGAAGGAGGGTGTTCAAGCAAGAAATAAGAGAAAAAATGCCCTGAAGGGAAGAACGAGGCATGTGCACATATTTTTCAGCGAATTCCCAACAAAAACACGCAGGAAGAAAATTGTGTTTCTTAGTTCCAAAAGTCATCAAATCACCCACTCTTTTATCCGGAATATTCACCAATTATGCAAAATGTCAGTTGAATGTTTCAAACGTTTATTCAAACAATTCATTTCCCCAGAGCTGTTTATTTTTAATGATTGCATCATTTCCGAGTGCAACATGTCAAGATGGGTAATTCTAAATCAAATATTTAGTTCAGTGATACCAACAACACCGACTAGATAGGTTTATCCAGAAATAACCTTTCTCATTTTACCCGCATTAAATAATGGCATTGTTTTATTCAACTAATGAATAATTGGTTATAAAATAACTCTGGCCCATATGTGGGCTGTACTTAACTTTTCTAGTCTTTTCTGTTCTTCCAGTAAAGCCATTGTGTGATGATAAAGCGTTTATACAAGGGCAGTGCACTTAATACCAGTATTCTAGCTAAACGCCATCGTTCAGTCTTATATGTAGCTCAGCCTGATATCGAACAAACAATAGGCCATAAATTATGCTGAAGCCAATGATGATTGCAACTCTCTCTCTCTCTCTCTTTCATTTCAGATGCTGCAATCGGTACACAGACGTAACAGTATACATCATACCCATCACAACAGAAACAGAAGACCAGTTATTGATGGCTCCAACAATATGGACAGTAAGTGGCAGTCTATAGTTGTGTTGTAGGTGCTTAAAACAGCGAGGTGGTGTTTCTGGTATCCAGTGAGAACAGTTCATCGGTTCGTGCAACTGGCCTAAAAAAGTGGTTTGGCGCGAGATTGGTCCTTGTCGTGGTTGTCAAGATACTGTGTAAAATGGTGGACGTTGCTGGCTTGCTCCCGGACGATAATAGAATCATGGTTTTATGTTAGAGGATTGCCTGTGTACAATCATACCCATCGCAACAGGAACAGAAAACCAGTCATTGATGGCTCCAACAATATGGACAGTAAGTGGCAGTCTATAGTTGCTTGAAGACTCAACAAGCCACCAGAAGACCCACAAGACAGGTAACAAAACCTTAACAAACACTCATTTGTTTTTTAACCAATATGTTGTTTCTCTTTTTCAGAATGTTCTTATGCTGCAGAATCCTCAGTTGGAGAATAAAAAATTCTTATAACACAGTAAGATCAGTACAGATGTACTTTGGAAATTGGAAATTTAACCCCAAAATGAGAAAAGTTTTCAAGCATTCATCTGTGTGAATCAGGTGAATATATTTAAGTGATATTTTAAAATTTTGACTGTGTGCTGTTTTCTCCAGGATAGGTCTTACTGAAAGCTTTGAGAAGCTGTATATATGATGTGGACTGTGAAGTAGGGAAGTTATATTAATATAAAATATCCCTGGCCATGTAAATGAGAAGCTGAGCTTTTCTTGAGAATGCTGTATAACTAAAAGAAATATTAAAACAAGCTTTTTTCTCTCTTTCAGTGGTACCCTGTACAGACATAATTTCATGGGAAGTTCCCCTCTACAGGAATTTGTTTATTAATGATGTTGTCAAGAGAATTAAGAATGGTAATGTTGTCTTTTACATACCTTCGTTTGGCAATGTTAACTCTTATACTTATATGAAAGACCCTTCCTAAGAGCGCTCAGGGAAATCTGGCAGAGACTTCACATTAATTCAACATGTGAAGTCTGGCAGAGACTTCACATTAATCAACATGTCAGGCATGTGGTGAACTCAATATTGTTTACTGATGGGGAAGTTCAAACAACTTTTTTTCTGCCCAGAAAATAGGGGGGAAGAAGGGTGTTCAAGCAAGAAATAAGAGAAAAAATGCCCTGAAGGGAAGAACGAGGCATGTGCACATATTTTTCAGCGAATACCCAACAAAAACACGCAAGAAGAAAATTGTATTTTTTAGTTCCAAAGGTCATCAAATCACCCACTCTTTTATCCGGAATATTCACCAATTATGCAAAATGTCAGAATGTTTCAAACGTTTATTGAAACAATTCATTTCCCCAGAGCTGTTTATTTTTAATGATTGCCTCATTTCCGAGTGCAACATGTTAAGATGGGTAATTCTAAATCAAATATTTAGTTCAGTGATACCAACAACACTGACTAGATAGGTTTATCCTGAAATAACCTTTCTCATTTTACCCGCATTAAATAATGGCATTGTTTTATTCAACTAATGAATAATTTGTTATAAAATAACTCTGGCCCAGAGGTGGGGTGTACTTAACTTTTCTAGTCTTTTCTGTTCTTCTAGTAAAGCCATTGTGTGATGGTAAAGCGTTTATACAAAGGCTGTACACTTAATACCAGTATTCTAGCTAAACGCCATCGTTCAGTCTTATATGTAGCTCAGCCTGATATCGAACAAACAAAAGGCCATAAATTATGCTGAAGCCAATGATGATTGCAACTCTCTCTCTCTCTCTCTTTCATTTCAGATGCTGCAATCGATACACACACGTCACAGTATACATCATACCCATCGCAACAGGAACAGAAGACCAGTCATTGATGGCTCCAACAATATGGACAGTAAGTGGCAGTCTATAGTTGTGTTGTAGGTGCTTAAAACAGCGAGGTGGTGTTTCTGGTATCCAGTGAGAACAGTTCATCGGTTCGTGCAACTGGCCTAAAAAAGTGGTTTGGCGCGAGATTGGTCCTTGTCGTGGTTGTCAAGATACTGTGTAAAATGGTGGACGTTGCTGGCTTGCTCCCGGACGATAATAGAATCATGGTTTTATGTTAGAGGATTGCCTGTGTACAATCTTGATATTTGTCTGTGTGACAAAGTACTGCTGTGTGCGGTAAGAGTTATTGATGTATTTATATTCTCATGTTAAAACTATATAACCAATTTTGATTATTTCAATTGCCATTGTATTGAACACCGGAAAATACAACAATGGCGTCGCCGACGAAAAATTAATTTTTCAATTTCGGTCATTCAAATTTTATTAAATTAAATCTATTTCTATTCAATTTATAACACACATTTGAAGGTTATTAGCTTTCATAAGTTGTGATATTTTTTGTTTGTTGTTGTTATTTGGTAACTTTGAAATTATTCAATAAAATAAAATGTCGACGACGCAACCAATTTTTGTGGACTCTGCCACTACAGAAGAATTTCGCAAATTACATAACATTGGGGAATCAAGAGCACGAAATTTGGTTCAATACAGACAAACTCAAGGCGTTCTTGATACATCTGCATTAGTTGAGGTTTCAGGTGTCTCTCGTGCAGTTTGGGAAGGGTGGCAAAGAGATGGGATTGTTGTCTTGGGTGAAGAAACAAAAACTTCACAAGCATTTAATAATTCTAAAGGAAATGAACAGAAATCTTCACAGACTATTGACTTTGGTGCAGAATTAAATAAAATTGCCCATAATCAAGACCGATTAACGGCAATGTTAGAAGCTATGAAAATAGGACAAGAGCTTAGAGATAAAGAAATGAAATTAGTTCACATGAAACTGGCAACTGTTGATGAAAAATTGACAGCCTTAACATTATTAAAAAATGATACTTCAACTAGTATAGTTTCACAAGGTGTCAATAATGCAGTACCAAAATTTATGCCCCCCTACAATACTATACAAAATACAAATGTAACATCAACATTACATACTGTTAGTTCTGCACGATCAGGGGATATTCAGCCTTTTCAAACACAAGTACATTCCCCGGTACCAACATATCCATTATCATTTACAGATTTTCACATACCACCACCCAATTTCTCAACACCTGTTCCAAATTATCAACAGATTCCACCAATGCAAAATTTAGATCCGATGCGGTCATTTACTGCATCAATTCCAAGTGGAAATACACTCAATAAGAATCTTGATCCAATGGCAATGCAAAATTTAGATTCAATGCGGTCATTTACTGCATCAATTTCAAGTGGAAATGCACTTAATAAGAACCTTATTGGACAACAAAATCAATCTGTTGATAATGATACACACACACATCATCACAGATCTCGCAAATCAACATTGAAACACGGAAAACATAGAAAATACCGTTCTAGCTCTTCAGATTCTTCTGATCACCAACATTTCCAATTTTCAAATAAAAGTAGACATTCAAACAGATATCCTTCCACCTCGAGTGATTCAAGATCACGCTCAGACTCGCGTAATCGGCGTAGTCGTCATGCACGTCACTTTAAAAGTCCTCCCAGAGCTCGTATGGCCACTTACAATGGAGAAGGTAATTGGGATTCATTTTTATTCCAACATCAAAGAATGGTTGAGAGATATAGATGGAATACAAGCAGAGCTGAGCAAGAATTAATTGATGTCTTACGAGACAAAGCATTAGATTTTGCTAGGGATCTCCGGTATCGAGATTATAATGATCTCATTAAAAAAATGACTAGAAGATTTAGTAAGAAAGAGGTACCAATTGCTGCTAGACGGCAGTTACAATATATAAAACAAAATGAAACTGAAAGTTTAGAAGAGTTCTCACAGCGGGTTCACTTCTTAACCATGGATGCTCATCCAGAGGCTCTAGATGAAACTATTGAGCAAATTGCTGTTGAGTCCTTTCTTCATGGTTGTAAAGAAAAAGATGCTGCTAAGTCGGCTATGGATAAAAACCCTAAAAATATTTATAAGGCTTTGAAATATGTAAAGGCATCAATAAACAACACAAGGGCATTGTTTGGTACACGGTCAAATGTAGCTCGACAAGTATCATTTTCCCATGATGTTGACTTTGTACCTCAGTGTGTACCTGAAGATAGTCTCTTGAGATCAGTACAACAATCATTTACTGAGTCAGATCAACAGGGTAAAGAAATTAATGATTTGATGGTAGCTGTTAACAACTTATTATCAGCTATAAATAAAAAAACGGTTAACACTTTTCAATCTAGGTCTAGGAGTCCGAGTCCCCAAAATGCATCACGATTGCAATGCTATAACTGCCATGGCTTTGGACATATTGCGAAAAATTGCAAGAAAAGTTCAGCCTCGGAAGTGTCAAAAAACGAATAGGGGTTAGCTCTTCTGGTCAGATACTAGCCCAACGTATTGTCGATGACCAGTTCTCTCTCAACTGTAAAAATGTAAATAGTTTTGAAACTGATTGTGATGATATTGATTGGTCGCTTGGATTCAGCGATTTGTTTGAACATAAAACAGATGTTGTAAATTATGATAATGTACATAAAGATGATGTTAATAAATCACAAATGGCTGACATAGGTAATGCAATCATGGAAATTGTTGGACGACCCAAAATGAACAATATGAATCTCAAGGTTCCTTGTTGTATTGGGTATAAAAATGTCCTTGCTGTACTTGACACTGCGGCTCAAGTTACTGTAATGTCTGAGCAATTAGCCAAAGATCTAGAAATAAATCTACATGACAAATCTAAAGTTCGTCTTAGAGGAGCAGCAACTGATAGTATTATGTATGCATACTTTGTTCCAAACATAACTCTAAAAATAGCATCAATGACTTTCAGCTGGGATATTTATGTAGCACCAGTAACAGATTCTCTTTTATTGGGTTTAGACTTTTTGAGTTATCACAAATGTATTGTGAATCTTGAAAATAATACTCTCCATATAGGTGATAACAAAATTCAAGGACTAATGCAGTGTAACATTTCCACTAATTTATTGGTGCCCAGGCGAACAATTGTACCTCCAAATAGTATATTACGTACAACATTAGACGTGGAGGAGCCTTATCGAATAAAAGACTTTGATTGTGTAGTAGAATCCTTAAAAAATTCAAATGAAGATACAAATCCACTTCAGACAGTTCTATTAGCATCAACTTTAGTCACTGGAAATGACTTTGTAACTGTAAGTTTGTTGAATCCCACTGAGAAAGGGGTAACACTAAAATCGGGTTCTAAAATAGGGACAGTAACACCAATACTAAAAATTATATCCGATTGTTCTATATCTGACACTGGAGATATAAGATCTATAGGTATCAACATGTCCACTGATAATAACCTCAATGAAAATGAAATGCCACTTCATCTTTGTGACTTATTTAAACGATCAAGTGAGGGCCTTTCAGAAAAAGAAAAACAAAAATTAATGGAATTACTTATCAATTATCAGGATGTTTTTGCTAAACATGACCTAGATCTCGGTTGTCTAACTGAAGTTGAGCATAAAATTAACACACAAGAAGCAACCCCAGTAAAACATAAAGTACGTCGTACTCCATATGGATTTGAAAAAGAGGAAGAGAAATATTTAGAAAAAATGTTAGAAGCCAAAGTAATTGTTCCATCAAAATCCGAATGGGCATCTGCTCCTGTGTTAGTGCGGAAAAAAGATGGCACAGTTCGATGGTGTATCGATTACCGCCAATTAAATAATAAAACAGTTAAAGATGTTTTTCCTCTTCCAAATATAAATGATTGTCTAACAGTCTTGTCAGGTGCTGTTTATTTTAGCACCCTTGATATGGCATCTGGTTATTATCAAATTCCTTTAGCCACTGAGGACAGAAAAAAAACTGCTTTCGTTACTCGATATGGCCTGTTCGAACATACTAGAATGCCAATGGGCCTTTGCAATAGTCCGGCAACTTTTCAGCGGGCAATTCAGTTGGTTTTACGAGGGTTGACATGGAAAGAAGTATTGGCTTATCTTGATGATATCAGTGTTTTGGGAAAAGATTTTGACGAACATTTGTTAAGACTAGAAAAAGTGTTAAAAAGATTTCGTCAGTATAATCTGAAGCTTAAACCTAAGAAATGCTTTTTAACACTTTTTCTAGTCCATTTGGATATACTTGGTCCATTCACTCCAAGTGATCAAGGCAATGTTTATGTTTTGGTAATGATTGACCAATTTTTTAAATGGATAGAGTGTGTAGCATTGCCTAATCAAACAGCTGAAGTGGTGGCTAGAGCGTTTTTGTTACATTTTATTGTGACCTTTGGTTGTCCCGTTTATGTACATACTGATCAGGGGCGAAATTTCGAGAGTGATTTGTTCAAATCTTTTTGTAATTTATTAGAAATAACAAAAGCCCGAACTACACCCTATCATCCATCTTCAAACGGACAAGTGGAGCGTTACAATAGGGTAATATTACAAATGATAAGATGTTATATCGACAAGAAAATTACCCATTGGGATAGAGATTTACCTCTACTCACAATGGCTTTACATGCTACTGAGAATAAATCCACAGGCTTTACACCAAATCGTATGATGTTGGGAAGAGAGGTAATTATGCCAGTTGATATTCTCATGGGGATAGATAATATCCAAGATCAATTTTCATCACATACATGGGTTCAGCATTTGGACAAGCTTATGCAAGAAACACATACTTTTGCTCGAAAACATTTAGCTGATACTCAGAGATGTCAGAAAAAGCTATATGACATGAAATTGAGGGAATGCTTTTTTAACACGGGGGATATTGTTTGTTGTCTCAATCATGCAACTAAAATAGGTCAAAGTACCAAGTTGCGATCCCCATGGAAAGGACCATTTTTAGTCATCAAATGTCATCCCCCTTTATATACAATTTTTGATCAACATAAAAAATCGGTTACAGTTCATCATGACAGATTGAAATATTCTAAGGACAGACATATACCATTTTGGTTAAAAAGGGCCCGTAGTCGGTTGTTTGATGAACATTCTGTGGCAAAAGACTATGAAAATGATTATAGTTTCACTCACATGGATGTTTCAGATGAACAACAGACTGGGGAAGATAAAGACAACCAAGAGGATCAGAACACAGAAGAATTTATTGAATCAGATTCTGATCAAACTTGTGATATTAGTCTAAAAAGTGACAGTGTCAGTCAAAGTCAAGATCAACAAAATGACACTGTTGATTCTGTGATCGATAGACAAAATGACAATGCCAGTTTGGCGGTCGATCAAACAAGTTGAAGGGGACGGCAAATAAAACCCCCTGGTTATTTGAAGGATTATGTGTAGAATGGATTTTAATAAGCTTCAGAGATGAGGTAAGTAGCTTCATTTCCTGTGGCTTAAACGAAGCTTGATTCATAATCAGATTAATAATTTGCACAAACTGAATAGTTGATTTTATTATTTGAAAAATTATCTGTAGAATGGATTCTAATGAGCTTCAAAGATGAGGTAACTGGCTTCATTTCTTGTGGCTAAAAAATAAAAAAAAATTGATTCATAATCAAATTAATCTACACATCATCCTTCAAGCTGAATTGATTGATTCTTCAAAATATGATTTTATTTTATTATTTGCATGTGTTAATAGAAAAAAAAAAAAAAAGAAAAGAAAAAATGGTGAAGGGTTATTTTTGCATGTACATAGAATTCTAGTCACCACAGAACACTCCACTGACAAGAATTTGTCATATTCACTTCAAGAGTTTGGGCACTTTCACACAAGTCTTGGTCATTGTGCACAATATAATAGAAATTAATATTGTGCTTCTGTTCTGCTTGTAGACATGTCCTTCGATGACTTGGATGAGGCGTTATTTGTGCCCGATTATGATGAAATTGATTATACCTCTTCTGAGTCCACTAAAAACTCTCATGTTGAAAGTAAAATTGCAGTATCATCAGGGACTACAACATCTACATATAATTATTCTGCAACAAGTGGAAGAGTTGGTCAGTTGAAGAAAAGGCCATCATCTGGACGTCAGTGCCCACTTTGTGATGCGAACAGTAACCATCTGAAATCACATGTACAGAGGTCACATCTGCCTTGGTATGTGGGGGCTTTTACTGCTTGTTGGGAGTGTCAACAGCAAGAGGGACGAACATGTTTTTTAATCGCAAAACATAAAGAAACTTTAGTTCATGGCGATAAAGCCTGTATTAGTTTGAATCAATACAGACAGTGGGTAAATTTGATGAATGGTTTATTTCATTTCATTTGTTTCCATCTAGGAAAGAAAACTTTACAAGAGTTATTTCAGTTTGTTATCGCTGAACAATTATATCCCAGTCCACAGAAAGTGATTTCTTCTCCTTTCACAGATTCAGAGATCAAACTACTTTCTACCTTTCAATCTGTTAATTGTCAACCAGAGTTTCAACATTTCTCAATTTCACCACCCAACTGTCTGGCTGTTATGACCCATTGGCGAATACTTGCCAATCTGATTAATCTTTTGATACCACAAGTACAGAGAACTATCCTCACTTATACTCAGGAAACATTTTTGACTGGTGTAGCATACAAGAATTTCAACATTACTTTAAAAGCTTTAGAAAAACCTTTATCTTTCATAGATTCCCATTTTCACTTGGACGCTCTTTTGAAAAGAACTGGTCATTCAAATTTCCATGACTTAAGTTTAGATGTGGCAGACAAAGATTTTCATCCAGAAATGCTCATAGCAAATTATGTATATCCAGGCTATTGGTCATTACATCATACTCAAATGCATGGTTGTGACAATCTGAGGGTTTCTTTTGGTATACATCCCCATTTTGTGAAAAATTTTGTGCATTCACAACATCACCTTATGAAGTTGAAGTTTTTTCTAAAACAAAAAAAATGTGTTGGTATAGGTGAAATAGGGTTAGATTTAACTTCAACATGTACCTGTAATCCCTCATGTACAGATAAAAAGTTGTGCCGTCAAGCAATAATTAAAGCTCAGAAAGATTTTCTTTCTGAAATTCTACCTTTTGCTCGAACATTAGGGAAGATACTTATTTTTCACTGCAGAGATTATGGAACAGGGCAAGCTGCTGATGCAGTATTAGAATTGGTACGGAAGTACAATCTTACCGGTGTACCCATCCATTGCCATTGTTTCAATGGTACTCAGAAACAACTTGATGAGTGGAGAAGTACTCTGGTAAATGTCAAATTTGGATTTACTGCATTAATTCTCAAATCATCAGCATTAGATTTTGCTCTAAAAACTCTTCCAATAGAACAAATTCTTCTTGAGTCTGACTCTCCATATTTATCTCCTGTTCCATCTATAGTGAACACTCCATGGCAATTAAAATCAGTTGCACAAAAAGTCGCCGAGGTAAAAAACCTCTCACTTGAAGAAGTTCTTTATAAAACATCCATTAATGTAAAGCAACTCTATTCAATATAATTGAAACACAGCGTGTACATAAATGTTTATATCATTACAATTCAATTTAAATAAGTTAGTTACAGAATTGGATGAAAAACCAAGATGAGGTAATTTGCTTCATCGGTTTTGATTTTTTATATATATACTTACATTCATGTTGGATTTTTGTGTTGACTAAGACATTAAATTTCACTCAAAATCAATGAGGTAATTAGCTTCATTAATATGAGTGATATAAATTGACCAATGTGGGATCAGTCTATTTACTGTCTTGGATGAGGTTATTGGCTTCATCTTTTGGGGACCTGACATGACTCACAGCAAATATATACCTATACATTTTTTTAAACAGGCTTGGTTCAATTTTCAATAATGACAGGGAGAGTGTTGTAGGTGCTTAAAACAGCGAGGTGGTGTTTCTGGTATCCAGTGAGAACAGTTCATCGGTTCGTGCAACTGGCCTAAAAAAGTGGTTTGGCGCGAGATTGGTCCTTGTCGTGGTTGTCAAGATACTGTGTAAAATGGTGGACGTTGCTGGCTTGCTCCCGGACGATAATAGAATCATGGTTTTATGTTAGAGGATTGCCTGTGTACAATCTTGATATTTGTCTGTGTGACAAAGTACTGCTGTGTCCAGTAAGAGTTATTGATGTATTTATATTCTCATGTTAAAACTATATAACCAATTTTGATTATTTCAATTGCCATTGTATTGAACACCGGAAAATACAACACTTGCTTGAAGACTCAACTAGCCACCAGAGGACCCACAAAACAGGTAACAAAACCTTAACAAACACGCATTTGTTTTTAACCAATATGTTTTTTTTTCTTTTTCAGAATGTTCTTATGCTGCAGAATCCTCAGTTGGAGAATAAAAAATTCCTATAACACAGTAATATCAGTACAGATGTACTTTGGAAATTGGAAATTTAACCCCAAAATGAGAAAAGTTTTCAAGCATTCATCTGTGTGAATCAGGTGAATATATTTAAGTGATATTTCAAAATTTTGACTGTGTGCTGTTTTCTCCAGGACAGGTCTTACTGAAAGCTTTGAGAAGCTGTATATATGATGTGGACTGTGAATTAGGGAAGTTATATTAATATAAAATATCCCTGGCCATGTAAATGAGAAGCTGTGCTTTTCTTGAGAAACCGGTGTATTAACATAAATGATCATATTCCCATCTTAAGTAGACAACAGTAATTGATTTCATTTCAATTTCTGGCCCTCAGTCTCCATCTCAACAACAGAATAAGTGTGAATACGTTGCTGTATAACTAAAAGAAATATTAAAACAAGCGTTTTTCTCTCTTTCAGTGGTACCCTGTACAGATATAATTTCATGGGAAGTTCCCCTCTACAGGAATTTGTTTATTAATGATGTTGTCAAGAGAATTAAGAATGGTAATGTTGTCTTTTACATACCTTCGTTTGGCAATGTTAACTCTTATACTTATATGAAAGACCCTTCCTAAGAGCGCTCAGGGAAATCTGGCAGAGACTGATTTGCTAAATTGAGATAAGTTGGGCCTGAATATTCTTAATTGTTTCATTTGTACAGCTTCTTTCAAATGGCATATACTTCATATGTAAGCATTTTGCATTAGGTGAGGAACTGACATGGATCTCTCCTTACCCTTCATCAAGCATAATTTATGCTATGCAGGAAAATGGTGTGAGTTTTACAGAAATCTTTCTTTCATGATTGTATTATATTATCATTGATGTATTCAGCCAATGATACTTGACGATACGGTTATTACAGCATTCAACTAATCGACAGTGTCATTTTGAATTATTCACATTAATCAACATGTCAGGCACGTGGTGAACTCAATATTGTTTACTGATGGAGAACTTCAAACAACTTTTTTCTGCCCAGAAAACAGGGGGGGGGGAGGGGGTGTTCATTCAACAAATAAGAGAGAAAATGCCCTGAAGGGAAGAACGAGGCATGTGCACATATTTTTCAGCGAATTCCCAACAAAAACACGCAAGAAGAAAATTGTGTTTTTTAGTTCCAAAAGTCATCAAATCACCCACTCTTTTATCCGGAATGTTCCCCAATTATGCAAGATGTCAGTAGAATGTTTCAAACGTTTATTGAAACAATTCATTTCCCCGGAGCTGTTTATTTTTAATGATTGCATCATTTTCGAGTGCAACATTTCAAGATGGGTAATTCTAAATCAAATATTTAGTTCAGTGATACCAACAACACCGACTAGATAGGTTTATCTAGAAATAACCTTTCTCATTTTACCCGCATTAAATAATGGCATTGTTTTATTCAACTAATGAATAATTGGTTATAAAATAACTCTGGCCCATATGTGGGCTGTACTTAACTTTTCTAGTCTTTTCTGTTCTTCCAGTAAAGCCATTGTGTGATGATAAAGCGTTTATACAAGGGCAGTGCACTTAATACCAGTATTCTAGCTAAAGGCCATCGTTCAGTCTTATACGTAGCTCAGCCTGATATCGAACAAACAATAGGCCATAAATTATGCTGAAGCCAATGATGATTGCAACTCTCTCTCTCTCTCTCTCTTTCATTTCAGATGCTGCAATCGGTACACAGACGTCACAGTATACATCATACCCATCACAACAGAAACAGAAGACCAGTTATTGATGTCTCCAACGATATGGACAGTAAGTGGCAGTCTATAGTTGCTTGAAGACTCAACAAGCCACCAGAAGACCCACAAGACAGGTAACAAAACCTTAACAAACACTCATTTGTTTTTTAACCAATATGTTTTTTTTCTTTTTCAGAATGTTCTTATGCTGCAGAATCCTCAGTTGGAGAATAAAAAATTCCTATAACACAGTAAGATCAGTACAGATGTACTTTGGAAATTGGAAATTTAACCCCAAAATGAGAAAAGTTTTCAAGCATTCATCTGTGTGAATCAGGTGAATATATTTAAGTGATATTTTAAAATTTTGACTGTGTGCTGTTTTCTCCAGGATAGGTCTTACTGAAAGCTTTGAGAAGCTGTATATATGATGTGGACTGTGAATTAGGGAAGTTATATTAATATAAAATATCCCTGGCCATGTAAATGAGAAGCTGAGCTTTTCTTGAGAAACCGGTGTATTAACATAAATGATCATATTCACATCTTAAGTAGACAACAGTAATTGATTTCATTTCAATTTCTGGCCCCCATTCTCCATCTCAACAACAGAATAAGTGTGAATACGTTGCTGTATAACTAAAAGAAATATTAAAACAAGCTTTTTTTTCTCTCTTTCAGTGGTACCCTGTACAGACATAATTTCATGGGAAGTTCCCCTCTACAGGAATTTGTTTATTAATGATGTTGTCAAGAGAATTAAGAATGGTAATGTTGTCTTTTACATACCTTCGTTTGGCAATGTTAACTCTTATACTTATATGAAAGACCCTTCCTAAGAGCGCTCAGGGAAATCTGGCAGAGACTGATTTGCTAAATTGAGATAAGTTGGGCCTGAATATTCTTAATTGTTTCATTTGTACAGCTTCTTTCAAATGGCATATACTTCATATGTAAGCATTTTGCATTAGGTGAGGAACTGACATGGATCTCTCCTTACCCTTCATCAAGCATAATTTATGCTATGCAGGAAAATGGTGAGAGTTTTACAGAAATCTTTCTTTTATGATTGTATTATATTATCATTGATATATTCAGCCAATGATACTTGACGATACGGTTATTACAGCATTCAGCTAATCGACAGTGTCATTTTGAATTATTCACATTAATCAACATGTCAGGCATGTGGTGAACTCAATATTGTTTACTGATGGGGAAGTTCAAACAACTTTTTTTCTGCCCAGAAAATAGGGGGGAAGAAGAGTGTTCAAGCAAGAAATAAGAGAAAAAATGCCCTGAAGGAAAGAACGAGGCATGTGCACATATTTTTCAGCGAATACCCAACAAAAACACGCAAGAAGAAAATTGCATTTTTTAGTTCCAAAAGTCATCAAATCACCCACTCTTTTATCCAGAATATTCACCAATTATGCAAAATGTCAGTAGAATGTTTCAAACGTTTATTGAAACAATTCATTTGCCCAGAGCTGTTTATTTTTAATGATTGCATCATTTCCGAGTGCAACATGTCAAGATGGGTAATTCTAAATCAAATATTTAGTTCAGTGATACCAACAACACCGACTAGATAGGTTTATCCAGAAATAACCTTTCTCATTTTACCCGCATTAAATAATGGCATTGTTTTATTCAACTAATGAATAATTTGTTATAAAATAACTCTGGCCCAGAGGTGGGGTGTACTTAACTTTTCTAGTCTTTTCTGTTCTTCTAGTAAAGCCATTGTGTGATGATAAAGCGTTTATACAAAGGCTGTACACTTAATACCAGTATTCTAGCTAAACGCCATCGTTCAGTCTTATATGTAGCTCAGCCTGATATCGAACAAACAATAGGTCATAAATTATGCTGAAGCCAATGATGACTGCAACTCTCTCTCTCTCCCTTTCATTTCAGATGCTGCAATCGATACACACACGTCACAGTATACATCATACCCATCGCAACAGGAACAGAAGACCAGTCATTGATGGCTCCAACAATATGGACAGTAAGTGGCAGTCTATAGTTGCTTGAAGACTCAACTAGCCACCAGAAGACCCACAAGACAGGTAACAAAACCTTAACAAACACTCATTTGTTTTTAACCAATATGTTTTTTTTCTTTTTCAGAATGTTCTTATGCTGCAGAATCCTAAGTTGGAGAATAAAAAATTCCTATAACACAGTAATATCAGTACAGATGTACTTTGGAAATTGGAAATTTAACCCCAAAATGAGAAAAGTTTTCAAGCATTCATCTGTGAGAATCAGGTGAATATATTTAAGTGATATTTTAAAATTTTGACTGTGTGCTGTTTTCTCCAGGATAGGTCTTACTGAAAGCTTTGAGAAGCTGTATATATGATGTGGACTGTGAATTAGGGAAGTTATATTAATATAAAATATCCCTGTCCATGTAAATGAGAAGCTGTGCTTTTCTTGAGAAACCGGTTTATTAACATAAATGATCATATTCTCATCTTAAGTAGACAACAGTAATTGATTTCATTTCAATTTCTGGCCCCCAGTCTCCATCTCAACAACAGAATAAGTGTGAATACGTTGCTGTATAACTAAAAGAAATATTAAAACAAGCGTTTTTCTCTCTTTCAGTGGTACCCTGTACAGATTTAATTTCATGGGAAGTTCCCCTCTACAGGAATTTGTTTATTAATGATGTTGTCAAGAGAATTAAGAATGGTAATGTTGTCTTTTACATACCTTCGTTTGGCAATGTTAACTCTTATACTTATATGAAAGACCCTTCCTAAGAGCGCTCAGGGAAATCTGGCAGAGACTGATTTGCTAAATTGAGATAAGTTGGGCCTGAATATTCTTAATTGTTTCATTTGTACAGCTTCTTTCAAATGGCATATACTTCATATATAAGCATTTTGCATTAGGTGACGAACTGACATGGATCTCTCCTTACCCTTCATCAAGCATAATTTATGCTATGCAGGAAAATGGTGTGAGTTTAACAGAAATCTTTCTTTTATGATTGTATTATATTATCATTGATATATTCAGCCAATGATACTTGACGATACGGTTATTACAGCATTCAGCTAATCGACAGTGTCATTTTGAATTATTCACATTAATCAACATGTCAGGCACGTGGTGAACTCAATATTGTTTACTGATGGAGAACTTCAAACAACTTTTTTCTGCCCAGAAAACAAGGGGGGGGGGAGGAGGGGGTGTTCATTCAACAAATAAGAGAGAAAATGCCCTGAAGGGAAGAACGAGGCATGTGCACATATTTTTCAGCGAATTCCCAACAAAAACACGCAAGAAGAAAATTGTGTTTTTTAGTTCCAAAAGTCATCAAATCACCCACTCTTTTATCCGGAATGTTCCCCAATTATGCAAGATGTCAGTAGAATGTTTCAAACGTTTATTGAAACAATTCATTTCCCCGGAGCTGTTTATTTTTAATGATTGCATCATTTTCGAGTGCAACATTTCAAGATGGGTAATTCTAAACCAAATATTTAGTTCAGTGATACCAACAACACCGACTAGATAGGTTTATCCAGAAATAACCTTTCTCATTTTACCCGCATTAAATAATGGCATTGTTTTATTCAACTAATGAATAATTGGTTATAAAATAACTCTGGCCCAGATGTGGGCTGTACTTAACTTTTCTAGTCTTTTCTGTTCTTCCAGTAAAGCCATTGTGTGATGATAAAGCGTTTATACAAGGGCAGTGTACTTATTACCAGTATTCTAGCTAAAGGCCATCGTTCAGTCTTATATGTAGCTCAGCCTGATATCGAACAAACAATAGGCCATAAATTATGCTGAAGCCAATGATGATTGCAACTCTCTCTCTCTCTCTCTCTCTTTCATTTCAGATGCTGCAATCGGTACACAGACGTCACAGTATACATCATACCCATCACAACAGAAACAGAAGACCAGTTATTGATGTCTCCAACGATATGGACAGTAAGTGGCAGTCTATAGTTGCTTGAAGACTCAACAAGCCACCAGAAGACCCACAAGACAGGTAACAAAACCTTAACAAACACTCATTTGTTTTTTAACCAATATGTTTTTTTTCTTTTTCAGAATGTTCTTATGCTGCAGAATCCTCAGTTGGAGAATAAAAAATTCCTATAACACAGTAAGATCAGTACAGATGTACTTTGGAAATTGGAAATTTAACCCCAAAATGAGAAAAGTTTTCAAGCATTCATCTGTGTGAATCAGGTGAATATATTTAAGTGATATTTTAAAATTTTGACTGTGTGCTGTTTTCTCCAGGATAGGTCTTACTGAAAGCTTTGAGAAGCTGTATATATGATGTGGACTGTGAATTAGGGAAGTTATATTAATATAAAATATCCCTGGCCATGTAAATGAGAAGCTGAGCTTTTCTTGAGAAACCGGTGTATTAACATAAATGATCATATTCACATCTTAAGTAGACAACAGTAATTGATTTCATTTCAATTTCTGGCCCCCATTCTCCATCTCAACAACAGAATAAGTGTGAATACGTTGCTGTATAACTAAAAGAAATATTAAAACAAGCTTTTTTCTCTCTTTCAGTGGTACCCTGTACAGACATAATTTCATGGGAAGTTCCCCTCTACAGGAATTTGTTTATTAATGATATTGTCAAGAGAATTAAGAATGGTAATGTTGTCTTTTACATACCTTCGTTTGGCAATGTTAACTCTTATACTTATATGAACGACCCTTCCTAAGAGCGCTCAGGGAAATCTGGCAGAGACTGATTTGCTAAATTGAGATAAGTTGGGCCTGAATATTCTTAATTATTTCATTTGTACAGCTTCTTTCAAATGGCATATACTTCATATGTAAGCATTTTGCATTAGGTGAGGAACTGACATGGATCTCTCCTTACCCTTCATCAAGCATAATTTATGCTATGCAGGAAAATGGTGTGAGTTTTACAGAAATCTTTCTTTTATGATTGTATTATATTATCATTGATATATTCAGCCAGTGATACTTGACGATACGGTTATTACAGCATTCAGCTAATCGACAGTGTCATTTTGAATTATTTACATTAATCAACATGTCAGGCATGTGGTGAACTCAATATTGTTTACTGATGGGGAAGTTGTGTGATGATAAAGCGTTTATACAAAGGCTGTACACTTAATACCAGTATTCTAGCTAAACGCCATCGTTCAGTCTTATATGTAGCTCAGCCTGATATCGAACAAACAATAGGTCATAAATTATGCTGAAGCCAATGATGACTGCAACTCTCTCTCTCTCTCTCTTTCATTTCAGATGCTGCAATCGATACACACACGTCACAGTATACATCATACCCATCGCAACAGGAACAGAAGACCAGTCATTGATGGCTCCAACAATATGGACAGTAAGTGGCAGTCTATAGTTGCTTGAAGGCTCAACTAGCCACCAGAAGACCCACAAGACAGGTAACAAAACCTTAACAAACACTCATTTGTTTTCAACCAATATGTTTTTTTCTCTTTTTCAGAATGTTCTTATGCTGCAGAATCCTCAGTTGGAGAATAAAAAATTCCTATAACACAGTAAGATCAGTACAGATGTACTTTGGAAATTGGAAATTTAACCCCAAAATGAGAAAAGTTTTCAAGCATTCATCTGTGTGAATCAGGTGAATATATTTAAGTGATATTTTAAAATTTTGACTGTGTGCTGTTTTCTCCAGGATAGGTCTTACTGAAAGCTTTGAGAAGCTGTATATATGATGTGGACTGTGAATTAGGGAAGTTATATTAATATAAAATATCCCTGTCCATGTAAATGAGAAGCTGTGCTTTTCTTGAGAAACCGGTGTATTAACATAAATGATCATATTCCCATCTTAAGTAGACAACAGTAATTGATTTCATTTCAATTTCTGGCCCCCAGTCTCCATCTCAACAACAGAATAAGTGTGAATACGTTGCTGTATAACTAAAAGAAATATTAAAACAAGCGTTTTTCTCTCGTTCAGTGGTAAAACACTCATTTGTTTTCAACCAATATGTTTTTTTTTTCTTTTTCAGAATGTTCTTATGCTGCAGAATCCTCAGTTGGAGAATAAAAAATTCCTATAACACAGTAAGATCAGTACAGATGTACTTTGGAAATTGGAAATTTAACCCCAAAATGAGAAAAGTTTTCAAGCATTCATCTGTGTGAATCAGGTGAATATATTTAAGTGATATTTTAAAATTTTGACTGTGTGCTGTTTTCTCCAGGATAGGTCTTACTGAAAGCTTTGAGAAGCTGTATATATGATGTGGACTGTGAATTAGGGAAGTTATATTAATATAAAATATCCCTGTCCATGTAAATGAGAAGCTGCGCTTTTCTTGAGAAACCGGTGTATTAACATAAATGATCATATTCCCGTCTTAAGTAGACAACAGTAATTGATTTCATTTCAATTTCTGGCCCCCAGTCTCCATCTCAACAACAGAATACGTGTGAATACGTTGCTGTATAACTAAAAGAAATATTAAAACAAGCGTTTTTCTCTCTTTCAGTGGTACCCTGTACAGATATAATTTCATGGGAAGTTCCCCTCTACAGGAATTTGTTTATTAATGATGTTGTCAAGAGAATTAAGAATGGTAATGTTGTCTTTTACATACCTTCGTTTGGCAATGTTAACTCTTATACTTATATGAAAGACCCTTCCTAAGAGTGCTCAGGGAAATCTGGCAGAGACTGATTTGCTAAATTGAGATAAGTTGGGCCTGAATATTCTTAATTGTTTCATTTGTACAGCTTCTTTCAAATGGCATATACTTCATATGTAAGCATTTTGCATTAGGTGAGGAACTGACATGGATCTCTCCTTACCCTTCATCAAGCATAATTTATGCTATGCAGGAAAATGGTGAGAGTTTTACAGAAATCTTTCTTTTATGATTGTATTATATTATCATTGATATATTCAGCCAGTGATACTTGACGGTACGGTTATTACAGCATTCAGCTAATCGACAGTGTCATTTTGAATTATTCACATTAATCAACATGTCAGGCATGTGGTGAACTCAATATTGTTTACTGATGGGGAAGTTCAAACAACTTTTTTTCTGCCCAGAAAACAGGGGGGAAGAAGGGTGTTCAAGCAAGAAATAAGAGAAAAAATGCCCTGAAGGGAAGAACGAGGCATGTGCACATATTTTTCAGCGAATACCCAACAAAAACACGCAAGAAGAAAATTGTATTTTTTAGTTCCAAAAGTCATCAAATCACCCACTCTTTTATCCGGAATATTCACCAATTATGCAAAATGTCAGTAGAATGTTTCAAACGTTTATTGAAACAATTCATTTCCCCAGAGCTGTTTATTTTTAATGATTGCATCATTTCCGAGTGCAACATGTCAGGATGGGTAATTCTAAATCAAATATTTAGTTCAGTGATACCAACAACACCGACTAGATAGGTTTATCCAGAAATAACCTTTCTCATTCTACCCGCATTAAAAAATGGCATTGTTTTATTCAACTAATGAATAATTTGTTATAAAATAACTCTGGCCCAGAGGTGGGGTGTACTTAACTTTTCTAGTCTTTTCTGTTCTTCTAGTAAAGCCATTGTGTGATGATAAAGCGTTTATACAAAGGCTGTACACTTAATGCCAGTATTCTAGCTAAACGCCATCGTTCAGTCTTATATGTAACTCAGCCTGATATCGAACAAACAATAGGTCATAAATTATGCTGAAGCCAATGATGATTGCAACTCTCTCTCTCTCTCTTTCATTTCAGATGCTGCAATCGGTACAGAGACGTCACAGTATACATCATACCCATCACAACAGAAACAGAAGACCAGTCATTGATGGCTCCAACAATATGGACAGTAAGTGGCAGTCTATAGTTGCTTGAAAACTCAACAAGCCACCAGAAGACCCACAAGACAGGTAACAAAACCTTAACAAACACTCATTTGTTTTTTAACCAATATGTTTTTTTTCTTTTTCAGAATGTTCTTATGCTGCAGAATCCTCAGTTGGAGAATAAAAAATTCCTATAACACAGTAATATCAGTACAGATGTACTTTGGAAATTGGAAATTTAACCCCAAAATGAGAAAAGTTTTCAAGCATTCATCTGTGTGAATCAGGTGAACATATTTAAGTGATATTTTAAAATTTTGACTGTGTGCTGTTTTCTCCAGGATAGGTCTTACTGAAAGCTTTGAGAAGCTGTATATATGATGTGGACTGTTAATTAGCGAAGTTATATTAATATAAAATATCCCTGGCCATGTAAATGAGAAGCTGTGCTTTTCTTGAGAAACTGGTGTACTAACATAAATGATCATATTCCCATCTTAAGTAGACAACAGTAATTGATTTCATTTCAATTTCCGGCCCCCAGTCTCCATCTCAACAACAGAATAAGTGTGAATACGTTGCTGTATAACTAAAATAAATATTAAAACAAGCTTTTTTCTCTCTTTCAGTGGTACCCTGTACAGATATAATTTCATGGGAAGTTCCCCTCTACAGGAATTTGTTTATTAATGATGTTGTCAAGAGAATTAAGAATGGTAATGTTGTCTTTTACATACCTTCGTTTGGCAATGTTAACTCTTATACTTATATGAAAGACCCTTCCTAAGAGCACTCAGGGAAATCTGGCAGAGACTGATTTGCTAAATTGAGATAAGTTGGGCCTGAATATTCTTAATTGTTTCATTTGTACAGCTTCTTTCAAATGGCATATACTTCATATGTAAGCATTTTGCATTAGGTGAGGAACTGACATGGATCTCTCCTTACCCTTCATCAAGCATAATTTATGCTATGCAGGAAAATGGTGTGAGTTTTACAGAAATCTTTCTTTTATGATTGTATTGTATTATCATTGATATATTCAGCCAATGATACTTGACGATACGGTTATTACAGCATTCAGCTAATCGACAGTGTCATTTTGAATATTTCACATTAATCAACATGTCAGGCACGTGGTGAACTCAATATTGTTTACTGATGGCGAACTTCAAACAACTTTTTTCTGCCCAGAAAACAGGGGGGGGGGGGGGAGGGGGTGTTCATGCAACAAATAAGAGAAAAAATGCCCTGAAGGGAAGAACGAGGCATGTGCACATATTTTTCAGCGAATTCCCAACAAAACCACGCAAAAAGAAAATTGTATTTTTTAGTTCCAAAAGTCATCAAATCGCCCGCTCTTTTATCCGGAATATTGACCAATTATGCCAGATGTCAGTAGAATGTTTCAAAGGTTTATTGAAACAATATATTTCCCCAGAGCTGTTTATTATTAATGATTGCATCATTTCCGAGAGCAACATTTCAAGATGGGTAATTCTAAATCAAATATTTAGTTCAGTGATACCAACAACACCGACTAGATATGTTTATCCAGAAATAACCTTTCTCATTTTACCTGCATTAAATAATGGCATTGTTTTATTCAACTAATGAATAATTTGTTATAAAATAACTCTGGCCCAGAGGTGGGGTGTACTTAACTTTTCTAGTCTTTTCTGTTCTTCCAGTAAAGCCATTGTGTGATGATAAAGCGTTTATACAAAGGCTGTACACTTAATACCAGTATTCTAGCTAGACGCCATCGTTCAGTCTTATATGTAGCTCAGCCTGATATCGAACAAACAATAGGCCATAAATTATGCTGAAGCCAATGATGATTGCAACTCTCTCTCTCTCTTTCATTTCAGATGCTGCAATCGATACACACACGTCACAGTATACATCATACCCATCGCAACAGGAACAGAAGACCAGTCATTGATGGCTCCAACAATATGGACAGTAAGTGGCAGTCTATAGTTGCTTGAAGACTCAACTAGCCACCAGAAGACCCACAAGACAGGTAACAAAACCTTAACAAACACTCATTTGTTTTTAACCAATATGTTTTTTTTCTTTTTCAGAATGTTCTTATGCTGCAGAATCCTCAGTTGGAGAATAAAAAATTCCTATAACACAGTAATATCAGTACAGATGTACTTTGGAAATTGGAAATTTAACCCCAAAATGAGAAAAGTTTTCAAGCATTCATCTGTGTGAATCAGGTGAATATATTTAAGTGATATTTTAAAATTTTGACTGTGTGCTGTTTTCTCCAGGATAGGTCTTACTGAAAGCTTCGAGAAGCTGTATATATGATGTGGACTGTGAATGAGGGAAGTTGTATTAATGTAAAATATCCCTGGCCATGTAAATGAGAAGCTGTGCTTTTCTTGAGAAACCGGTGTATTAACATAAATGATCATATTCCCATCTTAAGTAGACAACAGTAATTGATTTCATTTCAATTTCTGGCCCCCATTCACCATCTCAACAACAGAATAAGTGTGAATACGTTGCTGTATAACTAAAAGAAATATTAAAACAAGCTTTTTTCTCTCTTTCAGTGGTACCCTGTACAGATATAATATCATGGAAAGTTCCCCTCTACAGGAATTTGTTTATTAATGATGTTGTCAAGAGAATTAAGAATGGTAATGTTGTCTTTTAATACCTTCGTTTGGCAATGTTAACTCTTATACTTAAATGAAAGACCCTTCCTAAGAGCGCTCAGGGAAATCTGGCAGAGACTGATTTGCTAAATTGAGATAAGTTGGGCCTGAATATTCTTAATTGTTCCATTTGTACAGCTTCTTTCAAATGGCATATACTTCATATGTAAGCATTTTGCATTCGGTGAGGAACTGACATGGATCTCTCCTTACCCTTCATCAAGCATAATTTATGCTCTGCAGGAAAATGGGGTAAGTTTTACAGAAATCTTTCTTTTATGATTGTATTATATTATCATTGATATATTCAGCCAATGATACTTGACGATACGGTTATTACAGCATTCAGCTAATCGACAGTGCCATTTTGAATTATTCACATTAATCAACATGTCAGGCACGTGGTGAACTCAATATTGTTTACTGATGGGGAACTTCAAACAACTTTTTTCTGCCCAGAAAACAGGGGGGGGGGGGAGGAGGGGGGTGTTCATGCAACAAATAAGAGAAAAAATGCCCTGAAGAAGGTAAGAACGAGGCATGTGCACATATATTTTTATACTGTACCAATGACCCAGACATAGCTGGTGCTAACTCTTAAAATATAGGGCCAAACACAAATTTTGCCCCCCCAATCCCCAAAATTTGCATCTAAAACCAAAGAAAACATGTCCTGAAAGGCCCTCCACACTTCGCCTCTACTGCGCATGCGCAGTGTCAAGGACGTTCCGAAATTGGCGCCATTAATCATTCTAAGTTTGGCCCTTCATCAGTTAACATCTGACTGATCTTTGTGCTTGTAAATCTCAGTTTAAATGATGCCAGACACATAAATATTAGTGAAATGGTGATTCTAAGGAGGATAGAGCAGGAGGAGAGGAAAAAATTGTGTGACAGAATATTATCAGAGCTGTAACTTAAAAATTTTTAATGAAATTATGTTAAGTTACCTATTTTCGAGGCAGCAGCCATTTTGTTGTCATTCTGATTATTTAGTTACACTGTTTTTTTAAGTGTTTCCCCCTCTCCCTGTCCTTTAAGTCCCCCCTTGCTATTCTCCCATTCTTTTGGCATTGTTTTTGTAATTATTATTACTAAATTTTCTTGGGAGTTTTAGCTGAATAACAGAATGAATTCTGTTCTTTTCCCCATGTTTACGTCTTCACCTACGGGTGGTTAGGCGTTGTGTTCTGCATCTACCATCTGATGTTCTGCAGTTTCTTCCCTGGAAGTCTCTGTTTTGCATCAGATAGTGTATTTTTGGTAACTGATTTCGGGCCTGGGTGCCTGGAGTCTTATTTTAGTGTTTTTACACTCATTGTTTGCATTTACAACAGCCCTCTGTGTGAGGGGGGGATTTCTGGAAAATAATATCTTGATGTTATTTTAATCATAACTCGATACATTATTATTGTTCGTAAGTGTTGAATAAATTGTTTAAAATATTTTTAAAATTTTTGTCCACACTTAGGCTTGGGATCCATTGGGGCTCAACGTTACTTTTCAGAAAGCTGTTCTGAAAAAATATTTTTTCAAAATATTTTGATTTCAATTATTTTTTCTATATTAATGGATCATATTATTATTATGTATTTTGATTGCCAGGGGTTAGTGCGAGTACCAGGACTTGTTTTCTTTTCACATTGAAAGGATATTGATCAATTGTATTAAGGAAGTCTTCCTCTGACTTTATAATAATTTTATATGTGGTCAGTGTACTCGCATTAACTCCTGTTCTGTATCGTATGATTTCGATGACAATATGGGAAGCGTATGTCACGGTATGTTATTGGGGAATTGGACACTCCGGTCCTTTCCCCGCAGGGTCACTCTACTTTATCAATTTCTATTTCAGACGATCAAGATTAGGGTGATGTATCTGTGATGTCTTCCAACAGTGTGCCTCCGTCGTCACAATTAATGAAGGGCTAGCGGAAAAGTGCTCATGTAAATACGCCAATTGCCTAAGAGGACCCTAGTAGGTTCGACGGCCTTTGACGTCCGCTAGCTCGCCCGGTGTAGCGTCCATTCACCGAATGGTTCGGCAGCCGGGTTCGCCCGTTGCGGTCTAGAAGAAATTTTGGGGTGATGCGAGCACTATAAATCAACCTAATGCACACCCAGTGACGGCGGATCGGAGGGAGAACGGAGGAAGCCTTTTAGTCCGGTTCATAGCTCGTTCCGGTCCATCCGGACGGCAAGCGAGAGAGGCCCCTCTCTCGTTCAACAACATCTGGCCCCAGATGTTGTGGTACAAAATGTGTCGCAAGCGGAGCATACGTCCGTCGCTCGGGACGCTCCGTTGTATAGGCAGTCCGCGGAGACTGCTAAGGCTTCTCTTCTCGTCAGCGCACACGACCGCACCTTGGCTGCGTGAACGCCGATATATTACCAGCTTCGCCGATCAAGGATTCTTCGGCGACCAGGTCACACCATCCGGTAGCCAGGGACACGAGGCCTGCAGACTCCGGACGTTCGCATAGCAAGTGTGCGGGAGTCAACGTACACGGAGCTACCGGCGGCAATGCATCGTAAGACCGCTACTGCACAGGCCTCGGGAACGGACGTGCTTTACTAAAGAGCACAGTTTATTGCAGCATCCCAGCATCAACTGAATCTGTCGCATATTTTTTATCCGACGATGCTGGGTCGGGACGCTCCGCGGAAGCGGGTACGGACGTCCAAAAGTTTCATCCGGTCCGACGGGATACCGAAAGGGATTTGGAGGATTTCGAGCTTTCCCTTTCGGAACAACATATGCTGTTGTGTATGTCATCTGACTTGGTCTTCTACAGCTTCTTTCGTCGGACCAGAATTCTGCGATGCCGGATAAGAAACTGATAGCGTCGGTGGACTTAGAAATTTTTGGTTCGGTTCAGGGACATCGTCCCTCAGTTCCGACATAGTCCAATAATGTCACACAAGCTTTCGAATTATTGAACGACGCTATATATATTATTATTTTATGCTTGCTATCCAAGCATTTCTGGTTTCTTGTTCGCAAAGTTACGGAGATGTCTTTCAAAAGTGTGCCTCTGTCGTCGTAGTTAATGAAGAGCTAGCGGCAATAAGTGCTCATGGAATATGTCTATCGCCTACGGAGTGACATTCGCTAGCTCACCCGGTGTAGCGTACATTCATCGAATGGTTCGGCTGCCGGGTTCGTCCGTTGCGGTCTAGGAAGGAGATTTGGGTGATGCGAGCACTTTAATTACTTTAGTACTCACCCAGTGACGGCAGATTGAGGACAGATCGGAGGAAGCCTGTTAGTCCGGTTCCTGGCTTGTCCAGGTCCGTCCGGGCTGTGAGCGAGAGAGGTCCCTCTCTCGTCCAACAACATAGGGGACCGCATGTTGCGGTTCAGATATTTTACATTCGGAGCATATGTCCGTCGGTCGGGTCGGGACGCTCCGCGGAAGCGGGTACGGACGTCCAAAAGTTTCATCCGGTCCGACGGAATACCGAAAGGGATTTGGAGGATTTCGAGCTTTCCCTTTCGGAACAACATATGCTGTTGTGTATGTCATCTGACTTGGTCTTCTACAGCTTCTTTCGTCGGACCAGAATGCTGCGATGCCGGATAAAAAACTGATAGCGTCGGTGGACTTAGAAATTTTTGGTTCGGTTCAGGGACATCGTCCCTCAGTTCCGACATAGTCCAATAATGTCACACAAGCTTTCGAATTATTGAACGACGCTATATATATTATTATTTTATGCTTGCTATAACCAAGCATTTCTGGTTTCTTGTTCGCAAAGTTACGGAGATGTCTTTCAAAAGTGTGCCTCTGTCGTCGTAGTTAATGAAGAGCTAGCGGCAATAAGTGCTCATGGAATATGTCTATCGCCTACGGAGTCACATTCGCTAGCTCACCCGGTGTAGCGTACATTCATCGAATGGTTCGGCTGCCGGGTTCGTCCGTTGCGGTCTAGGAAGGAGATTTGGGTGATGCGAGCACTTTAATTACTTTAGTACTCACCCAGTGACGGCAGATTGAGGACAGATCGGAGGAAGCCTGTTAGTCCGGTTCCTGGCTTGTCCAGGTCCGTCCGGGCTGTGAGCGAGAGGGGTCCCTCTCTCGTCCAACAACATAGGGGACCGCATGTTGTGGTTCAGATATTTTACATTCGGAGCACATGTCCGTCGGTCGGGACGCTCCGTTATATTGACAGTCCGAGAGACTGTCCTTAATGCTTCCTCATCCTCACAGCAGGGCACACGACCGCACATTGGCTACGTGACCCCGAGTATCCAATCAGTTTCGTCATTCAGTGATTCCACGGCGAATAGGTCGCGCCATCCGGTAGCCAAGGGACACGAGGCCTATACACTCCGTTCGCTCGCATATTGGTAGTATGCACGGGGTAACGATCACGGAGCTTCCAGCGGCAATGCATCGTAAGACCTCTTCTCCTCAGGCCTCAGTGACGGACGTGCTATCCGAATTAGCACAGTTGTTTCGCAGCATCCCAGCAATTGACAGTTTCTCGGTCGAATCAGGAATTATCCGACGGCGCTTGGGTCGGTGAGGTCCGCGGTTGCATCAGGTACGGACGACCGAACGCTTTATAGGGTCCGACAGGATGGCGAAAGGGATTCGAAAGATTTCGAGTTTTCCCTTTAATAGTATCGGAAGCTGCCTTTCATATCTTCTGGCATTATCTTCCAGTGATTGTTATTTCGGACTTCATTGCTGCGATCTTGGATAAGAGACTTACAGCGTCATTGGACTTGGATTTTTCGATCGGTTCAGGGACATTGTCCCTGACTTACCGACGCAGTCCAATATGGTCATTACAACATGTGTTTTATTTTTCGACGCTATATATATATATATATATACAAGCCTGCTACCAAGCATGATAGTTTAGTTTCTTGTCCGCGTTGCTCATTTCTGCCATTTTATCATTTATACGAATAGTTTATTTTGGCCGAACAGGGCATACCGAGAGTTCATATGCGTCTACACGGTGTGGTTAAAGACTGGATATATTCTTTTTCGCCGTTTATGTCTTTTCCAACTTCAATGTTGGAAACGACATGATGTATAGTAGACTTAACTTAGACGCTTTATCATACGTAATCCGCCTTACTGAGGCGTTATCATTACGTCTTCAAGAAAAGATTTACGGGATATTATTCTCAATGTATTTCTTTTGAGGGCAGTAGTTTGTTCACGTATAACTCCGCCCTTCAGTGGCTGATTGGAGTTGGTTAGACGTGACGCAGCCCTAGCTACATCCACACGCGTGGATAGTAAGGTTAAGAACTCTCTCAGAGTCGCTTCGTTCTCGGAGGAGCTTCTCTTCGACGGCAACTTTTCGGCAATCCATGAATTGCTCGATTTACACGTTCTCTTGTCTATCTAGTGTTACAAGAGATTCAGACTGGGGCAAACATTCGGTGGTTGACGCAGAGAGTGCCACCGCAGTTGCCGGACCCGAGTGTGGCTGTTATGACGGTTTCCAGTCAAACAGATTGGGATATAATACTGATCCCTACGGATTCGAAGTGCCAGGGTCTTTGGGTTCCGCAGTCTCTTAGCAACCAGTTTTCTTCCGCGGAATAATGTTTTTTAGGCTTGCTTTATGTCATTGCATGAACATTATTTAGAAACGCATACCCAAATCCTGTCCTTTAATTCGACAGTAGTGGCGTATCTCCGGAACCAGGGAGGCACTCTTTCGTTTCCGTTATTCAATTTAATGGAAAGAATCCGTCTGTTGGTTATAGTACACCAAGTTCTGTTTTGGTCCGTCATATTCCGGGTCGTCTGATTGTTTTACCGGACTCCCGTTCTCTTACGGGTCGCTTGTTGCTGTCAGAATGGACTCTCAACAAACAAGTATTCAATCAGATTTGCTATCTATGGGAGCGCCCAATGATGATTTTTTTTTGCGGCACAGCTTGCTAATCAATTGCAGACGTATGTGTTGGCTTGTCCAGATCTCTGAGCTAATGTTGTTAACGCTCTATTGATCTATAGGACGGAATGATAGGATACGCGTATCCTCCGGCGCTGTTGTTTCAGCAGGTATTGCTAAGATAAACAACCACAATACATTTCGGTTGATAGCATCTCTATCTTCACAGAGATGATGGGTAATTTACCCTCTTGTCTACTGTGGGTCTTAACGTGAAATCTTCCTCTATGTGAGGATCTTTTTTCACTGCGTAAATCGTGTCATCTTTATCACAACCCGCAAGGTCGCAACCTTCATGTATTCCGTTGTGTGGTCCGTATTGCATTGTAAGCACTGTACTGGACGAGCTTTGGACGCGATTTCTTACTATAGGAGATCCTCTTCTTCGCTATTCTATGCGGCTAAAGTGGAGGCTCTTCCGTCGTTGGTGTAGGGATCATTATGTTCATATTGTTGATCCCTCCATACTACTCATTGCAATTGTTTAGTATACTTGTTTCACAAGATCTACTGCAGCCTGTTATTATTAAGGTTATAGGTTTATGTTACCTCATACCTATGCACTCTACGATAGTTTACAATTGAGTCTTATGTCTCTTTATCTAAGTCAGTTAGTAACTTTTTGATAAATAGACTTAGAATCTTTAGATTAAATTCCCATATGGAATTTAACTTCGGTTCTTATTTAGCTAAGTAATCATTTGAGCCTCTGGAAACAGTAGTTTTCAAATTCTGACCTTTTAGACAGTAATTCTGTTGGTTTCTCTTTTACTGTAGAGTCAGTGAGTTTCATGCACTATTGATGGATGATTTTCACTTTCGTAGTTTCGGAATCACTATTCCGTTGCTATTTAGGTTGGATTTTTGCATAAGAGTTAGGCTCCTATATCCGGAACCTATTGTTATTAAGGTCCTTCCGTCTTCGTACGGGCATAGGCCTTTACTCTTTCCGGGTAGAGTTTATGTATTTATAAACAGATATCTGTTTATTACTATGGGCGTAAGCTTCTTCTGTCGTTGGTGCCTGGTAGAAGGACGTTACGCTCCATTCTATTGTTAATGGATTCTATTAACTATCGGTACTGCTTATGGTATATCATTGACTTAGCAGTTGTGCTTAAGATTTCGGCTCATGAAGTAAGAGTTCTTCTACATCTTGGGCTTACATTAATAGTGTCGCTATTATAGATTTTTGAAGGCTGCTCATTGCGCTCAGCCATCCACATTCATGAATTTTTATCTCAGAAATATCGAGTCCATTTCTGGAGGCCTCTATTGTTAGGTCTATTATCTACTGCTCAGAATGTCATTCACTTAACAATTGCTACTATAGCTAGGTAGGCTGTCTGTTTCGGCAGTGTCTCCGTTCTGCTGCCCTCTTCGCTCTGGGCTATTTGACCCAGGGCAAGAAAAAGGGGGGGGGGGAGGGTGTTCCCTTGGGTCACCTGTTTTACTATGAAAACAAGGGGATACCTCCTCCGGAGTTAGTAATTCTGAGCTGTTATTGGGATGGTTGTTTAGTGAGAAGTTTAGGTTTTTAAAATTCATTCAAGTCTTAGTTTTTAAAGTATAGCTTTTGATTATTGCATATGTCAATGGACATGATTATGCAATCCTCAGACACTTTTAGGAGTATAAGAGTCTCTATTCTCTAGACTTACTTATTTATTGGCTTACTTTAAAAATTATTAGTATAAGGATTATATTGGATATTAATAGAGTACATGGATGTATGAAGCTCAATTTTGGAAGGTGTTGTATCTTTCTAATTTATCATAAATAAGAAAGATACATGTAAGGCCCATTACTTCTTTTTCCCTACAGGGGATGATTCTATTTTATATTATTGAGCGTATTCCATTTTGCTGTATGTCCTTGGCCCTCCAGCCTTTTTACTATTCAGCTATGTCTGGGTCATTGGTACAGTATAAAAATGTTAAAAAATTTATAGTAATTTCTATATTTTTTATACTTACCAATGACCCAGACGGGGATGGCCCTCCCAGGAGTTGGGAACTCTTGCCTCCCCGCTGAGTACATAGCGCTTACCAGGCACTGGTTTTTAGAATGATTAATGGCGCCAATTTCGGAACGTCCTTGACACTGCGCATGCGCAGTAGAGGCGAAGTGTGGAGGGCCTTTCAGGACATGTTTTCTTTGGTTTTAGATGCAAATTTTGGGGATTGGGGGCAAAATTTGTGTTTGGCCCTATATTTTAAGAGTTAGCACCAGCTATGTCTGGGTCATTGGTAAGTATAAAAAATATAGAAATTACTATAAATTTTTTAACTTTTCAGCGAATTCCCAACAAAACCACGCAAAAAGAAAATTGTATTTTTTAGTTCCAAAAGTCATCAAATCACCCACTCTTTTATCCGGAATATTCACCAATTATGCCAGATGTCAGTAGAATGTTTCAAACGTTTATTGAAACAATATATTTCCCCAGAGCTGTTTATTATTAATGATTGCATCATTTCCGAGAGCAACATTTCAAGATGGGTAATTCTAAATCAAATATTTAGTTCAGTGATACCAACAACACCGACTAGATAGGTTTATCCAGAAATAACCTTTCTCATTTTACCCGCATTAAATAATGGCATTGTTTTATTCAACTAATGAATAATTGGTTATAAAATAACTCTGGCCCAGATGTGGGCTGTACTTAACTTTTCTAGTCTTTTCTGTTCTTCCAGTAAAGCCATTGTGTGATGATAAAGCGTTTATACAAGGGCAGTGCACTTAATACCAGTATTCTAGCTAAAGGCCATCGTTCAGTCTTATATGTAGCTCAGCCTGATATCGAAGAAACAATAGGCCATAAATTATGCTGAAGCCAATGATGATTGTAACTCTCTCTCTCTCTCTCTCTCTCTCTCTTTCATTTCAGATGCTGCAATCGGTACACAGACGTCACAGTATACATCATACCCATCACAACAGAAACAGAAGACCAGTCATTGATGGCTCCAACAATATGGACAGTAAGTGGCAGTCTATAGTTGCTTGAAGACTCAACAAGCCACCAGAAGACCCACAAGACAGGTAACAAAACCTTAACAAACACTCATTTGTTTTTTAACCAATATGTTTTTTTTTCTTTTTCAGAATCTTCTTATGCTGCAGAATCCTCAGTTGGAGAATAAAAAATTCCTATAACACAGTAATATCAGTACAGATGTACTTTGGAAATTGGAAATTTAACCCCAAAATGAGAAAAGTTTTCAAGCATTCATCTGTGTGAATCAGGTGAATATATTTAAGTGATATTTTAAAATTTTGACTGTGTGCTGTTTTCTCCAGGATAGGTCTTACTGAAAGCATTGAGAAGCTGTATATATGATGTGGACTGTGAATTAGGGAAGTTATATTAATATAAAATATCCCTGGCCATGTAAATGAGAAGCTGTGCTTTTCTTGAGAAACCGGTGTATTAACATAAATGATCATATTCACATCTTAAGTAGACAACAGTAATTGATTTCATTTCAATTTCTGGCCCCCATTCTCCATCTCAACAACAGAATAAGTGTGAATACGTTGCTGTATAACTAAAAGAAATATTAAAACAAGCTTTTTTCTCTCTTTCAGTGGTACCCTGTACAGATATAATTTCATGGGAAGTTCCCCTCTACAGGAATTTGTTTATTAATGATGTTGTCAAGAGAATTAAGAATGGTAATGTTGTCTTTTACATACCTTCGTTTGGCAATGTTAACTCTTATACTGATATGAAAGACCCTTCCTAAGAGCGCTCAGGGAAATCTGGCAGAGACTGATTTGCTAAATTGAGATAAGTTGGGCCTGAATATTCTTAATTGTTTCATTTGTACAGCTTCTTTCAAATGGCATATACTTCATATGTAAGCATTTTGCATTAGGTGAGGAACTGACATGGATCTCTCCTTACCCTTCATCAAGCATAATTTATGCTATGCAGGAAAATGGTGTGAGTTTTACAGAAATATTTCTTTTATGATTGTATTATATTATCATTGATATATATATTCAGCCAATGATACTTGACGATACGGTTATTACAGCATTCAGCTAATCGACAGTGTCATTTTGAATTATTCACATTAATCAACATGTCAGGCATGTGGTGAACTCAATATTGTTTACTGATGGGGAAGTTCAAACAACTTTTTTTCTGCCCAGAAAACAGGTGGGAAGGAGGGTGTTCAAGCAACAAATAAGAGAAAAAATGCCCTGAAGGGAAGAACGAGGCATGTGCACATATATTTTTATACTGTACCAATGACCCAGACATAGCTGGTGTTAACTCTTAAAATATAGGGCCAAACACAAATTTTGCCCCCCAATCCCCAAAATTTGCATCTAAAATCAAAGAAAACATGTCCTGAAAGGCCCTCCACACTTCGCCCCCACTGCGCATGCGCAGTGTCAAGGACGTTCCGAAATTGACGCATTAATCATTCTAAGTTTGGCCCTTCATCAGTTAACATCTGACTGATCTTTGTGCTTATAAATCTCAGTTTAAATGATGCAAGACACATAAATATTAGTGAAATGGTGATTCTAAGGAGGATAGAGAAGGAGGAGAGGAAAAAAATGTGTGACAGAATATTATCAGGGCTGTAACTTAAAATTTTTTAATGAAATTATGTTAAGTTACCTATATTTTTATACTGTACCAATGACCCAGACATAGCTGGTGCTAACTCTTAAAATATAGGGCCAAACACAAATTTTGCCCCCCAATCCCCAAAATTTGCATCTAAAACTAAAGAAAACATGTCCTGAAAGGCCCTCCACACTTCGCCCCTACTGCGCATGCGCAGTGTCAAGGACGTTCCGAAATTGGCGCCATTTATCATTCTAAGTTTGGCCCTTCATCAGTTAACATCTGACTGATCTTTGTGCTTTTAAATCTCAGTTTAAATGATGCCAGACACATAAATATTAGTGAAATGGTGATTCTAAGGAGGATAGAAAAGGAGGAGAGGAAAAGAATGTGTGACAGAATATTATCAGGGCTGTAACTTAAAATTTTTTAATGAAATTATGTTAAGTTACCTATTTTCAAGGCAGCAGCCATTTTGTTGTCATTCTGATTATTTAGTTACACTGTTTTTTCAAGTGTTTTCCTCTCTCCCTGTCCTTTAAGTTCCCCCTTGCTATTCTCCCATGCTTTTGGCATAGTTTCTGTAATTATTATTACTAAAATTTCTTGGGAGTTTTAGCTGAATAACAGAATGAATTCTGTTCTTTCCCCATGTTTACGTCTTCACCTACGGGTGGTTAGGCGTTGTGTTCTGCATCTACCATCTGATGTTCTGCAGTTTCTTCCCTGGAAGTCTCTGTTTTGCATCAGATGGTGTATTTTTGGTAACTGATTTCGGGCCTGGGTGCCTGGAGTCTTATTTTAGTGTTTTTACACTCATTGTTTACATTACAACAGCCCTCTGTGTGAGGGGGGGATTTCTAAATAATAATATCTTTATGTTATTTTAATCATAACTAGATACATTATTATTGTTCGTAAGTGTTGAATAAATTGTTTAAAATATTTTTAAAATTTTTGTCCACACTTAGGCTTGGGATCCATTGGGGCTCAACGTTACTTTTCAGAAACTTGGGCTGTTCTGAAAAAATATTTTTTCAAAATATTTTGATTTCAATTATTTTTTCTATATTAATGGATCATATTATTATTATGTATTTTGATTGCCAGGGGTTAGTGCGAGTACCAGGACTTGTTTTCTTTTCACATTGAAAGGATATTGATCAATTGTTTTAAGAGGAAGTCTTCCTCTGACCTTATTATCATTCTATATGTGGTCAGTGTACTCGCATTAACTCCTGTTCTGTATCGTATGATTTCGATGACAATATGGGAAGCGTATGTCACGGTATGTTGTTGGGGATTTGGACTCTCCGGTCCTTTCCCCGCAGGGTCACTCTACTTTATCAATTTCTATTTCAGACGATCAAGATTAGGGTGATGTATCTGTGATGTCTTCCAACAGTGTGCCTCCGTCGTCACAATTAATGAAGGGCTAGCGGAAAAGTGCTCATGTAATACGCCAATTGCCTAAGAGGACCCTAGTAGGTTCGACGGCCTTTGACGTCCGCTAGCTCGCCCGGTGTAGCGTCCATTCACCGAATGGTTCGGCAGCCGGGTTCGTCCGTTGCGGTCTAGAAGGAATTTTGGGGTGATGTGAGCACTATAAAATTAACTTAATGCACACCCAGTGACGGCGGATCGGAGGGAGAACGGAGGAAGCCTTTTAGTCCGGTTCATAGCTCGTTCCGGTCCATCCGGACGGCAAGCGAGAGAGGCCCCTCTCTCGTTCAACAACATCTGGCCCCAGATGTTGTGGTACAAATGTGTCGCTAGCGGAGCATACGTCCGTCGCTCGGGACTCTCCGTTGTATAGGCAGTCCGCTGAGACTGCTAAGGCTTCCTCTTCTCGTCAGCGCACACGACCGCACCTTGGCTGCGTGACCGCCGATATATTACCAGCTTCGCCGATCAAGGATTCTTCGGCGACCAGGTCACACCATCCGGCAGCCAGGGATTCGAGACCGATGGACTCCGGACGTTCGCATAGGAAAAGTATGCGGGAGCCATCTGATGCGGAGCTGCCCTCGGCGAAGCAGCGATAGACTGCGCCTCCGCAGGTCTCGACGCCGGACATTCTTGTGCACATAGCACAGCTTATCGCAGCATCCCAGGAGCCGACAGAAACGGTGTCGGATCGAGAATTATCCGACAGCGCTGGGTCGGTAGCCGGGGACTCGAGGCCTGCAGACTCCGGACGTTCGCATAGGAAGTGTGCGGGAGTCAACGTACACGGAGCTTCCAGCGGCAATGCATCGTAAGTCCGCTACTGCACAGGCCTCGGGAACGGACGTGCTTTCCTTAATAGCACAGTTTATCGCAGCATCCCAGCATCAACTGAATCTGTCGCATATATTTTATTCGACGATGCTGGGTCGGGACGCTCCGCGGAAGCGGGTACGGACGTCCGAAAGTTTCATCCGGTCCGACGGGATACCGAAAGGGATTCGGAGGATTTCAAGCTTTCCCTTTCGGAACAACATATGCTGCGATGCCGGATAAGAAACTGATAGCGTCGGTGGACTTAGAAATTTTTGGTTCGGTTCAGGGACATCGTCCCTCAGTTCCGACATAGTCCAATAATGTCACACAAACTTTCGAATTATTGAACGACGCTATATATATTATTATTTTATGCTTGCTATCCAAGCATTTCTGGTTTCTTGTTCGAAGAGTTATGGAGATGTCTTTCAAAGTGTGATTCTGATTATTTAGTTACACTGTTTTTACAAGTGTTTTTCCTCTCTCCCTGTCCTTTAAGTTCCCCCTTGCTATTCTCCCATGCTTTTGGCATAATTTCTGTAATTATTATTACTAAAATTTCTTGGGAGTTTAGCTGAATAACAGAATGAATTCTGTTCTTTCCCCATGTTTACGTCTTCACCTACGGGTGGTTAGGCGTTGTGTTCTGCATCTACCATCTGATGTTCTGTAGTTTCTTCCCTGGAAGTCTCTGTTTTGCATCAGATGGTGTATTTTTGGTAACTGATTTCGGGCCTGGGTGCCTGGAGTCTTATTTTAGTGTTTTTACACTCATTGTTTACATTTACAACAGCCCTCTGTGTGAGGGGGGGATTTCTAAATAATAATATCTTTATGTTATTTCAATCATAACTAGATACATTATTATTGTTCGTAAGTGTTGAATAAATTGTTTAAAATATTTTTAAAATTTTTGTCCACACTTAGGCTTGGGATCCATTGGGGCTCAACGTTACTTTTCAGAAACTTGGGCTGTTCTGAAAAAATATTTTTTCAAAATATTTTGATTTCAGTTATTTTTTCTATATTAATGGATCATATTATTATTATGTATTTTGATTGCCAGGGGTTAGTGCGAGTACCAGGACTTGTTTTCTTTTCACATTGAAAGGATATTGATCAATTGTTTTAAGAGGAAGTCTTCCTCTGACCTTATTATCATTCTATATGTGGTCAGTGTACTCGCATTAACTCCGGTTCTGTATCGTATGATTTCGATGACAATATGGGAAGCGTATGTCACGGTATGTTGTTGGGGATTTGGACACTCCGGTCCTTTCCCCGCAGGGTCACTCTACTTTATCAATTTCTATTTCAGACGATCAAGATTAGGGTGATGTATCTGTGATGTCTTCCAACAGTGTGCCTCCGTCGTCACAATTAATGAAGGGCTAGCGGAAAAGTGCTCATGTAATACGCCAATTGCCTAAGAGGACCCTAGTAGGTTCGACGGCCTTTGACGTCCGCTAGCTCGCCCGGTGTAGCGTCCATTCACCGAATGGTTCGGCAGCCGGGTTCGTCCGTTGCGGTCTAGAAGGAATTTTGGGGTGATGCGAGCACTATAAAATTAACTTAATGCACACCCAGTGACGGCGGATCGGAGGGAGAACGGAGGAAGCCTTTTAGTCCGGTTCATAGCTCGTTCCGGTCCATCCGGACGGCAAGCGAGAGAGGCCCCTCTCTCGTTCAACAACATCTGGCCCCAGATGTTGTGGTACAAATGTGTCGTTAGCGGAGCATACGTCCGTCGCTCGGGACGCTCCGTTGTATAGGCAGTCCGCTGAGACTGCTAAGGCTTCCTCTTCTCGTCAGCGCACACGACCGCACCTTGGCTGCGTGACCGCCGATATATTACCAGCTTCGCCGATCAAGGATTCTTCGGCGACCAGGTCACACCATCCGGCAGCCAGGGATTCGAGACCGATGGACTCCGGACGTTCGCATAGGAAAAGTATGCGGGAGCCATCTGATGCGGAGCTGCCCTCGGCGAAGCAGCGATAGACTGCGCCTCCGCAGGTCTCGACGCCGGACATTCTTGTGCACATAGCACAGCTCATCGCAGCATCCCAGCAGCCGACAGAAACGGTGTCGGATCGAGAATTATCCGACAGCGCTGGGTCGGTAGCCGGGGACTCGAGGCCTGCAGACTCCGGACGTTCGCATAGGAAGTATGCGGGAGTCAACGTACACGGAGCTTCCAGCGGCAATGCATCGTAAGTCCGCTACTGCACAGGCCTCGGGAACGGACGTGCTTTCCTTAATAGCACAGTTTATCGCAGCATCCCAGCATCAACTGAATCTGTCGCATATATTTTATCCGACGATGCTGGGTCGGGACGCTCCGCGGAAGCGGGTACGGACGTCCGAAAGTTTCATCCGGTCCGACGGGATACCGAAAGGGATTCGGTGGATTTCAAGCTTTCCCTTTCGGAACAACATATGCTGCGATGCCGGATAAGAAACTGATAGCGTCGGTGGACTTAGAAATTTTTGGTTCGGTTCAGGGACATCGTCCCTCAGTTCCGACATAGTCCAATAATGTCACACAAACTTTCGAATTATTGAACGACGCTATATATATTATTATTTTATGCTTGCTATCCAAGCATTTCTGGTTTCTTGTTCGAAGAGTTATGGAGATGTCTTTCAAAAGTGTGCCTCTGTCGTCATAGTTAATGAAGAGTTAGCGGCAATAAGTGCTCATGGAATATGTCTATCGCTTACGGAGTGACATTCGCTAGCTCACCCGGTGTAGCGTACATTCATCGAATGGTTCGGCTGCCGGGTTCGTCCGTTGCGGTCTAGGACGGAGATTTGGGTGATGCGAGCACTTTAATTACTTTAGTACTCACCCAGTGACGGCAGATTGAGGACAGATCGGAGGAAGCCAACAACATAGGGGACCGCATGTTGTGGTTCAGATATTTTACATTCGGAGCATATGTCCGTTGCTCGGGACGCTCCGTTATATTGACAGTCCGAGAGACTGTCTTTAATGCTTCCTCATCCTCACAGCAGGGCACACGACCGCACATTGGCTACGTGACCTCGAGTATCCGATCAGTTTCGGCATTCAGTGATTCACAGCGAATAGGTCGCGCCATCCGGTAGCCAAGGGACACGAGGCCTATACACTCCGTTCGCTCGCATATTGGAAGTATGCACGGGGTAACGATCTCGGAGCTTCCTGCGGCTATGCATCGTAAGACCGCTGCTCCTCAGGCCTCAGTGACGGACGTGCTATCCGAGTTAGCACAGTTGTTTCGCAGCATCCCAGCAATTGACGGTTTCTCGGTCGAATCAGGAATTATCCGACGGCGCTGGGTCGGTGCGGTCCGCGGTTGCATCAAGCTACGGACGACCGAACGCTTTATAGGGTCCGACAGGATGGCGAAAGGGATTCGAAAGATTTCGAGTTTTCCCTTTAGTAGTATCGGAAGATGCCTTTCATATCTTCTGGCATTTCTTCCAGTGATTATTTTTCGGACTTCATTGCTGCGATCTTGGATAAGAGACTTATAGCGTCATTGGACTCGGTTTTTTCGATCGGTACAGGGACTTTGTCCCTGACTTACCGACGCAGTCCAATATTGTCATTACAACATGTGTTTTATTTTTCGACGCTATATATTTATATATATATACAAGACGGCTACTAAGCATGATAGTTTAGTTTCTTGTCCGCGTGGCTCATTTCTGCCATTTTATCTTTTTTTACATATAGTTTATTTTGGCAGAGCAGGGCATACCGAGAGTTCATATGCGTCTAGACGGTGTGATTAAAGACTGCATATATTCTTTTTCACCGTTTATGTCTTTTCCAATTTCAATGTTGGGAACGACATTATGTATATTAGACTTAACTTAGACGCTTTATTATACGTAATCCGCCTTACTGAGGCGTTATCATTACGTCTTCAAGAAAAGATTTACGGGATATTATTCTCAATGTAATTTCTTTTGAGGGCAGTAGTTTGTTCACGTATAACTCCGCCCTTCAGTGGCTGATTGGAGTTGGTTAGACGTGATGCAGCCCTAGCTACATCCACGCGTGGATAGTAGGTTAAGAACTCTCTCAGAGTCGCTTCATTCTCGGAGGAGCTTCTCTTCGACGGCAACTTTCCGGCAATCCATGAATTGCTTGATTTATACATTCTCTTGTCTATCTAGTGTTACAAGAGATTCAGACTGGGGCAAACATTCGGTGGTTGACTCAGAGAGTGCCGCCGCAGTTGCCGGACCCGAGTGTGGCTGTTATGACGGTTGCCAGTCAAACAGATTGGGATATATACTGATCCCTACGGATTCGAAGTGCCAGGGTCTTTGGGTTCCGCAGTCTTTTAGCTATCAGTTAACTTCCGCGGAATAATGTTTTTTAGGCTTGCTTTATGTCATTGCATGAACATTATTCAGAAACGCATGCCCAAATTCCTGTCCTTTAATTCGACAGTATTGGCGAATCTCCGGAACCAGGGAGGCACTCTTTCGTTTCCGTTATTCAATTTAATGGAAAGAATCCGTCTGTTGGTTATAGTACACCAAGTTCAGTTTTGGTCCGTCATATTCTGGGTCGTCTGATTGTTTTATCGCACTCCCGTTCTCTTACGGATCACTTGTTGCTGTCAGAATGGACTCTCAACAAACAAGTATTCAATCAGATTTGCTATCTATGGGAGCGCCCAATGATGTTTTATTTATGACACAGCTGGCTAATCAATTGCAGACGTATGTGTTGGCTTGTCCAGATCTCTGAGCTAATACTGTTAACGCTCTATTGATCTATAGGACAGAATGATAGGATACGCGTATCCTCCGGCGCTGTTGTTTTTAGCAGGTATTGCTAAGATAAACAACCACAATACATTTCTGTTGATAGCATCTCTATCTTCACAGAGATCATGAGTAATTTACTCTCTTGTCTACTGTGGATCTTAACGTGAAATCTTCCTCTATGTGAGGATCTTTTTTCACTGGGTAAATCGTGTCATCTTTATCACAACCAGCAAGGTCGCAACCTTCATGTATTCCGTTGTGTGGTCCGTATTGCATTGTAAGCACTGTACTGGACGAGCTTTGGACGCGATTTCTTACTATAGGAGATCCTCTTCTTCGCTATTCTATGCGACTAAAGTAGAGGCTCTTCCGTCGTGGTGTAGGGATCATTATGTTCATATGGTTGATCCCTCCATACTACTCATTGCTATTTTTTAGTATACTTGTTTCACAAGATCTACTGCAGCCTGTTGTTATTTAGGTTATAGGTTTATGTTACCTCATACCTATGCACTCTACGATAGTTTACAATTGAGTCTTTTGTCTCTTTATCTAAGTCAGTTAGTAACTTTTTGATAAATAGACTTAGAATCTTTAGATTAAATTCCTATACGGATTTTAACTTCAGGTTCTTATTTAGCTAAGTAATCATTTGAGCCTCTGGAAACAGTAGTTTTCAAATTCTGACCTTTTAGACAGTAATTCTGTTGGTTTCTCTTTTACTGTAGAGTCAGTGAGTTTCATGCACTATCGATGGATGATTTTCACTTTCATAGTTTCGGAATCAATACTTCCGTTACTATTTAGGTTGGATTGTTGCATAAGAGTTAGGCTCCTATTATCCGGAACCTATTATTTTAAGGTCCTTCCGTCTTCGTATGGGCATAGGCCTTTACTCTTTCCGGGTACAGTTTATGTATTTATAAACAGATATCTGTTTATTACAAGGGCGTGAGCTTCTTCTGTCTTTGATGTCTAGTAGAAGGACGTTACGCTCCATTTTATTGTTAATGGATTCTATTAACTAGCGTACTGCTTATGGTATATCATTGGCTTAGCAGTTGTGCTTAAGATTTCGGCTCATGAAGTAAGAGTTCTTCTACTTCTTGGGCTTACATTAATAGTGTTCTATTATAGATTTTTGAAGGCTGCTCATTGCGCTCAGCCATCCATTCATGAATTTTATCTCAGAAATATCGAGTCCATTTCTGGAGGCCTCTATTGTTAGGTCTATTATCTACTGCTCAGGATGTCATTCACTTAACAGTTGCTACTATAGCTAGGTAGGCTGTCTGTTTCGGCAGTGTCTCCGTTCGGCTGCCCTCTTCGCTCTGGGCTATTTGACCCAGGGCAAGAAAAAGGGGGGGGGGGGGAGGGTGTTCCCTTGGGTCACCTGTTTTTACTATGAAAACAAGGGGATACCTCCTCCGGAGTTAGTAATTCTGAGCTGTTATTGGGATGGTTGTTTAGTGAGAAGTTTAAGTTTATAAAATTCATTCAAGTCTTAGTTTTTAAAGTATAGCTTTTGAATATTGCATATGTCAACGGACATGATTATGCAATTCTCACACACTTTTAGGAGTATAAGAGTCTCTATTCTCTAGACTTACTTTATTATTGGCTTACTTTAAAAATTATTAGTATAAGGATTATTGGATATTAATAGAGTACATGGATGTATGAAGCTCAATTTTTGGAAGGTGTTGTATCTTTCTAATTTATCACAAATAAGAAAGATACATGTAAGGCCTATTACTTCTTTTCCCTACAGGGGATGACTCTATTTTATTTTATTGAGCGTATTCCATTTTGCTCTATGTCCTTGGCCCTCCAGCCTTTTTACTATTCAGCTATGTCTGGGTCATTGGTACAGTATAAAAATGTTAAAAAATTTATAGTAATTTATATATTTTTTATACTTACCAATGACCCAGACGGGGATGGCCCTCCCAGGAGTTGGGAACTCTTGCCTCCCCGCTGAGTACATAGCGCTTACCAGGCACTGGTTATTAGAATGATAAATGGCGCCAATTTCGGAACGTCCTTGACACTGCGCATGCGCAGTAGGGTCGAAGTGTGGAGGGCCTCTCAGGACATGTTTTCTTTAGTTTTAGATGCAAATTTTGGGGATTGGGGGGCAAAATTTGTGTTTGGCCCTATATTTTAAGAGTTAGCACCAGCTATGTCTGGGTCATTGGTAAGTATAAAAAATATATAAATTACTATAAATTTTTTAACTTTTATGATTGTATTATATTATCATTGATATATTCAGCCAATGATACTTGACGACACGGTTATTACAGCATTCAGCTAATCGACAGTGTCATTTTGAATTATTCACATTAATCAACATGTCAGGCACGTGGTGGACTCAATATTGTTTACTGATGGGGAACTTCAAACAACTTTTTTCTGCCCAGAAAACAGGGGGGGGGGGGAGGAGGGGGTGTTCATGCAACAAATAAGAGAAAAAATGCCCTGAAGGGGAGAACGAGGCATGTGCACATCTTTTTCAGCGAATTCCCAACAAAACCACGCAAAAAGAAAATTGTATTTTTTAGTTCCAAAAGTCATCAAATCGCCCGCTCTTTATCCGGAATATTCACCAATTATGCCAGATGTCAGTAGAATGTTTCAAACGTTTATTGAAACAATATATTTCCCCAGAGCTGTTTATTATTAATGATTGCATCATTTCCGAGAGCAACATTTCAAGATGGGTAATTCTAAATCAAATATTTAGTTCAGTGATACCAACAACACCGACTAGATAGGTTTATCCAGAAATAACCTTTCTCATTTTACCCGCATTAAATAATGGCATTGTTTTATTCAACTAATGAATAATTGGTTATAAAATAACTCTGGCCCAGATGTGGGCTGTACTTAACTTTTCTAGTCTTTTCTGTTCTTCCAGTAAAGCCATTGTGTGATGATAAAGCGTTTATACAAGGGCCGTGCACTTAATACCAGTATTCTAGCTGAAGGCCATCGTTCAGTCTTATATGTAGCTCAGCCTGATATCGAACAAGCAATAGGCCATAAATTATGCTGAAGCCAATGATGATTGCAACTCTCTCTCTCTCTCTCTCTCTCTCTTTCATTTCAGATGCTGCAATCGATACACACACGTCACATTATACATCATACCCATCGCAACAGTAACAGAAGACCAGTCATTGATGGCTCCAACAATATGGACAGTAAGTGGCAGTCTATAGTTGCTTGAAGTCTCAACAAGCCACCAGAAGACCCACAAGACAGGTAACAAAACCTTAACAAACACTCATTTGTTTTTAACCAATATGTTTTTTTTCTTTTTCAGAATGTTCTTATGCTGCAGAATCCTCTGTTGGAGAATAAAGAATTCCTATAACATAGTAATATCAGTACAGATGTACTTTGGAAATTGGAAATTTATCCCCAAAATGAGAATAGTTTTCAAGCATTCATCTGTGTGAATCAGGTGAATATATTTAAGTGATATTTTAAAATTTTGACTGTGTGCTGTTTTCTCCAGGATAGGTCTTACTGAAAGCTTTGAGAAGCTGTATATATGGTGTGGACTGTGAATTTGGGAAGTTATATTAATATAAAATATCCCTGGCCATGTCAATGAGTACCTGTGCTTTTCTTGAGAAACCGGTGTATTAACATAAATGATCATATTCACGTCTTAAGTAGACAACAGTAATTGATTTCATTTCAATTTCTGGCCCCCATTCTCCATCTCAACAACAGAATAAGTGTGAATACGTTGCTGTGTAACTAAAAGAAATATTAAAACAAGGTTTTTTCTCTTTTTCAGTGGTACCCTGTACAGATATAATTTCTTGGGAAGTTCCCCTCTACAGGAATTTGTTTATTAATGATGTTGTCAAGAGAATTAAGAATGGTAATGTTGTCTTTTACATACCTTCGTTTGGCAATGTTAACTCTTATACTTTTTTGAAAGACCATTCCTAAGAGCGCTCAGGGAAATCTGGCAGAGACTGATTTGTTAAATTGAGATAAGTTGGGCCTGAATATTCTTAATTGTTTGATTTGTACAGCTTTTTTCAAATGGCATATACTTCATATGTAAGCATTTTGCATTAGGTGAGGAACTGACATTGATCTCTCCTTACCCTTCATCAAGCATAATTTATGCTATGCAGGAAAATGGTTTGAGAGTTTTACAGAAATCTTTCTTTTATGATTGTATTATATTATCATTGATATATTCAGCCAATGATACTTGACGATACGGTTATTACAGCATTCAGCTAATCGACAGTGTCATTTTGAATTATTCACATTAATCAACATGTCAGGCATGTGGTGAACTCAATATTGTTTACTGATGGGGAACTTCAGACAACTTTCTCTTCTCAGAAAAGGGGGGAGGGGGAGGGGAAGGAGGGTGTTCAAGCAACAAATAAGAGAAAAAATGCCCTGAAGGGAAAAACGAGGCATGTGCACATATTTTTCAGCGAATTCCCAACAAAAACACGCAAAAAGAAAATTGTATTTTTTAGTTCCAAAAGTCATCAAATCGCCCGCTCTTTTATCCGGAATATTCACCAACTATGCCAGATGTCAGTAGAATGTTTCAAACGTTTATTGAAACAATATATATTTTTATACTGTACCAATGACCCAGACATAGCTGGTGCTAACTCTTAAAAATCTAGGGCCAAACACAAATTTTGCCCCCCAATCCCCAAAATTTGCATCTAAAACCAAAGAAATCATGTCCTGAATGGCCCTCCATACTTCGCCTCTACTGCGCTTGCGCAGTGTCAAGGAGGTCCCGGAATTGGGGCCATTTATCATTCTTTGTTGGGCCCTTCATCAGTTCACATCTGACTGATCTTTGTGCTTGTAAATCTCAGTTTAAATGATGCCAGACACATAAATATTAGAGAAATGGTGGATCTAAGGAGGAAATAGATGAAGGAGAAGAAAAATGAGTGACAGAAAATAAGCAGGGCTGTAACTTATAATTTTTTAATGAAATTATGTTAAGTTACCTATTTTCGAGACATGGGCCTGTTGTGGTCATTCTTGCTATAAAATTACACTGCTTGTTCAGTGTTTTCCTCTCTCCCTTTCCTTTAAGTCCCCCCTTGCTATTCTCCCATGCTTTTGGCATATTTTCTGTAATATTATTACTAAAATTTCTTGGGAGTTTTAGCTGGATAACAATGAATTCTGTTCTTTTCCCTATGTTTACGTCCTCACCCATGGGTGTTTAGGCGTAGTGTTCTGTATGTACCATCTGATGTTCTGCAGTTTCTTCCCTGGAAGTCTCTGTTTTGCATCAGATAGTGTATTATTGGTAACTGATTTCGGGCCAGGGTTATCAGTGCCTGGAGTCATGTTTCTGGTGTTTTTACACTTCTTGTTTACATTGACAACAGCCTCTGTGGAGGGGGATTTCTTGTCTTTGTGTTAGTTTAATCATAATTGGATACATTATAATTATTCGTAAGTGTTGCATTAATTTTTTAAAATATTTTTAAAATTTTTGTCCACACTTAGGCTTGGGATCCATTGGGGCTCAACGTTACTTTTCAGAAACTTGGGCTTTTCTGAAAAAATATTTTTTCAAAAATTTTTTATTTGATTTCAATCATTTTTTCTATGTTAATGGATCATGTTATTATGTATTTTGGTTTTCAGGGGTTGGTGCGAGTACTAGGACTTTGTTTCTTTTCACAATGAAAGGATATTGTTCAATTAATATAAGAGGAAATCTTCCTCTGACTTTCATAATCATTGTATAATGTAGTCAGCGTACTCGCACTAACTCCTGTTCAGTATGTGTTAATTTCGATGGCAACATGGGAAGCGTGTGTCACGGTATGTTAGCGGGGAAATGGCCATGCCGGTCCTTTCTCCGCAGGGTCACTCTAGTTTATCAATCTCTATTTCAGACGAACAAGAACAGGGTGATGTATCCGTGATGTCTTCCAAAAGTGTGCCCCCGTCGTCACAATTAATGAAGAGCTAGCGGCAAAGTGCTCATGGAAATACGTCAATTGCCTAAGAGGTCCCTAGTAGGATCGACGGCCTTTGACGTCCGCTAGCTCGCCCGGTGTAGCGTCCATTCATCGAATGGTTCGGCAGCCGGGTTCGTCCGTTGCGGTCCAGAAAGGAGTTTTGGGTGATGCGAGCACTATAAATCAACCAAGTGCACACCCAGTGACGGCGGATCAGAGGAGAGAACGGAGGAAGCCTATTAGTCCGGTTCCTAGCTCGTCCAGGTCCATCCTGGCTGCGAGCGAGAGAGGCCCCTCTCTCGTACAACAACATCTGGCCCCAGATGTTGTGGTACAAAATGTTTCGCATTCGGAGCATACGTCCGCCGCTCGGGACGCTCCGTTATATAGACAGTCCGGAGAGACTGTCAATAAGGGTTCCTCATCCTCATGGCAGCACACACTACCGCACTTTGGCTACGTGACCTCGGATATCCAGCCAACTTCGCCAATCAGAGAATCCACGGCGACCAGGTCACGCCATCCGGTAGCCAGGGACACGAGGCCTGTAGACTCTGGACGTTCGCATAAGAAAAGTATGCAGGAGTCAACGTACACGGAGCTTCCAGCGGCAAGCATCGTAAGACCGCTACTCCACAGGCCTCAGTGACGGACGTGCTATCCCAAATACCACAACTTATCGCAGCATCCCAGCAACGACAGAATCTCTGTCGCATCATGTAATATCCGACGACGCTGGGTCGGTACGCTCCGCTGAAGCATCAGGTACGGACGTCCGAAAACTTCATAGGGTCCGACAGGATGGCGAAAGGAATTCGGAGGATTTCGAGCTTAACCTTTCGGAACAACATAAGCTGCCGTACATGTCATCCGGCTTTATCTTCTAGAGGTTGTTTCGTCGGACCAGAATGCTGCGATGCCGGATAAGAGACTGATAGCATCGGTGGACACAAGATTTTTTTGATCGGTTCAGGGACATCGTCCCTCAGTTTCCGACACAGTCCAATAATGTCACAGGAACTTTCGAATTATTGAACGACGCTATATATATATATATGCTTGCTATTAAACAAGCAAGTCTGGTTTCTTATTCGCAAAAGTTACCGTGATGTCTTTCAAAAGTGTGCCTCTGTCGTCATAGTTAAATGAAGAGCTAGCGGCAATAAGTGCTCATGGAGATACGTCAATCGCCTAGGAGGTCCCTAGTAGGATCGACGGCGTTGACATTTGCTAGCTCATCCGGTGTAGCGTCCATTCATCGAATGGTTCGGCAGCTGGGTTCGTCCGTTGCGGTCCAGGAAGGAGATTTGGGTGATGCGAGCACTATAATAGACAATAGTACACACCCAGTGACGACGGATCAGAGGAGAGATCGGAGGAAGCCTGTTAGTCCGGTTCCTAGCTCGTCCAGGTCCGTCCGGGCTGCGAGCGAGAGAGGTCCCTCTCTCGTACAACAACATCTGGGACCGGATGTTGTGGTACAAACGTTTCGCATTCGCAGCATATGTCCGCCGCTTGGGACGCTCCGTTATATAGACAGTCCGACAGACTGTCGATAAGGCTTCCTCATCCTCACGGCAGCGCACACGACCGCACCTTGGCTACGTGACCTCGAGTATCCTGCCAGCTTCGTCATTCAGGGATTCCACGGCGAACAGGTCACGCCATCCGGAAGCCAAGGGACACGAGGCCTGTACACTCCGGTCGCTCGCATAATAGAAGTATGCACGGGGTAACGTACACGGAGCTTCCAGCGGCAAAGCAACGTAAGACCGCTTCTCCACAGGCCTCAGTGACGGACGTGCTATCCCAAATAGCACAAATTATCGCAGCATCCCAGCAAACGACAGAATCTCTGTCGAATTAGGAATAATCCGACGACGCTGGGTCGGTTCGCTCCGCTGAAGCATCAGATACGGACGACCGAGCACTTCATAGGGTTCGACAGGATGGCGAAAGGGATTCGGACGATTTCGAGCTTTCCCTTTCGGAACAACAGAAGCTGCCATACATTTCTTCGGCATTATCTTCCAGAGGTTGTTCCGTCGGACTAGAATGCTGCGATGCTGGATAAGAGACTAATAGCGTCATTGGACACAGAGTTTTTGATCGGTTCAGGGACATCGTCCCTGAGTTGCCGACACAGTCCAATAATGTCACTAGAACATTCGAATTGTTGAACGACGTTATATATAAGCTTGCTACCAAAACAGGCTAGTCTAGTTTCTTGTCCGCAAATACTCTAAATCTGCCTTTCATCAATTCAAGGAATAATTTGTAACGGCAGGACAGGGCATACCGAGAGTTCCTCTGCGTATAGACGACTTGTAATTGTCTATATCGCCGTCTATGTCAATTCCAACCACGACGTTGGAAACGACAATAATGTCTAACAGACTTAACTTAGACGCTTTGTCATACGCGGAACACCTTACTGAGGCGTTATCATTACGTCTTCAAGGGAAAGAATTCCAGGATATGATCCTCAATGAGATTTCTTTCAAGGGCAGTAGCTTTTCCACGTATAACTCTGCCCTTCAGTGGCAAACCTGGAGTTGGTTAGACGTGACGCAGCCCTAGCTACATCCACGCGCGTGAATAGTAAGGTGAAGAACTCTCTCAGAGTCGCTTCGGTCTCGGAGAAGCTTCTCTTCGACGGCAACCTTTCGGCAATCTATGAATTGCTCGATATAGACGTTCTCTTGTCAATCAACTGTAACAAGAGATTCAGACTTGGGCAAACATTCAGTGGTTGACTCAGGGAGTTCCACTGCAGTTGCCGGATCCGAGTTTTACGAGTTTTACGATTATGACGGATGCCTGTCAAACAGGTTGGGGTACAACATTGATCCCAACGGATTCGAAGTGCCAGGGTCTTTGGGTTCCGCAGTTTCTAGGCAAGCACATAAACATCCAAGAAATGATGTCAATTTGTCTTGCACTACGTCACTGGATGAACATTATTCAGAAAGCGCATGTCCAATCCTGTCCGACAATACGACAGTAGTTGCGTATATCCGAAACCAGGGAGGCACTCATTCCGTTCCGTTATTCATTTAACGGAAAGAATCCTTCTGTTTGTTCTAGAACACCAAGTTCTGCTTTCGGTCAGTCATATTCCGGGTCGTCTGAATGTATTAGTAGACTCCCTTTCACGGAAGGGTCGCTTGTTGCCATCAGAATGGACTCTCAACAAACAGGTATTCAATCAGATTTGCTACCAATGGGAGCGGCCAATGATAGACTTATTTGTGACACAACTCAACAATCAATTGCAGACGTATGTGTCACCATGTCTGGATCCCCGAGCATATGCAGTAGAAGCTCTATCGATCTCGTGGGACGGAATGATAGGATATGCGTATCCTCCAGCGCCGTTGGTTCAGAAAATATTGCTCAAAATAAACAATCTCAATACAATTCTGTTGGTAGCATCTCTGTCTCCACAGAGACCGTGGATAAATCTACTCAGGTGTCTGCTGTGGGACTTACCGCGAAAACTTCCTCCACGAGAGGATCTTCTTTCGCTGGTGAAATCGTGTCAACTTCATCACAACCCGCAAGGTCTCAACCTTCACGTATTCCGTTGTGCGGTCCTTCTTGCACGGCAAGCATTGTACAGGACGAGCAGTGGACGCGATTTCTAACTGTAGGAGGACCTCCTCTTCGCTATACTATGCGGTTAAGTGGAAGGTCTTTCGTCATGGGTGTAGGGATCATTTTGTTGATATTTTTGATCCCTCCATACCAGACATTGCAAACTTTCTAGTATACTTGGTTGACGAGATCAACTGCAGCCTGTTACTATTAAAGGTTATAGGTCTATGTTATCTGATACCTATGCACATCATGATAGTTTACAATTGAATCTAATGTCTCTTTATCTAAATTAGTTAGAAACTCTTCGATAAATAGACCTAGAACCCTTAGATTAATTCCTAAATGAATTTAGCTTGGGTTCTTCTTAAACTAAAGAAAACCATTTGAGCCTCTTGAGTCAGTAGATTTCAAATTCTGGTCTTATAAGACAGCATTTCTCTTAGCTTTCTCTTCTGCTTGAAGAGTCAGTGAGCTTCATGCACTATCGGTGGACGATTCTCACTATCGTAGTGACGGGAACACTATTACTTTTACTACTAATGTTGGATTTTTGGCTAAGAATCAGGCTCCTAATTATATCCGGAACCCATTGTTATTAAGGCCCTTCCGTCTTCAGACGGGCACAGGCCTTTACTCTGTCCGGTTAGAGCTTTATGTATTTATAAACAAGATCTCAGTTTATCAGAAAGGGACGTAACGCTTCTTTCTGTCTCTTATGCCTAATAGAAAGGACATTACGGACCATTCTATGGCTAGATGGATTCAATTAACTATCCGTACTGCTTTTGATAATCTATCTTCAACTCAGCAGTCTGTGCGTAAGATTTCGGCTCATTAAGTAACAGCTCTTTCTACATCTTAGGCTTATGCAAATAGTGTTGCTATTATAGATTTAATGAAGGCTGCATATTGGTCTCAGCCATCCACATTCACGAATTTTTATCTCAGATATATTGAGTCCATTTCTGGAGACCTGCTTTGTTTAGGTCCATTATCTGGTGCTCAGAATGTCGTTCTCTAAACAGTTGCAACTATAGTTATGCAGGCTTTCTGTTCAGGCAGTGACTCCGTCCTGCTGCCCTCTTCGCTCTGGGCTATTTGACCCAGGGCAAGGGGAAGGGGGGGGGGTGTTCCCTTGGGTCACCTGTTTTATAGTGAAAACAAGGGGATACCTCCTCCGGAGTCAGTAATTCTGAGTTGTTACCGGGATGGTTTTAAAGTGAAAGTTAATGTTTAAAAAATTCATTCATTTCATATTTTTAAAGTATAGCATTTGTATATGTCACGTGTCAAACGGGAGTTAATATACAATCCTCGGACACTTTTGTAAGAGTATAAAGAGTCTCAATTCTCTGGACTAACTTTATTTATTGGCTGACTTTAAAAATAATTAGTATAAGGATTATTCTGGATGTTAATAGAGAACATGAATGTTATGATGCTCAATTATGGAGGGTATTATGACTTTCTAATTTATCATAAATAAGAAAGATACATGTAAAGCCTAATACTCCTTTTCTCCTCGAGGGGACGACTCTATTTTATATACTTGAGCTTATTGGATTTTCCTCTATGTCCTAGGCCATCCAGCTTTTTACTATTCAGCTATGTCTGGGTCATTGGAACAGTATAAAAATGTTAAAAAATGTATAGTAATTTATATATTTCTTATACTTACAAATGACCCAGACGGGAAAGGCCCTCCCAGGAGTTGGGAACTCTACCTCCCCGCTGAGTACATAGCGCTGACCAGGCACTGGTTGTAAGAATGATAAATGGCGGCAATTCCGGGACCTCCTTGACACTGCGCATGCGCAGTAGAGGCGAAGTATGGAGGGCCATTTAGGACATGATTTCTTTGGTTTTAGATGCAAATTTTGGGGATTGGGGGCAAAATTTGTGTTTGGCCCTAGATTTTTAAGAGTTAGCACCAGCTATGTCTGGGTCATTGGTAAGTATAAAAAATATATAAATTACTATAATTTTTTTAACTTCCCCAGAGCTGTTTATTTTTAATGATTGCATCATTTCCGAGTGCAACATTTCAAGATGGGTAATTCTAAATCAAATATTTAGTTCAGTGATACCAACAACACCCACTAGATAGGTTTATCCAGAAATAACCTTTCTCGTTTTACCCGCATTAAATAATGGCATTGTTTTATTCAACTAATGAATAATTTGTTATAAAATAACTCTGGCCCAGAGGTGGGCTGTACTTAACTTTTCTAGTTTTTTCTGTTCTTCCAGTAAAGCCCTTGTGTGATGATAAAGCGTTTATACAAGGGCAGTGCACTTAATACCAGTATTCTAGCTAAAGGTCATCGTTCAGTCTTATATGTAGCTCAGCCTGATATCGAACAAACAATAGGCCATAAATTATGCTGAAGCCAATGATTGCAACTCTCTCTCTCTCTCTTTCATTTCAGATGCTACAATCGGTATTTCTTCCTCCACGAGGGGACCTTCTTTAGCAGGTTTTTTTTGTTTTGCACGTCCTTCTCCGCCCATTGTGGCATACTGGAGTTAGTTAGACGTGAGGTAACCATTGCGGTTCCTATATTATTTTAAGACTAACACAAGAACGATGAAGTAATGCGGGTGAGGAGGGTTCGATATGACTTCAACCCCCCCCCCCCCCCCCCCCCACACACACACACACCGCCAATGTGTTTAGAGGTGATTACCGGGACAAGACCTAGTTTTCTTCCCGCAAGCCTCGTATAAGTTTAAATACATACATGCATTTCTTCACTTTTCGATTTATTTAATCTCATTTATTTTACAAGGATTGGCGAACAAGTTATGCCTCTCCTTGGCCCAATGGCGTAGGTGTGTGGGATGACCTTCATAGCGGCAACTACGAAGGGATCTTTAGCCTGCACGGAGGGTGGCTCTCTCCGTACAGAGGACAGCCATTTTACGTCCCCACCCGATAGGACGGTACGCTGTGACAGCATCAACCCCACAATTGATGCTGACAGAGAGTGTTCGGACACCTCGAGAAATTTCTCCGACCGGGGATCGATCCCGGGACCTCTGGCTTGAGAGACCAGCGCACTTATCCACTCGGCCACCATCCACTGGCGGCTGGGTCGTGTTCTATGTTGACATCATGGGCACACCCACTTTTAGTTGGATTGGTTTCCTGTGATTATCCGTCTATATGTCATATACGAGCGCATATTTCATCATAATTAAATTGCTAGTCTTTGGGTACCTCGGAGGCTGCATTACCTGTTAACTGGTATTCCGATGATTAAATGCGGGTGTTTAAATGCTCACGCGCATAATTTTTATTAAGCTGACGCTTTATTGTATATTATGGACCTTTGAAATTATGAATTATTTCGGGGGCGGTTCATGTCGGAGCCTGTTAAACATATCTACTTCCATTTCTAGATCCAGGTTTCTCTTAATGTCGGTACTCATCTCGTATATCCCCACGTTATATTTTATTGTCATAGCTATCGGTTAGTACACGTCGGGGAGTGTTGTTACTGGAATTTATTGTACACCTGAATGGGGTCGCCTGTGAATTACCTCGGAAGTGTGTTTACTCTCCAGAGATCGTTCATTGTGGTTCGATTGGACATGTGTATGTTATATATTATATCAATGGTTTTCGACCTATCTGCGTACGCAGTCTGCGGTGTACGTTATATAGCAGGCAATATTAATTATCGGGATCGTTGCTATAGCCTTAACTTCTAAAGTGGCGTTAAGCAGCATTTATTAATAATGAATTAATACCCGAGTGCCCGTTCGACGAATATTTATATTGTTTTTTGGTAGCACTTTTACTGTTTCCAGAGCGCTCCTCTCCTTTTTGAAGATTTCTTTAAAAGAAAAGGGGCGGGGTGATTTTTTACCTCTCCTCTGGCTTGATAGGTATGTAACTATGAAGGAAGCTGTTTTGTCTGTAATTTTTATCCTGCATTCAGCTGGAGTTTTATTGTGTATGGTGTATGTTTGTGGGGGATATTCTCTCATTCTCAAATACGCCATCCTTAGTCCAGGCTAACCTTAAAAATTGGGAACATGTTACATTCAATTAGCACAGTCGTCATGCTAAGTATACGGAATTACTTGAACTGGGCTCCTTTTGTATGATATGTGTTCTCCATTACCGTATAGAGAGACATAAATGTAATTCCTAATAATTTTATTTTCCTTTCACCTTGGGTTACATGGTTGGAACTATGTTGATCTACCAATTCTGAAGTCCCAGGTCATCCACCTTTTTACGATTCAGCTTGTCTGGGCTATTGGTTTACAGTATAAAAATATTATAAATTTACAGTAATTTATATTTTTTTATACTTACGAATGGCCCAGACGGAGATGGCCCTCCCATGAGTGGGCACTCATACCTCTCTGCTGAATTTTTATGTAGTACTCTCTTCTACAAAGAATGATGTTGGCGCGAATTCCGGTCACTTCCTGACGTCTGCACATGCGCGGAGAGTAAATGTATGGAGGGCCAGATAGGACTTTTAATTTTCGGTTTGGCAAGCAAATTTTGGGGATTGGGTGGTTAAAACTTTGTGTTTGGCCCTTAATATCCTTGAGTTAATAACCAGCTAGTCCGGGCCATTGATAAGTATAAAAATATACAAATTTCTGTAAATTTATAATATTTTTATACTGTACCAATGACCCAGACATAGCTGGTGCTAACTCTTAAAATATAGGGCCAAACACAAATTTTGCCCCCAATCCCCAAAATTTGCATCTAAAACCAAAGAAAACATGTCCTGAATGGCCCTCCACACTTCACCTCTACTGCGCATGCGCAGTGTCAAGGACGTTCCGAAATTGGCGCCATTAATCATTCTAAGTTTGGCCCTTCATCAGTTAACATCAGACTGATCTTTGTGCTTGTAAATCTCAGTTTAAATGATGTCAGACACATAAATATTAGTGAAATGGTGATTCTAAGGAGGATAGAGAAGGAGGAGAGGAAAAATGTGTGACAGAATGTTATCAGGGCTGTAACTTAAAAATTTTTTAATGAAATTATGTTAAGTTACCTATTTTCGAGGCAGCAGCCATTTTGTTGTCATTCTGGTTATTTAGTTACACTGATTTTTCAGAGTTTTCCTCTCTCCCTTTCCTTTAAGTCCCCTCTTGCTATTCTCCCATGCTTTTGGCATAGTTTCTGTAATTATTATTACTAAAATTTCTTGGGAGTTTTAGCTGAATAATAGAATGAATTCTGTTCATTCCCCATGTTTACGTCTTCACCTACGGGTGGTTAGGCGTTGTGTTCTGCATCTACCATCTGATGTTCTGCAGTTTCTTCCCTGGAAGTCTCTGTTTTGCATCAGATAGTGTATTTTTGGTAACTGATTCCGGGCCTGGGTGCCTGGAGTCTTATTTTAGTGTTTTTACACTCATTGTTTACATTTACAACAGCCCTCTGTGTGAGGGGGGGGGGGGGGGATTTCTTGAAAATAATATCTTGATGTTATTTTAATCATAACTAGATACATTATTATTGTTCGTAAGTGTTGAATAAATTGTTTAAAATATTTTTAAAATTTTTGTCCACACTTAGGCTTGGGATCCATTGGGGCTCAACGTTACTTTTCAGAAACTTGGGCTGTTCTGAAAAAATATTTTTTCAAAATATTTTGATTTCAATTATTTTTTCTATATTAATGGATCATATTATTATTATGTATTTTGATTGCCAGGGGTTGGTGCGAGTACCAGGACTTTGTTTTCTTTTCACATTGAAAGGATTTTGATCAATTGTAATAAGAGGAAGTCTTCCTCTGACTTTTATAATCATTCTATATGTGGTCAGTGTACTCGCATTAACTCCTGTTCTGTATCGTATGATTTCGATGACAACATGGGAAGCGTATGTCACGGTATGTTAGTGGGGAATTGGACACTCCGGTCCTTTCCCCGCAGGGTCACTCTACTTTATCAATTTCTATTTCAGACGATCAAGATTAGGGTGATGTATCTGTGATGTCTTCCAACAGTGTGCCTCCGTCGTCACAATTAATGAAGGGCTAGCGGAAAAGTGCTCATGTAAATACGCCAATTGCCTAAGAGGACCCTAGTAGGTTCGACGGCCTTTGACGTCCGCTAGATCGCCCGGTGTAGCGTCCATTCATCGAATGGTTCGGCAGCCGGGTTCGTCCGTTGCGGTCTAGAAGGAGTTTTGGGGTGATGCGAGCACTATAAATCAACCAAATGCACACCCAGTGACGGCGGATTAGAGGGAGAACGGGGGAAGCCTTTTAGTCCAGTTCATAGCTCGTTCTGGTCCATCCGGACGGCGAGCGAGAGAGGCCCCTCTCTCGTACAACAACATCTGGCCCCAGATGTTGTGGTACAAAATGTTTCGCATTCGGAGCATACGTCCGTCGCTCGGGACGCTCCGACATATAGGCAGTCCGGAGTAGACTGTCAATAAGGCTTCCTCATTCTCATGGTAGCGCACACGACCGCTCTTGGCTACGTGACCTCGGATATCCAGTCAGCTTCGCCAGTCAGAGAATCATCGGCGACCAGGTCACACCATCCGGTAGTCAGGGACACGAGGCCTGCAGACTCCGGACGTTCGCATAGGAAAGTGTGCGGGAGTCAACGTACACGGAGCTTCCGGCGGCAATGCATCATAAGACCGCTACTGCACAGGCCTCGGGAACGGACCTGCTTTCCTAAATAGCACAGCTTATCGCAGCATCCCAGCATCAACTGAATCTGTTGCATATTCTTTATCCGACGATGCTGGGTCGGGACGCTCCGCGGAAGCGGGTACGGACGTCCGAAAATGTCATCCGGTCCGACGGGATACCGAAAAGGATTCGGAGGATTTCGAGCTTTCCCTTTCGGAACAACATATGCTGTTGTGTATATCATCTGACTTGATCTTCTACAGCTTCTTTCGTCGGACCAGAATGCTGCGATGCCGGATAAGAAACTGATAGCGTCGGTGGACTTAGAAATTTTTGGTTCGGTTCAGGGACATCGTCCCTCAGTTCCGACATAGTCCAATAATGTCACACAAACTTTCGAATTATTGAACGACGCTATATATATTATTATTATATGCTTGCTATTACCAAGCATTTCTGGTTTCTTGTTCGCAAAGTTACGGAGATGTCTTTCAAAAGTGTGCCTCTGTCGTCATAGTTAATGAAGAGCTAGCGGCAATAAGTGCTCATGGAATATGTCTATCGCCTAAGAGGTCCCTTGTAGGATCGACGGAGTGACATTCGCTAGTTCACCCGGTGTAGCGTACATTCATCGAATGGTTCGGCTGCCGGGTTCGTCCGTTGCGGTCTAGGAAGGAGATTTGGGTGATGCGAGCACTATAATTACTTTAGTACTCACCCAGTGACGGCGGATTGAGGACAGATCGGAGGAAGCCTGTTAGTCCGGTTCCTGGCTTGTCCAGGTCCGTCCGGGCTGTGAGCAAGAGAGGTCCCTCTCTCGTCCAACAACATAGGGGACCGCATGTTGTGGTTCAGATATTTTACATTCGGAGCATATGTCTGTCGGTCGGGACGCTCCGTTATATTGACAGTCCGAGAGACTGTCGATAATGCTTCCTCATCCTCACAGCAGGGCACACGACCGCACATTGGCTACGTGACCTCGAGTATCCGATCAGTTTCGTCATTCAGTGATTCCACGGTGAATAGGTCACGCCATCCGGTAGCCAAGGGACACGAGTCCTATACACTCCGTTCGCTCGCATATTAGTAGTATGCACGGGGTAACGATCACGGAGCTTCTAGCGGCAAAGCATTGTAGGACCGCTTCTCCACAGGCCTCAGTGACGGGCGTGCTATCCGAGTTAGCACAGTTTTTTCGCAGCATCCTAGCAATCGACAGTTTCTTAGTCGAATCAGGAATTATCTGACGGCGCTGGGTCGGTGCGGTCCGCGGTTGCATCAGGTACGGACGACCGAACGCTTTATAGGGCCCGACTGGATGGCGAAAGGGATTCGAAAGATTTCGAGTTTTCCCTTTCGTAGCATCGGAAGCTGCCATTCATATCTTCTGGCATTATCTTCCAGTGATTGTTATTTCGGACTACATTGCTGCGATGTTGGATAAGAGATTTATAGCGTCATTGGACACGGAATTTTGGATTGGTTCAGGGACATTGTCCCTGACTTACCGACACAGTCCAATATTGTCATTAGAACATGTGTATTATTTATCGACGCTATATATGCATATAAGCCTGCTACCAAGCATGATAGTTTAGTTTCTTGTCCGCAATGCTCATTTCTGCCTTTTTATCATTTATACGAATAATTTATTTTGGCAGAGCAGGGCATACCGAGAGTTCATATGCGTCTAGACGGCGTGGTTAAAGACTGGAAATATTCTTTTTCGCCGTCTATGTCTTTTCCAACCACAATGTTGGAAACGACAATGATGTCTAGTAGACTTAACTTAGACGCTTTATCATACGTAATCCACCTTACTGAGGCGTTATCATTACGTCTTCAAGAAAAGAATTACGGGATATTATCCTCAATGTGATTTCTTTTGAGGGCAGTAGTTTGTTCACGTATAACTCCGCCCTTCAGTGGCTGATTGGAGTTGGTTAGACGTGACGCAGCCCTAGCTACATCCACGCGCGTGGATAGTAAGGTGAAGAACTCTCTCAGAGTCGCTTCGTTCTCGGAGAAGCTTCTCTTCGACGGCAACTTTTCAGCAATCCATGAATTGCTCGATTTACACGTTCTCTTGTCTATCTAGTGTTGCAAGAGATTCAGACTGGGGCAAACATTCGGTGGTTGACTCAGAGAGTGCCACTGCAGTTGCCGGATCCGAGTGTTATAATTATGACGGTGGCCAGTCAAACAGGTTGGGATATAATATTGATCCCAACGGATTCGAAGTGCCAGGGTCTTTGGGTTCCGCAGTCTCTAAGCAAGCACTTATCTTCCGCGGAATAATGTATTTTTATACTGTACCAATGACCCAGACTTAGCTGGTGCTAACTCCACAAAAACCAGGGCCAAACACAAATTTTGCCCCCCAATCCCCAAAATTTGCATCCAAAACAAAAAGAAATCATGTCCTAAAGGACCTCCATAGTACGACTCTACTGCGCATGCGCAGTGACGCAGTCGTCCCGAAATTGGCGCCAAATATCATTCTCTGTTTGGCCCTTCATCAGTCAACATCTCACTGATCTTTGTGCTTGTAAATCTCAGTTTAAAGGATGCCAGACACGTAATTCTTGGAGAAAATGTGATTCTAAGGAGGATAGAAGGAGGAGAGGAAAAAAGAAGTGGCAAAAAATAATCAGGGCTGTACTTAAAATTTTTTGTTAAAATTATGTTAAGTTGCCTATTTTCGAGGCAAACGCCTCTTGTTGTCATTCTTGCTAATTGTTGCACTGCTTATTCAGTGTTTCCTCTCCCCTAACCTTCTAAAGTCCCCCCTTGCAATTCTCCCATGCTTTTGGCATATTTTTGAGAAGTTTCATTTCTAAAATTTCCCTGGGAGAGTTGCTTGGTTACAGAATGTTTTCTGTTATTTTCCCCATAGTTACGTTTTCACCCATGGGTGTATAACGTTTGTGTTCTGCATCTTCCATCTGATGTTCTGCAGATTCTCCCCTGGGAGTCTCTGTTTTGCATCAGATAGAGTGTAATTGAGGACTGATTCCGGGCCAGTTTTTTCAGTGCCTGGAGTCATGTTTTCTTCTGTGTTTACACTGTTTGTTTTCATTGGCAACAGCCTTTTTTGAGGGGGGCTGTTTGCCTTTGAGGTAGTTTATCTCATTATAAGATACATTTATATTATCCGAAAGTGTCTCATTAATTATTTTATATAATTTTAAAATTTTTGACCACACTTTGCCATCGGATCCATCGGGGCTCAACGTTACTTTTCAGCAACTTGGGCTTCTCTGAAAAAAATATTTTTTCAAAATTATTTTGTTTTGCAATTGTTTTTTCATTTATTAATGGATCATGTTATTATGTATCTTTGTGTCAGGGGTTTTTGCGAGTAACTAGGACTTATTGTTGTTCCTTCACAATGAAAGGAACTTGTTCAAATTGTAATAGGAAGAAATCTTCCTCTGACTTTCATGATTATTGCATAAATTGTAGTCAGTGTTCTCGCATTAATCCCTGTCCTGTATGTGAACATTGGGATGAGAAACATTGGAAACGTGTGTCACGATATGTTGTTTCTGGAGAAAGAGCGATGCCGGCTCTTTCTCCACAAGGTCACTCTACTCTCTCAGTTTCTATTTCAGAGGAACCAGAACAGGGTGATGTTTCCATGTTATCTTCTTCAAGTGTGCGTCCGTCGTCACAATTAAATACAGAGCTAGCGGCAAAAGTGCTCATGGAGATTAGACTAATGTCGTCCGCTAGCTCGCCCGGTGTAGCGTCCATTCACCGAATGGTTCGGCAGCCGGGTTCGTCCGATGCGGTCCAAGAGGAAATTTTGGGTGATGCGAGCACTATAAAAATAATAGATGCACACCCAGTGACGGCGGATAGTGAACGAGAACGGAGGAAGCCTTTTAGTCCGGTTCCTAGCTCGTCCAGGTCCAGCCGGGCCGCGAGCGAGAGAGGCCCCTCTCTCGTACAACAACATCTGGGACCAGATGTTGTGGTACAAAATGTGTCTTTAGCGGAGCATACGTCCGTCGCTCGGGACGCTCCGTTGTATAAGCAGTCCGCAGAGACTGTTAAGGCTTCCTCTTCTCGCCGGCGCACACGACCGCACCTTGGCTGCGTGACCTCCGATATCTTGCCAGCTTCGCCGATGAAGGATTATTCGGCGACCAGGTCACACCATCCGGCAGCCAGGGACTCGAGACCGATGGACTCCGGACGTTCGCATAGGAAAAGTATGCGGGAGCCATCTGATGCGGAGCTGCCCTCGGCAAAGCAGCGAAAGACCGCTCCTCCGCAGGTCTCGACGTCGGACATTCTAGTGCAGATAGCACAGCTTATCGCAGCATCCCAGCAGCCGACAGAGACGGTGTCGGATCGAGAATTATCCGACGGCGCTGGGTCGGTACGCTCCGCCGAAGCATCGGGGGCGGACGACCGGGAACATCGGGAGGTCCGACCGGATGGTGAAAGGGATACGGATGAATTGGAGCTATCCCTTTCGGAACAACACAAAGCTGCCGTAGACTTCATCCGGCACTTTCTTCCTCAAGTTGTTCCGTCGGGCCAGACTGCTGCGCTTCCGGATAGGAGAATTATAGCGTCATTGGACTCTGATTTTTTCGAGCGGTTCAGGGACATCGCTCCCGAGTTTCCGTCGCAGTCCAATAATGTTGCAAGAACATTTGAATTATTGAACGACGCTATTTTTAAACTTGCTTCCAGGACAGGGAAAGCAGGCTTCTTGTCCGCAAATACTCTCAACCTGCCTTTCATTAATGCAAGGAATAAATTCGACACGGCAGGTCAGGGTATACCGAGAGTTCCTCTGCGTATGGACGACGAGGCGGAAGACTTAGAGCTATCATTACCGTCGTCAGCTTCTATTCCAACCGCAGTGTTGGAAACAGCTATTGCGTCTAACAGAGCCAATTTAGATGCCTTATCTTACGCAGATCACCTTACGAAGGCGTTATCACTGCGTCTTCAAGGGGAAGAGTTTCAGGATATACAATCCTCCTTAAGACTTCTTTCAAGGGCAGTAGCTTATTCCACGTGTAACTCCGCCCTTTCAGTGGCAAATCTGGAGTTGGTTAGACGTGACGCAGCCCTGTCTACATCCACACTAGTGGATTCTAAGGTGAAGAACTCTCTTAGAGTCGCTTCGGTCTCAGGAGATCTTCTCTTTGACGGCAAGCTTTCCGCTATTTATGATAATATTAAAAAGAAAGCTAGTGATTCTCTGTTGTTTAGATCCGCTCCTAAAAGGTCGGATTCAGCAGACACGAATAAGGCGGGCACTTCTGGGTCTTATCCGCCCAAGAGAGGTTCCTATAGAGGTTCCGGTGCGTCCTCTAGCTCTTATTCGAGAGACCGTCAGGATAGTGACTCTCGTTCGGGACGTCCTTCAGGCCGGGACAATCGGTCGGACGCCCCGAGGTCGACGAGGCGAGGTGCGGGTCGTGGAAGACGTGGTTTCTCCTACCGCAGGCCTCGCAGATCCAGGAGGTGATGGCTCAAACCTCTATCGCGTTCCGGTTGGCGGAAGGTTGTCGAGTTTTTCACAAGAGTGGGCGTCGATTACGGACGATCCGTGGGTGAGAGGAGTGACTTCGGAAGGTCTAAAGATATCCTTCAAACGAAAGCCTCCATTAACTCGAAGTCCAAAGTGGACTCATCTTCCTTCAAACCCTCAGAAAAGAGACGCTCTGCTATCAGAGGTGCAGTCTCTTTTAATGAAGAACGCGGTAGAGGTCGTAGAAAACCAGGAATCGCTGGGATTCTACAGCCATCTGTTTCTGGTTCCGAAACCAGACGGCTCGTTCCGTCCAGTCATAGATTTGAGCTGGATAAACAAGCTGATCATCGCTCCGAAGTTTTATATGGAGACGATTCGATCGGTCAGAGCGAGTATTCGGGTGAACGATTATGCAACGAGCATAGATCTCAAAGATGCGTACTTTCATGTCATGGTACATCCGACATTCCGAAAGTATCTACGCTTCGCAGTCCTAGGAGTGGTGTATCAGTTCCGGGCCATGTGCTTCGGATTGAATCTAGCACCCTGGGCTTTCACTCGGGTAATGAACTCGGTAATGATTTACTTCCGAGCTCATTCGTCTGCGGTAACGTCGGCCTACCTGGACGACATTCTTCAGAGGTACGGCAACGAGTTAACGCTTCAGAACGATGTTCAGAATCTTCTTCTATTGCTCCGACGTCTCGGTTTCATAGTAAACGAGGAGAAGTCGGATCTGGTGCCGTCCAAGTCATTCACTCATCTGGGAATGAGCTTCGAGACGCACAACAATCTCGTTCGTCTGCCGTTAACCAGAGCGAAATTAGTCAGTTGTTACGCTCGCTATTGTCTAAATACAGACAAAGTCACAGCGAGAGAATTTATGAGACTGATAGGTCTGTGCGGAGCCGCTGCGGATCTCATTCCGATGGGACGGCTACGCACACGGCCTCTTCAAATTTTCTTGACTCAGAATTGGAGTGTGAAAATTCATTCGCTCGATGTAGACGTTCTCTTGTCAGATCAAGTGAAACAAGAGATTCAGACTTGGGCAAACATTCAGTGGTTAACTCAAGGAGTTCCGCTGCAGTTGCCGGATCCGAGTTTTACCATTATGACGGATGCCAGTCAAACAGGTTGGGGTGCATCATTAATCCCAACGGATTCGAGATGCCAGGGTCTTTGGGATCCGCAATTCCTGTGCAAGCACATAAACATCAAGGAAATGATGTCAATTTGGCTTGCGTTACGTCACTGGATGGACATTATTCACGATGCTCATGTCCAAATCATATCCGACAATACGACAGTAGTGGCGTATATACGGAATCAGGGAGGCACTCATTCAGTTCCGTTGTTCAATCTAACGGAAAGAATCCTTCTGTTTGCGTTGGAACATCACGTTCTTCTTTCGGTCCGTCACATACCGGGTCGTCTGAATGTGCTAGCAGACTCCCTTTCTCGAAAGGGTCGCTTGTTGCCGTCGGAGTGGACTCTCAACAAACAAGTATTCAATCAGATTTGCTACCAATGGGAACGGCCAATGATAGACTTATTTGCGACACATCTCAACAATCAGTTGCAGACGTATGTGTCCCCGTGTCCGGATCCAAGAGCATTTGCTGTAGACGCTCTATCGATCCCTTGGGACGGAATGATAGGATATGCGTATCCTCCAGCGCCGTTAATTCAACAAGTATTGCTAAAGATAAAACAATCTCAATGCAAGATTCTGTTGGTAGCATCTCTGTCGCCACAGAGACCGTGGATAAATCTACTCAGGTGTCTGTTGTGGGACCTACCGCGGAAGCTCCCTCCACGAGAGGATCTTCTTTGGCAGGGGAAATCGCGCCAACTGCATCACAACCCGCAAGGTCTCAACCTTCACGTTTTTCCGTTGTGCGGTCCTTCTTGCATGGCAAGCACTTTACAGGACGAGCAGTGGACGCGATTTCTAACTGTAGGAGGACCTCCTCTTCGCTAAACTATGCGGCTAAGTGGAAGGTTTTCCGTCGTTGGTGTAGGGATCATTCTGTTGATATATTTGATCCCTCTATACCAGACATTGCTAACTTTCTAGTATACTTGTTTGACGAAATCAAACTGCAACCGGTTACTATAAAGGGTTATAGATCTATGTTATCTGATACCTATGCACATCATGATAGTTTACAAATTGGATCTAATGTCTCTTTATCGAAATTGGTTAGAAACTTTTCGATAAATAGACCCAGAACTCTTAGATTAATTCCTAAGTGGAATTTAGCTTGGGTTCTCCTTAAATTGAAGGAAAAGCCATTTGAACCTCTTGGGACAGTAGATTTCAAATTCTTATCTTATAAGACAGCTTTTCTCTTAGCTTTCTCTTCTGCCAGAAGAGTCAGTGAGCTTCATGCACTATCGGTGGATGATTCTCATTATCGTAGTGTTGGGAACACTATCACCTTCACTACTAACGTCGGTTTTTTAGCTAAGAATCAGGCTCCTAATAAATATCCGGAACCTATTGTTATTAAGGCTCTTCCGTCTTCAGACGGGCGTAGGCCTTTACTCTGTCCTGTTAGAGCACTACGTATCTATAAACAGAGATCTCAGTTCATCAAAAAGGGACGGAAACGTTTCTTTCTGTCTTTGATGCCTAATAGAAAGGACATTTCAGTCCATTCTATTGCTAGATGGATTCAGTTAACTATCCGTACTGCGTATGAAGATTTATCTTCTTCTCAGCAGTCTGTGCTTAAGATTTCTGCTCATGAAGTAAGAGCTCTTTCTACTTCCTGGGCTTATGCTAATAGTGTTGCTATTACTGATTTAATGAAGGCTGCTTATTGGTCTCAGCCATCCACATTTACTAATTTTTATCTCAGAAATATTGAGTCCATTTCTGGAGACCTGCATTGTTTAGGTCCGTTATCTGTTGCTCAGAATGTCGTCCACTAAACAGTTGCAACTATAGTTATGCAGGCTTTCTGTTCCGGCAGTGACTCCGTCCGGCTGCCCTCTTCGCTCTGGGCTATTTGACCCAGGGCAAGGGGAAGGGGGGGGGGGGGGGGCGGGTGTTCCCTTAGGTCACCTGCTTTATAGTGAAAAGCAAGGGAATGCCTCCTCCAAGACAGTATTTCTGAGTCGCTTCCGGGATGGTTTTAAAGTGTAATATTAATGTTTAATTTCATTCATGTCTTATTTTTAAAGTGTAGCTCGGTGTGAAGCATTTGTATATGTCAAGTGTCAAACGGGCTTTAATATACAATACTCGGACACTTTTAAATGATTATAAAGAGTCTCAATTCTCTGGACTACTTTATTTATTGGCTTGTTTTAAAAATAATTAGTATAAAGGTTATACTGGATGTTAATAGAGAACATGAATGTTATTGTGCTCAATTATTAAGGGTAGTGTATCTTTCTAATTTAAATATTAAATAAGAAAGATACATGTAAAGCCTAATACTCCTTTTCTCCTTAAGGGGTTACCTCTTTATTTTATAATTGAGCTTATTGGATTTTCCTCTATGTCCTAGGCCCTCCAGCCTGTTTACTATTCAGCTAAGTCTGGGTCATTGGTACAGTATAAAAATGTTAAAAAATTTATAGTAATTTATATATTTTTTATACTTACCAATGACCCAGACGGGGATGGCCCTCCCTGAGTTGGGAACTCTTGCCTCCCCGCTGAGTACATAGCGCTGACCAGGCACTGCCAGTAAGAATGATATTTGGCGCCAATTTCGGGACGACTGCGTCACTGCGCATGCGCAGTAGAGTCGTACTATGGAGGTCCTTTAGGACATGATTTCTTTTTGTTTTGGATGCAAATTTTGGGGATTGGGGGGCAAAATTTGTGTTTGGCCCTGGTTTTTGTGGAGTTAGCACCAGCTAAGTCTGGGTCATTGGTAAGTATAAAAAATATATAAATTACTATAAATTTTTTTTTTTAACTTTTTAGGCTTGCTTTATGTCATTGGATGAACATTATTCAGAAACGCATGTCCAAATCCAGTCCGTTAATTCGACAGTAGTGGCGTATCTCCGGAACCAGGGAGGCACTCATTCGTTTCCGTTATTCAATTTAATGGAAAGAATCCTTCTGTTTGTTATAGTATACCAAGTTCTGTTTCGATCCGTCATATTCCGGGTCGTCTGATTGTTTTACCGGACTCCCGTTCACTTATGAGTCGCTTGTTGCCGTCAGAATGGACTCTCAACAAACAAGTATTCAATCAGATTTGCTATCAATGGGAGCGCCCAATGATAATTTATTTACGACACAGCTTGCTAATCAATTGCAGACGTATGTGTTTGCTTGTCCGGATCTCTGAGCTAATGTTGTTAACGCTCTATTGATCTAATAGGACGGAATGATAGGATATGCGTATCCTCCGGCGCTGTTGTTTCAGCAGGTATTGCTAAGATAAACAACCACAATACATTTCTGTTGATAGCATCTCTGTCTTCACTGAGACCGTGGGTAAATTTACTCTGATGTCTACTGTGGGACTTAACGCGAAATCTTCCTCAATGAGAGGATCTTTTTTCACTGGGTAAAATCGTGTCATCTTTATCACAACCCGCAAGGTCGCAACCTTCACGTATTCCGTTGTGTGGTCCGTATTGCATTGTAAGCATTGTACTGGACGAGCTTTGGACGCGATTTCTTACTATAGGAGATCCTCTTCTTCGCTATTCTATGCGGCTAAAGTGGAGGCTCTTCCGTCGTTGGTGTAGGGATCACTATGTTCATATTGTTGATCCCTCCATACTACTCATTGCAACTTTTTAGTATACTTGTTTGACAAGATCTACTGCAGCCTGTTATTATTAAGGTTATAGGTTTATGTTACCTCATACCTATGCACTCTATGATAGTTTACAATTGAGTCTTATGTCTCTTTATCTAAGTCAGTTAGTAACTTTTTGATAAATAGACTTAGAATCATTAGATTAAATTCCTATATGGAATTTAACTTCGGTTCTTATTTAGCTAAGTAATCATTTGAGCCTCTGGAAACAGTAAATTTCAAATTCTGACCTTCTGGACAGTAATTCTGTTGGCTTCTCTTTTACTGAAGAGTCAGTGAGTTTCATGCACTATCGGTGGATGATTTTCACTTTCGTAGTTTCGGAATCACTACTTCCTTTACTATTTAGGTTGGATTTTTGCATAAGAGTTAGGCTCCTAATATCCGGAACCTATTGTTATTTAGGTCCTTCCGTCTTCGTACGGGCATAGGCCTTTACTCTGTCCGGTTAGAGTTTATGTATTTATAAACAGATATCTGTTTATTACTACGGGCGTAAACTTCTTCTGTCTTTGATGCCTATTAGAAGGACGTTACGCTCCATTCTATTGCTAATGGATTCAATTAACTATCGATACTGCTTATGGTATATCTTTGACTCAGCAGTTGTGTTTGAGATTTCGGCTCATGAAGTAAGAGTTCTTTTACATCTTGGGCTTACATTAATAGTGTCGCTATTATAGATTTTTGAAGGCTGCTCATTGCGCTCAGCCATCCACATTCATGAATTTTTTATCTCAGAAATATTGAGTCCATTTCTGGAGGCCTCTATTGTTAGGTCTGTTATCTACTGCTCAGAATGCCATTCACTTAACAGTTGCTACTATAGCTTGGTAGGCTGTCTGTTTCGGCAGTAACTCCGTTCTGCTGCCCTCTTCGCTCTGGGCTATTTGACCCAGGGCAAGAAAAAGGGGGGGGGGGTGTTCCCTTGGGTCACCTGTTTTTCTATGAAAACAAGGGGATACCTCCTCCGGAGTTAGTAATTCTGAGCTGTTATTGGGATGGTTGTTTAGTGAGAAGTTTATGTTTTAAAAATTCATTCAAGTCTTAGTTTTTAAAGTATAGCTTTTGAATATAGCACGTGTCAACGGGCATGATTATGCAATCCTCAGACACTTTTATAAAGAGTCTCTATTCTCTAGACTTACTTTATTTATTGGCTTACTTTAAAAATTATTAGTATAAGGATTATACTAGATATTAATAGAGTACATGGATGTATGATGCTCAATTTTGGAAGGTGTTGTATCTTTCTAATTTATCATAAATAAGAAAGATACATGTAAGGCCTATTACTTCTTTTTCCCTAGAGGGGATGACTCTATTTTATATTATTGAGCGTATTCCATCTTGCTCTATGTCCTTGGCCCTCCAGCCTTTTTACTATTCAGCTATGTCTTGGTCATTGGTACAGTATAAAAATGTTAAAAAATTTATAGTAATTTATATATTTTTTATACTTACCAATGACCCAGACGGGGATGGCCCTCCCAGGAGTTGGAAACTCTTACCTCCCCGCTGAGTACATAGCGCTTACCAGGCACTGGTTATTAGAATGATTAATGGCGCCAATTTCGGAACGTCCTTGACACTGCGCATGCGCAGTAGAGGTGAAGTGTGGAGGGCCATTCAGGACATGTTTTCTTTGGTTTTAGATGCAAATTTTGGGGATTGGGGGGCAAAATTTGTGTATGGCCCTATATTTTAAGAGTTAGCACCAGCTATGTCTGGGTCATTGGTAAGTATAAAAAATATATAACTTACTATAAATTTTTTAACTTTTTTCTTGTACTTGGATCCTTCCACAGAAATAATTCCCCGATTTCCAGTAATGCAAAACGTGGGAGTCCAAATATCAACTTAACTTAAACGAACTTTAGTCAGACCCCTTTTCTTTCACCACCATGATGCTGTGTACTAAATGTGAAATTATTCTGTCTGCGGGATCTGAAGGAGAATATGTTTGAAGAAATATGCTTATATTACACTAAGTTGAAATTTTTTTAATACGAAATATCAAAACATTCTAAGAGACGTTTCTGGAGAAGAAGACTTTCCTCATACTAAAAAATTCCCTCACATTGCACACAGTTAAAATTCGGGCTCCAATGGGAAGCCTAAATATTTGCCAAGGGATCCGATTTGAACAAACTTGAATCTTCCCCACCTAGAGATGTTGTATAGCAAATATGAAAGGATTCTAACTGGTGAATCTGAGGAAGAATGTTTTGAAAGAAATCACCTCATACTGCACCAAGTTAAATTATGAAACCAGGGATCGATTTTAACAAAATTTGCATCCAAATCAAAACATCTAATGTCTTATATGGTTCTCCATACTTTTAGCTACTGCGCATGCGCAGTGTCAAGAAAGTTTCGAAATTGGCGCCAAAGCCTCATTCTTTGTTTGGCCCTTGTCAGAAACATCTCACTGACTTCTGTGCTTATAATCTCAGTTAAAATGATGCCAGACACAAAATTATGATGAAAATGGTGGATCCAAGGATGAAACAAGAGGATGAGAGGAAGAAACAGTGGTTGGATGTGTTCAGGGCTGTAACTTGTAATTTTATACAAAATTATTTCATGTTCCCTAATTTCTGGGCGTGGCCTGATGTTTTCATTCTTGCTATGAAATCTCCACTGTTTGGTAAGTGTTTCCTCCCTCCCTTTCCTTGAAACCCCCTAGTTAATCTCCCATGCTTTTGGAATATTTTTTGAAATTTTTTTATTGAAAATTTCTTGGGAGTTTTGCTAAGTTACAGAATGTTTTTTCTGTTATCCCCATGGTTACGTCCTCACCCTTGGGATGTTTAGGCGTTTTTTGGTCATGCATCTACCATCTGATGTATTGCAGTTTCTTCTGTGGAAGATTCTGTTTTACATCGGATAGTTTTAAAATTGGTTACTGACTTCGAGCCGTGTTTTTCAGTGCCTGGAGTCTTGTTTCCGGTTTTTATTGACTTCTATGTACGTTGACAATGGTTACTTTCTGTTAGTAGTTCCTTGTCTTCTGTTAGGTTTATTATGTAGTCAGATACATTACTATACTCCGTAAGTGTAACATTAATTTTTAGAATTGTTTCAAAATTTTTGTCCACACTAAAGCTTTTTGGGGATCCATTTGGGCTCATCGTTCCCATTGGGAACTTGGGCTCATGTCAAAATTTTTTCGAAAATTTTCTTTTTGACTCATTTTTCAAAAATTTGTTATTATTATGTATCTTTGTATTTTTGAGTGCTAATGCGAGTACTACGGCTGTATAATATTTTATAATTATGAAAGAATATTGTTCAAATTGTAAATCGAGGAAGTCTTCCTCGGATTCTCATGCTCATTGTATTTGCTGTAGTCACTACTCGCACTAATTCTTGCTCAGGGTGTGCCAGTTGGGATGACAAACGTTGGAGACGTGTGTCACGGTGCATTGTTAGTGGTGAGAGGTCCATGACGGTCCTCTCGCCACAGGGTCACTCTAGTTTTTCAGTTTCTTTTTCAGAGGAACAAGAATAGGGTGATGTTTCCGTGATGTCTTCAGGAAGTGTGCTGCTGTCGTAAACCAATGAAGAGCTAGCGACAAAAGTGCTCAATGAAATTCGAAAAGTGCCTAGATCCTTAGTAGGATTGACGACCTTGTCGCCAGCTAGCTCGCCCGGTGGAGCAGTCACTCGTAATGTGGGTGATGTGACGCCGGGTTCGTCCGTTGCGGTCCAGGAGAGGAGAAGGGGTGTTGCGAGCACTATAATCTCGGATCACGCACATCCGGCGACGACGGATCGGAGGATGGATTAGAGGAAGCCAGTTAGTCCGGCAGCTAGCTCGTTCAGGTCTACCCGGACCACGAGCGAGAGAGGCCCCTCTCTCTTACAATAACATCTGGGACCAGATGTTGTCGAACATAATTTTCGTCAGTCGGAGAATACGTCCACTCCCCCTGCTCGGGGCGCTCCGTCGCATAGACAGCCGGCGTCGGCTAGTCTATTGGCTTCCTTTTCCACACGCCAGCACACACGACCGCACCTTGGCTACGTGACCTCAGATATCCAGCCTGCTTCGCCGACCAAGGAGTCCACGTCGACCAGTTCACTCCATCCGGTAGCCAAGGACTCAAGGCCTTACCAATCGGGACGTACGCATAAAAGAATTATGCAAGAGGCATCGTCCCAGGAGCTTCCAGCCGCTAAACAACGTAAGACCGCAGCTCCACAGGCCTCCGTGACGGACTTGCTATCGCAGATAGCGCAACTCATCGCAGCATCCCAGCAACCTTCGGAAACTCTTTCAGATCAAGAACTGTCTGAGGAAGCTGGGTCGGTGCGCTCCCCTGCAGTGTCAGATAGGGGCGATCGAGATTCGCATTTGGTCCAGTCGGATGATGAAAGGGAATCTGCGGAGCTGCACTTTTCCCTTCTGGAACAACATAAGGTGGCCGTAGCTTTTATCCGGCAACACCTTCCAGAAGTTGTTACTCCGGACCAGAGAGCTGCGATACCAGATAAGAGACTGATGTCGGCACTGGCCAAAAACTTCTTCGGCCGGACTAAGGACGTCGCGCCTGAGTTTCTGGTCCAGTCCAGAAATGTCTCACGGACGTTTGAATTGCTGAGTGACGCTATATTTTTATACTGTACCAATGACCCAGACTTAGCTGGTGCTAACTCCAACAAAACCAGGGCCAAACACAAATTTTGCCCCCCAATCCCCAAAATTTGCATCCAAAACAAAAAGAAATCATGTCCTAAAGGACCTCCATAGTACGCCTCTACTGCGCATGCGCAGTGACGCAGTCGTCCCGAAATTGGCGCCAATTATCATTCTCTGTTTGGCCCTTCATCAGTCAACATCTCACTGATCTTTGTGCTTGTAAATCTCAGTTTAAAGGATGCCAGACACGTAATTTTTGGAGAAAATGTGATTCTAAGGAGGATAGAAGGAGGAGAGGAAAAAGAAGTGGCAAAAAATAATCAGGGCTGTACTTAAAATTTTTTGATGAAATTATGTTAAGTTGCCTATTTTCGAGGCATGGGCCTCTTGTTGTCATTCTTGCTAATTGTTGCACTGCTTATTCAGTGTTTCCTCTCCCCTAACCTTCTAAAGTCCCCCCTGGCAATTCTCCCATGCTTTTGGCATATTTTTGAGAAGTTTCATTTCTAAAATTTCCTGGGAGAGTTGCTTGGTTACAGAATGTTTTCTGTTATTTTCCCCATAGTTACGTTTTCACCCATGGGTGTATAACGTTTGTGTTCTGCATCTTCCATCTGATGTTCTACAGATTCTCCCCTGGGAGTCTCTGTTTTGCATCAGATAGAGTGTAATTGATGACTGATTCCGGGCCAGTTTTTTCAGTGCCTGGAGTCATGTTTTCTAGTGTGTTTACACTGTTTGTTTTCATTGGCAACAGCCTTTTTTGAGGGGGGCTGTTTGCCTTTGTGGTAGTTTATCTCATTATAAGATACATTTATATTATCCGAAAGTGTCTCATTAATTATTTTATATAAATTTAAAATTTTTGACCACACTTTGCCATCGGATCCATCGGGGCTCAACGTTACTTTTCAGCAACTTGGGCTTCTCTGAAAAAATATTTTTTCAAAATTATTTTGTTTTGCAATTGTTTTTTCATTTATTAATGGATCATGTTATTATGTATCTTTGTGTCAGGGGTTTTTGCGAGTAACTAGGACTTATTGTTGTTCTTTCACAATGAAGGGACATTGTTCAAATTGTAATAGGAAGAAATCTTCCTCTGACTTTCATGATCATTGTATTAATTGTAGTCAGTGTTCTCGCATTAATCCCTGTCCTATATGTGAACATTGGGATGAGAAACATTGGAAACGTGTGTCACGATATGTTGTTTCTGGAGAAAGAGCGATGCCGGCTCTTTCTCCACAAGGTCACTCTACTCTCTGTTTCTATTTCAGAGGAACCAGAACAGGGTGATGTTTCCATGTTATCTTCTTCAAGTGTGCGTCCGTCGTCACAAATGAATTCAGAGCTAGCGGCAAAAGTGCTCATGGAGATTAGACAAATGTCGTCCGCTAGCTTGCCCGGTGTAGCGTCCATTCACCGAATGGTTCGGCAGCCGGGTTCGTCCGATGCGGTCCAAGAGGAAATTTGGGTGATGCGAGCACTATAAACATAATAGATGCACACCCAGTGACGGCGGATAGTAAACGAGAACGGAGGAAGCCTGCGTGACCTCCGATATTTTACCAGCTTCGCCGATGAAGGATTCTTCGGCGACCAGGTCACACCATCCGGCAGCCAGGGATTCGAGACCGATGGACTCCGGACGTTCGCATAGGAAAAGTATGCGGGAGCCATCTGATGCGGAGCTGCCCTCGGCGAAGCAGCGAAAGACTGCGCCTCCGCAGGTCTCGACGTCGGACATTCTTGTGCAGATAGCACAGCTTATCGCAGCATCCCAGCAGCCGACAGAAACGGTGTCGGATCGAGAATTATCCGACGGCGCTGGGTCGGTACGCTCCGCCGAAGCATCGGGGGCGGACGACCGGGAACATCGGGAGGTCCGACCGGATGGTGAAAGGGATACGGATGATTTGGAGCTATCCCTTTCGGAACAACATAAAGCTGCCGTGGACTTCATCCGGCACTTTCTCCCTCAAGTTGTTCCGTCGGGCCAGACTGCTGCGCTTCCGGACAAGAGAATTATAGCGTCATTGGACTCTGATTTTTTTGAGCGGTTCAGGGACATCGCTCCCGAGTTTCCGTCGCAGTCCAATAATGTTGCAAGAACATTTGAATTATTGAACGACGCTATATTTAAACTTGCTTCCAGGACGGGGAAAGCAGGTTTCTTGTCCGCTAATACTCTTAACCTGCCTTTCATTAATGCAAGGAATAAATTCGACACGGCAGGACAGGGTATACCGAGAGTTCCTCTGCGTATGGACGACGAGGCGGAAGACTTAGAGCTATCATTACCGTCGTCAGCTTCTATTCCAACCGCGGTGTTGGAAACAGCTATTGCGTCTAACAGAGCCAATTTAGATGCCTTATCTTACGCAGATCACCTTACTAAGGCGTTATCACTGCGCCTTCAAGGGGAAGAGTTTCAGGATATACAATCCTCTTTAAGACTTCTTTCAAGCAGCTTATTCCACGTGTAACTCCGCCCTTTCAGTGGCAAATCTGGAGTTGGTTAGACGTGACGCAGCCCTAGCTACATCCACACTAGTGGATTCTAAGGTGAAGAACTCTCTTAGAGTCGCTTCGGTCTCAGGAGAATTTCTCTTTGACGGCAAGCTTTCCGCTATTTATGATAAAATTAAAAAGAAAGCTAATGATCCTCTGTTGTTCAGATCCGCTCCTAAAAAGTCGGATACAGCAGACACGAATAAGACAGGCACTTCTGGGTCTAATGCGCCCAAGAGACGTTCCTATAGAGGTTCCGGTGCGTCCTCTTGGTCTTATTCGAGAGACCGTCAGGATAGCGACTCTCGTTCGGGACGTCCTTCAGGCCGGGACAATCGGTCGGTCGCCCCGAGGTCGACGAGGCGAGGTGCGGGTCGTGGAAGACGTGGTTTCTCCTACCGCAGGCCTCGCAGGTCCAGGAGGTGATGGCTTAAACCTCTATCGCGTTCCGGTTGGCGGAAGGTTGTCGAGTTTTTCACAAGAGTGGGCGTCGATTACGGACGACCCTTGGGTGAGAGGAGTGACTTCGGAAGGTCTAAAGATATCCTTCAAACGAAAGCCTCCATTAACTCGAAGTCCAAAGTGGACTCATCTTCCGTCAAATCCACAGAAAAGAGACGCTCTGTTATCAGAGGTGCAGTCTCTTTTAATGAAGAACGCGGTAGATGTCGTAGAAAACCAGGAATCTCTGGGATTCTACAGCCATCTGTTTCTGGTTCCGAAACCAGACGGCTCGTTCCGTCCAGTCATAGATTTGAGCTGGATAAACAAGCTGATCGTCGCTCCGAAGTTTTATATGGAGACGATTCGATCGGTCAGAGCGAGTACTCGGGTGAACGATTATGCAACGAGCATAGATCTCAAAGATGCGTACTTTCACGTCATGGTACATCCGACATTCCGAAAGTATCTACGCTTCGCAGTCCTAGGAGTGGTGTATCAATTCCGGGCCATGTGCTTCGGATTGAATCTAGCACCCTGGGCTTTCACTCGGGTAATGAACTCGGTAATGATCTACTTCCGAGCTCATTCGTCTGCGGTAACGTCGGCCTACCTGGACGACATTCTTCAGAGGTACGGCAACGAGTTAACGCTTCAGAACGATGTTCAGAATCTTCTTCTATTGCTCCGACGTCTCGGTTTCATAGTAAACGAGGAGAAGTCGGATCTGGTGCCGTCCAAGTCATTCACTCATCTGGGAATGAGCTTCGAGACGCACAACAATCTCGTTCGTCTGCCGTTAACCAGAGCGAAATTAGTCAGTTGTTACGCTCGCTATTGTCTGCACGCAGACAAAGTCACGGCGAGAGAATTTATGAGACTGATAGGTCTGTGCGGAGCCGCCGCGGATCTCATTCCGATGGGGCGGCTACGCACACGTCCTCTTCAAATTTTCCTGACTCAGAATTGGAGTGTGAAAATTCATTCGCTCGATGTAGACGTTCTCTTGTCAGATCAAGTGAAACAAGAGATTCAGACTTGGGCAAACATTCAGTGGTTAACTCAAGGAGTTCCGCTGCAGTTGCCGGATCCGAGTTTTACCGTTATGACGGATGCCATTCAAACAAAGTTAATCCCAACGGATTCGAGATGCCAGGGTCTTTGGGATCCGCAATTCCTGTGCAAGCACATAAACATCAAGGAAATGATGTCAATTTGGCTTGCGTTACGTCACTGGATGGACATTATTCACGATGCTCATGTCCAAATCCTATCCGACAATACGACAGTAGTGGCGTATATACGGAATCAGGGAGGCACTCATTCAGTTCCGTTGTTCAATCTAACGGAAAGAATCCTTCTGTTTGCGTTAGAACATCACGTTCTTCTTTCGGTCCGTCACATACCGGGTCGTCTGAATGTGCTAGCAGACTCCCTTTCACGAAAGGGTCGCTTGTTGCCGTCGGAGTGGACTCTCAACAAACAAGTATTCAATCAGATTTGCTACCAATGGGAACGGCCAATGATAGACTTATTTGCGACACATCTCAACAATCAGTTGCAGACGTATGTGTCCCCGTGTCCGGATCCAGGAGCATTTGCAGTAGACGCTCTGTCGATCCCTTGGGACGGAATGATAGGATATGCGTATCCTCCAGCGCCGTTAATTCAACAAGTATTGTTAAAGATAAAACAATCTCAATGCAAGATTCTGTTGGTAGCATCTCTGTCGCCACAGAGACCGTGGATAAATCTACTCAGGTGTCTGTTGTGGGACCTACCGCGGAAGCTTCCTCCACGAGAGGATCTTCTTTCGCAGGGGAAATCGCGCCAACTCCATCACAACCCGCAAGGTCTCAACCTTCACGTTTTTCCGTTGTGCGGTCCTTCTTGCATGGCAAGCACTTTACAGGACGAGCAGTGGACGCGATTTCTAACTGTAGGAGGACCTCCTCTTCGCTAAACTATGCGGCTAAGTGGAAGGTTTTTCGTCGTTGGTGTAGGGATCATTCTGTAGATATATTTGATCCCTCTATACCAGACACTGCAAACTTTCTAGTATACTTGTTTGACGAAATCAAACTGCAGCCTGTTACTATAAAGGGTTATAGATCTATGTTATCTGATACCTATGCACATCATGATAGTTTACAAATTGGATCTAATGTCTCTTTATCGAAATTGGTTAGAAACTTTTCGATAAATAGACCCAGAACTCTTAGATTAATTCCTAAGTGGAATTTAGCTTGGGTTCTCCTTAAATTGAAGGAAAAGCCATTTGAACCTCTTGGGACAGTAGATTTCAAATTCTTATCTTATAAGACAGCTTTTCTCTTAGCTTTCTCTTCTGCCAGAAGAGTCAGTGAGCTTCATGCACTATCGGTGGATGATTCTCATTATCGTAGTGTTGGGAACACTATCACCTTCACTACTAATGTGGGTTTTTTAGCTAAGAATCAGGCTCCTAATAAATATCCGGAACCTATTGTTATTAAGGCTCTTCCGTCTTCAGACGGGCGTAGGCCTTTACTCTGTCCTGTTAGAGCACTACGTATCTATAAACAGAGATCTCAGTTCATCAGAAAGGGACGGAAACGTTTCTTTCTGTCTTTGATGCCTAATAGAAAGGACATTTCAGTCCATTCTATTGCTAGATGGATTCAGTTAACTATCCGTACTGCTTATGAAGATTTATCTTCTTCTCAGCAGTCTGTGCTTAAGATTTCTGCTCATGAAGTAAGAGCTCTTTCTACTTCCTGGGCTTATGCTAATAGTGTTGCTATTACAGATTTAATGAAGGCTGCTTATTGGTCTCAGCCATCCACATTTACGAATTTTTATCTCAGAAATATTGAGTCCATTTCTGGAGACCTGCATTGTTTAGGTCCGTTATCTGTTGCTCAGAATGTCGTCCACTAAACAGTTGCAACTATAGTTATGCAGGCTTTCTGTTCCGGCAGTGACTCCGTCCGGCTGCCCTCTTCGCTCTGGGCTATTTGACCCAGGGCAAGGGGAAGGGGGGGGGGGGGCGGGTGTTCCCTTAGGTCACCTGCTTTATAGTGAAAAGCAAGGGAATGCCTCCTCCAAGTCAGTATTTCTGAGTCGCTTCCGGGATGGTTTTAAAGTGTAATATTAATGTTTAATTTCATTCATGTCTTATTTTTAAAGTGTAGCTCGGTGTGAAGCATTTGTATATGTCAAGTGTCAAACATGCTTTAATATACAATACTCGGACACTTTTAAATGATTATAAAGAGTCTCAATTCTCTGGACTACTTTATTTATTGGCTTGCTTTAAAAATAATTAGTATAAGGGTTATACTGGATGTTAATAGAGAACATGAATGTTATTGTGCTCAATTATTAAAGGTAGTGTATCTTTCTAATTTAATATTAAATAAGAAAGATACATGTAAAGCCTAATACTCCTTTTCTCCTTAAGGGGTTACCTCTTTACTATATAGTTGAGCTTATTGGATTTTCCTCTATGTCCTAGGCCCTCCAGCCTGTTTACTATTCAGCTAAGTCTGGGTCATTGGTACAGTATAAAAATGTTAAAAAATTTATAGTAATTTATATATTTTTTATACTTACCAATGACCCAGACGGGGATGGCCCTCCCTGGAGTTGGGAACTCTTGCCTCCCCGCTGAGTACATAGCGCTGACCAGGCACTGCCAGTAAGAATGATAATTGGCGCCAATTTCGGGACGACTGCGTCACTGCGCATGCGCAGTAGAGGCGTACTATGGAGGTCCTTTAGGACATGATTTCTTTTTGTTTTGGATGCAAATTTTGGGGATTGGGGGGCAAAATTTGTGTTTGGCCCTGGTTTTGTTGGAGTTAGCACCAGCTAAGTCTGGGTCATTGGTAAGTATAAAAAATATATAAATTACTATAAATTTTTTAACTTTCAGGCTAGCCTCTAAGACTGGCAGATCTAGTTTCTTATCGCAACATGCTCTACATCTGCCGTTCATCAACAGTAGAAATAAATTTGAAACGGCACGAAAGCCGTTCCGAGAGTTTCTCTGCGTTTAGACGTCCAGGCAGAAGACTTGGAGTTGTCATCTCGTCTAACAGAGCCAGTTTAGACGCCTTATCTTAGGCAGATCACCTTACCAGAGCGTTAGCACAACGTCTCGATGGTAAAGAATTTCAGGATATTCAAACTTTCTTGAGAGTTCTTTCTAGGGCAATCGCATATTCTACATATAACTCCGCTCTTTCAGTAGCAAATTTCGAGTAAGACGTGATGCTGCCCTGGCTTCATCCACTAGGGTGGATTCTAAGTGAAAAACCCTCTTCGAGTCTCTCCGGTTTCAGGAGAACTTCTCTTTGATGGTAGGCTTTCATTAAACTACGATCAGATTACTAAGAAAGCTTCAGACTCTCTGCTCTTTAAGTCCGTTTCGAAAAAACCGGACTCAGCAGAGAGGAGTAAGTCAGAGACTTCTGGGGCGAGGACGCCCAGTGAAAGCTCCTATAGAGGAAAGTAGTATGTGATGTGGTTTTCAGGGGTTATTTGGGGGACCCCGGAAGTGACGTCATGTCACATGACGTAGTGGCGCCATGTTGTATTGTCATGGTAACCCGCGTAAGCGGCCATGTTGTGACGTCATCTCCATGGTGATACGTGGTGTGAGTGCGCATGCGCAGCGCATGTTAAGGTGATACGTGTTTCTGTCGTCCATTTTGTATACTGGAGGCCGCCATCTTGGTTTCTATGGTAGCACGTGGTTGCTATGTTGCCCAATTTTCTGCAATAGGACGGGGTATGTTCGGAGGGTGTGTTCGATTGAATCGGAGTAAATTTAATTACCACAAACAACCCGACAATCCCTCCAAATCACCAAAATCTATCCCAACTTGTATTATTTCGAATTCTTTCAGAATTCTCTGCTTCTGTCTATATATGCAATACTTTTCGCCTATCTTGCCCTGTTCCTATGTTCTAGAGTATACAGCAGTAGCATAGAAGAGCCTATTAGTTGGAACAGCTTTTCTTATTGTTACTATATTTAGCTATTTTGGTCTATTCTCGTTAGTTCTGACCCTATTCCAAGTACTCTTGTTGTTTCATTTATCTAGAACATTTATAACCAATCAGATTGCTTGATTTCCCATAATCTGTATACAGAGTTATCTCCCTTTTGTATAATAAAAGACTATATCCAATGGCCATATCCCATGGAATCCCATTTTTTGCAAAACACCTGTGGCTATGGAATCCCTTTTTTGTCGTATGAGGCCGTGAGGGCTATGTAAAAGCCCTCAATGAGTCCTCATTTATTATCCTCATACCCTCATTGAATTTTGAGGTTATGAGGACCATTAAAAATCCCTCAATGAGGCATAATTTATTACGACTCTTAGCCTCATCTCGGTATTTGAGGATACCTATCGAGGATACTTTTTATAGGATACTTATCTGAGGATACTATATAGGCTGTACATATCCCTATAGGTCTCTTGCTGGCCCTTAGTACTATTAATCCACCTGATGCTTTATGTTATCCTATGACTGGTATAGGTAGTATGCAATGCTAGGCATAGGGGTATTGTGGATAGGGGTACTGCCTGGTAGTTTAGAACGGTACTATAGTATGGCGGTATATACACCTATAGACCCCTGTTAGTGCTCGGTACTATTAACCATAACCAACCGATTGCTTTGTTTTATTATATGGCTAATATATGTAGTACGTTACGGTAGACCTAGTGATTTTGTGGGGGTGAGGGTAATGCTTGGTAGTTTAGAACGGTAGTATAGCATAGACTGTACATATCCCTGTAGGTCTCTTGCTGGCCCTTGATACTACTGACCCACCAGGTGATTCATATTATTGAGCAGTATTCTGGGGTGGGGTCAATGCCTGGTAATACAGAACGGCAGCAGAGTATGGTTGGTATATTCCCCTACAGATCCCATCCTAACCATTGATAGTATTAACCTACCAAATGCTTTGTATCATCCTGTTACTGGTAAGGTGGTACGTAATACCAGTAGATCCTACCTTATTCCGAGTACTCTTGTTGTTTCATTTATCTAGATCATTTATATAAATTTTAATTAACCAATTAGATTGCTTGATTTCCCATAACCTGTACTTAATCGTACAGAGTCATCTCCCTTCTGTATAATAAAAACCTATATCAATGGCATTTCAAAAAAGGGGTGCCGAAATTGGGGTGCCTTCTGGAGAATCCCTTTGAGGGATTTTTAATACGACTCTTATCCTCATTTCAGAAAAAGGGGTGTCGAAGGCCATATGTTTTCAAAAAAGGGGTGCCGAAATTGGGGTGCCTTCTGGAGAATCCCTTTTTTGTCAAATGAGGATAAGAGTTGTATTAAAAATCCCTCAATGAGGTCTAATTTACTACGACTCTTATCCTCATTTGACAAAAAAGGGATTCTCCAGAAGGCACCCCAATTTCGGCACCCCTTTTTTGAAAAACGTATGTCCTTCGGCAAAATTTGTGTTTGGCCCTGAATAATTAAGAGTTAGCACCAGCTAAGTCTGGGTCATTGGTCAGTATAAAAAATATATAAATTTCTATAATTTTTTTAATTTTTAAAGAAAATCCTTTATATTGTACTAAGTTATAATTCTGGCCTCCATAGGGAGCCCAAATATTAACCCAAGCACTCGATTTGAACAACCTTGAATTTGCACCTGTCGACCCCCCCCCCCCCCCCCCCTTTCCGCTACAGATGTTGCTCCAGTATTGAGCCCGAATATAAACCAAGGTGCTTCATTATAACACACATGTATCTTTCTCTTATGATTACGTTATATTATCACCGATAGAATTGGCCAACGATGCTTGACCAAATGGTTTTTAATGCATAAACCTAACTTGTCAGTGTCGTTTTGAATACTGACAATAATCAACTTATCGGGCATTTGGTGATCTAGAGTTTGTCACCTGAGAGAAACAGCTGGAGTGAAGAAAGTTTGAAGGCAAATTTATTATAAAACGCTATGCCTGTTAGTTAGTAGTAAATATTTACTGAACAGTAGAATTTGTTTTCACACTTCACAATGATAACTGCACAAGTCTAATTGAAACACAAGTTATTTCTTACAATTTAATCACATACCGAACCTTGGGTACACAACTCATGAAATATCAAATCAATAACAGAAAGGATTTCATTCATTACAAAACATGTGTCCCAGAAACTCTACCGCTAATATCAATTTTTTGGCACTCCCGCTGCTTCTGTCAGTTGACAAAATTCCGCTCACCACCTGTGCAGAAAGTTAATTACTATCAATCATTCACAACCACACTGATTAGTTTTACGTTACAGGGCATTTAGTTGGCAGATACAGTGTAACATATTTATTATGCACGGCATGCTAAAATGTCATTGGGGAAGTTAACTCAACGAATAGTTAAATGATGTGCACTTCTCGAAAAATGTAAACAAAGCAGACGATGCTTACATACGCAACAATGAGAGTAATTTTGCTTCCGCATTCTAATAAGTCACTCGTGACTTGTTCTATAGTCGCCGATGTTTTGGGCTGGTTTGGCATTTTATTATAACAGTTTCATTCAATCGAGTGCAATATTTATACGACGGGGCTATTTTATATGGTGGGTCTTCTGTACGTCTGCGCTGCGGCATGTATGCACGTGTAAATTAAAAGCTGAGGCGTGTGGATATAATGATAAAACAAAAAGGCTGACGGGCACCTAATATTAAATTAATATTGGGTGCTTTTCAGCCATCCTGAACCTAATATTGCGAAGTCTATGTCTCTTAGTAACTTCATTTGATTGGATAAACAAATTTACAAGCATAATAAAGGTTTATTCAGTAATAATCTTTGTCCTTTCACCCACATTATCCAAGAGCATTGTTCTATTCCACTAATGAATAAATTATTACAAAATAACTATTTGGTATGGGGTGGGGGGTTATTTAAATCTATTTGTCTTGTGTGTTCTTCTGGTAAACCTGGCAGTGTGATGATAAAAATTTTAGACAGATGTTGTGAACTTAATACCAGTACTCTAGCTAAAGGTCATCGTTCTTTCCTATACTCAGCTGTTTGTTCGCATCATCCTGATATCGAACAAGCGATCAGCGGTAATTTACACTGAAGCCGATGATGATTGCATCTCTCTCTCTCTTTTAATTTCAGATGCCACAACCGATACACAGAGGTCACAAGACACAGCCAAACCAACATAACAGAAAACCGCACCCACCATACAACCATGATGCAACCCAGAACAACAGACCACATTACCGCAAAGTTCAATGCTACATCAACATAACGCACGAACAGAAGAGCCCCGAGTTAGACTTTAATTGCCAAGGATGGCTCCAGCAATACGAAAAGTAAATGTTAAGTGGCAGACTGTATTTGCCTGAAGACTCAACAGTCCAACACAAGACCTAGAAGACAGACAACAAAACCTAAACAAACACACATTTTCTATTCACTTTTTTAAGCCCATATGTTTTTTTGTCAGAATGTTCATCTGATGTTAAAAATTATCAGTGGGGGACATAATAAATCCTATAACATAGTTTTAACGCTACCGATGCACAAAAATTGGTAATTTACCCCCAAAATGAGACAACTTTGAGTGATATTGTAAAATTGTGATTGTGTGCTGTTTTCTCCAGGAAAGGCCGCACTATGAGGTTCCAGAAACTGTACACATTGTTAACCTCTAGCACCCTGGTAGCCCAACTGAATTTTCTCCAATCATTCTGTTTTTCTCTTGTTTAACTATGAATTTAACCAATTATATCTTGTTTGACAGAGCTCACTGAACTCAAACAAGGTATATTTGGTTAAATATCAATTTGCTTTATGGGAAATATTTGCTGCAGAAAACTTTTGCATTTTTATACTGTACCAATGACCCAGACTTAGCTGGTTCTAACTCCTTAAAATCAAGGGCCAAACACAAATTTTGCCCACCAATCTCCAAAATTTGCATCAAAAATCGAAATTTCAATGTCCTATATGGTCCTCCATACCTTTTATCCACTGCGAATGCGCAGTGTCAAGGAGGTCTCGAAATTGGCGACAATTGTCATTCTTTGTTTGGCCCTAAAATTAGTAACACCTCACTGATATTTGTTGTAAATCTCAGTTTAAATGATGCCAGGCACATAATTATGGATGAAATGGTGGATCTAAGGAGGAAATAGAAGGATGAGAGTATGAAACAGTGGCAGAATATGATCAGGGCTGTAACTTATAATTTTTTTACGAAATTATTTCATGTTGCCTATTTTCGAGGCATGGACCTGATGTTGTCATTTTGGTTATGAATTTACCATTGTTTGTTCACTCTTTCCTCTCTCCTTTTCCTGTATTCCCCCTTGCTATTCTCCAATGCTTTTGGCATAATTTTTGTATTTTTTTTACTAAAATTTCTTGGGAGTTTTGGCTTGGTAACAGAATGAATTTTCTGTTTTTCCCCATGTTTACGTCCTCACCCTTGAGTGTTTAGGCGTTGTGATCTGCATCTACCATCCGATGTACTGCAGTCTCTTGTCTGGAAGTCTCTGTTTTACATCGGATAGTGTTTAAATTGGTCACTGATTTTTGGGCCATGTTTACAGTGCCTGGAGTCATGTTTCCGGTTTTTGTACACTTTTGATTATGTTGACAACGGTTACTTCTGATAGTGATTACTTGTCTTCTGTTTAGTCCTGCTCATAGCTAGACACATTAATGTTGTCCGTAAGTGTTATATTAATTTTTAAAAATGATTTAAAATTTTTGTCCACACTTGGGCTTTTTGGGGATCCATTTGGGCTCATTGTTCCCATTGGGAACTTGGGCTCTTCTGAAATTTTTTAAATTTTTTTTTTTTTTTTAAATTATTTTTTCGAAATGTTATAATGGATTATATTATATTATGTATCTTTGTTTCAAGGCTTAGTGCGAGTACTATGACTGTTTATATTTTTTCATGATGACAGAATATTGTTCAAATTGTAATGCGAGGAAATCTTCCTTTGATTCTCATGTTAATTGTGTTTCTTGTAGTCTATGTACACGCACTAATTCTTGCTCAGTGTGTGCCAATTGGAGTGATAAACGTTGGAGACGTGTGTCACGGTATGTTGTTAGCCGGTCCCCTCTCCGCAGGGTCACTCTAGTTTATCAGTCTCTTTTTCAGAGGAACAAGAACAGGGTGATGTTTCCGTGATGTCTTCAACAAGTGTGCCTCCGTCGTTGCAGTCTAACGAAGAGCTAGCGGCAAAAGTGCTCATGGAGATACAACAATTGCCTAAGAGTTCCCTAGTAGGATCGACGGCGTTGTTGTCCGCTAGCTCGCCCGATGTAACAATCATTCATCGAATGGCTCGGCAGCCGGGTTCGTCCGTTGTGGTCCAGGGAAGCAGTTTGGCTGATGCGAGCACTATAAACATTGAACGTGCACACCCAGCTCTACGACGGATCCGAGGATTGTACGGAGGAAGCCTGTCATTCCGGTAGCTAGCTCGTCCAGGTCTATCTGGACCGCGCGTGAGAGAGGCCCCCTCACTCTTACAACAACATCTGGGTCGCGATGTTGTTGTATATTCGTTCGTTAATCGGAGCATACGCCCACTTCTCCTGCTCGGGACGCTCCGTCGCATAGACAGTCCGACGCGGTCGGTCTATTGGCTTCCTCATCCTCACGTCAGCACACACGACTGCACCTTGGCTATGTGACCACAGATATCCAGCCTGCTTCGCCGACCCCAGGAAATCCACGTCGACCAGGTCACGCCATCCGCTAGCCAAGGACACGAGGCCTTTCCAGTTGGGACGTTCGCATATTATATAAATGCAGGAATGAACGTCCCTGGAGCTTCCAGCGGCTAATAACGTAAGACCGCGGCTCCACAGGCCTCCGTGACGGACTTGCTATCGCAGATAGCTCAATTCATCGCAGCATCCCAGCAGCTATCAGAAACTTTTTCAATAAAGAACTGTCTGAGCAAGGTGGGTGGGTTCTCCCCCTTGTAGAGTCAGTACGGACGACCGAGATTATTATGTGGTCCAGGCGGATGGTAAAAGGGAATCAGCACTGCTGAAATTTTCCCTTTCCGAACATCTTAAGGGCCGTAGATTTCATCCGGCATCACCTTTTAGAAGTTGTTTCTCTGGACAAAAATGCTGCGTTACCTGATAAGAAACTGTAAGCGTCACTGGACACAGGCTTTTTCGGCCGGATTAGGGACACCGTCCCCGAGTTTCCGACCCAGTCCAGAAATGTCATGGACATTTGAACTTTTGAATGACGCTATATTCAAGCTAGCCTCTAAGACTGGCAAATCCCGTTTCTTATCGCCTAAGCGCTATACAGCTGCCTTTCATCAATGCTAGACATAAATTTGAAATTGCAGGATAAGGCGCGCCGAGAGTTCCTCTGCGTTTGGACGACTAGGCGGAAGACCTGGGACGGTCATTGTCGGCGTCCATGTCTATTTACTCCAGTATACTGGAGACGACAATTTAGACGCATTATCTCACGCAGATCACCTTACCAGAGCGTTATCACTACGTCTCAAAGCGAAAGAATTCCAGGATCTTCAATCTTCCTTAAGAGTTCTTTCGAGGGCTGTAACATATTCTACGTATAACTCCACCCTTTCAGTGGCAACATGGAGTTTGTCAGACGTGCTGCTGCCCTGGCTGCATCCACAAGAGTGGATAGTAAGGTGAAAAAAACTCTCTTCCAGTCGCTCCGGTCTCAGAAGAGCTTCTCTTCGACGTTAAGCTTTCTACAATCTATATTAGATTACTAAGAAAGCTCCGGATTCCCTGCATTATTCCGCTTTGAAAAAGTTGGTCTCAGCAGGGAGGAGTAAGGCAGGTTCTTCGGGGGCGAATACGTCGAAAGGAAGTTCCTATAGAGGATCAAAGCCTCTACGTCTTACTCCGGAGACCGTCAGAGTAGCGACTCACATAGGGGTCGTAATGCTGGCCTGAGATATCGGACCAGACGCCCCTAGATCGACTGGACGAGGTGCGGGTCGTGGAGGATGTGTTTTCTCCTTCCGCAATCCTCGCAGGACCAGGAGGTGATGGTTCCACGTCGACCAAGTCACGCCATCCGCTAGCCAATGACACGTGGCCTTTCCAGTTGGTACGTTCGCATATTATATAAATGCGGGAATTAACGTCCCTGGAGCTTCCAGTGGCTAATTACGTAAGACTGCGGCTCCACAGGCCTCCGTGACGGACTTGCTATCGCAGATAGCTCAATTCATCGCAACATCCCAGTAGCTATTAAAAACTTTTTCAGTAAAGAACTATCTGAGCAAGCTGGGTCGGCTCGTTCCCCCGCAAAGTCAGTAAGGGACGACCGAAATTATGTGGTCCAGGCGGATGGTAAAAGGGAATCAGCACAGCTGAAATTTTCCCTTTCCGAACAACTTAAGGTGGCCGTAGATTTCATCCGGCATCACCTTTTAGAAGTTGTTTCTCTGGACAAAATGCTGCGTTACCTAATAAGAAACTGAAAGCGTCACTGGACACAGACTTTTTCGGCCGAATTAGGGACACCGTCCCTTAGTTTCCGACCCAGTCCAGAAATGTCATCGACATTTCGTCGTGTGAGAACCATAAGGTTCTATCTTCCGCTGGAAGATAGAACGTTATGGTTCTCACGCGACGATTTGAAGTTTTGAATGACGCTATATTCAAGCTAGCCTCTAAGACTGGCAAATTAGGTTTCTTATCGCCTAGCGCTATTCAGCTGCATTTCATCTATGCAAGACATAATTTTGAAACGGCAGGACTAGGCGTGCCGAGACCTCCTCTGCGTTTGAACGACTGGTCTAAAGACCTGGAATTGTCTTTGCCGGCGTCCATGTCTATTCACTCCAGTATACTGGAGACGACAATAATAGAATTTAGACGCATTATCTCACGCAGATCACCTTACCAAAAGAAGAACTTGGACGACATTCTTCAGGGTTTTGGCAGCAAGTTAACGCTTCAGAACGATGTTCAGAGTCTGCTTCAATTGCTCCGATGTCTCGGTTTCTTAGTGAACGAAAAGAAGTCGTGGGAATGAGCTTAGAGACGCACAACAATCTCATTCGTCTGCCGTTTACCAGAGCGATATTAGTCAGTTGTTACGCACGTTTTAGCCTTCACTCAGATGTAGTAACAGCGAGGGAATTCATGAGACTGACAGGTTTGTGCGGACCCGCTGCGAGTATTATTCTGATGGAGCGGATACGCACTCGTCTTCTCCACAGATATTTTATCTCAGAATTGGAGTGTGAAGACGCAACTGCCGGATCCGAGTTTAACGACAATGACAGATGCGAGTCAAACAGGTTGGGGCGCAACTCTGAGCCCAACAGATTCAGGGTGCCAGGGTCTTTAGGATCCGCAGTTCCTAACAAGTACATAAACATCAAGATATGATGTCAATATGGCTTGCGCTACGTCAATGAATGAACATTCTTAAGAATACGCATGTTCAAATTCTGTCCGACAATTCGACAGTAGTAGCGTATATTCGGAACCAGGGAGGCACTCATTCCATTCCGTATTCAATTTAAAGGAAAGGATCCTTCTGTTTGTCCTAGAGCATCAAGTTCTTTTATCGATCCGTCATTTTCCGGGTCGTCTGAACGTTCTAGCGGACTCCCTTTCTCGGATAGGTCGTATGCTGTCGTCAGAATGGACTCTCAACAACGAGTTGCCAATCAGATTTGCTACCAATGGGATCGTCCAATGGTAGACTTATTTGCGACGTATCTCAACTATCAGTTGCAGACGTATGTATTGCCGTGTCCAGATCCTCGAGTGTTTGCAGTAGACGCTCTCTCGATCTCTTGGGACGGAATGATAGGATATGCGTATCCTCCAGCGTCATTGATTCAGCAGTTATTGCTCAAGATAAAGCAATCTCACTGCAATTTCTGTTTGTAGCGTCTCTGTCAACCCAGAGACCGTGGATAAATCTACTCAGGTGTCTGCTGTGGGACATGCCGCGGAAGCTTCCTTCACGAGAGGATCTTCTTTCGCAGGGGAAATCGCGCTCACTGCATCACAACCTGCTAGGTCTCAACCTTCTCGTATTTCCGTTGTGCGGTCCTTCTTGCACAGCATGCAATTTACAGGACGAGCAGTGGATACAATTTCTAACTGTGGGAGGACCTCCTCTTTGCTAATTATGCTGCTAAGTGGAAGGTTTTCTCACGGTGAGGTAGGGATCATTCTGTTGATATCTATGCACATCATGATGGTTTACAGATTGAATCTAATGTCTCTTTATCTAAGTTACGGAAAAAAGCTTTTCGATAAATAGACTTAGAACCCTTAGATTAATTCCTAAGTGGAATTTAGCTTGGGTTCTTCTTAAGCTTAAAGAAGCGCCATTTGAGCCTCTTGATACAGTGGACTTCAAATTCTTATGTTATAAGACAGCTTTCTCTTAGCCTTCTGTTCGGCTGGAAGAGTGAGTGAGCTTGAGGCACTATCTGTTAATGATTCTCACTATCGTAGTGTAGGTAATACTATTACCTTGACTACTAAGGTTGGATTTTTGGCTAAAATCAGGCTCCTATAAGTATCCGGAACCTATTGTTATTAAGGCTCTTCCGACTTCAGACGGACATAGGCCTTTAATCTGTCCTGTTAGAGCTATACGTTTTTACAAACGTAGATTTGAGTTTATCAGAAAGGGACGTAAACGTCTCTTTCTGTCTCTGCTGCCTAATATCCCTTATATCACCTGCTTTATAGTGAAAGGCAAGTGAATACCTCCTCTGGAGTCAGTTATTCCGAGTCGGTGCCGGGATGGTTTTTAAGTGTAAAGCTAATTCATATAATATTTTTAAAGTGTAGCTGGGTGTGAAACATTTGTATATGTCACGGATCATACGAGCGCTAATATACAATCCTCGAACACTTTTTAATGAGTATAAAGGGTCTCATTATCTGGACTATCTTTAATTATTGGCTTTCCTTTAATAAAATTAGTATAAAGGGATTATACTGGATGTTAACAGAGATTATTGATGATTATTGTGCTCAATTACGGCATGGTATTGTGTCTTTCTTTTTTGATACAAACAAGAAAGGTACATGTAAGATCTGTTCTTGTCTTCTCCTTGAGGGGATCATTATGTTTACATGTAACTGAGCCTATTGGATTTTCCTTCATGTCCTAGGCCCTCCAGCATTTTTTCTATTCACCTAAGTCTGAGTCATTGGTACGGTATAAAAATGTTAAAAAATTTATAGTAATTTATATATTTTTTATACTTACTAATGACCCAGACGGGGATGGCCATCCCATGAGTTGGGAACTCATACCTCCCCGCTGATTACATAACGCTTACCAGGCACTGGTTGTAAGAATGACAATTGGCGCGAATTTCGAGACCACCTTGACACTGCGCATGAGCAGTGGATAAAAGGTATGGAGGTCTATATAGGACATTGAAATTTCGGTTTTTGATGCAAATTTTGGGGATTGGGGTGCAAAATTTGTGTTTGGACCTTGATTTTAAGGAGTTAGCACCAGCTAAGTCTGAGTCATTGGTAAGTATAAAACATATATAAATTACTATAAATGTTTTAACATTTTGACATCAGAGTGCAGAGGGTTAAGACTGTGAATAGTGGAAGTAATTTAAATGCAAAGTAGGTTAGGAACTGATATGGATCTATTGTTAACCCCTTGGCAAACATAATATATGCTATGCAGAGAAAATGTCATTGCAAGAGATTTATAGAAATATTTATTTTATGATTTCATTATATTATCAATGATAGGATAAGCCAATGTTGCTTTGTCAAATGGTTATTACTGCATAAACCTCACTCGTCAGTGTGTTTTAAATATTTGACAGTAATCAACTTGTCGGGCACTTGGTGAGCTAGATTTTGTTGACAGACAGAAACATCTGGAGGGAAGACATTTTGAAGACAAATCGTCGCCTGAGTGCTAGAATGTTCTATGTCACATAGGGGACATAGAACATTCTAGCACTCAGGCCACGAAATGTACTTTAACAAGCTTGGTAGTAAATATTTCCTAAATATGGAATTTGTCTTCACACTTTATGATTGAAACTACTTATGTGTCGTTATGTAGTTCAATCTTGCTAGCCCAATTCACATTAGATGCCGAGTCATCTTTCCATTACAAGTGAGTAATATCATACTTACTGTATTCTACAATAACGTGCATTTCCTAAAAATAATAATTTATTTTCTATTACAATAATCGACTATTACTTAAACCTAGATGTGTATAATATGTGCTGAACAAATAGCTTACACAATTCAACTTGCAGTAATTCAGAGCTGGGCTGTTACTCCTCCACACTTATAAGGCACTGTAAGCTATTCAATGGACCAAATTAGTAATAGGTTGCAGCATTCCTAGGGAAATAAAGGGAAACTCTACAGACTTTAATTATTAATAATATCTCAAAGCTACACGACAAGGTCGAAAACAATACATTCCATGACTTGGCATACGGGAGCTTTACTCAATATCCGCTAATTACTACTTATGGCCTATTGTTAGCGACTTTTAGCACTTAGCAGCGTTTAACTCTGTTACTGTGAGAGCAGGTAGGGACTCAAATGTGTTCAAAGGACACCATCAGGGTTGAATTGTCATTTGTGACATCTCAACACTGATCGTGTGTTTTATTCATTTCTTTCCTATATTCAGCTAAGCCATAATTCAATTATTTTGTTTGAAAACATTACCAAGTTCCCCACCCCCCTGCCCCCTCCGCCAGCCCCCTGAGTTCCTTAGCCTCGAAATTTTGGGTCCCTAATTTGCGCTAAACAGTTTCAATTCGGTTCAGTTTCTCGTTATTGTGTGATTTTAGGTTTAATTGCTTCCTGTGGGTACCTAACCATACAAAAGGGCACAGGCGGGTTCATAACGATACATTGGTTGGTGATTCAGATATTTGCGAAAAATAGATGCTACAAATAACAAATACTTATCTCGTTTTTTTTGTGACAGTAATTTGTTCAAGCCACGGTATATCGATTTTAAAAGCGCTCAATATTTATTGTTAGATTGTGGAATATTTGTAATTTAACCCACGTGGCACAAAAATAAGGTATGCTTAATAGAAATTTAAAATTCCAACATCTTAAATTAATTCTACTACTTTATTGTTAAATGGTTAATTTTTAAGGGTTCGACGCAGCTGTTTTGATTTTCCACAAACACAATTTATTAGATTCTGGCATGGCGTTCTATTATCTGATATGGAGGCGGCTTCTAATTCCAAACCAAGCAGATAACTTACCTTAACCCGTCGGTTATAAGTTTGGAGAGATGCCATGTAGGCCTGCATGGCAAAACACTGGAGTTGTAAGTTACTAACCTCAGTAAAAGTGCATCGATAATTTAGGTTGCATTTTTTGACATCAATGAGCTACAAAGGTCGACTTACAATAAAATACTACAAAATTGACACTCTACAGTTCTAATGGAAAGCTTGAACTTCCCTGGACAGGAATGATGTTTAGACAGAATATTTTTGTTGCCCAATATTTCTTATTTTACCCGAGCGTGCCTTACTTGATCAAGTAAAGCTAAACAATCTGCACGCCATCGAAGTTCATGCTATTATACACAGTTCGGAGTTTACTCACTGCTTGGGGTGGTCTTGACCACTGTGTTATGTGTATTTGAATTTTAATTTACTCCAGCGGGTTAATTTATGTCCCATAGTGTAGGCCAATAAACGATAAATAGTCCTAGGTATTCTGAATTCCCAATAAAACGAATCGTGCACATGAGCTACGCTGGAGAATATGTATAAAAATTTATCTGCTTGTACATTGGACACCAGCGCGACAGATTTGCTGCTTAACTCTCTGACCTCTATTGTCAGAGTACATGAAATATCCATAAGCCATTACCAACGTTCTATAGTATTTCAACCAATTATATCTCGTGAGACAGAGCTCGCTAAGCTCTCTCAGATAGGATATGATCAGTTGAATTTTCGAATGTGTGTGTTAACAGTTACACTCGGTGTTTAACCGTGCAAATTATAACGTGTTAAATGAGTGCACCAAACCTACTAATGGTATCCGTTCGGCCATTGGCATTACGTATCTATGTGTGTTTAGTAAATAATGCCTTTAAGGATTGCGTGTTTAATTTTAAAATATCGCTAGAAAACTAAATGATACGTTGTTGCATCATTGTTATCTCTGAATCAACGTTTGCGAGGTAACACCTGTGCGCTTTATTTCTCCACAAAGCAATTGTTTTCATTCTGCGTGTACACACGTTTGCATAGATAGTTTTAGGTTTTAAAATTTAGGATGTGTTCAGTATGGTTTTGCGAGACAAAGGCCATAAGCAAATTGACAGGCTTTAATGCATTTTGCACATGACAGTTCCAATAATTTCTTAACCCGTTACCGGTTATGGACTCAGGTTGTTAATAATGCTTTGTTTTTAATGTCAATATAAGTCATTGCTGTTTCTCAGCCAGCATGACTAATACTGACAAAATACTTGCCATACTTTTCAAATGTTTCTGCAGCGGGAATTCCTTGTGAAACTTTTTATAAAATTTTCAAGCGGATTTCATGTCGTTATTTTGTATAAAGGTTGTTACATATTTGAGTGTTATCTTACTGTATATATCTGTATTCATAATTAAGTTTGGTAATAGATTCGTCAATGCTGATCGTGTGTTTTATTCATTTTTTTCCTATATTCAGATCCCATTATACAGTTCCAAGATCTCGGTAAAGCTAATTCCTCATAAAAGACTACTAAACAATCCCTTTTCATACCCTCGAGTGCTTGTCAAATCACTGAATCCCATTTGTAGCAGGGCCCCACGTTTGAAACCCTATTTTTACGAGATTAGCCAAAGAGTCGTACGTGGAGCCACCGGTTCGAGCAATTGCTCTTTTTCTTATTTGTTTGATAAGATTTGAGTCCTTCAAGCATACCATTTCCAGTCACTGATGGATGGTTCATTTGATGGTATCATGATCCATGTTTCTTGGCACTCAACTTTCAGAATACCGTTTAGGACACCAAACCCCTTTTTTACCAAAATCAGTCAAAGAGACGTAAGATCATTTGCTCAATGAGCAATTATGAGCAATTGTACTTTCGCTTATTTGCTCGATGAGATTCGAGTTGCAAGAGCACTTAGTCAGGGAGCAATCACTTCCATGCTCCTTTAACTCTTTTGATGAAATCATCAACATGCTTCTTCCATTATAAGATGTAAGACGGTCAGTGTACATGCTGTCAATAAATGGTTGTTCAGCTCATGTACTTAATATACTGTTTGGCAACACCCAATTTCCAGAATCCTTTTTTTCAGTAATTCACGTCGTCTGAGCAATGACAGTTTCAGTAACTGCTCGATAGCTTGTTAGGAGAACTCGGGATAGGTATGAAAAGTAGTTCGAGCAAGCTGACTGTATCCGACTATTTTAAGTAGGGGAAGCCAATGTTGATAGTGATATGAACTGGGACTCGTAGCGGTAGTAGTGTAACGGTAGATACGAGGAGCCCTAGTAGTACCACAATTTAGTAATGGTGGAACTCTCTAGCACAGTACAGCATAGTGGTGGCCAATAGTAATGATATAAGGCAATAATAGTGCAATGGTGGTAGAAACCCATACTAAAGTCGCCGAATACAATACAGGCTAACCAAAGGACAAATAGTTCAACACAAAAGAGAACTGTATAAGAGCCAAGAGCCATATAGGAGATAGGAGCTACCTACCTACCTACAGCGGAGATGAGTCATAGATCAGTATGTGGAGTCACTCGGTCGCTTGACAGTTCATTTGCTACATGAGATTCGATTTGTCAGAGCGATGCCTGTTAGAGTCACTACTTGATAGCTTATATACTCAATAAGATTCGAGTCGTTTGAGTAATACCTATCCCTGCTCGATTGTCTTTAAGGTTTGAGAATCGAAGAGGCCTTCATCCTACCAAGGGATATAACTCTGTATGGGCAGGTGCAGATTATGGACAATGAAGCAATTATAAGACTTGGGCGAGGGCAGTGGTCGAAACAAGGGGTAGTCAAGAGCAGCTAGAACTAGATGAACCACCATTAGAGAGTGGCTAGAATAGCGACTGTAAAAGATAGAAAAAAAATTCTGGAGGAATCTGATCCCGTAAAGTACTACCCTTTAATAGAACGCAGCTTATAGTACTATTTACTACCCTTATAAACCCAACTAGGGCTTTACCAAGGCCGTTCCTTTAGTTTTGGGTGATTTGGGGTGATTGTCAAGTCCCTTTGTATAATTTGATGTACTACCATTTAATCGAACACACTTTTCGAACATGCCCCATCCTATTACAGGGTTTTAAGTCACATAACAACCATATGCTACCAAAGAAGCTAAGATTGTGGCCTCCAGTATACAAAATGGATGTCGCAATCACGCACCACCACTTTACAACGCACGCCGTGCATGCGCACTGACACCAGGTATCACTATGTTAATGATGTCACAACATGGCCACTCAGGCTGGTTACCATGATGACCCCCACGTGGTGCCACTAGGTCACTTGACTATGATGCTACATGAGATCCCCTAAATTACATACTGCTGTCAGAAATTACCTATGTTCGGAATAAAGTACCAAATTTCTTGTTTACATGACAAAAATCTCACATATTTTCTTATTCCCATGGATAAACCATAATGTGATTTATATGTTCCAAATGATTATTCCAGTTCTGACAGTGTGCTTTGTTCCACACTTTCACACCATCAGAGGTGTAAATTAGGCCATACGCAATTAAATAATTGATTCTCAGGGTAGTTTTGTAAAATGAATGAAGGAGGGCGGCTTTTATTTCATTTTTTATTCCCGATGACATGGTCGCCGATGGCTAAAATCCAGTTGTGAGAGCCTACAATTAAATACTAGAGCTTCCATGTTGATTTCGCTGAAAAATGTATTTTTGTAACAGTGATCACACAACACGAAATGAATATAGAACAACTAAAATGGAGATTAAAAATATTATTATTATTATTAAATATATTATGTTTAAGTGGTTGAGTGCTAGAAGCCACAACCAGGCCTTTCGAAAATGAGGGTACCATTGCAAAAGTAACAGTTCCCTATGTTTTGTATTCTGTTGAATGTAAATAATAATTTGTTTTTAGAAAAGTGTTCGATTACAAATGTTCTCGTTTCGTTCCTTATTTTGGCACCAGCTTGAAAAAGAATCTTTTGAGCAATTACTATCCAACAATGCAGTTTTTTGGCGAAAATCAATTGATAAATGCGATTTTGAGATACTCAGCATCTTTTCGGCGTAGGGTGCCCAATTATGGGAGGGTCAGGTGCCCAATTGTAGCGGTAATCTTCATAAATCTTGGTGCCACCCCAAAATGCACTTTATTTGGCGTAAATCGGCAGATAAATGTGATTTGGAGCAACTCAGCACTTTTGGGGTCCTATGGTGCCCAATCTTGGGAGGGTCAGGTGCCCAATTTTGGTGGCAATCTTCATGAATCTATTTGTACCACCCCACAACGCAGTTTATTTTGCGAAAATCTGCTGATAAATGCGATTTTGAGCAATTCAGCATTTTCCGGCTCCCAGGGTGTCCAATTTTGGGAGGATCAGGTGCCTAATAGCATCAACATCAAATGCTGAGACAGCGAGTAAAAGAAAAGATACAAATTAACTAATAGCAATCTGTTTACAGCGTGAGGAGATAACATAGACAGATTGTCTGTCTCACTGTAATCCCTCATAACATTTCACTCCAACATCGCTATATGATCCAAGACAACCTTCATTAAGATATTTAAAAACTGCAGTCTGCAAACCATAGACTATAAATTCTAGACTCAAACGACAGACTCAGTAAAAAGACTGGGTGGCCTAAATATGTTTGTGGATGACGAGATTACCAGAAGTTATTCAAAGGTAATATAGCAGGTTAACTAGGAAAAGAAAGTAAAATATTCTTTCTGCGTAATTAAAAATATATTAAATTAAATATACTCACAAAGTCTCCACTGCATTGGTTGACTACCTCATACAACATGAACCCGACAATCGATTTGTGCCACGCCACAATGCAGTTTATTTGGCGAAAATCGGTTGACAAATGCAAGTTGGAGCAACTATGTACTTTTGGGGTCATAAGGTGCCTAATTTTGGGGTCGCAGGGTGCCCAATTTTTGGAGGGACAGGTGCTCAATTGTTGTGGTAATCTTCATAAATCTATTTGTGCCTCTCCAAAAGGCAGTTTATTTGGCGTAAATTGGCAGATAAATGTGATTTGGAGCAACTCAGCACATTTGGGCTCCAAGGTGCCCAATTATGGAAGGGTCAAGAGCCCAATTTTGGTTGCAATCTTCATGAATCTATATGTGCCACCTCACAATTCAGTTTATTTGGCGAAAATCTGTTGAGAAATGCGATTTTGAGTACTCAGTACTTTTGGGCTCCCAAGGTGCCAAATTCTGGGTGGGTCAGATGCCCAATTTTTGGTGGAAATTTTCTTGAATCTATTTGTGCCACACCACAAAGCAGTTTATTTGGCGAAAATAGATTGATAAATGCGATTTTGAGCAACTCAGTTCTTTTGGGCTCCCTGAGTGCCCAATTTTGGGAACAGCAGGTGCCCATTTTTGGTGACAATCTTCATGAATCTATTTGTGCCACCCCACAACGCAGTTTATTTGGCGAAAATCTGTTGATAAATGCGATTTTGATCAACTCAGCACTTTCGGTCTCCCAGGATGCCCAATTTTGGGATGGTCAGGTGCCAATTTTGTTGGCAATCTTCATGAATCTATTTGTGCCACTCCACAACGCAGTTTATTTGGCGAAAATCGTCTGATAGCAAATGTCGAATAAGGATCCGTGATGTGAGTGATACAGGTTTTAAATATTTGGGATATTTTTTATATCAACACTTGCATCAGTCCCCCCACCCCCCCCCCCCCCCCCCCCCCCCCCCCCCCCCCCCCCCCCCCCCCCCCCCACCCCTCCCTTTCAAACTTTACATATCCTGTCTACCTAAAATCCATACCTAAAAATGTGTTCACTCCTGGGAAATTCTTAATTCCTTACTAGAGATCATCGGGTGGCATAAGTCTCGAAATTTCAACTTTTTCCACTTTTTATGAAATTTTGGTATGTTGCAGAGTATAAAAAATAGGAGAAAAGTGTGGGTTTTTGTTTTTTTGAAATTCGGCCATTTTTTACGTTTTTACGTGACTTCAGGTTTTCTGAAAAATACAGTTTCCAAACTTCTGACAAAGATTTTTCGTCATTAGCAGATATCCAGAATTATTTTTTCTAATTTCAAACTGAGAGACGCGATGCCAATTTTACGTTCTTTTCTGTATCACTTATTTTCAGCCTCATTTTCATCGCTAACCTTTAGAAATTTTGGGTTTGTTGATCACCACGAAAAAACATATTTAAAATTGTATTGCCATCCTAGGGAATTCTTATCCAACGCTGGAATGATGTCATAGAGGGTCATATGATCAAAACTTAAAATACGTCGGATTTTTTTCCAGAAACTTTTAGAGTTAAATCAAAATTAAGAGACAGTTTTTTGTTTTTCAGTTTGGTGCTATTTTGATGTTTTTACATTACTTCAAAGTTTTGCCCATTTCTCACATATTTCATTCAAGACTTTGTCTTCTGTTTCATGTAACTCCATATTTATGAAAGATGCAGCTACCACACATCGCACACCCTTTGCTACTCATTTGAAATTCTTCAATGTTAGTTTTTAATTTCAAAATTATGCACCCCATGCCAGCGATGCCAATTTTACTGGGGTTTTTTCTTAATTTTTAACCTTATTTTCAGCCCTACCTTTTCGAAATTTTGGGACTGAGATCTCCGCGAAAAACTATACCAAGAGGAAACTCGGGAGTATAAACCTACTCCCGTTGCCTGTCCTCTCAATAGTATTGGAAAATTTTCAATGAATTACGTGCGATACCGATCTCTTATAATTGATATAATAGATCAGCATGACAAACCTTATATCAAGCGCATCAGTGACATCACAGGAAAAGGCCCTGGCTGTCCTATCCTTACCAAAAGTGTTGTATCAGTGTCACTGACAGTCCTATCCTTACCAAAAGCATTGTATCAGTGGCTAAGACAGTCCAATCCTTAGCAAGAGCATTGTATCAGTGGCCCTCAGTCCTATCCTTACCAAGAGTGTTGTATTCAAGGACCTTAGAGTCCTATTCTTACTGCGAGCGTTGTATCAGTGGCCCTGACAATCCAATCCTTACCAAGAGCGGTGTATCAGTGGCCCCGACAGTCCTATCCCCGCCAAGAGCGTTGTAGCAATGGATCTAACAGTCCTATCCTTACCAAGAGCATTGTATCCGTGAACCTGATAGTCATCATTATCAAGAGTGTTGTATCAGTGGCCCTGGCAGTCCTATCCTTACCAAAAGCCTTGTATCAGTCCCCCTGACAGTCCTATCCTTAATAAGTGAGTTGTATCAATAGCGCTGACAGTCCTATCCTTACCAAGTGTGTTGTATCAGTGGCCCTGACAGCCCTGCCCTTACCAAAAGTGTTGTGTCGGGGCCCTGACTGTCATATCCTTACAAAGAGCATTGCATCAATGGCTCTGACAGTCCTATCCTTACCAACTGCTTTGTAACAGTGGCCCTAACTGTCATATCTTTACCAATAGCGTTGTGTCAGTGGCCCTACCAGTCCTATCCTTACCAAGAGCCGTGTATCAGTGGTCCTGAGAGCCCTATCCTTACAAAGAGTATTGTATCAGTGGCCCTGACAGCCCTCTCCTTCCGGCGTGGTATCAGTGATCCTGACAGTCCTATCCTTATCAAAAGCGTTGTATAAGTGGACCTGACCGTCCTCTTCTTACCGCGTTGCATCAGTGACCCTGGCAGTCCTGTCCTTATCAAAGGCGTTGTATCGGTGAACCTGACAGTGTTATCCTTACTAAGAGCGTTGTATCAGAGGACCTGACAGTTCTATCCTTACCAACAGCGTTGTATCAGTGACCCTGATAGTCCTATCTTTACCAAGAGCGTTATATCAGTGGCCCTCACAGTCCTATCTTTACCAGGAGCGTTGTATCAGTGGCCCTGACAGTCCTATCCTTAATGAGAGCGTTGTATCAGTGGCCCTGACAGTCCTATCCTCACCAACAGCGTAGTATCAGTGGCCCTCACAGTCCTATCCTTACCAAGAGCCTTGTATCAGTGGCCCTCACAGTCCTATCTTTACCAAGAGCGTTGTATCAGTGGACTTGTCGAGTAAAAATGCTTAGAAATTTTTTATTCATTTCTCCTCTTACCTTTCATTTCGCAACACTGCGACTGAAGTAATTGCGGGAGGGGGTGAGGGAGGGGAGGGAGGGGAGGGAAGGGAAGGGAGGTAGAGAGAGAGAGAGAGAGAGAGAGAGAAGAAAGAGAGATGGCGAGGCGGGAGAGGCAAATCTAATGCAAATCACACATTCTCTAATATGCTAAATAAAATGTCATAGAAAAACCTTTGAGATGTAAATTTGAATAGCAATAGTATACTCTAGAAGCGGAGATTGAGATCGAGGCTTACTCATGGCCATTATATGCAACGTACTGCACCCTCTCAGATATATAACTTTTGAGCCATTTCTGGTTGACGTCACGAATGTCATAATGGCCCAATTTCTTTAATAGTATTGTATGGTTTGTGGTATCAATTGCCTTTGATAGTTCAAGAAACACAGTTGTATTGTTTTTGCTTTCTTTATTGTTTTTTTTCAGTAACATCCTTCAGAAGATGCATAACGTGGTGAGCTGTAGTGTGTTTTTTGCAAAAGCCATATCGGTTGGGCGTTAGAATATTAAATTAATAGAAAAAACACACATTAGTTTCTCCAAGAGTCTAGAGAAAGTCGATAGAATGTTAACGGGTCTGTAATTATTTCGATTATGCTTTATCATTCTGTCTGGGACAATGCCTTCACTAAATGAAATGTTAGCATATCATTCTGTCTGGAACAATGCCTTCACTAAATGAAGTGTTAGCATATCATTCTTGCCGGAACAATGCCTTCACTAAATGAAGTGTTAGAATATCATTCTGTCTGAAACAATGCCTTCACTAAATGAAGTGTTAGCATACCATTCTGTCTGGAACAATGCCTTCACTAAAACAAATGTTAGCATATCTTTCTGGCTGGAACAATGCCTTCACTAAATGAAGTGTAAGCATATCATTCTGTCTGGAACAATGCCTTCACTAAACGAAGTGTTAGCATATCATTCTGTCTGGAACAATGCCTTCACTAAATGAAGTGTTAGCACATCATTCTGTCTGGAACAATGCCTTCACTAAATGAAGTGTTAGCATATCATTCTGTCTGGAACAATGCCTTCACTAAATGAAGTGTTAGCATATCATTCTGTCTGGAACAATGCCTTCGTCAAATGAAGTGTTAGCATTTCATTCTGTCTGGAACAATGCCTTCACTAAATGAAGTGTTAACATATCATTCTGTCTGGTACAATGCCTTCACTAAATGAATTGTTAGCATATAATTCTGTCTGGAACAATGCCTTCACTAAATGAAGTGTTAGCATACCATTCTGTCTGGAACAATGCCTTCACTAAAAGAATTGTTAGCATATCTTTTTGGCTGAACAATGCCTTCACTAAATGAAGTGTAAGCATATTTTTCTGTCTGGAACAATGCCTTCTCCAAATGAAGTGTTAGCATATCATTCTGTCTGGAACAATGCCTTCACTAAACGGAGTGTTAGCACATCATTATGTCTGGAACAATCCCTTCACTAAACGAAGTGTTAGCATATCATTCTGTCTGGAACAGTGCCTTCACTAAATGAAATGTTAACATATCATTCTGTCTGGAACAATGCCTTCACTAAATGAAGTGTTAGCAATATGAGCCAATAGTAGTGATATTTTTTCAATTGCTTGCTTAACTACAAAAGGGGGAATATTATCACAACCTTTATTCTTTTCACTTTTTTGTGGCTTTCATTTTTTTAACGATATATATTATTTCTTGGCCCAAGTGGGAGCTGAGAAAAAAATTGTTGGAAAAATTGCTTAACATGGAGTTTGTGAAATTTTCCAAAAAGTTGATGGAGCGAACTGGTATGGGTTCAATATCGAGTATGAGACCCATTATTGTTAATTACAGCTTGACAACGCCTTCTCATACTCCCAATCAGCTTCCCGATGGTCCTTTGTGGGATGTTGTTCCATTCTTGGACCATCATGGCACCAAGCTCCTGGACACTTCTTGGCTTGACTGGACAAGCCGAAATTGCAAGCTGCAACTTATTATTATTTTTATTATTATTATTATTATTATTATTATTATTATTATTATTATTATTTCCAGACATGTTCGATTGGATTGAGGTCAGGGGATCTTGCTGGCCAGTCCATACGCCCCCCCCCCCCCCTTCCCTCCTTACTGGTATTCTCGAACAGCATAGGCAACATGAGGACGGGCATTATCGTCCATCATAATGAATCTATCACCCACTGCACCCGCATGCAATCTGAGGTGAGCATCCAGTATCTCATCGATATACCGCTGTGCAGTCAATGTACCACGGTCAAGGACACAGAGCTCTGTACGTCGTCCATACCAGCTGATGCTGCCCCAGACCATTATTGACCCTCCACCATAGAGGTCATGTCCGGCAATATTGGCTGCGTGGAATTGCTCTACTGGACTTCTCCATACCCCAGAACGCCTATCTGTGTAGTCTAGGCAGTACCTTGACTCTTCTGTTGAAAGGACAGGTCGCCAAACTTCTCTGGTACATCCAACATGTTCCATGGCCTATTCATATCGTGTCTGGCGGTGGTTATGGGACAGCGGAATGCGAATACATGATCTTCTCGATCGGAGACCACCTTCGTGCAGCCTTGCCCGGATAGTCTGCGTCGAAAAAAATATTCCCGGATGCATTCTGAAGGTCACTACGAAGCTGGGTTGCTGTTACAGAGCGGTTCCTATGGGCCTGAATGGTTAAAAACCGGTCTTCAGCTGCAGATGTTGCCCTGTCTCTGCCACCACCATGCCGTCTTACTGGTGTGCCATACTGCTGAAATCTTGCTCAGACTCTGGTGATCAGCGTATGGCGCACATCAAGGGCTGCACCAACCTGACGAGGCGTAGCCCCTTGCCCCATTATTCCAACAGCCCGCCACATTTCTGCTTCAGACAAATGTCCTCTTACATTTGCATTCGCCACATTCAATCATTACCTCACAAGGGTTCATGTTAAAATGAACATTGAAATCCCTACACATGTCATGTACATGTAGACAGTTCACGAAAACATCCTGAAAATCAAGGGTACATGCTTTCAATGACTGTCACGAAAAGTCTGCCTGTCAAGAGAGCTAATGTAAACACTGAGGACCATCTCAATACATTCCTCAATCACATCCACCAAATATATCGCAAATATGTCACAAGCAAATTCCACAATGATGTTTTAAATATGTGGTGCTTAGCAAACTTTGAGTAGTATAGTTACTGGTGGTAACACATTGAATGAATATTGTCGCCAGAGAGGTTGTAGTTTTGTTTTAAGGAGACTACAGAAATGAAAAGAAAAAAGAAAAAAAAATAAGTTCAGGTCTGTTGACCAGTGGCTGAGAGATTATCTGAAGTTGGAGGGTAAAGCAGTGCTTTAAGAAGTTCCCATATTTTTGAGAATCAATCCCGAATTTTTTCAGAATACAACTGAAGGGAGTATAGTTCAAATTCACAGTATCGACGCAAAACTTCTATTAAACCTTGAAAATTGAGTTGACACCTTCTCACCTTGCAGGAATAAATGAACCTTTTGTACAGAAGAATTAAGAGAGAGAGAGAGAGAATATTTTCTCGATACAAAAGGTATTATTATTATTATTATTATTATTATTATTATTATTATTATTATTATTATTATTATTATTATTATTATTATTATTATTATTGTGACTGATAAGGATGAAGAATGGTGTCAGGGGGAATTGAACACAGCGGGGGCGCGGTGGCGTTGCGGTAACCGGTTCTCGTCAGATCAACGAAGTTAAGCAACGTAGAGCCCGGTTAGTTCTCGGATGGGTGACCGTCTGAGCGATCGATTCGGACTCCCGCGTTGTGTCCTTGGGCAAGGCACTTAACCCCGATTGTCCACATGGAGGCACGATGACGCCGTGTACTAAGGCGTACTGCACGTCGATGGTACGCATGTCTTCAACCAATCTAACCCTGCCTGTGCTGCAGTGCGGAGTTACGATAGTGGTGAGCTGGCAGCTGCTCGTCGTTACTCGGTGGTTCTCTTCGGGTACTCCGGCTTCCTCCACCCGTAAAACTGTCACGGTCATGATTAGCCATTGTGCATAAGTATGTGACCTTAAACACCAATAAATAAATAAATAAATAAATAAATAAATATAATTGAACACCGCAATGTTCCTTAAGTCTTTCAGCAAACTGTAACAAGTTGACTTCGCCATGTGACATTCAAAGAATAAATGTGATATCGTTTCTTTGGTGTAAAACAAAACGTGGGGGCGTGTTGGCATTGCGGTAACCAGTTCTCGTCAAATCACCGAAGTTAAGCAACATCGAGCCCGGTTAGTCCTCGGATGTGTTACCGTCTGAGCGATCGATTCAGACTCCTACGTCGTGTCCTTGGGCAAGGCACTTAACCCCCATTGTCCACATGGGGACACGATGACGTTTTGTACTAAGGCATACTGCACGTCGATGGTGCGCATGTCTTCAACCAATCTAACCCTGCCTGTGCTGCAGTGCGGAGTTACGATCTTGGGGAGCTGGCTGCTGCTCGTTGTTGCTCCGTGGTTCTCTCCGGGTACTCTGGCTTCCTCCACCCGTAAAACTGTCACGGTCATGATTAGCCATTGTGCATAAGTATGTGACCTTAAACACCAATAAATAAATAATAAATAATAAAACAAAACGTACACAGTTCAGTTTCAGACAATTTACTTTTTAAAAGACCGGGATATGTAAATAGGGCACCATTTAAGATTTTATATTGTAGGATTTGGAGGTAAGTATCATTTGCGGTTATGAGAAGGCTTTTGTATATCAATCTCCAATCCTACTCTGCGATCAGTGTGCAAACGCTCCTCCTATTTCCGTTGACAGTGAATTGGATCAAAAATCGCCTTTTGCACGAATAGGAGATACAATGTTTTGTTGACCGCCTTTATTTCTTTTAGTTTCTCAGTTGATCGATTCAAAACCGTATCAGATTTTTCCGTTTCGAGTTTTTCCCCCACAGTCTTGAAATCGCCTTGTTTATGTCCTGGAAGACAGTGAACGGTGTTTTGATGTCATATTTTGTGGAAAACGCCTCAAATGGTAAGAAACCTCCGCTCTCACTCTGTGGGTCATAAAAATACACCTTTATCACACCAAGTCTAGAAAAGTTTCCTATTGATCTTGATACTTCTGTTGCAGAAGAGTGGTTGTTAGCAAATTTCTTCAGAGTCTGTAGGTGATTCGTTATCTAATAATGACTACGATGTAAGGACGTTCTTACAAAAATATATTTGCATACACTCCGACTTTTGTTAACCCTTCTTTGTGTAGATACCAAATTTTGTCATTTCCATATTGTTCAAAGTCATTAAAATAAGCGTTTTACAGAGTGCTTTTATGGCTGGGTCTATCAGTCTTTTAATCCAAAACATTTTAAAGAATGACTGGATGACCGTATGTCAGCACACGTAAGCCTCCCCCCCCCCCCCCCCCCACACACCCATTAGCAACTTGATTCATGAGAACCTAACACCTAATCCTTCCACTTTTGCCCGACCATAAATAATGGAATAGTTTTGATTACAATGCGTCTTGATAGGCAGTCTATCAATATTGTTCAAGCTAACGTTTTTACGACGGTAGTTTTCCCAATTAGGCTGAGTTTTCTAATCGACCAGTTGTTCAGACGTTTTTCCACCTTTCTAGATTTTTCGATGTAATTTTGAATTGTATAATTTCCATAAACCATTGTATGGTTTGGTTCTGAAAAGGGGTCGAGTAAAAAGATTGCCACGAAACGTAACGTTCAATGGAATTATAATGGTAAATTCACCATATTAGGTATAAAGTATGACCTATTCAAGTCAATCAAAAGCTGTTTCAAAATCTAGAAGAACAAGAATTCCAGCGATATTTAGTTTCTCACACTTTTCTATCAAATCAAACATCAGTCTTGTAGATTCTCCGATATATCCAAGATATATCTCCTTTCATAAACCAAAGATGGGTTTCTGATATGAGTTTCGGCAGTACCGTCTTAACACCATTTATATATCTAGAGAGCAAATAGTTAGGAACCTTCTTTTTGTTCCCCTTCCCCCTCCCCCCCCCCAAAAAAAAAATAATAATAAAATTCAGATGATTTTATTCCAAGATATATTTTTTTTGGGGGGGGGGGGGGTGGGGAGGGAACAAAAAGAAGGTTCCTAACTATTTGCTCTCTAGTTCGGGTCAATATGTTGACAAAAGAGTTGTTAAATTCTTGGCCAGTGATATTTTGATCGGTTATATCCTTCTCGTATATACGAACATGAGATGGTAGTGTGACATTATTTCTTGACTTTTTTATCACCTCATTTAACCCTTTACCTAACATGAAAAGCAGACGACACTTGCAAAAAAAATTCTTGAATAACTAATTTTTTTCATTTTTTGTCTCAAAAACATAGGTTATGACCCCTCGTTGGAACGAGCTCGACGAGCTCGTTCCAACGAGGGGTCATAACCTATGTTTTTGAGACAAAAAATGAAAATATTTTGAAAATTAATTGGCGATTTTTGAGAATAGCGCTGGCCGGTTTTGGCCGTTACGTTGGGTAAAGGGTTAACATTTTTCACGTATTAAGTATATTGCTTTGATGGTGGTAAAATTTCTCCTTGTTATTTGAAGACATCCAAGGTTGTTGTTTGATAATTTCTTTCTTCCGTTTAATCTGCTGGAGAGGTGTTCAAACACGTCATTAAATAAACTCCAAAATGTTTCATAAGCTGTATTTGGGCACTGTGAGGTAAGAACTGGTGTAAAATCGATATGTAAAAATATTATTAAAATTTCAGATAGTCTGCTCGTTAATCTTGCGTTTTAGTATTGTGTTTTGTTTGGCTGTTATGCTAGGTTTCTTCTCGATTTAGAATATACCGATGTGGTATGTGTTGTTTTTCTTGTAGGTCTTCTGATAAGCGGTAAAAACCATGTCTAAACATTAAGTTTACTCCAGCTTGCAGTCTTTGTATGCAAATTAAATTGAAGAGATTGTAAGTTATCTCCGCCAACATGTATGGCATATAGAGATTCAATACCTGAATGTCGGGTTTTTAAATATAAGCTCGTAAGATCGGCCGCCAACATGTGTGATATATGGAAATTTAATACCCGGATGTCGTTTTTGAACACCGAGATGCAAGCGAGGTGTTTAAATGAGACATCCAGGTATTAAATCCCCAGAGTACCATACATTTTGGCGGGGATAACGTTTTTGTCTCGTTTGAAACCAAATAGAAGAATTCTAGTCGATTTGCACCATTGCCTATTTGCACCGGTCGATTTGCACCATCTTAAAAGTCGATTTGCAGCATTCAAAAAGTCGATTTGCATCATCGAAAAAGTCGATTTGCACCATCGAAAAAGTCGATTTGTACCACCTTCTTGTTGTATTTAACACCTTCCCGCTCTCTAATCCTGTATCCATCTAGCCTTCTGGGACGGTACTTTCCTTTGCAGATCACTTTTTCCCAAATATTTAGGTGTTCTTGTTTTTTGAAGTTATTAAAACAGTGTGACACTAATCCCTGTTTGAAACTGGGTATATTGTGAATCAAAGCCTTCTTGTTTTTTTTTTGTTTTTTTTTTGAAGTTATTAAAACAGAGTGACACTAGCTCCTGTTTGATTGCTGTAGGTTTGTTTTTATAGCAATCGGTTATTAGTATTCTTCTCCGTTGTTAAAATAATACGGGTGCTTCAAAGTCTGTTGTTTGTGGAGATGTATGTTGATAGTAATCGCTATTCTTGTTAAAAGAAGGCTGCATTTCAAAGATGAAAGGCCACCCAAACCAGAGAGTTTTCTTTATAATGTTGAATTTGTTTTGGACTTCATCAGTTGAAAATGGACAATCTGATGGAGAATCCATGCTCACGCTGTAATAAAGAGGTACGCCGTCGACAAGAAGCTCTAGAATGTGACAAGTGTAATAGATGGGGGCACAGGGTTTGTAGCACTTGGCTGTCTAGAGATGAGTATAGAAAAATGATGAAACAGCAATGTGATGGCGTTGCCTTAACTTGGGTTTGCCCTGAATGTATAGACTCTAGGCAAGCAGATTCAGAAGTAGAAATGGAAGTCGATCAACCACCAACATGTAATGCATCTTGTTGGCGATGTTTTGCCAACTGCTGAAGTGTCGTTAAAAGAAGACCCAGTCCTCGACGTAATACTGGGCAATCAGGCAACAAGAAATCAAATTGTTAAAAGTGGATCCAAGAGAGGGGCAGACATTTTAGTTGATTGAAATGGATACATCTATACGTTTAAATGTAGCACTAATGTAACAACTACTTGGATATGTAGCAGTAGGGGTAAGAAATGTTATGCAACCGTCACACATGACTGTAGTAATTTATTTAGACGCTGGGTCACACCCCATACTCATCCAGGTCCTGTTATTACACGTTCTGCGAGGGCACGGGTTAAAAAGGAAGCACGAGATGACATATTCGTTCCAACGGGTGTGCTTGCAAGGCGAACAATTTGCGATGTGATGATGTACAATTACCTAATTTGGACCAACTTGCCAGGTCTGCAAACAGGACAAGAGAAAAACTTAGGCCAAAACGTCCATAAGATCTGGACTTTGTTTTGGAAGGATCCTTCATACCGGATGTGTTTCTCGGAAAAAACATTCAAATACATGGTCAGCGTCATATTCTGTTAGTATTCGATCTTCAGTTGCAATATCTGAAAAATTCAAAAATATGATTCTTGGATGGGACATTTAAGGTGGCACGTGAGCCGTTTACCCAATTATTTGGCATTCGCAGTTTCATAAAAAAGTGGTGATTCAATGAAACAGGTTCCAATGTGTTTTGTTTATATGTCTCGACGAAAAACAAAGGATTACACAGCAGTGTTAAATGAGCTTTTGAATCTTGTGCCTGAACCTACAGTGCAGGGATGTGTTTTAGATTTTGAGAAAGCTGTGTGTTCGGCAATAAGTGAAGTACTTCCTCAGGTTTCTATTCATGGCTGCTGGCTTCACTGGAGTCAGGCAGTATATAGGAAAGTAGAAAAAGTTGGGTTACAAACTGCGGTATCAGGACAACTCGTACCCTGGACAATTCGTGTCCTGGACAATTTGTACCTTTCCTTGGACAACTCGTACCCCGAACTGGACATCTCGAACCCTGCCTCTGGACAACTCATACTCCCGCTCTGGACAACTCGTACCCCGCCTCTGGACAAGTCGTACCCCGGCTTTGGACAACTCGTACCCTGACTCGTAAAGGATCCATACCTGGGATTGGAGACTTTATGTGAAAAAACAAGGAAGACTATTCATGAAAATCACATTTGACATTTATTTTTTCAAGAAATATATTACCAACAAAACAAAAATATAACACCCAAGCAATCTCGTTCGAACAAACGAATGAATTAATTAATAAATTATACTCAGATGCAGATAATACAATAAAGGAAAAATACGAAATACAAAAATGAAAATCTCTTCAATCAGATTCAGCACCTAAATACGAAATACAAAAATGAATGTCATTAAAAGGCGGAGTTAATTCGTGTTTCCTGAATTGTATTTTCTGCATCTGAGCTTAATTAACTGAGATGAAATGGATCAATGGAGATGAAATTATTTGTCACATTTTCTTACATACTATCGACCATTTCATCTCAATTAATTAAAAAATTATACTCAGATGCAGATAATACAATTAAGGAAAAATACGAAATACAAAAATAAAAGTCACTTCAATCAGATTCAGCACCGAAATACAAAATACAAAAATGAATGTTATTAAAAGACTCAATTGCACTTTCTGAGATATTGGACTTTAGCTCTCTAAAACATGTTTTACATTTTTAAGATAATTCGTGAAACTGTTCGTACCTTTGCACTAGACAATTCGTACCTTTACATTGGATAATTCGTACCTTTATGCAGGACATTTCGTACATTTACAAGAGACAAATCGTACCTTCATATTAGGGTATGAATCGCCCAAGGTACGAATCGTCAAGGGTACGAGTTGTCTAGAAACCACAAACTGCATACGTGTATAAACTTGCATTGTTCTTTCATTCTCTCTCTATTCTTAACACCAGTACTTGCGGCGATTTAATGATAAACTGCGCAATGAACCAAGTTTTCCAATAGCATTTTTGTTTCAGTCTCTCTCTATATTCTTAACGCCAATACTTGCGGTGATTTCTCTGAAATTACGGCAAGTGTTGTTATTAATGATAGAGAGAAAGTGGAACAAATTATCTAGCTTCAATTAAGGAAGATAGTAATAATAATTTTCAATGCTGTCAACAATATAGGAGAAATTATCTAGTTTATGTAAATTTCGCAATGAATTAAGTTTTCGAATAGCATTTTAGTTTCAATCTCTCTCTATTCTTAAATCCAATACTTACGGCGAACATACTAATAATAATTTCCTAGGGATGAAGTAAGAAATTTAAATCATTGGCATTACTGATGGAGAGAAGAAATAATTACATGTGTACGCACCGTTTAACTTTGATATTATTTTGTGCTAGTATTCTGTTTGTGCTATTATACAATGTCGGCGTTTGCATTATTGGTAGAAAGTGTTTTTAAGACAGGAATCTTGTGTTTTGATGTGCTATTCGTTGATGTTTGTTATTAGGGTTATCTATATTATTTTCTTTAGTGTGCTTTAATAAAATACATTTGTTTGAAAATTCTTTCTTATTAAATAAATCACCCACATGCCGGCCCTAGTGTCCATTTTTGAGTGGTGCAAATCGAGTGTTCTTGGTACAGATCGACTTTTCGATGGTGCAAATCGACTTTTTCGATGGTGCTAATCGACCGACACGGTAGTGCAAATCGACTGTACCATGGTGCAAATAGACCATGGTGCAAATCGACCATTCCCCCAATAGAAACATAGTGAAAACAAAATTTGTGGACGCGTTTCTTATGCTCCGCAATCAGTTGGATCAAACTCGCACATAGTTGTTTCATTTTTACAAACGCAGAAGACAACAGAAAGAGTTACATCCCTTGCATTGTTGTTGGAAACGAGTAAACAAATTTTGTTGACAGATTTGCTCTTATTTTTATTTCTCAAGTTGTTTGATTGAATTATTTGACTATTTAATTTATAACAGAAAAATATAATCGAATTGTCAGGAATCTGATGATATTTGTGACTATTTTCAGGTTTTTAGTTCGAGTTTCATATCGAGACGAGCGAAAGCGAATAGGTTTCATTTAAACCATATACCCCAGGTGTTCCGCGTGTCCTTATACCCTAGATAATGCACGCTCTCATATACCTTGGCTGTTGAATGTGCCCTTTGCCATAGCTATTTGTCCAAGACATTCTGACCAATCAAAAGACAGGATTTATCGGGAAAAAGAAAAAGAAACAACGATATTTATATCTCACATAATACATGAACATTTCTTTTCCTTATTTAGTAATTCTGTAGTATACTTTAACTCGCATAAGAGAAGGTCTATATCGGCTTTAGGAGGCGTGTTAGGCCTGTAGATAACACCAGTTAATCTTGATGTCTTGCCATATTTGACTTCAACACAAGGCGATTCAATAATATGTGGTATAAAAATACAGTCAGGTCATTTCGCACTTGATAAGTGAGGTTATATGCTATACAGAGTCCCACACCACCCCGGCCGTCGACTCCAATTGGTTGGTTATTTTTAGAAGATTGTGACAACCATCTAAAGTATATGACATATTATGAGGCTGTTGAGATATTTCATTAAGTGCAATAACGTTAAAATTATTTTCTGATTCCTGGAGAGATGATAAAAGATGGCATAAAGAGTCCAATGAGCTAAGATACTTTGAACATTGATATGAAACTTCGAAAAATTGTGAGAAGTACTACTTATGGTCATTCGATGATAATTCAGAACACACCCTTAACTCACTTAAAATTCTCCATCTCCACATACAGAGCCTATAGCCTAAATTTGACATAAGCCATTGCGAATCCTCATCTTCCGACATCCTGGACATCAGTGAGACGTGACTGTATGATGATGATCCAATAGCTGGAATATTAGTTCGAGGAGTTCAGGAACCACTACGCTTCAATCGTTCATCACGGGGAGATGGTTTTGCAATATATGTCAACAAAGACTTCCGATTTCGACAGACACCTGATCTCGAATTACTGCGTGTCGAGTGTCTGTGAGCAGAAGTGTTCAAAAAATGGGATAGATCGCTATTATTATGAGTTTTCGACTTTTCCCCAAATAATTCTCCAGAGTTATGGGATATCACCACTGCTTCGACTGACATAGCATCAGGTACGTATACATCCGATCTGATCATTACTGGTGATTTCAATGATAATCAAACCTCTGGTCCCAAGTGACTACTTTCAGACATAATGCAATATTATGACTTAAGGCAGCTTGTAAATGAGTCCAGAGGCAGGCGATTGCAAACTTTAAATTCTTCACCCTTTTTCTCTGCTAATGAAGTCCCCCCACCCCCACCCCGCCCCCGGCAGTGGGTGTTTACATGTATGGATTAAGCCAATCAAATGCCCCAGTAGTGAAAAAGTTTGCCAATTACTAACTTTGAAATATGCAATGTGGATGTGTTTATATGGGAAGATCTTAATCCTTTGAATGTGGAGTTCGTCATATTTCTCATTCACTGATCATTCACATCATCCACAGATTTTAGGAGCTCCATAGTTTAAACATTAAATAACCAGGGAATAATACACTCTAGGTATCTATATATGGCAATATCTTTACACTCCTTCTTTAGACTTTACCATGTCAGCATTTTCACTGCTAGCTCACCTCATCATAGGTTTCCACATCCTGCACCTTCACAGGTAGAACTCCATAGTTTAAACTATGGAATTCCTAAACTCTTTCAAGAACTCCGGAGTGAAAGCATTTCCTGATTTTCGGAATACACACTCTAGATATCTGTTCATGGTAACTCCCTACGTCAACTCTTTCCCCGCAGTGACTACTCTGAATATAGTTGTTATGCCTCAAATTCCACTATTTCTTAACAAATCTTCCAACAGAATTGACTGATGTAATGGGATGAGCAATTTAAAATTTGCAATCTGCTGCCTAGAGATAGCAGAGTGCAATTTTTAAATTGCTCACCCCTTTTCTCTGCTGATGAACTTCCCCCCAGCCGTGGGCGTGTACATGTGTTAATTAAGCCAATCAAATGAACCAGTAGTGAAAGAGTTAATTATTTACAAACTTAAAACTTATAATATGCAGTGTGGATCTGTTCATATGACAATATTTTGCCCTTTTGGGTGTGGAGTTTGCCATATTTACACTTTCACTGATTAGTCACTTTAACAAGGGGGGGGGGGGGCACCAAAAATGTGCGAGACGTTATGCTTGGGGTGGGTGGGTCTCATGGGAGCGATAAAAACGTGCTATCTCAAATTATGCAATTTTTCGTAATTTTCTGCATTATATCTTTATTTATATTTCAAACCGCTGTGATAATGCTGTAAATCAACCCTAACAGGTTAAGTGCCACACAATGAGCCTTTATAAGTTTTAATATGAGGTGAAATATGTGCAACTGTTACAAATAATACATATTGTGGAAACGTGGGTGTCTTGTTCTCAATGTAGAAAATATGCCGGGCAATTTTGGGGAAAAATGCTTCAAAATGCACCAGATACAACATGAATTAATTTAAAAATGTGCTAGTATCAACTAACATTCTATTCACGTCAAGGGCGTCAATTATTCACTCAAATGTTAAAATGATATTTGAGAATATTTTCTGTTGTTTACTCTTTGTCATTGCTTTAGTATTGTGGCGGAGAAGGAGCCAGTGAATTGATTGCGACAACTGCCCTGTTTCAACTTGGTTAACAGTTCCAATGCGATTTCATATTTCAAATATTGTTGCATGACATAGTCACATTATATTATTCGGTATAATTTAACTTGCTGTTATTGTGTTTTAAGATTTTACAACACGTGTCATTGGTAATTTGAGATTTTTGAAAATTATTGGAAAATTGACAAATATCATTTTCAGCCGATTGTTTTTTGAGAATTCGGTAAAAAAATAAACAAACAATAAATACACCAAACTAACAAGGTTAGTACTTGGAGTCATTTATGGAATCAAAAATGCAGACTCCTTCCAGAATCAAGTAACAAATACATAAATGGATCAAAATGGTTTGAATTTTTTGTCATTTTCAGCTTACTTCTCCGGTACAATTCAGGGGAATAATTTAAACATATTATATTTACGTCAAATCAATGGGAAATGGGGTTCGGCATATTTTAGGCCATAATTCATACTTTCGTGGACATTGAGCTTTTCTGGATGAGTTTTTTAAAGATTTCTGAAGCCTCATTTTGCAAACAGGAAGTGAAACTAAGCTTTCTGGGTAATAAAAGGTAACAAGTACCTGGAATCAATGGCGGAATCAAACTAATCAGCAAACTATACTTCTTTCCATACCTATTATGATGTTTGTTAAAGCGATTCATAATTTCAATGGGAAAGCGGGGATGAGTATCTGAAAATGGCAATTAGGCGAGGTAGTGGGTGGGTATAAAAAAGGCTAAACCGCAAAATGGCACATGGCGTCTGCAAATCTTCTACTGCCCCCCCCCCCCCCTGCTTTAACCATAGTTTTTAGGAGTTTCTGGGTTCAAACATTTAATGACTTATGGAATAGACACTCTGGATATCTGTATATGACAACATCTAAACTCCCTGTGTGTTGAGTTTGTCATGTCTACATTTTCACGGCGGAAAAGTTTAAACATTTAGTTACATATGAACTATACACCGTGAGTGAAAATGAATGAATGAACTTTATTTCGCACTATATGTGGCATTGAGAATATACAGAATTGTTTGATTTACAGTTTAAAAAGAATCAATTGAACAAGTACATTTTAAATATGGAAGGGTACAGGTATAGTGCGAGGGGGTTGCATAGCCGCTATTGGCTGTCTTACTGCTACCCACATTAACCAGGACTACGGGAGTTTGAGAGAGAGAGAGAGAGAGAGAGAGAGAGAGAGAGAGAGAGAGAGAGAGAGAGAGAGAGAGACAGACAGACAGACAGACAGACAGACAGACAGACAGACAGACAGACAGACAGAGACAGAGACAGAGAGGCAGAGAGAGAGAGAGACAGACAGACAGACAGACAGACAGACAGACAGACAGAGCGAGAGAGAGAAGCGAGAGTGAGATAGACGAAACAAAATTTACACCCTTTTCCTCTATATCCATATATGCCCATATACTTATATATTCAGATATTGAAGAAACATAATTTACTCCCATTTCCTCATTAACAATCCATATGTGCCAAAATATTTAGACATACAAAGATATCTCCAGTTTAGAACCTTCTAGTATATTGTGTATAAAACACATTTTCACACACTGAGAACATGCACACCAGCTGTTTTATATCCCCATATGTGCCTATATACCTAATATCCATATGTGCCTATATTCCCAATATACCTAGATATATGGGCAAATTTAGATATCCCCTAAAAGTTTAGTAAGATTCTGATGTATTATTGGAATGTATATTGCAAAATTTTATAGTATTTATAAAACAAAGAATGGTAGAGTTGGATAGATAGAGAGAGAGATAGATGTATATATTTATTACACACCAATTTAAAATTAAGGTTTGTCCACGGCATTCTAGGATGTGTGATAAAAATAAACTTTTATTGCACACGTGTGGGGTACAGATTTTGGCACTTTTTTAATGTAAGAATGGAACCAGTCATATTTCTGGGGATACAGTACATGGGCCCGTTTCGATGCGATGGGTCATTTATTTTGATGTTGTAAAGTGGATGTTCGCAGTCTATAGTATCTGCGTTTATATTGTTTCTGAAGAAACTCATATAGTAATGACTGTCCGACCATCAAAAGAAACTTTCTAATTTATTTTCTTAACGTGAACAATACTGACTGACTAAATAACCCGATGGGTTAAAGTATGACATGGAAATGACTCACATACAGTTCAAACTAAAGAACAATGTTAACAGAATATGAAAGCGTCTATGAGTGACGTCATTTCGAATGAATGGCGTTGCGCGAGCAAGTTTCTGGGTCACCAAATCGAAATCCAAAACAAATTGCCTGTCGATATTCACGTGAATTCTTATGGATTCTGTACCCCTGTTAAAGGCTAAAACACGAACTTTAATACATTTTGAGCAGGAATAGTGAACAATACGATAATGTCTCTTGGACAATAAGGATATAAATTTAATTTACGTGGGATGAATTGACAATGGCTACTGTAATCTTGACTAAAATCTTAACCGGTCTGTCAACAAGTCGAATAACAACAGTCGCAGGGAATTTGGAAGTCAGATAAACATGTTTTTTTATAATTTCTCATTGATGGATTTCCGAATTTACACCTATTGTTTTTTGTGAATGTGTGGTAACTTTTTTGGTGGGGATCACATCAACCGTTCAGAATTCGCGCTGTAAAATTGAGGCACAAAAAGACGGTGAACTGTATTTCAGATGAACAGTGTTTCATCGATCGAAGTGGTGACGCATTACAATTTGCAAGTTGAAACTATGAATGAAAGTTCAATCAGCGTACGAAATAACAATAAGACTGGTCTCTTGCTTGTGAAAAATAATTTGGATTTTTGTCTTATTTTATTTCCTTTACTTCCAGAAGGATAGGTTAATTCTCACTTAGTATTACTGTAAAGGCCTGTTTTAGAAATTTGCGAAGGTGTGTAATAAATACAGAACTGCACAAGCGTTTGAATGGGTTAATGTTTATCGAACTCGTTTGGTTTGGCGCAGAATACCACTCGAGGCTTCGCCTCTCGTGGTATTATTGCGCCCAATCAAACTCGTGCGATAAACATTAACCCATTCAAACGCTTGTGCGGTTCTGTCTATATATATGTACAAATGTATACATGAAATATAGTTTACACCCACCCATTTCCTATATATCGAATGGTGCCTATATACTTATATATTTAGACATATTTTTGCATAATGAGAATCTAGTTTTAGAACCTTCTAGAATATTGCGCATAAAACACATTTTTCTCACATTGGGAATATGCACATTAGCTGTTTTATATCCCCATATGTGCCTATATACCTAATATCAATATGTGCCTATATTCCTAATATCCATATATGCCTACGTACCTGCATATATTGGCATAATTAGATATCACCAACAGGTTTGGTAGATTCTGATGTATTGTTGAAATGTAAATTACAAATTAATACAGCATTTACAACATATCCATATTGTCATATTGAAACAAAGAATAGTAGAGGAGGATAGAGAGAGAGAGAGAGAGAGAGAGAGAGAGAGAGAGAGGGTAGAAGAAACATAGTTACACCATTTCCTATATATCTATACATGCTTTATACTTATATTTAGACATCTTTTTGCACAATGAGAATATGTTCAACTACTGTCTCATACATCATTATGTGCCCATATACCTAATATTTCTATGTGCCTATATACATACATATTTATGCTCATATAGATATCCCCCCTAATGTTTTGAAAGTTTCTGATGTGTTGTTAGAATGTAAATTGCAAATTGTATATAGTATTTACAACATACCCCGATGCTGAAACAAAGAATGGAGAGTAGGATAGTGAGAGAGAGAGAGAGAGAGAGAGAGAAAGAGAGAGAGAGAGAGAGAGAGAGAGAGAGAGAGAGCAAGAAAGAAAGAGAGAGGGAGAGAGGAAAGAGAGAGAAAGAGAGAGAGAGAGGGGGGGGGGGAGAGAGAGAGAGAGAGAGAGAGAGGGAGAGGGAGAGCCGGGTTGAGAGTGAGATAGAAGAAAGACACTTTACACCCATTTCCTATATCTCCATATGTGCCTATTGCTATATAATAAGACATATTAAGATATCCCCAGTTCGTGGAACATTCTTGAGTATAGAGTAAAGAACACATTACTGTCCAAAATACCCATGTGCGCCCATATACCTAATACTCGTATGTGCCTATATACATACATATTTAGACATATTTGGATATACTCCTAAAGAATTGGAGTGAAAAAGAGAGTGAGAGAGACAGAGACAGGGGCAGAGAAGAAAGAGATGCATATATTCCTACATACTGAGAAATACCTAAGTATCCCTCAGTGCATAGATGCAATATAAAATACAAATTGTGTTTATAACCTATCCCTCCACTAAGCAATAGAACTTTGTGTTTTGAACTATGATCCCGATCAATTAATATTTCGACTACAAGCAGGTTTTCTTTGATGACATGCTCTTGTGATATAGTCGGACTGTGTTATTGACCGGAACCATACAAATCAATTTTGGTCCACAACCGGCCTTCTCTGCATTGCACCTGCCTTCATACCGACTTAACTTAGTTTTTTATATGTCTTACTTAGTTTCTTGAATGACTGTCCACCAAATCGTTGCTGGCAACATGAGCTCTGACTAGCCGGGAGTGGATATCCACTATAGTCAACGAACAACAGAGAAACTGATTAAACGTTCCTCTAAACATGTTGTTTATTTTGGTTATAAAGAAATTAATATCTCCAAAAGTGACTTGAAACACCAATAACTGATTACATCAATAAACAAGATGCACTACGTACCGATGAATTGCTAAAGTAGCATCATGGATAGAAATTGGCCAATTTTCCTCGGAATTACTCCCATTCCAAGCTTTTGTTCTAAAACCAATTATCAATCACACATACCATTCTGTAATTGTTTGGTAATGCATCTACATGAGTAAGGAAACACACGACAAGAAACATCAAACGTTTGGTAAGAGTATTTGTCACCATTAAGGTGCCATATAAGTGATGGGGATTTGGCGCGGGGATGGGTGATGGGTTGTTTTCGATGTTGTCGAGAATTTGGGCAGAATTATAGCTCGTCGCTTTTTTGCTGTTCATCCGTGTTTATGGACTGTGCCCTCCAGTTTTGAACACCAACAAATTTATAATTGTTACTGTTTGTAGATATTCGCTGCCATTATTACAGGATCGGTGGAACTTTGACACTCACCATATATTCCTGATATCAGAGAAGCTCAGCAGCAGATACCTCTTAGATCTTTTCGTCTTTTTGGCAAACACTGGCGAACTTTCACTGACAACATCAACATGAGTTCTGCACGGACTATTCACTCTCTCTGGTCCTGTACCATTCAACCAGAGTATATCCTGGCGCCATTCAAAACGTCCCTAGTCATAATAGTCCTCATTCTCCACACTCCTCCCCGTTCCATTTGGATGGCGACATTACCTGTTGAAGGTTACGTGTTAGTAGGTGTGAAATCCATCACCAATAACTGTCACCAATAAATACAGTTTTCACCACATAACTAATACTGATTAGCATAACTAGGTTATCCACCAGATGAACGGGTCAATATGATCAAAAGTGAGAAATGTTGATCAGAGGAGGTGGTAATTTATCTTGCACGTTGGATGGATATTGCTCTGGGCTTATCTGACTGTCAGTGACGACAGATCGAAGTGCAGACGGTTCGAAGTCACAGAAACTTTGAACAGAGTCTGCCCCTCTATTGTCAGTCAAATTCATTTGAGAGTCAGTCACGGCAGGTCGAAGTGCAGATGGTTCGAAGTCACAGAAACTTTGAACGGAATCTGCCCCTCTATTGTCAGTCCTTGTATCCCACACTGTCGATCCAAACTCATCGACTTGAGTACCTTTTGCTGCATCTCGGTCTTGCTGGCAAATGAGTTGTTCAAAGTCATTTAAACTTTGAACACTCTCTTCTTCTATGCCTTCCGCAGTGCCAACTAAGGAATGCTTTTTTAACTTCAAATAGCAGTTGGTATCATTTATAGCCTTGACCGTCACATGTTCCCTATTACCAATCGCCGATGATAGCAGGATACCATTTGTCTGACGAACTGGTTCAAAAATAAATGAAGTACCATTAAGTAGTGGACTTTCCACCTTCATGTCCACGAATGATATTGTGTTCGGTGGTAAAGGAACTGCCTTGCTCACTATCACTCTTGCAATAGGTATTTCAATGATGTCTCAGATTTCTTGAATGATGCCTTTACTATTTCATCACCAATAGTTAGGGTATTATTTCTTAAATTAACAAAACACCCGTTAGCCTGGAGGAAATCTAATCCCAATATAAATTTGTCATCAATGGGTGCTACACAAACATCCCACTTGAAGGCTTTGGGTCCAATTATTATATCCATATCTGGAATAATTCCCCCAATTACAGGCTGGCTACCAATTCCTTTCAGTCTCACCTTTTCGGCCATGTTGGTTGGAGCAGTGTAGAAAGACTTAAAAAATTGTTCATCTATCAGTGTCAGCATAGCTGCAGTGTCTATGGTGGCAGTAGTATTTACGCTATTAATTTTTTAAGGCATCATCAAAGACACTCCATTCACTCTATTTATAATTATCTCTGGCAGTTGATAATTGTCACCAGAAGAGTTGTGTACATTCTCCAAGTCCTGTGCACTGGTGACCTTTTTCTCTAATGGGCCCCTTTGTTGTTGTTGGACCAAGTGTTGGCCTTTGCACTCAGTCCACTTTGGTTTAAATCCGTCTTGCAAGTGGCATCTGAAGTGTTGGAATTACCATATCCTTGACCACTTTGTTTTGAAAATTTTCTCCAAGACTATTGAGTGGGAGATTTGTTTTTTCCCCTATATGAACTCTTCCTATAAGAATTATTGTTTTGCCACCATGGTTGCCGGAATATAGGGGGTCTGTAAAATTTCTCTGTTTCTTGGCATTTCTGCTCACCAAACTTCTGTTTGAATAAAGCCGACATGTCTTGCACCATTGTGTTCAATGCTTCTACTTCCTTCTCTAAGGAGGAACAATTGCCTTCTGATTCCGCCTTATTGATCTTAAAGTCAACATTGGTCTCGCTTGAGTCTGGGTCAGTAAATGTGACTTGTCTCTGTTGATAATTAGAGCGAAAGCCAATGATAGCTTTCTGGTTAGCAATAGATGCTTTCATGTATTTGAGGGCTTTCAGGATATTTGATGGGGTTTTTATCCATTACCACCTTCGCCGCCTCTTTGTCTCGGCAACCACGTAAAAATGCCTCTGTGGAAATTTGTTCTACTGTTTTCCTATCAGAATCTGGATATCCATCTAGTGTCAATAAATGGACCCTCTGTGAAAAATCCTCTACCGGTTCTTCTCTCTGTTTCATGAACTGAAGCTGTCTACGTGCAGATGTTGGTACTTCCTTGCGACTGAATCGACGTCTCAGTTCATGTTTAAGCTCATGATAATCAAGTCGATCGTCTAATAAGTTGGCATATTCCAACGCATCCTCTGATAGGCAGTCATACAAACGATTCAATTTTTTTGTCGACTCCAGCGCCTATCTTTTCCTGTTCTCTCAAATTTGAAAATAAAAGGCTCCCATTTCATCGTCCCTTTTCCATTAAAGACAGGCAATTTCTGTGGCTGTGGACTCCTGCTTCTCCTTCGGGAATGATGTCGCCTTCTGTGATGTCGTCCACTGGATCTGTCACTCTCCATGTCGCTTGAGCTTGTTATTGAACTTGGTCTATAAAGTGCTCTGTGATGCGCATGTCTGGTATGTGAGGATCCATTTGAGTGGTATGAAGATCCACTTGAACAGTAGTCCGTTTCCCTACTCTTGGAGTGATGTCTATGTTTACCACTGCCTTTGTGACAATCTGATGAGCTATGGTCTAAGCAGTTGATTCTCCGATGATTCTTTGGTCTGGCTTGCTCTCTGTGTTGGTCTGAGTCACGATAATCCGATGAACAAGACCTACGAGATTTATGACCACTTCTTTTTGATGCTTTGTTTTTTTCTCTGTACTTTTCGGCCTTAGATGTTTCACTTTCCAATTCATCGGTCTTCCCCTTAAATGATTTATTGGTCAATAATTTTCTGTTTCGTACACCAGCACCATAATTTGAGATTCAGGCTCCTCAATTTCATCATCTGAGTCACTGTGATCCGATTCCAGTTTTGGTCTTAAATTTAATTTATACTGTAAAACCTCTTCTGCTGGTTTGATGCTTTCTTTTTTATATTTTATTTCTTCTCGTCCCTTTTCCATGATCCATGTTGATAGTGAGTGTTTTTCAGCGATGGTTTGTTCAGCAGCTTTCTGTTCTTTCAAGACCAAATACATCTTATTGTATTCCCTATCAAAGCTGTCTCTCATCTCCTTCATTTTGGATAATTTACCAAGTAGAAAAATTTCAAGAATGCAGGTAATCTGCAATAGTGAAGTAAATGTGGGGTAGTTTCCGATTCGCCATAGGGCGTGGGATCTACGATCATTTCGATCGAAGTGGAAAACGCGAGTACGTAGTATAATTTATGGTGGATATCGATTCGGTGAAGTGTTAATTGTTATAAGGTACAAATTTATTAAGTATAGATCGAAAGAGGCGGTGAAGGTGGTAATGGATAAAAACCCACATCAAATATCCTGAAAGCCCTCAAATACATGAAAGCATCTATTGCTAACCAGAAAGCTATCATTGGCTATCGCTCTAATTATCAACGGAGACAAGTCACATTTACAGACGCAGACACAAGCGAGACCAATGTTGTCTTTAAGATAAATAAGGCGGAATGAGAAGGCAAATTGTTCATCCATCAGTGTCAGCATAGCTGCAGTGTCTATGATGGCAATAGTATTTACACTATTGATTTTTAAAGGCATCATCAAAGACACTCCATTCACTCTATTTATAATTATCTCTGGCAATTGATCATTGTCACCAGAAGAGTTATTCCAACACTTCAGATGCCACTTGCAAGACGGATTTAAAACAGAGTGGTCAAGGATATGGTAATTCCAACACTTCAGATGCCACTTGCAAGACGGATTTAAACCAAAGTGGACTGAGTGCAAAGGCCAACACTTGGTCCAACAACAACAAAGGGGGCCATTAGAGAAAAAGGTCACCAGTGCACAGGACTTGGAGAATGTACGTAACTCTTCTGGTGTCAATGATCAACTGCCAGAGATTATTATAAATAGAGTGAATGGAGTGTTATTGATGAGTCCCTTTTAAAAGCCTCTAATCCATCTCTGTGTACATCAAGTTCAGCTTCGGCAAATAATTTAGCAGCTACTAAATCTGATTTCTCTTTCCTCCATCTTTCTCTTTCATTTTCTTGTTCCAGTTTTATACAGTTTATTTCATTTCTCATGTCTGAAATAATTTTGAAGAGATCAGGAGACGTCTGTTCTATGGTGCGTGATGAATGGTAATTATCTCCAAATGGATTTGAAGGACTAACTACAGGTGATCTTTGGGGCATTTCTAATGAAATATTACCTTCATCTATCCAGTTTTGCCAAACAGAAGCATCTATACAGGTTTCTGTTTCAAGATCTTCAAGTTTTAACATACCAGTAGCTTGACGACAGTCAAAAAGCCTTTTTGCTTTGACTGGACCAATATTTTTTAAATGTTGGAACTCATCCAATGAAATTGTTTGTAAATTTAGTGCCATAGTGGAGTGGAAAACTAACAAAATAAACAAACAATCAACAAGGCCTACACCAAAATATTAGTTTAGGTGTAATCAAATTTTATCTGCACAAAAATTTAAACAGAAGAAAAATTATTTGTCAATTTATATTCTTAAATTTTCAAATCCATTTTTCAAACCTGATTTTAAGTCAATGAAAAAAATATTTTCAAAGAATATTTAGAAAAAACAATTGTTTTACATCACTGATATGTTTTCGTGTGACTCTTTCAGTGTTCCATACTTTTTGGGGCCCAATTTAGTTCATTGCAACCAAACTCTAGTTCATTGAAACCACTTCCAATTGACAGATATAACAAATTATCTCCCTTGATATTCTTGTTGTCATTATTTACAACGAAATTGAGATGAACAGTTCACAGTCACAAATTACCCCATGAATACAATTTAATTTTTGTTACAAGCAATTATGTTACAAATTATGAAACAAATGATTTAAATTAAAGAAATTCATTGCTATCTGAATTTTTGACAACGGTAAACATAATTGTAAGATTTCAATCAAACCTTTGCTGGTTTTCGAAAGATTTTCAACATTAACCAAAACACGGCATTCAAATCTTATAAATCTTACTTAACTTGTTTATTTCGTTACAAAAGTAAGGACTTTTGAAACGATCCTTGTGATAATTACATGTAAATACAAAATTACCGTTGCATGGTAAGCCTAAGCCAAACGAAATTCACCGATGATTTCTATGGGGGAAACCCCGAGTTTCCAGTTTATCCCATCCTCGTCGCCATTTATTACAGGATCGGTGGAACTTTGACACTCACCATATATACCTGATATCAGAGAAGCTCAGCAGCAGATACTTCTTAGATCTTTTCGTCTTTTTGGCAAACACTGGCGAACTTTCACTGCCAACAACAACCTGAGTTCTGCACGGACTGTTCACTCTCTCTGGGCCTGTACCATTTAACCAGAGTATATCCTGGCGCCAGTCAAAACGTCCCTAGTCAAAATAGTCCTCATTCTCCACACCATTGTGAATAGCATGTCGACTGTTTTCGGGCTGAATTTCCCGTTGTATGGCGCCTTAATGGATAACATCCCCAACATAACTTTAATATTGGATAATTCTAACCCCACCAATGGTATCGACATCTCTCCAGCAGTATAATTTTAATTTTTCCTCTTACTTCATGAGGAATAAATTGCTTTAACCCACGTTACTATTGAGCACTGTCCTCGTTACTAACGCATAATACAATTGACTGCAAGTCTCAGGGATTGCAGGAAGTGAGTTGGAATATTTAAGGTGGTATCCATGTGGTGTAATCTAATTTTGTTGTTTTCTATGTCGTTTTCGTGAAATGTTACATGTTTTTTCAATTTTGTGGTGTTCAAAGTTATGACGCCTTGTTCCTGGATACAATATTTAATAGATGTGGCAGTAGGTTTTTGTCCTGTCGGAATTTTTTACGACATTTCCGGGATGGAATTTTATTAGTTATATACCGACCTAAGGAAGTCTTCTTGAAATTTTCTACGAACTACAGTTTTAACATAAAATCTGAAAGACACTTGTGCGTACATAAATTATATTTGGAATCATATCTATGCTCACTGTCCTGTTTCGTTTGGTCTCCCAATATGCGTGTATTTATAAATTAAGGTTTGTTCATAGTGATATAGTTACTCATGTGGTCTATAGTCTTTTGATGACTCACTTCTGTATTGTTATTCCACACCTATACTCGTTTGTGATACTAAAATCTTCAGTTCTACTTTACCACAACCGTATAACCAGGAAACATACAGTCATCATCATGACTGTTGTTCCACCCTGTCCTCGCTTGTGATACTAACATCTTCAGTTCCACTTTATTAAAACCGCATAATCGAACTTTATTTGAGTCTCAGAGAAGTTAAGACTTAGTCCTATCCGACCGCCTGGGGTGAATTCTTCTTTTTTGATTATATGGAGCATTAATCGCCTCCAAACCTGTTATTTGGAAAGTGACTACACCGCGTGCAGGTTTATGCGATAGTCACTCAAGTCGATGAGAGGAGTTTATACTACAATCGACTACCAATGTGATAATTGTAGTATTGTTAAAACTCTTCGTATAATCTGTTGAATGTTGAATATTGAATCTGTTGCATTGACCAGACACTCAAACTACTCCCAGCACAATCCCCTGAAAAACACCAACACCAGTTTTAAAATGGCTTAATCAAGTGTTAGTAACCAACAGTGGGTAACCAGGACTTTTGCCTTGCCGATAACACCTAGCAAAAAAAAACTTTACTGACGCTACTCGGATCGGTCTCGATTCTGTCCGGAGTGTAACCGGACGGAATTCTCGACGTAGAACTACCGGGATGCGAACCCATCCTCAGAGAACCTTCTCTTATGGGTCTCAATTCCTCGGCGATCTCTTTCCTAGCTCGTTCCTGAACCTCGGCGACGGGTCTGAACAACTTGGTCGCCTCTCGTCTCATTACCATCTCCCCCAATCGCCTGCCCTATCCTGCGCTTGAATATTCTCTTTACTTCGTATTATTTCGCGAACCTGCTCGTCCCTTCGCTTCGAATTTCCAAAGTGTAGAAACATTGTTTTTATTTATTATTATTAATTTTTTCTTTCTTTCTTTAATAAAAAAAACAGTTATTTTTTTGTATTCTTGTTTATTTTTTTAATGTTGTTTTATATATATATCTTTTTGTATTCTTATTGTTTTGAATGTTGTTTATATATATTTTAAAAAACAATTTTTTATCATCCGCCTCACAACTCATAATATCTACATAATCGCGGACTGTAGTGGGCCCACCTCACGCGTTTACACTCCACGGGCGATCTCTCTCTTCTTGGCAAAAACCTCTCTACGTCATCGCTAGCGGATTTGGACCCACCGATAAATTCGCCGCTCGATTCGGACTCCGTTTTTCCGCGGGAATCGACGTTGGATCGCTAATCTTTCATCCGCGCCGGTGGTGTCTTTTTGGCGGTATTCTGTCGAAAAAATTCACCTAAATGGCGGGTCCGTGTTACCTCTGCAAAAAGTTGAGTGTTTTCCCGAGAACGGTCGTTGTCAGATTTACGAGCCCACCAAAAAGGGAATTTTTAAGAGAGGGAATTTTCAGAGTTTGTTAAAATTCCGTCGAAATTTTTAGCCAGCCCAACGTTAACCGTTAGGGAAATCGAACGTGGAATCCACGACACCTTGTCTACCGTCACCCACTGTAAGAATCAGGAAACGTGACGATTTGAACATGGACGTGTCGCATCGAACAAATCCATATAATTCGATCGTGACGAACGCGATTTACTCGAAAAAAACTAAGTTTTGGTGAGGTACGATCTGGGCAAAAAAATTGGTGGACTCGTATCCCCCATTCTACCCTACTAGTGTATCTGTGTTAGTTGCGAGTGTTCATGTTACGGAGCAACCAACAGAACAGAATAATTTATTATGAGTTATCCGACTTCCTAAGTTGCAGTCGGAAATGATACAATTTACGAACAGACACTCAGGAATGAGAAAATTATTTATGTTTGGAAAACTACTGACGTATTTTATTTAGATGTAGTAATGCCGTCAAATCTTCTAGTAAGAAAATAACCGATTGGATAGATCTACTGCAAAGGCTTGAATGGGATGAATGGCTTGAAAGGGCCGTATGAAATGGCTCGAAAAAAACTGTTAAATATTTGCAAATATTTTGTTGAAAAAACTAGAAATATTTCATCGGTAGTGCGGGTTACCCCTACCATGCCCTTCTCGAAATCTTCCGCTGACACCAAGACATATTCTGTATCTTAGTTCATGGAGGCAAATTGGCGAATGGGGAGGGGATATTCTTCTTGAGCTCTAATTTAAATGAGAACATTTTCGCTTGCATTTATGAAAAACTGGTATTGTCTGTAAAGTTTGTGTATTTTGTTTACAGCTATCAATTTGCATTACAGTATTTCTAATGCCGTTATGACATGAAATAGTAACGTTGGTAAAGTGTTTGCAGGCTTTGTCAGAAAAATGCCACCACCCACCCCCCCCCCCCCCCCACCCACCTCCCCGAAAAAAAGAAAAAAAACTCAACCGAAATATTTCTGACATTATTTTAATTACGTTGGGACACCGGAACTGAGCCTTATGTACATACCGCCATTTCCTCGCTCCATATTTTATCGGGGGAAGGAATTTGTGTATGCTGGGCGGGGATGATAACAGTATCTATCAAATAATGACAAAAATCTTTAAGGGAAACTGCGCTTGCATCGTTGCACGCAAAACACTTCGTCAATGTCGGGAGTAGTTAGTCAATCTGTCAGGGTGAGCTGTAACCCATATCCGTATCAATAAACTTTTACTTTATTACACATTCTGTCTGTACTCTTCTATTGGGTCAATAAGTAACATTCTGTGAACGAAGGATATAATGTGGATCGCTTTGGACTCTTTTAGGGATAGTAAAAACCATCCTCTTAAGCAAAATTTGTTGTCGAGTATGTGCTGGGTTTTATGGAGTTTTCATTAAATGAATGCGTTTTAAAACTGATGTGCGCCAGAAACTGTTCAGTGATTAGAACCAGAATATCGCCAAAGCTCTCAGAAATAAAATAAAAATAGAAAATCCGTGACACAGTAACGCATAAGCAATTTATAAAACACATCATGTTGCATGTGTACATCATTTTTGCGAATTAGCAGTTGTCCTTCCTTGAACAGTATCCTCCATTTATAAAAATAGCTGCCCACAAAAAAGTGTTGTCTGTCCGTTTACTCTCAAATGAACCTGGTGGGAACTCAGGGGAGTCCATTCATCCCATTCAAGCCTTTGCAGTAGATCTATCCAATCAGTTATTTTCTTACTCGAAGATTTGACGGCATTACTTCATCTAAATAAAATACGTCAGTAGTTTTCCAAACAGAAATAATTTTCTCATTCCTGAGTGTCTGTTCGTAGATTGTATCATTTCCGATTGCAACTTTGGAAGTCGGATGACTCATAATAAATTATTCTGTTCTGTTGGTTGCACCGTATGTACAAATGGCATAAACACTCACAACTAACACAACTACACTATATAAGGGGTGCAAACGTTCGACTCAGCCTCTACTAAATTTACAATCTTTATTTCGAATTTCATACGAGCCCTTCGGCACAACGTTCCGGAGAGTCGGGACGATGTCGATATCATGGGGATCTCGAAAACCGAACCAAACCAATCGTTGAAGACCGAAATTGTCTGAAATTCTGAATTTTCGATATTTCCTACAATTACTATTTATAAGGCCTTGTTGGGGCTTGATAGCATTTGAAGAGTTTATTTTCATGAAGGAGTGACTGATTTTCTCCCAGTTTTGTTAACCCTAAATGGACTGGGCAATTGTACTGAAGTCCTGAATTCCCATCAGTGCAATCTGTTTTGGTCCAGTTGCGCAGCAGTGATTTCTAGTCAGACCATGGCTGCCTGTTAATGGTAGCCATGACCTAAATAAAAATCACTGCACATGTGTTTCCTCATTTTGTTGAGAATTCATAAAGATGACATGGTCAGGGCACATTCTCCGATATCGCAAAATGCTGACATGGTCAGGGCACAGGCTCCGATATCGCAAAATCCCGACAAAGACATTTAAACATTGAGGTGTGTTTAGAACAAGTCACGAAAATAATGTAGATATGATTTGTAGTCGTATAAGAATGTCACTGTTCTGCTCGTTGGTGGTATCATTAATAGCCTCATGGTAGAATGGCACCGCAACAACTTATTCTGTTTTTTCTGATGTGAATGTCTCTTGGGTGCTAAAGATAACACGGTCAGGACACATGCTCTGAGATTGCAAAAGCCTGAAAACGGCCATAAAACAGGAAGGTGCGTTTAAAACAAGTCACGAAAGTACTGTAGATATGATTTGTGGTCGTAAAAGAATGTCACTGTTATGCTGAATGGCGTTATCATTAATAGAGTAATGGTAGAATGATATTGCAACAGTCTTATTCTGTTGTTTTTCCTGGTGTGAATTCTTCTTGGGTGTTACAGGCATATCTCTTTCAGGTCAGATATCGAACTCCAAACAGATAACGATGTATTCCCTCTTAAAAATACCGAAACTGATACTGAACTCAAAATTCCAATACCTCCCATCTCATGGCAAAACGCAGTTTCTCGAGGGAGTAAATGCAAGGACATCGTGTATAACCTGTTTTAACAGCTGAGTTTTTAGTCTGGTGAAATTTTAAATATATATATGTGTGAGTGTGTGCTTGTGTGAGTGTGTATAGTGATGTATGTATGCACGGGCACGTGAACACACACACACACTCACACGCGCACACACACACACACACAAATATATTATATCTCACGTGACCTTCTAGGCTCCTGATTGGACGAATGCTGCACCCCTATTTCGTGTAGTTCACATCCACAGAACTGACTAGGCACTACACCCAGGCACTACACATTTTCTATTTTTAGCACACTACTATATCAGTTTTCTTTTCATACTAGGCGAATAAAACTAATCAGGCTAAATTTAAATATCGATTCACAGAGGCACCACATCCACAAAACGACCCGGAAAGAAATCATTGTGGAAAAGTGTATCGCTTTTCCATTGTTGAAGTCACATTTTCCGAGGCGTTCATTTTATTTCTTGAGAAGATGATCCATATCTCGTTTCGAAGAGAATGATCCATACCTGGGTACAACTTTCATGAGAACGCGTCCGGATATGAAAAATCTTTGTTTCGCTGCTCATATTATTTCACTATTTAATTGTATGTTTTGGGCAGTAAACGAATAAATAATGGAATTCATTTGAATCTTCGGAGTTTTGTATCCCGTACTGACCCATTCGGTAATGTATATGTGTGACAAATGTGTGGAAATTATCAAACTGCGTTGTCAAATTTCGAAAATTTTAGCTTTCGTTCGCGCGTTGCGCGATTCTAGAATACACAGTTCCGTTTGGGGGAAATGTTTTGTTTACCCTTGCCAACCGATTCAAAATTTGTCTTCTGCTCATATCAATAATCCAAGTTAGCGTTTAAAAAGAAGAAAAGGAAAATTTTCTTCCAAAACATAGCTTATACTCCCTCATTGCAATGAGTGTGTTATTCTCCTTCCAATGAGGGGTCATAAGCCGTGTTTTGGAAGAAGAAAATGTTTTTTGAAAACTACATGGTATTTTTTTCTATATAACGCTGGTTGGTAGGGCTGCTACCTTGGTAATAGATTAACAAATCGGACAGATGTTTTTCTTGATGGGTGTTCGATATAATATAAGGATTAGTGCATGTCTTGTCGTTGACTACGCCCATATAGTGCCCAGTAAGGTGGTGTAGTTCCCTCCGCTTCGCGTCGGGAACTACACCACCTCACTGGGCACTACATGGGCGTAGTCATCTCCAAGCCATGCACTATTCCTTAAATATGTACTAGGTATGAATGAAAGGTTTTAGCGCGCCGAAGGCGCGCAGGGACGATGTGGCATTTACAAATCCCTTGCAACCCGGTTAACCTTATTTTATTTCACTTGGATCACACAGGCCTAGCTTTCCTATTGCCTCAAATGGAGTCTGAGGGGGGGGGTGGGGGGGGGGGGTATGCACGCGGTTAGAATTCCCGACAGTTTCCGTCGGAGTGTTAGATTGTCAATACTCAATCCCTCAACGCCATTAAAACTATTAGAGAGTGGGCTCTATTCGATTCCAGCTCGGCGATGGTAGAGATTTGAGTCCCACCATGGTGGCGAGCCAGAATGTAATGTAGTGCGATGGTAAATTTAAGGGAAGAAGAGAAAAGAAAACCAAACAGCAACGCCGGTTTGGTAGCGGCCCCGGTATATGACCATAGCGATTACAAAAAAGGAGTGGAGAAAGCTCCAACAGTTTAGTTTTGATTAACCGGGAGCCATCCATCAAGCCTTCTGGGAGATAGGATCCCGTATGTGATTATGAGGTATCCGGTTATCCTTCAGGAATTTCAAATGTCCTCCTCCCCCCTCCCCAAAAAAAAAAACAAAAAACAAAAAAACACCATCTCACAGACACACACCCTCAAGCCCTTAAAAGGGCTGTTAAATCTTTATTCAAATGTTTATCCCCAGCCAGACAAGCTTGTTTCAATCCTTGCCTAGTGTTTGGTGGTTTCTTGTGTATGTTACAGAAAGGTAGGTTGCGCCAATTCCCCCCCACGCTTTGTCTACCATTTCCACGCGTTTTCTTTATAAGAGTGTTGCAAGAAAATTTTGAGAATGTTCAATTAGAAAAGTTATAGATAGAGAGAAAGATAGGTATCCGCTATTGTATATTGTGTCTGTTGTGTGATTGCTGCTATGGATGGGGTAAAGGATGTGTTTCTTCGGAGCCCACTCCCCACACGCAGAGTTGCGAGGCAATCCTCACAGACTCAATCCTAAAGATCCCAATGAGTAGCGAGGCAATCCTCACTGACTCCACGCAGTTTAATACTATTGAGTAATTTTAATTTACTGTGAATTATTTTGTTTTTCTGTTAAGGGCTCGGTGTTCGTTCAGCTTCACCATTAATTCACTATCCTGGAGTATGTGGTGGGTTTTGTTATACAGATCTTATTAAACGCATTTCAATCGCGCTTCAGCAGAGTTGCGGGGCAGTCCTCACAGACTCTATACTAAAGTTCTCAATGAGTACCGAGGCAATCCTCACTGACCCCACTGGATATAGTTATATTGTATAATTTTTTTTTCCAGAAACTTATTTTGTTTTTCCATTAAGGTTTCGGTGTTCGTTCATCTCAACCATTAATTCACTATCTTGGAGTCTGTTGAGGGTTTTGTTTTGTAGGTCTTTTAATCGTGTATCAATAGTTTCTATATTTGTTAGCTCGTGAAGTTCCTTTATCAGTGTCCATTTCGGTTTGCCTAGTGCCACTCGCAGGGCATAATTTTGAACCCTCTGTAGCTTCTGAATGTTGGTTTTGCTCAGGTCACTTGCACAGGTACTCGGCACAAGCTGGGGAATCGAAAGAAAAATGATATTTGATACCATTTTTGAATCCATGCTGACGTGCCCCTGTAATGGTATATAAATATTAACAAGGTAAACAACTCGCTTTTCGAAAACGATAGCACTCATCTTCGTTTTTTCCCCCTCAAATTTGATTCACATAACGTATCCAATATGAATAAGCTTTACAGTGGTGTATTACATGACCGTTGGGTGTTCTTGGGTTGTTCATGATAACTGGGAGAAGTCGCAGAAAAGGCCGAAAAACATTTAGTCGGTCAAGAAAGTGTACAGTGAAATGAGGTTTACGAGCGACAATTATCCGATTTATTATAAATAATTCGAGGTCCCATTGCATATGAAGGGCAGATTCAAATATTAACCGTATACCTTTATCAATTACTAATCTCGGATCCACATTTATTAATTTCTGGAGTTCACATTTAACGTTTATACACTTTTTAGCCGTAACTTTGACATATTTTGACAAGTTGACCTGAGTAGAGGGCGTCCTTAGATACGCTACTTGCGCAAAAGCTTTACCCATTCTCCCATTGGCTTATTTTCATCGATGATTCTCTCGGCATAAATAGTAGCCAATGAGGTGTCATTGTGCTTCTATGGACGCCTCTAGCTTGTTTTATTCCAAGGGAAGGTTATAAAAATGTTTTAACGGCAAATGTGATCGCCAGAAATGAATAAATGTGGATCCGAGATTAGTAATTGATAAAGGCATACGGTTAATATTTGAATCTGCCCTCCATAGACAATGGGACCTCGAATTATTTATAATAAATCGGATAATAGTCGCTCGGAAACCTCATTTCACTGTGCACTTTCTTGTCCGACTAAATGTTTTTCGGCCTTTTCTGCGACTTGTCCCAGTTATCATGAACAACCCAAGAACACCCAACGGTCATGTAATACACCACTGTAAAGCTTATTCATTCCCCTTTCCACTGATAGTGGGTATTGTTGGATACGTTGTGTGAATCAAATTTGAGGGGGGTGGGGGAATCGAAGATGAGTGCTATCGTTTTCGAAAAGCGAGTTGTTTACCTTGTTAATATGTATATACCATTACAGGGGCACGTCAGCATGGATTCAAAAATGGTATCCAATATCATTTTTCTTTCGATTTCCCAGCTTGTGCCGAGTACCTGTGGTCACTTGTTATTATGGCAACGTATTCTAGTACCGGACGTATAAATATTTTGTAGAGCTTTAGAAGCACATCTTTGTTTGCTCCCCAGTTTCTACATCTGATCATCTTCAGAAAATTGATACGTTTAGTATGTCTAACCGTAATGGAGTTTACGTGACTGTTTAGACTGAGATTGCTATCTAGGATAAATCCCAAAAATTTGGCCTCTTTGTTTGCTTCTAGTTTGTGATCGTATAACTGGAGATTGATACTGGGGACTGGTTTTTTCCTTTGCTTTTTGAAGAACGTAACTTTTTGAGTTTTGGCGGCATTGAGTTTGATGCGCCACAGGGCGCACCAGCTCTCAAGATCGCGAATGGTATTCTGTAGACGATTTTTAATTATGTTTCTGGACTTACTGGCCGTCCAAATGCCTTTGTCGTCTGAGAACTGCGATAGTTCAACACAGTTTTTCCCTACTTTTTCTATATCATTCACATATATTATGAAAAGAAGCGGATTAGAACCGACCCTTGTGGTGTTCCCGCTTCGAGTATTACTTCCTCTGACACCTAGCGATTAACCCTCACCTTGATTTTTCGGTCAGTTAGAAATGATGATATGATCCTCAGAATTTTAGTGGGTAATTCCATTTTCGCTAGTTTATATCTCACGCCATTGTGCCATACCGAGTCGAACGCCTTTTCTACATCCAAGAAAAGCGCTGTTCCGATTTCGTTTTGACTAAATGCTGTTTTCATATAATCGACCAGTCTATATACGTGTTCGATTCCCTCTTTCTGACTCCTATACGCTCTTTGCCATTTGTTGAAAAAGTTGATTGATTCGAGATAGCTGCGAAGTCTCGTAGTGAGAATCCACTCAAAAATTTTTCCAACACAGCTAAGCAAGCTGATTGGGCGGTAGTTAGAAGGGTTGGTAAGGTCTTTGTCGGGTTTAGGTATCATGACTCCTGTGGCCACTTTCCAGCATTTTGGGAAGTACCCACAGGAGAGACAGCAGTTTAGGAGTTTGGTAAGTCTGCAGTAGAAGATGTTGGGGCACTGTTTCATTATTTTGTAAGAGACTTCGTCTTCTCCTGGGGACGAAGATGACTTGCATTTTCTGATTATACCCATGACCTCTTCTACGCTTATTGGTTCGGTTAATTCATGGTCGTCCCCGTCTTCATGCCTTTGGTCGAAGTTCGGTTCATTGAAAACTGAGTTGTTATCTTGGACAAATTTATTTACTTTTACCTTAAAATCGTTGTTATATCTGTTCCCTTCTTGTGGACGATGCGCCTTCTTTAGAAGTTTGGCAAAAGCGCTGGCCTTTGCCTTGCCGTCCATAGCCATAGTTCCGTCGCTAGTCTTCAGCGCATTATTATTGGCAATTTTGCTCTTTTGGCCAGTAAGAGTTTTACATGTATCCCAGAACCTCTTAGGTTCTCTCAGCCCATTTAGGTTTTCTGTTGCTTTTTCCCATCTCACGCGATTGTCGTTAGCTATGGCCTTTTTTTACTTCTCCATGTAGGTGACTATACGCGGTTTTAAGTTCTGCTCTTTTCATTTGATCATTCTCTGATTGGTAAGCCCGGAAGGCTTTTCTTTTTTGTTTGATCCTTAAATATGTACTAGGTAATATTTGATAATGGTCTTATATATTTGATTGACGTTTTGTGTGGGCGTGGCCTATGGCGTTCCTTTTAACTTACGCAATTCATTTGCCAATACAATTTTTTAATGACACAAGAACATGTTTCAGTGATATGTATCTTTATTTCAAACAGAATTTTGGAAAACCATGCCTTTTTTATTCAGTTGTCACTGGGAAGCATGATGCGACCTGGCGTTTATTTTAACTCCGCAAAGTAGAGCGTGTTTAAATGTATTGTCCTTTAGGTTTAATTTTAAGGAATGTTCGTTTGTTGCTGTCTGTTTCTTGAGTTATGAACCCCCAAAAAGAAAGGGCAAACATAGTGTAAATGGGCTTCGTTTTGGGAGGTTTATTCCTTATTTAACACCCTCGAATAAAGGTGTCTCAGATGTAAAATATATTAGCTTTTTATATTCTTTGATTATGGTTAAAATTTTATAAATATTATTTTATATTTTTTCTACTGCTCCAACCAGGCAAAGGAGGTTGCGACTGTTCATGGAGTCAAACGCTTCTTTGGGTCAAACTGTTACATTAGAAGTCAACACGAGTCTGTTGTTTGTGAACTATGTAAGGTAAATTGTTAAATATTGCTATGAGATTCAACAGCGGTTTAATGAGAGTTCTTTTTGTGAGTGGTCTAAAATTCTCAATTCTTCTTGAAATTACGCATGGCGAAGACAAAAAGAAATGTGTTGGACGCCATTTGTCGGAGCCAAATAGGGAAGTCTTTGGGTTCAATGACGTTGAATTGTCTTGAGAGAATAAAATCATACTTGAGGTGGAGCCATCCACGGGTAGGGGTCGCTTGTTGCGCAGCGCGTGTATTCTCCCCCCCCCATACAATCCCCCCCCCCCAAACGTTGCCCCAATGCACTTTTCACACAATAAAGAGACCCAAAATGGTCCCCAATGTAGGGGCTACACACGCGCTACAAATGCCTCAGATTCGCTCTTGGAGCACTACAGTTTGCAAACTTTTCTCGGATGTGCGTGGGGGTGGGTAAGAGATGGTGGTGGATGTGTGTATGGGGGGGGGGCGGCTGCTAGTCATAACAAGAATCCTCTTTCGTTGCCCCTTCTCCCACTTTCGGTTAGGACTAGGAGAGGCCCCCGTAACCCCACGTCACGGCCTTTCAAATATTACCCCCCCCCCCCCCCCCCGAAAAAAATGGCTAGGACACCCCTTATTCGGTAGAATCCTAGACGGACGCACCTGGTAGGGAGTGTGTGGACGGGGTGAAAGACGAGGATTTGATTTTTTCCAAAAAAAATGAAGTTGGGGAGAGACTCCTCTTATGACGAGGAATCGAGACCAAAACATGGTTTATGGTCTCGCCTGCCACAAGGAACAAAAAATACTATCTTCACTAACGTCAGCAGAGAAAATAAATAAATGGATGATGATGGGGAAAAACATGAAGTAAATCAGTTTATAATTTTCTCAAGTTTACCGGCAATAGCACCCGTCGGCGTTTGAACCATTTTCCCACAACCAGGAAATAGTTCTAGTGCAATCTTGAGAAACTGCGGGAAGATTCTCCATCTTGGTATTTCTTCTGTCTAAAAATCTATAATTTTCTGCAAATCGCATACTTTGATTGACTCCACCATCTGACTCCACATAGTTCCCTCGAGTGTTCCGATCGCCCTAAAAACGAAAACAAAAGGCTCGGAAATTAAAACCTCACATCGAGGTGCGCAAGCTGGAATTCAGCCATCTGAATGAATGACAATCGGACAAGGACGTAGCCAGAGGGTCTTCAATGGGGTGGGGTGTGATCAGTTAGGTTTCTAACTGGGGGTTGGGGTTCCAACACGACATGCCCTAGGCTTTCTCCCCTCTCGATGGTGGGAGTCCGGGGTGGGGGGGGGGGGCTCCCCTGGAAAAGTTTTTTATGCCCCCCCCCCCCCCCCCGAGATTGATTCTGAGGCCTCCCTCTGGCTTAAATGTAGTCATTCCATCCACAAGAAAATGCACTTCTCCAGGTAGACCCACGAGTTTTCCCCTACACTGGCCAGACTACACAAGGACTGGTAGCTGTTTTGCCAATACCTACTCGCCCCAACTGACTGTCAGTCAGATGGAAGGAGCAGTTTTTTGCTGAATAGCTGTCAGTCTATAACCCGTGTATAGCCTGACCGGTGTAAGGGAAACGGAACGATGCATTCGAAAAACCGGACCGCAAATCGAGTCGGAATTTAGGAAAATGTTGTCAGCTGCTTATTGGAAAAGTCGGAGAATTTTATTGAAAACTGGAAAATCACTTTATCCCGAATTTCCAACTTATGAAATTTTAGGCGCTAACTGGGGGCAGTAGTGAGACCCCCCCGCCCCCCCCCCCCCCCCCTCTCCCAGACAAACACACACCGTGTCCCTCAATATCACTCGGGTGATTTAATATTAAGGCAGGCAGCTCGTCCCCCGAGTTCCAATGTGTTCTACGTGCCTACCGGCACCTAGAACACATTGGAACTCAGGGGACGAGTTGTTTGGAAATTGGGGAAAGGGACAATGACTTGTTTTTTTTCACAAATTGTTTAATTAACTCCCTTGATATGCACATGTCAAAAGCTAAAATTGCATTCCCTGGATGTGCGGAGATGAACAGTTTTTGCTTTTTGACCTTGAATTGAGTCATCGCCTTTCATACCGAACCATAATTCAGACTCTTTTGATGAGCAGGGAATATTAAAAGTTCCTAGATGTTATTGTCTTGACCACTCTCTGAAGTGAGCCAAACGAGCTTGTTCCAATGACGGGCATAAACTATGTTTTGGAGGCAAAAATTGAAAAAAAAAAAAAATTTGGATAGATATTTTGTACATTTTAACATTTTTTAAATTTTTGCTTCCAAATAGGGTTGGGTGTTTTTTCGGTTTTCTGGTCCAGTGGTGTGCTTGCGGTTTTTGCGGCAAACCGAAAAACCGAACCGCAAGACCCAGCAAAAACCGGGTTAACGGTTTTATTGTGTTTGTAAGTATTAAGCTGATCAAACTATCTTACTGGGAGGGAATTGAACTAGTGGCCACCACTATAAACTCTCGTCACTTAGTCTCTCCGGTAAATGGACGAATACGTTTTGTTCTGATTCTCATGTTTTCTCCCTTATTGATTCCGTACTCTACTGGACTTCACCGGACGAGTCAATAAGGGACAAAATGTAACAACGAGAACACAAAATAGATTAGATTAATTTAATTCATTTGTTACACTGATTTATGGGTCATTCTGACTGAATAGGTTTAGCAACTGATCCCATAGAACCCCCGGGAATGATTTTGAGGCTAATGTTAGGCTGAACGCAATGGAGATATTTACAGACAGAGCTTTTGTGGTATGTTGTGTCTTACAAACTTTTCCAGATTAGGGAGCCTGAAGTGTTATTTACTATTTGATTTTAACACACAGAAAGACCGAACCGAAATCGAGGCTTCTCCTGAAACCTAACCGAAACCGATACCGAATCTTAAAATCCAAACCCCCCATCTGAACTTACAAAACATACCCCTATTGGGACGAGCTTGCTGAGATATTTTCAACAAGATAAAAATTAAAATGTTAATTTTTTTTAATCATACCAAAAAAACAAGAAGAAAAAATGTTCATACAAGTGTCGTCTGCTCGTCGATCGATCGTGTTAGGTAGAAGTATGCTTGGAATTCGACGTGATTGTTTCTCGATTTCATCCCCACACACACCAAAAGAGAGAAAAATTCATCACTTGTAGCGAGAGAGAGAGAGAGAGAGAGAGAGATTGTCCACCCCCGACGACATTACAGAGTACCAATGTATAAGTTCGTAACTAGCTTCTTATCTTGAATGGTGGCATTCGATTCTTTCCTACCTCAAGTAGCGTACGACGACTGTCGATATCTATTTCTTAAAAACTCTTTTTTCACAAAAATAGCTTATGACTTCAACTGTGAATGTAATGTCGAAATGCCGACTAATTGTGAGATAGATACAAATAGGGAGGGAAAGAGATAGGGTGTGTGTGTGTGTAGCTGTTACATTCTTGCCAACTGAGATGGCTGTCTCCAGGGGGATGCTGAACAACAAAAGTTATGCTAAACATTACTCGGCGATCCGGCTACTACACTCATCAGTCTTTTGAGAGTTATCTCCTCATTACTATTGTTATTATTATTATTTATTAGGGGTTAACGGCACTTTAACAGCCAAGGTCAAACCGTGTCGGTGACAGTTTTACGGGTGGTGGAAGCCGGAGTACCCGGAGAGAACCACCGAGCAACGACGAGCAGCTGCCAGCTCCCCAACATCGTAACTCCGCACTACATCACAGGCGGGGTTAGATTGGTTGAAGACATGCGCACCTTCGCTTTGGTCCTGTTCAGCTATACCTTCGCTCAGGCCTTCAAAATGTTTAATCAGATTTCCCCTGTATGCATATAAACGAGCTATATAAGGCATTCCGTAATTGAGATTCCTAGCAGATTCCGTAAAGTTGGATTCCGTGATTTGACATCAACACTCGATACCAGTACCGGTTTCGACGGGTACCGAGCGCCAATCATTTTGTGGTTGGCGTTCGGCACCCTTTTCCGAAATGAGTCCAAGAGTCGTATGTGCGAGTCACTCGATGAGCAAATGCTCGATAGCTCATTTGCTCGATAGATTTCGAGTCGTTCGAGCAGTATGTGCGAGTCACTCGATCGAGCATTTGCTCTATAGCTCATTTGCTCGATAGATTTCGAGTCATTCGATCAGTATGTGCGAGTCACTCGATCGAGCAATTGCTCTATAGCTCATTTTCACAATAGATTTTCAGTCGTTCGAGCAGTATGTGCGAGTCACTCGATCGATAGCTTATAAGGGGAATTTTCGATAGGTATGTCCTGGAGTGATCTAAAGGGCTGGGCCAAACAAGTAATAGTATCCGAAGATAAGTATCCTATAAAAAGTATCCTCAAATAATACAATACCAGGCCATGGGTATCCTCAAATACCGAAATGAGTCGAAGAGCAGTATGTGCGAGTCACCCGAACGAGCAATTGCTCTATAGTTCATTTGCTCGATGGGATTCGAGTCGTTCGAGCAGTATGTGTGAGTCACTCGATCGAGCAATTGCTCTAAAGCTCATTTGCTCGATGGGCTTCGAGTCGTTCGAGCAGTATGTGCGAGTCACTCGATCAATAGCTTATTGGATTTGGGAATGATAACTTTTTTGTTATACACAAGGGAGACAACTTTGTATGAACATGTATAAATTACTGGAAATGAAGCAATATGACTGGTTAATCAAATCCATAAAGTGAACTGATTGGATGATCTGGATAAATGAAACAAGAACAAGTGTTCTCGGAATAGGGTAAGAACTACTGGCATTGCTTACCATCTTACCAGAAACAGGATGATACAAAGCATTCGGTAGGTTAATACTATCAACGGTTAAGATGGGACCTACAGGGGAATATACCAACCATACTCTGCTGCCGTTCTGTACTACCAGGCATTAATCCCACCCCCACAATACCGCTTGATAATATGAAGCAGCTGGTGGATCAGTAGTACCACGGGCTAACAAGAGACCTACAGGGGGTATGTACAGCCCATGCTATACTACCGTTCTAAACTACCAAGCATTAACCCCGCCCCACAATATCACTAGACATACCATAACGTACTACGTATACCAGCCATATAATAAAACAAAGCAATCAGTTGGTTAATAGTACCAAGCACTAACAAGGGGCCTACAGATGTATGTACCACCCATACTATCGTGCAAACTAGCAGGCAATACCCCTCCCCACAATACCGCTATGCCTAGCATTACATTCTACCTATACTAGTCATAGGATAACATAAAGCATTGGGTGGATTGATAGTACTAAGGGGTACATGGGACCTGTAGTGGTACAAAGCGTACATCCTATATTACCACACTAGTCGATCATGCATTACCCCCAGCAACCCACAATAATGTCTGGTCCGCATTACATACTACCTATACCAGTCATGGGATGACATAAAGCATTAGGTCGATTAATAGTACCAAACGCTTTCGCGGGGGCACTGAGGCATATACCACCAATACTATACTGCCGTTCTATACTACAAGGCATTACCCCCACCCCACAATACCACTTGACCTTCCATAACGTACTACCTACACCAGTCATAGAATAATACAAAGGAATCGGTTAATTAATAATACCGATAATACCGATGACTAACAGGGGACCTACAGGGGTATATACAATGCATCCTATGCCCCAGTACTAAAGAAACGATTATAGTACTGCCTGACCTAGCATTACGAACTGCCAATACAAGCCATAAGATAATACAAATGATTCGGTAGGTAAATAGAACTATGGGGGTAACAGACCAACAGACCATTCATCCTATACTGCTCAATTTAAACCACCACGAACTACCTCCCACTAGGTGATCATGCATTACCCCCCCCTCCCCCCCCCCCTCCATACTGCTTGACCTAGCTATAGCAGACATAGGACAATATGAAGGCCCAAGAGCTAATTTTATACCAACATGGATATATACCACTACTACCAGATCACCCCCCCCCCCTTACGAGAAGTCCGACACCCCCTGACCCGAACAACGTTATGTCGGGATGTGCAGTGGACAACAACAGCGGCCAACGTTTCTATGACGTCGCGTGCGCATCATGACTTCACGACGTTATTGGCAAATTCAACTGTTTCGCGGAGAAAAACTTTCAAGAAAACTCACCTTCCCTTTCCATTTTCAATCACATACCCATAATATATACCCATAGCCCTAGGTGTATATATATCACTATACATACCATAGCATACTATATATGCAGTACGTACACCACTTGCCAGATATGGATGAATGGGGTCGAGGTTTTGCACAGGAAAATGTTGCTCCGGCAAAAGTCCGGTTCCTAAGGAAATTTAACACTAGCTGCTCCGGCAAAAGTCCGGGTAATAAGGGTTGAACGGATACATGACATACTACTTGTGCCATACACAATTCTTCTCCTGAGTTCCAATGTGTTCTATGTGCCCGTAGGCGGGACAAAGGCTTCAGTACCGTTGCCGGTTGGAGCATTAGGGAACCGGCGGTACCGGTACCGGTTGACATGTCTGCTGAATACGCGGCGTGAATCTATTTCGTCGAGCAGCAACAAAGCCCGGTTTCCGACACTCCATTTGTATGACCGTTTTTGGGGGTGACACAAGTCCAAGTAACAAATTTAGTCTGTTTATAAAGTACACTATAACTAGCATTAGCAAAAGTTAATTTATTTATTTATTTATTGGGGTTTAGCGATACTTTCCACAGCCAGGGTCACCTTGTGACGGGCAGTTTTACAGGTGGAGGAAGCCGGAGTAGCAGAGAGAACCACTGAGCAACGGAGAGCAACTGTCAGACTCCCCAACGTACTAACTCCGCACAAGCAGGGTTAGCATTGATTTAAGACGAGTGCACTATTGACGTGTAGTACGCCCTAGTGCACAGAGCCACCGTGCCCCAAGTGGGCAATCAGGAAGTGCCTTGCCCATGAACACAACGCAATGGACCTTACGGTTTGAAGTCGAATGTCGTACCACTGAGCCACCGCGTTCCTAGCAAAAGTTAATAGATATCTAAAACTCCAATCCGGACAAAAATGTCCCGACTAGAAAATTATTGGGTAGGGAGTCCCCCCCCCCCCCCCCACCCCCTCTGATGCAACAAAATTACGCATAACGGATTGTGAAAAACTTACTTCGGCCTTTTCTTAAATCTTCGCCAGCAAGTTCTACGTGAAAAAACAACGATATTTTGTGAATGCAACGCTGTAAAATAAATAAATAAGTAACCTGAATTCACTATCGTGTTCTGACTTGACGTGTTAAAGAATGAAATCTGATGCACAGGGTTCATTCGAGTTGATTCAGAGTTCACATACTAGAACGGAACAGAACAGAACAGAACAGAACAGAACAGAAAAAACTACCCGTTTTGTTTGTCGACATATTTAGTCTGTCTGCATGAGATACTCGGACAGCTATGTTTTACAGGCTTATGGAGGCTTTGAATGTGGCCGCTAAGGTGGCATTCCTTTACTTCTTTGTCCGTACGGTAACTCGAATACAAACATTCCTATCTCGATGCTTCTTAATAATTTGATAGACAGCTCTTTAGCTCCCAAAGGCGGCGGAATCGCTGGTGAGTGGGCTGGGCGTTATGGCCACCACTTTTTATCAAACAGTGCCATGTCTTCACAAAAAGTGGTTCCACAGACAGACGAAAATATCTCGAGCATTGATATGTCCACATCGAAGACCATAAAAGAACTAGCACTCACCATTCCGCAGTGACCCAAGTTTAATCTGAAATTGGTGTCCATTTTCGTACTGTACAATGCATTGATTAGCACTGAGTTACTCCCCTTTGAATGTCTGAGTTCGTGTTTGGTTTCTCAGTTCCGATGCTGAATATGTTCCCCAAAGGCGACCATAATAATGTTTGTGTGAAAACAATATGATCGCATCATTTTAATTTGGGCATTCAGATAGCTATGTCAAGTACAGCACTTTATACAACTTTATCAGCTCTCAAAATTGGGGGTCAGGCAGCATACATTAACCCAGTTCCCTGCCGGCTATTCCCCTCCCACTCTTCCTCCAAATCTCCCAGCATTCAGTCAAAAATTGTTTTGTAAGTCAATGCATCGGCGCTTTCTCGGTCTCCCTAATTATAAAATTGACCCTTTCCCTCCTGCCATTCACCATCCACTTATCCTTCAGGTTTTCATCCTATTTTGGTCCTAATTCCAGCTCGCCAGTTTCTATTGCAATCCTCGAGATCCAAATCACTCCTCTTTTATTCTCTGCAATATTCAGCAATAATGCAAAATTTCAGTTCAATGCTTCGAAGGTTTTTTTATTCTTCTTTTTTTATCAAGACTCCTTAGTTTCGGAGATTGCATCATTTCCAAGTGCAACTTTTCAAAGCGGATAACTCAAATTCAAATATCAAATATTTAGTCCAGTGATATCGCTTGAATACATTTAAAATGTCAGGCCTTTGATGATCTGTAAACGCCCCTCGCAAATCACAATGCAATTGTGTGCGCTGACAAAATGAAGGACTATATTAAATCGAAATCCGCACTCGCGCCTATCGCGTGCGAATTTCAGTATAGTATAGCACTCCATTTTATGTTTGAACTCCCCCCCCCCCCCCCACCTCCCCTTTCAAAAACGTTCCGCCGCCGTTGGCTCTAGCATCCATGTTCTTTTTTGGCTTCTTGAGGATGTTCACTGCCTGTAATTTTGCTGGTGATAGTAAATATATCTTCAAGCAGTAACTGTTATGAGAGAGAATCTCTCATATTTCACAAACTAGTCCAGAGAATAACCTAAACAATCAAATTTATGTAGAGAACGGGCGTGGCTGTCACGTTAAATAACCCCATCTATTGTTTTAATCTGGTGCCTCAAACCAAGCTGAAAGAAACTATTTTCTTTGGAAAGACATGTTATACATTATTCAGTTCTGTCTTATAATCCAACATGACTTCAATTCTAAGGGGTGGAGCAGTGTACCTTAGGCAGTTATGAATATTTAAAATGGAGTATTTAAATGGTGTGCTTTTCTTTGCTCACTCAATACTTCAGTATATGTCTCAAAGAGTTTATTTAATACATGGACATTATAACTCTATAACCGTTTCAGAACTAACCACAGAGAGGCACCAACGAGGTTCCACCATATTATCCGATCCCGATTTCTGTAGGCCTTAACTGGTTGAGCGCTAGAAGCCACTATCAGGGTTATCAAAAAAGTGAGGGTGCCAGAGCAAAAGCCAACATTGCCCTTGATAATGTTTCACATTCAGTCAAATGCAAATAATATTTTATTTATATAAATTTATTTTATTATAAACGACGACTCAATAAGGGGGAAATGTGACAACGTGACAATGAGTGCACGACGTATTCGGCCCTTTGTGGGTTAAACTAAGGGACGAGAGTCCATATGGGCCACTAGTCCAGTTCCATCCCAGTAAAATAGTTGACCAGTTTATGCACAAAATAGGTAAAACCGGTCAGCCGGTCCCGGTGTTTGGTTTTCCGGTTTGCCACAAAAATCGGAACCGAACCGGAAACAAAAAACTGCCCAGTTCCAATGGAAATGACGACGCGCACCATACGATGACAAATTGTATCAGATTGATGGACGCTCTAGTTGGACGGATGACTAAATGGCTGTTGTGACATCTGAGGCTGTTGTCAAGTCATAACTTGGTAATTCTGTACATAAACGCTCCAGACATCGACGATATTTAAGCATCTTTTACCTGGTTTGGGGTCAAATGGGAAAACTAATATTCAACTTGATTGCCGGGAATAACCTGCGAACAATCGTTTAGGTTACGCGGAGGTTTCATCACTTGTACAATACGCGAACGAACTACAGTTTACGACAACCTAATCTAACATAAATTAAACTCCCAACCCGCATGCTTTGCCTGTCAGATTTGACAATCTGTTGCCATAAACTCGACACGAAGGTGGCGCATTGAATCCACATATGAAAAGAGTGGCATGTCGTTTACTTCCGCCAAAATAAATAGCAACAACTAACTCGCGATCTCGCATCAGCGAGATCGCACGTTAGCCGTTAGTATTTATTTTGGCGGAGATTCTGATAAGAAGTGAACAACCGGCATGTCAGGCCCAGTAAAAACAGAGTATGCGAAAAGCATCGCAACACTTCACGCATATCCGAAGGCCGCAGGCCTCAGCTGGAGCGCCATACCCACCCCCACCTTATAAAATTTTGAAAATTCATTGCCCTGAGACTGAATCTGGGACCCTCTGGTGCTCTAATTTGCCATTTTGAGGTAGGCCTCTGTAATTTTTAGAGGTGGGTCATGCCCCCCCCCCCCCCCCCCCTGTCCCTGGCTACGCCACTGGCGCAACCAGCTAACGACTTACGATTTAAGGTCTTATGAACAAGCCTGAACTCGTGCATTATTTACCGAACTTGTTTCGTAACTTTCACTCTAGGGGGCACTAAACAGTAAACACATGGTATTTATTATTTTCCGTTTCTTTCTCAGTTACCTCCCTTAATGTGTTTTTGCCAGTTTTTTACAAAACAGTCAATTACCACTCAGGTTCAGTCTTCACTAGCTGCGGAATCCGAACTAACAAATGTCCATGCACAAAATACCGATTACATAAATGTTTAAAATTTTAACTTATTTTGATTTTACAGTTATTGAATAATCTTTTCTAAGCTCATAATTGAAAAAAATATAATTCTCGGAAAGATAAATATATCAAATTGTAAAATTATTCAACTTTGACTACTGAGAAAAAAACAATTAATTTTTTCTCAATATAAAGAAATTTCCACTAAATAGTTTACAAAGCTGTTAGATGAAAAAAGTGTTTTGATTCTCATTGAATTTGAACCTCCTCATTGGGCATTTCTATTGCCTTTCGGTGTCTTCCAATATTAGTACAAACTCAGGGAGACCCGAAACTTTTAACATTTTTTGATTGATGCCTATTCATTTAGTTGCGTCTCCAATATGTTGTCTTGTTACAATTTATGGGAGAGTGAAAGGCACTCTCCCATAAATTGTAACGAGGCAAATCCCAATAGATTAAATACCTTTACTTCAAAGATAATATGAAGAGCATCGAAAGAATATGAAGCCTTTGAATTGCAGTAACTACAGTTTGCTTTTAGAGGAATGTTTTAGTTTTTTCAAATTAAAAATGAAGTTATTTGTATAAAGATGCATTTTCTATATTGTGTAAAAAGACAGCCGAAATCCTCTCCATGTTTGCTCACTTTTTGCTAAAGAAAAATAAAAATTGAAAATAAAAACCCTCCCCCCTTCCCTCACTGATTTGAGAAAAAAAAAGCCTGAGAATCAATTAATTTATTTTGTGTAGCCTTATTGCAGTTTAATATATATAAAATTACAATGGTGCTTATGCGCTGCCAAATTAGTTGAGCTGTTATAACAGTTATTGGTCGAGTTTTTTAAACAATTCGACCTATAGTTTGACGAAGTCGGTGCTTATCGGGCGGGCGGGTGTGCGAGCGAAAGAGTGGTCGCGTCGTTAGCGCGTTGACCTGAACAAATAATCAATGGATTTGTTTAATATTTGGTATGTGAGACTTTCTTAACAATGTCTTGAATGGGTCGAAAACTGGTTGGGTTCGGCCATACTGAGTGGAGTTTTGACTGTTATTTCGTTCATTTCTGCCCTTTTTTCAACTCGTCAGCACGATAACTTCATCAAATATCAAAGGATTTGGTCAATATTTGGTATGTGAGACTATCTTAATAATGCCTTGAATGAGTTCTACCATACTGAGCCCTTAATTCGTTAATTTTGGCCTGTTTTCAGCTCGTTAGCGCGATAACTTCAACAAGTGTCCATGGATTTGGTCAAAATTCGGTATGTGAGACTTTCTTAACCCTTTACCCAACGTAACGGCCAAAACCGGCCAGCGCTATTCTCAAAAATCGCCAATTGAAGTTCAAAATATTTTCATTTTTTGTCTCAAAAACATAGGTTATGATCCCTCGTTGGAACGAGCTCGTCGAGCTCGTTCCAGCGAGGGGTCATAACCTATGTTTTTGTGACAAAAAATGAAAAAAATTAGTTATTCAAAATTTTTTTTTGTAAGTGTCGTCTGCTTTTCATGTTAGGTAAAGGGTTAGCAATGTCTTAAATTAGTTCGAGAAGAATGTGCATGCTCTGATTCGCGAGAATAGATTTTGGTTCTTGTTAACTCCTGCTGCGAGAATCGATTTTCAGTTCTTACCCCTTTGAACCCTGGTGGTATCTTCCATATTAGTTCAATGACAACAACTGGAAGAGTCCATGTTCATTATTTAGGGGTAGACCAATTAATATTTTCAGCGTGTAGCCTTAGGACTGCACGTTGAAAACATTGATTGGTCTACCACACACATGCACTTAGCATCCATCCTGTTTAATGAAATTATGACGTATCATGTTTCTGGCCGGAAAAAAAAACTGCCGCTAGGGTTCAAATTGTTAAATAATTTAGAATTTGAGAGGGCTGTCATGCGCTTTTGGGTGAAACCAGTCCATCTTCCATACAGTGGCGGCGCCAGAAATTTTTTTGTGGGGGGGGGGGGGGGCAACTAGGGGGGCAGACTCCCATGAAGGGGGGCAAATACGTAAAGGATCATATCATTACTTTGTTATGAGGTAGTCCAAACTTGGACCCAAAGTCCGTAATATACTTTTTTTGGTTTGGTACGTCCTGTGGACGTACCAAACCAAAAAATTATATTACGGACTTTGGGTCCAAGTTTCGACTAAATGTAATTGTAATTAGCGGTCCTCCTTTCAAAAAATCCTGGATCCGCGTCTGGTGGGTCTGTGCGTGAGAGAGAGAGAGAGAGAGAGAGAGAGAGAGAGAGACTCATAATGCCCGTCTGTCATAATGCGAAAGACAAGGGATATGGGGGGGGGGGGGCAACTAGGGGGCAGTCTCCCATGAAGGGGGGGGGGGGGGGGGCAAATGCGTAAAGGATCATATCATTACTTTGTTATGAGGTAGTCCAAACTTGGACCCAAAGTCCGTAATATACTTTTTTGGTTTGGTACGTCCTGTGGACGTACCATAGCAAAAAATTATATTACGGACTTTGGGTCCAAGTTTCGACTAAATGTAATGGTAATTAGCGGTCCTCCTTTCAAAAAATCCTGGATCCGCGTCTGGTGGGTCTGTGCGTGAGAGAGAGAGAGAGAGAGAGAGAGAGAGAGACTCATAATGCCCGTCTGTCATAATGCGAAAGACAAGGGATATGGATAGACATGCCTTTGTTGGCTCATAACTTAATTATAACTTATAAGTATCTGCATCCGAGTCTTTAAATCTCTACTGCCTGGATGTGTTCATCAGCTAGCCTGAGGCTTTGGGCTAAGTGTGTTTGGGAAATTATTGGGAATAAAAAAAGAGAGGGGTGTGTGTGTGTGAGAGAGAGAGTGACTTAATGTGTTTGTGTGTGAGGGTGGATGGAAATGCATGCGAGATGGTTGGGGGGAGAGGGGGCAAAGCCTTCGTTTGGGGGGGGGGGAATCCCCCCCCATGCCCCCCCCACCACCACCCCCCCCCCCCCCCCCACCCGTAGCGCCGCCACTGCTTCCATAGTTTGAAAATGCTTCATATTTATATCTTTACTACAGTTGAAATCTTGGGGGCCCGGTTTCAATTTTGATGAGTTTCTTATCTGACATGTACTTGTTGAACGAATGTTTCAGCAAACACCTTTTTAATTGTTTCTTATGAATTCACTGCTATTCAAAGTGTTACCTTGTTATGGGGGAGCAACGAGTAAATGGAATTCTACAGTCCTGTAACCCTTCACCTAACGTAACGGCTAAAACCTGCCAGTTCTATTCACAAAAATCAACATTAATTTTTTTTTATTATTTTTACATTTTTTATCTCAGAAACATAGCTTATGACCCCTCATTGGAACGTGCTCAACGAGCTCGTTCCAATGAGGGGTCATAAGCTATGTATTTGACGCAAAAAAAAATGATTATTCGAGAATTTTGTTTGCAGGTGTCGTCGTCTGCCGTTCGTGTTAGGTAAAGAGTTAAGGAAACTTTCAGGATATATTATAGGAATTAAATGAACATTTTGCGAGAATCAAAGTTTATTCCTAGATTGTTTTCGTTCCAAAAATCAAGCAGGGGTAGCACTGGTTGAAGACAGGCGCACCATCGACGTGCAGTACACCTTAGTACACAACGCCACCGCGCCCCCACGTGGGCAGTTGGGAAAATTTTAGGAACAAACTGCAATATTCTAGGTCACTCATCAAACACAACTTTTGCACTGACAAAGGTAAACACATCGGAATTATTTTACCTATCTCTTTTACGATCTTAAAATTCAGGCGCGAAAAGAAACGATTCTCACAAATACTTCTCGCAAGGAAAAGAACGATAATCACTTTTAACCCTTTACCTAACGTAACGACCAAAACCGGCCAGCGCTATTCTCAAAAATCGCCAATTAATTTTCATTATTTTTTTCATTTTTTGTCTCAAAAACATAGGTTAGGACCCCTCGTTGGAACGAGCTCGTCGAGCTCGTTCCAACGAGGGGCCATAACCTATGTTTTTGAGACAAAAAATGAAAAAAATTAGTTATTCAAGAATTTTGTTTGCATGTGTCGTCTGCTTTTCATGTTAGGTAAAGGGTTAATTCTCGCAAAATGTTCTTTTCATTCTTGTCATAGCTTCGGAATGTATATGTACTCCAAGGCCTGAAGAATTCTCTTTTTTTTTTGGCTTCACTAGAAACCACTGCCAGTATATAGTACTGCCACTTCCAACAGCGAGACCACAAAAAATCTGAATATATAAATATGATTTTTTTCTTTTGTAATATATACTGGAGCCAATACTATAAAACGTTTACAATTGTATTTTCTGGAATTGTATTTTATACCCTTTAATACAACTGACTAAAATGAATGATTAGCATTTTAAAAGATATGGCAATTTGCGAACTGGCAAATTACCATTTCTTTTAAAATGCTAATGGTTAATTTCAACCCATTTAAAGTCATAACTAAAAAAATACAATTCTAGAAATACAATTGTAAAAGTTTTATAGTATTGGCACCTGGTTGCACTCAAAAGGGTATAACAGTTCTCTCAAATTGAAAATTAATTAAAAAGGATTATTAATTCTCATGGCAGGAGTTGTCTGGAGTCAAAACAGATTCTCGCGAATCAGGATAAACTTTAAAGCCTGCTTTCTCAAAGTCTGGAAAATTAAGGCAACCCTTTTATTTAAAAATCTTAACTCTTCAAACATCACATCCGTCATCTGTTCCCTCTGTGGAAGTCCAGTGTAAATGAAACGCAAATAAAAAACCAGAAGGTGAAGAAATAATACTTTATTTTTGCGGATAAAAGTATATTTTTATAGGTTATTATGGACAAGTTAAGTTCGATTACAAAAATCTAGACAATTTGCATAACTTCGAGTTATTGACAGAGATGTAGCACCGTGCCCTACTCACGACTGGCGGCACTAAAATGTCCACTTACACACTCTCAGAACTTCTTCATGTCTTATTCAAGGGTAGGATATAGCACTGAAAATTTAAACTCAATGTCTGAATAACTTCATTGTGTCAACAGCACTTTCAACGGTTATCGATCTCTCTTCATGTTGCTGGAATTGAATTATGTAATTTATTTATCACGTGGTTGGACCTTTTTTGCATTAAGCTCATATATTAAAAGTGACAAAATACAGCCTTTGAATAACGTTCCGGCTGTAACCCCAAGAGTACGCAGTTGTATTCTTGCGAGGCCAGATAATCGTTGACAGCGACTCGGGAATGAGATATGGCATGGAAACTCTTCTACGCTGTTTTTAATCAAATTATATCACTGAATGCCTAAAATCTTTTACATCATTAGGGACTATATTTTTAAGCAGAAGCTTCTAATAACGCAATTCGAGGTCATTATGGGAAGCTTTGTTTGCTTCTGTATTCTTTTAGGCTTATTTTGTCGGGTTTTTAAATAAAATATTTAAATTCTTCAACTCGTCCTCAGTTAGTATTGAAATTTCCTAAAAATGTCTATTAACTTAAGTCTGGACAGAGTCACAGGCTCGACCCAGACCTAATTTAATGAACTCGTTTCGTAACTTTCACTGTAACTATGGGCTCGTTGGAGATCATCTTTCCGGACTGATCACGTGACGTCTGAATCAGATCAGAGTTAACCCATCATCTAACCTTCCTTTCCCCCTGTTTTTGTTTTCTTCTAAGACATGTGTGGGAATAATGTCTCGAATGACATTTATATTGAATGGAAGACGGTAGATGAAATCAGGGCCGTAACAGTGGGGCGGAACAAGGTGCAGGTTCTCTGAGGTCCAAAGAGGCGGCGCCCCAAAACTGCACCTAAAACTATGTATCTGTCTTTATTCCCATGATCGGGCTTATTATCTTATCTTCCTTTCACGACATGGGTTTAAGGGCCCTTTTAACACCATCCATCCCTCTCCAAGCACTACAAGGCACAGAATATTAAATCGCCCGTACTTCTTGTCATTTGGTTGAACTAAAATTCATAAACACTTCTTTGCCATTTGCTCGGTGGGAGTTCCGCCAAGGACACCAGTGTCGCTTGCTAAGGACCCTTAGTTAAAAATCGTTCGGTCTGTTACCACGGCACAAGTGAAAAGACAAGCATTATTTTCTCTCAAAACTGTAAAAAGACCCCAAACTGATAACAAATGGACCTTTCGTCTCAATTTGTTTCCATTTCTTTCATAGTTACCTCCCTTCATGTATTTTCACAAGTTTTTACGGAACAATTACCAACTCTACTAACTTTCCATCCGCTGCAGAATCTGGCAATGCCCATGGGCAAAATCTCAATGAAAAGAAATATTCATGGATTGAATATCCATTGGACATAGTGTCCACAAATGAAAGAATTGGGTCTGACTTATCAATAAGTACAATGAACTAAAAATTCACTTGAGATTAACATTTAACCCTTTACCCAACGTAACGACCAAAACCGACCGATTCTCAAAAATCGCAAATTAATTTTCATTGTATTTTCATTTTTTGTCTCAAAAACATAGGTTATGACATCTCTTTGGAACGAGCTCGTCGAGCTCGTTCCAATGAGGGTTCATAACCTATGTTTTTGGGACAAAAAATGAAAACAAATAGTTATTCAACAATTTTGTTTGCAAGTGTCGTCTGCTTTTCATGTTAGGTAAAGGGTTTAACATGTTTTCATTTTATAGTTCTTCTTGAAAAAGTCAAAATGTAAAACTGTAACATCATTCCATATTGACAGCCGAGAAATAACCAAGTTTTTCGCAATGTGAAGAAACTTGTCCATTTGCTTATCATTGCAATAAATTGTATTCAAAGGACTTCACATTCCAACAAAAAATAAATAATTTTGAGAAAAATATAGGTTTTTTAAAAAAGTAGAAAAAGATGACTGAGAAGTTAAACTTTCATCTTTAACATCTAAGCCAAGTGTCAGGAAGATTTTAAGCTTTCTATCAGCATTTGATAAATTTCATAACACTTCAATATAATTTTAGAAGTGTTTTTTTCTGTACTAAAGGTTTTCTTCTGGATAGAAATATTGAAATTTATTATATGCTAGCCTGTGAATTATCGCAGATTATCTAACAGATATTTCTCGATATACATCGACGCGATGGATATCGAGGAATATCCCTCAGTAGCTTCCTAAATGACGTCACGCTACGCCGCAATACGTCGCCTTGAAGGAACGATCAGCTGATCTTTGTTATTGTTTTTAAACGTACGCATTTGGGGTCGTATTGGGCTGAATATTGTGCAATAAAATGTCTCGTAGCAAGTAAAAAAAAATAAAATCTACTCTGTTGTAGTCAGTATCTGGAATTATCTCATGAGTGAGGACCTGAAAGTTTTATTTTTCACGAGCGTGTGAAAAATAATATTTTCAGGTCCACACGATGATTTTTTTCAGTACCTTTCTAAATGACGTGACGCTTCGGCGCATGACGTCGCTTTGAACGTCGCCTTGAAAAAACGATCAACAGCTTTTTGTTATTGTCTTGAAACTGTTTTGCAGTCGAATTGGGCTGAATATAGCGCAGTAAAATGTCACGTAGCATATAATAAAAAGAAAATCTCTGCTGTTTTGGTGAATATTGGGAATTATCTCATGAGTGTGGAGCTGAAAGTTTTATTTTTCACGAGCGTGTAAAAAATAATATTTTCAGGTCCACACGATGAATTGTTTCAGTAGCTTTCTAAATGACGTGACGCTTCAACGCATGCTATCGCCTTGAACGTCGCCTTGAACGTCGCCTTGAAAAAACGATCAACAGCTTTTTGTTATTGTCTTGAAACTGTTTTGCAGTCGAATTGGGCTGAATATTGCGCAGTAAAATGTCACGTAGCATATAATAAAAAGAAAAATCTACGCAGTTTTGGTGAAAATTGGGAATTATCTCATGAGTGTGGAGCTGAAAGTTTTATTTTTCACGAGCGCAAGCGCTCGTGAAAAAATAAAACTTTCAGCTCCACACTCATGAGATAATTCCCAATATTCACTAAAACAGCGTAGATATCCTCCATATAATGTTGTTCACAATGTGGGGTTATTTTCTTCATGGCCTTGGACATTTTGTCCCGACAGATTATTTTCATAAACATTTTGTACTTAGTTCGCGGGACCGGGACCGAATCTCATTGTCTTCGTCAGTAACTAGTACCGCGGAATTTTTGTTGTTGTTGGGGGTTTAACAACACTTTCGACAGCCAAGGTCACCTCTTCTCAAACAGTTTTACGGGTGTAGGAAGTAGCAGTACCCGAAGCTGACTACCGAATAGCGGTGACCAACTGTCAGACTCCCCAGCGTACCAACTGCACACAAGCAATGTTAGCATGGTTGTAGACACGTGCACCATGGTCTTGCAGTGAGCCTTTGTATGCAGCACCATCGTGCTGCCGTGTGGGTAATCGGGATTAAGTCCCTTGTCCAAGGACACCCCGCGCTCCCGCCCCGCAGATTAATTGATCAGCACACAGTTCACGAAATCGCGTCATTTTCTACAACAGCACATTTTGTAACTGGTGCGATTCTTCGGGTAAAGAGTTAAAAAGTTCCATAGAAAGCGAAAGTTTCCAACTTCAGATTTCAGTCGTTCTCACAACCTGACGTTTTGAATTTCTTGATCAATTTTCGTTCGGTTCGAATTTAATTTCCAGGAATTCTAACACAATGCTCACAATAGAATTCACCAGTCGATCACATCATATGACCTCGTTAATATATAGAGGATATGGAATGAGTGTTTTTCTCATATAATATTTATGAAACGAGTGTAAGAATTTTCCGTTTGGGCGAGCCTCTGACGAGCCCAAACGGAAAATTCGGACGAGTTTCATAAAAATTATATGAGAAAAACACTCATTTCATATTCTGTTTTCATATGACACACACATGCACAAAAAACACCAATGATTCTGCAACAAATGGTTAAATCAAAGGAATTTCAACTTCGAAAAGCGTTGTGACTGAGACGCATCGCTCATCATACTGTGAATTCACAGCAGGAAAAATATAGTTCTTTCTTTTTTCCTGGATTTCTTTTCTATAAGCATCGTCAATAAAAACGTACTCCAATAATGTCCACAATAAAAAGAAAATTACGATATTTGTGGTATTGGAACTTAATATAACTTTTTAATACAATATAAGCCATCCTAAATAGAGTACGCACCGCAAATTCTCCCAACTCGCACAACATCACAGATGCAGGACATTTGGAGGGTCACCCTAAACACTGAAATCCTCTGTGGTGTAGAAAGTAATTTTAATCGGGCAGCCGATAAGATGGTACAAAAGTCACTTCCATCGATTTCGACTTCATACTGATCTCCCGTTGTTGCCGATACTTTTTAACTTATGGTTGCTGTCCCTGCGTTGTCGATTTGAACTTTTGAATTGATCGTAAAATCGGACATCATGGCTTTTTTATTGTTTTGAAATAGTTCTATTTATAATCATGTTCTTACGAATATCGCCCAGTTCTATTTTCGTCAGCAAATCAAATTGTGCAGTTTCCAAATTGACCAGTGAAATCGCTCGATGGCTTTATTTATCATTGATCAATATGAAATCAAAATATTGAAGCGAACAGAACGCACGTGTAATATGATAAAAACTATAACACAGATTTCATCACAAAAGAATATAGAATGATTCTAAATGAACATTTTTATTTTGTTGAAATTATTCAAGAAGCTGTGACGATTTGCCATTATTATGCGTCATACTGCCATTATCGTGGCTGTTTACGAGACAGGCGAGCAGGTTCTCCGCGTTATGTTAAAGCCCATCCTTGACCAGTGGCAGAAAAACGTACCTCGGAGAACCTCCATAAATGGGAATGTGTGACAATAATAAACGAAGTAGTACCTTCGAAAAGCTCCGCCTTTCTGACTGTACAATTTCAAGATGATGACGAAGAACGTACGTCATCATCCGGGAATTATACAAAGTCAGAATGTCGGAGTTTTAGACCGACCCCGAGTACGTTTTCGTTTATTATACTCCATTTTCCCAGATATTTCATGCATAGAGAGTTTACAATTATTGGGAACACTGGACGACTTGGATGAAATTGCTCACCTTGAACAGAACACGATATAAACAGAGTCAAAGAATGAATCTACATTAAGAAATCCATCTCCATAGGATCCATTGTCAAACCTTGAGCCCCTCAGGAGTGACTAAAATAGTTCAAGCATCATGACTTTTCTTCAGTTGATCATAATGTATAAAAAGTGGGCCTCCCCTATGAAGCCCCTTGATACAACCTACGTAGATTAATCTTAGTTACACACTTCTAGAGCGTACTGAATACAACATTTCCAATTCTTCAGCTACATGGCCAATTCCGTCTCCCATACGGAACCCAAATATTAACACAGGCCCTCCATTTGAACAAACTTGAATCTGACCCTCATAGAGATGCTGTATACCAAATATGAAAGCATTCTGACTGGGGGATCTGACGAAGAAGATTTTTAAAGAAATTCCCTCATATTGCACTAAGTTAAAATTCGAGCTACCCCATAGGAAGCCCAAATATTAACCCAGGGATCCAGTTTGAACAAACGTGAATCTGACTCCCCTAGAGATGTTATAAACCATATATAAAAGGATTCTAACTGGTAAATCTGAAGAAGACGGTTTTTGAGAATATTACACTAAGCTAAAATTCAGGTTCCTATAGGGAGTCAAATATTAACACAGTCACTCAAATTGAACAAACTTGAATCTGACCCTCCTAGAGATGTTGAAAACCAAATAAGAAAGTATCCGACTGGAGGATCTGAAAAAGAAGATTTTTAAAGAAATTTCCTCATATTGCACCAAGTTAAAATTCGAGGTCCCATAGCCCAAATATCTACCTAAGGACCCACTTTGAACAAACTTGAATCTGACACCCCTAGAGATGTTGTATACCAAATATAAAAGCATTCTGACTGGTGGATCTGAAGAAGATTTGTAAACATTATCTCCCATATTGCACTAAGTTAAAATTTTGGCTTCCATAGGAAGCCCAAATATTAACCTAGGGGCTTGGTTTAAACAATCTTGAATCTGACCCTCATAACAATGATGTATACCAGACATTAAAAGATTCTGACTGGTGGTTCTGGAGAAGAAGATTTTTAAAGCCTATTCCCCATATTGCCGTAAGTTAAAAATTTTGGCTCCTGTGTTGAGCTCAAATATGAACCACAGGGGTTCATTTTAACAAAACGTGTATCAGATCTCCCTATGGATGCTGTATACCAAATATCAAACGATTCTGACCATTGGTTTTGGAGAAAAGCTTGTTTTTAATTTTTGCAAATATGCTGACTAGGCATTTTTCGATGCCTCCTACAGAACGCCCTGACATAACAGATGGCATTTTTTTACCATTCAATTCTACTAATCCTAAGGAAGTTCTATACCAAATAACGGTTCTTTGTTCCGTGTGGTTTGGGAAATATGGGCGTTTGAAAATATTTCTATTTTTAGCTCCTGGTTCTCACAGGGGTACAGGATTTTTTTTTGCACGAGTCCAGTACTTATGAACCAGTAATACCACATACCATATTTGGTTCAAATCGGACCATCGGTTCAGAAAATAGAAATTTGGAGCAGGGCCAAAAATCTCACGCCTCCCATTACAAAACCAAATATTGCTTTACAAACTTCGTTTGAACAAACTTGATTCTACACCTCAAAAGGAAGCTCCATAACAAATAACAAGTCATTGTACCCACTGGTTCATGAGAAGAAGATTTAAAAAATATTTTGGAGCATTTTCCCCCACCCCTCCCTGTGGGGCTGGGCATGTTGAGTTGAACAAAATGCAATGCCCCTTCGGGACCATCACTCACGCAAACTTTCACTTGAATTGGCCCAGTGGTTTGGGAGGAGAAGACCAAAACATGGCGTTGACGAACGACGGACAAACGAACGACGGATGACGGACGGAGAGCGATTAGATAAGCTCAGCTTAACTTTGTCAAAGTGAGCTAAAGACCCACAGAAGGAGTATCGACAACGGCACACCGAGATAGTTTTCGTGGACGAATGCGCTGTAAATATAAACAAGTCGTCCCCTGAGTTCCAATGTGTTCTATGTGCCTTCAGGCACATACAACACATTGGAAATCAAGGGACGAAGTGTGTACAAACTTCACATTTGTATTTCTGTGAGACCCAATGTCGACGAGTATGGAAAATTGCACCGTGTCGGAGATTTCCTTGAATGATTGGGTAACGAGATCGGGGTGAAAAACTGCGGCATAGATCGATAAAGCCAGTGAATAGGCCATTTTTACATAGCGCCATCTTACATCCGGGACTCGATATACCCTCTCGAAACCAACCATTCAGATTTGTTACTAAAATGGCACCCACAGTTACTGTATTGTATTGAACGCTGCATTGATGTCGTTTCTTTCCACTTTATAAATATTTTTTGTCATTGCTGTCGTTCTTTTGTAACAAAATTCGATTGTGTGCTTGCCTGCTGTTCTTCCAACGAAACATTTTAGCTTTAAAGAAGCCGAAGGTACATTGTAGTTGAGAGTTGTGATGAACGTCGGAACGTACATGAATGATTGTAACACGAAAATGATAAGTACGGAAATAGCATCGCAAAATGCACAACCATTGTTCTCTTCGGGGATGAGAACAAACGTTGATTAGGTAAACTGTCGAATTTTAATTGATAAAACGGAGACGAAAATGAAGCTTTCGATGCCGATCAACAGCTCAGTACACACGTGTGCAATGTTGATAAATAAAGCCGGTTTGTGGGGGGCAAATTGAGTCCCGGATGTAAAATGGCGCTATGTAAAAATGGTCTATTCGCCTTCAAGTTAATAATTTAATCGATCCGAGCGCGTCCATACGAATGATAGGCCTATATGAAACATTAGGTACTTTTGTATAACGAGCATTCTGGTTTTGTCAAATGGTCAACTTAATTTTTTTCAAGTTCGCAGCTTATTGTCCTTTTAAAGATTCTTTGACATCCTCAAGATGAAAATATTGTTGAGAGATTTGCAGGAGCGGACTGGTCCAAAAATGGTTGCCGGAAAACGTACCAGGGTGTCTCGGACCCGGACAAAATTTTGATTTTTCGAACTGTGAGAACGCTGCTTCCTTGCATCTGAGGGATCAATGACAATCCACATAGAGGGCATTTTCGACTATAGTTCGACCCAATGGGAAATAAAATTCGATTTTTTCCAACCGAAAGAACGCTGTTTCCTTGCTTCTGACCGATAAATGGCAGACTAGTTTGCTGGTATATCGGAATGCCCTCTATGTGGACTGCCATTGGCAGTCCACATAGAGGGCATTTCGATAAACTGACAGTCTATCCGATCAGATCCATTTTGCCTTTTGGTCATTTTCACGAAATTTCATGCGCCAACAGATGTTGGGCAGCGTAAATGTTGGGTGCCTCTGGGGCTCTCAATACAGGGGGGGGGGGGGGGGGGCGCCGGGAAATTCCCCGGTGGACCCTACGGCCAGTCCGCCTTTGGAGATCACAACGTAAAGTTGGTACTAAAACTATTCTATGAGCGAGATGAAAATAGTAATATTGTCATGAGAGGTGTACTGCGGGTAGAAATATAACTGATTTGTTAACACGACTTGATGCTGTTATAGCTATTTACGACAAAATCCATAGATTTTTTCCTTCTTATGTACACTTTAGGGCGTGTATTTTTCGGGGTGGGAAATGATTCTTCTTGCTATAAGACAGTGTGTGTCCCTGGCTTGAAGCGCCCGAAAACCATGTATAAAGAGTGCCTTTGATAGCCTGGAATGCAAATCATGCATTCACAGTTCGGATTAAATTTTATTCTCCACTTATATATTTTATTATTATTTTGGGTAGAATAAAATAACTCCAAGGTTCCTATATAGTATTCGTGCGTAATCTTAAGCTCCGTAATCCACATGTGTGCAACATTTTGGGGGGTGGGGGGAGGGGAGAATAACCAGTTTTATTCTGTAAATATAGCAGTGCATTCAAGTTGTAGAATGGCCCATTTCCTTAACTGATGTTAGTAGTCTATGATGTTGAAACGATCTCGTGGAGAGCAATTTCGATACAGTGTCGGGAGCTCGTATATCATTGTGGGGGGAAAAGGATGGAGATAATGTTTGAGTTATCTGACATTGCGTTTCGACCAGTATTATATGGGTGTTTTATTTTTAAAATACTGTCCAGGCAAAGGGGAACTTAACCAATCTCCAAATTTTAAGCTGTCGTACAACTCGCCCAGAGGCTTCATCCTCTCCATTATTGCCGTTATCTGAGCTAATATCATATTATAATGCTTTGGTGACCAACTAATTTTAACACCCGAAATTCCCCAGTAAAATAATTAACAATGCCTTGGTTATTAACAAGCTCTGTTTTACTGGTAAAATAGGACCCAGTAACCAATTGCTTGGGGCGGAAGTCCTCTAAAATGGGCAACGTGGGTATAAACAATTGGCTACACTTGACTTAATGCCCATGTTGCGGTCACCATTAGTCATTGTGCAGAAATGTGACCATAGCCACCATTAAATAAATAAATAAATAAATAAATAAATAAATAAATAAATAAATAAATAAATAAATAAATAAATAAATAAATTAATAAATAATCCGTGCAATCCAACAATCAAAGTATACACACAAAACGATTTTTATTTTTCCACACTTTTATAATTCTAGTCTCCCCCACCCCCACAAATATAGTTTAAGATCCTCTCATTGGAACGAGTTCTTCGAGCTCGTTCTTATGAGCGATCAAAAGCTATATTTATCTGATGGACACGCTGCTACCAAGATGCATAATTTCAAACGCTGAGTCATGGATTGAAAGAAACACTTTTTGGAATGGTTGGCGCCAAAGGTAATTTTCATATAGTCTAGACCTTTCGTATATGTTGTTACAGTTCCAACAGTTCCTCTCCTCTGAGCAATTTGTCCGTCAAAGAGGATCGTGTGTGACTTCCGAGTTCCAAGAAATGCAAAAGCCATTGACACTCTTGTGTTCCCAGCCGCCCAGATCGTCTCCTTCTCCATCACTAAACTCTTGTGTTTGTTATGGCTAAATATAACACTAATGACGTCACTGTCACAATGGTCACTACAATTCCGAACAGGCTAGAGTATATGGACCACCGTGCCTTGGTAAGGCCAACTTTTCGATTACCATCACGGTATGCCACTGTGGATTTAAGTGAAAAGTATATGGCAAGCAATCCGAATGGAAGATTGAAACAACAGGCAACAAGAAAGGCAATGGCAATATTTGTATCGGGTATTGGACCCGCATGTTTTGGTTTTTGCTCCTTTTCGTTGTTTTCAAGAATATCACAGATAGGCGTTGCTCTTGGCTCACATACGGTCACATCGACAGGGCGGTTGGTTTTGTTTTCGCAGCCTGTGCTGTTTCTTTCTGCCTTCTCTACATCCATATTCTGAGCACGTTATTTGGATTGCACACTAATCTGTTCACTTCAAACATAAGTCCATCCTTACTTCTGAAACGAAAAGAAAGTAAACCTTTATTCCAGTTACCCTGATTGTTACTGGTTATAATATATTTGTATATATGTTACAACAGCGATGAATCCAGGATTTTGAGTTTGGGGGAGGAAACACCAAATTTCAATCATTCATCACGGTGCAAAGCACACCAGGCGAACGTAGCGACGAACTGAAGTCCACTACGAAAAGGAGTGTTGTACTCTCGGAGGAGGGGTATGGGGGAGTCTCCCCGGAGGAAATTTTGAAAATTGGAAAGTTTAGACGCCAGTGGCTTCTTCGAAGGAGCTATAGCTGTATGCATGAGGTACGGTATCATCCGCGATAAAACATGGACACCCACTGCCTGCGGTAGTGGGCATCCATGTTTTTTACGGATAATACCGCACCTGGCGCGCCCTCGGTTCCCCCCATGTAATCACAATATATATTTTCTCCTACACCAATAGAAACGTCTAGTCCAAATTCAAAGCTGTATTGAGGATAGCAACAATCTGCGCACTTTCGAAATAAGGAAGTTTCGAAGCTGCAATCGATCACAAAGTAATCAATTTTAATTTGTACATGTGATGAAGTCACCTTTTAGGGGTAATACTAATTAAGTCAACAAATCTAACTGATTGAATATTCATATAAAAGTGCCAAGCGCACTCGGAAATCAATTGTGTTACGCCCATCTGAAACAGAAACCTAACAATGGCGTCTTTTTAAACCATCGCACATGTATTTGCTTGAATGGTCATCAGCAACGCTGTGTTTTGGTTTGTGAACAATAAAATAGTCCCCTGTTCACATGATGAGTTGGTTACTTTTAAGGGGGTATTGCAATATAAATTGGTGTGATTACCACGCTGAGGTTCGAGATGGAGTATTGAAGTCTCGAACTCGTTTCTGGGCCACACATCGACTCGTCCTTCAGACTCGACGCCACACTATGGTGCTAATAACATTTTAAGTTATTGTGATGAACTGACGGTAACATGGCCTGAGGTTTGCGTCTCGGAGCTTATGTTCAACCGAGACACGAAGCGTCTCGGTTGAACATACGCTCCGAGCCGCAAACCTCATACCATGTTACCGTCAATTCATCACAATAACGTATATGTTCCAATACACATAGCCCAAAACCTACATCGTGAAACACGAGAGGCTTATTTACTAAACTTGTGATCGTTAAAAGTTACCTTGTTCAAGGCAACTTTTAACGATCACAGGTTTAGTAAATAAACCTCTCATGTATCCACGACGGCACTGGATAAATAATCAATAAACCACATAAACTCATTCCAAATCGTAAGTGGGTTTGTAATTTAAACAACACTTCACCCGGAACACCGACTGCTGCACACGTGAAACAGCCAGGAAAATGAATCGGCTTGCTAGTCACCCCGTTGATGAAGCAGTTACGAAACGGACGACGTCATTGCAAATATTTCGCGTTGTGACGTCAGACGGTAACATTTGCCACTTGAGCCGTAAACATAGAATATATTATGCGAGCTCTTGTCCAATCAGAGTAGGAGGATTTTAGTCTTCTTGGAACATTACAAGTTATTCTGTTTGTTGACAGGGGACATGGTCTCACGTTCCCTGCATGAAATTTATATTCCACCGAGGCGTCAGCAAGTAAAATTGAATTGTTGTAGGCCTAAATCGAATATTAGAAAGCAGTCGTTGTTTCGGTAAAGTGTTAACTTTTATCATAACATACTGCAGTGATTTCCCTTTATTCAATGTTTACGTACGAAATCAACGGGGCGATATGCTCTCGGTTCGTTTCAGTTTATGTTACAGTAAATTAATGAAAAGAGACCTTATAATCTATTCGGTTTAATAAATAATTACCCATGTTTACATAACTAATCTTTTTGTACGTAATAACGGTACTTTTGTGTGTATTTTACTTCAGTTAAAGGTATTTGTCTCAGCTGATTTCAAGTGGAAAAAGACATTGCGATGAACCGTTGCTCATGGCAACGAGACGCTTTCCTTGACAGTGGACATAAGAATCTCTGACAGTAGACATATGCGCGTGCCCGGCGACATAAAATAAATTCAACGAGGCATTAACCAATCACTGCAAGGTATTGCGGTTGGTATCGGGACATATGTGTACATGTAGTTGCATAGACGTATGCTTTTACGTGCAACAGATGGACAGAGAAGTGCGGGATCGATTTACCTCGAGATTCAGAGATTCGTCCCAGTCAGGCTTGTTGGTAACGCTACCCAAATGTATTTATGGATTGTTGGAACGTCAGGGAATATCGGCAAAGAACGTAGCGACTCCTACTTCAACATACTTTATACTTTACAATCAAACCGAGCAGTATTTAACCAATTTGCAGTAAACCCAACTTGTAAGCTATGCTCAAGACCTCCTGCAACTAGTCATCACTTCATCGCTAAATGCCACGCAATGGAAATAGAAAGAGCGCGTCCGAGATCACGGCTACCTGAACTATTGCTTGAAGAAGTGAAGAAAACCAGTCGCAAACGGAGTGACATCGATGACCCGGAAGTAATGACTCAGCTTGTATTGGATCCCAGCTATTTCATCAATTCGAACAGCGTTGACCAGTTCGAGTATGCTTCTCGAGAATACATCGGCACTATCCATCACCGGCGGATCAAACTTCTGTCAATAGTTGCCGATGACACAGGAAGACAGTGAATATAGCGAACTACAGTGACCCTCCTTATCGTCATTTCATTTTCATACTCATTTGTCATATTATTATTAACAGATAGGAATAACGAAAAAATTTCGGTGCGCCGAAAAGTCGACGGCGGAACTCCAAGAAGCACAACAACAACAACAACATGGCGTCATGTCATTCAAGGCGTATAACACCCTACGGTGAGATTTGATTACGTGGAAAAATGTAAGTGTCGTCTGCTATATTCACGTTTGGTGAAGGGTTGAAATAAATCATAAGCATTCCCTCACCAACAAATATCTGGCGCCTCCACTGAAAATCAGTTGCACAAAATTAGATGCAGTTATTTTCATCATGGACTTGAGTAGGCGGAGAGAGTTACCACTCCACAACTCTATGGATGCGCCTTTGGTCTATCTATGCACGGCAATTTAAATGTTAAGTTTCGGCAAGGTATTCTATCCTGACGCTACCTTTGTGTCGAACGAGTTACGCGGTAGATCAGTTATTACCTCCCACCTGGCGGCGGTAGGTCGAAGGAATGGATGGTGTATAATTTATAGGGGGTCCAAAATGCATCCACCCCGACTCGGAAGAAATTAGTGTACCCACCCGTTTAGCTCTGTAACTGTGTTTCATCTAAGAGCATGTATAGGCCATATTTCTGTCATAGTACAAAACAATCGGTTTAAACATTCTGGGTTGTCTAAAGAGCTCCAATAGTTTCCCATGAGCGACTAGCGGAATGCTCGGAAGGAAAATATATGATCGCATCATTTCAATCTGGAAACTCAAAGATATTTGTCAAGGATAGCGCCCCTGGGATATAGCTAAGGGAGGTTTAAGCCCCCCCCCCCCCCCCAAATGTTTTCCAGTTGCGAACATTTCGTTTTGTAGATATGGATTCGTTCTTGTCAGTAATCGTGTACTTTATTACAAGACTTCATTACTTTCCAAAGTGTGATTTACTGGGATTTCCGGGTTTGATTATAAACGATAACTTCACAAGTGAATTATACAATCAACAATTGTGTCACGTATCCGTGCGCGCAAACGAAGACGCTTTGCCGTGAGTGTAATGGGGACTTCATTGTTTTTTGTGTTTTTTAAACCTTTTTCCTAATATGAAAAGCAGACGACACTCGCAAAAAAAATTCTTGAATAGCTATTATTTTCATTTTTGTCTCAAAAACATTGGTTATGACCCCTCATTGGAACGAGCTGGACGAGCTCGTTCCAATGAGGGGGTCATAACCTATGTTTTAGAGACACAAAATGAAAACAATAATGAAAATTAATTGGCGATTTTTGAGAATAGCGCTGGCCGTTACGTTAGGTAAAGGGTTAACTAATATAATTATCGTTAATAATGAAAAGTAATAAACAGAGTAATCGCTTGACTGGACTGGTTACGTGAAATAATTCATTCGCGGCGAGGGACTATATTGTAAAACACTCGTGCGCATTTGCGCACTCGTGTTTGTTCAACGTCCCTTACCTCTCATGAATTATTTCACGTAACCAGTCCAGTCAAGCGATTACTTTCTATATATTTGATAGGTGGATAGGTAGATTATGCCTCAGACACAGTCGGTCCTACAAATAAGGGATGATATTCAAGGCGAGGAGAGAAAATTCGGGCCCCCGGGTCCCTTTCAAACGTGTCCAGATACTGAAGGCATCTGCTGCGAGTGCCGAAGTCACAAGCGATGACGGGAGGGGGGGGGGAGGGGGAGGTCCCCCAGGAAAATTAAATCAGTTTTTTTTTTTAAATGGAGACTTCTGGCGGCTTTTGGGATAAAAAAAAAACACGTTATTTTTTGGACGTCGAAATTAAGTTTTCTTTGCAGCATGTTTCAAATTTCTAAATTTCAAAGTTCATTCAGTGAGTATCCAGTGACCTAGAGTTATAGCTTTTGACTGCACAATTCTGGAAGTGGTATTACGTCATGTAGATTTAATAAAGTTATTACTTCAAGAATCATGCAGTCCAAAATTACAACCGTTGGTCAAGTGCAGAGCTTTATTTAGGATACAACCACCTTCTTAACTGTTGGCACAGGAGTCAGAACATGGACGGGGGTAGCTAGCCCAAACATGACCTGAAAGACTGTATTTTATTTTTTTGGTTTGGTACGTCATTTGAAAGGCGTACGAAACCAAAAGAATGAAAATACAGTCTTTCAGGCCATGTTTGGACTTGGGGAGGCCTAATCCAAGAATCCTGGATTCCTGGGCCAAAACCGGGCCCACACAGCTGCGGGGTTACTACCCCCCCCCCCCCCCCTCCCCGGACCTGCTGATATTTCTACGAGAATCCGAGAATCGATTCACGCTTTGATTGCACAACAAAAACGGAGAGAGATGTAGATTCTCGCTGCACCTCTACTAGGATTCGTGTGAAAGGAATTTGAGTCAGTTTAACTCTATTCCTATCACAGCGGTAGCAAATTCACCAACACAAGGCTAACATGACCTGAAATATCCTGACATTTTGTCAATAACATTGTACAAATATGACTGTCATTGGAACCGGCTCAATGAGCCGGTTCCAATGACATCCATATTTATAAGTTATTTTTTTTGTAAATTATCAAATGCAGATTATATGGTCAAAAAACACGAGCTATGTCTCAGTCAGTGGATCTCCGAGATTACACCCGGAGGACCATCAGCTGGATCTTTACTTGTGATTGTTAGTGCTTCGCAACAAATTTGTAATTATTGCTCGGGTGGAATGTCTAACTTGCGGGGATTGACTTTGTGATGGTAAACTCTCCACGTATCTATTTTTTTGTACATATAATTTGGTGCTCACCTGCTTGGAATGTGAAATGAGACGTCTCGGTCTACCATTATAGAATCTTTATAAATAAATACGGTCGAGAAATGTCTACAGCACAGCAGCCATATGCGGTGTGTGGAGTGTGGGTTGTGGCTGGGTTACCCGTGGGATGAGGTCATCACCCAATGTATCACTTTCAAATTCTGTATATATGGTAAAAATACAGGCAATGTTTAGCCAATGTACCTCCGGATTGAACCCGGAGGTCCGATGGCTGGAACCTTGCTTATGATTGTTATCCTGTGCTTTGTAACGAACTTGCAATTATTGATCGGGTGGAATCATCATCTGGTGAGGGACTTTGTTATGGTGCACTCTCCATGTACTACATAAATATATGATACATGGAGAGCGTACCATATCATGGATCTTATTGTGTTCTAACAACCCTCATATTGTGAACATATAACTGGTACTCCAGTATATATTTCTCTTCCAATCTCCTAGTCGAATTCTTCTCTTATATATCCAGCTCATTAATCTTTTAACATGTCACGGCATAACTTCTAAGCTTTATCTATCCCTTTCCAATTTAACCTTGCCATCATATTACTTGATGTTGTCACTCTTCTACGAGACATAGTTAGTTCCGTACGATAACACAGATTATCCACTTACATAAATTGATAACTTATGACTTTTTTAAGCAGATTTTTTCTGTATTCTCATATAGATGCTACTCTGTTACCTTGTACATACTACTTTTCTTCACTTTTTCCTAGTATTTCATGTTTTCTCCACCTTCATGCCTAATTATCCTATATTAACTACCTTCCACTACAACCCTCACTTGCAAGCCAGCTTGAATCCAATTTGCTTTCCAGACAATATCACCCTGTTACTTGTCATCATGATTAGTACTGACATCCGTGCTCTACGTTTACGTTTTCGTCGACAGTTTGCACAACAGATTACATAATGTGTTATATTGAACTATACCGTGCTCGGATAGGTACTTTCAATACTATAATTTATGCTCGTATTCTAAAGCTGAAACTGTCGAAGCATCAATCAGATTGCGTCTCAATTTACCTACTCCTGCGCCTTGGTGGGGTTGATGTCCGCGGAAGCTTCACTGTCATGGCTGCTCTTTTCTTCAGAAATGTCATTGAATCAGCTACCTCGTGTGAGACTGAGACTACTGAAGCAACCTCGTATCCTTACAAGAAAGTGCCTTTCGCAAAAATGTTGTCCATCTTGAAACTACTAATCTTCATTTTCTTTGCCACGTCGACTTTTCTTTACATGGTTACAATTTCATTGTTGTTGTCGGATGACATCGAACCCAATCCTGGACCGAGCTCTATCAACTCAAACCCTAACCAGAATACCTTGAAGATTTTGGACCTTAATATCTAGAGCCCAAAACCCAAATTAGATACTGTTCAATGTGAATCCTCATCATATGACATCTTGGCTTTAACCGAGACGTGGTTGCACAACACCGATCCAACATCTGATGTCTTACTCCATGAGTTTCACGAACCATTGCGCTGCGACCGGCCGACAAGGGGAGGTGGGGTTGCCATCTACATTAAAAATAATATTTCTTTTCGACATCGGCCTGACCTTGAGGTGCTGAACACGGAGTGCGTATGGGCTGAAGTATTTACGAAACACAGTAAGTCCCTATTGTTAGGGGCTTTTTACCGCCACCTAACAGTTCCCATGGTACATGGGATTCCATATCGGCATCCATTGAAAAAGCCAGAGACACGGCAGTTGTTGATTTAATTGTCACGGGCGATTTTAATGACAACCAGCTGGTTCCCTCGAGGGCCGGTTTTACTGCAATATGTATCTCTTTAATCTGAGGCAGCATGTGGGTGAACCAACCTGTTTTACTGAGTCGTCGGTCAATCTGCTAGACCTTTTTGCTGTGAGTGACACAGTTAACGTGAACGCATGCGAGGTCCTAGAACCGATTATCCCGGACATGACTCGCTATCATTGTCCAGTTTCAATTGACGTCGAATTTTTAAAACCATCTCCGCTCTCCTTTAAGAGAAGGGTGTGGCTATATTCACAGGGTAATTATGAAGCACTCAATGAGGCCCCCTCGAACATTGACTGGAATGCTGTTTTTGACAACGTATGTCTTGATACTATTGTTTCGAGTTTTACAGACAAATTACTTGATACAGCGTCTAAATATATTCCAAACAAAATTATTACTCTGCGGTCGAGTCAACCGAAATAGATGCACAATGAAATTAGGACACTAATGAGACAGAGGAAGCGTCTGTATCGCATAGCGAAACGCACCGGTCGTCCGAATGCTTGGGCAAAATATAAACGTAAACGGAACGAAGTTGTTACGGCTATTAGGAATGCCAAAGTGTCGTATCTATCTAAAGTTCAGACCACACTAAGTAGCAATAAAACCCCTTCTTCCTTATGGTGGAAGACTATAAAAACATTTATCAATAGTAGTAAAGCAGTAGGTATTCCAACTATTATCCATTTAAATAAAGTATATTCCTCAAGTGTTGAGAAAGCAGAGGTGTTCAATGAATACTTCTGTTCTATCTCAACAGTTGATGATTCGAAAGCCTCTCTTCCTGATTCAGCATCCCGGGCTCCGCGAGTTATAGATAGTATCACTCTCCAATGTAGTGAGGTATGTGAAGCAATGAAGTCGATAAAGGTGTCTAAAGCATCTGGTCCTGACCTTGTAAGTCCACGCCTTCTCAAGGAATGTAAATCCTCCCTGTGTGAACCTCTTCTAATCTTATTTAATGTGCTCTTGAACAACTCTTACTTTCCCTCCCTGTGGAAACAAGCACATGTCTCCCCAATTTTGAAAAAAACAGCCCTCTAATTCAGTTAATAATTATCGCCCGATATCTTTGATTAGTTGTGTAGGTAAAATATTTGAAAAATGTGTTTTCAAACGTTTGTGGCAATTTCTGATTGACAACAATGTCCTTACTCAATTCCAATCAGGTTTTACACCCGGTGATTCAACTGTCCTCCAACTGACTGACATATATGATGAATTCGGTCGAGCTCTCGATGAAGGCAAAGAAGTCAGGGTGTCTTCTGTGATGTCAGTAAGGCTTTCGACAAGGTATGGCATGTTGGTCTTATTCACAAGCTGATGAAAATTGGTGTCTCGGGTGTTCTTGAAATCGTACCTTTCGGATAGGTCGCAACGAGTTGTACTGGGGTCGGATGCATCTAACTGGAAAATCATTAACGCTGGTGTTCCACAAGGTTCAATACTTGGATCTTTATTGTTCTTTATATATATTAATGATATAGCTGAAAACTTACTCAGTAGCATACGCCTATTTGCAGATGATACTTCCCTATATCTAATTGTAGAGAATCCAGAGCAAGCTTCGAGATTAATCAACCATGACCTTGACACAATAGAACGTTGGGCTAAGACATGGCTAGTCGAGTTCAGTCCCAGTGAAACAGAGAGTATGCTTATATCACGTAAATGCAATCCTACTGCCCATCCACCTCTATTCCTAGGTGATTCGCGGATATCCGAAGTCAGCAATCATAAACACTTAGAAGTTATATTAAACAGCACATGTCCATGGAACGACCACATTGACCATATCTGCTCTAAAGCCTTAGCTTAGACCAACTGAGGAAGCAGAAATCCAATCTCGACCGTAGCGTCCTAGAAAAAATATACTTTGCCTTCGTTAGGCCTCTTCTTGAATACGCTGATGCTGTCTGGGGTAACTGCTCAGCAGCTCAAGTCGCCGAGCTAGAGAAAGTACAGATCGCATCCGCTAGGATCGTTACCGGAGCAACTGTCAGTTGTAGTAAGTCTTTGCTTTATTTCGAAACACGTTGGGACTCGTTGGGGCTCACTACAAGACAGATGCCGCAAACACAAGCTGTTACAGTACTTCAAAATGCATCACCGCATGTCGCCCTCATACATTGCCAATAAAGTTCCCCCGATTGTCTCAACGTCAAATCTGTCGCTCAACCTCCGGTGAAGTCATAATCACAGAGTTCCTTTCTGTCGGACTCAGTTGTATCAGTCGCCTTTTATTCCGAGTGTCACTGACCAATGGAATAGTCTACCTTTATCTGTCCGTGAGAACTCATCACTGATCAATTTCAAGACTTTCCTAAATGTTGGGAATCAGCGACCACCTGTGTTTGATACTGGCGCGAAATCACGCGCTGCCCAAATAACATCACTGCAGGTTGCGATTGCATTGTAGTAACCTTAACTCTCTTTTATATGACAATCATCTGTCACCTACCCCCTTCTGTCAATGCGGGGTCTGCGAGACACCAGAGCATTTTTTCCTACATTGTCCAATGTACTCAAATGTCCGTAATAGTACTATCAACCTTCTTCCATTTACTGTAAATGTACCAACACTTCTTTTTGGATCTGAATTCTTGAATAGTCAGGAAAACCATCTTGTTTTTGAAGTGGTGCATGCCTTCATTTTGTCAAGTGGGCGTTTCTATTGACTGTTGCGTCCACGTACGATTGCTATTACAGGTATGACGAATTTACCTCCATTCCTATAACCCTACTCTCCTTTCAGTTTTCTTCGCATGAATCACCATCAAGGCTGCTTCTGTCTCACTGCTAACTAACGGTGCTTCTTATGCTTACTTTCGAATGTACTGAATGTGAAGGCAATGTATTGTGCTCTCAAGCTGGCATCCCCTATTTTCCATTACTCCTCTCCATTTTACTTTCTTTTTGCCTCTTTCTTCATTCACATGCACGGTTTAACCCTTTACCTGACATGAAAAGCAGACGACACTTGCCAAAAAAATTCTTGAATAACTATTTTTTTTCATTTTTTGTCTCAAAAACATAGGTTATGGCCCCTCATTGGAACGAGCTCGACGAGCTCGTTCCAATGAGGGGTCATAACCTATGTTTTTGAGACAAAAAATGAAAAAATAATTAAAATTAATAGGCGATTTTTGAGAATAGCGCTGGCCGGTTTTGGCCGTTACGTTGGGTAAAGGTTTAAACAATATCATACACTGACGCCTGTTAATTCGACTCTTTATGCCTACTTTTCTATGACGAGAATTACCACCAACTTTCTCATTGGTTTTGTCCCTGGTCGGGTGTCGTATCCGTGCACTCGCCGTTACCTACTTGTGTCGACTACGATGCTGACAAATCAACTCTGAATGATATCTCGGGTATTTGCTCTAAGGTCTACGCTCTTAGGGCCTATAGGCAGCCCTCACTGTGTGCATTGATGTGGGGCCCCGGCTTGGCGCGCGGCTAGTGATCGGCCTTGGGTTCCAGGCGGCGATATATGAGACCATTTACTATTCTATACCACTTTTTTGTGTACATTAATGAATGACCCCGGGAGATGACCAACATAAGCTCCTAGCTTTCTGTCAGATCCCCCATTACATCTAAAACGGTCTTTTGTAAATATATGTTAAATTCTTGATGTTCACTATATATACTGTTACTTTTCTTGGTATTCAATCCTGTAACATATAGCTTACTTGCTCAATAAATATTGTTTAAACTAAATTCAATTTATGTTTTAATAATTACAAAGCTGTGTTGAGTGAAGGGTCAACATGTGTTATCGGTATTCAAGAAGGATTCAACCATGGTGGCATCATGGGATCCTGGGACACTCATAGTGGGTATGGATTCTCGCAATCATTTTCGCGAGAATCCAAATGGAATCTCCAAAATTGAGATGAAATTTAAGCACCGCAGTTGGAGGTCTGTAGTATTCGGACTGTTGGGGTCGGGGTGGTTTGGAGTATCTCTAAATTGAGTAAGAAGTTACGTCATGGCAGCTGTAGTGCATATTTTTATTTGTGTTCAAAAACACTTTCAGGAAGTCTCGTGTTTTTAACTATGACCCCGCGCGACTTATTAATATTGCAACTATATTATCAAGGCATACTTTCGACGAAGGTATGCCTTGATGATGTAGTTGAAAAATGTTATAAGTCAGGACTTGAGCCATCACAGTCGGGTCAAATCGGGTTCGCACCACCCCACCGCGACCACATTTTCAGACCAAAGGTCATACGTCAAATAAGAGATGAAAATGATCAGAAATACAAGTAACAATCATGGGCAGAAAATTTTCTAGAAATTCACGGCAAAACTTACAAATAACTAATTACAGTTTTGGGTTAACCCTTTACCAACGTAACTGCCAAGTCCGGCCAGCGCTATTCACAAAAATCGCCATTTCATTTTCCTTATTTTTTCATTTTGTTGTCTCAAAAACATAGGTTATGACCCCTCTTTGGAACGAGCTCATCGAGCTCGTTTCAATAATGGGCTATAACCTATGTTTTTGAGACAAACAAATTTTTAAAAAAATTAGTTATTCAAGAATTTTGTTTGCAAGTGTCGTCTGCTTTTCGTGTTAGGTAAAGGGTTAAAGGTATGAAAGATTCACCAACTCACTATTTTTTTTTCTTTCTTAATATTCAGCGATACTCAACAGTATTCTTGAAAAGGTTTTCGCAACAATACAATTTTTTCAAAGTTGCTTGCTTTTCGAAAATGTTATCGATTTCGACACCCACTTTTCAAATCGAGAAAAACTCTCAATCTCTGTGGCGCTGTCCGTCTGAAGACGGAGTGGTTTCCGTTCTTTAATAATGAAAACCAAACTTGACGTGTGGTTTGAGTATGATGAGAGGAAGAATCCTTTTTTGGGTGGGTGGGGGGGGGGGGGTGGATCGGTATTCCAAAGGTCATCAAGGTCACGGTGACCTTGAATTTGAACATTTTCCAGAAGTTGGTTTCCACTCTCTAATTAATCTCTAAATAAAATTCCAGTGGGAAGCAAACCTGACGTGTGGGTTGGGTATGATAAAAAAAACTATTTATTTTGGGGTCATTGTGCCAAAGGTTAAGGTCACAGTGACCTTTAACATGCAAATTTTTCTGGTTTCCGATCTCTAATTAAAATTCAGCTGGGCCGATCGAAACCAAACTTGGCATGTGGGTTGGTGATGAAAGGAAGAACCCTATTTAGTTATTGTGCCAAAGGTCAAAGTCACTGTGACCTTTAACTTACAAATTTTCCTCTCTCTAAAGTTCCTCTGGTCTGATGTATCGGCGCGTTTTTTTCGGGGATTAGCCCCCCCTGGTGGCCAGCTCTAGTTGAATTTTTGGTCTTACGGTGAACGCGGATAGCAGGATACGACACATCACGTCAGTTCTATCGTAACCAAGTTCTATCATTTTCACAACAACAGCAACAACAAAACAGCTACTATATCCTCTCCAACTACTTCTTTTACTACGAACAAAGACACGACGACATCCCGGCTACAAGACTACAGTCCAAAAAGCGCCAACAACAAAACAAAACAAACAACAACAACAACAACAACATCTCAACGACAATAGCATCAGTAAAACAATACAAATAACACCTCCAAAAGCACGATATTTCATATTTAGGAAGCCTAATTTAACTGTCATTCACTTTAAAGTTCATCATGTTTTGGGATATTATTCAAAAAATAATTGCGAGATCTTTGCATTCCCCAAATGAATTATATCTACATGTTATATTCATCAAAGAAGAAAAACTAGTTTATTCCATCGATTTTGTCTGCATGTTAATGTCTTCAGTTCATTTCACGACTTCAGTAAAGTAATAGATAGAAAACAATCCACCTACATAGACATGTTCACCGGGAGAACTGGAAGAGATGCCATCTGGGCATCATGTACACAACCTGAACTTCTTGGGCCTCAATTATTGTATACAGTGACCCATAAGTGGGGGACAATAAGAGACCGCCCCCGAAAAACCACCACACCTCCGCAAAAGTAACCCGTAAGAGGGAGAGAGACAATCCTCTGAAAGGCTCCATTCCCCTTACCGTCTTTTCCTAAATCAACATGTACCTGATATCGTAACACTTACATGCAGCTTTTCTGAATGCAATAACATTAACTGGTTGAAGGCTAGATTATTTTTGGTGGTCGGAATATGAAAATCAAACTTTTTTTATTACAAGTTATTGGAGAGTGCCCACAGGCACTCTCCAATCACTTGTCATAAAATAAATTTATATAAACAAAATATTATTTGTGTTTGACTGAATATGAAACATGTGCAAGGAAAATGTTGGCTTTTGTCGTGGTACTTTCATTTTTGAAAGCCCTGATAGTGGCTTCTAGCACTCAACCAGTTAAAGGACAAGAGGTGACTCGTTGTGATAGAAACATTTATCGCATAAGATCAGCATAAAACATGAAGTATGTTGGCCGGGCCATATTATGTGTGGTCCCATCGACAAATCACTGTTCTCTTTTCAATGTTCATGGTTTCAAGTTTGCGATGTTGGATAATTTAAAATAGGTGGACGGTGTGAGTAAAGTCAGGCAAATTGTTTCATGTGACTGAGTGACTGTCATGTACGAAATGTAACCTCAAGGAAAAGCATAACACATCTCTCTCTCTCTCTCTCTCTCTCTCTCTCTCTCTCTCTCTCTCTCTCTCTCTCTCTCTCTCAGGCCCTTTTAAATATACTATTAAAAAAGTAGGGGATTTCCAAACTGATGTTGATATTTTCGGAAAATGGTATTGGATTCGCGTGATTGGACACATCAATATGTTACCAAGTTTAGTGTAGATCATGAATGTTACCGGCCCACGAAAACCTCGTGAAGGTGGTTTTGCACGAGCGCCGCGTTAATGTCTGTATGGTACGTTTTGAAATTTTCATTTGCACTGGCCGGGATTTTCAGAGGTCTCATGGTTCTTTTCTTGGTATAAACACGTTCATCAATAGTTTCTGGTCCAAACGTACCTTTTGTGGTATGCGAAGACTGCCACATGACGAACGTTTACATGCCGTTGGCATGTTGGAAGCTGGCAAAAAACCGACTGCAGTGGATCAAATTCTCAACGTTACTCAATCGGTAATTAGCAGGTAGTGGTCACGCTACCGTCAGACAGGCAATGTTGATGATAGACGTCGGTCAGGTCGTCCAAGGGGGACAGCTGCTAACAAGGATCGTTTCATCCGAACCACAGCATTACGTAACCGCCATCAAAGTGCCTCAGCAATCGGACAGCAGCTGCACCGAGCGACAGATGTCCGAGACAGTGGTCAGACTATCCGAAATCGCCTACACAGTTGGAATTTGTACGCTCGACGACCTCGAATAATTCCACATTTGACTGAACGTCACATCGCAGCAAGACGTAATTTGTGTGGAGCACGACAGCACTGGGACAATCGTCAGTGGAGCAACGTCATGTTTTCCGATGAACCGAGGTTCACTCTCGACTTCCACGACAAGCGAAACAGAGTGTGGCGGCGGCGGAACGAACGATACCATGAGTTAACCGTTAGGCAGCACGATCGTTTTGGTGGTGGATCGGTTGAGGTGTGGGGATGCATAACCATGATAAGCAGAACAGCATTACATGTCATCCAAGGGCGTGTCACAGGGCAGTACTACCGTGACAATATGTTAGCAGCTCATGTGGTGCCATTTGCGCGACGTCACGGTCGTCGATTCATTTTCCAAGATGACAATGCAAGCGCACACATGGCCGTCGCTACAGAGCTCCTCCAGGAGCAGAACATCACTATACTGCCTTGGCTAGCAATAAGTCCAGACCTCTCACCAATCGAGCACGTCTGGGATATGCTTGACAGGCGCCTACGGCAGCGCCAAAACCTCCTACCCATGTCCAAAAACTCGCCGCTGAACTGCAGGAAAAATGGAATAACATCAGTCAAGCTGATATTGGACGTTTGGTGGGTGGTATGCCACGTCGGAACCGCGCTTGTCTCGAGAACCGAAGAGGATTTACAAGGTATTGAGGTCTTGGACTGAATGTGATACATTTTCTGACTGACCGTCTATGTCTTCTACAGCTCAGTGCGTGGAATGTGTGTTTGTCAGACTATCGCTGAAATCATTCACCAGATTTCACAGTGCAATGCCTCAACGGTCTTTTTGATGAAAATATAAATCTTGACGAGCTCGTTCCAACGAGGGGTCATAACCTATGTTTTTTGTGACAAAAAATAATGAAAATTAATTGGCGATTTTTGAGAATAGCGCTGGTCTGTTTTGGTCGTTACGTTGGGTAAAAGGTTAACCTGCAGCCGTATTAATTAGTTAATTTACAAACTCTTCCAAAAGAAGTCATATTAATATAAGTCAATATAACAATATCATGATTTTTAAAGGCGTTAATAAACTGCGAAGCCCGATAAAAATCATGTTATTACTATTATTACCATGCACATAGATGTATTTTCAGGAATATTACATTTTCAAGAGCTTCCAAATCAGCCTCATTCAAATGGCTAGATTGGGACTTTTTGACAGTTTTGAAACATAGGGCATGTGACTTGTCAGCTGACATTTTAAGCCTTTATTTCTTACTTAAAAGCGTGAATATGGGGTCTGTTTTAAGTTTTCGAACTTCAATGAAATCGAAAGCGTGGCGGCGCCGATCACATGATAATGATATGACACGAGATGAACTCCTGCGTAACGAGGAGGGGGGTAGCAGTTGGGGACTTGAAGATCCCAGGGCTATTTTTTGCAGACGATATGGTTCTAGTGTCAGACAGCGAAGAGGAACTAACGAAAATGCTGGGAATTGTTGGGAAATATGGGAGCAAATGGAGACTCGAACTTAATGAAAGCAAGAGCAAAGTTATACCTGTGGGCCGCAAAGTGGACCCCACTCGAAGGTGGAGAGTGGGTGAGTTCTGCATTCCGGAAGGGAGCAGCAAACTTCTCAGTGTGGGAGAGACAGGTGATTACGAGTATATGGGGGTAAATATAAACATTACAGGAAGAGGCATCTACCGGAACCACACAAATAAATTGATTCTGAGGGGGAAGCGAATCCTAAACCAAATGAAACTTATAGGGAGAAACAGTTTCAATAAGGTTTTCGTGGGAAAAACCATTTGGGAAATGGTGGGGCTGCCAAGTATAACATACGGTACGGAAGTGGCACCCCTAAACCAGACGGCCGTAAAGAGCTTGGAAATCCTGCAGAACGATGCAGGCCGATGGATAACGGGGTCGAGTAATGCCGCAGAGCTAGAACCAATCAGGGGTGAGCTTGGGTGGATGAGGATCAAGGACAGGATAGACCTGTTGAAGCTCGGTTATCTTAATTATTTGGTAAATCTCCCCGACAGCCCATGGTGTAAAGTAATGTTCCTGAGAATTTTCAACTCAAATATCAAAACGGGTGGATGGTCCATTGAGGGAGCTAGTAGAGAACTACTCATTGGAGATCTCGGACCTGGACGTTGGGGCAAACCACGGTAAAAAAATCGTCAGAGAAAGGGTCATGGAGGATTGTAACCGTAATTGGCGAGAGGGGGTCAAATCAAAGAGGTCTTTGGGTGGCCTGCGTGATAAAGAGAAGCCTGGTTTTGAAGAGTACCTTGATGGCACCTTTGGGGGTCACTGTTGTTCAAGCTGAGGTCGCGATCCCTGGAGCTGAGGGGAAAAATTGGGAAAGACGGTGAAAGGGAGTGCCAGATGTGTAACTTGGACATGGTGGAGACCCTGGAACACTTTCTTCTAGAATGCCCAAAGTATCAGTCTAAAAGAATGAGATTCACCGGGAGTATAATGGGGAAGTGGGATGGGAGAATGAAGGACATGTGGGTAGGGGGAGACTCAAAGGAGAGGGCTAATATGCTAATCGGAGAGATTGGGAAGAATGGGACAAGGGATATCATCAAGCAGTTCGTTTCAGAGTGTTGGGAGGAGTGGAGAAGCGTGGGGATAGGAAGGCAGTTAGGAGTACAGTGGTAACCATGGCCTTCTCGTCCGAGAACCGCGACAAATCAGCGGCTGGCCAAAGTGTTATTATTATATTAATACAAGTTTGTTGGACAACTGTTTACAGACGATACTATCATCTGTCAAAATTGAAAACGTTAAAAATGTCATGTAGGTACAGCGTCAAAACCTTTTTTTCAGAATCCCAGTGGTAATAATAGTAATAACATGACTTTGTCGAGCCTTGTGGTTTATTAACAGGTGTGAATAACAACCCTTCAGCTTATTAACGGCCCTCAACATTTTTCTCGGGCCTTTTATACGTTGTCGGATTGTTATTCACACCTTTTGGGCCGTAAATAAGCCACAAAGCCCTCCAAGTCATGTTATTGTTATATTATAGTAAAAAATCTCAACACTTTTTGGAAATTTACCAATAAATAAATAAATAAACTATACGTGTAGTAGTTATGACGCAATTTGTTATTCAGTTAACACGTATCGTAACGGTACAACCCGAGTGGAGTATCACATACCATCAATTTCAATAACCGACTCTGTGTGTGACATCACTCAATGTATCCAATCTAATCTACCAGGGCCAATACTATACAATTTTTTACAATCGTATTTTCTAGAGGTGTAATTTCTTGTTATGACATTAAATAGGATGAAAAGAACCATTAGCAGTTTCAAAGATCTGGCAATTTGCCAGTTGGCAAATTGCCATATCTTTTAAAATGCTAATGATTGATTTTAGTCAGTTATATTAGTAGGTAGAAAATACAATTGTAAACGTTTTATAGTATTGGCTCCTGGTAAGAGAGTTCAAGATAACTAGCAAAAGCGAATCAAAATCTAAGACCCCACTCTAATCTATTTTTTTATATATTATTTATTTATCAAAATCTAAGATACCAATCCAGATTTATTTATTTATTTATTTATTTATTTATTTATTTATTTATTTATTTTTGTGGTTTCGACAGCCAGGGTCATTTCGTGTCGGAAAGTTTTACAGGTGGAGAACCCGGAGTACCCGAAGTACCCGGAGAAAAACACAGAGGGACGGCGAGCAATTGTACTAACTCCGCAATTGTACTAACTCCGCGCAAGAGGGATCGGGCAATCGGGATTAAGTGCCTTGCCCAAGGTCACAACGCATTTACCCATGACGGGGATTGAACCCTAAACCTTTCTGTTTAAAGTGCAATGCCAGAATCACTGAGCCACCACGATCCCTCCAATTAAGGTGAAAATTCCCGGCTTGATAATTATTAGAGGGTGTCAACGCCTCCTTAACTCCTAACCCCTTATCGACGCCACTGCATGGACGAACGGTCTGAATAGGGCGATGCATGTTGAAAAGGCAGCAGGTAAAAAGAAAAATTAGTTCCAACTGAAAAACACATCTAATACACAGAATCTCTATTTGTGTTTCGTATGATTTTACTTTGAGCAATTAGCAGTTGTTACCGTACAAATTAGGATGGCTAGGTCTCTATTTTACCGCATTTTTGACGATAAGTTTTTACTGTGTAATGAGTACAGTGTTGATATTATCTTATCAGCTATACACAAACTTGTTATGTCTGAAAAGTACCAAAGGAGATATATGCACCGACATTTCCTGTTTACAATATTTTGCTTCGTCTGCTGGAAAGGAAGAAGAGGTTTACTTGACTTTGGCGTACTTACACGTGAAAGTAATTGTACTGATCGACGGCATATAAGCTATATATTATTGTTTTGGGGAGGTAATTTAAATATTTCTAGTTGTGAAACTCCCCGTGTCGATGGGAACAGTGCATGATGTAGGTCTATGGGATGCTTCCGAATCAAAATATTCGATAGCCACGTAGAATGATAGTTTTGTCCATTCCGATGGGAATGGCAGACCACACCTCCAGAAGTAAAATTCTTCAATAGAAATTTCCATTGTTTGCTTCAAAAATGTAGGTTCAGCGTCGATGTTTACCCCTCTCCAACCAACAAAAAAAGAACGAAAAACAAATTTCCTTTCTACGTTTAAATCCGTATAATGTAAGTTAAGTGTTTTATATCTAATCGGTGTTTTTTTACAGTGTATGGTGTGTCTTTGAAATATTTTGACGACAGGGCTTAAAATTCGTGTTAGATTCAGAATCGATTCTCGAAAATGATTCTCACGAAGAAAGCAATGATTCCCACAAGGAAAGCAATGATTCCCACAAGGAAAGCAATGATTCCCACAAGGAAAGCAATGATTCCCACAAGGAAAGCAATGATTCCCACAAGGAAAGCAATGATTCCCACAAGGAAAGCAATGATTCCCACAAAGAAAGCAATGATTCCCACAAGGAAAGCAATGATTCCCACAAGGAAAGCAACGATTCTCACAAGGAAAGCAATGATTCCCACCAGGAAAGCAATGATTCCCACAAGGAAAGCAATGATTCCCACAAGGAAAGCAATGATTCCCACAAAGAAAGCAATGATTCCCAAAAGGAAAGCAACGATTCTCACAAGGAAAGCAATGATTCCCACAAGGAAAACAATGATTCCCACAAGATATTCATTTGATTCTTGTCATAGATTCTGAAAATGTTCATAAAGGCCCGGATAATTCTACTTATTTTTTTTTCTCCATAATATTATTAAAGTACCTCTTTGACTTAGCAGCCAGTGGTGTCTAGTGAAGTCTTTGCTGCCCATATAGGCAGCCAATACTTCACTAGAAACAACTGCCATGTACTGTAACTTCCATCAGCCAAAGCCTGTTTGTTGAACATTTGTTCTACTTCGTGTACATGTAAGACAAGAAACTCACAAAAATTGGAACTAGCACCATCCCACCCACTACACCCCCACCCCCACCGTGGGTTAAATTCTTGTAAATATATAAATATAAGGTCTGTTTTTACCATGGGTTATGTGATTGCACTCACAAGGGTAAAACAGTAGTCTAAAATCCTAAAAAAATATTTAAGAACTGAAAATTAATTCGCACAACAGAAGTTCAAGACCATTAAACCGATTTTCGAGAATTGGGACAAAATCTGAAGACTTGAGCGACGTCAGTTTGTGTCGAACCCAGTATTTTGTTCGAATATCAGCTAGAGATGGGCATTATACAGAAAAACCGAACCGACACCGATATTTGTGGGGATGCCGAAAAACCGGAACGAACCAATCATTGAAACTATCTGTATTTTCAGATTGTCCTGTATTTGCTATTTATAAGACCTTGTTGAGGCGAAATAGCGGCTGAAGTGTTCATCTGCACGCAAGGAGTGACTGATTTTTTTTTAGTTATGTTAACCCCTTATTATTTATTTATTTATTGGTGTTTAGGGTAACATACTTATACACAATGGCTAATCGTGACGTTGACAGTATTACGGGTGGAGGAAGCCGGAGTACCCGGAGAGAACCACCGAGCATCGACGAGCAACTGTTAGCTCCTCAACAATCTAACTCTGTTCAAGCTGAGCTCATGCAGGCTAACAGCGGTTGAAAATATGTGCACAATCGACGTGCAGTACGCCTTAATACACGACGTGATCGTGCCCCCATGTAGGCAACCGGGATAAAGTGCCTTTCCAAAGGACACAACACGACGGGGATTTGAACTCGGGACCTCTAGCATAGAAGTCCAACAATCTACCACTGAGCCACCGTGCTCCCGGAACAAGTCATAAAATTATTGTCGATATGATTTGTGTTGGCAAAAGAATGTCAGTGTTAAGCTCATTGGCAGTGACATTTGTGGCGCTCTGGTATAGAATGATGCAAGAACAACTTTTTCTGTATTTTTCTGGTGTGAATTTCCCTTTATAAGAAAATATCAGTCAAGTCAGATACCGAATACCGAGCCGATACGGTGGTATATCCCCCTAAACACACAGAAACCGATATCGAAATTGAAATTCCAATACCGCGCATCTCTAATATCAACAGCTGTTCGAATACCATCGGTCTCTCTTGTTTGGTGTATACGTATCATGGTCTGGCCATGGTTCGGTCTATTTATACCTAGATTGTTGTGTGTATTCGACGTTATTTGTTTATTAAGGTTTAACGGCACTTTAACAGCCAGGGTCATATCGTGTCGGTGACAGTTTTACTGATGCATGGAGGAAGCCGGAGCACCCGGAGAGAACCACCGAGCAACGGCGAACAGCTGCCAGCTGCCAGCTCCCCAACATCGTAATTCCGCACTGCAGCACAGGCAGAGTTAGACTGGGTGAAGACATGCGCACCATCGACGTTCAGTACGCCTTAGTACAAGGCGTCATCGTGCCCCCATGTGGACAATCGGAGTTAAGTGCCTTGCCCAAGGACACAACGCGGGAGTCCGAATCGATCGCTCAGACGGTCATCCATCCAACGACTAACCGAGCTAGACATTGCTTAACTTCGGTGATCTGAAGAGAACCGCATTCAACGTTACCCGATACCATATAGACATTAATTAATGTGTTAGATATACCGCGCGTGGAATCCGTCCTTCGCACAAGAATGTCATGTAAGAGCGCATCCGATTGGCCGTTAGGCATTTGAGAGGCGTTATGACGTAATGAAATGCTCTTCGACACAAAGCAATATCAAGCAAGTAAGTAAACAGTCTACAGAAGGTGATATTTTTCTTTAAAAAGATCAGCTTCATTCACTTAATTCAAGTTTAACCCTTTACCTAACATGAAAAGCAGACGACACTTGCAAAAAAAATTCTTGAACAACTAATTTATTTCATTTTTTGTCTCAAAAACATAGGTTATGACCCCTCATTGGAACGAGCTCAACGAGCTCGTTCCAATGAGGGGTCATAACCTATGTTTTTGAGACAAAAAATGAAAAAATAATGAAAATTATCTGGCGATTTTTGAGAATAGCGCTGGCCGGTTTTGGCCGATACGTTGGGTAAAGGGTTAATCGTGAACAAATTACAGAACACAACTTGGGTAGGGTACGGGCACAGGAATTAACAACCTTCGGGGAGGTTTTCCTGTATTTTACTCGTGAAATAGACCTTACATGGGTGGAGCTTATCCCAAGTCAGACACTTTATATAATTACAAATAAATTTCTTACTTTTCGCTTATGCTCGATTTTGAGGCGACTGACTGTCGCTCTTGCGCGACATCACACATGCAATTTTGACTTTTTGCGAATAGACAACAGCGCGCTTCGGTTCCACCTAGCGAGCGATTTACTCTTTCTTGCCGAATCGACTGCATCCGCCGCGTTATATCCAAATTGTGCAGTAGACCAAAATTCAAAACATTTCAACAAAACCATATCACGTGGAACCGCACTGGAACGAGCTAGTCGAGCTCGTTCCAACGAGATATCACATGATATGGTTTTGTTGAATTGTTTTAAGAATTAGGTGAAAAAAACTAAAATAACAAAAAATTGATATAATGTGTTTTCTCTAAAGGGTTAAAATCTATTCGTGGGAAATTGGCCAAATAATACAATACGTGGACGAAAATGTTAACAATACTCCATGAATTATGCTGGGACTCAATAATAGCGCGCTATAGTTCGAATGTTAGCGAGCAGTATATGCAGCGTGCCGCCCATTTTCAAAATCGAAAGACTGTTTCGGAATATCGCAGACAGTTTCAAGTGTATGCTCGACAGGTATAAAGTCAGAACAGTAACGCTTTTCACCTGGCTGCCTTCTGTGAAATGAACCAGATGTGGAGCATATGTGAAAACTAATTTAGTCAGTACCACAGTAATCGTTTAAAGTAATGTAAATGTTATATTAATTCATATAATTTTGCAGGATTCATGCTGTAATATCAATATTATATAATATATGTTATTTTATTAATATCATAGTTATGTAAATATGTTATTTTAATGTACATGTAAAATTATAATAATTTGTCCTTTCCCAGAAATGGAAAAGGGGCGAATAAACTATTATATATAAAATGCAGATAAATTGAGGTAATAGTTCAATCACTGAACCGCCACAGTTTAACCCTTTACCTAAAACGAAAGGCCGACAACACTTGCAATTTTTTTCATTGTTTCCGTCAAAAATAGAGCTTATGACCCATCATTGGTACGAGTTCGATGATCTAACGCGAGTCTATATTGTTTCCCGTGATTGCTTCTTCTTCTGCCTCCTCCTCATTGCAAGTACTGTGACTGTTCTTTTCATCTTCTACATTGACTTCAGTTTTGCATGCGGTTGGTACTTAGGTCCCCAGGCAGTGGCGTAGCCGGGAGGGGGGGCGACTTGGGGTCCCTGCCCCCCTCCAAATCCCCACGCCCTCGTACGCCGACATTATGTTTTTGACTTCTCCAAAACCACTGGGCCAGTTCAAGTGAAAGTTTGTGTGAGTAGCGGCTCCGAACGGGCATTGCGTTTTTGTTTAACTCAACATGCCCAGCCCCTTAGGGAGGGGGTGGGGAAAATGGTCCGTTTTTTTTAAATCTTCTTGTGAACCAGAGGGTACAATGACTTGATACCTGGTATGAAGCTTCCTTTTGAGATGTAGAATCAAGTTTGTTCAAACGAAGTTCGTGGAGCAAATATTTGCCTTTGTAATGGGAGGGGCAAGATTTTTGGCCCGGCCCAAAATTTCTATTTTCTGAACCGATGGTCCGATTTGAACCAAATTTGGTTTGTGGTGTTATTGCGTTATAAGTACTTGACTCGTGCAAAAAAAGCATTTTCCGTGTCCGGGTAGGAACCCCAGGAGCTAAAAATAGAAATATTTTCAAACCCCCGTATTTTGCAAAACACACGGAACATTGAACTGTCATTTCGTATGAAGCATCCTTAGGGCCAGAACTGAATGGTAATAAAAATGCCATCGGTTATGTCAGGGTGTTCTGTAGGAGGCATCGAAAAAATGCTTTGTCAGCATATTTACAAAAAAACTTTTTTCTCCAGAACCAAAGATCAGAATCTTTTGATATTTGGTATACAGCATCCATAGGGCGTCAGAAGCATGTTTTCTTAAAATGAAGCCTCTTGGTTCATATTTGGGCTCAATACAGGAGCCCGAATTTTTACCTTAAGGCAATATGGGGAATAATCTTTAAAAATCTTCTTCTCCAGAACCACCAGTCTGAATCTTTTAATGTTTGGCATACATGTTATGAGGGTCAGATTCAAGATTGTTCAAATCAAGTCCCTCGGTTAGTATTTGAGCTTCCTGTGGAAGCCCGAATTTTAACTTAGTGCAATATGGGGGATAATCTTTAAAAATCTTCTTCATCAGATCCACCAGTTAGAATGCTTTCATATTTGGTATACAACATCTCTAGGGGGGGGGGGGGGGGGGGTTCAGATTCAAGTTTGTTCAAATGGAGTGCCTGTGTTGATAGTTGGGCTCCCTCTGGGAGCCCAAATTTGAACTTAGTCCAATATGAGGGAATTTCTTTAAAAATCTTCTTCTGATTCACCAGTTAGAAATATTTTCATATTCGGTATAAAACATCTCTAGGTGGGTCAGATTCAAGTTTGTCCAAATCAGGTCTCTGGGTTTATATGTGGGCTCCCTATGGGAACCCGAATTTTAACTTAGTACAATATGAGAAAATGTCTTTATAAATCTTCTTCTTCAGATCCAATGCTTTCATGTTTGGTATACAACCTCTCTAGGGGTGGGGGTGCTAAGATTCAAGGTTGTTCAAATCGAGTGCCAGGTTAATATTTAGGCTTCCTATGGAAGGAAATTTGAAATTTCTTTTAAAATCTTCTTCTTCAGATCCACCAGTCAGAATCCTTTCATATTTGGTAAACAACATCTCTAGGTGGGTCGGATTCAAGTTTGTCCAAAACGGGTCCATGGGTTTATATGTGGATTCCTTATGGGAGCCCGAATTTTAACTTAGTGCAATATGAGGGAATTTCTTTTAAAAATCTTCTTCGGATTCACCAGTCAGAATCCTTTCATATTTGTTATACAACATCTCTAGTTCTAAAAATCATCTCATGAACGAATGGACGTAGTGATTCCATTTTTTGTTATACAGCTTCCTTTTGAGGTCTAGATCTAAGTTTGTTCAAACGAAGTTTGTAGGGCAGTATTTGTAATCAGCCCGGGAGGGGCAAGTTTGGGGTCCCCGGCCAAATTTTCAAAAATCAGAACCCTTGGGCTGATTTGAATGGAATTCACTTGGTAACATAAGTAGGTAACATGTATTTGAATTATGTGAAAAGGGTTGCCCATAACCCCGTGTGGGCTCTGTAAGGGCTGAAAATAGAAGAAAAAAAAACAATGACATCATAATGACTTCACTACTGTTTATAATACGTCAATTGAAATCTTATTATTCAAACACTACTTGGCTTAACCATTTACCCAACGCAGACGATATCAAAATTTATTATTTTAAATATCATTTTTTCAAATTTTTTAAAAAATTTCAACAAAACCATATCATGTGACCCCTCGTTGGAACGAGCTCGACGAGCTCGTTCCAACGAGGGGTCACATGATATGGTTTTGTTGAAATTTTTTGAAAAATAATATTTTTTTAACTGCTGAATTTGCATATTACGCGGGCGGATGCGGGCGATTCGTTGGATAAAGGGTTAATTCAGACAAATTGTATATAAACACATTATTTGTGGGTGATAACCTTTCAATTTTGTTCATTGAAGTGTCTCTTTTTCATTTGGGAGGGGTGAAGGAAATTTTAAAAACATTTCTTCTCTTCAACCAGTGGATGTAATGCTTTGTTTTTTGGGGTTTTTTTTGTTTTGTTTTCTGCTTCCTTTTGGGCCAAGAATAAAATTTATTCAAATGAAGTTTGTGGTTCAATATTTGTAGTCAGCTTGTAGGGGGTAAACTTTTTGGCACCACCTAATTTTTCACTATTTAAAAGTCTTAGTCCGATTTTAACAAAATTTGATATGCTGTATAAGTGGGCAATAGGTATATGATTTATATGAAAACATTTAACCCTAGTTCCCAAGGGACTCGTCATGTGATAAAATAGAAACAATACATAATTCCAAGATCTTTTTATAGGGAACTTTGTGGCTGAAGAATTCAATATTTTCTTAAACTACCCTCTAGAGGTGTGTAACTAAGATAAATCCCCATAGGTTGTATCAAGGGGCCCGATAGGGGTGCTATACTTTTTAAGTTATGATTAATTGGAAAAACGACATGATTCTTGGATTATTTTAGGAGCTCCTGAGGAGCTCAAAGAATGACAATGGATCCTATATAGAGATTGATTGCTTAATGTATATTCATTATAGACCACTGTTTATATGGGGTTCTGTTCAAGGTGAGTTCTTCAGACAGCGTGGGGCCTCTTGTGCTGGTATGATAGGGCTCAGTGGCCAATGCCTGGGATGTGAGGCCTCTAACAGTCGTGGGCAGTATAACGATCGTTTAAACTTGGCTTTTCGCTTACGATCTGGTCACAATATAGCTATAGATACTGAAAATGGCTTTAAGTCTTATCCTGCTGAATATTTTCGGTATATTTTTTTATCATATCTAGCCATGGCTGCTGTGAAGCATTTGGATTTGATTAAAAATTCATCTAAATTTAACTGAAGGAATCATTGATGAAAACATCCATTTAGTTTACAAGGCAAAATTTGATTAAATGGGCCCAAATTATACTTAATTCAGTGGCAAGAGAAATGCTGTCCAGGCAGGAATATCCACCAGCAGCATGCAAGGTGTTAAATACCAGTAATCATGAACAAACATCCGTTCCATCAAGTAAAATAATCACTGTGATATTTATTTATTTATTTATTTATTTATTTATTTATTTATTTATTTATTTATTTATTTATTTTTTTATATATTTATTCATTTATTAGGGTTTAACGACACATTAACAGCCAGGGTCATATCATGTCGATGCCAGTTTGACGGGTGGAGGAATCCGGAGTACCCGGAAAGAACCACCGAGCAACGACGAACAGTTGTCAGCTCTCCAACATCGTAACTCTGCACCACGGCACAGGCAGGGTTAGATTGGTTGAAGACATGCGCACCATCGACGTGCAGTACGCCAGAGTACACAGCGTCATCGAGCCCCCGTGTAGGCAATCGGGGTCAAGTGCCTTGCCCAAGCGCGAATCAGTCGCTGAAATGGTCGCCCATCCAACTACTAAACGCGCTCGACGTTGCTTAACTTTGGTGATCTGACGAGAACCGGTTACCGCGACGCCACCCCGCCCCCAATCCATGTGATAACGTCCAAAGCATTTCATTCGTCTTTCCTCTCGTTTGGTACGAAGAAACCCTGAGAGCTTTCCAAAAATAGACGTCAACAGCTAATATCATCAATGAAGGTGAACCGAACATTGCAATACAATAATCACCAAATTGTTTTTCCATATGCCGTGGTAATGTTGATTCATACAGGTTAACGATAGGGCTCTAAGAGACTTCGAAATTCGATTCGATTCCAAATCGTCGCGATGATTTGAGTCAGTTCGAGTCGCACTTATTCGGAAATTTTCGAGTCGCCGAGATGTTATCGGATTCCTATACAGTATCTCCTCTTGAACTATTTTTCGATCATCAGGCAGGCTTTTGGCATTTACAGGAAAGCGAATTATCCACTTGTCTACAGCTCGCCTTAAAAAAAATTAAGGAGGGCGAAAACTAGCCCTTCTAACCTTAGAAAATAATGATTACCATAACAGCCTTTTCCTAAAACCCAAATCTGTTCGGATCTCTGCTATGTTAGTGGTCTCTGTAAGACGGCCTCACTGTCACTCCCACATCTCCGGGCCTTGGCAATGCCCGGAGGTGTGGGAGGGGCGGTGTAGCCGTATCCCAGGGACTAACTTGTTAGCAGAACCAAATAAAATATACAAAGCACACTAGGTGCAATTCATTAAAAGTAAAACTTCATTTTGCCACTTTTAGTGTTTGTAAGCTTGGGGAGAGCTAATCGCACCCTTAGGCCACGCGAGGGAAGCGATTTAAGCCCTCTTGCATTTTTAAGAATGCCAGGCCTGATCAGGTCTCTCTTACAGGCGGGCTGATCGTATAAGAAGAGTTCAAGGAGGTATCGCTTCTGAAACAACTTTGATTCCGTCAAGGAATATTTCGCTTTTTTTTTATTCGCACGCTCAAACAGACGAGGCGCCGTTGAAAACAATGCTTGAGTGTAGTATGGCAATATTTACGGTCCCCGTGGGAGCCTCTGAATGTGGCGCAGTGCATTTTTATAGTGGTAAATAAGTTAGGTATTTCTAGTAAATAGAACCCAGTCATCGATGCTTGGGGTGGAAATCCTCTGAAATGGGTACATGGGTATACACGATTGACTGAACTTGATTTTATCTTCATGTTGCTGTCACGATTAGCCATTGTGCAGAAATATGACATTGTAAATAAATAATATTTACGGTTGTAAGAAAGTGCAATATTTAAAATGTCAAAAGCTGCCATATTCGATTCTAAACTCGAATAGATTCGAAATCCATGCCTGATTCGATTCGACACGACATCGGTGATTCTCAGTGCCCTTGTTGACGGCAGACGTTATAAAATGGACCGTGGTCTTCGGACAAGATACTCCATCACCGACAGACAATGGGCAGTATATTGAGTGTAAACGTTCTGCTGAATGGACAGCGCAATTGCTGATATCTTAACCCCTGCAATTTTCTGTTAATAGAGGAGACAAGAAAACCTTGATGCATGGCATCAAGTTCCAGCACAAAACATACTTCTTTCATTCAATAATTTATTTTTTGTTGAGAATTTTAGCTCTTGAGGGGAGTTAAGTGATCACTTTGCATCCGTCGTCTTCCGTCGTCCCGCAAAAACTTTACAAAATCATCTATTTTTCAGAAACTGATAAGTGCATTAAATCAAATGTGGTATGTACAATCCCTACCAAATGATAAACGAAGTATCTTCGAATCGACTGGCTCCACCAACATGGGGCCCCAAAATGGGATATGACTTCAAAAACCTTCACAAATCTTCTTCGCCAGAACCACTATACTGAACATGTGTATTTTGGGTATGCAGCATGCTTGACTCATGTAGAATTAAATTTGTTCAAACCAAGTTCCTGCATCCATAATTTGGGGGTTCCGGGAAGAGCAAATTTTTGTAGCCCGCCCATATTTTATATTTTCATAAGCTCTTGCCAAATTTTAACCAAATTTGGTGTGGTGGTTCATTGGGGGACATATACTTGATTTGTGTGAAAACAATTACCATCTGCCCCAGGGGTGCCGAATGGGCTACAAATTGTAACAAAATTCAAAGTCCTGTATTTTTAGAACTGGCGGGAAGAAATGTTTCTTATTTCACACGAAGCATCCTTGGCGGGGGGGGGGGGGGGGGGGGCTGAGTCAAAGGGGCAGAACAAATTGCTCTCTGTTTGCCTATGGGGTACGAGGGAGGGGTGACCTCTGTTTTAACACTTAACCCTATGTAGATCTGTGATAATTCAGCAAATATTTTACAAAACTACTGGGCAAAATTTAACCAAATATGGTAGATTTAATCCCTAGCACCTGACAATTCATGTTTGTTCAAAGTGGGTGACTCCACCTAAGTTGGGCCCTAAAAAGGGAGATAACTTCAAAATTCTTTAGAAATCTTTTCCCGAACCACTGTACAGAATGTTTATTTCGGTATGCAGCATGCTCGACTCACGTACATTTAAGTTCCTTCAAGCCAAGTTCATGCATACATATATGGGGGCGTTCTGGGAGGGGCAAATTTTTTGTATTTTATATTTTCATAAGTCCTTGCCCGATTGTTTACCAAATTTGATGTGGTGGTTCATTAAGGACAGGTACTTGATTTATGTGAAAGAACTTTCCCCTCTGCCTTGCGGGTGCAGTATGGACTGAAAAGAGTAACAAAATTCAAAGCCCTATATTTCTAGAACTGCCCTAGAAAAATGTTTCTTATATGACATGAAGCATCATAGGAGGGGTTGAATCTAATAGGCAGAAAACATGACGTGTTTGTCAATATGGTGATAGGGAGTGGACGCTTTAGACCCCGTCCATTTTTTATTTTGTAAACTTTTCAGCAATTGTAAGCAAATTTGGTATGGTGGTTATTAGTGGAGATTTAATTGCTTTATGATTCATCCTATACCTCGTCTTCAGTATCTTTGTGATAATAGTTACATGTCATTTCTTGACATGGTCTCAGGTGGGCGATTAAGGCTCCTTGGGTCCTCTTGTTTTCATGTAGTGCGTATATTATTTTTCATGTATTGTTTATATTTTTATATTTCCTCTACAGAGATGTTAGATTGCCTAAGTGGTAATTTTTTGTCATATGAACTGAAAATATTATGGTAACAAAATTTACATGAAAATGGTTTTCAGGTTATTTTCATATTAATTTTTTGAAATGATGTTAAAAATAGCTTTGTTCTATTCTTCTTGTCAGATATTTAACATTTAGTGTCAAATTATTTTTTTTACATTTCAGAAAAGTCATTTTTAAATCATTTTATAATTACAGTTACGCCAATGTTGTTTAAAATGTGCTATATATGGCTTTTCTTATATTCTTGTTTGTACAATTTCCTTGATGACCATTGTTGATTTTCTGTTGTTAAGGAATGCCATTATTGTCAGCTAGACAAGCATACATTAAGTTCTCTAAAGTAGCATTTTTTTTAAATATTGTTTTATTGATGACTAAGCGAGTAGTTATGCTAGGCTACATGTGTAAGTTATAAATCATATTCCATGAAAATAATAATGCATAAAACTAAATAGATTTATCGCCATCTGGCGGTTTGTTTCAAAATGATTTTTATTACAACTCATGTTCTCAATTTTATGAGTTGTTATTAATTTCAAACAATATTACTCAAAACGGTTTATCCCTTCTGTAGGCAGTTAAACTGTAAACTACAGTATGGACACCAATAAAATAATTGTGGAAAACTATGACAAATTGTCACTTTAAAGTTTTTCAAGAGATGATGAATCAGTTATTAATTGAGATACATAGAGATTATTACCATTATGTGGATGTACAAAATATGTATCCGACTCGAGCTCCGGGTTCTAAGGGCAGATCACGAGGAGTCGAAGACGAGTCGTGATCTACCCTTAGAACCCGGAGCGAGACTCGGACACATATTTTGTACATCCACATAATGGTAATAATCAGTTTATCTTACAATATATTGGGGATAAGTCAAGAATGTAGACGAATATATAACGAACTATTTATTCGTACGGATGAACAGAAAGAAAAAAAAACGGAACTCACGCGAAAGGAACGTGCTTGTATCCGACCCCAGATACAAACATCTGTATCAGGGGATCAAATACACGACAATTGCGGAGTTAATACAGACAAAATACATGTTGATTGTAAGATAAATTAAATACCACTTAATTTCTTAGATTATGTAAGGATAGTTATTATTTTCAAGAACATAACTTTGTCTAATAACGTGTGGTTGGCTGTACCTCATTTATTGAAGCATTCAAAGAGCTTTCTAAGAAACCATGCTTGTTAATACGTGCTTTTTAATACATGAGTGCAAGTATGAATCTCATAGCCATTTTTTGACCAAGTTTCTATGGCACCTTTTTATAAGTCAAACCAGATCCCCACAAGTAGAGTTAAAATATTGCATCATGTGTTCGCCTTATTATGGTTAATATCTTGATGATGTTAGGTGCTATTTTAAGATTTTTTACTCTTAATTCAAAAATATTAATTTTTACATAGTAATGCATCGATTGATAAGATAACATTGATATTGAATCAACTTGGTTTACATTTTTTTCAACAAAAATGCTGGTTTTAAGAATTAAACTCTGTCAATGCATATTAACCCTTTGTTAATAGGAAAATCAGACGACACTTGCAAAATCAATTCTTAAATAACTAATTTTTGTCATTTTTTGTCTCAAAACGATGGGTTATGATCCCTCATTGCCACGAGCTCGTTCCAACGAGGGCTCATAACCCATGGATTTGAGACAAAAAAATGAAAAAATAATGAAAATTAATTGGCGAGTTTTGATAATAGCGCTGGCCGGTTATAGACGTTACGGTGGGTAAAGGGTTAACCCTTTACCTAACGTACATGTAATGGCCAAAACCGGCCAGCGCTATTCTCAAAAATCGCCAATTCATTTTCACTATTTCGTCGAGCTCGTTCTAACGAGGGGTCATAACCTATGTTTTTGAGACAAAAAATGAAAAAAATTAGTTATTCAAGAATTTTTTTTTCAAGTGTCGTCTGCTTTTCATGTTAGGTAAAGGGTTAAGGATTAAGAGGTGCTGAATGATTTCTTACTTGTAGTTTATGGTGCTTTTATGAAAGCCAGTATGTGCCATTATAAAAAATAGAGTAAAAAACAAACAATCCAGTCATTTGATTTTTACAATTATCTAAAAAACCAAACATTCAAGTTATCTGATTGCTGCCTTTTTGTTTTCAGCTGCTTGTGCAATTTGAGATGGTTCAAGTTTTTTCCAAACCTTTCCTAAGTGTTTTTCCATAACATTTGCCTTTCAAACTGCAATGACATAACAACCATTGGGAGTTTGGCAGAGCGTTGTCTACAACTGATAGCATTGGACGCAGTCAGCAGGACCTAGGATAATAATCATCCGACATGGATACCAGAGTTATGAATTTCATGACTTCATTCCTCTGTAGTGATGATAGACCATGACTAGCGGAACGTGACCCAAAACACTTCTTTGAGCCACTTCAGGTGATCGTTTAATACCCCTTGGGGCCTCTTGTTTATTGAATGCTATTAAAAGACTAAACAATATTAAGCAAAAAGACTTTAGAAATATAGATGTCATTAAAAAATATTCAAAACAATTCACTGAACCTTTTTACTGACACCTGTATTTGTTCATTTCTTGATAAGTGTTCAAAAATTACAAATTAACATGGACAATGTGTTTAGGTCGATAATAGGTTTAGACCTATTTTTTCTAAATTATTGAAGTAATCCTTGCTGTGGAAATGGATTCCAATGACTTTAATATCTTATTATTTTGGTCGGTAAGTAAAGTATTTTGTTAGAGTTACTGCCCTTTGTAAACTTTTAGTTTTGTTTGAGATATATGCGCATCGAAGCATAAGGTGCGAACTTGGATTTTTTTTCTAAACCTTTATTTTTGAGTTTTTTTAATTGTTATTTTCATTCCGTAATTGTTATTTTTTATGTTTGTACTTTCTAGTAGATTCCTTTTAAAGATTTGTCTTACATATTTGCTTTTGATTATCACACTATAGATTTTACTAATTAACCCTAGGATTTTCAGCATCATTTGTCCACTAATTCAGCCTACCATCCTTGTAGCGGCCCCAGTCAGAAAAATATTTTGGGGAGAAAATCCTCTTACTTTGTTCACATTATAGCTTTAGTTGCTTTAGTAACAAATACCCTACTACATGATAAGCTTATAAAATGGAACATTGGTATTGGTGGGTATGCGGACTCTTTTGTCTGTTTTGATTATTTCGGTCAAATTAGGACTGAGTGTAGCTATATGTTTTAATTCTGGAAAAATGACGCGCCATCAGTATGTGTCTGCTTCAACCCTTTGCCCAACGTAAGGGCCAAAACCGGCCAGTGCTAGTCTCAAAAATCGTCAATTAATGTTCATTATTTTTTCATTTTTTGTCTCAAAAACATAGGTTATGACCCCCTCATTGGAACGAGCTCGTCGAACTGTTCCAATGAGGGGTCCTAACCTATGTTTTTGAGACAAAAATTTAAAATATTAGTTATTCAAGAATTGTTTTTGGCAAGTGTCGTCTGCTTTTCATGGTGGGTAAAGGGTTAAGAAGGTAGTGATTGAAGGTGAAACAGATTATGTCAATAAAATCTTATTTTTTCTTGACTTTAAGCAGAAGTGATTTACACAAATGATTAACAAATACTATTTATCATTGTTAAATGTAAAACATCTTCATTTTAAATCTGCTTTTCGTGACAATGCATTTGTTGCTATTATTACGTCTGTTGGTCTTTGTAGATAGTAACTTGGTGCATGATCTCGAGTAAAAATTTAGCGATTTCAAAGAAATTTTTGAAGGCAGAAAGAAATACGTTTTGCGCTGGAATTTGTTGCACTTTTTCAGATTTTCTTTTCGCCTGAATGTTATCGCCTTCTCAATGTACTAACAGAATATTGACGGTAACCGTAACAAAAATTACCAGACGAAAATGGTCTGCCGACGAAAACAATGGAATTCAAATTATTACTTTTTCACGGGTGTAAAACGTAATAAAAACATTGTTCTAACCTCGAATATGAGAATAATAATCTTTTATCTGATTTCTATGGAATTAAGCCTCTAATATGCTAACAGTGTTTGGGGAGACTTCCAAATTGACACAAGGAAATCCAATAATTATAACAAAAAATCGGTTGCTATTTTTACATGAATTTTCTACTCCGCATATTGTGGCGTTCTCCCTTTCCCCATGCGAAAAAATATTATTAGATCAGTGAACCAAGCCACTAATTTAACAGTGTTCGGGGAGACTTCCAAATTCACACACGGAAATCCAACACATATTATAATATGAATTTTCTTCTCCGCATATTGTGTCGTTCTCCCTTTCCCCATGCGAAAAATCAATTTTGGCTAGAAAGTCGTAACAATATATCTCGACCCTCAGGCTTCTGAGTCGAGAAATAATAGGCTTCGTGCTAATGACGTATGTCCCTCATATGACTTATGTTTACAAAAAAACACCTGGGGCATTTTCAATCAATGTGCAAGCCTAGTCAGAAAATGGCTGACTTGAACCCACTTCAACGTTAAATAAATCGGTGTCTGTATATTAAATGGGTGACCATTTATGTTCAAATTAACTTTCAAAGCAAGTTTCAATTATAATATGTATAATGAGGTAAATCTGAGTTGTAAACAAAAGTTTGAGCAAAGAATACATTTATATCTGACTGCGTCCAGTCCGAATCAAGGTAGGCATTTTCGTTGCTTTGCAAAACAAAAAAATACTTCGAACTATGAACTACCCAAATCTAACATGAATATTGTAAGATTCCGATGTCAAAATAAAGTATTGTACAGTAACGTCTAGGGTCCTGCGAATATTCGAGATTCGATTTGATATCGTAACCATATGTCTGGTTTGAGATCATTCCCGAATCAGTCTCAAGATTAGATTTTCTCGAATTCCTCGTACTAACTTCAATTTGTTACATTTCCAACAAAAATTGGATAAAATTGACTATAGACAAATCATTCATGTAGGTTCAATTCATATTTAATTGAGTAACTGACAATCTTTAATTGTTAGGAAACTAGTGAATTTTGTCCAGAACATGATCCATTTATTTATTTGTTAACCCTTTACCTAACATGAAAAGCAGACGACACTTGCAAAAAAAATTCTTGAATAACTAAATTTTTTCATTTTTTGTCTCAAAAACATAGGTTATGACCCCTCGTTGGAACGAGCTCGACGAGCTCGTTCCAACGAGGGGTCATAACCTATGTTTTTGAGACAAAAAATGAAAATATTTTGAAAATTAATTGGCAATTTTTGAGAATAGCGCTGGCCGGTTTTGGCCGTTACGTTGGGTAAAGGGTTAAGGTTTAACGACACTTTAACAGCCAAGATCATATCGTGTCGGTGACTGTTTTACGCGTGGAGGAAGCCGGAGTACCCGGAGAGAACCACCGAGCAGCGACGAGCAGCTGCCAGCTCCCCACCATCGTAACCCCGCACTGCAGCACAGGCATGGTTAGATTGGTTGAAGACATGCGCACCATCGACATGCAGTATGCCTTAGTGTACGGCGCCATCGTGCCCCCATGTGGACAATCGGGGTTAAGTGCCTTGCCCAAGGACACAACGCGGGAGTCCGAATCGATCGCTCAAACGGCCATTCATCCAAGGACTAACCGGGCTCCACGTTGCTTAACTTTGGTGATCTGACGAGAACCGGTTACCGCAGCACCACCGCGCTCCCACAAATATTAATAACAACTTTTCACCATGAAAAAGTAAACATCTCTCATTTTCATAACATTTTAGAGAGTTTTTTTCGAGTACATTGATACTCGTCTGCAAAATGAGGTCCACAGAGGCTGAATTTAGTGATGCTGCCCTGCACAGCAGGGTAGCATCACTACATTTACCCTCTGTGAACCTCAATCTGAATCAGGGTTTCAAAACTAAACAGAGGATAAATTGGCCCACTGTATGGAATAGCATCATCAAATCAACCCTCTGGTGGACCTCATTTTGCAAATGTCAGACTGCCTATTTTCAGGCCTGTGTGGTACCTTATGGAGAATGTTCAAAATTTTCACTGCTAGTTGGGTTACGCCAATAACGGATAATTCTTGCGTTCAAGATATGAGGGAGCAACAGTCATTCTCCAAATGTCTAGCGTCTATAGTCCACAGGAAAAAAATAGAAATAGGGTATCACATGGAGCAGTGTGGTGGGAACTGCGTATTTTCTGACGTTTATTCTTGAATTTCCATGTTTTGTTATTATTATCCCCAAAGCATGCATGTTGATAAAGTTTTAGACATGGTTCGGGGAATACAATGACGGAGGAAGTTCGACAAATGAAATTCCCTGCCATTTTCCAGTCACGATGAAGCCAACGCAGAACTGAAAAAGGAAAGTTAAGAGAAAAAATCTCCAAAACTATTTCGTTTTATCTTATTTATATGCACATCATGTCAGTTGGAAGCAACGTTTTTTGCAACAAACGTGGCAGGTGATTGTGTGTATCTACTTAAGAATTCTACGTCTGCCGTTCCCCTCGAAAGAGCTGATGATGCCTCTCAGTGGTTCATGTAAAATAAATAGAACTGAGACTGACTTTTGACGTACAATACCCTGTGGAGTTTTTAACGACAAATGGGAAGTGAATGAAATAGTGCAATGGATATTCTAAGTGACGTGGGCTTTAGTTCGCGTGTACGGTGTCACATCTATACCACAATACATGACGATTTGTAGTCACAGCGGCAAACTCTAATATTTTTTTTACAGAACACCACTTGTGGACTTCAGGCTAAAAAATTATTATTACTAATGCGAAAACTATCTGGCGATGCTTTAGCTGAGCCTTGTAGCTTAGCATCATGTGACACTGTCGCCGCCAACTAAACGCCCCGTAGTGCATTTATTAATCCGGCCTTTTCTCTCCGAAATGACATCAGCAGTTTTGTTTGCAAACCGTGTCATGTTTTCGTTAAAATTTTCTATCAGTTTATTTGTTTACAAAGCAGATGGGTAGTGATGCAAAGCAAGGGAGTGATCCAATATCCCATTGATCGGCAGAAAAATTATTGATTGATTACCTCCGACATTTTTGGGCGTATTTCCAATTTTGAAAATTCCCGACGCTTTGAACTGAAAACACACTTTCTGATGTGTCAATTCGTCGAATTCAGACTGTGAGTTTTGCACTAAAAACAAAATGGCAGACAGTGACATTTTATATACCGCAGATGTCGGTATATTGAATTAATGTGGGGCCACCGTTGACCATTATTATCGATGTGTTCCTCTGTCGCTAGCTATGCCCGTATATTGGTTAATATATTTGGCTGGCGTAATAATATCTGTTGTACAGTTTGTTTTGATAATGAACCTAATGTGGTATTCACGATGTCATTTAATTCCATATTGGACGAGGGCGAAGCGAACAAAACTAACAAACTGTGTGACAAATATATCTCACTGGTGACATTTTTGGTATTCTGAACAAGCAATTGCGATGAATATAAAATGATTGGATACGTACTTGTTCAACGTAAAGTGGTTATCATCTGCCTATTTTGGAAGATGAATTAACAAAGGGTAGATCACTCTGACTCTCAGCCGAAGATACATGTTGATTCCGACCGACTGTATTTAGTTTATTCACACCTTTCATGTGCCGGTTTAAAACCACCTGAATGCTCTACCAGCAAATTCCAGTTTGATGGCTTATGCTCCTCACGTGACTCTGATTTATAAAATAATGCATACACATGAAGGACAATGCAGAGACAACGATATCACTCTCTTCAAATTTCATTCATTTTCGAACGTTTATCTCAACTTGTAAACTCCAAAATGACTAGGGATCTGCGAATCACATTTTCCCCCCGAATCGAATCTCGAATTGAATCGAATCTTAATAGACATGTTATTTCAAAGTGCATCAAACTGAAGTTACGAAACACTGTGACGACCCTTTCAAGACTGACTGCACACTAAAAACTAAAGTGTTGAAACTGACACTTTCAAGGTGATAAACCCATTCTAACTCTTAGGGTTTGATTTTAACATTCAAAGTGCAATGCTTTAAGCACTTAGACATTACAATCGTCAGACATCTGAAACTTGAATGGATGGCACTTCCCATGTGTCTAGCATTGGTGGTTCTTCCAGAATCGTCCATAATTTGATTTGCGATTGGTGGGTACATAATTAAAAGGACACAACGCAGATGACGCGGATCACGCTCGAGAGTTCGAGCCTGATCCGTGTCATCTGCGTTGTTTCCTTTTAAGTGTCGCGACATTACACTTGTCAAGTGGTATTATTGTAACGCCTGTCAAGTTCTGGAATATCTACACTTGAACAAAGTGCTAGTTCAGCACTTAGTAAGTGTTAAATACAGCACTTCAAGTGTAGTTTTTAACACTTTAGTTTTTAGCGTGTGAACACCAAGAACACCAATCAATACATATTCCTTGTAACACCGTCGCCGAAATAAATAAATAATATTAATAATAGTGGTATTAGATTAATACCCGTTAACAGTTTCTGTGCAGCTTTCCGTGAAAAACTAAGGGAACTATTTTGTTTCGCGGACTACTAATTTCGTTGCTGAAAACGGTTCGTTGACTGTCCGCTTATGGGTTTTAAAGTGAAATGTTTGTTGCTTTCAAAACATTTACATTGCATTAACATTTACGCTTCCGAAAACGACTACCGTCACCTACTTCATGGTGATTATCTTTATCTGGTATGCGCAGATCAAACCTTCCATCTGATTAATTGTTGGAAAAGGCTTCGTGAACCCTTTCCAACAATTAATGAGATGATAGAGTTTCATAAATCTTATTAAACTTCCTCGCGTACAGGCGTACATCAGAGGTCGTTCATATATGGCAAAAAAGGCGTGATATAAAAGGGTTAATTTGAGATTGAAACGTCTAGATTCTTTTTAGAATAGGCAACGCACAATACAGAGAGTAGCAGGTACAATATCAATTTTCAACTAGCAACTGCTACCCTACTCCCCTTCTCCATTCTTTCCTTCCAACGCTCAGAAAATCATTAACCCTTTACCTAACATGAAAAGCAGACGACACTTGCAAAAAAAATTTTTGAATAACTTTTTTTTTTCATTTTTTGTCTCAAAAACATAGGTTATGACCCCTCGTTGGAACGAGCGCGACGAGCTCGTTCCAACGAGGGGTCATAACCTATGTTTTTGAGACAAAAAATGAAAATATTTTGAAAATTAATTGGCGATTTTTGATAATAGCGCTGGCCGGTTTTGGCCGTTACGTTGGGTAAAGGGTTAAGGTGCTATATAAGTAATAGAATTTTGTTTATCTTGAAATTCCCACCACTGATATTTCTTAAATTCCAAATACTTATACACAAATTATACATCAAAATGAAGGTCGAGATGTGTAGAACATGAACCACATATGTAATTAACTCCAAGAGTTGACAGCAGGCACCACTGGTTCCTGGAAGTCTGCTACCGTATTCGTACCAGAACAGATAATAAAATAATATTTCACGAGAACAACTTCTGGCTAAATGTGCTTCACATATCTAAGAACAAAGCTAGGTCATCCAAATCCTTCAAAACACTGCGAAAGAGCTGCATGGCGTAAATTCACAAACTGACGCTTTTGTTTACATTATTCACTACTTTCGATTTTCGATCATCGTCATCGGACGGAAAAAGCATCGATAAACAACGCCGTGTAAAATAAAATAATGAGAAAGGTTGCCTTAATACAGCATACTATTATTATATAGAGACAGCGCAGTTGCCATTTCTGTGCAAGGTGCTTTGACACCTGTAGAAATTTCTGAGAATTACGATTTTGTTTTTCGATGGAAATTCGTGGTATCGAGTGATTTGCGCATGTTTGTGGAACATGGAATACATCTTCAATAAAAATACAAGCAGTGTTGTCCTTTTCCCAAATGCTGTCCTATCGCTACACGTTAAAGTGAATGCCTAGCTTTGTTCTTTGATGTGTGAAGGATATTTGGCCACAAATTGTTCTCGTGAAATATTATTTTATTATCAGTTCTGATACGAATAAGGTAGCAGACTTCCGGGAACCAGTAGCGCCTGCTATCAACTTTGTGATTGATTACGTATGTGTTTCGTGTTCTATACATCCCAGCCTTCGTTTTGGTGTGTAAAATTTATGTATATTTAATTTGAATTGAAGGAATATCAGAGGTGAGAATTTCAAAATAAACAAAATTCTGTTACTTGTATAGCACCTTAATTGTGTCTCCTGTTTCTTTCTTCCCAGTTTCAGTTATCAGCATACTAAGCCGTCTTCCCTTTTATATCACTCAACAACCACCTTCATTACCCAGCCCATTTCCACATTATACTCCAAGTGAATCCTGTTCTGTCAGATTTATTTATTTGTTTATTTATTGACACTTCCGACCTTGTGTCGGATTATTATAATCCCTGATGGGTACGGGTGTGAGATGGGAAAATGAGGCTTGCCGAGTGTCTGGACCAAATATCTTGTCCCGAGGGTGAGATTTTCCCATCTCACACCCGTACCCATCAGGGATTATTTTTCTCCCCCCGCCATACAGCGGTTACTTTAGCCAGAGGTAATCGGCGGTCACGTGCTGATAAAATCAACTCATTTGGTGTTCGTTGTTTTGAAAACCTAATGACACCATCGGAAAGAGCATGCAAAAGTTATGTATATACCAAAGGTATATACCACGAAATCAATCAGGAACGGTGGCATCTTGGAGTTTAAAGAGTTTTAGAGCATCAAACTTTGATCACACGGCATTCTGATGACGTCAATATGAATTAGTTGGTAGCAAGAAACTCAGATACGATATGCATAACGTCATAATAACGTCGTAAATGTATAACGTCGCGTGGGTGGGGTGAGATACATAGAGGATATTCACGAAAATTTGATGAATACCGAAAATATCTCGTGAGTGGCTACAAAGAAATATGAGGATCTTCACGAGCGACGCAGTCGCTCGTGAAGATCCTCATATTTCTTGTAGCCACGAACGAGATATTTTCGGTATTCGTCAAATTTTCGTGAATTTTCTTTTTATTTAATGCTCTACGACTACAAACTCTCCAATTTGTGGCCTTTATTTGCCATTAAGGCGCAAAATTTATGTGCCGAACCGGCGTCCATACAAAAATTACAACAACCAAACTCCAACCATTGGAATGTGTGAATATCCGCACAAAAAGTAGTCCCGTCTTATTTCTCCCCTAACTTTACGATTTACCAAGGCTGGCGAATTGAAATAATCGCAATGTGTTTCGAAGAAATAGAACAATAACAAAAAACACCACTTTCTTATTTTCAATAACAAGACACGTCATTTTATTTTTTTTGAACTCAATGCACTGAAGACGTGTGAAGTTGAACTGAAGAAATTTGAAAGTGATTTCGGCTTTTCGCTGGAAGGTGAATGAGAAAGTCAAACTTTGAAACCGCTGATTTAATGAATTGATTTAGTCACTGTCACTATCAATTATTCGAATTCGTTTGTATTTGGGACTCTGGAATTCATTACTGATGTGCTGACTCGTTTAAAGTACATGTGATTCGTCATCCGAACCTACGATGAAATATCGATTTCTAAATATCATTTTGATATTTCGTTTTGCCGACCGACAGGGGAATATGACTTAATTTTTCAGCGTGATTTGATGCCTGAGCATTAAATAAATCTGTCTCTCCCTGCTATCTCACCCTGGACAGACGTTTATTATGCCAGCTAATGAAATTCGCCAATCACAACCCCCGAATAGTGGGACGGTACTGAGCCGTATTGGGTCACCTGCAGCCCGAGGTGACCTAATACGAAACTCATATTAGGTCAGTACCGCCATTTTGTTTCGACGTGGAAATTCCTCACCTCGCGGTGCTTTTATATCCATATTGAAGAAATTGCAGTACAATCAAACGTCCCTCCGTGTCTATATGTCTCATTTTCTCTCGTTTTATAATACATTTATTGTGAAATTTATTTTCTAAATGTAAATTTAATTATTTGAAGTGAGAAATACTACTGTATTCGATCTACCAGTAACGGATAAGTCGGTCTGGCCCTAACTTGACATAGGGTCTAAGCTTATTGAGGCTAACACACAACAGTTTGGGTACGGTGTTCGCCTCGATTTTAAAAGCTTTAGAAAAAATATATAACCCATAAATGCGTTGTTAGAAAGTTGAAAAATATATATAGTGTGAATAAATAAACTGAGAAAAAAATTGTCTTATCCCGGGAATAGATTAATTTCATTTTTTCTCGTTGAGTTCATTCTGTAGTCTCTGTTGTGGTAAATGGATAACGTCACTTCGAAAATGGATAAAATATAAATAGCGACTGCACTATAATGAAATTGTAAGAAATGAATCAGAGCTATGAAGGAAAAGATGCGAGATACATTTATTTTGTTCGAATTCTATAAAATCGGACGTTTCGAACATTTTCTGCACACTCAAGACAAAGTGACAGTACGAAGAAAAGCGTCTATCGCTGATGTCTGTGTTGTCAAGGAAACTATACACAAACAGGGAGACAACTGTGCACGTTTGTTACAACTTACATAGCGTTTTGCACCAGTTTTGAAAATGTGCCGGCGTTCAAATTTGATTGTTATTTTGTTTTCGCTGGCATAATAAATACGTTACAGGACGTTCAGGTGGCGGATACGGTGTCATATGAGGCTAGGCAAAAACAATATTGGACTCGGCGTACCGCCTCGTCCAATATTGTTTTCACCTCGCCTCATATGATACCGTATCCGTCACCTGAACGTCCTGTAACTTATAATGTTACACATGCAGTGGGGGAGATAGTTTTAGGGTGGAGGAAGCCGGAGTACCCGAAGAGAACCCCTGAGCAACGGCAAGCAACTGCCAGATTCCCCAACGTACCCCAACTCCACACACGCAGGGTGATCATTGGTTGAAAAAACGTGCACACCATCGACGTGCAGTACGCGTTAGTACACAACGCCATCGTGCCCCCACATTGGTAATCCGGAAGAAGTGCCTTGCCCAAGGACACAATGCAGTTACCCCTGGCTGTGAACCGTGGACCTTTTGGTTTGACGTCCAGTACCGTAACCACTGAGCCGCCGCTCTCCCTGTCAGATTGATATGTTGAGCATTCTAAACGAATATGCTCCCCCCCCCCCCCCACACCCATTACTCCAAAATTACACATTTGGAATTCCTTGTCATAGTCATTCCAAAAGTCAAACCCAATTTTTCCCCCAAAATCCCGCGACCTCGACCTTAGTTTGAACAGAATCCCCACCCCCCCCCCCCACCACCACCAAAGAAAAGAAGATGTCTTTCCTCTGACCCCTTCTCGAAAATTTAAGTTGTAACCCTCCATATTCTCTTCGTAACGAGTATTTTACCGTGGGCTGTTCCTCTTCCAGACCAGAGATCGCTATTCAATAGTTTTCCAATAACTTCTTTACTTGCCCAACCTACCGGCTTGATATTACAGTCCCAACTTTTCTGAAAGGGTAATTTACGCCACAGAATGTCGGGGAGATTAGCAACACTCTAAAATCAGTTGGATTAACCCTTTACCCAACGTAACGGCCAAAACCGGCCAGCGCTATTTTCAAAAATCGCCAATTAATTTTCAAAATATTTTCATTTTTTGTCTCAAAAACATAGGTTATGACCCCTCGTTGGAACGAGCTCGTCGAGCTCGTTCCAACGAGGGGTCATAACCTATGTTTTTGAGACAAAAAATGAAAAAAATTAGTTATTCAAGAATTTTGTTTGCAAGTGTCGTCTGCTTTTCATGTTAGGTAAAGGGTTAAAAGGTAAACCAAATCAAATGGGTCGTGTGAATATGAACCCAACTGGGTTCATATTCACTCAACCCAATTGATTTCGGTTGATTTGTAACCCAACCGATTTTAAAGTGTAAATAGTTGCTCCACCCCGTTATCCATCTATCTGCATCATCTTCAACAGTATCCAAACTCTTTTTAACATTTGGGAACAGAGGTATCACCTCCGTACCATATTTTATACTTGTTACACCCACCAGCCACAAATGGTTTTCCGTACAAAAACCTTTTTGAAACTATATCTCCCCAAATATTTCAACTGATTAAGAATTCGCTTACCTTCCATACCTGGTTTATTCGTGTGTTTTTTTGTAGATGCTCCCTCTCTCTTCTTCACAATGTGTGCCAGTATTTTAAAACTCTCGCTGAAGCATACCCACGATCATTCCCCCCCCCCCCCCCCACCACACACACACACACATAATCACTCTCACGCCAAAATACATGCTTACATTTGCACATAAGATCTTGCCTCTCCCTATAGTTTTGGAGATCTCCCGGACATGATTTTGTTTTGCCGCAAGGGCACACATTCAAACCTCGAAAAAGTTCATAGCACTGAGAGGGTGATAGGGAACGTGTTATAGGACGGTTTGTAAAGACAAAGTCATATACTGTAAATAGTTAAAAAAAGATATGACAAATGTCGTAAATGAGATGAAGAAGAGGCCCCAAAAGACATTGCTGATTAAATGTCAATAGAAAAAGAAGTAATATAAACGGGAGACAAAGCGTAAGCGCAGAGAATTTTATGAATTTATCTCTGATAAATTATCTAACATGGAGACAGCTCATCTATCCGAGTCCTTGTGTATTATTAACACATTTCGTGCTAAAAAAAAGAAGAGCCAATTTATTTACACCCAGATGAAACTGTAGAATTCTTTAAAACATTATTTTGTCCGAAAAGATCTGAATCTAAAATAAGTCATCTTCCGGCGACATTTAAGGAGCCAGATATCAAACTAAACAATGACTGCATAACCGCTGGAGAGATATTAGACGCTGTTAGGCAGCTCAAAAACAAAAAGTCATCGGCTGCAGATAACATTCCGAATGAATTATTAAAACTTATTGTTCCATTTATTTATTTATTTATTTATTTATTTATTTATTTATTTATTTTTTTATTTATTTATTTATTTATTTATTTATTTATTAAGGTTTAACGAAACTTAAACAGGCCAAGGTCATATCGTGTGAGTCAGTTTTACGGATGGAGGAAGCAGGAGTACCCGGAGAGAACCACCGAGCAACGACGAGTAGCTGTTAGCTCCCCAACATCGTAACTCCGCACTGCAGCACAGGCAGGTTTAGATTGGTTGAAGACAATCGCACCATCGACGTGCAGTACGTCTTAGTACACGGCGTCATCGTGCCCCAATGTGGACAATCGGGGTTAAGTGCCTTGTTAAGTGCCTTGTTGAGTGCCTTGTTAAGTGCCTTGCCCAAGGACACAACGCGGGAGTTCGAATCGATCGCTCAGACGGTCACCCATCCAAGAACAACCGGGCTCGACGTTGCTTAACTTTGGTGATGTGACGAGAACCGGTTATCACTTATTGTTCCAATTATCATAGAGGATGTCAAGCTATTTAACCAAATATTATTATCAGGTCATTACCCTGTATGTTGTAGTGAGTCTATAATAAAAACTCTCTATAAGAAAGGCGATCGTCACGTTCCTAACAATTACCGACTGATTGCTCTGAGTAGCAATTTCGGAAAATTATTTAATAGAGTTATAAACTCGAGGCTGAATGGGTATTTAGAACTCAACGATTTAATAAGCGTTAACCAATTTGGATTCAGAAAGTATCGTGGAACAATTGACAGTGCATTCATTTTGCGCACGTTGGCAAATAAATATAAAGATGAGAAGAAACCAATGTACGCGGCTTTTGTTGATTTTAAGAAAGCATTTGATTCTTTTGATAGGTCGTTACTTTTTGAGAAAATGAAGTCGTTGAAATCGGTGGGAAATTCTATAAATACTCCTGCAGGATTGAGCCCACCTTTACTCTCAACAGTGGGAGTAAGATAAGGATGTTCTACATCTTCCAATTTTTTCAAAATTTTTATTGATGAGCTTTGCGGGATATTTGATGAATCCTGTTCACCAGTTAATGTGAATGGACAACGACTCAATCACTTACTTTTTGTCGATGACCTGGTAATGTTTTCAGAGTCTCCATCAGGATTGAATAAATGTGTTCAAAAGTTAGAACATTATGCGGATCAAAACAAACTTAGTGTCAATATTAACAAAACAAAATGCATGAACTTCAAAAATAGAAAAGACAGAAAAGATCCTACGTTTTGTATTGGAATAGCGAAATTAGATATCGTAGATGAATATAAATACTTAGGTCATGACTTCACATACAATGGAAACACAAAACAAGTTCAAGAGAATTTAAGTACAAAAGGGTCGAAAGCAATGTTTTTCCCTACAAATTCTCTCAAAAAGTCACTTGATTTAACTCTTGACGTGAAATGTAAACTTTTTGATAAACTGATTAAGCCTATTTTATTTTAAGTTTGCGAGATACGGTCCCCTGACCTAAATACTCCTTTTTGCGGACAACAGCCCACGTGAACAAGTCCACTTGAAATTTTGTAAAACAGATATTAATGTTAAATAGAAAAGCATATAATCACGCAGAACGGCGCGAGTTGGGTAGATATCCCATCGTGAACTATGCCATCTTACATCTCTATAAATATGGCGATAAATTATCAAAATTTGCTGGCGATAACATACTCTCCAACTCATTCAAGGGATCGTTCAAATGTAAACCGCCAAAAACTTGAATAACTCTGTTATCTCGTTATAATATCAGACTTTCCTGTGCTAATACGCTAACTAATAGTAATGGAAATTGCCTGAAAGATGTACAGTAGACGCCAAAAACTTGAATAACTCTGTTATCTCGTTATAATATCAGACTTTCCTGTGCTAATACGCTAACTAATAGTAATGGAAATTGCCTGAAAGATGTACAGTAGAATCCTCTTAATTGAATATCCATTTTGCCAGTGAAAATTATTCAATTAACAGGAGTATACAATTAACAGGGATTTGGTCAGTTTCCTGTGTTCTGGAGGTAAACTGAACATTTATTCTCTTATATCTTGTTTGACAGACCTCATAGAGATCTGTCAAACAAGATGTAATAGAATAAATGCCTGTATTGGATGTAGTGAGGCCAAAAAGGTTAATAAATAAGGGGAATTTGGTGCGTGTTACAGTATTTTCGACACATGGCACAAATTTATATACAATTAACAGGAGTTTACTCTACAACCTATATGCAATTAACAGGTCATGTTGGTACTGCATGTATGGTAAATGGTTTTGTGTTTGAAAATTATATTCAATTAACAGGGATATACAATTAAGAGATATCCAATTAAGTGGGCTTCACTGTACTAGAATCTCAGTATAGAGAAAGAATTACTAAGGATACTTTAAATGATGACAAAATGAAAGGTAGTAATAAGTTAAGAACGTATCGATTTGTTAAAAATGTACACAAGCTTGAATCTTATCTGAAATTCACCAGATCTCGACAGGCTCGTGAACTGTTTATTAGACATAGAAATAGAAAAGGGTAGACATAAACAACCTCCAAAGCCCATTAAATGATAGATGAATGATTCGGAGAAATACTATTATATATTGAAAAACTGTGAAAATAAATCGATTAATATTATATCTAACATGATCTGGTCATTCTTCTCTCTCTCTCTCTCTCTCTCTCTCTCTCTCTCTCTCTCTCTCTCTCTCTCTCCGCAGTATATATGGTATTGAATTTTGACGATAAATCAAGTGCATGGCAGTAACAGGTTGGGGCATTATATTATGACGTTAGGAAAATTTCAGGTACGAATACCAGAAACACAAATATATTTTTTCTTTTACTTTGGCCAACGACGATATGATCTTTAAGATAAAGTCAGACCTGGCATTCTAGAAAGTGCAGGGTTGCACCCAATTGCACATTTCAAATTGCCTAGAAGTACAGTTACCCTGCTAAATCTCAGTCTCTAATAAAAACTCCAGTTTTGATTCAAAGACATTTGATATTTTATTGCAAGAATTAAAAGGCTGCACAAAGAGTGAAGCATTTGGTATCAAGCATCCCTCCTTATGGAACCTGGCACTCGTGAGATCCATTCACACGCTACATTGGTCCCAAAAGGGACCCTCCATTCATTATACCTCCCTGTGGGAGGTATAATGAACTGAGGGTCCTTTTTAGGATTAACTCTAGAGGTGACGGGCTCTAGAATGTGGAAAACCCAAATGCTTGTTGATGGCTAGCCTATGTTTACCTATGCAACAATCAAGTTACTGACTTGGGACAGCAAATTGTATGTTTATAATTGTGACGTTTCATTGTTATAAATTTCTACCTTTGCTTCTCCTTTTCTTTTTCATTTCAATGATGGGTGCTGAAGGTTGCCCTCGTAGAAGTGTGCAACACGCCTTGAAAATATCAGGTTTGTGAACTAAAGTTGTTTTGACCCTATTTTATTTCACAACCTTTTAACTCTCCCGTGCTGGTGATCCGCCATCCCTCTGAATCACGATAAGTTGACCCACATGCCACGTTATTAACCAGGTATATTTCCAATATCCATCTTGAATTAAAGAGATATCCTTTTTGACGTCTGCCTATCGAGCTGAATGTTTATTCTCCCTGGACATGTCCGTGATCTGGATCCAAATTTAACAATCACGCTTTCGATTCTGAATTATTTAGCTGCAGATTCGATGATGTAACTTTTCTTGATTTAAGGAAGGAAACATTACAGATCCCGGATATAACACGTCAAATAGATAGAACTTAGTGTTACTATCTTCGAAACGTAAAGTCAGTCACAAAACATTTTGTAGTGGTTTCGCCGTGACATTTTTCACTCGGAATTCTGACCTTATAAGAAACGGAATAACATTTCTTGAGAGACAAAAGTTCCTCGTACGTTGTGTAATATTACAGTTCTGAAAAAATATCAATAAATTCGTTCCTCACATCGAAGTCAGCACACGTTTATCTGATAATTCCTTCTTCCTGTCATTGCCAATTGTCTGCTACTGTGTCTATTAATGAAACAACTATCAATTGACTGGATATCATTCCAAGAGAGCAGTCTGGGGCCTTTGATGGGATATTAATGTATTGGAAAAACAAGCTATCAATCTCCTCCGTTTACAAGAAAGATATTGCTCGAAACGGACTTTAATTTTTTTATCTGGTGTTTTATATATCTAATCCCAAATCTCATTAAAAATAGAATTTTTCCGAGCCCTAAACTTCTTCATCTTCAATTCACAGAGAGTACCCAGTGTATTTATGTTTCACCATTATCGCACCTGTTCACGAAACGTGTCTTCGGTAGATCAAGTATCTGATTTAATGGGAGCACGGTGGCTTAGCGGTTAGAACATTGGACTTAAACCGAACGGCCGACAGCTCGATCCTGACTAGCGGTGACTCTGTGTTGTGTCATTGGGAAAGGCACTTAACCCTTTACCCAACGTAACGGCAAAAACGGCCAGCGCTATTCTCAAAAATCGCCAATTAATTTTCATTATTTTTTCATTTTTTGTCTCAAAAACATGGGTTATGACCACTCGTTGGAAAGAGCTCGTTGCAACAAGGGGGTCATAACCTGTGTTCAAGAATTTTTTTTTGCAAGTGTCGTCTGCTTTCCATGTTAGGTAAAGGGTTAATCCCGATTGCTCAGTGGGGGTGGGGGTACGGTGGCGTTGTGTACTAGGGCGTACTGCACATCGATGGTGTACTTGTCGCCATGAGATGCTAAACCTGCAGGTGCAGAGTTAGTACGTTGGAGAGTCTGACAGTTGCTCGCAGCTGCTCGGTGGTTCTCTCCGGGTATTCGGCTTCCTGCACCCGTAAAACTGTCCGACACCAGGCTCCCTGTCTATCGAAAGTGTCGATAAACCACAATAAAAACAAGAGGCCCCAGGGGGCCTGAGGGCGCTCACCTGACATGGTAGTCTAAATATCAAACCAGGGACTTGACTTGAATAAGCTGCATACGCCCCTCCTAAGAAAAGCATATACCAACTAGATGAAGCAATTGTGCCCACACAATACACAGGATTTTCCTTCTATTTTCAGTTCCTACACTTTAACGTACTAAAATCTTTTCCCAAACAAAATACTTTCAGCCTAAATTTTTTTCTTCTTCTTAAAATGCATAAAAAACGCTTAAAATTGACAGAAACGCATAAAAAACAAAAAACAAAAAAATTATGGATTTTGGTCCAAAATTTTCGAAGTCCCACCTGGACCCAAAATTTTCAGGGGAAAAATGTTTTGTTTTTTTTTGTCTTAAAATTGACAGAAATGCATAAAAAACCAAAAAAAAAATTTTCGGATTTTGGTCCAAAATTTTCTAAGTCCCATCCGGACCCCAAATTTTCCGGGTAAAAAAAAAATTTTTTTTTTTTTTTTTTTTCGGATTTTGGTCCAAAATTTTCTAAGTCCCACCCGGACCCAAAATTTTCAGGGGAAAATTTTTTTTTTTTTTTTTTGTCTTAAAATTGACAGAAATGCATAAAAACAAAAAAAAAAAATTTTTTCGGATTTTGGTCCAAAATTTTCTAAGTCCCACCCGCACCCCAAATTTTCAGGGGAAGAAAAAAAAATTTTTTTGTCTTAAAATTGACCGAAAGGCAGAAAAAACAAAAACAATTTTTTTCGGGTTTTGGTCCAAAATTTCGAAGTCCGCAACGGGACCCCAAATTTTCAGCCTAAATATGAACCCAGGGATTTGGCTTCAACAAACTTGAATCTCACCCCCCTAAGGATGCTGCATACCAAATATCAAAACATTCTTTTTGCTAGATCTCAAGAAGAAGATTTTTAAAAAATACTCCTCATACTGCACTAATTTATACATTTGGGCTCCCATAGAGAGCCCAAATATCGACCCAGGCAATTCATTTCAATAAACATGTGAAACAATCTTCCAAAGATGTTATATGTGAAATTTTAAAGCTTTTGGAGCAGTGCTTTCGGAGAAAAGTAGTCTTATGTTTTTCCCATTACCCACAGTGTTAAAAAATGCTGACTCAGCACTTTTTCAAAGTCCCCAAAAAGTACCCCATGATAAAACCGATGGCAATTTTTTTTTGATCATTCCATTCTGTTGGTCCTAAGGAAGCTTCACAACAAATAAGAATTCTCAGTGCCGTGTAGTTTTGGAGATATGGGCGTTTTCATTTTTTTCTATTTTTAGGTCCTGTGGTTCCCACGGGGCTATGGGGAAAAAATTTCGGCATAAATTAGGTACTTATGACCCAATAAGCACTCATGTAAAATTTGGTTCAAATCGGCCTCGCGGTTTGGAAAATAGAAATTTGGGGCGGGGCCAAAATTTTTGCCCCTCCTTTAACATCGTCAAATATAGCCCCTCCAACTTCCCTTGAACAAACTTGCGTCTACACCTCAAAAGGAAGCTGCATACCAAATATCAAGTCTCTGCTATTGCTGGTTCTTGAGAAGAAGATTTTTTAAGAACTGGAGCATTTTTGCCCCATCCCTCTGCTCAATGTGAGCCGAAACCTAATTTGACAAAAAATCAAAGTCCGCATACATAACCTCTTCTCACATGAAATTTCATTAATATGCGGCCAGTGGTTTGGGAGAAAAAGCCCAAACACCACCTTCACGACGGACGCCGGACGCCGGACGATGGACGAAAAGTGATCAGAATACCTCACCCTGACTTTCTGTCAGGTGAGCTAAAAATGGAGTCGGCACGTTGGGGAGTCTAACATTTGCTCGTCGCTGTGGCAACGTCCCTGTACCGAACATAACGGACAAAACTGGAGGGAGTTATTTATAAAAAAAAAAAATCGGTATTCAAATTTATAAATTTTTTCATTTTTTATCGCAAAAGGAGATAGCTTATGGCTTATGCTCCCTCATTGGAACGACCTCAATGAGCTCGTTCCAATAAGGGTTTATAAACTAAATTTTTGAGAAAAATTTTAAGATAGTTTTTTTTCAAGCGTCCTCTTCTATTCGCTTTAGATAAATGGTTAACAAAAGTAGCAAAAATGGAAGAAAGCTGAGACAGCGTCGGTGTTCTCGAGTGTGTTTACCCTCAAGATCAAAGGTGTTTTTGACCGGAGGCCCGCTCAAAGCTTCCTTGGCTTACCTTAGCGTCGCGGTTGGCATCTGGCTATAATGGATTTGTCTTTGTCCTTCGGTTCACCCGAGACAACTTATTGAGACATCTCTGCGTGAGGACGGACACAGTGGCAACATACCTGTGCCGAACGTAAGGGACGAACCCGGAGGGCGTTATTCATTAAAAAAAATCGGAATTCAAATTTTTTATTTTTTTTTATTTTTTATCTCAAAAACATAGCTTATACCCCCTCATTGGAACGAGCTCATGGAGCGCAGTGGCTCAGAGGTTACGGTATGAAGCTTAAAACCGACAGGTCTACGGATCGATCCCCGCCAGGGGTAACTACATTGTGTCCTTTGGCAAGGCACTTCATCCCGATTGCCTACTTGGGGGCACGATGGCGCAGTGTACAAAGGCGTACTGCACGCCGATGGTGCACTTGTCTTCAACCAATGCTAACCCTGCTTGCGGGGACTTAGTATGTTGGGGAATCCGACAGTTGCTCGCTGTTGCTCGATGTTTCTCTCCGGGTACTCCGGTTTCCTTCACCTGTAAAACTTTGTCAGACTTTGCCCAAGGACACAACACGGTTACCCCTGGCGGGGATCGAACCATGAACCTTTCGGTTTGATGTTCAATGCCGTATCCACTGAGCTCCAGATTCATCGGATGCAGGTCAAAAACATAACATATGTGGGATATAACTAGTGTTCTAAAAGTTGGTTAAAACCCTTCACCACGCATGCTATGCACACATTAGTTAGTTAATTAGTTAATCTGTCTGTTGTCGCACTCCACCCCCGTTAAAAATATCTTGTGCTTTGTTTATTTTTTTCCGTGCTTTGTATTTGCGAGGGCATAATCTGAACGTGTTGTTAGTGTTTACTCAACTTAATAATCAACTGATATTCACAAATATTTTATAGCACGTTCAATTATAAACATCTCATTTGAATAAACATTTTATGCCAATTCTTGCGGTGAATTACCATAACAATGTCGAATAAATACGCAACTGCTTTGTGCAACACGTGCGGTTAAAATATGCCGACAGTCAAAGCAGGAAACGTGCTAACTGGTTACCCTTGTCACTTGTGGTTAATTAAGAAGAGGGGCGAGAGGCAATTCCTCCTTTTGTCCACTTTCGGTGTTGAAAAGTGTGATGCACGTGCGCGATTGAAATGATGACGGCATGAAACCAGCGGTGACGCCACGATGTCCCCGACAAGGGGTAAGCTTGTACTCCCCTATAGGGAGGGGAGCATTCCCAACAAACCCACAATGAAGGAGGCATTTCTCCCGACCGGAAAGGGTGAAACCTCCACCACGGGGGCGGATGAGGGTTGTACCCCCCCCCCCCCACCCCCGGTACCACCTCTGTTTGAACATTGCAGTTTACAACAGCATCTAATTCTGTCTAACTTTGTTATTTTATTGTGTTACTTCCAAAACATAGACTATGGTACCTCAGTGGAACGAGCTTGATGAGTTCGTTCCATTGCGGGAACATAACTGGATGTGCGAAGAAAAAAAATGAAAAAAAACTCGTATGGCAGTTTTCATGAATAGCTTTAGGCGGCTGTCTGAGCCATTCATTCCCCCTGAGTTCCAATGTGTTCTATGTGCCAATAGGCACATAGAACACATTGGAACTCAGGGGACGGGGGCTAGAGGTCCCGAGTTCGATCCCCGTCCGGGCAAGGCACTTTATCCCGGTTGCCTACATGGGGGCACGATGATGCCGTGTATTAAGGCGTGCTGCACGTCGATGGTGCACATGTCTTCAACCGCTGTAACCCTGGTTGAACGGAGCTTAAACAGAGTTAGAATGTAGAGGAGCTAACAGTTGCTCGTCGATGCTCGGTGGTTCTCTCCGGCTTCCTCCACCCGTAAAACTGTCACGGTCGCGATTAGCCATTGTGAATAAGTATGTGACCTTAAATACTAATAAATAAATAAATATAAATAACTCAGGGGTCGATTTGTTTGAAAGTCAGATCTTTTTGTGCAGACCGTACATTTCAATTATCGGTTTGGCAAAAAACTAATATATTGCTCATACTTCTATATTGCATTGTTTTAATTGTTACAACACATGTTTCCAGTGTGTGTGAAGCTTTGAAACTATTTTTGGTTTTGTTTTTTTTATAGGACGTGAATCAGTTATCAACAACATACCGGTAATTTACAGTGCAGTCGCCGTGGACTGGTCGTAATGCACGTGTGGACAGTGATGGACCACGCATGCGTTTACCTGGTAATACTAATCAAAAGCAGCAGAATTTTAATTAATGAAGCACCGTGCTTCATTATTTAAATTTTTTATGATTATTCCTATATTTAGTGTTTGAAATCTAATATTATTTCGTTCGTGGAAATCTTGCCCACCCGTGGAATGTGACCAGTTCTCTGCGACCGTACTCTAAATAAATTAACTTCACTTTATAGTACAAATTGTAGCCATAAATGTATGATATATATAAGTTGGATTGCACGTTTCCTGGGGATCATGTAAAAAATGAAATAGTTCCGGCTTCCTGACCGATCCTAATTTTCATGCCCGACCCTAATCTTGTTATAAGAACTTAACCCTTTACCTAACATGAAAAGCAGACGACACTTGCAAAGACGAGCTCGTTCCAAACGAGGGGTCATAACCTATATAAGTTTCTGAAACAAAAAATGAAAAAATAATGAAAATTAATTGGCGATTTTTGAGAATAGCGCTGGCCGGTTGTGGACGTTACATTGGGTAAAGGGTTAAATGATATCTGAAGATACGCATGGACCGGACTTAGTGTGCACCGCGAAATTAGGCCATAAATTTCAACCATTCACCTTACCCAAATAGCAGACGACACTTAAAAAAATTAATAACTACAAATTTTCATTTGTTTGCCTCACAAACATAGCTATAACTGGACCTCAACGAGCTCACTAAGCTCGTTCCAATAAAGGGTCATAAGCTATGTTTAGAGACAAAAAAATAACATTTGTATGGTGATTTTTGTAAATAACAATAGTCGGTTTTGGTCGTTAAGTCGGGTAAAAGGCTGAACGACCGCGTGAGAAATAAAATATGCAAAAAAGCATACAAAAAAAATCCGGCATCTAGGGTTATTTTTTATCAGGAGTAACATGGGCAGGGTGAATTCTCCATTCGGCAACCCCACCGGTTTATTTACTCAGTCTCATGCTTAATTTCGATTCATTGTGGATAATTTTAAAATCCCTCCATGGGAAACGATCGAGGGCGCCGGAAGCACTTCAGGGCGGAGGGATCAGACCCCGCAAAAGGGGCATTTACTCGCACTAGCAGCCCCGCCATGACATTCCGAAGCTTGCATGTCTCGACGAGCGGAGGCCCGAGATGGGGGAGTTTGGAAGGAGGCGTCCCCTCCCATCATTAGAGGGGCACTCCTCCCAAACCCCTCCAACTCTCCTCCCAAACCCCTCCAACTCTCCTCCTGAATTTTGAAAGATCCCAGAACGGATTTGGGATGTATTTTAACATTACTTCGAGAATAACTCATTGAAAAAAATTGTGTGACGAGCCTGAGAAGGGCATTGTCTGCTCCCCCCCCCCCCCCTTGTCCCCGTGGTCCAAAAGCAGGGAGGGCAGCTGTCCCCTTCGCCTCCGTGCTTCCCTGGCGACGATGAATGTGGTCTTTACTTAACCATTTAAACATTTAAACACTGGTGGTATCTTCCATATCAGATCAATAGCAGTAATTGGAAGAGTCCATATTCATTATCTGGGGAAAGACCAATTAATATTTTCAACTTGCAGCTCTGGAGCTGCACGTTGAAAATATTGATTGGTCACACATTTACTTAGCGGCCATTCTCCTTAACCCTTTACCTAACATGAAAAGCAGACGACACATGCAAAAAAAATTCTTGAATAACTATTTTTTTTCATTTTTTGTCTCAAAAACATAGGTTATGACCCCTCATTGGAACGAGCTCGACGAGCTCGTTCCAATGAGGGGTCATAATCTATGTTTTTGAGACAAAAAAATGAAAAAAATAATGAAAATTAATTGGCGATTTTTGAGAATAGCGCTGTCCGGTTTTGGCCGTTACGTTAGGTAAAGGGTTAATGAAGCTATGGCATATCATGTGCCTGGACCCGAAAAGCGGCACACACTTTGACACAATTAAACGATCTCAAAATAGGTAGAGGTAAAACTGGTGTCGCTATAAAGGGCTTCCATAGAATGGCCTTTGCAGGCAGAATCATCTAAAAATATACACAAAAGCCAACTAACAACGCATGAAGATCGGTGTTGTCTTTTCAAACTGGAAGGTCTACTTCTCCATCAGCTGTTTTTCCTCAATCCACGAGTATCGTAAAACGTATATACATGGCTGACAATTTTCGTCATTGGAAGAGATTTACGGGATAGTTAAGTCCCCTTAATTTTCCAAAGTTGTTAGTTAATATAACACTCAGGGAATGGGACTTTCATATAAAAATTGAAATTTTGAAATGTTAGCGAAATTTCGAAATGCTGCGCATCAGTGTGCGCATCATTTCACAAATTTCAGGCATTTTCCTGTAGAGTAGGCCTAGTATAAAAAAACGGAAGCTGTTCTTTTACAGTTTTTTTCTCCAATCAGTTTGAATGTATGACTATTATTCTCTTTTTAACTCTTTCAACACTGGTGCCATGGAGGTTATCATTTCAGTGTATACTGTCAACGACGAATGGGTGAAACCATCCTAGTTCGTTGGGAGGTTCAGTAATAATTAAATCCAACAGCTCGAGAGAGCTGTTGGATTAAATTATTACCGAGCCTCGTTTCAGGTTTTTTTGTTCTTCATATCGTCTGCTCGCCCACTACCAATTTTTTCTTCACGCAAAAATCTATGCACACCGGATTGAAAGGGTTAAATCCATTTAAAAACAAGGAAACGGCGTTTTCCCCATTTTTGATATTCTGAATTTTTTTTTGTTCATTGTATCAGCAATGTGCGCATCGTGATGTATAATGCAGGCACTGTCTTTTCCATTAATATGAAAGTCTAGAAGGTCAAATCTGCTAATTTTCTCCCGGGAAGAATAAAAACTTGCGAAATACAAAGAGACAAAGTGGAGGGTTATTTAGTTGCTTTTAATTAGCTTGTCATAAAAGTCAAGTTTCCTTTTGTAACTTTTAGTAAACGAAAACAACAGATAGCCCCGAGAGCAGTGACTCGACAGTCTGTTGTTTTCGTTTATTAAAATTAACAAAAGAAAACTTTGCTTTATTTTCTACTGATGTTATAGGTGTTTACTCAGCAATTACAAATTTCTTAATTGGGCCTTCCTCGCCCGTCTAATAATCTCAGAGGGGATAACTTTATCTAAAGTCGATTTTCATGAGATAAGTCCGAGATGATAACACATGTGTATCAAAGGAACTAAGAGAGGTAACGTGGCCATGCAAATGTTCGAAAAGTCCCAGGCTTCGACACTCGTGAAAAAGCATTATTTTTCATCCCAATTTGCGAAATAATCTCGGCATCCACTCGAAAACTGTTGATATTATCTACAGGCCAAGACATATAGAGCTTTTGTCATAACCAGTTGGCAGGTTGCGCTATACAGCATAGCGATAACCCATAGTATTTATTTATTTATTGGTGTTTAAGGTCACATACTTATGCACACTGGCTAATCGTGACAGTTTTACGGGTGGAGAAAGCCGGAGTACCCGGAGTAAACCACCGCGCATCGACGAGCAACTGTCAGCTCCTCAACATTCAAACTCTGCTCAAGCAGGGTTACAGCGGTTGAAGACATGTGCACCGTCTACGTGCAATACGCCTTATTACACGGCGTCATCTTGCCCCCAGGTAACCCGTAGTAAAATTGGTGTTGTGATGCTTCTCCGCCTTCTCTGTTTTCACAATGCCAGTAATACTACAAACTCTGCCATGCCGTGTTATTGTCTGGAAAGTATGGTGGGTCACTTCAGTCAGTAATATGTTCTATGACAGTATTCAACTCTGTACAAGTACCATTATGTTGAAAAGGACTCAGTTCTGCGAATACTCAGATGTGACCCTAAGAATGAGGGCTACATTATTTTTGGTGGTCTGAATTTATTCATCAAAGTTTGTTTTATTATAAATTATTGAAGAGTGCCCATAGGCACTCTTCAATAATTTGTGATAAAACAAATGTATACAAACAAAATATTAATTGCGTGTGATTGAAGATGAAACATGAGGAACAAAAATATTGGCTTTTGTTGGTACCTTCATTTTTAAAGCCTCGATAGTGGCTTCTAGCACTCAACCAATTAAATGTACCAGTTGCACCGAATGGGACAAGAAGAGTGTTCTCTGAAAACGATCACTGAGGTTTCTCAAACAATAGAGACTTGGCCATCCATGAAATTGTAATGTATCTGTAGTGGTTTTATCGCAGTTTCTGGACCAACCACACTATGGATAAATTCACTGACTGGTATTGTCGACCATAGTTTTTGAAAAAAAAAACACTTTCATCCCAGCATGCATCAAGATGTCTGTTTTCTGTTTGCATCACCTTCATTAGCATATTTACAAAACTTTTACTGTTATTTCTTTCATGACACAATATTTCAAAATTCCATTTCTTGGCTGATTTTTACCACAAAACGAAAGAACTGTTGACATTGGTTTTGTTGGGGTTGTACCTCCCACAATGAGATTAAGTGCCTGGAAAATGGTGTTTAAAAAGGAGTTTGTTGAATATGGGGGGGGGGGGGTATAAATTGTTTAGAGGCCAGGTCCGAAGGCCATAGGCCTGAGGTTGCGGTAGGTATGACCCTCCCATTGGTGGAGGTTCGAGGGAGGCCCCCGAAACCCCACCAATGGGAGGGCCATATCCACCCCACCTCAGACCTACGGTATCCCCCTCCCATTAGTAGGGGATCGGGGGGACTTCCCCCAGAAAAGTTTGAAAATTCAGTACCCTCAGAGTGTATCTGGGATCCAGTGGTGCTTTACGTTTCCCATTTTGAGAGGGGGCACTGTAATTTTTAGGGGAGGCTATGGCCCCCTAAGCCCTCCTCCCCGGCTACGCCATTGTTGGAGACCTCACCATATCTTATTTATGATGTAGAATGTAAGTGCACAAGAGTGTACCATAAAATCTGAATGAAAAAATTTTGTCCACGACGATTTTCGCTAAATTGTTTCTGTTTATTTTCCCCTTAGGACAGGGATTTTATAGTTAGCTGTGACGTACAAACTATCGGGGATGTTCAAATGGTTTAGGAGTCTGAAGTGTTATTTACTATATGGTCTTAACAACAAAGAAAAACTGAAAAGAAACCGAAGTTTTTTAATCAAACCGAACCGAAACCGAATCTGAAAAAGCAAAACCTCCCAGCTCTGTTAACCCTTTACCTAACATGAAAAGCAGACGACACTTGCAAACAAAATTCTTGAATAACTAATTGCATTCATTTTTTGTCTGAAAAACATAGGTTATGACCCCTCGTTGGAACGAGCTCGACGAGCTCGTTCCAACGAGGGGTCATAACCTATGTTTTTGAGACAAAAAATGAAAAAGTAATGAAAATTAATTGGCGATTTTTTAGAATATGGCTAGCCGGTTTTGTCCGTTACGTTGGGTAAAGGGTTAAGTAGCATTTTCATCATAATTTACTTCACCTATTTATCACTCATGGGGATTAATGCAATGCCGTCGATGAAGTAAGCCGGCTGGGCATGCTATTCGAAGCCACAGGCGAAAATGATGGAAGGGAGGCAAACAAAATTTGCCAAGATGATTTCCGTGAAATATTGCATAAAATCTAATGAGATAGAGACCGGACAGACAGACAGACAGCGAGTTCTATGCAGTTAAATGCGTGGTCTACATGCGTTGATAGCTTAGACAAGATGGGGGGATGAATACCATTTTTGTCACGTCACTCAGTGGGGGCGCAATTTTGTTGCGAGAAAAATGTCGAGTAAACAGTGGAATACAGTTCCAAGTAACTCTCTTAAAATGCAGGAAATGACAATGTGTCTTTATAAATTTTACAAAAAAGTCTTCTAGGAAACCATTCCGTCCCTATGTTTTGTGGTTTGAGAGTCCTGCGTGACCACGGTTTACCCCAAGCAGGTATGTATCAGCATTACGTGCCCACCAAAAATCTCCAGAACACAAGAAAAATGTAAATACTCCCGTGATTCAGTTCACAGCCATAAGGTGTGGTTGGTGATTGTGAAGTCGATTGTTAGTAATTACCACTGGAAATATAATCTGTTGGTGAAATAATCGTTTGGTGTTGGGCAGGATTTCAACGACTGCTCACATTTAACAGAATACTAAGTCTTTCAACAGTTCTGCAGTCGAGAATCTTGGTCGATTTATGGCTGTAAAGGGATTTCAAACTTTGTCTCTTAAAAAAAATCTACCACTGATTCTCCGTATTGTATTTCAACTTGTTTTCTGGAATTGTTCCCAGAAAACCTAAACTTTCTCTTTATAAATCCCACCTGACTCGTCTATATGGCGAATAATTTATAGAATTATACCAATTTGCGTTAACAACAAGACAGAGAGCAAAGGTAGAGTTGAGGGCGAGACGCTTTATTATCTCATTGCAACACGATCTTCCGCAGCAAGAAACTGATCGATATCTCGGTTTTTCAAGTAATGGAAATTCTTCAACAAGCACGAGAGATGTGCATATGAACTAGGCAACTTAGTTATGCAACGAATGTCTAACGAACATATTACTTCGCTTTACTCGCAGAAGCATGACAAATCGTCGAGAATTTATTGAACGTCAAAAATCATGAAAGCTAGTGGGGAAGATATTGTTTCTTGTCGAGTGCCGTCTGCCTTTTGAAGCAGACGATATAAAAACAGTTGAGACTGTATGGCTATTATGCTTCCCTGTTTGTCAGATTGCCAATGGTAGATCACATTCGACACAGTATTAGACAAGGGTGCCTGAAGCGGGGGGTGGGGGTGGGAGGTGGCAGTGGGCATCCGCCCCCTTATCCTCAGGTTAGGGGGCAGAAGTGCACTTGAGAAAAAAATTACTTTCCTGGCAGGGCGGTGGCTCAGTGGTTACGGCATTACACTTTAACCCTTTACCTAACATGGAAAACAGACGACACTTGCCAAAAATATTCTTGCACAACTATTTTTGTTCGTTTTTTGTGTCAAAAACATAGGTTATGACCCCGCGTTGGAACGAGCTCGATGAGCTCGTTCCAACGAGGGGTCATAACCTATGCTTTTGAGACAAAAACTGGAATGAAAGTGTCAATGACACTGTAGCTCAACTTGACAAACTTGAACTTTGTAAATATAAGTTATAAATGAAGTGGCAAAATTGAAGATCATTGGTACCAATGTTATTTGATGAAATTTCAACATAACAGCGCTGTGTGTGCACAACGTCAGAGTAATCCATGCATTTTTAAATGTAAACTGTAAGACTGGCTAAAGGAAGAATGTTGAAACACAAATGCAGTATGTTCAGAGGTTATAGTAAATGACAACTTTTTTCACAGAAATGAATGCTTATCAATAGCTCTTATCTAAAGTTCTTGCCTAATGAGCACACCAAGTTCAAAAACAATCCTATGATAAATGTGGCCTGTACGCCATGTCAAAGAATGTTGATGCACAAATGCAATAAATTCAAAGATTGTTGCTAACAGCAACCGTTTTTGATTGAAATGAAAAGAAAATCAGTAGCTCCTATCTCTGTCACCCTGCATAAGCATACACAGTTTCAAAACAACATGATAATGAATGTGTCCTCCGAGGCATGCCAAAGGAAGATGTTAATGCACAAATGCACTAAGTAGAAGGTCATTGCTTGTGGCAATAGTTTTTTTTATGGAAATTCATAAATATACCCTGCAGAGAGTGCAAAAGGGATAAGTTGATGCACAAATGCAGTAAGTCCAAAGGTTGGTGATAACGACAATAAATTTTTATGGAAATGAAAAAAAGCAATGTCTTACATCTAGAAGTCACACGGAACACACATACCAAGTTTCAAGATGATCCGATCATAAATGTGCCCTGAAGGCCGTGTTAAAGGAAAATATTGAAGTCTGAGTAAACTTAGTTCAAAGGTCAATATTTTTCGACAGAAATGGACGAAAATCGACAGCTCCCATATAGATGTCACCCCACATAAGCTCACCAAGTTTGCAAGCGATCCAATCATAAATGTGCCCTGCAGGGTGTGTCAAAGGGAAATATTGATGCTTAACTGCACTAAGTTTTTACTAAGTTCATTGAAGGTCATTGCCAGTGGCAACATTTTTTGACGGAAATCGAAGAAAATCGATAGCTCCCATCTAGAGGTAACTCCAAACAAGCATGCCAGGTTTCAAAAGCAATCTGATTATAAATGTGCCCTGTAGGATGTGCCAAATGGAAATATTGAGGTCTGACTAAACTAAGTTCTAAGAATGTTGGCAGTGGCAACATTTTTTGACGGAAATGGAAGAAAATCGATAGCTCCCATCTAGAGGTCACCCCAAACAAGCATACAAAGTTTCAAAGTGATCTGATCATAAATGCGACCTGTGAGGTGTGCCAAAGGAAATCGTGGACGTACTAACGTACTAACATACTAACGTACTAACATACTAACCTACTAACGTACGTACGTACGCCGACGGACGAGAAGTGATGGCAATAGCTCAGGTTGACTTTGTCAAGTTGAGCTAACACTAATGAAAATTAATTGGCGATTTCTGAGAATAGCGCTGGCCGATTTTGGCCGTTACGTTGGGTTGAGGGTTAAATTGAAAGGTCCACGTATCGACCCCCGCCGAGGGTAACTGAGTTGTGTCCTTGGGAAGACACTTCATCCTGATTGCCTATGTGGGGGCACGGTTACGCTGTGTACTAAGGCGTACTGCACGTCGAAGGTGCACTTGTCTTCAACCAATGCTAACCCTGCTTGTGTGGAGTTAGTACGTTGGGAAGTCTGCCAGTTGCTCGGTGTTGCTCTGTGGTTCTCTCCAGGTACTCCGGCACCCCCACCTGTAAAACTGTCTGACTCGAGGTGACCCTGGTTGTCAAAGGTGTCGTTAAACCCCAATAAATAAATTACTTTCCTGGTCTGGCGTTGTAACTGAGAAACTCGCGAGTATTCGTTTCCGACGTATTTTACATGTACTAATGGCAGTGTGTGTGTTTGTGGGGAAGGGGACAGGTATTATGAGGGAGGAAGGTAATAATAATAATCACCAAACAAAGAAGCTATATAATCCGCGGGTGAGTTCTAATGCTTCCGGCGAACTTGGTATTAGAGGTGGGCGGTGCTTCGGCTTCAAGTCTCTGTAGGTGTTAACACGCTTTGCAGTCAACACTTGCAACGTGTTTTCTCTACAGAACTAATAATGATTCCGCCGTTTCACGCCAGAACACAAGTTATGGGTCATAATTAAAACGATCGCAGTGAACTCGTTCCAGTTAGGAAACACAAGCTATATGTTTTAGGAAGAAAAGTTGGCTTGGGTCCGATTATGTGTATGTAACCGCATGCTGTTTTGACGTCAGCTGATACAAAACAATGGTTTTGAAGGGTTTTAGTCTTTGAAAACATTCTGCAGCAGTTGTAGTACGAATAAAGAAGGTACCTTGATCCACCTCTTTGGGTGATAACATGAATTTGCTTAAATATATCGTAAAGCTTAGATTGGTTGGGTGTCGTACCCAGCGGAGGTGCTCGTGGACTGTAGTACCCGACAAAACATTCAGTTTTTTTTGTTTTTGTAATAACGTATCTTTCGCAAACGAGACAATTGTGTTCGCAAACAAACCTCGGGCCGATTACGTCCACAAAACCCAAGCCGACTGTGGGAGCAAACCACTTACGCCCGAAAAGCACAAGCCAATTGTGTCCGCAGGGCCACCCGCGGAAATAATTGACCCACGTTTTGCGGACTGATCGGCTTTCGGACCTGTTAGGTGGCAACAAAGATACTCTTGATTTGCACTACGACCATCAGAATTTCACATACATTTGTATCACAATAAAAGCTGGTTCTAAATACCACCCGTTCATTACGTGTACGTTGCCTCTAGCGTGTACATATGCATATCCAAAACCAAGTTTCAGGTAACGATCACCACGGCTTATTTATTGACTTGATTTAACTCCAGTTTTGCGCCAATATTTATGTAGCCGGCTGAAGAGTGAAGGTAAATGAAGCAATGGCAGAGAAATTGTGCAGATAAGGGGCGATAACTGAAATATTCTGAAAGGTAGAAAAACGGGTTTGAACATATCCAGGATTCACTATTTTCATGAAATTTACAATCTTTATACACGAATTTTGGGAACAATTTTTATTTAACGATGGGAACAATAAAACATTATCTAACAAATTACATAAAGGTAGCATAAAACGAGAGATGTTAAACAGATGGAAATAACGGTTTAACATTTTTCTCTCGGCATGTTCATGCTGCAAAAAAACATTTGAATTATTTCCCCCATAAACATCAGTTGTACAGTTCTGGCGGTGTTTTGTTCAAGAATTCAAATACGTGCACTCAACATCGGAAAAATTCCTATAATGATATGTTTGTGTGTAGCTCACTTCAAAGTTTGGGGAGCCAAGATAAGCTCAACTTTTAAAAGTCCTAAAAGGTATGGTTATCACGTCTAAAAAGGTTTGAACTGGGGTAGTTCTAGCTAGTAGCCTCCCATCATTCCCGGTACCTCTCATTTACTGGGAGAGGAAGTGGTGTGTGTGTGTGGGGGGGGGGGGGGGTTAACTTACTGGGGGCGGGGGCTAGTTAGAATCAGAAAATAGGATATTCAGTTTAGGGTTTGTCAGACTGTATCTAAGACTGCTCCAAAAACAAAAACAAATATTTTTTTGAAGGGTGCCCGTTACTGGCCTCTCCCACAGCTCTACTGTCACTTTCGGTGCTCATATTTCAACAGAACCATCGGCGTAAATTCTTTGGCTCACATGGCTGACACTTTTCGTCACTGGAAGAGATTTACAGGAAAGTTAGCTCCCCTTAATTTCCAAGATAGTCCATGGGGTTATGTAAATTTATGGGCTATTTTGCTAGATTTTTCGCAAATGGCCCTAAATATACATCAGGATTTAAAATTTTCAAGGTTGCATTTTTTTCAACCACCCTCATGGCCGCCATCTTGAAATTCAGAATGGCAGCCAATACAAAGGCTTTATTTGACACTAAATCAACTTTTAAATAAGATAACGATCAAAAACCAATGGGTATACCCAGGTTTTCTGGGTCAATGATGTCAATAGGTACGTTTACAAGTTTCGTAGCATGGCAGCCACCTTGAATTTCAAAATGGCCACTGTACGAAAGCTATATTTGACACTAAATCAACTTTTCTGGTCTTTGGGACAGAAAAGGATACACAGAAAGTTTTCATACCCTTCGATTACTACATCTGAAGGTTGATCAGCTTCGCCCAGGTGCTCAGATTGCTGACAGAACAGCGACAGCTTCCAGAAATGCTTTAAAACATGTCTGTGTCCCTTTCCCTTGTATGTGACCGGTGGTATCACACCCTGTAAGGGCATGCAAGTTCATCAAAGCCCTTGATTTTTGTGGTCCTTGGTGATCGTAAATAGGCTTTAACACAAAAAATTTCTGCGCCTTTCCCCTGTACACATGATCAATTGAGCTCTTTGTCCAAGCTGATCTGTTCTTCGCAAAGCTAACAATAAGACGTCAGTCCTGAGAGTAGATGGATATCTTGTATCCAGATTGAGCAAGTTGGACTGCATGAAATATTAAAGTGTCAGCGTCTTCTTGAGTGCTGGCTTCCATTGCAATATCACACGCAAAACTGGACTTCGCACAATTTCTTGTTGAAGTTACCACTTTCAATGGAAAGGCTGTTTCAACCAAACTGTCTGCCAGGAAGCGTGTCAGTGAGTCATTTGTGTCAATACTGGCAAGAAAGGATTTTGCGTCTTTAATTTTTGTTAAATTGTTGATCACATATGACTTAACATTGCTTTTTCCCCTTCTTCGTGCTCTGGTTCCTTCTTTCAGTGATGAATGTATGGTGTAGTTGTAAATAAAAACCCGTGCATGATCAAACTACTGACCTCTAGTTTTAATTGTTTCCACATATTGCAGTCCTAGTTCATTACAGTCTTTAATCCGGGTACTCCGGTTTCCCCGTAAAACTGTCGTGGTCATGATTAGCCATTGTGCAGACATATGTGACCTTAAACACCAATACATAAATAAATAAATACAATCTTTAAAATTCTTGACCGACATTAACCCTTTACCCAACGGAACGGCTAAACCGGCCAGCGATATTCTCAAAAATTGCCAATTAATTTTCATTAATTTTCATTTCTTGTCTCAAAAACATAGGTTATGACCCCTCGTTGGAAAAAGCTCGTTGAGCTCGTTCCAATGAGGGGTCATAACCTATGTTTTTGAGACAAAAATGAAAAAAATAATGAACATTAATTGGCGATTTTTGTGAATAGCGCTGGCTTGTTTTTGGCCTTTATGTTGAGTAAAGTGTTAAGTGTAACAAAAAAAATGGATTTCCATACTGAACACGTGACCATACACTCGTAATAAAACGTCATAGCTGTCAAATTGTGGTTTTATTAGAGGCTCAAGCTCACATCCCTTTTTGGATTTAGGACTCTGGCAATGTATACACAAGGTAAAGTCAGTAGGTTTCTTCTTTTCCGTCAGTTCCTCTGCACTTTGCATTGCATCGAAGCACCCGGCTTCTGTTTCTTATGACACAGAACTGCTGAACACCTGCAAATATACATTTGTGCAACCACGCCTTCGCCATCATTTTCGCGAGATTCTTTCTCCTTACAATGCTTTCTTATACGCCCGTTTAAAAACACGGTCGTATTATGTGATAGCATTGGCGTCCGTCTGTCCGGAATTGTTTTCCGGACTTTTTTTTCCTTATGCATGGACATATTGTGAAAATGTTTGGTACACAGCTTTGTTATGGATACTTACAGATCAAGTTCGAATTTCGTTCCGCTCAGTTGATTTTTGGTGGAGTTACTGCCCTTGAAGTTAGAATTTTTAGAGTTTTCCGGATTTATTTTTCATTTTCCGGACTTTTTTTCATTATGGTTGGACATATTGAGAAAATTTTTGGTATATAGCTTTGTTGTGGATACTTACAGATCAACTTCGAATTTCATTCCACTTGGTTGATTTTTGGTGGAGTTACTGCCCTTGAACTTAGAATTTTTACCTTTTTATATGCCTGCATAATGTTTATAACTTCTGGAAGTACGGGCGTATTATGTGCCGTCGAACGGCGTCCTCTGGTTATTAGATGCGATTTAACTTACAACGCTCTTTTTATTAGATGCGAAAACCACCGTGCGCATTTCGATGATTATTCGAACCTGGAGGTGACACTGATATTTGATACTCATTTCGAACAGCTCCGACGGAGTCGGACATCCCCAGCTTGTATTACTTATTTGTGTTATTTAATTATAATATTCATCTCACATTCAACCTAAGATAAGGAGTAGCTTGTAATGCTCACCCCTGTTCCAGGTTTAGTTGAAATATAGGTCGCTGTATATCCAAATAGCGCATTTTACGGCGGCCATGTTGAAATTCAAGATGGCGGCCATAAAGGTGACCGAAAAAAATCGCAACCCGAAAAATTTTCATTCTTGATATATTTAGAGTCATTTAGGCCCAACTGCCAAAAATCTAGCAAAATAGCCAACAAATTAGAAAATGGCAACTTAACCCCAAGGACTAAGAACTGACAGTGAATTTAACCCTTTACCTAAAATGAAAAGCAGACGACACTTGCAAAAAAAATTCTTGAATAACTAATTTTTTTCATTTTTTGTCTCAAAAACATAGGTTATGACCCCTCGTTGGAACGAGCTCGACGAGCTCGTTCCAACGAGTGGTCATAACCTATGTTTTTGAGACAAAAAATGAAAATATTTTGAAAATTAATTGGCGATTTTTGAGAATAGCGCTGACCGGTTTTGGCCGTTACGTTGGGTAAAGGGTTAACATTAAAGATACGGGAATTTCATATAAAAATTGAAATTTGAAATGTTAGCTGTCATTTCATCAATATAAAAGTGTAGGAGGTGAGATTTGCTAATTTTTTTCCTGGGAAAAATAAAAATTTGCAAGTTTTGCTGTAAAAACGTCATTTGGATAACAAAGAACCAAAGTGGATGGTTACTTAGTGTTGGTGTCTTATACTGATATATATTCTTAATTTACCCAACGTAACTGCCGAAACCTGCCAGCGCTATTCAGAAAAATCGCCAATTAATTTTCATTATGTTTTTCATTTTTTCTCTCACAAACATAGGTTATGACCCCTCTTTGGAGCGTCGAGCTCCTTCCAATTAGGGTCATAACCTGCGTTTTTGAGACAAAAAAATGAAAAAAAAAATTAGTTATTCAAGAATTTTGTTTGCAAGTGTCGTCGGCTTTTCATGTTAGGTAAAGGCTTAAATTAAGTTAAATCCCAACGCCGGGAAGACAAGGTTAAAGATTTGTAGCGAAATGAACATTGATACATTCCGACATTTATTATGAATTCTGCAAAATATTCGCATAATTTTTCGATGGGGATTTCGTGCAACTCTCTCCACTCATAATGGCGTTCACCCCAAAATTCATATAAAAAGGTAAAGTGTCCTTTGGTTTTGCAGTCTGTGTTTTTATTTCTATTTTCTTCGACAAATGTTCGCCTGCTACTATTTCCGAAACGTGACGCCATGTTGTTTGTTTACGGAAGAACGTGTGATGGTTAAACTGTCCGAGCGCTCATTAAATATGCTAATAAGCCGGTCACGTGGGTCATGTGAGAAAGATTTTGAAAGCAGTTGTGTTTCAAATTTCCAATATCTTCATTAATATTGTACTTCCAAGCAATATCATTTCAAATTAATACGGTAAAGTAACATAACATCGTATATCCATCAATTGTCTTATAACATATGTGATAGATTAGAGTCTGCTGGCAAAGTAAGAACATTTCCATAAGTTGTTCCACTCTTCTTATTTCATCGACCAATAATCAATCACAACTTTCAGACAAGTAGACAATTTACTTTCTTTCAGCAATCCATCTATCACTAATGCATACTATATCTGTTGACTCAACCACCAATAGTAAAACTAAAATGTCTGCTTCTCAGCCGTGTGCACGTTCCGTGAAATCACATATATATATTCTCTCAGGCATGTTCAGCAATTGTGGACATGTATTTGCCCTGAATGGTATTACATGCAGGGCCCAGGAGAGGAAATTCGGGCCACAGGGTTAATTCTGTGATGGGCCCTCTTTCAAAAGTGTCGGGATACTGATGGGAGTGGTGAAGGCACGGGCGCTGTTGGGGGTGGGGAGTGGGGTGGGGGTATTTATTTATTTATTACTGATGGGAGTGCTGCAGGGTTTTAGGGGTTCTCCCCAAAGAAAATTTTGAAATTAGTTGTGTTTCAAATTTTCAAGTTCACCAGTGAGTATCATTACTTCAAGAATCAGGTGATCCAAAATTACAACCGTTGGCCAAGAGCATAGCTCCATTCACGATACAGCCCCCTTCTTAACTGTTCGCACAGGAGTCAGAACCTGGGGGTGGAGGTGGGGGTGGGGAGGGGGGGGGGCTAGTCTAAACACGACCTGAAAGTCCGTATTTTAATATTTTGGTTTGGTACGTCCTTTGAAAGGACGTACCAAACCAAAAAAATAAAATACAGTGTTTCAGGTCATGTTAGGGCTGGGGAGGCCTAATCCAAGAATCCTGGACTCCTGGGCCAGATTCAGACCCCCCAAAGTTCCGTGCCCCGGGGTTACTACCTCGGGCCCCACCCTCTCTCCAGCCTTGATTACATGAAGTCAGGGGCATAGCCATACTAAATGAAGTAGATGGGGGAGGGGGCGAACAAAATATTTTTCTGCTTCTTCCAATGGCAGCAGATAAATATTTTCATCTCGCCGCTCGTTAAGAGCATGTATTCATCATATGTGAAGGTCCGGAGTCTTCCATGTGGTACAAAATAACTTTTCATGTCAGTTGGTATACCCTGATTCCTTTCTGAAGGCTTGAGTAAGCAGAAGATGAAGGAATAATTACAGCAGCAAATATCAGTTGTTTATACTGATTTCAGGCATGTATATATATATATATAGGGTTGACATTTTTCAGGAAGAAAGAGAGTGTAGCCGGGTGCACACTCCCCCCTCCCTCCACCCCCAGCCTACCACGAGTCACCCCCGAGTGAAAGACTTTTCTTCGAAACTTACACGTTTACCGTTTGGTTGAACACATTTCCTATTCTTTTAACTCACCCATAAACTCACCCATAAAGACGAGCTGAACTGACCACTCTTCATCCGTCGTGATGTCAAACATTTACTTCTCAAAAGGCAGGGCCGATTTTCACCAAACTTGCTAACAATGAGACTTGTTCATTTCAAGTTGCTCTGCTCTGCCCATTTTGCGATGCCACAACAAGGAACCCAAAAAATTTTAAATTTCACTTCCACGGATATTCGTGCAACGTCACTGGGTTCAGAACTTCCGACTTCAGTCAAATGGGAGAGCATATATTGTCTTGGTGCTTTTAGCTAGCAATTTATAAAAAAAAATCTTCTGAATAAGATCCAAATCCATTGTTTGAATCTTCTTCAAAAAATATCCAACCTCTGGATCTTTTGAAGCTACCAAGCGTTAATTCTGCATAATATTGATTTGACCTCTGCCGCGACAAATTCGTGGCCTCGCTCAGCTGGGAGTCACGTTCTCTCCACACAGATTGCAGCTATTTTATCCGATAAAACGATACGTCGTGACTGCGTCCATCCCAAGATGATGTTGACAGGGCGTGTTCTGCCATCTCAGAATCTTTCCTGACGGAGAATCAATCCTAGTGTTTAAGAGACAAGGGTATTTATCCACTCGACCACCACAATAATACCGTTGCGGCTCTGTTTGCGTACTGGAATGTTCTAAACGTTCTCTTAACACACCGACACCTCAAATTGAGTTTACTCACCCGTTATGTAATACAGCAGGTGTTATGGCTTCATGGGCGTGGCTAAAGACGGTCTAAGGGGTGTCACCATTCCTAGTGTTCAACCGATGATCGGAACCGGCCACCACAATCGGCCGATTGTGGGCAATCGGATGACAACGGCAACGGCTCCTGGAAATTATATGGGTTCAACCGATTGTTGCCAAGCATTTTGAGATGATTCATTAACCGCATTTTATTCTCTTCCGCAATTGTTTAATTGTTCATGTAAAACGATACCATTCAATAAAGTTGAGAAACAACCACAATGTGTATTCTTATTCTCACTAGACGCCCCGTTACGGGATATACAAGTTAAACAACATGCAAAGCTTACAACTGAGCGAAATCGCTAGTTCATACCGGAAAAGTGACGGTTATACTCCATTGACTCAGGCAGAAGTAAAATTACCAGTCGCACGCACTTGGGCGGTAAACGTGGCTCTGAGAGCCACGTTTACCGCCCAAGTGTGCGCGACTGGTAATTTTATTTCGACCCCAGTCAAAGAAGTTTAACAAGGAAAAATGTTCAGTTTAATGTAGTTCTTTCGAGCCTCGACTTGTCCTAGTGCACGGTATTGCAATCGGAATCGGCATCGGAATCGACCGATTGTGAGCTCAAATAACCGGTAATCGGTCAACGACCATTTTTGGTAATCGGTTGAACACTAACCATTCCCCAATAATTTTTATAGTCGGGACATTTTCGTCAGGATTACAGTCTGAGATATCAATTCTCTCTTGCTAGAGATCATAAACCTACTTAAAGGACTAGATTTGACACCAGGAGCCAACATTATAAAACTTTTACAATTGTATTTTCTAGAATTGTATTTTCTAGATATGACTTTAAATGGGTTAAAGTGGGAGCGCGGTGGCTCAGTGATAGACTGTTGGACTTCTATGCTAAAGGTCCCGAGTTCGATCCTGCCCGGGACGACCCGCGTTGTGTCCGTGGGCAAGGCACTTTATCCCGGTTGCCCACATGGGAGCACGATGACGCCGTGTACTGCACGTCGATGGTGCACATGTCTGTAACCCTGGTTGAGGGGAGCTTGAACAGAGTTAGAATGTTGAGGAGCTGACAGTTGCTCGTCGGTGCTTAGTGGTTCTCTCCGGGTTCTCTGGGTTCCTCCACCCGTAAAACTGTCACGATTAGCCATTGTGCATAAGTATGTGACCTTAAACAACAATAAATAAATAAATAAATAAATAAATAAATAAATAAATAAATAAATGCTAATGATTCATTTTAGTCAGTTATATTAATAGGTAGAAAATACAATTCTAGAAAATACAATTGGAAAAGTTTTATAGTATTGGCTCCTGGACTTGTCTCACATACGCAGTCGATAATATACTAATGGAGGCCTGCAGTACCCGATCTGGGATGTTGTAGGCCAGCCCGACTAGGTTGGAATACGGGTACGGAACGTGTTGAGAAGTTGCGTCACAAGTGCAACATGTATAAAAATTTACTCGGGAAAATTGGTGGATGAAATTGAAATGTTTTGAGCAATTCATTGTTCATGTTACTTTTATATTCTCGCATATTGTCCGAAAGAGGATGTTTTATGCTAACAAATAAATGTAAGTCGGGACTTAAGATATCACACTCGGGACAAATCGGGTCCCCCCCCCCCCCCCCCACCCCAGCCCAAATCGGTCATCATCTCAATGCTCATGTCTGGCCCTGACTGTCCGGATAATGGTGATCACGGAGAGTCTTAAAATCTAAGCATCCGTCAGTAGTAAAGTCGTCCCCCGAGTTCCAATGTGTTCTATGTGCCTACTGGCGCATAGAGGAACTCAGGGGACGAAGTGTCGCCTGCCTGAACAGACAGACGACACTTGATTATAAAAACATGCAAGTCTCTTAGTCTTGAAGAGTATGCCATATTCAGTAGATTCCCTCTTATTTCCCTTGCTTTTATGAGTTCTATACCCGTATAGTCAGGAAACGCAAACTAAAGGATATTATTTTATAACGTCGCAAAAAGATTTATTAAATTCGCTCAATTACTTTTCCTGAAAGTCTCGTTGTGGCTTGGACTTCGACAGCAATCAATGACTCTCATTCATTCTCAGACCTCTCAAAGGAATTCGATTCTGTAAACACACTGTTGAAATATTAGCAATTTGACCCCAAACATATTTTAGTAAACAAAATCTATTTCTTGTCCGTATTCCCAGTCCAGTGTGATGACAATTTAACTATGGTGTCAGAAAGGAAATCTTGTTCACCTCCCGAGGCTTTGAAATTAGCCACAGCGATCGGCATTACTGATTAGGAAATGCCACAAAAACACATTCTTCGATTGTTGACAGCAGCTTTTTATGGATAAAACTTTTGTTGCAACCTCAGTTTAGTTTCGAACATTAAGCGTCCATGATTTTAAAATTGCATGTACATCAATCCTGGCCATATGAGGCCCTCGAGTCGTTACACCTCCTTCAGATACAGGCTGCGTTGCCGAGAGGAGTTTGGGGGAGGGTAGCACCCCCCCCCCCCCCCCCCCACACACACACACACTGCTTCTAAGCATACACTTAGTACAAGATTACATTTGATACTTGTACTTACGTCACACGTACGGTCGGTCATACAAATAAAAGTCTGTACTACTCTTTTCGGACTGTTGGTTGGGGTGGGGTGGGGGCTCCATTACTAATTTGGAGTACCGGTACATTATTTGTTAAATTAGATTTTGCGTCATGGGCAATACATGTATATTTTATTTATTATGCCTAAAAGTAAGTTTGTCCAGTCAGAAGGCTGGAATACCATCTGAGGTTTCCGTATTAAGTAACTCACCTGATATTATTTGATATCGGGTGAGTAGCCACCATTACTATTTTGATGCATTTCCACTCGCTTCGAATTTTCAAAAGTTGAATTAAAACAAAATAAGAGAATTCTAGTGCCAAAAATATTTTCACGGTACCGTTTTTATTGATTTAAAACATTAAATATTTAAAAAATGGACAGAAAATATTATTTGTAGTCCCAAAACTTTTTTGTTATTTTAAGACTCTATCGATTTTTATGTTGAAGCGAACATTCTCTTCACAGCTTACTCAACAGATTAAAAATAATTTTTTGAACATTTAAAGGTGATCTGTTAACCCTTTTCAGGTGGCAATGACAGTAAATATATGTACATGTAAGGGTATTTCAGATATGCTTATAGCGATACGTTTTATTTTGTAAACAAATACCACACTTCGAACAGCGATGATTGTTTACTGTGACCATAGATACCTACCGGTGCCAGTTACTGTTGATGATTCTGCACGGTGATGTCAATAGCAGTTTCTAAAAAATAAATGTCCGGTCTTTCCTTGTTTCTCGTGAAAATTTATTAATCTCTTGATTTACATGGACTTTCGACAAAATCAATATGTTCGCCTCACCTGATATAAACTCTCATCGCCTTGTACGGAAATGTATCAGCCAGCTACACGCCATGTAACTTATATTATCCACAAATAAATTCAAAGAAGTCTTGAGTTTTAGACCAAAAATTTTCATGAATAATCCAGCTACATCATCAAGGCATGCCTTCAACGAAGGCAAGCCTTGATGATGTAGTTGGAATATCTGATTAGTCGGGACTTTAGCCAACACAGTCCAGACAGATCAGATTTACAGACTCGGTCCCCTCTCCACCTATCTGTTATCGTCGTTACGTCCATGGTCAGATTTTATAATGTGGTAACCATGGTTGCCCTACCATAACATGAAAATGCCCGACTGGACATATCCTTGCATTTTGCGAGCTATTCAGACAAGGGGTCTACAATCTCCAAAATTAGCCACACCCATTGATCATGTTGTGGTAAAAGCCGTGGTGGATTGTCAAGACTTTACGTGCCAGCCGTTTTGTGGCGAGCGATTGCCCTCGACCCCTACGACCCATCTGACTTGAAAATAAATGCCCACCTAAAAACATTTCTATACTATAAGAGAATCTAAAATAATACGTATTCGTACAATAAATCTAATGGAAACATGTCGAATCTCTAACCATTTGCTGCTTGGTAATTTCTTAGAATTATCACTACACACCACACCTAGTGAGCGTACTGGCTTGGCATTGATTTCTAGTCAAGAAACCCTGCCGTGGGGAACCCCGGGAAGAGGAGCAGTGTTTGTTTACTGTGGTAAGAAAGTTCTGCATTACCGATAAAACAAGACGTGGGACCAAATCCTGGGATGGACGTCCTCTAAAGTGGGCAGCATTGGTATAATGATTGGTTGAACTTGACTTCATACCCATGTTGCGGTCACGATGTAGCCACAGATGCCGAAAGTGACCTTAAACACCAATAAATAAATAAAAAAATAAATAAAACCACTGTAATTTGTCTATTTTCCACCGGACCTCTTGTAAGTCATCTTGCTTGTATGCTAAAGGTCCTGTCCGGAGATCTTAGAATTTGTCAGAGTCGGGTGATGAACTTTAACGGTTACCAGCTCCCCCAATATATGGTATTAACCCTTTGAACCCTGGTGGTATCTTCCATATCTGTCCAACGGCAGCAATAGGAAGAGTCCATATTCATTATTTGGGGGTAGACACATTAATATTTTCATCATGCATGCCAATGGCGAATCGGCAGGCCTGTTTGTACCAAGACATGCCCCTTACGTAACTTTGTAGGGGTGGGGTGTAGGGTGTGTCCCCTCCCTCCGATAAGTTTCAAGTAGGGACATTTTCAACTGTACTGGAGTTTTAGATATCGATTCGCACTTGCCGATAACCATGAACTTTCTTTCGGGACTAGATACGCTTGTTAAACATACGCCATCCACGTACTCCATGGAGGTCTGTGGTTGATTGAGGATGTTGCGGTCCCACGTGACCAATTTTGAGTCCGTTACTTGCTAATTAAATAAGAAGATGGAAAACTCATTTATCATTACTACTACAGATATTTATGCACAAACAAATTTCCTGTTTTATTTTTATAATAATCCCCATTGCCAAATATGCCAACTACATCATCAAGGCATGCCTTCGTAGAAGGCATGCGTTGATGGTGTAGTTGGAATATTTCGTCAGTCAATACTTGAGTGATGACAGTCGGGACAAATTGGGTTTACCACACCCCCCCCCCACCCCCACCCCATCCCACCCCACCTCAAATAGATCGTCATCACGAAGCCACTGCCTCTTGCAATTCTCATATTAAGTATTTTTTTTACTGCTTCTTCTAAAGCATTGTCCATGCCCTCTTCGGAACGTCTCTGTTAACCTCGTTCAATTGAGGGTTCACAAGCTATTAGAAAATAAATTTTTAAATGTTATTTTCCCTTTGAAGATAAAATTGCCACGTGTTGACTGAAAGTTATTTTACGTATGCAGAAAATATTTGTTTTGTAAATTTAAAATATGTGAATGTTTTACGAATCTCTGATCATCCTGACCCGTAACCGTCTCATTTTTGAATGTTACCACAAGATAATAACAGAGAATTGACGAGTAAATGGAGACAGTTTTGTCTAATGATTCAAGTTCAATTTAGCCTGTAGTTGTATAATTATATGGTTGTTAAGATAATTTGTCGTTGTTTGTCAGATAGTTCAGATGGGACACATGCGCCAACAGACGCCTACAATTTACTTCTTTTATTGACTTAATTTCAGATTCATTGTCTGGTTATAATTATCGGGGTTTGTTCGTTTTGTTTTGTTTTTCTAGGATTTTTTTCTCTGTTTGGGGGTTTTGGGTGGGGGTGGGGGGGGAGGGGTCTTTGCGGCCTGGCCCTTTGTCCAATTTCTTGTCATCGCATTTTAGAGAAAACAGTTAAGATACTTAGCCCAAAATGTAATCCCTAGCTTTTTGGTGATAATATTATGAATGGGACTGCGAACTTTTTTTTTTTTGGGGGGGGGGAGGGGCGGTGTTTTTGCGGCCTGACCGCCCTGTCCAATTTCTTGTAATCGTATTTTAGAGAAAACAGTTCAGTTATTTTGCCCAAATTTAATCTACAGCTTTTTGGTGATAATATACTACTCAAAGTTTGCTAAGCACCAAATATTTGACACATCACTGTGAAATTTGCTTTTGACATATTTGCTATATTTTTGGTGGATATGATTGAGGAATGTATTAAGATGGTCCCTAGTGTTTACATTAGCTCTCTTGACAGGCAGACTTTTCGTGACAGTCATGGAAAGCATGTACCCCTTGATTTTCAGGATGTTTTCGTGTACTGTATGCATGTACATGACATGTTTAGGGTATTCAGTCTTCATTTCAACACAAACCCTTGTGATTTAATGATTGAATATGGCAAATGCAAATGTAAGAAGACATTTGTCTAAAGCAGAAATGTGGTGGGCTGTAGGGATGGTGGAGCAGGGGCCTACCCATTGTTAGGTTGGTGAAGCACTTGGTGTGCACCATACGGTGATCACCAGAGCCTGTGCAAGATTTCAGCAGCATGGCACACCAGTAAGACGGCATGGTGGTGGCAGAGACAGGGCAACATCTGCAGCTGAAGACCGGTTTTTGATCATTCAGGCCCGTAGGAACTGCTTTGCCACAGCAACCCAGCTTCGCAGTTACCTTCAGAATGCATCCGAGGTAAATGTTTCGACGTAGACTGTCCGAGCAAGGTTGCGCGAAGGTGGTCTCCGATCGAGAAGACCGTGTATTCGCATTCCGCTGTCCCAGAACCACCGCCAGGCACGATATGTATGGACCATGGGCCGCGTTGTATGGACCAGAGAAGATTGGCGACCTGTGCTTTTTACAGATGAGTCAAGGTACTGCCTAGACCACACAGATGGGCGTTCTATGGTATGGAGAAGACCTGGAGAGCGATTCATGCAGCCAACATTGCTGAGCATGACCGCTATGTTGGAGGGTCAATCATGGTCTGGGGCGGCATCAGCAGGGGTGGACGTACAGAGCTCTGTATCCTTGAACGTGGTACATTGACTGCACATGTGGTATATTGATGAGATTCTGGATGTCCACGTCGGACTTTTATGCAGGTGCAATGGGTGATATATTCATTCTGATGGACGATAATGCCCGTCCTCATGTTGCCCATGCTGTCGGGGAGTACCGACAGGGGGGGGGGGGGGGGGTATTTAGCGTATGGACTGGCCAGCAAGATCCCCTGACCTCATTCCAATCGAACATGTCTGGTCTGGAATGAGTTGCAGCTTGCAATTTCAGCCCGTCCAGTCCAGCCAAGAAGTGTCCAGGACCTTGGTGCCATGCTGGTCCAAGAATGGAACAACATCCCACAAAGGACCACCAGGAACCTGATTGTGAGAATGAGAAGGTGTTCTCAAGCTGTAATTAACGGTAATGGGTCTCATACTCGATATTGAACCCATACCAGTTCGCTCCGTTAACTTTTTGGCAAATTGAAATAATTTCCTCAAAATTAATAATAATACCCATTTTCCAAGCTTATCGTATTCAAAAGCTAAAAAATAATGTCAAACACAAATAAAATCTAAATTTCTGTACTTAAATCATTAACGATATAATTAAATAAAATATCTATACACTTTTCATTACAATATTTCAACTAAAACGTAAAACAGGTAGTTGGATATACTAGGTGCTAAGCAAACTTTGAGTAGTATATCATGAATGGGATTGCGAACCAGCTTTGTCGAAGTGTTTCTTTCTGAGTTATTTCCCTTGTTTGAATTTATCCTTTCTCTTTATCACACAATTTCTTATCATCACATTTCAAAGTAACCAGTTCAAGACTCTTTTCGCCGAATTCAAAATATACTGTTTTGGTGATAATATCATGAATGTGATTGTGAACCAGTCGTTTTGGGGTATTTTTCAAGAGTTTATTGCCCTTGTTGGACTTGGAATTTCTTTGTCATCACATTTCCATTTTTTTTTCATCACATTTCAAAGAAAACAGTTGAGTTGAAGATATTTTTTCTAATTAAGTCTATAGCTTTTCGGTGATAATATCATGAAGGGGGTTGAGAACCAGCTGTGTCCAAGTATTTCGTAAAGAGTTATTGCCCTTGTTGAACTTGAATTTCTTGTTATCACATTGCCAGTTATTTATCACATTTTAAAGAGAACGGTTCAAGATTTTTTTCCCTAATTTATTATAGCGTTTTTTGGTGATAATATCATGAATGAGATTGAGAACCAGCCATGCCCAAGTATTTCTTTGAGGGTTATTGCTCTTGTCGGCGTAAGGTGGACACTGACATTGGCATTCCTTGGCATTGCACTTGTTCAGATTTTTTGTATGCAAGAAAAAGGCAAAATAACACTCATATTTCATTAGTGATAAAATGGAATTCGGTACTGTAACCATCCATGCAATAGACAATGTTAAAGATTTGGGTCTTTATATTGAAAATAAAACTTGTCAATGGACGTCCAGGTGGTCAGTTTTGGAAAAATGCAACATGCAGTCTAAAATCTGTTGGGTTAAAAATCAACCTAAATCAACAGGGTTGATGTTTAACCCCAGCTGATTTTAGCACCTGGAAACGGTACAAACTTAACTGGTTGAGTGCTAGAATCACTATCAAGGCTTTCAAAAAATGCGGGTACCAGTGCAAAAGCCCAACATTAAACTTGTTTGTGTTCCATATTCAGGCAAACACAATTAATATTTGATTTTTACAAATCTGTTCTATTTCCAATTATTGGAGAGTGCCTAATAATTTCTAATAAAACAAATTTTGATGAACAAATTCAGACCACCAAAAATAATCTAAACAAACCAGGAAATATTTGAATGAAACTAGTACCCTAACCCTGGTTCATTCTAACATTTCTCCTAATTCGAATTAATGGTCATCAGTTCGAATCTCGCATGCGACAACCGCGTTGTATCCTTGGGCAAGACACTTCACCCCATTGCCCATGTGGGTGCACGGTGGCGTTGTGTACTAAGGCGTACTGCACGTCGATGGGGAACCTGTCTTCAACCAATTCTAACCCTGCTTGTGTGGAGTAAGTATGTTGGGGAGCCTGACAGTTGCTCGCCGTTGCTCTGTGGTTCTCTTCGGGTACTCCCTCTTCCCACTCGTAAAACAGTCGTGGTCATGATTAGCCATTGTGCAGAAATATGTGACAATAAATAAATAATAATGAATTCGAATTTTTGCAATTCTTTGCTACATGGGACGGGGGGGGGGGGGGGGGCACCAAAAATTTGCAAGACGTGACGTGGGGTTGGGTGGGTCTCTTGAGTGCGCCAAAAATGTGCATTTCCAACTTGTGCAATTTTTTTATTTTTTTAAAAATATATCAATATATCAGCTAATATATACTATCATTTGTGTTTCAAACCTTAAAGATGATGTTGTACATCGCACTCGTAACATAAATACAACATCAGGAGGCTTTATATGTGAGAATATTGGGCTTAATCTGGGAAAATGTCACATGTTAGTAGGGGGTGTGTGTCTTGTTCGAAATGTAGAAAATGTGCAGACAGTATTTTGGGAAAATTCTCTCTGATGCACTAAATTAAACCCAAGTTATTTATTTATTAATTTATTTATTTATTTATTTATTGGTGTTTAACGACACTTTAACAACCAGGGTCATATCGTGTCGGTGACAGGTTTACGGGTGGAGGAAGCCAGAGTACCCGGAGAGAACCGCCGAGCAACGACGAGCAGCTGTCAGCTCTTCAACATCATAGCCCACGACTGTACTACACACTGCACAACGGAACTGCGTAGTACACAGCACAGACAGGGTTAGATTGGCTGAAGACATTTGCACCTCAGCGTGTAGTACGTCTCAGCACCCAGCATCATCGTGCCCCCACGTGGTCAATTGGGGTAAGTTTATTTTGGATTTTAATGGGAGAGTATTGGTGGGTGTCTGAGAACGGTAGTAGAAACTTTGCACTTAGTGGGTGGGTGGGTGTAAAAAGGAGCCGAATAAAAAATAGGACGTCACGTCTTGCAAATGTTTAGTGCTCCCCCCCCCCCCCCCCCCCCCCCTGCATGGGATAACAAAAAAGAATCTTGTTAAGTTCCTAAGTGTTCAAAACATGGCCGTGCGTGTTGTGAGACAAACCCAAATTTTGACACATCAGCACCCTTCTGCAATCACTTCATTGGCTACCTGTCAGGTCAAGAATACGATTCATGATCTCACTACTTAAGTGAGAAAGTCTCAATATTATTACCGCGCCATATATTTCCAGGATTCTGCCACTCCGTAAAATAGGTCGCACATTGAAATCCTATGACGAGATTCAAATTTTCTTCCCCACACCAAACGGCGTGAAGTGTGGTGGTAGGATGTTCCCATCATGGCTGACAATTTGCGCCATTGGAAGAGGTTTACAGGAAAGTAGTTAGCTCCCCTTACTTTTCTAAAGTTGTCTGTAAATTTAACACTGAGGGTGTGGGAATTTCATATAAAAATTGAAATTTCGAAATGTTGAATTTGTATCATCGATGTGCACAACATTTCACAAACTTCGGGCATTTTACCGTAGAGTAGTATAAAATGGAGAGCTGGCTTTTTACAATTTTTATCCGAATCAGTTTTACCCTTTCACCATTATTATTGATTAAAATCCATTTAAAAATAAGAAAATAGCACTTTCACCATCTTTTGATGTTCTGTAACTTTTATTCTATTCATTATATCAACAATGTGGGCATCGTGACATAGCGTCCCCTGAGTTCCAATGTGTTCTATGTGCCAGTAGGCACATAGAACACATTGGAACTCAGATGACCTTATAATACAAACACTATCCGTTAAATTAATATAAAAGTCGAGACGGTAAGATTGACTAATTGTTTTCCTGGGAAGAATAAAAACTTGCAAATTACTGTAAAAACACGTTCGCTAAACAAAAAGCTAAAGAGAAGAGTTACTTAGTTTCTTCTAACTAGTTTGCCATAAAAATTCACGTTTCCTTTTGTAACTTTTAATAAACGAAAACAGGAGACAGCTCCGAGAGCTGAGAGAGATTCGTTTCTTAAAAGTAACAAAAGGAAACTTCGTTTTATTTTCTACTGTTATCACAAGTGTTTTCTCAACAATTATACAAGCTTTTAATTGGACCTTCCTTACCAGTCTAATAATTCCAGGGGAGATAACTTTACCGAAAGTCGATTTTCATGACGATGTAAGTCAAGGGTCGGGCGGCATTGCAGTTTTGTAACATGCTGGATGTTAACGTAAGACACTGGTTTTATCTCAATACCTTAAAATTTTACCCAAGACTCATCTTTTTGAACTGCATAGAAAAATGGTTATTTTTTTAACTCAATTACCATACTCGGATAGAAATTTTCAGATTCCGCTTATTGTGAAGCGCAGCTGTGTTAATACGTATATATCTTGCCTTATATAAGTAACTAGTTATAATATTAATAATAATAATAATAATAATAATGATAATAATAATGATAATAATAATGATAATAATAATAATAATAATAATAATAATAATAATTATTATTATTATTATTATTATTATTATTATTATTATTATTATTATTATTATTATACACGTATATATGTTGCGCGTATTATTATTATTATTATTATTATTATTATTATTATTATTATTATTATTATTATTATTAATTTCATTATCATTAGTGCAAAGGCTGAAATGAAACCCCCAAAATATTGCAGCGTTTTTCACAAGTTTTCTTCATTAGTCGAATACATGCTGTGTTGTAATTCCCAGTTGGAAAGGTCTCAAAGAGCCCTTTCCAACAGGGTATTCCATCACGGTATTTCACTGTTAAAGTCAATTAACACTAAACATCACGTAGATTAGACTTACCGATCTGATCTCCTTTGGGAAGATTCGAACGTCAGAGAAAAACATCCCGCTGCTATGTCGTACTGTTTTGAGTCCGTTGGAAAGTGATGTAAAGTTCAACAGGCCCTTCAGATTTGATTGAAAGGACAGAATGCCAGCGATTCAGACATGATATAGGAGGGTGTGTTTTGAATACCTCCAGACGATGTTGCCATGCATGTCGCATCCATCCACAACATAAATACATGATAATTATAATTAAATCGAAAATGAATGTAAATATTTAACAAGTGTAGATTTCCGGTACCAGAATCGCTTATCATAATATTCTTGGCAGTGACTTTTGTCTCATTACCACACATCTCTGTCAGTATCAGGAAGTTTGTTTTGCTTTGTGAATCACTGATAATATCCTAATTCCCTCCGAAATGCATTTAATTGAATATGTACAGAAGTAGTACATTGTAAACATAAAAATGTTGTTTTAACTCTATAAATATTATTGCGTTTATCACGCAGACTGAGTATAAAATGTTGGAAGTAAATCGTCCTCTGAGTTCCAATGTGTTCTATGTGCCAGTAGGCACATAGAACACATTGGAACTCAAGGCCGAAGTGTGTGTGTACACAGTGGCGTAGATAGCTTTTCGCTGGCGGAGGGGCAAGCCCAAAATTTTCCGACAGACCGAAAATTTTCCGACAGTGTAACAACAACAAAAACCCAAACAAACAGAAAGAATCTGTTGTTTACTGCAAATGTACTGAAAATTGGTCTTTTTAACCCAAAATTTACCCAAAATGGCATGTTTTTATCCCCTAAGCCAGCATTTTAATGTTATTAGGCATAAATTCGCCTAAAAATGGTCCCAAAAAATTTCCGACAAAACTTCTGGTGGGGGGGGGGGGGGGCTCCCCCCCCCCCCCCCCTTATCTACGCCACTGTGTGTACATTTTCGTCTAGTGTTAACGAAGTAACTGTTGGGATTTTTTTTAAACTTTTACAACAGTTCCGACAACTGTATGTGTCAGATCAGAAGTTGGTCGCGGTGTTGGGTAATTATAAACCAGGGATTCATCTGCCCACTTTGGAAAAGGGCACGTGGTCCATGCCATTGGGAACATTTACGTCATGGGGGTTCCAACTCGTCCCTTGAGTTCCAATATATTCTGTGTGCCCGTAGGCACATAGAACACATTGGAACTCAGGGGACGGACTGGGAATTTGTTTTGGAAGGGGAGAAACATGCAAAGATTAAGACATCTTTCATTCGAATTGAACAGAGAACGTTAAGACAGATACATAAGCAACTCCAAATATACTACAAGTATGTTTTTACAACAAACAGTCACATGGAATTATGTTCATCCCACTCTTTGTAGTCTCTAGTAAACTGTATTTATACTATTAAAGAAGAACTTGTCATTTGCCTTTTAATTCAGACACTTTCTAAACTTCATTAGGTAAGCAAATTTAAATTTAATGCACAGTTGGTGTCCTGAACTCGGTGGTCATACGGCGTCAGAAAACCAGTGGTTTCTAGTTAGCACATAAGCATTCACAGAGTATTAAAGTAAAGGGCAGGAATACAAACGACCAAGACCAAATCTCATCAGAACTCGTCAAGCATTGGGAAAAAGTAAATGAAAAGCAATGGGGGCATTGGGAACCCACAATGAGGTCGAGGAAAATTTATCGAACTTCGTGGGCAGCGAAATAAAAACCGAGGAGGTACAAAAAGTGGTTTCAAAATTAACCCTTTGAATCCTAGCGGTCGTTTTTCTGGCCAGGACGATGATACGCCATAACGTTATTAAATATGATGGCTGTTCAGTAAACATGTGAGGAAGACTAATCAATATTTTCAACGTGCAGCCCTGAGGCTGCACGTTGACTGAAATATTGATTGCTCTACCCCAAATAATGAATATGGTCTCTTCTAATTGTTGCTATTGAACTGGAATGGAAGATACCACTAGAGTTCAAAGGGTTAAGGAATGGAAAAGCAGGAGGGATGGACGAAATTCCTAAAATAAATAGGGGTAAGTAAGAGCTTAACGGACCTATTCAGGTTAGCCATGGAAAAACAAGAGGTTCCATAAGAATGGAGAGAAAGCAAGGTTACATTTATACACAAAAATGGGGAAAAGGATATATTGGACAATTATCGGGGGATTTCTGTCAGTGGCAACATTGGAATGGTTTTCTGCAAAGTCCTGTGTGGGAGATTAGAGGATGTGATTGAAGAGAAAGGGTTTCTGGGAGAGATCCAGAATGGCTTCAGGAAGAGAAAGAGAGTCACTGGCCATCTTTTCACAGTGACCAAATGATAGAATCTGCGAAAGCCAAAAAGAAAAAGATATTTGTGGCCTTTCTGGATGTGAAAAAGGTATATGAAAAAGTATGGAGGGAGGGGATGTGGCAAAAGCTTGAGGCCGTGAGCCTGGGAGTTGAGTTTTTTGAATTCTGAATGCATTACGTAAAGATCTACAAAGTGAACTTAGCCCGGGTAACATAACAAAAATAATGTGTGCCTATGGAGACAGGCCTAAAGCAGGGGTGTATCCTTTCGCCAATTCTTTTAGTATTGGACCTCAAAGATTTAGGAGATGAGCCCTTTCATAGTTACGAAGGAGTTGAAGTTGGAGGCCTGAGGTTCCCAGGGCTATTTTTCGCAGATGATATGGTACTAGTCCCAGAAAGCGAAGTGTGTGTGGGGTGGTGGTGGGGGGGGGGGGATGGGGGGGGGTAGAGAAAATGCTGGCAATTGTGGGGAGATATGGGAACAAATGGAGACATGAACTAAATGAAAGCAAAAGCAAAGTTATACCCGAGGGTCGTAAAGTGGAACCTACTCCAAAGTGGAGAGTGGAGGAGTTCTGTATTCCGGAAGGTAACAGGAAACTTCTAAGTGTGGGAGGAACATGTGACTACGAGTATTTAGAGGTAAATATAGGCATTACGGGAAGAGGCATTTACCACAACCACACGAATAAATTAACTGAAGGGAGGGGGCGGGGTGCGAATCCTTAATCAAATGAAACTGACAGGGAGAAACAGCTTCAATAAGGTTTTCGTGGGGAAAACAATTTTGGAAATGGCTGGGGTACCAAGTATAACACATATGGTACGGAGGTGATACCTCTAAACCAAATAATTTAAAGAGCTTGGAAACCCTTCAGAACGATGCAGCCCAATAGATAACGGGGTCGAGTAATGCCGCAGCAATAGAAGCAATAAGAGGTGAGCTTGGGTGGATGAGGATTAAGGACAGGATAGACTTAATGAAACGCTTTTATCTTAACTATTTAATAAATCTCTCCGGCAGCCCATGGTATAAATTAATATTCCGTAATATCTGGAATTCAAATATAAAGACAGGGTGGGTAGAACAAGTGAAGGAGTTAACCCTTTACCTAACGAATCGCCCGCATCCGTCCCCGTAATTTGCAAATTCAGCAGTTGAAAGAAATACATTTTTCAAAAAAATTTAACAAAACCATATCATGTGGCCCCTCATTGGAACGAGCTCAATGAGCTCGTTCCAATGAGGGGTCACGTGATATGGTTTTGTTTTTTGTTTTTTTAATTTTAAAAAATAGTAATTAAAATAATAAATTTGATATCGTCTGCGTTGGGTAAAGGGTTAATAATAGAGAACTATTCAATGGAGATCTCGGATTTAGAAGTGGATAGAGACCGGGGTAAAAAAAATCGTCCGAGAAAGTGTCATGGCGGATTGTAACCTGAATTGGCGAAAGAGGGCCAAAGCAAAGAGGTCTTTGGGTGGCAGAGTGATAAAGAGAAGCCAGGTTTTGAAGATTACCTTGATGGCACATTTGGTGGGTCATTGTTGTTCAAGATGAGGTCGCGGGAGCTTTGGGGAAAAAAGGGGAAAGACAATGAAAAGAAGTGCCAAATGTGTATTTAGGTGTAGTGGAGACCCTCAAACACATTCTATTAGAATGTCCAAAATAACAGTCTAACAGAATAAGATTCACCGGGAATATGAATTACAGGTGGTTAATAGGTGACACAGAGGAGATGGTTAGTATGCTTATCAGAGAGATTGGGAAGAATGGGGTACGGGATGTCATCGAGCAGTTTATCTCAGCGTGGTGTGAGGAGAGAAGAGGAGTGGGGATAAGGAGGCATTTGTAAGAACAGGGCTAGTCAAGGCCTTCTCGCTTGAGAACCGTGACAAATCAGCGGCCGACCAAAGTGTTATTATTATTATTTCATCAAAAGTAAACCAGTGGTTTTCTGAGGCCTTGTGACTACTCAGTTCTGGGAACGAATTGTGCTTTAAGTTTTGTGTGAGTGTGGACTGAGATTAGGGAATATATTAGGTGGTATATCAAGGTTTTTGCGAAAATTTGTGTACCGACTTTTACATCATGGTAGAAAGAAATGAATAGTGTGAAAATCAAAACTTTACAAACAAGAAAATAGCATCGCATTGCAGGGCTTAAAGTTCATGCGAGGATCAGAATCGATTTTCGTAACTGTTTTACGCAAGGAAAACAATGCGAATCAATTTTGATTCTCGCAAAATGTTCAAGGTACTGTAACTTCCATCAGCAAGATCACTAAAAGTCAGCATGTGTACATGTTTTCTACGTGTATATTCAATATTCAGTAGTTTGATACATTACATCATAATGAAGGTTGCACAATACAAACATAACAAATTAGAAAACATAATAAACATGATGCATAAAAAAAGTATTAATGACTTTTTTCTTTAACAAGGTGATCTCGTTTACAGAAGAATGACCAGATCATGTTAGAAATAATATTGATCGATTTACTGTCACAGTTTTTCAATATACAGTACGTGGAGAGTGGATTGTAACTAAATCACCCGCGGAGTGGAGTTATCACCCAAGCTATAACTTTCAAATTTTGTACACATCGACAAAAAACACAAGCAATGTTTCAGCCAATGGACCTCCGGGTTTAACCCGGAGGTCCATTGGCTGAAACTTTGCTGGTGCTGGTTATGCTTTGCAACAAATTTACCATTATTTCTCGGGTGGAGTCTCCACTCTGCGGGTGATTTGTTGATAATACACTCTCCACGTACTGTATAACAGTATTTCTCCGAATCATTCACTTGTTTAAATTCTTTGTTTTCTTTTATAATTTCTTCAAACCCCGTTTCCCTAATTCCGACAAATGCCTCACAATCCATAACAAAATGTTTTTCGCTCTCTATTTCAGCTATATCGCATACCTGGCACCTTCTATCATTTACAGCAGTTGGAGGTTGTTTATGTCTACCCTTTTCCATTTATAAATTATGGTTACTAACCCAAAGTCTAGTAAACAGTTCACGAGCCCGTCGAGATCTGGTGAATTTCAGATAAGTTTCAAACTTGTATTCATTTTGAACTAATCGATACGTTCGTAACTTATTACTGCCTTTCATTTGTCATTAAACATATCTTTAGTAACTCTTTCTCTATGCTGAGTTTCTAGTACATCTTTCAGGCAATTTCCATTAGTATTAGTTAACGTATTAGTATCGGTACCTGATATTATAACGAGATAACTGAGTTATCCACGTTTTCGACAGTTTACATTTGAGCGATTCCTTGAATAAGTTGGAGAGAATATTATCGCCAGCAAATTTGGATAATTTATCGACCTATTTATGTATACGTAAGGCAAATAAGTCACCAAAATTGTGGTTAGGCCCTTAAGGGTTAAACTCTATTAAATATTTAAATTTGTCATATGACTCGTCCGTTTTGTTTACTTTAAAACATTTGGTATTTTGTTTTCATATTAATCAGTGATAAATAAAGCCTTCCGTCAATTTCATTGGTCAATTTCAAAACTAGACAATTTGATTGGCTGAACAAAATACAAATGGGCCACATTTTCATAATTTGCATAATTAGAGTTGGGAGCTTTCATTGGTCAATTTCAAAACTGGACAATTTGATTGGCTAAACAAAATACAACTGGGTCACATTTGCATAATTTCAGTAGGGAGAATTTACGTTATCTGTCTTATTTAGGGTGGGTTATATTGTAATAATCTTTTACCTACAAGAAAAACGCCATTCATTTTTTTTATATTTTCAATTTTTGCTTCCAAAACATAGGTTATGACCCCTCATTGGAACGAGCGAAACGAGCTCGTTCCAATGAGGGGTCATAATCTATGTTTTGGAAGTAAAAAATGAAATTGTTTAGTTATACGATGATGTTTTTCCAAGTGCCGTCTGCAACTCAAGTTAGGTGATGGGTTAAAAAGTCATACTAAGTGGCTAATTTGTGCGTGTGTATGTCATCTGATAAATAGAATATACAATGAGTGTTTTTCACATATAATATTTATGAAACTCGTCAGAATTTTCCGTTTGGGCTCGCTTGAGGCTCGCCAAAACGGAAATTTCTTAGACTCGTTTCATAAATATTATATGAGAAAAACACTCATTCCATATCCTCTATTTATACCATGATTACCTATTCTACTATATATGAAAAGCCTATGACATAAATTTTAGCTTTACACACCAACCGTGATGAACACGACAGCAATGGGATTTCAATAGTAAAAATTTACACCAGTAGTAGAGCTACATCCACGTTGACCTTTGATGACGTCGACCTGAATGCAAACTTGTCTAAATTTATCGCACGTCGCCTCGCGAAGAGTGAAATGGAAGTGGCAATTATTTATTACGTTTTTAAATGGGTTTACCTCATAAGATGCCTAAAATTAACAAACGTGCATTGTCTCATGTTAATAAAGCATGCATAACTCGAAATAGTATGTTTTTATGTTATTAAAACAAAAAAGGCTCAGTTTCTTTTTTCATTTCGTTTCGGCGATAAAATTGACAGCGGAAGTACCGCCCACCGATGCTCGTGTAAACAAAGACAGATTCGCACGTTTGTACGTCTGGTGCTCAGTAAAATCGAGAAAAAATAATAGCGACTCTTAATAATCTGACGATCATGGTATAAATAAAATATACTCAAAGTAGCTTGGTGTACCAAATGTTCACCACTCGTGGTGAAGTGGTGTTAACCGCGCGCCGAAGGCTCGCGTTTAACACCACTTCACCACCACTCGTGGTGAACATTTGGTACCCCAAGCTACTATGGGGATATTCTATATATAATAGGTTTGTTTTGGGTTTTTTTTCATTTTCATTGGAATATGTACTGGTTGCGCTCACAAGGGTATAACATTACTCTCAAATTCTAAATTATTTCAGAACTAAAAATTGATTCTCGCAGCAGGAAAGAGTTTTTATTCTCGCGAATCGGGATAAATTTTATACACTGTACTGCGAAGCATTTCCCCTCTCCACCGGACGAACTAAGGCATAAGTAAATGCGTGGTGAACTCTGATTTAAGGACAAGTGTAATGAACTAAACACTACTGGAATCGGATAATTATTGTTCAAGTTATCATATAATCATTTCTTTCTTTATTTATTGAGGTTTAACGATACTTTGACAGCCAGGGTTACTTCGTGTTGGACAGTCTTACGAGTGAGGTAGCCGGAGTACTCGGGGAGAACCACCGAGCAACGGCGAGCAACTGTCAGACTCCCCAACCTACTAACTCCACACGCAGGATTAGCATATGTTGAAGACAAGTGCACCATTGACGTGCAGTACGCCTTAGTACACAACGCCACCGTGCCCCACGTTGACAATTGGGATTAAGTGTCTTGTCCAAGGACAGAATGTGGTTGCCGCAGGTGGGATTCGAATCGCGGACCTCTCGGCTTGCAGTCTGCATCTCTACCTACTGAGCCCCGGTGCTCCCTCGTATAATCATTAAAATCTCCAATAAAATTAAAAAGTGACAATAATACTTTCAGCTTTCAAAAAGTCACCATGGTTTTCAAAATCATCAACGACAATCTGTTACATAAATGGGAAGTCTGTGATTGGGGCATTTCGTGATTTCGTCCAGCTAGATACTTTCCGTCGCGCCGAGGTTGGGGCTTCCCGTCCTGGGACGAGGAAGCCCCGTAATGTTAATAATAAGCAGCCTGCCAAAAGGTATTGGCATCCGATGCTTACATTTCCATTAAAAAATTGAAGTAAAACGGAATACACAAGTGGCATTTTACTCTCAATTTTCGACAAATCACCGGGATTTTCGATCAAATCCAGGATATTGTTATTATGATGCAGCAAATTAACCCTTTACCCAAAGTAACGGTAAAAACCGGCCAGAGCTATTCACAAAAATCGCCAATTAATTTTTATTATTTTTTCATTTTTTGTCACAAAAACATAGGTTATGACCCCTGATTGGAACGAGCTCTTCGAGCTCGTTCCAATGAGGCGTCATAGCCTATGTTTTTGAGGCAAAAAATGAGTTATTCATGAATTTTGTTTGCAAGTGTCGTCTGCTTTTCATGTTAGGTAAAGGGTTAAAACTTATTTAAATGTAATATTTACTTTTCAATTAATCACACGAACATTAAAAATCCTAGTTAAACGAAGCCAACAAAAGGCAATAATTCCCTTAATTTTAAAAAAATCATTAAAATGTTCTAACTGGAGATGGGCAATATACCGAAAAACCGAACCGATACCGATATCATGGGGATACCGAAAACCCAAACCGAACCCATCTCTGAATACCGAAACTTTATAAATTTTCAAATTTTCCTACATTTGCTACTGACAAGAGTCTTGTCTTCTTGACAGCAGTAGGAGAGTTCATTTTCATGAAAGAAATTATTCCCTTTAAGGGTCCTTAATAGTCCCGAAGACCCACCAGACTCATCCTGTACATGTCCAGTTGCTTAACCCTTAATCTAAGCAGACGACACATGCAAAAAAAAATCTTGAATAACTAATTTATTTTCATTTTTTGTCTCAAAAACATAGGTTATGACCTCTCGTTGGAACGAGCTCGACGAGCTCGTCCCAACGAGGGGTCATAACCTATGTTTTTGAGACAAAAAATGAAAAAATAATGAAAATTTATTGGCGATTTTTGAGAATAGCGCTGGCCGGTTTTGACCGTTACGTTAGGTAAAGGGTTAACACTTTAACCTGATAGTATCTTCCAGATCAGTTCAATCACAGAAAATGGAAGAGTCCATATTCGTTGCCTAGGGTGGACCATTCAGTATTTTCAACGTGCAGCCGTTGGGCGGCACGTTGAAAATTTTGATTGGTTACCCCACACATTCACTGAGCAGTCATCATAGTTGGTGAAATTATGACGTTCCATGTCCCTGGGTCGAAAAAGTGGCCTTTAGGGTCCAAAGAGTTAACAGTGACATCTAGTTACTTAATAGGCAGCCAAGACTTGACTAGAAAACACTGCCCCTGTGATTTGTGTGTTGTCAGCAGGACCTCCATATTGTGGCATGTTTGGGGCGCATGTTCTGAGATCACAAAAGCAAGCAATGGACCTTTGAAGGTTATGGTGTGTTCTGATGTGAATTGTGTTGGTAATAGAAAGCAAACGTTGAGCTCATTGGACGCAATATTTGTGGGGATGTGGTAGAATGAATCAAGAATAACTTATTCTGTATTTTCCCGGCGTGAATTCTCTTTTGGTACAATTAGAAAAACGAAAGTCAAGTCACGTACTGAATACCAAACCGATACCGTAGCATACCCCCCCCCCCCCCCCCCCGCCCATCTAAAAATACTGAAACGGATACTGAACTCCCCATTTCAATATCGCTCACCCCTAATTTTAACGTGCTCACGACAATGACGACATTATTAGTAAAAAGCATGATATCAAAATTGATTGAAATCGGATGTTTACTGTTCAAGTCATTGCATAAGGCATCACAGTACTAAATATTTTCCCATATTCGTTTGTTACGACCCGTAATGTAATAAATGCCCATAATGTAATACCTACCCATAATGTAATACAAAAACGACCCATAATGTAATACGAACCCATAATGTAATAAAAAACTACCCATAATGTAATAAATGTAATAACGTGTAATAAATGTTAGGTACCCATAATGTAATAAAAATTTTAAAAAATTAGATACAAATTACACTTTTCCAGGCCCGTAATGTAATACAATTCTAAGCTTGATTTTTGTTTTTTCTCTTTACTCCAGCAGTGCGTTCGGCTACTTATGACACATCATGCGCCTTCATCACTGCTGCCAATGGCCCTTATGCCGTACACAGCCAACATGTGTGGGTGTGTTGGGATTACGATAGAGAGTATTCCGGGACCTGGGGCGGGTATACTCTGCTATGAGTGACAGGTATTATCCCTCTTCCATTTGTACCACCCACGCAAACGACTTCCTCGATAGCCTCTACTGCCCTGCCACAATCATATAGGTCTACCTTACAAGACATTCAATAATTTTGATTCCGGGATGGTCATTTATAACTGCAATCATCATATTCGACCGGCTGTTCACTTGCATAAAAGCAATGCGGGTAGCAGGTTCCTATACTGTTAATAAGTGCAAGCAATTCTGGCCAATGTTGCTGAGGCAGAGGGTGTAGTGGGGTGCAGTGGGGTTTGGGTGCACAAAAACCGGATAGTGGGGGGGGGGGGGGCGTATAGTGTGGGATACAAGGAAAAGATAGAACAGAAGCAAGACGTTGAGTCAACCGGCGCAGAGGAATATCGGAAGGCGATATGGTGAGTGTACTGGTATTGGAATGGGGGATATCCTATAGCTCGATGGGATTTGGATTAGGCTACTTTGCTCCAAATTAAGCGTACAATCTATCCTCTGTCTCTCCAATTTTCACTACCTAAACAAATTAGTAATTTCCCTGTACTGTACTACTATAAGTTCATGTCGCACCCTCCGCACCTTGAAACCAATGAGCCCGAGCCCAGGACCACACTTAATAACGACCACATCATATTCCCGGTCCTGTGATCACATGTGTCAAAAAATATTATCAAATGCTTTCCAGTCAAATAGTTTGCACTTCGCACATGCAAGAAAGACCTTACATTTTCAATAAAAAGTGTATCAGTTTCAATAGTGACAGCCCTGAGTGAAATGGTTTCAACTCCTCTCAGTGTTATTTTTCTAAAACCTCAACACACCACAGATTGAACACCCTCAATTGATATGAACCGAAGCAAGTTAAACGCCTTGTAGACTGCTATCATCCACGCAGGCCACCTTTGCGAGAAGACTCAGAAGTATGCACAGGACGAATGCAGATCTATAATAGAGAGTAGTTTTGGTGGTTCTTGAGATTATGTTGATTGGAAAAGCATTCCACAGCATTTTCTGAGCTGTGGGGACTACCACTTAAACCACCTACATTTCCTGACAGTTCCTGGCGGTTGGCAGGAACTTCCTGCCAACCGCATACTCTATCGCATCGACTATTCGCGTGTTCATCCCCGCTATTGTGCCATCTTCTCCTAGGCTACACTCAAACAACATACGTAGCTAAACACCAGGTGTAACATGGGCATATCCGTTTGACCGTGAGGTGTGACCTTGACCATCAATCCGGTGACCTTGAACCTGTGTGTGGGCCGATTTTTATGAAACTTGGTGTGTGGTTCGGGCGCCCAACAATTTTGCCACACCCGATGCCCGTCATGTGTGACCTTGATTGATATTCACTCTATTGACCTTGAACCTATATCTCGGCTCATGTTGGGCCGATTTGCGTGAAACGTGGTATGTGGGGGTAGTTCGGGGCTCTCTCTCTCTCTCTCTCTCTATATATATATATATATATATATATATATATATATATATATATATGTATATATATATATATATATATATATATATATAGAGAGAGAGAGAGAGAGAGAGAGAGAGAGAGCGTCCTGAAGTACTCCCACATACCAAGTTTCACGAAAATCGGTCCAGCATAAACCGAGATACAGGTTCAAGGTCAACGGTTTGAATAGCAAGGTCACACATGACGGGCATCGGGTGTGGCGAAATTGTTGGGCGCCCGAACCACACACCAAGTTTCAGGACAATCGCCCAGCAGGAGCCGATACACAGGTTCGAGGTTTCCGGTTTGATGGTCAAGGTCACACACCCGGTCAAACGGATACGCCCATGTTACTCCTCGTGTCTAGCTATGTATGTTGTTTGAGTGTAACTTAGAAGATGGCACAATAGCGGAGATGAACACGCGAATAGTCGATGTGATAGAGTAGGCGGTTGGCAGGAAGTTCCTGCCAACCGCCAGGAACTGCCATGACTGTAGGTAGTTTAAGTGGAAGGCCGTGTGGTGGACTAATAATATTACTTGACACATGTTATCACAGGATCGGGAATATGATGTGGTCGTTATTAAGTGTCATCCTGGGATCGGGCTCGTTGGTTTCCAGGTGCGGTAGGTGTGACATAAACTTATAGTAGTACAGTACAGAGAAATGACTAATTTGTTCAGGTAGTGAAAACTGGAGAGACAGAGGATAGATCGTACGCTTAATTTGGAGGAAAGTAGCCTAATCCAAATCCCATCGAGCTATAGGATATCCCCTATCCCAATACCAGTACACCTACCATATCGCCTCCCGATATTCCTCTGCGCCGCTTGACTCAACGTCTTGCTTCTGTTCCATCTTTTCCTTGTATTCCACACTACCCCCCCCCCCCCCCTCCCCGCCACTATCCAGTCTTGGTGCACCCAAATCCCACGGCACCCACTCCACCCTTTGCCCCAGCAACTTTGGCCAGAGTTACTTGCATTTATTAACAGTAGGAACCTGCTACCCACATTGCTTTTGTGCAAGTGAACAGCCGGTCGAATATGATGATTGCAGTTATAAATGACCATCCTGGAATCAAAATTACTGAATGTCTGGTAAGGTAGACCTATATGGTTGTGACAGGGCAGTAGAGGCTATTGAGGAAGACGTTTGCGCGGGTGGTACAAATAGAAGAGAGATAATGCCTGCCACTCAGAGCAGAGTATACCCGCCCCAGGTCCCGGAATACTCTCCATCATAATCCCAACACACCCACACATGTTGGCTTTGTACGGCATAGGGGCCATTGGCAGCATTGATGAAGGCGTAGGATGTGTCATAAGTAGCCGAACGCACTGCTGGAGTAAAGAGAAAAAACAAAAATCAAACTTAGAATTTTATTACATTACGGGCCTGGAAAAGTGTAATTTGTATTTAATTTTTTAAAAATTTTATTACATTATGGGTACCTAATATTTATTACACGTTATTACATTTATTACATTATGGGTCGTTTTTTATTACATTATGGGTTCGTATTACATTATGGGTCGTTTTTGTATTACATTATGGGTAGGTATTACATTATGGGCATTTATTACATTACGGGTCGTAACAGGCGATCATTATAACGTTCAGGCGAAAAATAATATGATCGCATCACTTTAAGTTTGGCATTCAAAAATCTTTGTCGAGTATAGCCCTTAAGACAACTTTTTCTGACCCGAACAGGGGGCCATTTGACAAATAAGGGAGAAAAACTAACACGAAGGCAAGTACCGGTCACGTGAACATATTTTTCAGGGAATTCCAAACAAAAACACACCAATAGTCAATTGTATTTTTTTAGGTCCAAAAAGTCATCAAATCTCCCTTTTTTATTTGTCTGGAATATTCAACAATAATGCATAATACAAGATGTCAGTAGAATGCTTCAAACGTTTATTAAAACAATATATTTCCCCAATGTTGCTTACTTTCAGAGATTGCATCATTTTGTGCAGCATTTCAAGGCGAGTAACTCTAACTCAAATATTTACTACAGTCATGCCATAAGCAATGCAATTTCAAGCTAAATTCAACAAAAAAAGGGTAATAACTCTCTAAATATTAGAGAAATCGCCGTGGTTCTCTAACTTTAACAAGCCAATGTTATTGAAAAGCAGTCTATTAAACTTTTATTAAAATCTGAGGTCTGCTGTTCAAGTCATTGCACAAACAAAACAAAGTGCAATAACACTACGTAATTTTTGTCGAATTATGGTGATTATGGGTTTGTTACGATATACTGTCGATAAAAAGGAGCACCATAAAATTAACTGAAATCTGATTACGTCCTAATGTTCAAGTTATAGCATAAACAAACTTCCGGACGGGCGAAAAGACTCACAGCCGGACGAAACTCTTTGCTATATACCTTCCTTGAGGGAGATAATAAATATACACGGGGGGCACACTAGAATTGCGCTGCAAAGAATCGCCGCGTGCCCTTTGTGGTACGCAGTTTTGTATCGCTAGAATGGGTCGAGAGTTATAAGGTCTCGATCCACCAACAGAAACAAATTGTCTGCGGATGAGGTCTTCACTCTGGATATGTGCCCCCCCCCCCCCCCCCCACGGTACTCTCAATCCAATAGCTGGGCGAGGTTTTGAAAACGCAGATGCATGGGTGTATGAACATATTTCAGCTGAGCGCAAAGTGGGGATTGTCTGAACACGATTTTGCTTGCAGCAAAGAACGCGCCATTCGGTTAATTAAGTATTATGAAAGTTAGCCATATATACGTGACCTTCTTATTTGCTTTGTGAGAAGGGTAATTCAGAGCAATTACGTTAATTTTGAGCAATCATCTGGAGGCAGTGTCTGCTTGTTTATCAATTAACAACGTTCTGTAGGTCATCACACATGTACAGACAGACGTTACTGTTCTTCCATTTCTCCCCACGCTTGACCCTTTGAAGCCTGGTGTTATCTTCCATGTCAGTTCAATGAAAGCAATTGGAAGAGACCATATTTATTATTTGGAGATAGAACAATTAATATTTTCAACGTGCAGCCTTGGGGCTGCACGTTGAAAATATTGATTGGTCTACCCCCACACTTTAATTTAGCAGCCATCCCACTTAATGAAAGCATGACGTACCATGTTCCTGGTCCGGTTTCAAAGGGTAACTCTCTCGGTGCGGTTGTCTCAGTCACGAATGAAGCTATAATGAAAGCTCAATAAACATTCAAATTATTTCGGATTGGCCAACGCGACTATATCTTAGAGGTTGACGGCTATACATTTTGGTGTAGTTGGGCTACATTCAGGGATGCTGGAGCGGGGGGTACCTCTCCTTGCCTTGCCTTGCCTTTGACCAGAGAGCAGAGGAGGGGGCATCAGTGCCCTTTCATATGGATTTGATAGCACACAAATCATCAGCTAAAATGCGCTAGTGCACAAGATTAAGATACAATCGCTGTAAACTGTCGGTTTTTGCAACGTTCAGAATGGTGCTTGCTCTTGATCCGACCCTCAAGAAAGACGCTCACCTCAACGTATCAACTTTATACGTGTAACGTTGTATTCTTGATATAAAATCGATAAAGAGTAATTTAGTGAGACAGTGATTCGTTGAATTAGGTCTTGGGAACTTGAGCTGTGGTGCTCGGTACTGCATATTTCCAAATGGAACATTCTAACCCTCTACAGAGGTTGCACTAGCCCATCTTATCCTTCCAACCTTCTGGCGTCCCCGATTGACAAAATTACACACGCCACCACCGCATATTTGAGTGTCGGAGCGGATATTGATGATTTCAGCGAACAATGATGCTATATAGTGGCAAATCATAGAAGATATACAGGCCTGGAGATTTGCCCGGATTCGCGAGAATGAAAAAGTCATTCTCGTGAACTCCAGCTGCGAGAATTAATTTTCAGTTCTCAAATGGTTTAGAACTTGAGAGTATTGTTATACTCTTGGAAGCAACCAATACATTTTCCACATTTACCCTTTTCCTAACACGAAAAGCAGACGACACTAGCGAACAAAATTCTTGAATAACTAATTGTTTTCGGGTTTTGCGTCAAAAACATAGCGTTTGACCCCTCATTGGAACGAGCTTATGTTTTTGAGACAAAAAAATGAAAAAAATAATGAAAGTTGAATGGTCATTTTTGTGAATAGCCCTGGCCGATTTTGGCCGTTATGCTAGGTGAAGGGTTAAAAAAACAAACCCAATATCTATATATTTACTAGAATTTAACCCTTCTGGAGCCTAATTCCATTGTCTTACATATGCACATAGAATACATGTTCCAACTTGCTGGCTTTTAGTGCGGTGAAGGCTAAAAAACCAAACTCAGTATCTATATATTTACTAGAATTTAACCTTTAGGGGACCTAGTTCCAATTTTGGTGACTTTCTTATCTAACGTGTGCACTTAGAACACATGTTCCAACTTGCTGGATTTTAGTGGGCTTGTTGATGGAAGTTGCAGTACCTTGGCAGTCGCGATTTCTAGTGAAGTCTTGGCTGCCTGTATAGGCAGCCACGACTTCACAAGACACCTCTGCTAAGTCGCATTGTTACCTTATTATGAAGTAACACGAGGAGCAAACCAATAATTAGAATTTTCTTCCCCCACTGCATGTGTAAACATACGTCTGTCCAGGGTGAGATAGCAGGGAGAGACAGATGTATCCCACCCACCCACGTGACGTTATACATTTATAACGTTATTATGACGTTATGCATATCGTATCAACTAATTCATATTGACGTCATCAGAATGCCGTGTGATCAAAGTTTGATGCTCTAAAACTCTTTACACCACAAGATGCCACCGTTCCTAATTGATTTCGTGGTATATACCTTTGGTATATACATAACTTTTGCATGCTCTTTCAGATGGTGTCATTAGTTTTTCAAAACAACGGATACCAAATGAGTTGATTATATCAGCACGTGACCGCCGATTACCTCTGGCTAACGTAACCGCTATATGGTGGGGGGAGAGAAATAATCCCTGATGGGTACGGGTGTGGGATGGGAAAATCTCACCCTCGGGACAAGATATTTGGTCCAGACACTCGGCAAGCCTCGTGTCTGGCCCAAATATCTTGCCCTCGGGTGAGATTTTCCCATCCCACACGCGTACCCATCAGGGATTATAATAATCCAGGCCTTCAAGGAAACTACTGATTAAACTATTGAATTGCAGTTATTCTGGGGTTACGTGAATGCCCTTCTCTGTTAGTGGTAACAAGAGAAGGAACACGACCTTCTGGGGCATTACAGTTCCATTAGCGGCCCGCCAGAAATTATTAACAGCTCTCTGTCTTATTAGCGGTCTCTGACTTTGTATCGGGCCGCTTATAAGATCACGGGCTGTTAATCATTTCCATGGGCCGCAAATGAGCCGTAATGCCCTTGAAAATCATGTTATAATTAGATTAACGTTCATGGCAATGACAATCTATATTACCATTCATGGCCATGATAATCTACATTAACATTCATGAAAATTCATTTCTCAGCATAGGCAGCCAAAACTTCACTAGACACCACTGCTCTGTCAACGCGTTACCTTATTATGGCAGAAATTATTATTAGCATAAAATAAGTATAATCCTTCGGGCATTTGCGGATACTTTTAGATACTATGCTGAGAATCAAATGCACATTTTGCGCGAATCAAAGTTGATTCTCATTGATTTAGTTGCGGGAATCATTTGCGAGAATCGATTCTGATTCCTGCATGAATTTTAAGTCCTGCTGTGGTTGACAACCTCTGCTTCATTGGTGCAGGTATGCACAGAGGCCAGTGTCCGGGGTGAGATTCATCTGAAGTGATCAATATGATTTTAAACGATTGACTGAACTTGACTTTATACATGTGTTGCGTTCGCAATATAGCCTTCATGCTGAAAATGTCCCTAAACACCAAGTAAATAACTGAAACCCATTACAGGGATTATTTTAGGTATCCATATAGGCTGTTTATGGGGCCGTTTACCAAAGACATTTGGGCAAGATTTTTGCCAATTCTTAACACCAAATTCCCCAATCTCACTTCCCACTGAAGCACAAATTTAACCCTTTACCCAACGTAACGGCCAAAACCGGCAGCGCTATTCCCAAATATCGCCAATTAATTTTCAAAATATTTTCATTTTTTGTCTCAAAAACATAGGTTATGACCCCTCGTTGGAACGAGCTCTTTGAGCTCGTTCCAACGAGGGGTCATAACCTATGTTTTTGAGACAAAAAATGAAAAAAATTAGTTATTCAAGAATTTTTTTTGCAAGTGTCGTCTGCTTTTCATGTTAGGTAAAGGGTTAATCCACAATTGGTGCCCTGAACTGGGTAGTCAAAAGTTCTCAGAAAACCATTGGTTTTCTGAGTCCTTATGGCCACCCAGTTCAGGACATCAATTGTGTATCAAATTTAAATCGCTTGCCTTACGAAGTCCCCTAATTCAAAGACAAATAACAACTTTTTCTTTAATAGTGTAAGGACTGTTTAATAGAGACTGCATGAACATGATTCCATGTGACTGCTTGTTATAAATCTTACTTGTAGTATACATGCACTTGCTTAGGTATCGGTCTAAAATGTTCTTTGCTCAATTTTATTGGTCTTTGCATGTTTTTCCCCTCCGAAACAAATTCCCAAATGGAATACCCATGACGCAAATTTGCGCCCGGACCCTTTCCCAAAGTGGCCAAATGAATCCCTGCATTATTTCCTGACAGTATGAAATCTTGTGATTTGGTTGGCTAAAGGAAAACATGCAAACAATGTCCCTCATAGTTTTGAGTTATTTACATTCGGCTCTAGCCGGGTGTTCAGCATGCGTTTGCAGAGAATATGGTTAAATTAAAACTGGTGCCTACAAAAAATATTTTCCCTTTACCTAAAATGAAAAGCAGATGACACTTGTAAAAAAAATTCTTGAATAACTAATTTTTTTCATTTTTTGTCTCAAAAACATAGGTTTTGATCCCTCATTGGAACGAGCTCGACGAGCTCGTTCCAATGAGGGGTCATAACCTATGTTTTTGAGACAAAAAATGAAAAAATAATGAAAATTAATTGGCAATTTTTGAGAATAGCGCTGGCCGGTTTTGGCCGTTACGTCAGGTAAAGGTTAATAACAGTATATGAAAAAATAGAACTGCTAATCTGTATAAAAATAAATAAACAATCAAAATGACAGATCTTTGCACAAGGATGAGGTACAAACTGAATTATATTTTCGTGTTTTCATTCACTCGAAATAATTATTGTAATTCCCCTTGGGAACTCCGGAGCGTGAGGCAGTACCTCTTTACTGTGGTAAACAAGCTCCGGGGTGCGGTGGCGTTGCGGTAACCGGTTCTCTTCAGCTCACCGAAGTTAAGCAACGTCGAGCCCGGTTAATCCTCGGATGGGTGACCGTCTGAGCGATCGATTCGGACTCCCGCGTTGTGTCCTTGGACAAGGCACTTAACCCCGATTGTCCACATGGGGGCACGATGACGCCGTGTACTACTGCACGTCGATGGTGCGCATGTCTTCAACCAATCTAGCCCTGCCTGTGCTGCAATTCGGAGTTACTATGTTGGGGAGCTGGCAGCTGCTCGTCGTTGCTCTGTGGTTCTCTCTGGGTACTCCGGCTTCCTCTACCCGTAAAACTGTCACGGTCATGATTATCCATTGTGCATAAGTATGTGACCTTTAACACCAATAAATGAATAAGCTCTGGTTTAAATGCAAAATAGGACTCCGGTAACCAGTGTCTGGGTGGAAGTCCCCTAAGATGGGCAACATTGGGTTAACCTATTGGTTAGACTTGATTTTATATCCATGTTGCTGCTACGATAGGTCATTGTACAGAAATATGTGACCCTGAACACAAATAAATAAATAAATAAATAAATAAATAAATAAATAAATAAATAAATAATGTGTTCACAGCCTTCCTTCTGTTATTTTATCTCACAGCTACGGGGAATGTGCATCCCTTGATACCTCATTTTCCACTTCCACGTCTTGAATAGGTCAAAAACCCTTTTACTGAGTCATTCATTGAGCTTTGAGCCTCTCCATGAAAAATAACTAATAATACAGCCCATTATATCTTTATTGAAAACCTAAAGGTGCCAGCTGCAATGCCTTTGCATTGCAGTTACCATTGCAGTTACCACCTTTATGCTTTCAAGGGACGATATCTTGTTCCCAGGGCAGAGAGAGAGATACTTCTTCGAGTTCCATTGGCCACTCAAGACACCTCCCAAAGGCACAAAATTATTTCTTGTTTTCGCCGTTTCAGTAATGCGCATGTGTTTTCACCATGCACGGTTGTATAAAATTACTTCATTATTAACGGATGATAAAGTTCATCCCATTAGTAACGTTGGCGTTGCGTTATGGTAAACAGCACTGCTGCTCCTGACAGGAAACCATGTAAAAAGAATCGTTATTGTTGCTGGCATTTCAAAACTCAAGTATCACTGATGCGAACAAGAAAAAATCGATTGTGTCTTAATAGATATGGCGCTTGTTTGGTGATATTTCATAAGTATCGATATGAATCGAACATGTACTTTTCTCATCTAGTTTCCAAACAATGTAGTTAAGACAGGCCCGAAGCCAGGATCTCTACATTTTCCGACATGGTGGGTAGTTAACCGTCGGTGCACACTTGGAATCTAACTCAATATACTTCTTCGAAACAATATAATAAACGAAGCAGGTCGTAAACGTTCGTTTATAAGCCTTTTTCGAAACTACCATCTTGGCTTTTAATCTGTGAGTAGTAGGAGAGCGATGAAACGTCCCACATTGGGGGGGGGGGGACCCCGGGGGGGGGGGCGGAAGTGACGTCATGTCACGTGACCTGTTGGCGCCATGTTGTGTTGTCATGGTAACCCGCGTGAGCGGCCATCTTGTGACGTTATCTCCAAAGTGATACGTGGTGTGAGTGCGCATGCGCAGCGCGTGTTGTTAGGGTGATACGTGTTTCCGTCGGCCATTTTGTATACTGGAGGCCGCCATCTTGGTTTTTATGGTAGCACGTGATTGCTATGTGCGCTAAGGCCTACAACAGGACAGGGGTATGTTTTGGGGGTATGTTTGATTAAATCGGAGTAAATCAAATTACCACAAACAACCCGACAATCCTTCCAAATCACCAAAATCCACCCCAAATCACCGAAATTGACTTTATTTCCCCAATTTATCGGCTTAGCACGTAGTACTATAGTACTAAGGGGGTACAAGGGGTACGTTCGATTGAACAGGAGTAATGTTCTGGCTTAGAATTCTCCCAGAATCCTTTTTTGGATCCTTATCCCGTGACGTTTTTCCCAATAAGAATAGCACGTAGTGCTATAGGGCAAATTTACCCAGAATTCTCTGCTTCTATCTATTTTAGCAACAGTTTTCGTCTATCTGGCCCTGTTCCTTTGTTCTAGAGTATACTCCAGTAGCGTAGGAGAGCCTATCATATGGAACAGCTTTGCTTATTATTACTATATTTAGCAATTTCTGGTCTATTCTTTTTAGTTCTGACCCTATTCTAAGTACTCTTGTTGTTTCATTTATATAACTAACCAATCAGATTGCTTGATTTCCCATAATCTGTATGCAGGGTTATCTCCCTTGTGTATAACAAAAGCAGTCCTAAAGCCAATAAGCTATCGAGTAGTTACTGATAAGTCATTGCTCGAACAACTCGAAGCTCATCGAGCAAATGAGCCTTAGAGCAATTGCTCGATCGAGTGACTCGGCATATTGCTCGAACGACTCGAATCCCATCGAGCAAATGAGCCAACGAGCAATAGCTCGATCGAGTGACTCCTCGAACGACTCGACGACTCATTTCAGAAAAAAGGGATTCTATCACCCTAACAACACGCGCTGCGCATGCGCACTCACACCACGTATCACTATGGAGATGACATCACAAGATGGCCGCTCACGCGGGTTACCATGACCACACAACATGGCACCACCAAGTCACGTGACATGACGTCACTTCCGCCCCCCCCCCCCCCCGGGTCCCCCCAATGTGAGACGTTTCATCGCTCTCCTACTACTTCTGTGCAAGGCCACAGGTCGCGGGGTGTAAACAAAGCGATTGCCATGTTCGGCTCTTTGAATGCCGAGTCAGCCAAGACAACTAGTTTTGCGAAAGATCAAGCTTAAATTCGTAGAACCGATGTCATAATTCGAATTAACTGAAGTGGCAACCCTAGACAACTTTAAACGATGGGATACCGTAAGGTTAAATACTTTTTATTACGGAGGTGATGACTTGTTTTGAGTGGCAAAAAGGAAACACTCGTTGCACGGAGTTTCTCGGCTTGGGGAATCCCCGAAAGTTGTCGGAAACAGTGCCGACGGCCACAGAATCATGACACAGCGTGCATTCAAACACCATTTACGTCGATAGGAACTCAGTTCGAAATAATTAAAGTTCTCATACAATATTGCCATTGTCTAAAACAAAATTTAATGGTAACCTTGGCTAAATGTTTGGTTTTTATTAATTCGCACTAATTAACGTAATGGGGTCCGAAGCACTTCACCTGCTCTATTCTCCCATTGCTTACAACGTGTTTTCTTGAAATGTTTACACCTCGCGACCTGTAACCTTGCATAGATTAAAAGCCAAAATGGCAGATTCGAAAAAAGGCTTATTATTATTATTTTGAAGAATTACTTTCGTTTAACGAAAGTAATTCTTTAAAATAAAAATAATGCACGATTTTTTCCGTTTACATTGCCATTCGATTGTCCTTTACTTAAAACCAGCACTTTCATGCAAATGATATTTGAAACATACTTGTATTTTTGCATAATGAAAACTGTCTCCCCAAACGGTCAACTTCTTTTTCAAATTAGCGGCGTTCAGAGAAAATGTTGATTTTAGAGCAACGAACAATTTTTCCGACAGGCAACTAATATTTTCGACAGACGTGGTCATGGAAGAACCGTCCCCACCCCGACTAGCTACAGGTCTGAGTTACGATGTTTTCGTGTGAGCGAATAGAGGGGTAAAATGGGAATATTGTTTAAAATGGGTGTATAAAGTATGTGGGTTTTCCATGAGCCCAAGGACACAGTAAAGCCAAAGTGTATCTTGGATTTCACGTTATTGTGAGAAGTAAATTATTTGATATAAGACACAATTACCGTTGATAGATGTCAAAGCAAGCACAACAGTGCCCTAGAGTTTGTTTTGAGTATCATAAGCGCATTATTACACGTTACCAAACTAAATGCACGACGGACATCTGAAATTGTTGTGTTTGATCACGCAAAGATTCGCGCAACAAAACCAGAAAGAATCCATGTAGATTCTCGCTGCTCCTGTGCTAAAGGATTCGTGTGAAAGTCAGCTTTATCCTTTACCTAACTTAGCGGCAGCAAGTTAACCTACACAAGGCTGACATGACCTGAAATATCGTGACACTTTGTCAATACAATTGTACAAATATTGAGCCGGTTCCCATGACATCCATATTTGTAAGGTTTTATTGGTAAATATTGTTTTGGAGGGTTTTTTTTAAAATATCAAATTCAGTTTGTGTTTTAAAAATTAAAAAGCTGTGATGGGTAAAGGGTTAACATGTGTTATCCGCATACAAAAGGGGTTCAACCATCATGGATCCTGGGTCACTCAGGCTTGGTATTCTTAAAAATGCAGGAGGGCTAAAAGTCGCTTCCCCCGCATGGCCTTGGGGAACGATTTGCTCTCCTCAAGCTTACAAAAGCTAAAGGGGGCAAAATGAAGTTTTTCTGTTAATGAATGCTGCCGAGTGGGCTTTGTACATTTTATTTGGTGCTGCTAACAAGGTGGTCTATGTGAGGCGGATACACTGCCCCTACCACACCTCCGGGCCTGGGCAAGGCCCGGAGGTGTGGGAGGAGCTGTGTAGCCGTCTTACAGAGATCACTAACAAAGCAGAGATCTGAAAAGATGTGGGTTTTAGGAACAACCTCTTTTGGCAATCATTTTCTACGACCAGGAGGGCTAGTTTTCGCCCTCCTTAATTTTTTTAAGACAGGCAGTAGGCGAGCGAATAAATCGCTCTCCTGAAAAGGCTAGGTCTGGACACTAATGGATTCTCCCAAATCTAGATAAAATATAAGCCCTGCTGAGAGAATATGGATATTTCGCTAGAAAGACGGCCAACGCAACTTCATAGGACAAACTATATACAATTATGCTTAAAAAATAGAGTGTCATATTGGAACGAGAGCGTTTCAGCGAAGTATAACAATCTATGTTTTGTGTGCAAAAGTTGAAAAAATGAAATAAAATTTGACTGGAAAATATCTCTGGTCGGATATGCTCGAAAAGGGTAAAAGCAGAAGCAAAACATAACTCCACAAGAAAAATGTCGGCGCAGTTTTGTGACTACAAGAAATCTAAGGAGTTTTTTTTGTCTATTTTCGATCTTCAATATCTCCAGATCATGAAACATGCGATATTGGTATCTCGGACGAACGAACCCAGCTCCCATCCATTTCGATCCTGTTAGCATTTTAATAAATGTCATTTAAATACGAATTCTTCACTAAAAATAACGTTATGACTCCATAAATCTCGGACTGGTATGGGAATCGAGGCAGCGCTATACAATGAAAAGTTTATTTCCATGAGGATGGAGATTGTTATATACATTTTTCTAAAGAAGATACCCTTCCCACCAATGAAAAAAGACTTCACGTTTTTGTATTTTTAGTAACGTTTCTAACCCTTTCGGCCCTTTACTCACGGTAATTGTCATATCCGGCTTGCGCTATTCATGAAACTCACCATTCAAACTTTATTATTTAACTGTTTGAGCGCTAACTTATTTTTCAAAAGTGGCTGGAAACATGGTTATTTTTTCCAAGATAACATTCTACCAGCAAAAATAGCCTCAGTTTAGCAATATTTCATTCAAAAACAATTATTTGTTTGTTACAATTTGTTGGAGAGTGCCAACAGGCACTCTCCAATAAATTGCGACCAAACAAGTTTATACAATAAAATTTTCTCTTACTGATAAGCAATTAGCAATTGCCTACTATGTAAACCACTTCTTCCAGCACTTTTTCAATAGAGCAATGTTAGTGGCTTCTAGCACTCATCCAGTTAACCAGTTTTTACCCCCAAATATAGTGGATGACCACTCATTGGAAAGAGCTCGTCGAGCTTCGTTTTTGAAGCGAGAAATAAAAAAACAATAAATGTAAATGGGCGAGAACAGCGTGGATATGGAGGGATTGGAGAAGAGGTTTATAAACATACAAAATGGCAGAGTTTCGACAAACGCATGTAGGGCTTTGCCAATCTCAAATTTCGGACCGAATCGAATCTCGAATTACCATCAACGGTAAGTATACTACCACTACTTGGAACACCATTTTTGTGTATATGTCCCAACAAAAGCAAAGGAGATGCTAAAAGAAAAACGGTCTATTCTTTTAGTATAATAGATTTAATTATTGGTGTTTAAGGTCACACACTTATGCACAATGGCTAATCGTGACCGTGACAGTTTTACGGGTGGAGGAAGCCGGAGTGCCCGGAGAGAACCTCCGAGCAACGACGAGCAACTGTCAGCTCCTCAGCATTCTAACTCTGTTCAAGCTCTCATTAAGCAGGGTTACGGCGGTTGAAGACATGTGCACCATCGACGTACAGTACGCCTTAGTACACGGCGTCATCGTGCCCCCATGTAGGCAACCGGGATAAATTGCCTTGCCCTAGATCATAACGCTGGTCGTCCTGGACGGGGATCGACCTCTGGACCTCCAGCATAGAAGTCCAACAGTCTACCACTGAGCCACCGCGCGCCCCAGTATAATAGATAGTTACGGGTCTGTCTGTACCACGGTGCAAGCCTCTTGGACCGCTCCGGTACTGTCAGTTTAAGCGCCAATGGTACTTTGCAACTGCTGGGGTTCGTGTGTAGTTAATGAGCAGCAGTCTCGGCATTAAACAGCTTTGCATTCAAGATTGTAGACAATAAGAAGAGATTAATCAAAATACTATAAATACAAAAAAAATTCTCCACATGTTCTCGTTGATTCCATGTTCAGTGTTCATGAATGCAGAACTACTGCGTGACGATGAATTATTCAGCTATTGTTATTCGTTCGGTAGAGTACATCTATCCTCGGGAAGTAAATTAATTGCAGTAGACTACAATTGTTATTGTTTATCACACTCACCATCAAATAGCTCATTATGGAAAATATCGTTCACATCACATCTAATACGAGAATGACGTCAGAAGTCAGCGTCGACGTGGCAACGAAAGTCAGTTGGGTTTTTTTTAAGTACAATCCAGGTAGAATTGAATTAATCTTCTTTTTTTATTTACTGTCTACCTAATTCAAATATCATATGACATTTGCAGAAAACATTTCCTAAATAACTAAATATTTTCACTTTTTGTCTCGAAAACATAGCTTATGAGACCTCTTTGGAACGAGCTCGACGACATAAGCAATGTTTTTGAAGCGAACATTTTTAAACAAATAATAAAATTTGGCTTACGGCTTTTGTGAACAGTGCTGACAACTTCATTCGTCACGTTGGCTAAAAGGATAAATTACGTATTATGTGATATAAAGAATCCCAAATTCGTTACGATTTCACATGAAATGTCTGAACCTCATTCACTAAAACCGATCTGAGTCTCGGTAAACCTCGGTAAGTCTCGGTAAACCTCGGCGCAGAACGATTTTAGAGAACTCGGTACAGAAATTTCATATGAAATCGCGACCCATTAACCCTTTGAACTCTAGTGGAATCTTCCATACCAGTTCAATGGCAGGAGTTAGAAGAGTCTATATTCATTATTTGGGGTAGACCAATCAGTATTTTCAACGTGCAGCCACGGGCTGCACGTTGAAAATACTGATTGGTCTACCCCACAATATTTATTGAACAGCCATCCAATATAATGTCTAAGCGGCCGATGGGGATTAAAGGGTTAAAGATCCTCTATTTAGTAGAGTAGAGTACTTGGAATGATCATGGTATAGCTGTATATGCTGATATATATCTCAAAATCCAATAAAAACTTACAGGGGGAGCTATATACTATTAAACTCCCCACCGAGTGTAGTTGTCACTCGAATCATAATTGAAATTATCTAAAAAAAAAAACTCCCACAAAAGCAAAAGAGGGTTTTCAGCTAATAGAACTCCGGTTTCAACCCGGAGTCTGTTAGCTGAAATGTTGCTTGTATCCTTAATCTGTTTGAGAGAAGTTGAGAGGTACTACCTGGGTGTAAACCTCCAATCGTTAGTACTTTTCAAGTGAATATCCTCCAGTACTGGTATTCTGTATCAATAGAAAAGATTGTTGTGGACAAAAATGGCGATTACTTATACGGGGAAACAGAGATTAATATTTTCAGAGCAAATTACTTTTCGTTTGTCTCTGGGGAACTTTTTTGCCAATGATGGCTAATCCCATGTTGTTTTTTTTTTTTTTGAAAGATGGGATCGATACTGCTGTCAGCGTTTTTTTTTGGACAACAGTAATTGGTATTTTTTTTTAAGTTTTACTCAAGTCGAAGTATTTGTGCATGATGTGCACGTTATACATACTAGTGAATGGACTCATGCTACACATAGTTTTTTCGATAGGTGGCATTTCGAGTTACCTCCTTTATACCATAGAACGCTCCGAATCATAAAGTGTTTTATGTACTCCTATTTTGCGATACAATGGCCGATTCTCTGTGAATAATACGAATTTTTGTCACCAAACATATTGACTCTATTTTTTCAGATAGAAATGCACACAATCGCCGTATCTGAAATCGATCGCGCCCATAGAGGCCGAGGAGAAAGGGCACGTCCTGACAAACAGAAACGACAAAGAAAAAATAACTCAAATTATAATAAGATCGTCTCTTGAGTCCATCAAAGCCACATCTGCAATGCTAAAGCATTGCAAATGGCGCCAGGATGCACCCAAGATTTGAGATAAACTTCCCGTAAAGCCAGAAGATTAATGTCCCAGAAACTACTCTCACAGGCTGTCTTACACAGTTGTTAGTGACCTACGATGGTAGTCAATTCAAACCTACACCGTGTATTCTCTATTATGTCACTAACAAACCGCGTAATGATTAGCCCGACTATTTTTGTATACACTGAACTAACAACAATCATTAATAATAAATGATAGAATTCGCACTTGTTTAACGTGAGGATGTTATCGTCCTTCGAACTTTTGAAAGATCAGTGATTGTAAAGGGTACAGAGATGTTCTATGGTCGTATATAGTTGATGTGCAGCCTGCTATGCATGTGACGTTTTAAAAACCCATGAAACTCCCAGAAACTTGTAGACAATATACAATGTTATTTCCCGTAGACCTGAAATCTAATAATTAGGCTGGCTGAAAAAGGTGCTATGAAAATAATACCCTCGCAGTCGCGAAATATTTAAACGTTGGTTTAGGCCTATGTAAAAGCATGATTATACAGACAATGGGAGTGTTTTTTTTAATGTTCATGAAAATAACATATCGTCCACTGGGTTCCAATGTGTTCTATGTGCCTACACGCACATAGAACACATTGGAAATCAGGGGAAGGTATGCTAATGGTATATGTATAAAATTAATAATGCTGTGTTTTGAAACAAATAATCAAAATCACACTTTTACTTTGTGTTTTTTATCACAAAAAATAAGATCAATAATAGAACTATATTTTACTCATTTCATTTATTTTCTACACTTTTGTACATGTACATGGTGTACACATGTAAAGTTTAATAAACAATAATGTAGTATGTGAGGTAATCTGCCTGACTGTCTGTCTGTCTGTCTGTCTGTCTGTCTGTCTGTCTGTCTGTCTGTCTGTCTGTCGTCTGTCTGTCTGTCCGTCTGTGTCTCCCTCGCCCACACACTATCAATCTATCTCTGCCTCTGTCTCTGTGTCTCGCCTCTCTCCTTTTTTCGAAAATTTAGTGTCTCCATCCTCTTTTGAGCTCTTCAACGCGTTTTGCATAGTTATGATAGTGGTTGGAATCATTTCCTTCCTTAGAAATGTTAAATGTGCCGCGTTAGTAGGGTATAATTGAGAGTACGAGCACACCAAATCCTGTGCGAGAATCTTACCTCACCAAAAACATAGTTCTTTCGGCAAATTGCCTTCGTCACGGTCGAAATCTATGGACTTGTACGATGCGACACGTCCGCGTTCACATCGTCTCTTTCACCTCGTTTTTACAGTGGTGGAGGTAGACGAGGTGTCGTGGGTTCGACGTTCAATTTCTCTAACGGTTGACGTGGGTCCGACTGAAATTTCTACGGAATTTATTAAAAACTCGAAAAAATTCACCGTCTTAAAAATTCACTTTTAGGTGACAACGACCGTTCTCGGAAAACACTCACCTTTTCGCAGAGGTAACACGGACTCGCATTTTAGGTGAATGTTTTCGACTTGGATATTACGTATTTTGCAAGATTGCGACAGAGACAAGATTAACACTGAAATTCCCATTGACAAAAATTCCAAAAAGACATTGCCGTCGCGGATGGAAGACGTGCGATCTGACGTCGATTCCCGCGGGAAAAACAGAGTTCGAATCAAATGGTGAATTTTTTTTTGGTGCGCTCGAACTCTCCAGCGATGATGTATGAGTTTTTTTGGACAAGGAGAGAGATCGCTCATCCGAGTATAAAAATTTTTTTCAGTTATTCTCAAATTTGGTTTGCAAGTGTATTTAATCTTTTAGTCCTGTCATAGAAGATTGTTACGTGGAGCCTCCCTGACTTATATCGTCATGAAAATCAACCGACTCTCTATTGAAATTATCAGACCAGCGCGGGAGTAATTGTCGACAAAATACTTATGACATCAGTAGAAAATAAAGTCAAGTTTCCTTTTGCAACTTTTAATAAACAATAAAACACTAAACGACCACTTTGACTCCCCAGTTAGTGAATCTGCTTTTATAGAAATATGCATGTTTTTTATTCTTCCCTGGAAAAAAATTAGCAAATGTCATTCCCTGGGCTTTTATATTAATGGAAAGGACAATGTCTGCGTTATATTTCACGCTGCATATGGTGTTAATATAATGGACAGAAAAGACGTTATAGAATATCAAAAGATGGAGAAAATGTCGTTATCTTATTTTTGACACTTACGCTGCCGAAAGCGACTATTGCCATCTATTTTATGATGATTTTATGTACGTTCTGGTATGCGCAGATCAAACCTACCATCTGATTAATTGCTGGAAAGGGCTCAGAGAGCCCTTTCCAACAATTAATCAGGTGATAGAGTTTCAAGTATGTCATAAATTTTATTAAACGTCCTCGCATACAGGGGTACATCGTGGTCTTCCATATTTGGCTAAAGTAGGCGTGGCTGTAAAAGGGTTACATGGATTTCAATAGAGAATAATAGTCAAGCGTTCGAACTTATTGGGGAAAGAAATTGTAAAAAATCAGCTTCTGTATTTTTATACTACCCAACAGGAAAACGCCTGGTGTTGTGAAATGATGCGCATATCGATGTTACAAATTTACTAATATTTTGAAATTCCATTTTTTATATGAAATACCTATTTCCTTTGTGTTAAATTTACTGACAATTACGGGAAATTAAAATGAGCTAACTTTTTGTAAAGCCATGGTGAACAAAATACGTCCTGCTGGAGGGTTAAATTTACCGATGTAATCGAGACACCATATTTGAAAAGCAAGATCGCCAGAGACGAAGTTAGAGGTTTCCTATTGGGGGGATGGTAGTGAATTTCCAACTAGAGGGAGGGACCAGGAGGGGGAAGCCCCCCTCTCTCGGTCCCTCCCCATAGTTGAAAATTCACTACCGAGAAACATTTTGAAAATGAAGCAATGAAATGGGGGGGGGGGGGGGGCATACAATTGTTTCTAGTAACTGAAATGCCAACACATTTATGATAGAATTATCAGGTTGTTATTATTATTTGCTACTATTCTTGGAAATGAATATGTGCTAAACAAATGCTCAAGCTGAGAACTTTGAACAATTCACACTGTCCTAACATTAAATCAGATCTTGTGTAGGAATGATCAATTTCCGATGTTTCATCATTTTGTAACTGTGAATGATGGAACTAACGCGGGATAACGATTTTTAATATGATGTGATTTTCTTGAAGTGCCTTTCGAGAATTTTTTTTGTTACGATAAGTAATGTACTATAGAAATCTCGTACCGATTTACATCATACATACTGATGATATTGCGTGCACTGTAGTTGTAAATAGTAAAAGTTGGAATTTTTGCCGATTTGAAACCGAGTTGGGATTTATGGTAAGTAAAGGAGATATCAGCATCATCAAAGAAGCTCTAAAATCCAGACAGACGGAATTTCCAACTACTCATGATTTGCCCTCGGAATTTCCAACTAAAGTAAATTTTTGCCAGGATTTGATTTGTGTGGGGGGGGGGGGGGGTGACACCCCCCCCCCCCCCCCCCCCCCCCGTCGTCACTCTCCTGTAAATCGCTTGCACGTTACGACGGCTGAATTCCCACGTCGTACATATAATAATAATAATGTGCACATTTATATAGCGCCAAAATTATAGTTCAGAAGATATAGAACCATATTCTAAGGCGCTGTACATGTTACTGAGCTCGTGCAAATATACAAACGGAATATATACAGTATCTTACAGTCCAGAACATCACTTATAGGCTTTTTGAAACAGGTATGTTTTGAGATCTTTCTTGAAAAGGTTGACATTTGACAGTCTTTTTAGGTGTTCTGGTAAATTATTCCACAAGTGAGGGCCAGCAAATGAGAATGATCTATCTCCAAATGTCTTACACCTATGTTTTGGAACATGTAGTAGCATTTTACCATCGGACCTCAGGTTGTATTGACACACATTCTTGGTATTAAGGAATTCTTCTAAGTAGGCTGGTGACATGTTTTGTGCCTTAAAAACTAATAATAAAGTTTTGAAAATTATTCTGTACTTGACTGGCAGCCAGTGCAGAACAGGAATGATGTGTTGAGATCGTGATACCCTACATACCACTCGGGCTGATGCATTTAGTACCATCTGCAGGCGAGAGTACTGATATTGTGGAAGGTTAAACAGTAAGGCATTACAATAATCCAAATGTGAAGTTGCAAAGGCATGAACTAGGGTTTTTGTTGAGTCTTTGGCGAGGAACTGGCTTATCTGTTTAACTTTGTATAGACCTCTGAAAGCCTTATTGCACATATTTTTAACATGTCTGTCCACAGACATGGTAGAGTCGAAGAAGGCACCAAGATTACGTACACTGTTACTTGCACTGATGGCGGAATTTCCTACCTTCACCGAATTGATGTCAACTTTAGTGAGTTGTTGTCGTGAACCAATTATTAGGAATTCAGTCTTATCATCATTTATCATTAATTTGTTTGAAACCATTCATGTGCGAATGTCCGAAATACAAGATTCAATAGTTTCTAGAGCTTTAGTTTGATCCTTGATTGATGGTCGAAAAGAGAAATAGACCTGTGTGTCATCAGCATAACCATGGACGTCAGGCAGGTGAGATTCAATGATGGTGAACATTTTTGAAATATAGAATAGAAACAGAACAGGACCAGGGCAACTGCCCTGTGGGACTCCACATTCAAGATGGAAGTGTTTTGACAGATTACCGTTTATTGATACATGCTGCTGTCTATTCTCGAGGTATGATGATAGCCAGCTAGCAACAACACCATTAAGTCCAAAATCAGAATTCATTGTCTGTAGCAGAGTTTTATGACAAACAGTATCAAAGCAGCACTAAAGTCTAAAAACAATGTTACCCTTCCAGACTCCATATTGAGGAGGATGTCATTCTGAACCTTGAGTAATGCCGTTTCAGTTAAGTGAAATTTTCTGAATCCAGACGTGTTGGCCGTTAATGGAGAGTGCATATCACTATGTAACAGTTGGTCAATTGCGACTTTTTCACACAGCTTAGAGACGAACTCACTGGTCGGAAGTTTTTAAACACAAGTCCTGCACCTTGTTTCTTCAGAAGAGGATTAACAATTGCTATTTTCCACGCACCAGGCACATATCCGTCTAGCAGAGACATGTTGATCATTTTTGTGAATACAAGAGCCAAAGAGTCTATACATATATTTGACAATAGATGTTGGCATTGAGTCGAGTTGACATGAGGGTTTGAGGATTCTTTTATTAATTTGGTTACCTCGTGGATTTCTAAAGGTCGAAAAGTTGAAAGCCCTTTTTCTGATGGTCTCTGTTTGATGTCAGTTTTGTCTACATTTATGTTCTTAATTTTTTCCTGAATTAATTTTATTTTTTTATGAAGAATTCGCCAAATTGATCAGCTAGCTTTGATGGATCATCGTGTGGTGGAAATGACACACTTTGTTTCTCTGTACACAGATTTTTAACAACTTTAAACTGTTTTTTGCTGTCACTATTACAAGCTTCAACACATGTTGTGCAGTAAGATTTTCTGGCATCTTTTAGTTTGTTGGAGAACTGATTACGAATGGTCTTATATGCTGCTTCCTCACTGTAAGGTTTAGATCTTTCCTGCTCTTGCTTTCGACGATTAGCTTTCAGAGTTCTCAGTTCATTGGTAAACCAGGGTATACTTGGGCGAATAATTAATGTTTTTGTTTCAGAGGGGCATGCTCTTCCGGTAGACAAGACAAAGTGTTGTTGTATGTTGTATAAGTTTGCAAGATCATCCAGGTTAGCACACTGAGAATTACACAAATCTGATTTTTCGATGTCATATTTAAGCTTGCTAATGTCAATTTGATTGAATTTTCGGAGTGTTACTTCTTTACGTGCCAGTGATGGTTTTCGAACACCTAGTGTGCACTCAACAAATGAATGGTCAGATAATCTGAATGGGATTAATGGCTCAGAAAGCTGAAAGTCATGAGTACATCTTGTGATGGTAAGGTCAAGAGTGTGTCCAGAGGTATGTGTAGGCCCAGTAACATGTTGTTGTAAACCAAATGTTTCTAAGAGGTTCATAAACTTGTTATCATCACTGTCATTGTTGTCATCAATATGTATATTAAAATCACCGATGATAAGGAGTTTTTCAGAACACATAACAATGGATTCAAGGTACACAGAAAATTCTTCAAAGAAAATACTGGTCGAGATAGGATGATTTTTGGAGTAAGGTGGTCGATATACATCCACAGTTCGGATGTTGATGTCAGCCCAGCATAGAGTCCATTCGGCGTATTCAAAAGAGGATTTATTTCCTTGGGTTGAGGTTTTAATTTGTATATACATTGATAATGTTCCACCACCACGTACCGCGTCATGATGTTATCACGATTCTAATTATTGTCCACCGGTTGCATTCGTTGAATGGAAGAAATGACGAGAATCTTAGTCTCACAGGAGGGTAGGAAGAATTTCAAACATGGGTTCGGGAGGCAGAGTCATAGGAGGATAGCCACACACTGAAAAATATTTGTGGTGGCCCACGTGCCGTAATGACATGGTGGGAATACAATACACTAGAGACTTGCGAATCTTCGAATTTCAATTCGATTCAAAATCGTCACGATGATTCAGTTCGAGATAGACTGATTCGAAAATGTTCGACTCGTCGAGATGTTCTCAAGATATCACTTTATGTCTCCCCTGGAACTCTGCTTCCATCATCAGGTCTCCTGGACAAGAGACCTGATGATTGATGAAGCGTTCAAGAAGGTTCCTCTTCTGAAACGTCTTTGATTCCGTTTCTCTGATATTCCGCTTTTTTGGATTTACTTGCCCAAACAGACGGAGTCGTCGTGGAGTATAATACTTGAGTGGTGACTGGCAATATTTGTTATATTCAACTGTTGTAAAAGGATGCAATATATGTAACCTGAAAATCAGTGAAATTCATTCGATTCGATTCTATTCGAACTCTTCTACCTTATTCGATTCGAGATTCGATTCGATTGGAAAGTTGTGATTCGCATGACCCTACAATACACGATGTTATGTTTGGAACTAACGCACATCTACATTGAGACAAGTGCATACACTGGACGCCATATTTTACAAGGTTCTCCGCCGAGCCGAAATATTGTCAACTGTGGCGTCTGGTTGCGGTGATTGTAGACATCTTGACTGAATAGCGCGCCGAAAACCACGTATGTACATAAGAACTGTCTGGCAAATCCAAGTCATTGTCGAGCGAACACACCTTCCCCTATCTGAAGATAATTGCAAACCTGATATTTATTGCATTGGGTATAACGACACTTTCGACAATAGGGTTATCTCGTGTCGGGCAGTTTTACGGGTGGAGAAACCCGGAGGGAATCACGGACCAGCGGCGAGTAATTAACTTCCAGACTCCTCAGCGTACTAACTCCGCACAAGTAGGGTTAGCATTGGTTGAAGACAAGTACACCATCGACGTGCAGTACGCCTTAGTACACAGCGCCACCACACTCCATGCACGTGGACAATCGGAATTAAGTACTTTGCCCAAGGACACAACGCCCACAGGCACTCTCCTATAATTTGTAATAGAACAAACTTATCTAAACAACATATTATTTGCATTTGAATAAATAGGAAACATGAGATAGGAAAATGTCGGCTTTTGCTCTGGTACCCTCGTTTTTTGAGAGCCCTGATAATGGCTTCTAGCACTCCACCTCAGATCACCGAAGTTAAGCAACGTCGAGCCCGGTTAGGCCTTGGATGGGTGACCGTCTGATCGATCGATTCGAACTCTCGCGTTGTGTCCTTGGGCAAGGCACTTAACCCCGATTGTCCACATGGGGCACGATGACGCCGTGTACGAAGGCGTACTACGCGTCGATGGTGCGCACGTCGTCAACCAATCTAACCCTGCCTCTGCTGCAGTGCGGAGTTACGATGTTGAGGAGCTGGCAGCTGCTCGACGTTGCTCGGTGGTTCTCTCCGGGTACTCCGGCTATCTCCGCCCGTAAAACTGTCACCGACATAATATGACCTTGGCTGTTAAAGTGTCGTTAAACCTTAATAAATAAATAAGCACTCCATCAGTTAAAAAACAGCAGGTCAGTCTCAAACAAACATTTAATAAAACACTCGTGTACCGAAGATTAACCGTAATGGTGATGTTGTTTTTATTCGGCTGGGCACACTGTGAATAAACTTTATGTTCTGACTGGTGAATTCAAAGATAACTTCATTATTAACTTTAGGACTGATGTTAATTATAACACAGTGGTGGAGATACTTACCCACGGTGATTGAGTAAATTATCTTTCCCCTGATACGACTAGCGGACGGCATGTAAAATATAACTGCAAAATATCATATGTTTCTAAAACATACTGGAACGATTGGAACGTTCCATTGAGGGCGTCAAACACCATGTTTTAGAAGCAAAAACTGAAAAAATGATAGTTGAATGGCATATTTGTGTGTGTCATGCACAGGGGTGGGGATCTTCTCAGTTCTCTCCCTTGTTTTAAGCCAAAAATAACAAAATTTGAATGGCGATTTTTGGTAGACAGTACTAGCAGATTTTAGTCGCTCTATTGGATAGAGAGTTAGGCGACTGTATGAGAAAATAAAACATTAAAGTAAATTAAAAAGTCTCGAACTTATGACACACCTTTTCTTTAATCTCGATCGAGCAACACACCTTTTCTTTGCATGTATCCAGAACCAAGCAATTTTTTTTTTTTTTCGCCTAAAAACCTGTCCACTCTAAAATCAGTTGGGTTAAAAATCAACCCAAATCAACTAGGTTGAGTGAATATGAACTCAGTTGGGTTGATTTGGATTGATATTTTTCCCAACTGATTTTGGAGTGTAGGATTAAATTATCCTTGATTCGTCATACGATTTGTCATTTGGTTCCCTGAGTTCCAATGTGTACTGTGTGCCAGTAAGCACATAGAACACATTGGAACTCAAGGCACGATTTATTGCACTGTCCGTCGATGAACGGTAGATTTTCGTTTGGGGCAAAAATTTATACATACGCATTGTAGAGGTGAAATATCTTTGTCAGTGGTGTAGAAACCATGGGGGAAGGGGGAATACTTACCCCCACCCCCCCAAAAAAGCCAAAAATAGGGTTAATTTATCTTCCAATTTAAACATTCTTCCATCATCATGTTCAACACGCATATGTTAAGTTTCTTTGACGAATATATACTGCAAAACCCATTCTATTAACAGGTATTTCGAACGCAAAATTCTTTCGCTTCCTACTGCGTGTCGTACGATCGTTTCGCCACAAAGTTTGCGCATGGTGTTATTCAAAAATAGGTGGGTTTGTGGTGTAGAGAAATCCTGTTTGAAACTACCGGAAAAGCAACCAAATTGCTTGTTTTCACAACAGATTTTGAGAAACTTTCCCCGGGGCGGACCCCACTTCTAATGCTCAGGCCCGGGGGAAAGCACGACAGCGCACGTCGTCGCGCCGTTCCTTCATGATGGATACCCTGGTTTATTCACAAGAAAGTTCCCCCTCCGCAATGTTATTTCCTTGCGACGACACTGATCTCTGTCTAGATCTGTATGTTTTAGCGATGTATGTACTTCCATCCACTAAGCATCTCGATGAGAAATCTTGTCCGTAATTCCTGTAGATGCCTGCACGTCTCTTCAATTATAATGCTTGCCCGCACATCTAATGGAGTACATAGCCACACCACACCAACCGAAGTTAGAAAACGTGAAAAACATAATCCATCACGCATATTGGCATATTTTGGAACCCCATCGTCATGATATTGGTATTGCAAGCGCAGTATATATTTCCCGTGCAATTGCTAATGGTAAAACAGAACCGAATGTTTTGCTGATGCGACCATATTCACATTTGCGTTGAAAAAAAAACACGATTGCATCATTTTAATTTTGACGTCCAGGGACGAAGCGAAGGTGTGTTTAGAGGGGATGATATCACCCCCACCCCCACCCCCTCCCTCCACCCACACACACACAGTCCAATAATTTTTCCAGTCAGGACAATTTCGTCTGGATGTGAGTCTTAGATATTGATTTGTTCTTGGTCGTAATCATATACTACTCAAAGTTTGCTAAGCACCAAGTATATACAACTACCTGTTTTACGTTTTAGTTGAAATATTGTTATGAAAAGTGTATATATTTTCTATTTAATTATATCTTTAATGATTTAAGCACAGAAATTAAGATTTTAGTTGTGTTTGACATTATTTGTTAGCTTTTGAATACGATAACCATAGAAAATGGATATTATTGGTAAAAGAGGACATTTTTCAATTTACCAAAATGTTGAGGGAGCGAACTGGTATGGGTTCAGTATCGAGTATACCCACTACTGTTAATTACAGCTTGACAACGCCTTCTTATGCTCCCAGTCAGGTTCCTGGTGGTCCTTTGTGGGATGTTGTTCCATTATTGGAGCAGTATGGCACCAAGCTCTTGGACACTTCTTGGCTGGACTGGACGGGCTGAAATTGCAAGCTGCAACTCATTCCAGACATGTTCGATTGGATTGAGGTCAGGGGATCTTGCTGGCCAGTCCATATGCCCAATCACGCCCCTCTGTCGGTACTGCCCGACAGCATGGGCAACACGAGGACAAAGAACGGGCATTATCGTCCATCAGAATGAATCTATCACCCACTGCACCTGCATACAATCTGACGTGGACATCCAGGACCTCATCAATATACCGCTGTGTAGTCAATGTACCACGTTCAAGGAAACAGAGCTCTGTACGTCCATCCCCGCTGACGCCGCCCCAGACCATGATTGACCCTCCACCATAGCCGTCATTCTCAGCAATGTTGGCTACATGAAATCGCTGTTCTGGTCTTCTCCATACTCTAGAACGCCTATCTGTGTGGTCTAGGCAGTACCTTGACTCATCTGTAAAAATGACAGTTCGCCAATCTCCTCTGGTCCGTCCAACGTGGTCCATGGCCCATTCATATCGTGCCTGGCGGTGGTTCTGGGACAGCGGAATGCGAATACATGGTCTTCTCGATCGGAGACCACATTCGTGCAAACTTGCACGAATAGTCGGCGTCGAAACATTTACCCCGGATGCATTCTGAAGGCCATTGCGAAGCTGGATTGCTGTGGCAAAGTGCTTTCTACGGGCCTGAATGATCAAAGACCGGTCTTCAGCTGCAGATGTTGCCCTGTCTCTGCCACCACCATGCCGTCTTACTGGTGTGCCATACTGCTGAAATCTTGTCCAGGCTCTGGTGATCACCGTATGGTGCACACCAAGTGCTTCACCAACCTAACGATGGGTAGGCCCTTGCTCCACCATCCCTACAGCCCACCACATTTCTGCTTCAGACAAATAGCTTCTTACATTTGCATTTGCCATATTCAATCATTAAATCACAAGGGTTTGTGTTGAAATGAAGACTGAATACCCTAAACATGACATGTACATGCATACAGTACACGAAAACATCATGAAAATCAAGGGGTATATGCTTTCCATGACGGTCACGAAAAGTCTGCCTGGCAAGAGAGATAATGAAAACACTGGGGATCATCTCAATACGTTCCTCAATCATATTCACCAAAAATATCGCAAATACGTCACAAGCAAATTTCACAATGATGTGTCAAATATTTGGTGCTTAGTAAACTTTGAGTAGTATATATTTTACTGTACGAAACTAGAGTTAAGAACTGGACACATGTCGCACATACAGTAGGCCATACAAATGGACCGTCGTGGTACCCGATTTAGGGAGTTGAGGGGTCGTGCATAATCAGTTTGGAATGCGATGCATACTAATTAAATAAAAAGTTACGTCACGACAACTACATATCCATTTTTTACCCACAAATAAATATCCACGAAGACTTGATTTTCTTTAACTCTTAACCCGACTGTCACTGTACCAAATGTTCACCACTCTTGGTACAGTGGTGTTAACCGCGAGCCTTTGGCGCGCAGTTAACACAACTTCACCAAGAATGGTGAACATTTGGTACACCAAACTATTTGGGTATATTTTATTTATACCATGATCGTCAGATTGATAAGAGTTTAAATGTTAAACAATACGATATTCACACGTGCGAATCTGTTTTTGTTTACATGAGCACCGATGGGCGGTACTTCTGCTGTCAATTTTATCGCCGTAACGAAATGGAAATAGAAACACGCAAATCAGGGAGCCTTTTTCATTTTAATTAAATAATAACATACGGTTTCGAGTTATGGATGCTTTATTAACACGAGGCAACGCATGTTTGTTAATTTTTGGTATCTTATGAGGTAAATTCATTAAAAACGTAATAAATAATTGCGGGTTTCATTTCAATCTTCGCGAGGCGACGAGCGCTAAATTTTAACAAGTTTGCATTCATGTTGATGTTACCAAAGGTCAACTTGGATGTAGTTTTACTGTGGGTGTCAATTTTGACTACTGCAATCCCATTGCTGGCGTGTTCACCACGGTTGATGAGTAAAGCTAAAATTTATGCCATTGGCTTTTAAAATATAGTAGAATAGGTAATCATGGAAAAATCAGGTTTACACACCCCCACCCCCAATCGATCGTGTTCGCAACGCCCCTGTTGGCATGAGGAGTTATAAGTATATCTTGAGCTTTTGGGGATTTTTTTTATTCCCCAAACGTAGTGATGGGATATAGGGAGGGGTTCCGTCCGTCCTTCTGTCCAAGCATCCTTCCGCCAGGTCGCTCTTAACAGAGCTGCACTGTGGGGTTATCTGTGTGAACAATCCAGCATTGTGGGTTTTTTCTTCATAATGGGGTTAACCCTACATTACACATTACTTTTATGGGTTTTATTTACCGGGGATGGATGGGGAGGGGGGGGGGGCAAATCTCTATTTTTAGATTCAGCTCTCACAGTGATATTTTCAAAATTTATAAAAATAGCATTTCTTACTGGACAGTAAAACCCCACACTCTAGGTTTGTACAAGTGAATAACCCCACAAGGGGGTGCCATACCGACGAAACTTTTACCCCATAATGAATTGGATAGAAAACTTGATGTAGCTTTCGTCGGTAGAGGTATCCGTCCTTCCACCGTCCGTCCGTCCCCATTTCTTTTGTCATCACTTTTAAAAGAAAACCGTTCAAAAATACTTTTCTCAAATTTGATGTATAGCTTTTTGGTGATAATATCTTGAATGGTATTGCGAACCAGCTCTGTCTAGTATTTAAAAAGAGTTTTTGTCCTTATCGGATTCAGACTTTCTGGTCATCATATAACATTTCTTATCAACACATTTCAAAGAAAACTGCTAAAGATTTTTTTTGCAAATTTAATATATTGCTTTTTGGTGATAAGATCATGAAAGGGATTGCGAATCATCCGAGTTCAGGTTCCGCTCCACAGATTTCCAGGCATTTCCAAAATTGACATGCCATACACTCTCTTCAAATGCGAATATTTCTTAATTTAGCTATCTAACCCATAACATGTTTACATTTTCCAAATTCCCTAAAAACATATAACACTATCTGACTAAGTAAAAATAAACAATCTGATTGTGGGTGAAATAATTTACTGTCAAATGCAAGGCTTCAACATGCTAAATTGCATGAAAAAATGTCAATGCCAGTCATTTTCAGCCACCCAGCAGCCTCAAAAGCAGAATTTTCCACTACCACCCCCCCCCCCCTCCCCACTTACCTAACCCTGGGGCATATAACCCCCTTTCTAAAATGGGAAAACAATTTCCATGTTTCCGTCTCATTTTTTAGTAAAAATGACATTCTAAAAAATGATCAACTTTTCGAAGCCACTGTTTCCCATAATTCCCCTGGTAATGTACATCTATGTATCAGACTCCAACTCTGTGGCCAAAACTTCAAATTCTCTTGGCCAACAATTAGCCAAATGCAATCATATATCTGATACTAAAATATATATCTCCAATTTACATGGCATTAGTTTCAACATATGCCTTTTGTTTAGAATTTCACTGTTGAGCGAAATCTCAAGTATTTCTTCAAGAATTATTTCTCTTGTTGTTTTTTGTCATTTATTATTTTCCAAAGTGTGATATACTGGGGTTTCCAGGTTTGATTATAAACGATAACTTCACAAGTGAATTATGCAATCAACAATTGTGTCATGTATCCGTGTGCGCAAACGAAGACGCTTTGCCGTGGGTGTAATGGGGACTTCATTGTTTTTTTTTTGTTTTTTTTTTTTTGTTTTTTTAACCCTTTACCTAACATGAAAAGCAGACGACACTTGCAAAAAAAATTCTTGAATAACCCATGTTTTAGAGACAAAAAATGAAAAAATAATGAAAATCAATTGGCTATTTTTGAGAATAGCGCTGGCCGTTTTTGGCTGTTACGTTAGGTAAAGGGTTAAATAATATAATTATCGTTAATAATGAAAAGTAATAAACAGAGTAATCGCTTGACTGGATTGGTTATGTGAAATAATTCATTCGAGGCGACGGACTATATTGTAAAACACTCGTGCGCATTCGCGCACTTGTGTTTGCACAGCGCCCCTCACCTCTCTTGAATTATTTCACGTAATCAGTCCAGTCAAGCGATTACTCTCTATCACATTATAATTTCTTGGAATCTCATTTCAAAGAAAACTTACAAGATATTTTTTCTAAATTTAATTCATAGATTTTGGGCGATAATATCATGAAGGGGATTGCGAATCAGCCGGGTCCAAGTAGTTCTTCACGAGTTATTGCCCCTGTTGGACTTAGCATTTCTTGTCATCGCACGGCCATTTCATGTCATCACATTTCATAAATAGCCGTTCAAGATTTGTTTGCAGATTTAATCAAGAGCTTTTTATGTGATAGCATCAGGAATGGGATTGCGAACCAGCAGAGTCCAGGTATTTCTTTGCGAGTTATCGCCCTTTTCTGGATTTAGATGGCGGGGAGATTTGCCATCACATAGCGTTACAAGAGAATGTATGTCGCAGTTTGCCGTTGTTGATAATTCCAAACCTTGAAATCATATCGTGGGAAGCTCTCATGGGAGAGCTTCCCAAGTAATAATATCAAGGGTTGGAATTATTAACAGATTACTAAGAGGTACGGTAAGACATTTACTTGTAATATTAGTACAACATATTTCAGCTTGTACCGTGTGCGTGAAAATTCCCACATACAGTATAAAACACAACTTTTTTCTTAGATTTGGGAGTTAATGAAAGGCAATCCCCATAGGAACCCCGGGATGCGGAGTAGTGCTTATTCACTGCGATAAACAAGTTCTGCTTCACTGGTAAAATAGGACCCAGCGCCTTTGTGGAAGTCTTCTGAAATGGGCAGCATATGTATAAACGATTGGCTAAACTTGATTTCTTCCCTATGTTACGCCTATGAGATAGCTAAAGATGCTGATAGTGACCTTAAATACCCAATACTTAAAAAATATGTAAGGTGGGTCGCTCACTAGCCCCTGACGAATTGTTTGCCTGACTTTCTGAGAGCCCTCCATCAATGTGTCGCGGCGTAGCCAGGATATCAATGTTAGGGGAGCAAGAGTAATATTTAGGGGGAGCATACAGAATATGATTCGCTGCGTCAGCCGAGCCCTGCATCAGCAAGATGTTGGTGAGCACAAGAGGGGGTCCCCCCCCCTCTCATGGGAAGGGGGGTGGGGGTCTGGGAAAATTTTTGAAATTCGAGACAAAGAAAACACAATTTCCTTGATCCTGAGTCTGTTTGTATCCATAATTTATGAGTTGTGGAAGGCATCAATAATTAGGCCACAATGTGGACTAACAAGTTGTGAAAGGCATCAATCATTAGGCCACAATGTGGACTAACAAGTTGTGAAAGGCATCAGTATTTAGGCCCCAATGTGGCCTAATTATTGATGCTTTCACAACTTATAAATTATGGACACAAACGGACTCAGAATCAAGTAAATTGCCAGATATTAACATTTCTTGCCTGATGTTCCCTATATGCGTCAACATGGGAGGAGGGTGGCATGACTGAAATTGGGGGGGTGTGTGCCCCAAGCCACCCCTCACGCAGCTACCCACCCCTCGGCTACGTCACTGTCAATGTGTTGCATAACAATACATAATATGATTCATAATATAATTCATGGAATAGCCAATTCCTTTATGTGAAGTACACTTTTGTCTCTGGTGAGATGGTAGGGAGGATAATCGCACTCTGGCCTTCGAAGCACATCGGGCCTGGTTCTTTGAACCCATTGCACCAATATGTTACATAACATTACATAATAGGTTTCATAAAAGAATTCTGTAAAAAGACAGGAAATATTCTGTTCTGGAAAACGACCTTGACACAATCAGGCTGCTAGAGTTTTCCTGTACGCGTGAGGTACATTGTGCACGTGTCCTTGAACTATAGAATTACACTCTAATCTAAAATTATATCACAATATGAGATGCATCAAAAACGTTAGGTAATACAAAAAAATATCGCCTCATCTTGTCAAATCGAGATTATAACACGAACGAACAAATCGCCATACAATTCAAAACTATTATAGTCACTGATTGCTGAACGATATCAGAACTGGTTCTCTGAGAAACTTATCTTGCTTCAAAAAACTTTTTCTCGTCATGTTGAGTGATTCAGCTGATCTCTTCCAATGCAGACTTTTTATTAGATTTTTTGCGGTGACTGTGAATTAATGTTCGGTTGATACTTGACAAAATCCGAAATACGTGGTTTTTATCACATATTATCAGAAAGAGATAAAATTTGATTTGTGAAAGTGAATTTGCTATCAGCCACAGTTTCGACAGCATGGATGAAATGGGAATGATTATGGGATCGAATGTTTGACAGAAAAGTGAAACTTTAGATGTAAAAACAAAAGCGCAATGTTAACTCACATGGAAGACATTTTAATTTTGAAAGAAATGTGATTCCTCGTTTTATGCAGTCTCTTCTTCACCCCCGATAACAAGACCGGGGTCGTCCCGAAGATATGGTCAATTGGAGGGGGGAGGGGTAAACCTGATGTCGAAAACCGGGCTTTGTCGCTGTTAGGGGAAATAGATTCACGTCGCGTTTTCAACCAAAACCGAACGAGTGTCGTCTGAATTCGTGCGTGAACGTATGTCTTACCGTGACGAACCCACCCGTTTCGTTTTAGTTGGGGTGGTTCTTATCCTGAAGTGGTCAATGACTTTTCCTCAAAAAAGCATGAATCAACAGGGCTTCACTGAAAACAACAATTTTACTTGATATAAAAAAATATACAGTAACTTGTGACTTACATGAAATCCAATAAATAAGAAAAACAAAACGTCAACCACACCCACCCACACAGTTTTTGAGTCACTTGCGGGCCTGCGTTCTCTGTTGTCGCTGGTTCCTTCCGCTTTGTCGCTGGTGTTTGGACTCTGGTCTGGTGAACTGGACTTCACTTCTATACTACCGCCACATGGCTACTAACGTATTGTCACTTTACAGGGCGCCTTTGCTCTAACGTGTGACGGAATGTTACTCTACCATTGCCGTCACACTGCCACTAATGTATCGTCACTTCACTGGACGCTTTTCACTCAAGCACATCACCCAGAGGATTAAGTGTTCCCCTCCATTTACTCAGAATAATGTTCATACAGGCAAAGCCTACTCTATCTATATATGGTTTGCCTTCTACTCGTGAGCTCCCTGAGCTCGTATTTCCTACTTTTGATCCTAAACTCATGTATGGCCACCGTCTTGGCCCACGGCCGTTCCTATTCTAAATATGAGCTCTGTGGCTCCCCTTACGTTACAATGTGCCTATACTTTCGCACCGATATGGTACCTCCTCTAACCTATAGCATGGGGCATCCCCAGCTCCTCGCCTACGACCCACAGTCTGACTTTCAGACCGGATTTGAATTTTCGACAAAACCCCCACCTTTATTTCGATTGCCAGAACATCAATTCTCATCTTAATTGCGTCTCTTGAACTTGGACGCTTAGATCTATCTTAATTTAATATTATCTTTTAAGTACCTTTGAAAGTCTCGCAATTCCGGTGTATCCTGACATTCTGTAACAGACCAGTCACGGAATATGGGTGTGTTTTACAACAATTACCTATTAACTGGATATAATTACATAGATAATGACTGTAGGAGGCGACTGGTCTCTCTGCCTTTTAATCTTTTATCAGGCATAAATGCCATGCTCAATAAGCAGAACATGAATTATTGCTGGTCTGTTTAAGTGACAAATCGGTTTTTCAGGATCCTTCATATCCCCAGGCTCCTATCCCGAGTGAGAAATATATCAACAATATATACACTTTTTAAACCACAAAATCATAAGTTCAAGCTATCACCTTGACACCTGATTTGTCCCAACTGTGATGACTCAAGGTACAACTAATGAAATATCCCACCTACATGATCAAGTTATGCCTTCTGTGAAGGCATGCCTTGTTAATGTAATTGGAATGTTAATTAGTCGAGATTATAAGTAGTAAGGGATGCCACTTGGGAGAACTAAGTTAACACTGAAATTCCCAAAGACAATTTTGTTCGCCAGAGTAAATTCACAATCGTGTGTACTTGGGCGAACTGATTTAACACTGAAAATTCCTATAGATATTTTCTCGCCAGAGTGCCATCGGCCGATGGCACTCTGGCGAAAAAATGTTTATGGGAATTTTCAGTGTTACATCAGTTCGCCAGAGTACACACGAAAAGTTGGCACTCTGGAGAAAAAATGTCTATGGGGATTTTTAGTGTTAAATCAGTTCGCCCAAGTACACACGATCGTTAATTTGTCTCTCACGAACAAATGTCCATGGAATTTCAGCGTTAAATTAGTTCACCCAAGTGGCATCCCTTACTACTATTATAGTTAAAACGCTCAATACTTTATGGGAATTTATTTAGTGGATAAATAAAATAGGAACGTAGTGGTCGTGACGCAACTTATTTAATTAACACGTACCGTACACCAAAATTGCTAATCCCCCCACCCATCCTCACCCCACCCCCTCCCTTCTCAAATGGGTAACAAAGGCGTCTGTTTGTATGACCGACTTTGGATGTGACATGAATTCAGGTATCAAATTTAGTCTTGTAAGAGAGTACATGATTCCCGGTTAGAGCGAATCGATATCCAAGACTCCAATCCAGACGAAAATGTCACGACTGGAAACATTAGGGGTGTGGATCTCACACCTCCTACCTCCAGTCTCACTGAACTAGACTGAAGTTGTGTAGATATAGGGGAGAGGACGAGGATGATGGTCGACCCAATCAAGTAATGTTTCGTATAGTGGGATTTTTCATTCGCACGATGATGGATTTACACTAAAAATAATAGCAGTTGTCTGTTTGACTCCAAGAGGTTATACTCTTCTAAATATTCGTTTTTATCCTACAACAAGCCCATCGTGGGAACCCCGGGACATGGGGCAGTGCCTGTTACTATGGTAAACAAGCTCTGTTTACTAAAATAGGACCCAGTCACCTATGTTTGTGGTGGAAGTCCACTAAAATGGGCACATATAAACGATTGACTCAACTTGACTTTATCTCCATGTTGAGGTCACAATTACCCATTGTGCAGAAATATGCAACCTTAAACAATAAATAAATAATCTTACACAGGCATATGTATTCTCCAATACAAATATTGGACTAAATACAAATCTGTGTTGAAGGAAGCAAGACCACACACACACACGTGTGAACCGAGGAAGAGAGATTTTCGAAGCTGCTCTCAATCACAAAAGTAATGAATGCTTCGATTTGTACACATGTTGAGGTTACTGTTTTGGCAACTAATTTAGTCAATAAAGCTGACTGGTTTAACTGGTTGAGTGCTAGAAGCCACTATCGGGCTTTCAAAAAATGAGGATACTAGAGCAAAAGCAATGTCTTCCTGATCTGTTTCATATTCAATCAAATAAATAATATATTGTTTATATAAGTTTGTTCTATTACAAATTATTGGAGAGTACCTATGGGCACTGTCCAATAATTTGTAATACAACAGATTTTGAATTACAAATTCGGACCACCAAAAATAATCTAGCCCTCAACCAGTTAATATGCATAACAGCATAAAGCGCAGTCGAAAATTAATTGTTTTACGAACAACTTATGCGAAAACTCCCGTGTCAGAGACAACAGCGCCGTGTTTTGATTTGTGACAACAAAATAATTTAAATGATGAGTTAGTCACTTTTAGGGAGATGTTGTAATTTTGACTGGCCATCTCCTTCTGATTCATCGATATTATGCTCAGAGACGAGGTCGCGACATCAATACGCCACCTCGGAATCCCCAAGAGTAGTAATGACCTATTAATTTAATCAAACAATAATAATCTATTCAAAATGATGTGAGAATTGTCGCCATCGGAGTGTTTGTTGTGGCTACGTGTCATCTCTCAGCCTTGAAACAGTCCTACTTGGCGCATGAACTTCCAGTCTAAAATCAGTGGGCTTCACATTCACTCATCCCAGTTGAATTGGGGTGATTTTTAACCCTTTACCTAGAATGAAAACCAGACGACACTTGCAAAAAAAAATTCTTGAATAACTAATTTGTTTTCATTTTTTGTCTCAAAAACATAGGTTATGACCCCTCTTTGGTACCAGCTCGACAAAACATAGGTTATGATCCCTCTTTGGAACGAGCTCGACGAGCTTGTTCCAAAGTGAGGTCATAACCTATGTTTTTGAGACAAAAAATGAAAAAATAATGAAAATTAAACAAATGATAATATGACTGGCCGGTTTTGGCCGGTTTTGGCCGTTACGTTGGGTAAAGGGTTAACCTAACAGATTTTAGAGTGTATGGAGTTACATGTGATGGACGGTTTATGAAAAAAAAATTTGGTTTCGCTTCATTGAAGTCTGTAAGTTGCGTAAAAATGAAAAAAATAGAATAATCATTGACCGGAACTGTCGGAAACCGGGGAGTGGTTATTGCTGGGGGAAATCGATTTAGGCCGCGTATTCAGCCAAAACTCAAGGAAAGTCGCCTGAATCCGTGCGCAAACGTATGTCTCATCGCGACGAACCCGCCCGTTTCGATTTTATTGGGTGATTCTTATCCTGTAGGGGTCAATGACTTTTCCCCAAAAAGCATCAATCAACAGTGGTTCACTGAAATTAACAATTTTAATACAAAGAGAAAAAAATATAGTAATTTGTAACTCACATAAAATCCAATGAATAAAACACAAACGTCAATCACACCCAACCCACACAGTTTTTAAGTCACTTTGAGGGCACGCGTTCTCTGTTGTCACTGGTTGCTCCTTTCTTGTCACTGGTGGATGGTTCTCTCGGCTCAGTGTATTGTCTTTGGCCTCTGGCCGCCTTTTCATACAACTGGAACTTTAATTTACCACTACCATCTTATGGCCACTAACGTATTGTCACTTTATTTGAATGCCTTTCCTCTAACATGTGACGGAATGACACTCTACCATTGCCGTCGCACAGTCACTAGCGTATTGTCACTTTAATGGATGCCTTTCCTTTTACCTGTGATGGAATGTCACTCTATCACTACAGTCGCGCGGCCACTAATATATCGTCACTTGACTGGACGCTTTTCACTCAAGCGGTCGCCACTTATGGGGTTAAATGCTCCCCTCCATGTATCTCAGAATAATGTTCATACAGTCAAAAGCCTACTCTCATGTATGGCCACCGCCTTGATCAGCGACTGTTTCTACTCTAAATACGAGCCCTGTGGCTCCCATTACATTACAACGTGCCTATACCTTCGCATCGATGCGGCACCTGTAACGTATAACATGGGATATCCCCAGCTCCTCGCCTACGACCCACAGTCTTACATGCCTTGAGACTGGAATGCATTTTTCGAGAAACCCCCAACTTTTATTCGATCGTCAGAACATTAATTCTCGCCTGAATTGCTTCTCTTGAACTTGGCCGCTAAGATCTATCTTAATTTAATATTCGCTTTTAGGTTTCTTTGAAAGTCTCGCATTTTCGGTATATACTGACATTCGTTGACAGACCAGAACGTAATATGGGTGAGTGTCCAGAACATGTGCAGTGTACTGTTTTACAACAATTACCTATTACTCAGATATAATTACATAGATAATGACTGCATAAGACAACTGCATTTTGCTCCTTTAATCTTTTATCAGCTCATCATTGGGTTCGTCAGTCGCGCGATTATGGCCATAAAATTTCATTCATGCTTAATTAGCGGCGCATGAATTAGTTTACTGGTCTGTTTAAGTAACAAATATGTTTTCGGGGGTCCGTCATACAGACAAACATTGTTATGCCTTTAGCCCGAGCGAGAAAAATTATCAAAACTATATACACTTTTAAACAACAAAATCGTAAATCCAAGTTATCACATTGACAGGGACATTGCCTCTTATGAATTTGTTGTACTCTACTTTGCCGAAAATTACGCCTGTAAATCGACGTCTCTGCTGGTCGTTTTTGCATTACGTCATAATAACTATAAAATTATAAAGCCTTTATAAAATTATAAAGCCTATTATTTCACCTCACAAAATTATAAAATGTTACGTTTATGGATTGTATGATAAATGTTTTATCACAATTAGGTGTATATCCCTTTACCCAACGCAGACGATATCAAAATTTATTATTTTAAATATCATTTTTTTTAAATTTTTCAAAATATTTCTACAAAAAAATATCATTTGACCCCTTTTTGGAACGAGCTCGACGAGCTCGTTCCAACGAGGGGTCACATGATATGGTTTTGTGGAAATTTTTTGAAAAATAATATTTTTTCAACTGCTGAATTTGCTTATTACGCGGGTGGATGCGGGTGGATGCGGGCGATTCGTTAGGTAAAGGGATATCTGAAGATTTGTGTCAAATTCTTCCCGCCCTGGGACATCTGGATCCACCATTTCTGGATAACAGACAAATCTCCCAGGAACTGTAGTGAAAATGTGATATAAGCACTGAAAGTGGAATAATGATTAGTGAAGATGGTATTCAAGATAAAAACAGAACTGAAAAGTGATACGTGTAAGACAAATGTCGCTCTGACCCAGGGATGCCTTCTAATGCAACTCTCAGAGTTAAGGCAATAAATGCGCCATTACATTGGAAGCCGTCCATGTCAGTATACTCCACTTAATTTATGGCCGTTTTTTAACGATAGGGCGTGTGTAGAAAGGAAGATATATGAGAACGAAACAAGATAATAAAAAAATGTATACGCGTTTACTTCATCCGGTGGTTTCCATTAACTTTTGGAATGCTAACACTTTTCCGAAGTATCAGCATTTGTTCACATGACGTTTTCTTGCTATAAGTTTTGGGAGAGTGCCTATATGCACTCACTCGTAAATTGTACAGATTAAAGAGGATTTCAGTGCCTTGTGCTCTACGAATGTTAAAATGAGTGCTGACAACTGTTGTCGGAAATTTAAGCTAAACATAATGTCACCTTTACCAACCCAGAAATTGATACCGGAATAAGAAGCAGTTCAAAGACATATTTCATCCTTAACTTATCTCGTCATGAAAATCGACTTTAGATAAAGTTATCTCTCCTGAAATTATTGAACGGGCGAGGAAGGTCCAATTAAAATTCTCAAGAAAAGACCTAAAGCATCAGATGAAAATAAAGCGAAATTTCCTTTTTTCACTTTTAATAAACGAAAACAACAGACAGCTCTGTGTTGCTTTCGTTTATTGAAAGCACAAAAAGAAACTTGACTATTTATGGCAAGTTAATTCGAAGCAACTAATTAAGTGTCTACAACACCTTTGGGGGGAGAGGGCAGGTGGGGGGGGGGGGGGGGGGGGTAAGATTCAAGTTTGTTCAAATCGAGTTCCCTGAGTTAATATTTGGGCTCTAATTTTAACTTAGTTCAATATGAGGGAATTTCTTTAAAGGTCTTCTTCTTCTTCAGATCCACCAGTTAGAATCCTTTCATATGAGGTGTACAGCGTCTTTAGGTGGGTCGGATTCAAGTTTGTTTAAAACGGGTCCCTGGGTTAATATTTGGGCTCCCAACTTGATGTATTATGGGGAATATTTTTGAAAACTCTTCTTCATCAGATTCATCCGTGAAAATATTTTGATATTTGGTATGCAACATCTCTCGGGGGTCAGATTCAGGCTTATTCAATTTGAGTCCCTGGTTACTATTTGGGCTCCTCTATGGGGGAGCAGGGGGGTTAAATTTGCCTTTCAAACTGAAGTGACATAACAACCCTTGAATGTTTGGCAGTGCTTGTCTACAGCTGATAGAACTGGAAGCAGTCAGGAAGACCTATGATAATGGTCATCAGACATGGACACCAGAGTCTAAATAGTTTCACTTCAAAAATAAAATGACGCACATCCACAGATTATGAAGCCTTTAAGTTACGGTACCCCAGATACCATATGGGTTCTATGATCAAACAAGTTAATGCTGATTGAACCCTTCAATTCAAATCCACTGTTTCGCAAATGGTATACTCCTATATAATATTGTCAGGAACTAATGAGCGAGTCTACTTTAAATTTACAATGGGGAATCAGTAACATCAGAGCAGATATCGTTCCGCTTCAGATGCCTCCCCACTGTACATATAACGATGCATTTTTTAATCAGTAATTTTATTCTATCCAAAAATGAAATAAGATTTGGTGAAAGGGCTAAGTCTACATAAATGGAAATAATATTCCGAATTTCTGTATATTAAAATGGTTGACAATAAAAAATATGTTAGACATAACGTAAATTGCACTTTTTTGTGTTGAACTGACTGTATCTTTGTATCTTTCTTTTTATTATGAAGGAAGAATATAGTTGCTGCGAAACGTTTAAATGTTGTAATAGTCAACAGAACTCTGTCTCCGGAAACCTTTTTTGCAGTACAAATATGAAATCAGAGGAAAGAAAATAGTCCCCATTACTGTGGTAGTAAGCTGGATTTCTAATTCTCTTTCTCATGTGTGCAAGCACGGCGAATATTCAAAACGACGCACGAGTGTGAATGGGGTAATCGATATGGCACGAGCGCCAGCGCTGAAGATAAAACTCGAGGCCACAGGCCTCGAGTTTTATCCTCCCCGATGCCACTTGTGATATATTGATTAACCCATTCACACGCGCATGTCGTTCTGTGTTTATTACACGCATTCGCGTTTATAAATGCAGTAATTAAAAGCACACTCAGCAATTCATTTGACAACAGTATCAACACATTTTATCGCCAACCAAATTTGCGAGAGAAACCCGTGTTACTACATCGCTAGCGATTCAAAGTGTGATTGCAGTGCACGATTTGTATAAAAAATTTCAGAGAAATTTTGCTTCTCTTTGAAAATAATCCGTCAACGATTTCCGTTCGGCACATGTGTGCGGAAAGGGTTTTATTTTTCCGCATGGTTTAGTTTTGCTGGAGATTTCAAAGAATAGGTGTGTAATAAAACAGCATATGTCTCTTGCTGACAGACATGAGACTTTATCTTGACCGACGGGGTAGGGTTAAAACTCATAACTTCTATTTTATCTTAACGCAATAATACCCAAGGAGCTGGTACAGTGGTTGTGAATATCTTGCAAGAAGTCTTCAGTCCAGGGCTTTTTTCAAAACATTTTGTACAAGCCCAGATAGATATTCTTCGAGTACTATTAAAACCTTCCCTTAATTGGTTTAGTGATACGAATCGGTTTTTGTTATAATAAATATTATTATTATTTAAAAGAGCTGGTGAATAAGCTGGACATGAAAATGTCATCGATGGTTGTGCACTCTGTCAGAGCAAAGCCAGCCTAAATATAGGGGCCAGGGGCCTCATATATAAAGATATTGTAAGTTCAAAAGATATTCCGCATCAAGGCGAAAAACCGACGTGAATTGCACTTCTTCTTCTTCTGTGAAGCTGGACATGGAAAAAACACACGTGGTGTATATCCAGCTTCAGCGCAGGGACCCAGGGGAGAAACGGTATGTTAGATAAGGTCTAATCTTATTTAAGTTATACAGTAGTCGCGAGTCTTACGAGACGTAATCGGTTGGTGGCAGGATATCGTCACGGCCAACTGAGAAACGAGATTCTAAAAGAGAGAAATGTCTGTCGTGTCGTCACCTGATCATTAGTAAAGCAATGATTGGCAGGAACGAATCGGTTCTCTCAACAAGTGAAATCACCGTTAAGTCACGCGCGAGATGACTTGTATTGATTCTGTCTCGATATACGTCATCTCCCACCGTTTTGGCAGATGGGCAGATGAGCGTCTGTCCACCTGACAGTTTAGGGTAAAAAGTATATATACCTTGAAGAGCAGAGCATTAGACACACACTTGGGGTCACACCCACGTTGGTGAAGTCCAGGGCAGGCGGACTCCGTTTCCTGGCATAGGGGTACCTTCGATCACAGGACCCTGAAACGGCTGGAATCGCCAGACAGGGCATTCCACGATTGATTTAGCTTAAGGTTGATAGGCGGCTACAGTACCAAATTCGTTGAGAAGGAAAACCCAAGGTGAAACGTTAAAGTTTAGATTGGCGAGTAGCAGGTATCAGCCTGCAATAGTCAGAAGTGTAGGTTAATTGTACTGTGCGTATTAACCCTTTGAAACGTCAGACTGATTGCGTTGGGAGTAGTTTGTTTTGCTGCCGAAGCATCGTAATACCGACTGGAGATCGGTGTGAGTGACAATTTCGCCCCAGCACAAAAAGGGGCATTTGTGAATCGTGAATTCAACCAGGAACAGTGAACATTTCAGTAGGACTTTCACGGAGGACTTTCAAAAGGCACATAAGGTATGAGTAGACAATATCTGACCCAAATCAGAAGTACGATGGTTTTATAGATGACGAACATTGCTGGTCGGAACCCTCCTACAGCCAGAGGTACACTTACGCGCAGACGTTGACATTTGAGCCTAAGCGGGTGAAGCTCTTATGGCGAGCTCACGGTAATAACATTTCAGATTTGTGAAGCTCTTATGGCGAGCTCACGGTAGTAACATTTCCAGTGTGTAGACTATAGTGCCACTACAGGGCTATAGAATGACTATATGATTGTTGAGAATTATTTAACCCTAGCAAACCATTTTCTGTGAAAAGGTTCGAATTGTTGATTGTTGAAATATTGAAACGGCTTTATTTTTATGTGTAAATAAAAGAATCGTTGTTACTTTAAATCATTCTTTCCATTACGCAGCCTGAAGTGATTAGGAATCACTCCTAACGGAAATCGAACATATTTCAGGCCAATTTGGCAGAGAAGGAATCACGGTGTCGGTCTAACTCAGCTCCCAGCGCCAAGTTCGCGACACTTGGATTCCAACCCTCCACGTTGGTCTAATTTTGCCGCAATTTCATCAGCGGGACTAAATAACCCCACGTCAGCCCAGGCCTTACGGTCCTCAGGTGACCTGACACATTCCTCTGGATACTACACTGGCCAGCACCCAAAAAACCATGCCCGCCAAATGAAAAAGATTTTGTTGTGAAATTTAAGGATCACGTGAAGCAAAGATTCTTGTTAGAAGACAGTTATCTTGTTTTCAGATAGGTACAAAGATTTCAGAACCAAGTGCGACACGGGAGCTAACAGGATTGTTCAAGCTGAACATAATGTCATCTCTCCCACCCCCAAAACTTGTGAACGGAAATAAGAAGCATTTGATAGATATAATTGTTAACCATTTCAAGTGCGACAAAAAGTTCGCTGTTGAAAACACAAGCAAGCACAACTATAAATGGTCAAAATACGACCCCCAACAGCAATCAATAACGGTGTTGCCATAGACAGGACATGGCAACCATCCACGAGGAAGCTGGCAATATCATTGTCTAGCAGGCAATCCATGTTGCGATCGAAAAGAATAATCATGTTACCGTTATAGCTGATGGCACAGATGTCGTCGCCTGAGTGCTAGAATGTTCTATGTCCCCTATGGGACATAGAACATTCTAGCACTCAGGCGACGATGTGTATACATTACTTTTGTATCATTACGTGGAATAGAATCTCACACCTGCTATCTTTATGGAATCCCCCATAAAGAAAAGGTCTGTAGAGGATATCCGCGCAACCGTTGAAAAGCATCGGGATAACACACTAGACCTTCTCCTCGCTCATGCGATCTCTGGTTAAGATATAATCGCTGGCTATTACGATATAGGCAAAGGTCGTGTGCTCAAACTTTGTGCTTGAAAGCTTGTGGAGAATCAGTGACATCGGCTGGTGATATTGAGGCTTCATGGGCTGATGTTTTGGGATAAGCCACGAGATTCCTGTGTGCCTGCTATGGGGTTGCCCCCTCCCACGATATGTCGCCATGCCCACCCCGAAATTTCAAACAGACAACTTACCAACTGGTTTAGATTACGAGAGAAATGAGTTCGGAGGGTTAGTGAGTGTTTAAATTTGAGGTTCAAAATTTACCCCGTATCCATCAACAATGTAATTTTCTTATTATCTGATGTTCTACATAATTATGAATTTTTCAATAACTGATCAGAAACATAACTCATCTTCCGTTTGCTGGTAATCATTAAAAGGTAAAATTACCTGGTGTACCTACTGTGTGATAAGGAGTTGAGTTAGAAAGAAATACGATTTCAGACTTTGATAACTGACTATCATAGTGTGTGGTAAAACTGCATTCGACCCTAAGTAATGAATCGGAAACATCAAAACAAAACAAAACGAAAAATATGATTTCTTCAAAGTAACAGATCACATGGATTCATTTGGGTGTCTATAGTGGCCGAATATGGAACCCTTTCCCACTGATTTTTCCCAATTCCCTACCCCATATTTCCCAATCTCAGTCCCCACTCAAACAAAATTTAATGCACAATTGATGCCCGGAACTGGGTGGTCATAAGGCCCCAGAAAACCGCTGGTTATCTGAGGCCTTATGGCCACCCAGTTCAGGACACCAAATGTGCTTTAAATTAAATTGCTTACCGAACGAAGATAAGAAAGAGTCTGAATTCAAAGGTAGATGAAGTTCTTCTTTAATAGTATACGTCATATTTAATAGAGATTGCAGAGAGTGGGATGAACATGATTTTGTTTGGTAGTTTGTTATAAAACATACTTGTAGTATACATGCAGTTTATTTGGCATATGTTCTCTGTTCAATTCGAATGTAAAATGTCTTAATCTTAGTATGTTTCTCCCCCTCCAAAACAAATTCCAATTAGAGCCCCTATGACACAAATGTTCCCAATGGCATGAGCCCCAGATCCCTTCCCCAAAGAGGGTAAAAGAATCCCTGGGTCATGTCATCCCGCGAATGCAACACGGCGACATCTGCAATGCTAAGAATTTCTTATGTCGCCTTGTTGCACTTAAGGGACGATATATGACTCATCGTTACATGAAGTCCTTGGGCAAAGAAGACACTTAATCCCAATTGCCCAAGTAGGAACACGCTGATGCAGTGTACTACGATGTTCTGCACGCCAACGGCAAACATGATTCAACCTATGCTAACCCTGCTAGTGTCGCGTTAGTAAGTTGGAGAGTCGGACAGTTTCTAGCCGCAGCTCGACAGTTACTCCACATTCCCTCGCCCGTAAAACGCTGTCAGACACGATATGACTCCGGCGGTTGAAAGTGTCGTTAAACAAATATGTATCAATTTGGCATGCGTAGAGCTTGAAATGAAATAAGTGTCAATTTGGCAGGCATAACGAATATTTTCAATCATTTTAGTCACCATCACCTTAATCCGTAGGTTATCATACAGCCAAGAACAGCCCCTTTTATATTGCTCTGAAAAACGTTGTCTCGAGTGTATGATTCCTTGATAACTCTACTGCCGGGAGCCCATTTATCTTGACAACGTTTTTACATCATTGTTGGCTGCCTATACAGGCAGCCAACAATAATGTAGAAACATTAGCTGTTCAGTCTTCTGCAGCTGCGTACATGTATATACGGTAGTTATTAACATCAAATTAATCTGAGGACGTGAGGGTTAACACCCATTTTACCATTTCGGTTCGTTCATTCGAATATTTATTTATTTATTATTTATTATTGGTGTTTAAGGTCACATACATATGCACAATGGCTAATCGTGACCGTGACAGTTTTACGGGTGGAGGAAGCCTGAGGACGCGGAGAGAACCACCGAACATCGACCAGCAACTGTCAGCTCCTCAATATTCTAACTCTGTTCAAACTCCGCTCAAGCAGGGTTACGGCGATTGAAGACATGTGCACCATCGACGTGCCGTACACCTTAGTACACGGCGCCATCGTGCCTCATGTAGGCAACCGGGATAAAGTGCCTTGCCCAAGGATACAACGCGGGTCGTCCCAGACGGGGATCGAACACGGGACGTTCATTCGAATGAGGGCTCATATGTTATGTTTTCGGGCCCAAAAATGAAATGTTTTTATATTTTAGTTATTCAAGAATGTTCGGGACAAATGTCGTCTGTTGGTCATGTGAGGTAAACGATCTGATGTTGTCCGTCACTAAGCCAACTTATCGGCTCCTGTAGTTCATAACGTACTTAGTACAGAATCTACCAATAATTCTTCAAGACAGTAATCCAACCAAATGTTAATATTAGTCATTCGTAGTGTTGAACCTGAAATCTTTATTTCGTCAACTACCATTCGCAGCGATGCTAGCCACGGGAGCTGCTCACCACTCATGGATTGTTCTAGAGGAGCGCCCCCAATTACGGTCCTCGATTTCTTTTATGGGAAGGCGTGCACGAAGAAAATAAACCACCGAACAAAGGTATGGTGTGTCCAATGAAAATAGGCTCATCAACAATTATCAGGTATGTTCAGTAAAATTAAATGAATGGGCAACCATGTCTGTTTAATGGCATTGGGTTACTGATAAAAAATATCGTAGGCCCAGTGCAGGCAAATTAATAGGCAAATGTGTGGTCTGGTCTGCAAAGCGAAACTAATGATCAAGGAAATCGTCTGCTCAGATGAAGATACACTATTGAGCAAGGATACCGTCTGCTCAAATGAAAGAAAATAATTTGAAAATGTGCCGTATGCTTATTAAAAATAAATTCATAAACAAAAGAATTGCCTGCTCAATAAGAATAAATTAATGAGTGAAAGTGTCGTCTGCCTCAATAAAAATAAATTAATGGCCAAATGAATTGTTTACCCAAGGAAATTAAATAAACGAAATGTATCACCTGTCTGTTCATAATTCATATATCATATGATCTGCCCCTTATTGAAATATATTTGCAGGGGAAGGGTGGGGGGGGGGGGGGGGTATCCCCGTCGTAACAATCTTTGCAAGAAACCCTAGACATGCGGAAAGCATGTCTCAGCTCAGTTAAATGTTTGTGATGACAACAACCCGGGACACTGTGGACTCTCTTTCTTGCATTGGCAATATCAAACTTTGACACGTAACAAAAACGGTTTCTTTGCAGGATTTCACTGTGATCTCAGGTATTTTGTGCGGTGTCAGAAGATGGGGCACGCGATTTGATTTTTTTTTCAGCACATAACAATGTCTTTTCTAATATCACTGAAGTTCCGCCCAACAGCAGTGGTATAGACTTGTACCTGATAATCCCCAATCATTTATTCATTTGCCTGAAATAGAATAGCATAGTTTGCACAATGTATGTGACGCAATCAAGTCATAAATAACATTTTGCAACCTGTTACATTTGTTATTCCAAATGCTCTCCTGTAGAACAATGAGTGATGGTTATCTATCATGCGTTCACACGCTATAAAATAGTTAACAAAAAGGGTCCACCATTTCTGGAGTCACATATGTTCAGAAAAAATCACACGGAAACGCGGATAAATGTCATAACTTCAGGCCCGAAGCTGGTCCCCTATAAACTCGCCCATCGGAAAATTACCAGGTGATATAAATTGCAGGAATTCTTCAAGTAAATTTTCGACCCATTTCTCCTGTTACAATTCTGATCCTCGACACCATTTCTTGGAAAGCTCCCAGGAAAGCTGTTGATACGCGTCATTTGATACTAACAGGATCGAATGTCTTCTGCTTGCAGGCAGATGTTTCAGATATGAATAAGTGAATTGACGGACACAAATTCTGAAATGTGTCAGGTTTAATTCACGACATGACGACTCACTCGATTACACATAAAGAGTGATAGTAGGTGACCAGCCTTACAACAATAACATGACATAATCTCGACCCATGATACTTTACCCATTAACATCTCCTTTTCTCGGAATGAAAAATATTAATGTAACTTTCATCCAATCATACACCCACTATCCCTTTCTTTTTTTAAGGAAAAAAATGCTATTTGGAAAGAAAACAAAATCACACGGTCCTACTGGGACGAAGCTCGTCTTAGTCTTTAGGCAAAATGTTCATAAAATGAAAAAAACGTATTTACCAGCTTGGCGTAAGAAGGGAGAAAAAATGTTAGCACTCGAAACAAATTACTGTCTAACAAAATCATTGAGCCAAGAAGGTTCATGTCTTTCCCTTTGGGGTCTAGTATTTATGACAGGATCAGGTGGCTCATGATCAATAGGAAAATCAGCATCAACTTCAGTATGTGGTTGCTGGGCATCATGGTTTGGGCGGATATTTACCCTATTACGTTTGTAGGTTGAATTATGATGGTCTTTAACCACGTATGACCGTACACCAAGCACTGAGTGTGCCTTTGTGCCAGCCGAGTTTGGATGGGTGCTGAAAATATACAGGCTGATTCGCTGTGAGAGGTTTCAAGTTGTGAGCACTCTTATCATATGTTGTTTTAACACTTTGACGACGTTTGTTTCGCTTATGCTGATTCAGTTGAACAGTATTCTGGTGTGATTTTACAGAAGGTATACTGGAGCGAAGTGTTCTATCAAAAACAATTTCAGCAGGACTTAATATCTGATCGAGGAGTATTTCGAAGCTCCAGTAAAGCTGAATGTTGGTCACTGTTGTTTTTAGTACACATTTTGAGAAGAGTTTTAATGGTTTTCACTGCTGATTCCGCTTTACCGTTGGACTGTTGGTCTCCAGGTGATGACATGGTATGCTGAATACCTCAAAGCTTTACAAAAGTTTGAAATTGAGTAGCCGAGAGCCGGAGTCAGACATAATTAACTTTGGTATTCCGTATCTAGCAAAATGTGTCTTTAGTTTTCCGAACACTTAATTAGAATGCAAAGATTTTAACAAATCAACTTGACACCTATTTTTTCCCAAGGAAAATTACCTTCAACATGTTGTTCAGTGTTTCTTTCTGCACATTTGGCTTCAAACTTTGGCATATTTCACAAGATTAAGCTATTAGTCTGATGTCTTTGTAAAGTCCTAACCAAACAATTGTTGCGCGTGCTTGACGCATCATACTATCGCAGCCTAAATGAGCTGCATGTAACCTAACTACTCAAAGTTTGCTAAGCACCAAATATTTGACACATCATTGTGGAATTTGCTTGTTACATATTTGAGATATTTTTGGTGGATATGATTGAGGAATGTATTGAGATGGTCCCCGGTGTTTACATAAGCTCTCTTGATAGGCAGACTTTTCGTGACAGTCATGGACTTTTCGTGACAGTCATGGAAAGCATGCACCCCTTTATTTCCATGGTGTTTTTGTGTACTGTATATGACATGTGTTGGGTATTCAATCTTCATTTCAACACAAACCCTCCTGATTTAATGATTGAATATGGCAAATGCAGATGTAAGAAGACATTTGTCTGAAGCAGAAATGTGGCAGGCTGCAGGGATGGTTGAGTAAGGGCCTACCCATCGTCAGGTTGGTGAAGCCCTTGGTGTGCACCATACGGTGATCACCAGAGACTGGGCAAGATTTCAGCAGTATGGCACACCAGTAAGATAACATGGTGGTGGCAGAGACAGGGCAACATCTGCAGCTGAAGACCGGTTTTTGATCATTCAGGCCCGTAGGAACCGCTTTGCCACAGCAACCCAGCTTCGCAGTGACCTTCAGAATGCATCCGGGGTAAATGTTTCGACTCAGACTATCCGGGAAAGGTTGCATGAAGGTCGTCTCCGATCGAGAAGACCATGTATTCGCAGTCCGCTGTCCCAGAACCACAGCCAGGCACGATACGAATAGGCCATGGACCCCGTTGGGTGGACCAGAGAAGATTGGCGACCTGTCTTTTTTACAGATGAGTCAAGGTACTGCCTAGACCACACAGAGAGGCGTTCTAGGGTATGGTGAAGACCAGGGAGCGATTCCATGCAGCCAACATTGCTGAGCATGCCCGCTATGATGGAGGGTCAATCATGGTCTGGGCGGCATCAACAGGGCTGGATGTACAGGGCTCCTTGTCCTTGAACGTGGTACATTGACAACACAGCGGTATACTGATGAGATCCTGGATGTTCACGTCAGGTTGTATGCAGGTGCAGTGGGTGATAGATTCATTCTGATGGACGATAATGCCAGTCCTCAGGTTGCCCATGCTGTAGGAGAGTACCGACAAAGGGAGGGGATTGAGAGTATGGACTGGCCAACAAGATCCCCTGACCTCAATCCAATCGAACATGTCTGGAATGAGTTGCAGCTTGCAATTTCAGCCCGTCCAGTCCAGCCCAAAAGTGTCCAGGAGTTTGATGCCATGCTGGTCCAAGAATGGAACAACATCCCACAAAGGACCACCAGGAACCTAATTGGAAGGCGTTGTCAAGCTGTAATTATCAGTAATGGGTCTCATACTCGATATTGAACAGTCAACTTTTTGGCAAATTAAAAACTTTCCTCTTTTACCAATAATATCCATTTTCTATGGTTATCGTAATCAAAAGCTAAAAAATAATGTCAAACACAAATAAAATCTTAATTTCTATACTTAAATCATTAAAGATATAATTAAATAAAAATATACACACTTTTCATCACAATATTTCAACTAAAACGCAAAACAGGTAGTTGGATATACTTGGTGCTTAGCAAACTTTGAGTAGTATAACTGTTTCTTCATATCGTTTCGTAATGATTCAGGTATTACGAGGCCACCCGTCTAAAATTAATTTTAACAATTCTTGCATGTTCTTGTCGTTGGCTGTTGCTACGCACGTCTTCACAGCGAGCATCTGGAATTTCTTCTAAAGCTTCAATGTTCATTACACGAATGTCGGATTCATACACATCGTTGTCTATGTTTTCAACAAAGGCTCTGCTGAGTGTATCAGCAATCACTAAATTTCTACCTGATGTATACTGGAAGAGAATGTCATATCGGTAGAGACGCATCATAAATGCTTGTAAGCGTTTCGCTGCTTGACTGAGAGGTTTCTTAAGAATGTTTTCTAACGGTTTATGGTCGTTATGAATCACAACTACCCGCTATACGTATACTGGTCGATTCGCTCAAGGCCAAAAATAATTGCCGATGTCTCTTTCTCTAACTGCGTCCACATACGCTCTGCGTCTGTTAACGCTCTTGATGCATATTCAATGGGTTAACCTTTCTGAGACCATCCTTACTGCTATCAACCTGTAATACAATTTCTTCTTCAGGGATGTAGTAGGAAAGAACAGCAATTTTGGTCAGTTTATCTTTTACAGTTTGAAAGGCCTTATTACAATTTTCAGTCCAATGCCACTCAGCATCTTTACGTGTGAGAGCACGTATTGGGTCTAAGTCAGTAGCAAGATTTGGCAGGGATTTTGATAAATATTGAACCATGGCACAGAAACGTTTCACTCCGTGAATGTCTTTTCGTTCTGGCATATTTAGAATTGCTTGTACTTTATTGTCATAAGGTAATATTCCCTCGTCAGTGATTTTATGGCCAATGAAAGTTATTTCTTTTTGTTTAACAGTAGATTTTCTGTAATTCAGTTTCATGTTTCTGTTCCGGCATCTTGTCTTCAGTTGTTCCAAATTGTCAATTGATCTTTGTCTGCAATCTCATCAGTGGACACCCATCCAATCACAATGATGTCATCGGTTACGGCAATGACTCCATTCAAGTCGAATACTACATCATGTAAACGTTTTTGGAAAATTTCACTGCTTACTTTTAAGCGAAAGGGTAGTCGGGTCCATCGAAATCGACCATATGGTGTGATCATCGTAGTAAGTTTACTTGAGTTTTCTTCTAGCTTAATGTGCCAAAATGCTTCGTTTACATCTAATTTGCTAAACACTCTACCGTTATGCAGTCTAGGCAAAACATCATCCAATGTAGGAAGACTGTATTGTTGTCTCTATAGAGCAACATTTAGTGGTTGTGAATCAATACAGATTCGAACGTTCCCATTGGGCTTTTTAACTACCGCCATTTGGCTCACCCATGATGTTGATTCACCTACGGGAACCAGAATTCTACGCTTCACTAAAGAGTCTAATTCAGTTTTCACTTTAGCCTTCAGAGCTATTGGTATTCGACGGCAAGGCAGTGTTCGTGGGTGAACAGTGGGATCAACCGAAAGTTGTGCAGTTCCTAGGTCACCTAAATCAGAATGTGCTTCTACATTTGTGAAGAATTTCTCATTATGTACTGTTATTAAACCTAGATCACTAATTGTTTTTAAATCTAGTAAACAGTTAAAGTCGTTTTTCACAACGGTAAATTCAACGTATTACTTTCCAAAGTGTGATTTACTGGGATTTCCAGGTTTGATTATAAACGATAACTTCACAAGTGAATTATGCAATCAACAATTGTGTCATGTATCCGTGCGCGCAAACGGAAGATGCTTTGCCGTGGGTGTAATGGGGACTTCATTGTTTTTTTTGTTTTTTTAACCCTTTGCCTAACATGAAAAGCAGACGACACTTGCAAAAAAGTCTTGAATAACTATTATTTTCATTTTTTGTCTCAAAAACATAGGTTATGACCCCTGATTGGAAAGAGATCGACGAGCTCGTTCCAATGAGGGGTCATAACCTATGTTTTAGAGACAAAAAATGAAAAAATAATGAAAATTAAATGGCCATTTTTTGAGAACAGCGCTGGCCGGTTTTGACCGTTACCTTAGGTAAAGAGTTAAATAATATAATTATCGTTAATAATGAAAAGTAATAAGCAGAGCAATCGCTTGACTGGACTGCTTACGTGAAATAATTCATTCAAGGCGAGGGACTATATTGTAAAACACTCGTGCGCATTCGCGCACTCCTGTTTGTAAAACGTCGCTCACCTCTCCTGAATTATTTCACGTAACCAGTCCAGTCAGGCGACTACTCTCTATATCATGCACTTCTCCCGTTTTAGGATTTGTTATGGTAGTTTAGTTTTACCCAAGGGAATACACTTAGTCTTATTCCACATAAGCAATTTTTCGACCGTACGCGTCACTTGCTCCTTTCGAACATACTTTTGGCACAAAGTAATGACATCTGGTGCTCTATCAAGTTGAAATAGTACCGAACAATTATTAACTGTCATTTGGGCCGATACGCGATTTTTAGTTTTCGCCTAAACTACTTGTAACCACTGTGTGTCACCGTCATCATCATTATGATACTCTTGCACGGCATGAACCTTGTGCCTACATTTAACCCTTTACCTAACATGAAAAGCAGACGACACTTGCAAAAAAAATTCTTGAATAACTAATTTTTTTCATTTTTTGTCTCAAAAACATAGGTTATAACCCCTCGTTGGAACGAGCTCGACGAGCTCGTTCCAACGAGGGGTCATAACCTATGTTTTTGAGACAAAAAATGAAAATATTTTGAAAATTAATTGGCGATTTTTGAGAATAGCGCTGGCCGGTTTTGACCGTTACTTTGGGTAAAGGGTTAATTTTAAAATGGTTTCTGCCATTACATGCCGTACACGTTTTACCCCATGCCGGGCAGTTGGCTTTTCCAGATTTATGTGTTCTTCCACAAAAGTCACAACAATTATATGGTAGATCATTGAAAGTTGCACTTGGAGGGTTAATGCTATGCTGTTTGTTGTGTTTTGGGTTCTCAAATTTTGTTGGCGCTTGATGGAGTCGAGTTTTATTAGCAGACACTTTATTGATTTTAGAATCAACATTTGACATTTCCTTTGGCTGTTTGGCTGAAACTTCGTAGGCTCGGCACAACAGTATTGCACGTTTCAATGGTAAATCAGTTTCCCGCAATAATAGCGCGCGCAAAAGCAGCCCGAAGGGCTGCTTTGAAGCAAGCCTAATAGACAACGTGTACGTGAAATTGGAAAAACCAAGGAATGCTATGCCATCCAATCTAAACCGGAAACCGGAAGTAAAAACATGGGGAACCCCAGCTCTCGTTTTCAGAAGCGAACAAATCGAATGACGCCCCCTAAAAAGCGAACGGTGTAATGCGAGATTTCTCCTTAGATCATTCCATGCAGACTGTGAATAATTTATTGAACATGCTTTTCAAAATTGAAGTTTTTCCAAACAAACTCAACTGTCGTTTGCTTTGCTGACTAAATGACAGAAATTGTCGAAAAGCTAAATGTTCCCATATATGCACATTGGATTTCATCGTCTGCTGGCTGGCTGTTGGGATCCCGCTGTTGTTCGATTCTGCGGAGTATTCTGTCACGTGATTTATCTGCTTTGCATTTGCAAGTGCAAAACGCTGTTCACTTCAAACCAACACTGCGTGTTATTGGAACAAAGTTACCAAATGAAAAGCATCAACAACACGTCTGTTTGTTGTAACTTAAAAGTACGCACAGGTTGGATTGTGGCAAAGGTCGTTTCATTCATTTATTACGAACCTAAGATGTCGAAGTGACATACTGTCTGACAAACGTCCACGAATTACCATTTCCAAAACAGAAGTTCCGTTCCACAATGTATGCACCCCAGCGAAACAAAAACAATAAATTTTCGACAATACGTTTCGAGGCCAATTTTATATTGTAGGTCTGATATGTTTTTAGGGGGAAATAAATCTACAAGACAGCATGTACATGCATCACAACGCAAAATGTTTTGTTGGACTACCCCTTAAACACTGTTTTAAATTTTGTTAAGTTTATGTCATTATAATTTGAAAAACACTGTGAGTTGCGCGTGCTTCTTGGTTTTACCAAAGTTCATACTATTTCTTGCAAACGTCCTTTCACTGTAAATGCGATTTTGTCTCTAATCATTCTGTCTTGTTCCTGGAAATTACAATATTCCGCGCGCGAGCATAGCTCTGTTAAAACCAATCGAACGGCTCCTGGTACCGGATGTTCCAAAATCTGAAAGACTGCAAGACGATATTCTGTTTGGGAGTACAGTATTCTTTTATTTTTAGTAACACTTTTTCGGGATCATTTTTATCACTTTCGGCCTCAAATTCAAAATGTTCGAAAACTTCAATCAGTTGGAGGCCTGCACATTGTTTTATTATTGCCGCTTGAACCGGTTTAGATTTAGATGAAGCACCGCTAGCAATAGCAAGCATATAAACGTTCATTTCAAGTTTCCACTTCTTGAAGCGTTCCGACAGATTGCTGTCGTTCATGTCCAATGGCGACGGCAAGCGAAAATTGGATTCGGCCATGCTGGGTCAATTGGCGACAAATAAAGTTGAAAGGCGTAGTTTTAACACATTACCTCTGTCACCATGTTGATACGGGTCGTTTGATACTAACAGGATCGAATGTCTTCTGCTTGTAGGCAGATGTTTCAGATATGAAAAAGTGAACTGACGGACACAAATTCTGAAATGTATCAAGTTTAATTCACGACACGACGACTCACTCGATTACACATAAAGAGTGACAATAGGCGACCAGACTTACAACAATAGCATAACATAATCTCGACCCATGATACTTTACCCTTTAACAAGAGCTTTTCAAGAAAGGATGTCAAGGTTTGGAATTGTCAAGAAACAATGTAACAAACTTTGTTGTTAGCTAGTACTCACTTCATCGGGGCCGCAACTCGATGAGACAGGAAAGGTCATAAGTGCCTTGCAAAATAAAGACAAATTATTCTCAGGATAGTTTCATATAGCTCCAGTCCTGGGTATTTGATAACATTTTTATCCATTCTGTATACCTAAGAGCCTCCTCATGTCGGACTTCAGCCACGAATATTTGATAACAGTTTTACCTATACTTGGTCGTATGTAGCCTCTCATATCGGGCGTAGTAGCTTCAGCTATGAATATTTGATAATATTTTTATCCATTCTCTGAACCTACGTACCGCCCTCATGTCAGATGTCCCATCTTCAGCCATGAACATTTGCTAGAATTTTTATCCATTCTATAAATCAACATACCCACTCATGTCGGTCGTCCAAGCTTCAGCCATGGATATTTGATAACATTTTTATACATTCGGTGGTACTACGTACCCCCTCGTGTCGCTCGCCCTAGCGTCAGGCATGGACATTTGATAACACTTTTATCCATCATGTGGACCTGAGCGGGAGATCAAGAGAATGGGTATCACGATAGTAAAACTGTACCTTCCGGATACTTGATGAAGGCATCCAGACCATCGCAAATGATAATTTAAAAAATGTTGGACTTTAATCAAACATGTTCTCTATAATATATTCCGCCTTAGTATTTTGTTTTTAATTTTAAAGCGGGGGCATGGTGGCTCAATGGTTAGAGCACTGGACTTTAAACCGAAAAGTCAGTGATTCGATAATAACCAGCGGTAACTTCTTTGTGTCCTTGAGCAAAACACTTTATCCCGATTGCCCACATGAGGCACGGTGACGCTGTGTTCCAAGTCATATGCACGTCCATGGTGCACTTGCCTTCAACAGTTTCTAACTCTACTTGTGCAGAGTTAGTAAGTTCGAGAGTTTAGCAGTTACTCACTGTTCCGCAATGGTTCTTACCGCGTACTCGGGCTCCCTCCACCAGTAATACTGTCTAACACAATGTGACCTGACTGCTGCAACTGTCGCGAAACCCTAAATAAACAAACAAAACTTTAACCATTTACCTAACACGAAAAGCAGACGACATTTGCAAAACAATTTCTTGAATAACCTAGAATAACTATTTTTGTCTCAAAAACATAGGTTATGACCCCTCGTTGGAACGAGCTCGACGATCTCTTTCCAACAAGGGGTCATAACCTATGTTTTTTGAGACAAAAAAAATGAAAAGAATAATGAAAATTAATTGGTGATTTTTGTGAATAGGGCTTGCCGGTTTTGGCCGTACGTTGGGTAAAGGGTTAAAGCAATTCAGACCCATATACATTTGGTGCCAAAAATGCGTGGGACTATATTTTACTGCGGGAGTTCAATAACTGCAACGTAAGAATGATCAGACAACAATCAGTCGATTTGTGTTTTGAATTACATGCCGATGGTAATAGTGAAAAACCCTGAACTCTGTTCCGAAGTGCGAATAAAAGAAAAAGAGAATCTATTTTGTGTGGGTTCTGACAGTTATTTCATTCGTGGGTATGAATAATTATGTATCTGTAATCAAATACATCAGAAACACTCCTATAACCTCTTTGCCCAGTCAAGAGTATACCACTAGGAATATTTGACCTTATATGGATACAGTGAAATCAAACACGAGCTTGTTAGCATGTAAAATGTATTGTAGATCCGTGGGGACACTGAACACTTTGTTTCTGTATTGGTACGAGAATTATCCCGTTTGTGACTGCAGGCCTGGAAATAACACACGAGAACGATTCTTTAGGTTACGTGGGGGTTACGTCAGTTCTAAAATATGCGAACGTAGTACAGGTTACGATAAAACACAGCATTAATTAACTTCCTAATCCCGCATGTTTTGCCAGTCAGATATGACAGTCTTTCGAAACACACTCGACCCAAAGGTTGAGCACTGTATCCACATGTGACCAGAGTAACATGCCGTTTACATCTTAACCGAATTTCCGTCAAAATAAATAGCAACAACTAACGCCAATGCGAGATCGCGCGTTAGTTGTTGCCATTTATTTGAGAGAAAATTCAGCCAAGACATAAACAACATGAATTGCGTAGTAAACAACAGGGAAAGTGGAAAAACATTACAACACTTTTTTCCCCGTAGATTACCGACCAATTATATAGCGTAACCTGCTAACATGTTACGATGTAAGCTTTTTTATTCCCAGGCCTGTGACTGCAATGAAATCTAAGTTTTCTCTTGTAACTTACATTTCCTAAGAGTCACTCAAGAAGTATTTCTGTTACCTATTCAAAAACATGAGATATCTTCTATGTACGCCCAGTAAGGGGGCGGGGTGGCTCAGTAGGTAGAGGTACAGGCTGCAAGCCGAGAGGTCCTCGGTTCGAATCCCACCTGTGGCAACCGCGTTGTGTCCTTGGGCAAGACACTTCACCCCCATTGCCCATGTGGGGGCACGGTGACGCTGTGTACTAAAGCGTACTGCACGTCGATGGTGCACCTGTCTTCAACCAATGCTAACCCTGCTTGTGTGGAGTTAATATGTTGGGGAGGTGAAAGTTGCTCGCCGTTGCTCGGTGGTTCTCTCCGGGTACTCCGGCTTCCTCCACCCGCAAAACTGTCATGGTCATGATTAGCCATTGTGCAGAAATATGTGACCTTAAAACACCAATAAATAAATAAATAATAATGGATTTTTGAGAACATCTCCTCGATCCGAAAATTTCCGAATTAGAGCGACTCGAGTGATCGTTCGAATTCGAATGGAATCGAATTTCGAAACTTCGCAGGGTCCCTATCCATAAGTTCAGCGAACAGCAAATTTATTTAGTCATTCAGTCCCCACATCTCCTCAGAAGCGAAAACTTATTATGCTCTCGACCTCCGAAAGAGGATTCGAAGGAATATAGTGGAGACGTCCGTCCGTCCGTTTGGGATTTTAATTTCAAAGCCATTGATCGGATTTGGACCTCCGCTGGAATGCTGATAGACACGCATGGGGGAACGGTTATACTCAAGGAACGGATTTCGTCCAAGATTTATCCCAGAGTTATGGCCCTTTGTCACTCGACTCAGACATTAAGCTCATTGCCGATTAGCCATCTTTGACGTTAATGATATGCAAGGTCAGAGGTAGCTTCGGGTAAACACTGTGATCAGACTATCTGTCAAGACTGTCATACATGCGATAGAAACAACCAAAATGTTTCGCTTGAAACGAGAAAATGTGCATTTTGGATTTAATACTAATAAAGATAGAAAAACAACACACTTTCAACACTTCATTTAATGGACAGGGCAAAATAATATTGATTTTTTAGTGAAATGAATACCGCAATGAACCCATTCCCGCAAGCGAAGATAGACTCGGCATCATGGTTTTGTTTCGTTTGTGAGTGACAAAACTGCAGATATATCACTGAAATGACACAAAAATGTCTGCGTGAGTGAAAATGCAAACCCTGGGTATCCAAACAACCAACCCATACAAACATTTTCAGGCATAACTCACAGATGTTCCAGCTGAAAGAGGTTGTGGGTGGAGGGGGCGTGGTCCCTAAAAAATGAATGAAAATCGTCTGCTAGTAACAGTGTCGCGTGTCTACTAACAATATTTTGTCCATATACAGTACAAGTCAAAATGAGTTGAAGAATAACCACGACCGGTATAAACTATAGATGTAATGTTTCCTATACTAATAACACTAGAATCGGACATAAAAATATATGTACATGTACTTGTATGTTGTAACCTTTTTTAACATGTTTTGGGTTTATACACAGCATTTAAGAGGGTTAATTGCATTGGAATTCATATTGCATTATATTTTTCCAATGCATAGAAATTCAAAATGTAATTTGTAATGTCCACGAAAGAAATTTATTTCAGGAAAACTAATTTTTTGGGGTTGACGTAGCTTTGATATGCCAAAAACCATACCCATGAGTGGTGGGAATTTACCCTTTTGGTACTGTTAATTCTTTTTTTCTCAAACATTGGAAAATGGATTGATAAGAATCTCCATAATCCACACACCTCACTGCCTTAATTAACAAATTGACTTCAACTTCACACATAATTAATGAATTAGCAGGTAAAAATGTTTTTTTAGAAGTTTTATGCAAGACACATAATATAATCTATCATCGGAACAAGATTGTTCCTCCGAGGATCACATGATTCGATTTGCTTGAGGCTTTTTGTGTAAATTTGAAAAAAATAAATTTAAATTTCCAGTTTTAATGTTATCTGTGGGTAAAGATTTAAAAAGTAAAGTACAAAATATATTATACTGCTTTTTTTGTGATCAGAGTACTAGAATTGTAGATTATTTCAGCAAGTCAAAACTTCTTATTTTAAATTTGTTTTATAATCACGAAATATTGAAATGTGGCTATGGCTACAGTCGAATAATTTTTAATAGAACTAATCTGTAAATGAACAATTATTTATTTAATAGCCAATTATGAAATGTCTGGAAAAAAAGAATTCTTATGAGTATAAATGCATGGTACAAGGTAGAAGCATATGTTCAAGCCTACAAATACTGTATGGATCAAAATATGTCGTAGCATAACCGCAATGAACAAAGTAGCCTACTGCCATTACACCAATAGCACAAGAACCCGAAATAATTTTCCGAAAGCTTTCTGTGAGAGCTTTCCCGAAAATGATGTCAGGTTCTTGTGTTGCTGGTGTAGTTGAAGATGCATACTAGTAGTTTATAGTGGTTATTATACGACGTATTTCGACTCGTACTGTAAGTCAAGTGATTTCTGAATGCCACTCGGAGGTCCGCTGACTGGAATTTTGCTTGTGAAAAACAATGCTGACAAAACCACTGACCATACCTGGCCGCCAATAAAAACTTGTAACTCACAAAGCAAATCTGCAGTTTAAGGAGCACTGATAAGTTAGTTATCTGGTGGTCCATAAATTACAGATGAGCTTGTTGAGTCCCAAACTTTCTACAAACTGGCAAGAATATGTTGGAAATATATGTATATCTACCTACTTAGAGGAGAAGTACAAAATTACCCTGTGTTCTGTAATACAGTATCCATGTATGCACAATTTGGTCATGTATTCGGGGTCGCGGAGAGGGTGGGACCCAGGGTAGTAACTACCAGGGCCTGGAACTTGGGGGGAGGGAGGGGCGGTTGGCCCAGGAGTCAAGGATCTTGGTTTCGCCTGCCCACCCTCTAGTCCAAACATGGCCCGAAAGACTGTATTTTAATTTTTTTGGTTTGGTACGTCCTTTCATGAATGAAGCTATGCATTTGACCAACGGCTGTAATTCTGGACTGCATGATTCTTAAAGTAATAACTTTATTAAATCAACTTCACGTAACCAAGTTATCACTTCAAGATTTGTGCAGTCAATATAGCTATGGGTGGTAGGTCGTTGGATACTCATAATACTCATTGATCAACTTGGAAATTTGAAACATGCTGCTAAAAACGTCAATTTGAAGGCCAAGAATAACGTGATTATTTATCCCAAAAGCCGACAGAAGACTCCATTTAATAACTGATTTAAAAATTTTGTGGTGGAGAAACGCCGCCCCCTCCAACCACTATGTGATCGATCGCGCCTCCGGCACTCGCTGAAGATGCCTTTATCATCTGTGCAATATCCCGTCATTTTTGAAAGGGGAGCCGTCACAGAATTAACCCCGGGTCCGAATTTCCTTTCCCCGGCCCTGCGTAGACCTTCCACTTCGTTGGTGTTTTTGTAATAAGACAGCTTCCGCTGTGTGACATGTAAGTTTGAGTTGAAGGAGAAAATAGTCAAAAGAAGAATTTATATATTTTTATGTCCGATTCTTGTGTTATTAGTATAGGAAACATTCATCAAAAGTTTATACCGGTCGTGGTTATTCTTCAACTCATTTTGACTTGTACTGTATATGGACAAAATATTATTAGCAGACACGCGACACTGCTACTAGCAGACTATTTTCATTCACTTTTTTAGGGACCACGCCCCCCTCCACCCCAACGTCTTCCAGCTGGAACATCTGTGTGTTATGCTTGAAAATATTTGTATGGGTTGGTTGTTTGGATACCCAGGGTTTGCATTTTCACTCACGCAGACATTTTTGTGTCATTTCAGTGATATACTTGCAGTTTTGTCACTCGTCAGCACAACAAAACCATGATGTCGAGTCTACCTTCGCTTGTGGGAAGGGGTTCATTGCGGTATTCATTTCACTAAAAAATCAATATTATTTTGCCCTGTCCATTAAATGAAGTGTTGAAAGTGTGCTATTTTTCAATCTTTATTAGTATTAAATCGAAAATGCACTTTTTCTCGTTTCGAGCGAAACATTTTGGTTGTTTCTATCGCATGTATAACAGTCTTGACAGATTGTCTGATCGAATTGTTTACCCGAAGCTACCTCTGACCTTGCATATCATTAACGTCAAAGATGGCTAATCGGCAAAGGGCTTATTTGTCTCGAACTCTGTATTGCATTCACTGCATGTTGGATTTGATTTATTGTTATGCTCATGGACCCTCTTTGCAAAAGAATATCCACAAGTAACGGGGTCTGTCCTGTTAATTTTCTAGAGTTATGGGCCTTTTTCGAATTGGAAAATTTCATTTTTTCTGGTTTCAGTATGTGTCATGAAATCGATAATAAATTTGGTATTTTTGTTTATATGACACCGGCGGGGGCATATGCCACGCTTCGCGTTGCTCTTATTCCTGTCTTGTTGGACTCATTTTGTCACTCTCAATTCATTGACCCGACATTTCACCGCCAGTGCTCGAGAGATACAAATCGATGATCAATAACAGTGGAGGTTGCGTGTATCTGAGAAAAATAGCTTTGACGTCTTTTAAATAACGCATTTTTTAAGTATTTAACTGGTCTGAAGCTGGCGGCTTGTATTTTCACGGTATGTACCCTGCCCATCGCCGTTCGTAAACTCAATCCCCACAAAAACAACTATTATAAAGTAGGGATACAAATACGACCTTGGGCCAAAACAGTAGAACTCCGTTAATTGAATATAGCCACTTTGCCAGAGAGATTTATTCAGTTAACAGGAGTTTTAAATTAACAGGGGTGCGGTGCCTTTCCTGCGTTCTAGAGATAAACTGAGCATTTGTTCTATTATATCCTGTTTGACAGAGCTCATAGAGCTCTGTCAAACACGATATAACAGATTAAATGCCTGTATTGGATATACTGAGGATAAATAGGTTTAGAAACTTGGGGAATCTGATGATTGTCACGGCACTTTCTCGACATATGTACACGCTTTTTTATTCAGTTAACAGGAGTTTACTCCATAACCTATGTGCAATTAACATATCAAATTTGCACCGAGGATAAGGCAAACCTGGTTTTGTGTTTGGAAGTTATATTCAATTAACAGGGTTATTCAATTAACAGATATCAAATTAAGTGCGCCACACTATTTATTATCTATTTATTTATTGGTGTTTAAGGTCACATATTTCTGCACAATGGCTAATCATGACCCTGACAGTTTTATGGGTGGAGGAAGCCGGAGTACCCGGAGAGAACCACCGAGCAACGGCGAGCAACTGTCAGCTCCCCAACATACCAACTCCACACAAGCAGGGTTAGCATTGGTTGAAGACAGGTGCACCATCGACGTGCAGTACGCCTTAGTACGCAGCGCCACCGTGCCCCCACGTGGGCAATGGGGGTGAAGTGTTTTGCTCAAGGACACAACGCGGTTGCCGCAGGTGGAATTCGAACCGAGGACCTCTCGGCTTGCAGCCTGCACCTCTACCAACAGAGCCACCGCGCCCCGGCACCACACTATACTAGAAAACTTATACAGTCGTAATTTTCAGAATCGTATTTTATATATCGAAAGCTATATTTATTATTTATTTATATATTGTTTTTAAGGTCTCCTATTTCTGCACAATAGCCGCAGCGTGGTTATAAACTCAAGTCCAGCCAATCGTTTATATCCATATTTCCCATTTTAGAGGACTTCCATCCTAGGGATTGGTTACCGGGTCCTATTTTGCTTGTAAAACAGAGCTTGTTTACCACAGTAAACAATCACTGATTCACTTCCCGGCAATTGGAATCTATACATGAAGGGAAGAATATCATTAGCCCTTTGAAAGGCGTGGTAATCTACCGGTGGGTGTGTAAGTTGCCAAGGCTTTTGAAGTGCTAATAATTCACCTCAGCCATTTATACTCACGGGTAGAAATGATAATTCCTCAAAGTTGGAAGTAAAAGGGAATCTTTCGACTAAAGGATAGACAATTTAACAAATTGAGTGTATTTTGCATTTCATTAACCCTTTACGCAACATAACGGCCACAACCGGCCAGCGCTGTTCAGAAAAATCGCCAATTAATTTTTATTATTTTTTTTCATTTTTTGTCTCAAAACCATAGATTATGACCCCTCTTTGGAACGAGCTCGTTTCAATGAGGGGTCATAACCTATGTGTTTGAGACAAAAAATGAAAAAAAATAGTTATTCAAGAATTTTGTTTGCAATTGTCGTCTGCTTTTCATGTTAGGTAAAGGGCTAACAATCCCATAGAATAATCCTCACAATGAACCGACATTGTTTAAGAACAACATATTTGAAAACCAAGGCAGCATCTTACAACTTTAGGGGCATAGAATGTTGGCCCTGGAGCACATACAGGTACGCGGTGCGATGGGAATTATCTGATGGGCCTTCTTATCGATTCTAGGTTTTAAATGGACGTGGGATATCAGGTTTGTGACTTTGGGCCTGTGTTTTAACTGAATCCGATTAGCAGGGTGAGGCCTGCATTCTCTGGGAGCCACTCTAGCGCAACGTATGAGTAGTTTCTCGTGATTATAGGTTTCCGTCTGTTCATCTGTGTATTCGCACTAGTGTTGATGCTAGGAGATTGTGGAAGGCATGAATAACTTAGTCGGACCACCCATAGCACTCGTATCTTTTCTATATCCAGGAGTAAAGTATAGATGGGTAGTATACCGTAAATACCGTTCGGTATCGGTGTCGAGCTAAACCGATTTACCGTACCGAAGGAATCTCAATATACCGAAATTTCAGTATTGGAAAATGTTCCGACATTAGTTAAAAATTAAAAGGACAAATAACAGAACATTACATAACATTTCTGGCAAGATGAGCCCATGGACTATGTATTTCTACAGACAGTCACTACCGGTCATTTGATATAGTAAAAAACTGAGATAAAATTACCAGGGTATATTTTCTCTTAGCATTTTTGTTACATCAAACGACTGGTGACTGTTATGGCCTCTATTATAATATCAGAATTGATATGTCTTGATTAATAATTATACACAATTAATATCTTCTAAGGTCATTTTTAAATTAGAATAAGCAGACTATGGCTTGTGTGATCATTTTTTAGCACTGAGTGACCTTTGAATGTACCTATGAACATGTTTACAGATACTGTTACACAGAATCTATTTTTAGCTCACTGATTGTTTAATTGGATCACTCTTGTTTACGTGAAATTAGACAGAATCATCTAAAAGCTTAATGAGGTGACTTTATTCAGCCAATAGCAATTAATGGAATAAAAGAACATTGGAGAAAGTTCTTATTCTGGAACTTTCTGTCTGAGGACTATATAAATAAACCTCTTTCAACAGAATGCAAACATTCTGTTCATAACAGGTCAATGAGAAGTCATTTTTTACACATTCAGCATTGGAGATTATTATTACAGGACAGTGCATTATTATAGAAGCAGCTTAGTTTATATATATATTCTACGGAATATCTTTGCGTATTGGAATAGTGTTTCCAAATGTTTGAAGAGAATTTATACTAGATGTGAACCAGAGTTTACTTTTGTGAAAAAGCCAGTATTCTACTGTATTATTTTAAAACTATCTGTAGTGCCAATACTTAGTTGAATTTAATTCCATTTAAATTTTGCTGATTGTTTTATTGGAATTTATTGGAGACTGCTGAATTTTTGAGTGAACATTTCATTACAATTTATTGGATACTGTTTTTGCAGACACATTCTTGGACATTATAATACCAGCTGGAAAGTTTCTCATCACTGGATTACTGGATTATAATACCAGCTGGAAAGTTTCTCATCACATGTTGGTTTTCTTCTATTCCTGTACGATACTGTCAGACACGGATGCAAGATTTTGAAAAAGGTGGAGGGAAAACATAGAAAGGTCAATTTTCTATTGCGTTAACAGCATATTGCCTTAACAGCATATTGCCTTAACAAAAGAGACCTCATGTAACATTTCGGGTGTTCAATCTCGTAGGACAAAATTGAGTCACACTCCAACCAACCACGAATTTTAATTACGGCCCTCACTCGAAAATCAGTTGGGTTAAAAATCAACTCAAATCATCAGGGTTGTGTGAATATGAACCCAATTGGGTTCATATTCACTCAACCCAGTTGATTGGGATTGGTTTTTAACTCAACAGATTTTAGAGTGCTGGCCCCATGAGTAATCTCGGATAGTCTAGCTTTGGTTCTGAAACAGTTAAAACATTTTTTGAAAAGCCATAGAAAAAGACATTATACATTCATTGGTATGAACTGATTACATAACTGTAGTTATGCATATTCCTGGAATATCTCGGCCCTGTCCATGAAAGTGAGTGCGTAATAATCTTAAATAAACATGGAAATGCGTGCAAAGAATATAACATAAACTTTGTGCATTCAGAAGACAAAATTAATCTTGTCGTCTTTTCAACGTCTCTTGCTCTGTCGGAAAACATGTCTCAGACTGATGAAAATGACTTTCTTGGGTCACCTCGCCTTTTAGTTTATTCACGGAGCTTTCCCTTATCAACTGAACACAGGTTGATTACGTCGCCGATCCTCTTGAAGCTAGATCAAATTAAGTTTAACCCAGCAAATGTTCTTACACCTCGCCGAACATTTGATTGGTTGTTCTGAAGAGATAATCGAACGAAATGGTTTCGCGCGCCGAAGGCGCGCAGGGACGGTATGGGGAACAAGCCCCTTTCGACCCTCAAGAGATAGAGTAACAAACACTACCTTTTATACTGAGATGATTTTTCCGTGTACGTGACGCATGGGCAGGGTTGGGAGGGGTGCACTTGAACTCCACCGGGGGGGGGGGGGGGTGGGATGGGGGGGCACAGTGTCCTTTTGACTAAGGAAAAATTTACTAAAATCATGAACAATTATATTGTTTTAAGGCTTATGATCATCAAAGAGAGGCTATGTGTCTATTTAATTCCATTTTTACTCTCGTGTGAATATATTATGGACTTTTCCGTAGTTTTTCAATTTTCACCTGTCAATTTCATGATTTTCCCTGACTTGTAGTACAAGAAAGTGTCCTCACGCAGGCTTGTGCCCACTTGCCATTTTGAGCTTCCGGCACCCTTGTAGGGGGGGGGGGGGGGTCGGGGAAAGTGGGCAGGGAACAGAGGGAGAGAAAATATTTGCAGACAGTGAGTTGGGTTGCCTGTTTTGCCACTTTTTGAGTCCACTCCCTAACTGGGGCCTGTTTTCCCCTCGAATTTCGGACATCCACCCTATAGCTACGTACTTCTCCATGAACTGTTGGGCAGCCACCCCAAAGCCTTACGAAAGCTGGCAAAAGATGATCAAAATAGAAAACTCCATTGATAATTTGTGTACCCCTCATATCTGAATTGAATGCCAGATGCATATAGGGCCACAGCTTGGCAAAGTGCTGGGTCATGAGTATTTGAGTCCTCATGGAACACGCATTCATTGCAGATGGCGTCTTGACGCACGCAAGGACGATGTATAACCCAATATTAAAAGTGTACCCATTGGGCTAGAGGATCGTTTATCAAAATTATTCAGAATGGTGTATAAATATGTTGTGTCCAAATTATAGTCGATGACTGAATGCGTTAACTATGACATTAGACACAGAAGGTTTAATTTTTGTCTTTGTTCTACAACAGTACAGACACTAACACCGAACTGTGTTTAAGTTGAATTGAATTGAATTGAAAACTGTATTCGCAGTATATCGATTACATTGAAAATACAATAAAATCAGAATTTCTCGACAGCAGACCAACTCTTTTTTAGGAGGGGGGGGGGGGGGTGGGGTGAGCAATGTTATCTCCTTGACAACATGAAATAAGGATCACAGTTATTGAGAGTTTAATGCATAAATTACCGAGAGTACAAAACAAAAGTGACTTGAGTGGTATCATTCAGTACAAAGTTTCATGATGTTTGGAGTCTTGGTTCTCCATCTTATAATAATTAAGCCAGGCCCAGCGGTCGAGTTGTGAATGCACAGCGCAGCAATCGTTACTAATACGAAACACCACAAAAGAGCGAATCTGTAAAGTAGAGATAATGCAATAAATATGCCCAAACTATTCAGAAATTGTCCATGTTGGTATGCAAAGAATTACTCATAAGCAATTTGTAACATCGCGGACACCTGTTTACAACACAAAATGAACACATTAATACTATGTGTATGCTTTGTACATAATCAGAGTTGTCATTCATTTCATTTCTTATGAGTTCTCTTGTCTGTATCCAAGTACTCATTAGAAATTGACCCCTTAATTGCAACCACATTATTTAACTCCCTTCACAGAGCCATGAGAAAAGTTGTCGATCAGGAGTTCCATTTGGTCTATGAGACATTCGCGTATCTTATTTTTTAGAGCTGTATAGGTCTGGCATTATAGAAAATGGGGAAAATGAAAGAATTGCCCTTCTCAAATTACTCTTTATAACTCTTTACCCAACGTTACGGCCAAAACCGGCCAGCGCTATTCACAAAAATCGCCAATTAATTTTCATTATTTTTTTCATTTTTTGTCTCAAAAACATAGGTTATGACCCCTCTTCGAGCTCGTTCCAATGAGGGGTCGTAATCTATGTTTTTGAGACAAAAAAATGAATCGTTACCAATTGGGTTCATATTCACTCAACCCTGATGATTTGGGTTGATTTTGAACCCAACTGATTTTCGAGTGAGGGCCGTAATTAAAATTCGTGGTTGGTTGGTTGGAGTGTGACTCAATTTTGTCCTACGAGATTGAACACCCGAAATGTTACATGAGGTCACTTTTGTTAAGGCAATATGCTGTTAACGCAATATGCTGTTAACGCAATAGAAAATCGACCTTTCTATGTTTTCCCTCCACCTTTTTCAAAATCTTGCATCCGTGTCTGACAGTATCGTACAGGAATAGAAGAAAACCAACATGTGAGAGCAACCCACGAATTTCACTTGACTTTTCGAGTGTTTGAAGTTACAAGAAACTGAAGTCTTATTAATTGACAGATCTGACTGGCATCTAGGTGATTAGCGAATGTTCCTGAGAGAGTTTTACTGTTTTAAAATGTCATAGGTTAGATGCCAGTGTTAATGTTAAACATAGGAAGTTGATAATGTCCCATTGGGTATTCTTGAGAGACAGGAAGTAGATGTTGAGCTTGCAAAGGCTTCTCAAGAATGACTTAAAGTTCAGGGTCACGAATAATTTGAAGGGAATAATTATTTCTGATCTTCTGTCCTTGATGGTGGGGTGGGTGAGGTTGGGATGGGTGACGTCTACTAAGTTAGAGCCCTACGAAACATCGAAATTCGATTCGTTTCAAAATCGCCCCGATGATTTATTTCGGCTCAGTTCGATTCGAGTCACATCGATTCGAAAATATTCGAATCTTTGAGATGTTCTGAAAGTTCTTCGAAGTGTCTCCTCTTGAATGTTTCTTCAATCATCAGGTCTCCTGTACAGGAGACCTGATGACAGGAGAAGAGTTCAAGGAGGTTCCGCCTCTGAAACTACCTTAATGTCGATTTGAAATATTCCACATTTCATTGATTTGCCCATTTAGAGACCTATATGATAGAAGAAGTCAGGGTGATAGAAAAGGTCAGGGTGCGCTGTAGTGATCACTCACCGTCGGTCGACCGTCGTCTGTCCGTAAACATGGTGCTTGCACCTTCTCCTCCAAAACCGCTGAAATGATTTCAGTTAAATTTGAGACAGTTACTTGGTCTAACATCGCATTTTGTCTTTTTTAAATCAACTTGCCCAGCCCCATGGGGGGGGGGGGGGGGATGGGGGAAATGCTCTATTTTTTTTAAATCTTCTCACGAACCAGTGGGTACAATGACTAGGTATTTAGTACGGAGCTTCCTTTTGAGGCATAGAATCAAATTTGTTCCCACATAGTTCGTGGAACAATATTTGCCTTTGTAATGGGAGGTGCAAGATTTTTGGCACCGCCCAAAATTTCTATTTTCTGAACAGATGATTCGATTTGAACCAAATTTGGTATGTGATATTACTGAGTCATAAGTACTTGATTCAAGCAAAAAGAAATTCTCCGTGAGAAACCCTGGTGCTAAAATAGAAATAGTTTTTTTGTCAGGGTGTTCTGTAGGGAGGGGGTGGGGGTTATTGAAAAAAATGCAGAGTCAGCATATTTGCAAAAAAAATTGTAAATTATATTCTTCCCCAGAACCACTGATCAGAATCTACTGACAGTTGGTATTCGGTATCCAGGAGGGGGAGGGGGCGGGGCAGATACAAGTTTGTTAAAGTGAAGCCCCTTTGTTCATATTTGGGCTCAATACGGGAGCCCGAATTTATCCTAGGACAAAATGGGGAACAGTCTTTAAAAATCTTCTTCTTCAAAATCACCAGTCAGATTTGTTTTCAATATTTGGTATACATCATTATTACATGTACAAGGGTCAGATTCAAGTTTGTTCAAATCAAGTCCCTGGGTTAATATTTGGGCTCCCTATTGGAAACCGAATTTTAATTTAGTCCAATATGAGGAATAATCTTTACAACTCTTCTTCTCCAGAAACACTAGTCGGAATGTTTTGATATATGATATACAGAATCCTTAGATGGCCTGGATTCAAGTCCATAGGTTAATAATTGTGCTGTCTATGCGAACCCGAATTTTAACTTAGTGCAATATGGGAAATAATCTTTAAAAATCTTCTTTTTCAGATTAGCAACTCAGAATCTATTGGTATTTGATATACGGCATCCTTACGGGGATCAGATTCAAGTATGTTCAAAGCAAGTCCTCAGTGAATATTTGGGCGCCCTATGGGGAACAGTACGGGGAAAAATCTTCTTCTTCAGATCTACCAGTCAGACTCCTTATATAGTTAGTATACAACATTCTTAGGGAGGTCAGAGTTCAGTTTGATCAAACCAAGTCTCTGGGTTATTTGGGCTCCCTATTGGAGCCTGAATGTTAACTTAGTCAATATGAGGAATAATCTTTAAAACTCTTCCTCTCCAGAACCCCGAGTTAGAATCGTTTAATATATGATATACAGAATATTTACAGGGGTCAGATTCAAGTATCTTCAAATCAAGTCCATCTGTTAATAAGTGGGCTCTCTATGGGGGTGCAAATGTTAACATAGTGCAATATGGGGATTAATCTTTAAAATCTTCTTCAGATTCACCAGTCAGAATATTTTGATATATGGTAGACAGCATCCTTACGGGGGTCATATTCAAGTTTGTTCAAATCAAGTCCTTTGAATAATATTTGGGCTCTCTATTTGAGCCCGAATTTTAACTTAGTTCAGTATGAGGAATAATCTTTAAAACTTTTCTTCTCCAGAACCACAAGTCAGAATCTTTTGATATATGATATACAGCACCCTTGTGGTCAGACAGATATTTGCGCTCCCTAGTGGAGCCCGAATTTTTACTTAGTACAATATAAGGAATATTCTTTAAAACATTTCTTCTCACGATCCCCCAGCCAGAATCTTTTGATACATGGTATACACCACCCTTAGGGGAGTCGGATTCACGTTTGTTAAAATCAAGCTCCTTGGTTAATATCTGGGCTTTCTATGGCGGAGGGGGGGGCAAGGCAAATTTTACCATAGTGTTAAATTGGTAATCTTCTCAAATTCTTCTCCTCTAGAACCACCAGTCAGAATCTTTTGATATTTGGTATACAACATCCTTGGGGCGTGATGGAGGGGGGTGGGGGATTTCAAGTTTTCAATTAAAGTCCCTGGGTTAATATTTGGGCTGTTTATGGAAGCCCTAATTTTAACCTGGTGCAAAAGAGGAATATTCTTTGAAATCTACTTGAGAACCATCATTCAGAATGTTTTGATACTTGGTACACAACACCTTAGCTGGGCTCAGATTCAAGTTTGTTCAAATTAAGTCCCTGGATTCATATTCAGACTCCCTATGGGGACCCATATCTTAACTTAGTGTAACACGACGAATAATCTTTAAAATAATATCCTTCTTAACCCTTTGATCTCCAGAGGCCGTTTTTCCGGCCGAGTCACAAGCTTCGTCATAATGCCATTAAGGGAGATGACTGCCAGGTAAATGTGTGGTGTAGACCAATCAATATTTTCAACGTGCAGCCCTATGGCTGTACGTTGAAAATCTTAATTGGTCTACCCCAAATAATAAATATGCACTCTTCCTATTGCTACCATGGAACTGACATGGAAAATACCACCAGGGTTCAAAGGGTTAAGATCCACTGTTCAGAATCTATTCATATTTGGTATATGGCATCGTGGTGGTGGAGGGGAAGGTGTCAGATTCACATTTCTTCAAGTTATGTCCCAAGGTTGATATTTCAGGCCTGGCATTTTCAGGAGAGCGCTATATTCGCTCGCCTACTGCTCGCCTGAAAAAAAATTAAGGAGGGCGAAAATTAGACCTCCTGGCCTTAGAAAATGATGATTACCATAACAGCCCATTCCTAAGACCCACATCTTTTCAAATCTCTCCTGTGTTAGTGGTCTCTGTGAGACGGTAACACTGCCCCTCCCACACCTCCAGGCCTTGGCGAGGCTCGGAGGTGTTGGAGGGGCAGTGTAGCCGTCTCATAGAGACTACCTTGTTAGCAGCACCAAATAAGATGTCCAAAGCCCACTTGGCAGAATTTATTAATAGTTAAACTTTATTTTGCCACTCGTAGCGTTTGTAAGTTTGAGGAGTGCTAATCGCTCCCCTGGGACATGCGAGGGGAGCTATGTTTAGCCCTCCTGCATTTTAAGAGTGCCAGGCCTGATATTTGGACTCCCTAGTTTTGCATTACTGGAAATCTGGGCATTATTTCGCTGGTAGCATCCAAGTTCTAGAAAAAAAGCTTCTAACATGGACAACAGAGTTATAAATAATTAAATAACTTCATTTTTCTGTTGTGTTTCCTAGTCATAGATGCCAATTAAATCCGTCTTTAAACAACTTTTGTCAGGTGAGTGCCCCAGAGCCCATGGGTCCGCTTGTTAAAGAACACTACACTATTGCCACCTGCCATTTAAAAACATTGCCTGTGAAAAGAGCATTCTACGCACGATGAAAACTTGAAAGCTAAAGCTGCTCCTCCGATGTTTGACGACGCGTTCATTGTCGATTTTGCCTGAGGACGACAGAAAATTATTTCTTTGGAAACACGTTGTCCTTCGGGGAACTATATTTTTGACGGGGTGAAATTAAAAATCATGACCTCCCGTTCAGAATCCGACACGCTAACCATTGTTCTGATGTGTCTTCAGAATGGTGTGCATTGGAACACAGAACAAGGGATATCTAACAGGACGCCATTCAGGCCTTCAAATTTGTTCCGATAGAATCAGTTTTGATTCTTACGAACTCCTGCGAGAATCAAACAAAGAAAAATTCCTACAATTTTGGGGTATTGGCTTTGATGAGAATCAAACCTATCGTCATCATATCTCGCGGCTTAGTGCTAGGATAAGAAGAGCAAATTACGCGCTGAACAAAGTTAAAAAAATACTATCCCACAATGCCATGAAGTCGCTCTATTATTCTCTAGTTCACTGGCAACTAGTATGAGGAATCCAGATATGGGGAAACGCAAATGCAATTGGCAAGCTTCAGACCCTACAGAAACGTTCTCTCCGAATTATTAATAATAAAAGATATAATGCACACACAGACTCACTCTTTCAACCCTAGTGGTATCTTCCACTATCAGTTCAATGGCAGCAACGGGAAGAGTCCATGTTCATTATTTGGAGGAAGACCAATTAATATTTTCAACGTGCAGCCTTGGAGCTGCACGTTGAAAATATTGATTGGTCTACATCACACCTTCACTCAAAAATCAACCTACCTAATGAAATTAATAAGTATCATGTCACTGGAACGGAAAAGCGGCCTCTGGGGTTCAAAGGGTTAAGTTAAATGACCTATTCAAACAGCTTGCCTTTTTGTGTTTGATTGGGAAAATGGCAATCTTCCCGATTCCCTTAACGATTATTTTGACACTTCAAATTCATTAAACTTAAATACTAGACAGTCTCAACTATTGTACGTCGGTAGAACCCACACAAAAGCATTAAATAGATTGCCAATGTTTGCCTACCCAACAAGACTATGGAATAATTTAAATCAAACTGTACAAAATGTCACAAATCGAACTCACATCACAGTTCTTATCTTCATATTCCACAAGCGTCCAGTGTGATAGTCCCTATTGTGAAGAGTGTAATCTCTAAAATCCACGCTGCTCTTCAAATACCCCCACAAAACTGAGATGATAACAAACCAACTACAATGGATTTGTGCAATAGTAATTGTGTTGTACATTGCTATTCTTCAAATACCACTGCAAGATTACTAAGCTTGCACGATTGTCTAACTCGTCCTCGGATGTCCCCCTGTCTACTGCACGCCACCGTGTCTCATTTAATCCGCTGCGTATGATTGTAAATAACCTAACATATACCAAATATACCTCTTATTATTCATTTTGTGTGGAGTTGCCAGATAGACAGCCAATCTGGTTATGGTACCTCCCAGCGGTAAACCATACTTGTAAAGGATATTTACCATCTCGATATGTGTTGTACTGTAAACGCGTATACCGTTAAATAAATTATCTATCTATCTATCTATCTATCTGTCTGCCTGCCTGCCTGCCTGCCTCTGCCTGGCTGCCTGCCTGTCTTTCAAATTTTAGTTCCTAAATAATTTAGAATTTGAGGTTCGTACAACAGTGCATAAGCCCCACCCCCACCCCCCCCCCCCCAAAAAAAAAAAAACCTGAGATATTTATATATTTACTGGAGTGTAACACTCAAGAGAACAGTTCCAATTTTGGTGAGTTTATCTTACATGTACGTTTAGAAAACAAGTTACAATATACGCTGGCAGTCGTTTCTACTGAAGCCATGGCTGTCCGCATAGGCAGCCAGGACTTTACTCTACACCACTGCTAAGTTAAAGCATTACCTTATTAACCCTTTACCCAACGTAACGGCCAAAACCGGCCAGCGCTATTCTCAAAAATCGCCAATTAATTTTCACTATTTTTTTCATTTTTTGTCTCAAAAACATAGGTTATGACCCCTCGTTGGAACGAGCTCGTCGAGCTCGTTCCAACGAGGGGTCATAACCTATGTTTTTGAGACAAAAAATGAAAAAAATTAGTTATTCAAGAATTTTTTTTGCAAGTGTCGTCTGCTTTTCACGTTAGGTAAAGGGTTAAAAGGGAGCAAAAAAGTAGAATTATCCAGACCTTTAATCTTTAAACCCTGGTGGTATCTTACATGTCAGTTCAATGGCAGCAATTGGAAGAGACCATATTCTTTATTTGCAGCCTTGAGGATGCACGTTGAAAAGATTGATTGGTCTACCCCACACATGCACTTAGCACCCATCCTACTCAATAAAACTATGAGGTATCATGTTTCTGGGCCGAAATAAAGGCCTCTCCTTTCAAAGGGTTGAGGAGACTTTCAGAGACCATGTCGAGAATCAAATAAACATTTTCCGAGAACCAAAGTTGATTCACATTACTTTTCTTGTGAGGATCGTTTGTGAGAGCCAATTCTGATTCTCGCTTGGATTTTTAGCCCTGCCTTTGAAAATGCATTATATACGCCAGTTTATGTGCAACGTTGAAAACAAACTGATAAATTCTACTACAAACTTGTATAGATAAAATGAGAAATTCCTCAACAAATATGCATAAACGATAACAGTAGCAATTTACATTTGGTATAGCTTCCTGGTACTGACAAGGTCAAATTTGTTTGACATTTGACGGGAGTCTCCACAGATTGAACTGCGAAAGCTTAATACATGTTCGGTGAGGGGATAGATAGATAGATAGATAGATAGATAGTTTATTTAACAGTATACAGGTTTTACAATCATGATGTTTTGATATATTACAACATTTGTAACAATACAGAAGATCGGATTTTCAGTCCGAAAACAGACATTATGCCGCACGCAGTTATTTGTAGCTCTGATGCACAACATAGAGCGATATGTCTAGACAGAATTTTTTTTTAGTCCTTTGGGTGGAGTTTAACATGTTTATATAATGGGATCTCTAACAGTACTGCAAAATGTTGTATTCACTGTGATTACCCCCCTTTGGGAACCCCGGGAAGTGGAGCAGTTCATGCTTACTGTGGTAAACATGTTCCGCTTTACTGGTAAAATGGGTCCTGGTAACCGGCAGTGCCTGGGGTGGAAGCCCTCTAACCCTTTACCCAACGAATCGGCCGCATCCGCCCGCTTAATATGCAAATTCAGCAGTTGAAAAAATATTATTTTTCAAAAAATTTCAACAAAACCATATCATGTGACCCCTCGTTGGAACGAGCTCGTCGAGCTCGTTCCAACTAGGGGTCATATGATATGGTTTTGTTGAAATTTTTTTGAAAAATTTGAAAAAATGCTATTTAAAATAATAAATGTTGATATCGTCTGCGTTGGGTAAAGGGCTAAAGTAGAGCAGCATTGACGTCATACCTTTATGTTTTGGTCATGATATAGTCATAGATGCTGAAAGTGACCCTAACCCTGTCTTTACCTAACCAATCGGCCAATTCCGCTCGCGTAATTTACAAATTGAGTAGTTGGGGAAAAAAATTCAGAAAATTTCAGCAGAAGCATATCATGTGACCCCCTCATTGGAAAGAGCTCTTCGACATAGTTCCAATGAGGGGCCACATCATCCTCACGTGATATGGTTTTGTTGAATTTCTTTTTTTAAATTTTGAAGAAAAAAAAATTCTGAAAATAATAAATTTTGATATCGCGTGCATTGGGTAAATAAATACTATGATCATCGACCAGGAACCAATGCTATAAAACTTTTACAATTGTATTTTCTAGAATTGTGTTTCCGTTTATTAATATAACTGAGTGAAATGAATCATTAGTATTTTAAAAGATATGGCAATTTGCCAACTGGCAAATTGCCACATCTTTGAAATTGCTAATGGTTCATTTCAACCCATTTTAAGTCGTAACTGGAAAAAACAATTTAAGAAAATACAATTGTAAAAGTTTTAAAGTACTGGGCTTTGTATTTAGTACAATCAAAAGGAAGAATTGCCACCTAAACAGACTGACCAGAAGACGGCTGGTTGATTATTTCCGTTTTGGCATTCATTTAACCTATACAACCAATTGTGCATATATTTTGCTCAAAGCAAAACTTTTACTCTATGATAAAACGAGAAAATCAGAAACGTGGGTGGAGAGTTTTGAATGAGTGTGCGTTAGGAGGGGGTGGTGCAGTTGAAATTTATAATTGCCACCCCCCTTCCCTGCTAAAACTTTCCAACTGATGGCCTCAGGAATTTTAAAATTACAACCCTAACTCTCTTGGTCAGATGTTTTACGACTTTTGATTATTGTCGAAAGATCGTCCGGTTTTCTGCAAAAAAAATCTCTACAATTGTGCTGAATTCAGGATTCTACCAGTATGGAGTCTGAAATTTCTAACGTTTTACAACTAGAGTTTCAGCGTTTTCATCTTTTGAAATTTGGCGAAAGTGATATTTATTTATTTATTTATTTATTTATTTATTTATTTATTTATTTATTTATTTATTTATTTATTCATTTATTTGGATTTAACGACACTTTCGAGAGCCAGAGTTACCTCATGTCGGACAGTTACGGGTGGAGGAAGCCGGAGTACCCAGAGAGAACCGCTGAGCAACGGCGAGTAACTGTCAGACTCCCAAACATACTAACTCCACACAAGCAGGGTTAGCATTGGTTGAAGACAAGTGCACCATCGACATGCAGTACGCCTTATCACACATGCAGCGCCACTGCCCCCACGTCGGCAATCGGGATGAAGTGATAACCTTGTTTCTTTCAATTATTTATTTCAAGCAATGTGGGGATCGCGGTGGCTCAGTGGTAGACTGTTGGACATCTATGCTAGAGGTCCCGAGTTCGATCCCCGTCCGGGACGACCCGCGTTGTGTCCTTGGGCAAGGCACTTTATCTCGGTTGCATACATGGGGGCACGATGACGCCGTGTACTAAGGCGTACTGCACGTCGGTGGTGCAAGGTACGAAAACAAGTACAGACTGGTGGCTTGAATCAGAACACCCAATTGTACATCAACAAGGATTCAACGAGAAATATAATGATGCTATAACTGGACTTGAAATTTCAACATCAAATTCGGTGTCAGAGTTTTCACACACCACTGCAGGGTACGATTCCCCAAACAAAGAGAACACCTCATTGAAGACATTAAAAACTCCATCCTCAATTTACCACAATACAGGTAATAAACACAATAAACACAATGCTAGTTCAGTCACACCAAATGTCAGAGTAACTCAGAAGTCATGCGCAGCTGAAAATATTATTACCAATGTTGAAACATCCAATAGGTTTGACATTTTCGAAAATTCTGTCAGTGAAAATGATCTGCCATGTGCACGTGATCGCATCTGAGTTTCAACGAAATGAGCAACATGGAAAAGTTCGTCTTGTCGTTGGGGATTCTGTTTTGCACTATCTGAATGCTCGTCGATTGGCAGTTGATGGTGAATTTGTTAGGAAAGTTTGGATTGTAGGTCTCAGATTAGAAGGCCTCCGTGATTGGTTTGAGTCAACAGATCCTATTGACAATGTGCATATAATTACAATGCGCGTAGGTATTAATTCTTGTCGACATGGAATTCGGGCGGATGCCAGGGAATTAGCAGGTGTGCTTACATTCATTCGGGGAATATATCCCGATGCAACAATCAAGGTTTCGTCAGTGCTACCAACTCCAAGTCGCGCTGGGGCGAATAGGGTTATATTTAAGACAAATGAATGTTATCGCAGTGTTTGTGACAAAATGCATTGTATATTTATTGATCACGGCCAAGTATTTCAAGTCTAAGTGGTTTTGTCAGTCGGACAAACTTTTACGATAATTGGCATCCAAGTGACCAGGGTCTCGAAGTTCTTGGGAGAGAAATAGTGTATTGTACCCCAAGACTTAAAGAGTGTTTGTATAACAATACATTTGTGACACAGGGAGGACGTGAATCGTTTGTAGGTAACTTTCAGAAATATAATTCACACATAGATCGTTCAGAGATACGAGGAAGGGAGATAGCAGTTAATGTGCACAAAATGATGTTCTCAGTGCAGCGGGATATCTCTGAATTACGTGCAGTTTTATCAAATGTAGTACCTGTAGTTTCACGGGAATGATTCTGTGATAGATATTTGTTCACACTTCATTCTGATATACCGTATACATAGGTATATACTGTATACAGAATGTCTAATATTTGAGCAGCAGCACATTCATAACCAACATGTTGATTGCAATTTGTCTCTGTAACAATATTCTTGATGCTAACACATTCCAGTTAAAAGCAGTTACCTTTTGATTTGATGACATTGAACTTATACGACATATTTACAACACAACGTATGCAGTACAGTTTTATCCAATCAAAATCTATACAAATTATTTATCGAATGTCCCATTTCGGTTTGAGTGCGTATTCTATACAAGTACTGTAATTTAAGTGTTCTTGTCTTTGCCATAAATACCCATAAGCGTCGTCACATCGATCATTATTCTATCTTTTGTTTCATAACGATTATTATTACCACTCAATCTATAAGTTACTAGTCGATTAACATAAGTTTGGAGGCCCGTTAAAACTCCATAATTTCAGTGGCGTCATTCAACGGAGCGGGCCGTGGGCGACAATGGTATAAATAGCAATTAGCGGCCCGCGGAACGGCTATTTTTGGATTCAAGTCAGCTGTAACAGGGATTATTATCAATTCTTTGTGCGTTACCAACACATTAACAGTAATTTACATAGACGGTAAGAAAGTCCAACAGACTTATAAATAGACGTGCATATTTTCCAGCTGGTCGATAATGGCTATTTATAGCCATTGTCGACCGGGGACCGGAGTCAAATATGATGTCATGACCTATTTCAGGAAGCGTTGTTTATGTTTACAGTTTGCAGACGACAAACGTCAATATAAGTAATAAGAAGGCCAATTATTGGAGCATCATGCAGGCAGCCACGTTAAATAACTGCACGATAAACTTTTACATAAACAAGAACAACTGAATAGCTGACGATAGTGGTCAAGGAGATTTTGTAAATTAATCTTTAATAAATGTTGTTACTGTTAATTTTCTTGTGAATATTTAACGGGTAACCCCAGTAATCCTACTGATACTACTGTGTCTGAATGCAAAGTACCACAGAGCGGTATTGATAATAATAATAATAACAAGATTTTCTTGGGCGTTTGGCCCCATTTTCGGATCGCTATCAGTGGTTAGCAACCCTACGGTCATTAGCGACCCTCGGCTATCGCCTCGGACCGCTAATGAACGCTGGGCTGCTAATCACTGATAGCGATCCGAAAATGGAGCCCAACGCCTTCGAAAATCTTGTTATTGTATAAGTGGAAATAATAGTAATAACATGATTGTTATCAGGCATCATGATTCATTAGTAGCTCCGCAGCAATGATGAACAGCCCTTGGGCTTATTAACGGCCCTCGACTTCGTATCGGGCCTTTAATAAACCCTCGCGCTGCTCATCATTGCTGCAGGGCCGCTAATGAACCATAATGCCCTCAAAAATCATGTTATTGTTATATTATTACCAGTTTAGCGGGCGTTCTCAAGTATATTAACGGAGTTGAGTAGGGCTCTAAAACTCCGTAATTCGCGGTGTCATGCAACCGGAAGCGGGTGACGGGCCGTTAATGAAAACAAAATTCATTAACAGCCCGTCGTCATGGTAATAATAGAAATAACACGATTTTGTTGGGCGTCCCAGTTTATTAACGACCCTCGAGGAATGAATAACAGCCCCCTGGCTTATTAACGTCCCTCGACTTCGTCTCGGACCGGTAATAAACCCTCGGGCTGTTATTCATTCCTCTCGGGCCGTTAATAAACCGTAACGCCCTCCAAACTCATGTTATTGTTATATTAATTTCACATGAATGTTAGTCCCAACATCGCATTATGCTCCGACTTCAGTAGTACCTAGCTTCAATAATGGTTGAATTGAATAATAAGAGAACTATTACGCCGAATTGAAACTCTTTGAAAATATTCAAACGCATTTACTAGAATATCAAGATCATGATATGGTTGTACTTGCTTTTGATTTTAATGCCAGAATTGGAGAGAAACCGGATCACGTTGCAGGCGATAATGACAAACACCTTCCCCTTCCCGATCATTACATATTGGACACTGAGAAACTAAGAGCAAACATGGATCGACATGTTAATGTAGTTCGGTAATCAACTTCTGGCCAAATGTAGAATGCGGGTTTGTAGATAGTTAATGGGCGAAAGGTGGGAGGCACACGAGGTCATTTCACGAGCTGTCAGTATAATGGAGCCAGTGCTGTTGACTACGTTGTTATATCGGATATGTGTTTCTGTGATGTCGATTACTTTTGCGTAAAATTGCCCTCTGAATTTTCCGATCATTGTCAGCTTGTTGCTCACTTCAAATATGATGTTAAAGGCAACCTGTCAACGGAGGGAAAATACGGATATAAATAGTCAGACCCGTCGGAACGAAATTTATATTGGGGGGGCTGATATTGCTAATTTGGGTGAACTGGCTGATACTAAATGGGTATGGGGTATTCAGATGCCGAAGGCATCTGGCGCGAGTGCTGAAGGCACAAGCTTTTTGAGGGGGGAGGGGAGGGGGGGGGGGGTGGTTACTCCCCCAGAAAATTTTTTGAAAAGGGCAATCAAAGGAAGCATTCTGGTAGCTTTTGAAGCAAAAACCTCTTGATTTTTTTAAACGGCAAAAGTTGTTTTTTTTAACAAAATGTTTCAAAAATCCCAATAGAACCCCATAACATTTGGGGACGGTTCTCACGCCGGGCTCACCTGCAGGCCGTGGCCGTATTCCGTCATGCTAAAAAACAGTCAGGCCTTATGGTGGATTCATTAGTTTTATCATTATGCCAACAGTTGTCGTGGTCTTCTGAGCTGCCAAAGGAATTGCTCAAAACGTTTGCACATCAACATATGCAGGTGCATGTTACACATTCAGTGATCCGTTCATTCATAATTCTAATCCAGGGGCGTAGTGAGCTAATTTTACTGGGGGGGGGGGGGGTAGGACCTATATTCCCATGACGCGATGCGTCATCCGAGCGGCGAGTGGGGGTGAACACGAGAGGGGATATCCTCCGTCTCGTTGGTGGGGGGTCCGGGGGCCTCCCCCGGGAAAATTTTCGAATTTAAGATGTAAAAGCATGCATTCTGGTTGATTCTGAGCAAATAAATCGTATATTCCTTTGACGCGAAGCGTCATCCGAACCGCGAAAAGGCGAGTGGGGGTGAGCACGAGAGGGGGTATCTCCCCGTCTTGTTGGTGGGTGTCCGGGGGGCCTCCCCCGGGAATTTTTTTAATTTAAGATGTACAAATATGCATTCTGAGTGATTCTGAGCAAATACATCGTCAATAAGGAAATACGTCAGCTCTCTGATCAGTTCAGCGTGATTTCCGAACAGAATGACAGGAATAGTGAACATGCAATGAATTACCCTGTGGTTGGTTGGGGTTTAACATCGCTTTCCACAATTAGGCGAAAACACGACTGTCAGTTTTATTGGTGGAAGAAAGCCCACATGGAACCCACTCAATCCAGTAATCATTAACAGTAATGTCGGAATATGGTAACCAGTGGGCATCCCGTGTGGAGAAACCACCAACCCAGCCCAGTAAAGCCTACTTTTGACAAATTTGTGGGGGTGGGGGAAATATCTCCCTTAACCCCTCCCCCCCCCCCCCCCAACCGGTTCCTACGCCACTGTTCTAATCTGAGTTCAATAATGTAATGTCCAGTTTTATTCAGATTACATCGGTTGCTACCATCATGGATAAACTAACGACAAAATATGAGCAAATTATTGGGGGGGGGGGGCTGCAGCCCCCCCCCCCCAGCCCCCCCCCCCCCCCCCCCCCCCCGGTTCCGACGGGCGTGATAGTCAAAACAAACTAAACCGAAAAGGACATCGGATAGCAATGAGAAAGCTATACAACGTCTTAATAACAGTAACATTAAACTAGAACATAGCAAATTCCTAAGAAATGATTACAGCATTGATTGTAAAGGTACAGCTGAGGCTATGCAAGATTTCATGTCAATCTTGAAATCAATCAACAATTCTGCGTGCATGAGATTACCGGTCCGTAAGGGTAACACAATGCGTAAACGGCGGTGGTTTGATGATAGATGCAAAACTTTGAAAAATGATTTAAATGAAGTTATAAATCAAATGCGGTTTGATCCATTCAATGATAGTTTACGAATCAAGTATTTTACAATACGGAAGGCAAACAAAAAGGAAACAAAGTTTAACAATTCACCTAACATGAAAAGCAGACGACACTTGCAAAAAAAAATTCTTGAATAACTAATTTTCAAAAACGTAGGTTATGACCCCTCACTGGAACGAGCTCGTCGAGCTTGTTCCAATGAGGGGTCATAACCTATGTTTTTGAGACAAAAAATGAAAAAAATAATGAAAATTAACTGACGATTTTTTGAGAATCGCGCTGGCCGGTTTTGGCCGTTACGTTGGGTAAAAGGTTAAAAAGAAACAATTGTTTGTGCCTTGTACAAACAGTTTGATGAGTTGGAATTTAGCGACCCAAAACAATACTGGAACCTTATTAACAAACTGCGGCAAAAGAAGAATTGTGACAATCACTTAATCCCGACACCGCAGTAGAATGTTTCTCCAAATTGTACTCTAAAAAATGGAGCTACTGGCGTTATTAATGGTGATAATTCGTTTTATTGTCCGGAAATAAAAATAAAGTTGAACAACACTCCTATCACACAATCGAAAATACTTTCAAAGTTGCGCAAATTGAAAAGTGGGAAAGCATCGGATCTTGACAAGATGAGTAACAGTTTGCTGAAAGCAGTTGGTCCATGCATGACAGATAGTTTATCAAAACTCTTCAACCAAGTTTTAACTTCTGGTTGTTATCCGGAAGATTGGAGTAAGTCGGTTCTTTCCTTAATATATAAGAAGGGTTATCGCAATGATCCAAATAATGTTAGGGCCATTCCAGTAAGTTCGGCCATCGGAAAATTTTTCAACAAAATTATCAACCAAAGATTATCTGATTTTATAGATGATAACAAAATTACTGGCGAAAACCAGTTTGGATTTTGCAAAGGAAAAGGGATCACAGATAGTGCCTTTGTTTTGAAAACGGGTTTTGACAAAAACAATTCTTCAAAAAGACCACTGTATTTTCGCAAAGCATTTGATTCGGTGAACAGGGAATTGCTCATGCTGAAACTTCAACATGTAGGTGTGAGTGGTGAAGTATTCAACGTGATCAAATATATGTATGAATCAAGCTTTCGTTTGACTAAAACGTCCAGTGGATTGGGATCAGCCCCCCCCCCCTCTCTCTCTCTCTCTCTCTCTTCTCTAGGTGTCCGTCAGGGGTGCATATTATCCCCCTCTCTATTTAAAATTTTATTGAAGACACAAACGATATTTTCGACAATTTGTGTGATCTTGTGTGGATTCGTGGTTACAAATTAAATCATCTTCTTTTTGCAGATGATCTTGTAATGTTATCTGATAGCCAGCAAAGGCTTTAACGGTATCCCAATAAGCTCAACAATTATCCTTAAACCAATATGTTGCAAATAAACGTTGGAAAAACAAAATGTTTAACATTTGGATCTGCGCCAGTTGATGGCACACAAAAGCAACCAATATGTTTTGGGAAGGTTTCCTCCAACCAAGCGGTTCGCGCAAAACTTGGTCGATATCCTCTATAAATCGAGGCTGTAAGTAGGATGGCTTCTTTCGCAGTCAAAATATTTGAGAATCATAATGTCCTGATGTGGAATGTGGTAGCCGAACAGAGAAATCGCAACGGCAAAAGGGAATCCCCTTTCAAATTACTGGAAAGATATGGCCTCGCTGTCCCTCAGCATCCAATTATCACTAACACTAATGTTATAGGTAAGCTCAAGTATAATTTGCGCTTGCAGCGTGTAAACACGTTCAAGAAGTCAATGTCTGAGGACTGCAAAAAGAAAGGAGATAATAAACTGAGAACTTACAGGTTGTTTAAAAATGACTATTCAATGGAAACGTACTTAGAGGAAACGAACTCGACGGAAGACCGGGAAATTTTCATTAAGATTCGTATCAGCAATCATAAGTTAGCTATTGAGAAAGGGCGACATTATCAACCGCCGAAGTCTGTTATCGGCAGGATATGCACTCACAGTGAAGCTAACTCTGGGAAAATAGAAAACGAATACAATTTTCTTATGGAATGTACACATTATTCAGAGCTTCGATCAGAACTATTCGACGGTTTTAGTGACCTGAGTAAATTTGAGAAATTCGAATTAATATTTGAAAATAGAATCCCCAGTTTATGCCAAACAATCTGGAGCGTGATCCGGGATTTTTTCGCCAGACGATTATGATATGTTTAGTGATGTGTATGAGAAATTCTAGTTCACATCTCCACGTTTTTTTGCGTATCAAATTAATAAAAAAAATATAGTACTTTGATCGTGGAAAATTGGTGGATGAAATTGTAATGTTTTGAGTTCGCAGTATCATACGGGTTGGGGGGTGGGGTACATTTCAGTCATGAGGCATGATGGGAAGTATCATCTGGGCTGGGGTACATTTCAATCATGAGGCATGTTGCGAAGTATAATACAAGTTGGGGGAGGGGGGGTAATTTCAGTCATGAGTCATGCTGCAAAGTATCATCCAGGTTCGGGGTACATTTCAATCATGAGGCATGATGCGAATTATCATCCGGTTGGGGTACATTTCAATCATGAGGCATGATTTAAAGTATCATCCGGGTGGGGGCACATTTCAGTCATGAGGCATAATGCGAAGTATCATCCGGATGGGCGGCACATTTCAACAATGAGGCATAATGCGAAGTATCATCCGGGTGGGCGGTACATTTCAACCGCAGGCATGATGCGAAGTATTATCCGGGTTGAGTAGTGAACAAACTTCAACCACGAGGCATTATGCTAAGTACCATCCGGTAGGGGGGCCGCGCATTTCAACCACAAGGATGATGCGAAGTATCATCCGGGTTAAGGGAGTACATTTCAACCATGAGACATGGTGCGAACAGGCCTGAAAATAAGCAGTCTGACATTTGCAGAATGAGGTCCCCTGAGGGTGAATTTGATGATGCTACCCCATACAGTGGGCCAATTTATCCTCTGGGTACCTCTTTCTGTTTAGTTTTGAGTCCCTGATTCATATTGGGGTTCACAGAGGGTAAATGTAGTGATGCTACCCTGCTGTGCAGGATAGCATCACTACATTCACCCTCTGGGGACCTCATTTTGCAGATGACAGTCTGTTTATTTTCTGGTTTGGGTGCGAAGTATCACCCAGGTGTGGGAGGCACATTTCAATCATGAGAAATGATGCGAAATATCATCCGGGTGAGTGAGAACATTTCAATCATGGGGCTTAACGCGAAGTCTCATCAGGTGAGGGGTACATTTCAATCATGAGGCATGATGCAAAGTATTATCCTGATGGAGGGGGGCACTTTTCAAAAAATGAAGCTTGCTGAGAAGTCTCATCGAGGGTGGGGGTAAATTTCGATCATGAGGTATGACGCGAAGTATTATCCGGGTGGAGGGGCCACATTTCAACCACGAGTATTTATTTATTTATTTATTTATTTATTTATTTATTTATTTATTTATTTATTTATTTATTGGTGTTTAAGGTCACATACTTATGCGCAATGGCTAATCATAACCGTGACAGTTTTACTGGTGGAGGAAGCCGGAGTACCCGGAGAGAACCGACGAGCAGCTGCCAGCTCCCCAACATCGTAACTCCGCACTGCAGCTCAGGCAGGGTTAGATTGGTTGAAGACATGCGTAGCATCGACGTGCAGTACGCCTTAGTACACGGCGTCATCGTGCCCCCATGTGGACAATCGGGGTTAGGTGCCTTGCCCAAGGACACAATGCGGGAGTCCGAATCGATCGCTCAGATGGTCACCCATCCGAGGACTAACAGGGCTCGACGTTGCTTAACTTCGGTGATCCGACGGGAACCGGTTACTGCAACGCCACCGCGCCCCTTTAACCACGAGTCATGATGCGAAGTATCGTCCGACGCGAAGAGTTGCACCCGAAAGGAGGTATCTCACGCTCGTCGACAGAGTATACGAGGATCTCCATGGGGATTTTTTTTTTAAAATGGTCAGTTTTGCCGTCCAGTGACTTCGTGGCACGTGACCACATTGTTTTCGAGTCAAAATATCTTCGCAAGTTCATATAGACTCATAAAAATTTTAGTTGAAGCTAATGTATAACGGTTTAACCCCCTGCACTCTGATGACGAAACGCCTGATTTGTCATCCATGGTTATCCCCCCCCCTCCCCCCCCCCCCCCCCCCCCCCGTGTTGTCAGAAATTCAGCAATTTAGATTTTGGTTGACAGAGCTCCAATTGAGCTCTGTCAACCAAAATCTAAGTTGCTGAATTTCTGACAACACAGGGGGGATAACCATGGATGACAGGGAGGTGTGGTGGGGCTTAGAGTGGGGGAGGTGTCGAGTATTCTCGACATCAGAGTGCAGATGGTTAAACAAAGCTTTCGTGGGAACACACTATGGTTTGTATACATGCAGATAGCTAAATGTATACACAAGGCAGTTTTTTAATAAGGATTCAGAGCAAAAGGTGACACATTTCTCAGAAAGGGAGAGAGAAAACAGGGGGGAAATCGTTTTGAGAGACGATGGTGATTTTGCACGCATGCCATTGACTACTGCCGATGTGCACAGTGCTGTTCCACGTTACGTTGTTCGGGCCAATGTATATCATTATCTCCTCTCTGTAATGGATGTGTCGGGCGTACGTTAATGTTTTCGTACCCAAACCTTAATACTGCACTACCACATACCAGACAATATATTGGTCGGTCCTTTTAATTTTCCCCATGCCAGAAGAGAATATCCACTTATTCATTAAATATATCGAGCTGCTTTGTGAGCCTAGCTTATCTTTTTCATTTCATTTATTTTCCCACTTAAGAATTGACAAGCAGATTTTAATTTTTAGTTGAGAGGGAAGCTGTTCTCTGATTTTGTTTATCAAAGATAGGGTGCAGCGATGTTTGAAAGTCTTTTTTCTAAATATACTCCATGTTGTTTACGACTTTGTTTTTGCCAGGAACTGAAACATTTAACCATTTTAGATGGAATACTGGACTTATCGGAGCAAAATGTTTATTTATTTATTTATTTATTTATTTATTTATTTATTTATTTATTTATTTATTTATTTATTTATTTATTTATTTATTGGTGTTTAAGGTCGCATATTTCTGCACAATGGCTAACCATAACCGTGACAGTTTTACCGGTGGAGGAAGCCGGAGTACCCGGAGAGAACCACCGGGCAACGACGATCAACTGGCAGCTCCCCCAACATACCAACTCCACACAAGCAGGGTTAGCATTGGTTGAAGACAGGTGCACCCTCGAATTGCAGTACGCCTCAGTACACAACGTCACCGCCCCCCCCCCCCCCCCCCCCCACACGTGGGCAATGGGGCAAAATGTTTATAATCAAGCCGATGATTAAAGTCTGAAGTTCTCACCATTGAGTAGCGGGTGTGCTTTTTGTGACACACTGTTGGGAAGGACTCAAAGACCTCGCATTTTCGAACGTTTCCCTGGGTGGAACCCAGACCCTGCCGACGTTGTTTAACCCTTTACCCAACGCAGACAATATCAAAATTTATTATTTTAAATATCATTGTTTAAATTTTTTCAAAAATTTTCAACAAAACCATATCATGTGACCCCTCATTGGAACGAGCTCCACGAGCTCGTTCCAAAGAGGGGTCACATGATATGGTTTTGTTGAATTTTTTTGAAAAATAATATTTTTTCAGCTACTGAATTTGCATATTACGCGGGCGGATGTGGGCCGATTCGTTGGGTAAAGGGTTAACGATAACAAAGTCGAATCCCATGTATTAAGTATCTCTGGACTAGTGCAAAGAGAAAGATCTATTTCGACCGAAACTCCGCGGACACAAAAACTGCGTTATTGTCAAGAAAAGAAAACTGACTAGAGGGAATGACGGGAAGACTGCCTTTCTAGCTGTGTCATTTCCACGCTGTGTCCACTTAATTTCTTATTATACACCCGCAAACAAAGTTGTGTTTTTTTTTGGGGGGGGAGGGTATATAGGAATCACCCGGTCCGTCCGTCCGTCCGTCCGTCCGTCCGTCCGTCCGTCCGTCCGTCCGTCCGTCCGTCCGTCCGTCCGTCTGTCCGTCTGTCCATCATTGTAAGCGCAACTACTCCTAAACTGTTTGAAGAATTTTCATGAAACTTTACACAATGGAAGAACTCCATATGCAGATGTGCATGAAGCAATATAATTCCGTTCTGACATTTCCAAGAGGAGATAATCTAATTTATACATTTCAGCCATCCTTGTAAGCGCAACTCCTCCTAAACCGTTTGAAGAAATTTCATGAAACTTTACACAATGGAAGAACTCCATATGCAGATGTGCATGAAGCAATATAATTCCGTTCTGACATTTCCAAGAGGAGATAATCTAACTTATACATTTCAGGCGCGGGGAGGTATCACTTTGTGAGCTTGCTCACAGTACCTCTAGTTTGTTTTGGTAAACCAATAGTCTACATATTTATGCTGCAAAATAAATAAAGTTCTATTCGTGATAAGTAGTATGTCTCGTATGTTTGAGGTAACATTTGGATGACCCCGGTGGATGACCCCGGAAGTGACGTCATGTCACGTGACGTAGTGGCGCCATGTTGTGTTGTCATGGTAACCCGCGTGAGCGGCCATCTTGTGACGCCATCCCCATAGTGATACGTGGTGTGAGTGCGCATGCGCAGCGCGTGTTGTTAGGGTGATACGTGTTTCCGTCGTCCATTTTGTGTACTGGAGGCCGCCATCTTGGTTTCTATGGTAGCAAGTGATTGCTATGTTACCCAATTTTTCTGCAATAAGACGGGGTATGTTCGGAGGGTGTGTTCGATTGTAGAAGAGTAATCTAATTACCACAAACAACCCGACAATCCTTCCAAATCACCAAAATCCACCCAAAATCACCGAAATTGACTTTATTTCCCCAATTTATCGGCTTAGCACGTAGTGCTATAGTACTAAGGGGGTACAAGGGGGTGCGCTCGATTGAACAGGAGTAATGTTCAGGCTTAGAATTCTCCCAGAGTCCCTTTTTGGATCCCTATCCCATGACGTTTTTCCCATTAAAAGACACGTTCCTTTGGTCATTACCCAGAATTCTCTGCTTCTATCTGTATATGCAATAGTTTTCGTCTATCTGGCCCTGTTTCTTTGTTCTAGAGTATACTCCAGTAGCGTAGAAGAGCCTATTAACTGGAACAGCTTTGCTTATTATTACTATATTTAGCTATTCTAGTCTATTCTTGTTAGTTCTGACCCTATTCCGTGTACTCTTGTTGTTTCATTTATCTAGATCATTTATATAAATTATAACTAACCAATCAGATTGCTTGATTTCCCATAACCTGTACTTAACGTATAGAGTTATCTCCCCTTATTACAACGAAGTTGTATCAGATTCTCATCACATCTATATCCAGTGGCAATATCCCCGGGCACCTCAATTTCGGCACCCCTTTTTTGAAAAACATATGACCGTCGGCACCCCTTTTTTGTCATATGTGCTTATGTGAAAAAGCACAATGTGACACAATGTGCCCTAGCACATAGGCACATGATTTATGTGCCGATATGTGCTTATGTGAAAAGGCACAATGTGACACAATGTGCCCTAGCATATAGGCACATACGGGTATTTGAGGATACCTGTTGCCTGGTATTGTATTATTCGAGGATACCTACTAGAGAATCCCTTTTTTGTCATATGTGCTTAGGTGAAAAAGCACAATGTGACACAATGTGTCCTAGCACAAAGACACATGCTTTATGTGCCGATATTGCTTATGTGAAAAGGCACAATGTGACACAATGTGCCCTATCACATAGTCACATACGGGTATTTGAGGATACCTATAGCCTAGTATTGTATTATTTGAGGATACCTATCTAAGTGTCTTGCCCAAGGACACAACGCGGTTGCCGCAGGTGGGATTCGAACCGATGACCTCTCGGCTTGTAGCTTGCGCCTCTACCTACTGAGCCACCGTGCCCCCATCCCGTAAGGATTACAGTTCAAAGACAGAAATGAGTGCGAGAATTACCGGCACAAGGCACTGCACAGGACTAGCCACTAGCAACATCTCATCATCCAGATTACTTGGAAAATTTAAATTTGTTTTCAACGGTGTTAGTGACTGAAGAGACTATTTATTTATTTATTGGGGTTTAAGGTCACATATTTTTGCACAATGGCTAATCATGACCATGACAGTTTTACGGGTGGAGGAAGCCGGAGTACCCAGAGAAAACCACCGAGCAACGACGAGCAACTGTTAGCTCCCCAACATACGAACTCCACACAAGCAGGGTTAGCATTGGTTGAAGACAAGTGCACCATCGACGTGCAGTACGCCTTAGTACATGACGTCACCGTGCCCCCACATGGGCAATGGGGGTGGGGGGGGGGAGTGTCTTGCCGAAGGACACAACGCGGTTGCCGCAGGTGGGATTCGAACCGTGGACCTCTCGGCTTGCAGTCTGCACCTCTACCCACTGAGCCACCGCACTCCCGACTGATGAGACTGGAATTACCATGGGTGGTAGCACGTTTGTAAATGCTATTTATCTAAATATGGTGAAAATTACACCCAGTGTTCATTTTCAACATTATTAATCTTCAATTTTCTATACGTTTTGTGCGACGACGAAGATGATTGATACCAAGCTGCATTCCAGCGGAAGGATTCGAAGTGAATCGAATCGGGAAGCCGATTTCGAATCGAACCGAATATCAACTAGAGATTCGAAATCAAATCGAATCGCGAAGCTTCGCGGGAAAATGCTTTGGAGTTGCCTCCCTTAGACCGTGAAGAACATTTGATCTTGAACAGTCGATTCAAGACGAATGGACAGACAAACTTAACACCACTTCTGCTTTAGCTCCTCGCCTTTCGGTGACAATATTCTGTTCTGTGTTCCGTTTAAGGAATCTTCGAAATTTTTCTTTTCTGAACCCTTTGAACCCGTGCGGCCGCTTTTCCGGCCAGGAACATGATACGTCATAACATTCATTAAATATACTCTCCCAAAAAAGAAAGTGTGCATGCTAAAAAATAACACTAAAAAAGATATATATCATTTTCATTCATGGAAATTTTATTCAATCACAGATGAATCAATTTGTGATCAACACGAAAAATTTCATTACGCTACGACGAATACTCTTGGTGCCATGGAGAGTCAAAGACACTAAGGGTCCAACACAAAAGTCACACACTCAATATCTGGTATGACCTCCGTCTGCATCGACTACTGCAGTGCATCTACGCCTCATGGAAGCGAACAAGTTAGCATGGAAGTGGGTTAGGGTAGGGTTAGGTTAGGGTTAGAGTTAGGGTTAGTTTAGGGTTAGGGTAGGGTTAGGGTTAGGTTAGGCTAACCCTAACCCTACTCTACACCACTGCAGTCGAGCACGACGATGACATAACGTCAAAATCGGACAAATGGCAGGTCTTCGAGGACTTAAGTCGTATTCTCTCAGCCAGTTTATTACTGTTTGAGGATGTATCCGTCTCAGATTAGGGATGTTCCTGGCTGTCGTCGTTGCCGTTTGTTGCCGGTTCCGGAGATGGACGACACGGATATACCGATCTTGTGCAGGGGTGGTAACTCGAGGTCTCCCGGAGCGGGGTCGGTTTCGAACGTCATCATGTTGTGCATGTCGATGGACTAGCCTGTCTACAGTGTTACGGTGGCAGTTCAAATGCTGGGCAACCTCTCTGTGTGTTCTGCCAGCTCTATTCATACCCAGGGCAAGGAGAAGTTGATTCATTGTCAATCTTGGCATGCTAATGTGGAGTCGTTTTAACAGCAGCGCAAGTTTGAATGTGAACGATAGGAAGGCCTTACTTTAGTGTTTAAATACCCAAGGATTCACACTGCTGCATGAAGTTTCAGACTCTCCACGTGCAAAACATGCCTTTTCACAAACGCACAAACGTGCAGCACGTCATTTAACGTTAATGCAATTTTAACGGAGAAAGCTGTTTTTGTGTTCAATATAACTTATTCATGAACAGGTTAACACTCTTTACACCTACGAAATTATTTTTTTGGAGTTTGATCAATTTCTGCAATGCACACTTTCTTTTTTGGGCGAGTATATAGGATGGTTGTTCAGTAAATGTGTGGGGTAGACTAATCAATATTCTCAACGTGCAGCCCCGAGGCAAATGAATATGGACTCTTCTAATTGCTGCCATTGAACTGGCATGGAAGATACCATTAGAGTTGAAAGGGTTAATTTGCACTTGATCAATGATCAGACATTTCGTGGTTTGTGGTGACGTCGCCGTTTCCTTTGTAAATTGTTTCGAAATGAGCTCTGCATGACGAATTCAATGTCTGCACCCTCTTGTCGTCTAATTGGGTCCGGACCATTATGTGTCGTTATGTTATTAACTCAGATCAAGCACAAATTGTCACAGTCATAAATAACTGCAATCAAAAATCTCTGATATGTTGGTTGTTGGTAGTTCTTATCAACTAAAGGTATGCCCGAAAAGTTGACTGCTTCATGGTATTTTAACCCTATGAACTCTAGTGGTATATTCCATGCCAGTTCAATGGCAGCAATTAGAAGAGTCCATATTCATTATTTGGGGTAGACCAATCAGTATTTTCAACGTGCAGCCTCGGCCTGCTCGTTGAAAATACTGATTGGTCTACCCCACAATATTTACTGAACAGCCATCCTATATAATAACGTTATGACGTATCGTGTTCCTGGCCGGAAAAGCGGCCGCTGGGGTTCAAAGGGTTAAGCCATTGGCAAGATAAACCAAGGGAGGTGAGATAAATTTGCTGTGCATACAACACATGCAAAATCAGTTCCATGGGAAAAAAAGATGATTGCATCAAATTCCATGGGCGATGGAGTATGAGTCATTTCGTTCGGTAATGATATAATATGCAGAGAATATCTACAATTTTTGATTGGGTTCCTGAACTATCTCATTCATGATTGTAGGGATAAATATAGGTTATTACCTCCACGTTGGTTTCCGATATGGTGGATTGAACTCGAGACCTTCTCTCTGGGCATATATCTATACGAGCCCGTTCCTCCCTTTCTTGACTTGTTCGCATATATTTTGACAATCGGTCGGCGTAGACCTATGAATTGATTTTTTTATGAATGAAGATCGTGACGTTGTGGCATTACGTTTTTGGGTTTGTGCATGACGTAATCCCCATTCGTTATTCTACTTGTACTGTAACCGCCGAAATTTATAGTAGTGTTTCAGCTGTGTTTTTCTGTGTTTTATTTTTCATGTTGTCGCATGGTATGCCTACATAAAAAAGCATGTAGTCTACTTTATTTCGATTTATTGAGTTGGTGATTTATTTATCATTTAATTACTGTTTTACAACGGTGTCCAGTTTTCGATGTGTGTAGGTAAAAAAATATTTTTTTTTAATCGAATGATCGCTTGTGCGGCTGCCACCCTCTATACAGATTTGTATTTTGTCTGAACGTTTTACTTGTATTGGGAAATACACAGAACGACACACGTGTGTGAATGAGTTAATCGATATGGCCAGCACGAAAGAGTAGAACGAGAGGCCGTTTTATCCTTCCGCGATGGCTCAAGTGCCATATCGATTAACCCATTCACGCGCGTGTGTCGTTCAATGTTTATTACATGCCTTCACGTCTATTCACATCTGTAAAAATAATTATTATAAGGGCACTCAGCAATTCATTTGACAACTATCAACACAAAGAACGCAATTTATCGCCAAACAAATTTGCGAGGGGAACCCGTGTTACTATTTCCTCTCCTGACTTCCAATGTGTTCTATGTGCCTACTGGCACATAGAACACATTGGAACTCAGGGGACGGTTTTCAGCTATCGCTGGCAATTCAAATCTTTACAAAAGATGAACTCGGATTCAGCAGTCAACATTATGCTGATGTATTTTGCATCCCTGACTTAAATCAACATGAAAATCTACTTTCGATAAAGTTTTCTCCCTGGAAATTATTAGACGATCGAGGGAGTTGAGCTGTCAGTTGTAATCGTTTAATAAAAGTAACAAAAAGAAAATTTGCTTTATATTGCAAGCTAGTTAGAAGCAACTTCTTCACTGATAATCCGCCATTAAGAATATCGATCAGTATCTCACCTACCAACACTATAGAGACTACTTTGGCTCTTTGTTCAGCGAATGTGTTTCTACAGTAGTTTGCAAGTTTTAATTCTTCCCAAGAGAAAATAGCAAATCTCACCTTGTCGATTCTAATATTAATGGAAAGGGCAGTGTCTGTATTACAGGGCTCAAAATAAACGGTGTCGCGTCGCTTTTTGCTATACAAAACTTGCAAAAAGCTACACATTGTTCACTTATGTATAGCATTTTGTGATACAAGATAATCAACTGCAGCCTATTAGGCTGCAGTTGATTATCTTGTATCGCAAAATGTAAATCAAAATTTGCAAACAAATTTGAAAACTAGTTCACTGATGCTTTACTTTTGATTGTGGAACATTCCAGGCATAACTCAGATTAACTCTCCATCAAGCATCATTGGCGACTTCATATGTAAGATGAATTATATTGGTTTAAATTCTTCCTGTTTTTACAACATTTTGCATAAAATGTCCATTAAAAATAACTTCAAGCCCATCAAATTAAAAATCACAACTTCCATTTTGAGAACTCTATTAAACAACCAAGACGCCATTTGAAAACATCCAAGTCCATGCAACCCTTAAAGGCAGTTCAGTTAAAAAAAAACATAGTAAATGTTTCATGTGTTGCAGATCATTTGGAAATACCCAGAAATGGATGGAAACTATTCTATCTACTTAGGAGAATTCAATACAAAACAGCATAACATAACTCTGGTATACAAAATAGCTATGTAATTTTTACAAAATGCTATTCATTTTTTGGAAATGTGTAGCATTTTGCTACGCAAAGAAAAAAGTTATTTTGAGCACTGCTGTATTATATGTCACGAATCGCAGACTGTTGATACAATGAACGGAAAAAATACAGAACATCAAAAGATGGCGAAAACGCCGTTTTCTTATTTTTAAATGGGTTTCGACAGATAATAATAGTAAAACATTCAAACCGATTGAGAAAAAAAAGCGTAAAAAGTGAGCTTCTGTATTTTTATACAAGTCTACAGGAAAATGTCTTAAGCAGGGACGTGGCTAGAGGTTTCCGATTGGTGGGGGATGTAGGGTAGTGAATTTCCAACTAGGGTGGGGAAGCGGGAGGGGGAACCCCGGCTGGGTCCCTCCCCCTAGTTAGAAATTCACTACGGAGAAAAATTTAGAAAATAAAGCCATGAAAGGGGTCATAAAATTGATTCTAGTAACTGAAATCCCAACACATTTATGATAGAATTATCAGGTTATTATTATTTTGTATTATTCTGGGAGGTGAACATGTGCTACACAAATGCTCATGCTCAAAACTTTGAGCAATTCACACTGTCCTAACATTAAATAAGATCTTATGCAGGAATGATCAAATTTTAATGTTTCATCATTTTCTAACTGTGAATGATGGAATTAACTCAGAATAACGATTTTACATGATATGATTTTCTTGAAGTGTATTTCGGGGATTTTTTTTATTACGATAAGTAAAGGTGCTATAGAAATCTCGTACCGATTGACATCATGCATACTTATGAAGCTCGATATTGCGTACACTGTAGTTGTAAATAGTAACAGTTGGAATTTTTGCCGATTTGAAACAGAGTTAGAATTTTGGGAAGTAAAGAAGACATCACCAAAGAAGCTCTAAAATCCAGATAGATGGATTTCCAACTACTCGTGACTTGCCCTCCGAATTTCCAATTATAAGAAATTTTGACCAGGATTGGAGGGTTATCCCCTCCCCCTGTCACCACGTCCTTGGCCTTAAGTTTGTGAAATGATGCGCACATCGATGATACAAACTCGCTAACATCCTGTAACTTCTTGAAATTTCAATTTTTAAGGGAAATTCCCATACCCTTAGTGTTAAATTTACTGACAGCTTTCGGAAATTAAGGGAAGCTACCTTTCCCGCAAATCTCTACCAATGACGAAAATTGTCTGCCATGGTCTCCAGCTGAAATTTGGACTCGAATCAATATTTTAAAAAAAAAACTAAAGTAAAACCTTCGCTAAATTTAAAGTTCACCTCACCGTTCGTGATTTTTTCCGATAAAGGTTCTTTGATCTGAGTTGACTTTTAACTCCTATGTCGCTGAGATTTTTCAAGATATTTTTCATCAAATCTTGTTGTGGCTGTTTTACAGCAGCCATGACTAGACTTGGTGAAAAATTCATCAAAATTTTACTCAAGAAATCATTAGTGAAAATGTTCATTATATTTACATGGGGGAGGGGGGGGGGGGCAAATTTACCCAAATTATACTTCTATTTGGGGCAATAGAAATCCTGTCCTGGGTGGGAATATCCGCCAGCAGCATGCAAGGAGCTAACTTTCAAAACAGTTACGCATAAATTTATGTCTTAAAAAATAATCGGTCGGTTATCCCTGTAGGGCTGTGGGTTTATTTTGTTTTCTGAAACTTGTTTCCACTTTTGGACTTAGATCAGACTTGAGTATTTTTCGAAATATGGGGCCCGGTAGATGTAGTGGGGTGCCACTTTTCCGGGTAATGTTGCTGGGGCGAATCTCATGGTCTACATGTTTTTACAAACCAAAGAATACACTAACTTCTTATTGTTCGAAGCAGGCCGTATGTTTTCCTTTAACCCCCCCCCCACCCCCACCCCCACCCCCCCCCCCCCAAGTTTGTCCTTTTTTATTATCCCTGTACCAACTGAATCGACAAAAAAAAACAAAAAAAAAACAAGCACCGCCCTGTCCAAAAAAATCGTCACTCCGATTCGATGATTATTGCATTTTATTCTTCTAAATCATATTGCTTAAATTAAATATTAAAAATAAAAATCTTTCTCAACCCACAAAGCGCGCGGGGCAGCTCATTTTGGTACATGGGTTCTGTGACAAAAGCAGGCGTGAGTGCTTGACGTCACCTGTATGGAATATTAATTGTGTTAAGTCACCAGGTTAATTCACGCAGCTGGATAACTTCAGATCAAGACAGAAAGTGCCTCGCTGCTCTCGCACAAGGATATTCAAACCAATTAAACTGACGTGAGTCGAGAGCGAATTAGTGAACCCGAGATCGAAAATCCAACTAAAGACCAAATGTCTATGCAGGTCCGTAACTACCGAAAAATATTGGGGAGTGGTATCATCATTCTGCCCTACTGTCAGCGTATATAATGCCCTTTATATATATATCACTTTTCAAGTGCTTTCAACAGTACATATCATATGATATCAGGTGCCCTGTAGGGCAGAGCATTCTACTCAGGAAGATAAATGAATATATTCTAAATAGAATTGTTGAATTTACAAGGACACCCTGGCCTCCTTTTGCATGGGCAGCAGGACATGTGAACTGAGATGGAAGTTGTACCAGATCATGCATGATAACTCAGGTGCCCACCGTGGCCTAGCTGTTCAGTTCTATTCTGTTAGGCAAGGCAACATTCTGGCAAATAATTCCTTGGTAGGGCAGTAGTTGCTTGGGCCGCGGACCGTGGTAACAGGGTAACCTGCCCAACTTTTTTTTTTTGGCGGGGGGGGGGGGGGGGTGAGTATCACCAAAGGAGAGTGATCACTCTCACTCGCCATCTCTCTCCTAAACTTTTCACTGGGGGGGGGGGGGGGGGGGGCAATTAATCACCCACCATCATGATGCATGTAGAAATGATGTCTGAGCATCAAGTTATATATTGTATTTAAATCACCCATCACAGGACCCAATTAGCAGACAATATACTTGCAAAACATTAACTCGCATAACTGATTTAATTTTTCGCTTAAACCATAGCTTATGACACCTCATTGGAATGAGCTCAATGTGCTCGTTCCAATGAGGGGTCATCAGCTATGTTTTTAGAGCAAAAATGAAAAAATAACAAAATCTGTATGGTCATTTTCGTGAAAAGTGCTGGCCAGTTGGAGCTGTCATAGTAGGTAAGGAGTTAAAATCGCTCTCCTGAATTTTTCACTCTCGCAAAATCAAAATAATGAGAGTGATTATTCACTCACCTGCATTCTCTTCCCAGCAGTCACTGATCTCCACCCCCCCCCCCCCCCCCCCCCAACACACACACACACCAGGATTTACGCCCCTGTGTCTATGGTCACTTCAAATTTTCTGTCACGTAAATTTTCTGACACTTAAATCTTTTGTACATTTAAAACACAATTTATTCACATGGCACTGGATTCTAGTCAAACCGGCCCAAGTAGGATACTAAGAGCGAGACACACATTACTAATTATTGTTTCTAATATTCGTCGTTACACATTGATAACTTGATTTATATACACTCGTAGTTACTATAAACAACAAATTAACCTCTTGAACTCCAGAGGCCCATTTTCCGGCACTGTAACATGATACTTCATAATTTCATGAAGTAGGTTGACTTTTGAGTGAAGGTGTGGTGTAGACTAATCAATATTTTCAACGTGCAGCCCCAAGGCTGCACGTTGAAAATATTAATTGGTCTACCTCCACACAAAGAATATGGACTCTTCCCGTTGCTGCCATTGAACTGATATGGAAGATACCACTAGGGTTCAAAGGGTTAAATATACAACAAAAACAGACTTGTTTTCGGACAAACTGGAAGAAACTTGAAATGACTTTTGACTGATTGCTGGAATGATGATGAGAAAAAAGGTTCAAAGTAAAGTGCTTTGAGAAAAATAAAATGTCACAAGCTTTAGCCCAGTGATACAAATACTGGTCTTGTCTGCATACCGTAGCTTTTGATCACCGGCTGAAACGAGCTAGTTGAGCTCGTTTTGGTGAGAAGAAGAGCTGTAGTTTGTGTAGGTGCATCTCTGCGAATTGTGCTCTGAGTTTGTGTGTGTGTGTGTGCAGGTCACCTCTATTTGAGACCAACATATATGTATGTGTGTGCGTGCGTGTATTCATGCGTGGGTCCGTGTGTGCGCGCGTCCCAGGGAGGTATTATAAACATCGGGCAAAGTTGGACAGCATGTACCCCTCCCCAGGTTCTATGTCCCTGGTGGGATGTGGATGTTTGTGCATATGTCTGTCTGTGTGTGTGGAGGGGGGGGGGTAGTTTTAGGTATATGTAGGGGGTCTGTGTGTGAGGATGCGATTGTGTGCATTTTACAAGACACTGGACTGCATTCCATTAGCATCAGTTTCAACAAGGACACGACGCTTGACACGGAAAGTTAACTGTAATAGTTCACGTGAAAAAAGGAGAAATAAATCAATAAACACTTACCTCGCAACTTAATGAGTGTATCCTTCAAGCTCTTCAAATAACACACGCACAGTCACTTGTCCAACTCACAAGACGAGCCACAATACAGAAGTGAGAATAGTCCACTACCGCACCGAAACAAGACTAACAGAAAACTAAAGTTTACCTTGCCAATGTATGTAAACATAATTCTCGCAATGCCATTGGAGTTACATCTATTATATTAACCACTACAGAATACTACAGAATGCTGGGAGTAATTATTCCACGTGTAACAAACGTATCAGCTTACATCCATCACATGTGTGCACACTGTGGGCAGGTAGTCAGCAGTACGAATTCGTTGTATTGTGAAACTCACAGATGTCGTGACGGAATAGCTAAAGCCAGTATAATATTGGAGATTCTCCATAGATTAGGTAGCTCGTCGTCTGTGGGCAATTCAGAAATTCAAGAATCATTTCCGAATGTTCAGCGTGCATTAGTAAAATAATTTGTGTGGCATGGATATCCTCATCTGTTTTGGCTTAACTGGTTGAGTGCTAGTAGCCACTTTCAGGGCTTTCCAAAACAAATGAGGAAACCAGAGCAAAAGACAACATTTTCCTGGCTCATGTTCTATATTCAGTCAAGGCATTCCCGGCAAATAATATTTTGTCTATATACACTTGTTGTATTACAAAGTATTGGAGAGTGCCTGGGGGCACTCTCCGATACTTTGTAATAAAACAAATTTTGGTGAACAAACACAGAGCACCAAATATAAATTAGCCCTCAACCAATTAACTGGGTAGGTGCTAGAAGCCACTATCACTGATCTATTGAAAAGGGCCGAAAGCCACTATATTGGGGAGCGCGGTGGCTCAGTGGTAGACTGTTGGACTTCTCTGTGCTAGAGGTCCCGAGTTCGATCCCTGTCCGGGACGACCTGCGTTGTGTCCTTGGGCAAGACACTTTATCCAGGTTGCATACATGGGGGCACGATGACGCCGTGTACTAAGGCGTACTGCACGTCGATGGTGCACATGTCTTTAACCGCTGTAACCCTGCTTGAGCGGAGCTTGAACAGAGTTAGAATGTTGAGGGGCTGACAGTTGCTCGTCGATGCTCGGTGGTTCTTTCTGGGTACTCCGGTTCCCCCCCCCCCCCCCCCCCCCCGTAGAACGGTCACGGTCACGGTTAGCCATTGTGGATAAGTATGTGACCTTGAACACCAATAAATAAATAATAAGCCACTACATTGGCATTACACTGTACGTATTAGTGCGATGTTTTCTCATCATTAGAACAAAAAAAGTGTTTCTATAAAATTGCTTTGATACAATTTATTGGAGAGTACCAACATATAAATTATTTGAAAAAAAAAACCTTTTTGAACTAAGGCTCCCTTTTCTGGTAGCAATAGAATCTTTTGAAAAAGTACTCGAGTTACAAATCACCTTTGAGAAATAATTTAGCACCAACAAGTTAATATAACGAATTCAGTGTTGGTGATGGATTTACAAAAGGGAGGTGGGGGAGAAGGGCAGTAATGGAGTGACCGGTCGGGATATATTCCAGTGAACCGGTGTGGCAAGTGGATTGGTCGGACTGGTGTTAGGGAAAGAAGTAGTGTGATATCCTTCCGTTGCTTCCTTTTTTAATGTGTTGTGATGCGGGGTAGCTACATGGGTCGGGATCACCCCCACCACCCATCAAGGGTTTTGTTGGAAATGCAGGGTTTTGTCGGAGTTTTACTTACACGAATCCCCATTCAATCTAAAATAAAGTTCTTATTTGGAATTTAGAAGAGGAAGCATTTCCTAAACCCACTTCCTAAGTTGAGACGCCCTAATTTATACGTACGGGGTGGTCAGACATAAAATTATATTTTAATCATACCAGCACGCGCAAAATTCTAATCATTTCTTAAAGAAATCAACTTTTTCAATAAAATTTTCAAATGGTTTTATTCTTTTAACCCCTCATCCAACGTAACGGCCAAAACCGGCCAGCGCTATTCTCAAATATCGTCACTGACACAGAGAGCGACACCAATTTCGCATTCTATCATGTCGAATGTCAGGAGAGCGTGTGTGCATGTTCGTGGGGGGGGGGGGGGAGGGTGGGTGGGTAGGGGACGGGGTTTTGACTCCCACGAGGCCCACACTTGGTTTCGGGACTTTCTAATAATATGACCGAGTTCAGGCGAGCTTCAAGAACAAACGCTGAAAGTTTGGAATCGCTGCTCCGAAAACGTTCGCCACAATCTATGATGCAATATACGCACATGTTATTGTTATTATTAAGTATACACGATCTGTTCAACAGGTTTGCTATTTACCCCTAACTTGGACATTAACCCTTTACCCAACGCAGACGATATCAAAATTTATTATTTGAAATGTCATTTTTTTAAATTTTTCAAAAAATTTCATCAAAACCATATCATGTGACCCCTCGTTGGAACGAGCTCGACGAGCTCGTTCCAACGAGGGGTCACATGATATGGTTTTGTTGAAATTTTTTGAAAAATAATATTTTTTCAACTGCTGAATATGCATATTACGCGGGCGGATGCGGGCGATTCGTTGGGTAAAGGGTTAACCATACAGCATTCACGCCAATGTGAAAGAGTATTGCCGAAAGAATTGTTAGATACTATAGAGAGTTTTCTATCGGTTACCAACTGAGTAGCCTGAAATATTTCCCAGCTATGCAAGCAGGCCGATTTTGCCGGTGCCTCAAAAAGTAAACAAAATAGGCGAATCTCTCGATTTCTTGTTTTATTTTTATTTCTTTTCTTTCAATGATTTCTGTTTGCATGAAATCTCGAAAACGACATATTTGGTATATTCGCAGAGTTCTGAGAGTTCTTACATGAAATCTTGAAAACGACATGTACGATTTTTCTCAAATTTGGTATATTCGAGAGTTCTTGTCATTGAATATTACGTCATTGTTGAAGTTTTTGGTTTTCTGCCAAAACCTTGAAAAAGTAGTCAAAATGTCACGTTTTGCCACAATTCTCAAAAATGCTCTGGACGATATGGCTGAAACTTTCTTAATATTTTTAGCATTACCAACTGCATCTGGCAACGAAGGCGGTACACAAACTTCCTCCAAATATGCATTTGTGTCAAAAACTGCCAACTTTTACATGCAACGTCTCTGCACTGCAGCCACATTCTCCCGAAACATGTCCCATGAGTAGAATGGGCATTCATCCAGGAACAATTTTGCTGTTATATGTTTTATTCGAAGTTTTAACCTTCACGCGGTTTTCAGGCCTTGAATTGGAGTATCCTCCAATTCTTCATAAAATTGGCTCATTTTGAGTTCACTTTTCTGCCACTTACGAATAGAATATTGAAAAATGATCCGCATGTCCGTTTTCATAGTTACCTACCCAGCATATTTGCTGTTGTAAGTTTGCTTGTAAAGTTTAACACTATGCCCATTATGGTTGCGTAAATGTTTATGTACCATCCAATAAAACTCCCATTTTTCAGAATTTGGTAAGTTAAAGTGACAATTTACTCCATTCCTAAATGATTCAGCGCTGAATGCTTTCTGTTGCTGCATGAAGCGGTCGTAGTATGGCAACTTTTGTTCTTGTTATTATTAAAAGTTTAACCCTTGTCAGATTGGAGAGTTCCTATAAGGGTACTGTCGGAATAATTGTCATTTTCACCAATTTTCACATGCGATTTCTCAGCACTGGAGCCCTATCTTCTCAAAACGTTTCCCATGAAAAGATAGGGCATTCATCCAAGAACAATTTTGCTGTTATACATTTTATTCAAAGTTTTAACCTTCACCCAGTTTCCGGGCCTTGAATTGGGGTACCTTCAAATTCTTCATAAAAGCGGCTCATTTCAAGTTGAGTTAACTTTTCTGCCACTTTCGAATGGAATATCGAAAAATGAATGTTTCCTATGGCTGTACGCAGCAGTCAAAGTATGACATCTTTTGTTTTATATGTTATTATTAAAAGTTTAACCCTTTGGCAGAAATAATGCCAAACTAGACCGGTGACATGTAAATAATGAATGGAAACGTCATGCATGGAGAATTTAGTAGGAACGAATCGTTCCCTCGGTTTCCACGAGATCCACGGTGCCCCCACGCAGTAGCGCCACTCGACAAAGATACCTGTCGAGCAGGAACAGTAGAACAACTTCTGAAGATGTCATGTAGTTGCCTTCAGTGGTCTGGATACAGTAGGCGTATGAACGACACTGGTGGTGTCTGTTCAATTTTAATGTCAAATTAGCCAAATTACCGCTTTTTCGCCATTAACCCATGCGCGCGATTTCTGTCCACTTTTCATTTCTGTCAATTATCTAACTGTTACCCGCTTGGCGGGGTCCATTTGGCGCCAATGTACATGATACATCTTTCAGTCACCAGCATCTCTCCAACAGTAACTGTGAATCAAAAGTTTTTAGTGAAACTACCTCAGAGGGAGGGGGGGAGCAGTGCCACAACCACAGACATCCACCCAGCGCCAGGTCGCGCCGGCTAGAAAAGGACCAAATTCAAACAATTACCTCCACTCATCAAAACGCTATATCTATTTCCATGAAATTTTCACTCATTCTTCACAAATAGTTGCCGCATCGTTTCGCGGTTAATTTTCATTATTTTTTTTCATTTTTTGCCTCAAAAACATAGGTTATGGCCCCTCATTGGAACGAGCTCGTCTAGCTCGTTCCAATGAGGGGTCATAACCTATGTTTTTGAGACAAAAAATGAAAAAAATTAGTTGTTCAAGAATTTTTTTTGCAAGTGCCGTCTGCTTTTCATGTTAGGTAAATGGTTAAACTAGTCTCAAATCATCCGGTGGATTTATAAGGTATTCACTACACTAATACCGGTCATTCATTACTCTTCAAACAACTCCTGTCTTGAAAATGTAATTATTTCCTATTTTTAATCAATCATTTTCCTTCGTAACTGACAGTATGTTTACTTTCTTCCGATTTCTCGGCACGAAATAGCCTTCGCGGCTGATGTGGCATCAAGCACCAATAAATAAATAAATTCCCAACAAAAAAGCGATGCAAAGTATCGCCGCTCGCCACTCACTGTATTTATATCGGAAATTTAATGGTATTATACCATCACCAGAAACATATCTACTTCACTTATAAGAAATACGTCCTAGATTAGGTTTTTCGTTTGAATGCTGCTGGGGAATTTTAAAAAAAAAAATCAAATTATGAACTTCCTCCTCCGTAGGTGAATAGTCAGTTCATTCCAGAATTTGTTTTACTCAAACTAATATATTGAGTGTTGTTGTGAATTAATGAAGATCCATCGGAGAAGGGCCAGGGAAGGTACAGTGGCGAACCGGTCGTGGGAGAGATTTCCCTAATATGCCGAAGTGACACCCGGGGCGATCGGCCTTTATTTTGACATTTTTGTAACGCCGGCTAACGCAGTGAAGGAAGCAGACATTTGGTGGAGACGCTAAGGATATTGTTGGAAATATAGAATTCTGTCTGATTTTCTGCACTTACATGTTAATGACAGTTAACGCTAAAAATGTCATTTGTCATTGAGAATCAAGTTGACATCCATTTTCAAACATTTTCCTATATTAGAACATTTAAAGTCTCCCCAACCTCACCAGGCAAATCGATGCGCATCGCTGGTCTTACATTTTACTTAGGGGCAGTAAGTAACCCAATATTTAGGGTGATGAGCGTGTTACATAGAGAGTAATGGCTTGACTGGACTGGTTATGTGAAATAATTCATGAGAGGGGAGGGACGTTTTACAAACACGAGTGCGCGATAGCGCACGAGTGTTTTACAATATAGTCCCTCGCCTCGAATGAATTATTTCACGTAACCAGTCCAGTCAAGCGATTACTCTGTTTATTACTTTTCATTATTAACAATAGTTATATTATTTAACCCTTTAACTAACGTAACGGCCAGAACCGGCCAGCGCTATTCTCAAAAATCGCCAATTAATTTTCATTATTTTTTCATTTTTTTGTCTCTAAAACATAGATTATGACCCCCTCATTGGAACGAGCTCGTCGAGCTCGTTCCAATGAGGGGTCATAACCTATGTTTTTGAGACAAAAAATGAAAATAATAGTAATTCAAAAATCTTTTTTTGCAAGTGTCGTCTGCTTTTCATGTTAAAAGAACAAAAAACAATGAAGTCCCCATTACACCCACGACAAAGCGTCTTCGTTTGCGCGCACGGATACATGACCCAATTGTTGATTGCATAATTCACTTGTGAAGTTATCGTATACAATCAAACCCGGAAATCCCAGTAAGTCACACTTTGGAAAGTAATAAAAGATATTATGAGTTTGAATCTATTCCGTCATTTATACGTTGTTTGTTAGATGATTGGGGTGGCTCACTGATTTCGGTATTACACTTCAAACTAAACGGTCCATGGTTCGATCCCCGTCAGGGGTAACTGTGCTGTGTCCTTGGGCAAATCACTTGATCTTGATTGCCACTTGGGCCACGGTGGCGTTGTGTACTAAGGCGCACTGCACGTCGATGGTGCGCTTGTCTTCAACCAATGCTAACCCTGCATGTGCGAAGTTAGTACGCTGGGTAGTCTCACAGTTGTTCGGTGGTCCTCTCTGGGTACTCCGGCTTTCTCCACTCGTAAGACTAGTGACCTTGGCTTTCGAAAGTGTCGGTAAACCCCAATAAAAAATACGTTGTCCGCTTTACCTGACACGACTAGATGACGACACCAGAAAATTGTTTTCTAAAATAACTAAAAAAAATTATTTTCACTTCGAAAAGATCCCTGAGCTCGTACCAATGAGGAACCATAAACGATCTTTTGAAATATCTATGGCCTTGACACTCACATCAGGATAGATGCACCGATCTCAGCCTGCAATTAGGCACTACACGAAAGAATGTATCTCACCGAATGCTTTCTGTGTATAGTCTGATTACTGAAAACGAAATGGGAGATCACTCTGAATGCTAGCCGCATATTAATTTGAACAGACTATGTATGGCATATGCAACTCTCAACTAACGTCTAAACTCCAACAAAATAGACCATTTTTACACAGCGCCATCTTACATCCGGGACACGATATGCCCCCTGGAAACCAGCCATTCAGTTTTGTAACTAAAAATGGCACTCACGTCTGCTGTACTGTACTGAACGCTTCATTGATATCGTTTGTTTCCACTTTATAAATATTTGTTGTCATTGCTGTCGTTCCTTTGAAACAAAATTCGATTGTGTGCTTGCCTGCCATTATTCGAACGAAACATTTTCGCTTTAAAGAAGCCGAAGGTACATTGTAGTTGAGAGTTGTGACGAACGTTGAAACGAGCATGAAGGATTGTAACACGAAAATGATAAGTATGGAATATAACATCGCAAAATGCACAAATTTCTAACACTCAACCATTGTTCTCTTCGAGGATGAGAACAAACGCAGATTAGGTAAACTGGCGAAGTTTAATTGATAAAACGGAGGAGGTCTACGAAAAATGAAGTTTTCAATGCCGATCAGCAGCTCAGTACACGTGTGTGCAATGTTGATAAAGAAAGCCAGTTTGTGTGTGTGTGTGTGTGGGGGGGGGGGGCTACTGGAGTCCCGGATGTAAGATGGTGCTATGTAAAAATGGTCTATTCTGAGAAGTTTGTAGGTGGAACGATACCGTAAGATATTAATAGTTAAATAGTGTGTCAGTGATCTAATATGTTATATATATACATATGGTGCCAATAAATTCCATATAAATCTTTTGCGAAACTGCCATCTTGGCTTTTAATCTATGCAAGGTCAAAGGTCGCGAGGTGTAAACATTTCAAGAAAATACGTTGTTAGCAATGGGAGAAGAGTGCGGTTGGAGTGGTTCGGACCCTTTTAC